>CM053785.1:893328411-894683411 GCA_028749045.1 Cupressus sempervirens
GTTTTAAATTGCCAAATCTCTCTCCCTCTCTTTTGTTGTTTGGGTTTTTGGTTTATTCCTTGGCATGATGATGATTTTTGTATGTCTTACAATTGTAAATAAAAAATCACTCAAATACATATACAAATTATAATTATTTCAATGAATACACAATATATATTAAACAACTTGTGAAATTTATAATCATTTGTAAATAACAATTCATTCAAACATACAAATTTCAATTGAATTCATTGTATAGTAAACAAATTGTCAAATTATAATGAAATTTGTCTCTATAGTATCAAAAAATATTTTTAAAGGACCACAATAACCTTTTCTATAGAAAAAATGTTCAAAAAGCCTTCAAATAGTGTATCTAATGATTGAATTTGGTGTTTTCTAGCTTCCAATAACATTTTTCTATCTTGAACAGTAGAACATAAAATAGACAAAAAAGAGAATATGGGTCAGTAGGGGACCCAAACTTTCCTTATACTATTTTTTGGTTTTTTCATATAATGCATACAGGTATGTGAAAAAATCTCTCTCCCCATCCCACCCTCTCCCATCCCCTACTCTCTCTCTCTCTCTCCCACCCTCTCTCATCCCCTACTCTCTCCATCTCTATCTCTCTACCCTTCTTCCTTATCGCACCCTCTCCCAAGCCCCCCACCCCCCCCCCCCTCTCTCTCTCTCTCTCTCTCTCTCTCTCTCTCTCTCTCTCTCTCCCTCCCTCCCTCTCCCACCCTGTACTCTTACAATCCTCTCTATCTCCCTCTGTCTGTCTCTCACTCTCTCCCCTATCCCACCTCTCCCATCTCCCAGTCTCTCTCTCTAGTTCTCCCTTTGTCTCTCTCTATCCCACCCTCTCACATTCCTACTCTCTCTCTCCCCCCTTCCCTCCCTCCCTCTACTCTCCCATCCCCTCTCTCTCTCTCTCCCCCTCCCTCTATCCCACCCTCTCCCATCTCCTACTCTCTCTCTCTCTCTCGCTCTCTCTCTCTCTCTCTCCCACCCTCTCCCATTTCTCTCTCTCTCTCTCTATCCCACCCTCTCCCATGTCTCTCTCTCTCTCTCTCTCTCTCTCTCTCTCTCTCTCTCTCTCTCTCTCTCTCTCCAGTTCTCCCTCTGTCTCTCTCTCTATTGCACCCTCTCACATCCCTATTCTCCCTCCCTGTCTCCCTCTCTCTCTCTCTCTTGCCCCTCCCTTCCCACCACCTCTCTCCCTCCCTCCCACACCCTCTCTCTCTCCCACCCCCTCTCATCCCCTACTCTCTCTCTCTCTCTCTCTCTCTCTCTCTCTCTCTCTCTCTCTCTCTCTCTCCCCCCATCCCACCCTCTCCCAAGCCCCTAGTCTCTCTCTCCATTTCTCCCTCCATCTCTCTCTATCCCACCCCTTCCCATCCCCTACTTTCTCCATATCTATCACTCCCTCTCCCATCCCCTACTCTCTCTCTCTCTCTCTCTCTCTCCTCTCTCTCTCTCTCTCTCTCTCTCTCTCTCTCTCTCTCTCCCCTTCGCCCCTCTCCCTCTTCCTCTCCCTCTCCCTCCCTCTCCCTATCCCACCCTCTTTCTCTCTATTCCACCCTCTCCCATCCCCTACTCTCTCCCCACGCCCTCTCTCTCTCTCTCTCACCCTCTCCCATCCCCTATTGTCTCCCCCTCTCTTGCTCCCTCTCCCCCTATCAGACCCTCTCCCATCCCCTACTCTCTCTCTCTCTCTCTCTCTCTCTCTCTCTCTCTCTCTCTCTCACACACACACACACACACACCCTCTCCTATCCCATACTTTCCCTCTCTCCCTCTCCCATCGCTTACTCTCTCTCTCTCTACCTCTATTTATATATCCCTCTCTCCCTACCCACCTTCTCTCTCTCTCTCTCTCTCTCTCTCTCTCTCTCTCTCTCTCTCTCTTCCTCTTCTTATCGCATCCTCTCCTATCTCCTACTCTCTCCCCATCCTCTACTCTCTCTCACTGTATGCCATCTCTCCTTCTCTCCTTCCCTCTCTATTGAAATTCAAGCTTACAATATGCATGTGTACTATTCAATCCTGAATTCAAAAATGCTTTAAATAGTGTGTGCGTTCCATGGAACGCATGCACAAATTGGGATTCTACCAAGCCTAAGGCTTGGATTTACCTTGGGGATCTAACCCAAAGGTTTGGAGTCTCTAAACTGGTCTGAGATGTGTTTTGTAGAAAGCATACAAAAAATGGTTGATTTTTTTGTGTGCTCTCCTTCAAGTTTCCTCATGGTTGAGCATCGTTAAAATTAGATTACATGGTATTGTAGATCTCAGTGTTAGCTATATAACCATATAATTTATTTTGAATTTGAACTATTTCAAGCCTTTCAACTATAATTTATTTTGAATGTATGTCCATTTTCTCTCAAAAACTAACATGTACTAATCAGGGTGTAGATTTTAGCTCATTCATTGAATTTCACAACAACGTTTTTTTTAGAAACTGGACTCCATTCTACAGACTTTGAAAAAAAGAAGTTTTGATTATAGATTAGTTTTCAATCATTTCTAGGGGGAGCACACAATTTTTTCACAATTTTGGGATGTATCCAATTACAAAATTCATAAAAAAATACACATTATAAAATTACCCAAAAAATATGGAATAAACTACAAAGTGTTAGGTAACTTTTGATTAGAGCAATTAAAGAATTAAAAAAAATATTTAAAATTTTAGAAGGCTGCACTTTGCACTATGTTATATTTTTTTCTAAAAGAACAATACCACTTTCTATAGCCCCCTTTTTTGAGTACCTAACACTAAACCATTTTGAAAAAAAATTAGTAGTTTAGAAACTAGATTCAAAGGACTACTACTTTTGTTTTTATCATATCTTAAAATTTTAGGTGTAACTATCTTCAAATTGTTGTCGAAGTTAAAAAAATTGTTGATTTTAGTAAAAAAGTGGCCACTTATACCCCCCTTTTGGCACCACAACTTGGTGCACTTACCCTATGGCCCAAAGGGTTTCAGCCACAACTGTCTATGCGACATCCTAAGTGGCAGCCACACAAGCAAAAATGCAATTTCTCAAAACTTTTCACTTTCAAGTCTAATTTCTCCATACAAAATGAAGTTTTTCCAAAAACTAAAAATATCCCTTTGTAGATCTTGGAGTCAAGATTATGGTCATATAAGTTTTCTAGTATTTTGAATATATATAATATGTTATAATTTTAAGATATTACAAGTAGGTATTTTAAGATTGAAGAAGATGTTTGTTCAAAAAAAAAGGAAAAAATAGTAAATCATGTTCAAAAAATAAAAAAATTATGTGTACCTCTAGAGGAGACAATCATCTTCAAGAATATGTAATTTGTCTTAAAAATTATGTAGATTTGATAGAAAAAGTTTGGCGGGAAAAAAAAATGTCAATTTCAGATAAGTTCAACTTTAAACACATATAACTTGAAACATATAAGTGCAATTTCTTTTTTGTTTGTCCACTAGGTATGCATGTCAACTATAACATATTAAAAAATAAGACTAAAATATGACCATTTGCATATATTTGTTTCTCGGGAATGAAACTCTATATTTTCAACATTTAAAAAAAATTAGAAAATAAAATTTAAAAAATAAAAAAAAGATAAAATTTTCACTCAATTAAAAAAAAAATTACAGACATAAACTTCATCCAATTTTACACATTTCATTAGTTTACACCATCTTCAAATCCTAAACACAAATGTCCCTTCTCTGTCATTAAAGTTGAACAGTTTAAGTTCCAATATCCTTTTCCTTT
The DNA here is from genome assembly GCA_028749045.1 of Cupressus sempervirens. Lineage (NCBI taxonomy): Eukaryota > Viridiplantae > Streptophyta > Pinopsida > Cupressales > Cupressaceae > Cupressus > Cupressus sempervirens. The sequence continues at coordinate 893,332,167 of CM053785.1, forward strand.
ATAAAAGGCAACACAAGTTTGTGCTTTTACCCATGTGTGAGATTCTTAGGAAATAACTAGTTCACAACATAGACACAATTAAGCAAACAAAGAATGTAACATTCAGATTTGAGTCTTTTTTGACACATTTGTTCTTTCAAGTGATAAGGAGATTTCTTGGAATGCTTGATTATAAATGGAACTCTAACAAGCACACAATGGAGTTAATCACACACTACTATAGAAAATAACCTGAGGAAAGAAACACATAAGATATATTTAGAATAATGAAGATTTTCCAAGCTAAAATGAGACAAAGATTTAGGATTCCACCTGCCATAGTTGAAAAATATAAAGATGAGATATGTTTCATGGTTGAGACAAATGTGACTTGTATGTGTTAGAAATAGATAATACTAAGGGGGGTGGGGGGGTGTGTGAATTAGTATACTACAAAATTTTTCCCACAACAGAACCAACAATGTTGAATAGTAAATATAACCATACACATAGAGAACTCATAACACCATTATTTTTTAACTAGGAAAACCTTGGCCAAGGGAAAACCCCAGCGGGGATGATACCCACTAGATGATTTGCTAAACAATAGGATCTTGTTAAGGATATTGACCCTGTTAGGAGTCTATAAAGTAAATATAGTGTCTCGAGTCCTTGTTAGAAGCCTTGACCCTATTAGGAGTTGCTACAACCCTGTTAGGAGTTGGTAGAACAATTACAATGTATGCAAGAAGAGCCCACTACCCTAACATGCAATTATATAGTTTAATTCCTTCATAAGACATGTATACATATAATACTTGTTTTACTACTATAACTCACACTTGTTTTAATCTTACATTAATTTCACATCACATAAGGCTCACAGATAGTTCTCACAATTGTTTGGATGTCATATCTAATCACGCAACTTCCCCATTATCTGTGCAAGATAAGATGTTTACTTATACCTTGCACAATCACAAAAATTTTCACTATCAGCCTTCATGTCTTCACACGCTTGACATAATATAAAATAACTTGTGGAATAATATCCACATAGCTGACTCAACATAAATTAGTAATTATTTTGTAATTAAAATAATTTTGAAAGCCGTACAACTGTGTTTATTGCTATGCTTTGTTTTGCACTATTAAATACCTACACTGTTAATCTTACTACAACTTGTGTCATACTATCCATACACATCTATGTATTGGAACACATCATCATGACACTATCATGAAGCTTCCCTCAACTTGCATAAGCTAACTCTTAATGAGTCTTTTGCACACTTAAGATTTGTACTTTGTGTTGCTGCAAACTATCTAACAATTAGACAATTTTCTATCTTTAAATGCACAAATGAAATCCTTAATATATGTTGCCATAAATGAAAACCATCAAGAAATATGGTGGACCATATTTCCAAATATTTTCCCCTTTGGAATTGATGGAAACATTTGGAAAAATTGGCTTAGTCCCAAAATGATGTCATATGTAACAAAAACAAATAAAAGTAACTATAAAAAAATTGCCTTCAAAACATAACAATTTTATTCATGTTTCGATGGATCATCATTACACTCCTTATCACTCCTTTACGTTGATTCATACATATGCTCCCCCTTACATATACATTTACATCTATACAAATTTTCCTCTACATAATATTCCCCCTTTGACATCAATGGCAAAGGTGGCAAAACTTGTATCTCAAAAACTTGTTGCCTACTATTGATTAGCTCATCATTCTTAACATGCAATCTGCAAATTCTAGTTCTCTTTGATTACATTTGATATTCTAATTTGTGTGCAAAGTGCATAAGATGCCACTTCAACTCTGCTCAAGTTAGTATAGGAAAATTTTTCATAGGAATTCTTTGTTGTAAGACATTCCTCAAACTACCTTTGCAAAATTACAACTTTGGGTGTCATGTATTCTCTAAGAACATAGAATCTCCTAATTACCTTCTCTATCAAATTTAATGCCTCTAACAACATTGTGGATCTTCTCAATCTCATTCTTAGAATCTTCAATTTTGATCTTTGGTTGCTACAATCTTGTAGTGAGTGTCTGAAGCTCACTCATATGAGCTTTGATCATTGTATCTAAACTTAATAAGTGTATGACATTGGACACTGTCCATACAACTTATTGTACCTTTAACAATACAATTTAATAGTTCATTGATGTTTCCATCAAGTGCCTTCAAATAATTGCACACATTTGTGCACACTATGTTGAATAGGGCTGCATCATGATTTGTTTACACTTGTGCTACTGCTACTTAAGCTAAAGTTGTGAAATCCTCATAAAAAGTTTTTACCAACTCTTTTGTCTTGGACTACAAGTGTGTATTTTCTATAGTTTTGGAAACTATCTTCTACATGCGCTCCAAGACTTCATCAAGAGTCTTCTCCAAAGATTTAATAGTTTTATTCTTCTTGAATAACTTTCTTAGAGTGCCCATTGCTTCTTTCTAATCTTCATCATCATCTTCATGAGATAGATACTGTTGCTGATGTTCTAGCTACTGATACTACTAAAGGTACAATAGCCTTTATCTTCTATTCCTCTACTTTCTTCTTTTCCTCATCCTCTTTCTTTGCATCTTCTTCTTTCTTCTTCTTTTCTTCTTCTATTTTTCTCTTCTTTTCCTCTTCTTCTTTCCTCTTCTTTTCTTCTGCTTCTTTTTTTTCTTCTCTTCCTATTCCCTCTTTTCGTGTTCTTCCTTCTTCTTTTTCTCTTCTCTCTTATCATTAGAGCTGGTATAATTTAAGTAGCGATATTGCTGATATTGCCAACAATATTTTCTCCATACCCTACAAATGGGTTCTCCTTTGTATCCATAATTATGGGCATACTATCCACTTGCATGGATTTAATAACCATAACAATATGAGGTGGTGATAGTGCCTGCTATGTCTCCTCTGCTTCTTCCTCTTCCTTGGAAGGTGTATGGACTTCCACATATACTGGACTATCAACTTTTGTTTGCGCACTCACCTTAGGTAATGAGGTCATATACTTTACTATATCCTCCTCTATTTCTTTCCTAATCTCCTCATTATTGCTTGCCATTAGAAGAATTTCTCTTCTTTTGTTCCTCAACAAGGGCTCAATACTCTTCAAAATTTTGTCAAATTCTTCTTTTGATCCAACATCACATAACTTATTTGTTGATGTGATTTTTATGTTCAGATCTTCTTCTACTACTCTTTTATTTCTATAAATTAACCTATTATATAGGTCTTCAGGAATTTTATTTTGAATACTTTGAAATCTCTTATTTCTCAAAATCATGTTTCTTATGGTGGCATTCTCTAATTTCCTCCTATCCATACTACTATACATGCTATAAAATTTATTTAACTTAAGAAAATTTTCATAATTTATAATCTGCATGTTTAAATTCTCTACTTTTAGTTTCCATCCCTTTTTACCTATAGCTATTTTAGCTTCCTATGCATCTTGTTCAATAGGTTTATCTTTAGTATCATCTTCTGAGCTTCTAGAACTACTCACTTGCATGGTTTTTCTTCTTGTAACAAGCCTACTGATGGTCTTCTTTACACCCTTATTTGCTTGAGGTATAGGTTCTTTCTTAACCTTCACCTATCTTCCTCACTTCCTCTACATACTTGGTGCTTCGACCTTTGGCTGCCTCCTTGATTGTACATAGCTACCTCTTACTAGTTGCATTTGTGTAACTATTGCATATAGTGCAATAGGAGCTTGCACACAAGGTTGTGCCACTATGACTCCCTCTGAAGGTCCTGCCACAACAATATGTGTTGCTACTGAAAATTCAAACTTCCCACTAGCCTTCATTTCTAGCCCAATTTTCTTTAGCTCATTGAATTCTTGTCTTAACATACAAGATTCCTTGAGGACAAAATCCATCTCCTTTTCTAATTTCTGCTTTCTCTCTTTGATATGGAGCTTAGATTCTACTATCCTTAGTCTTTCATCATATGTTCCCCATCTAGGAAATTCTATGTCTTGCTCAAATTTGAGTATGATCTATGCATACCCTTCTATAAATTTCGCGTTCATCTCATAGCCCATAGGCTCAATAAACTTTAGTCTAGGTATCACTTCTTCCATGTAGGTGTTTTCAGTCTCCACCATGAAGCATAAATCATCCTTATATTTTTCCACCATAGAGGGAGGTATCCTATACCTAAGATTCATCTCAAATTGAAAGTTCTTCACCATTCTATCTATATCAATGTCTCTAACATTCTCAAGCTTGGATCTATAGCATTGAGTCACTATCTTCATTCTGCACTCACTACTATCCCAATTGATTATTCTAGAAAACTTATTTGTAACATAAAAGAAAAAATGAGTTCAATAAGGACTCAAATCTAAACACTATGCTCTTCATTTTCTTTATCTTTACAATATTATCCAATAGTTGCAATTTGATAATGTCGCATAAGTTTACTTTCCTTCTCTCAATAGCCATCACATATGCTACATGAAGAAATCTAGTTGGTACAAAGTTACACCTTGATCCATGGTTCAACTTGTACCCTAAGATCTTAGTTAAATATTTGACACCTTCATCCTGAATAGGATCAATCTTCATATTCCTTCTGTCAAATTAGGTTTTTAGATTTTTCTCAACCATTTCCCTCACAGTTTTCTCATTAATAAGATTAAAACCTTCATTGGTTAATCTCGTGACCTTTTGAATTAGATCATTGTCAATGAAAATCTGTGCATCACCCAACCAAAACATATCATCATGTATTCTGCTCAGAATGATTCGGGTCCACTCATGATTATTGAGTTTCGTGTAGAACATATACTTCACTAAATTCAAATCTTCAAGGTTTGCATTTTTAGACTTCAGGGATAAGTGATTATTGCACATGACTCCTAAGTCCTTATGAATTTCATCATCTCCTATGCTCTGAATATTACAATGTATATAGCTCCTTATATCTTTTACATGTAACACATTTTCTAGAACTTGCAAAAATGAACCTACTGGATCATCTAATAAAGAAACAAATGGGTGTTTCTTGAACCCATACTTTGGTCTATCACTAAAATCATACACTCTCTGATTGGCCATTTCTCTATAACTATGAAAATTGGATTCAATACATCATAAAATACCTCAAACTCATGATTTAGGGCTTTTGCAACTTTTGGTTTTACAAACTTTACTTTGCACTTCAATATGTAGTCAAATTGCTCTTCAATTCACTCGAGACACTTCACATGAACAAATGGTACACTAAATCTTGCTTGCGATCCTTAAATCATTTCATAGTGTACTATGCATTAAATTTGTATCTACCACAAACTCAAAATACTGTCTCTATTCACCACTAACCTTGTTCTTAGAATTCCTACTTATTGCAATCATATCTAGACCTGTGCACTAAACCATATCTTCCTCTCTATGTCTTGTACCTTCTATTAATTGTGCAATCTCTAACTCACTCTCTAACATTATTTCTAACTAGCTGATGCTCTACTACTTTTGTAATAGCTTAATTCAGATAGGTTGAGCCACAAACAATCTGTGATGTCAACTTTCCATCAAGTGCATCAAAGAATTTCTCTTCCAATACTATATGTGAACTCTTTGGATTACAAGCATTCACAAATGCTTCTTTGAATTCATCAACATGTTCCTTGACTGCTTCTTTTTTATTGTTGTTGCTTCCATTTTCATTCCTTCTATCATTCCTATTGTTGTTCTTTCTATGATTAGGGTTAAAGTTCCCTTTGTCCATTCTATAGAATCTTTCTATTTGTCCAAAGTTATTTCATAACTAACATATAGGTGCATTTCTCCTCTGATTGTTTCCATTCTAACTTTTAGGTGCTCTGTAATTTCTTGCAATGTTTTTAAGATTATTACATTTGTAACAACCAAACTACTTTCTCTCACAATTAGGTTTCTCTCCATCATTAGATCTACTTTGACATCTACCTCTTCAATTACTTGTAGGGTTAGTATTGTAAACATTCTACTATTCTTATTATTATCAACAAATTTAGGTTTCTTAAATTCTACTACATTATATCCATAACCATGACAATTATAACAATAGAAATTAGTAATAGGTTTCAATGACTTACCTATGCAATTTTTCTTCATATCTCCAACTTCATTACATATGTAACATCTACCTTTGAATTCATGTCTTACCTCTTTGGATGAATCATCTTTCTTAGGTTCTTCAACTTGCTCTATTCTTCTAGATTCATCAGATTTCTTTGTCAATTCAATTTTCTTAATTTCATCAGACCACTTGAACTTTTCTTTAGGGATTTCTTCTATAGAATCTAGTTTTATCCTAGCAAAAACGAGCCGGACTTAGTGAGCTCCCCTATGGGCCGCGTCATACATTTTACATACATTATGACATTCATAAGAAATTAAGCATTGCCCTGTAAAAGTAGTGCTGAATCTACCACAACTATCTTTTGTAGTATCATTCTCTTGTAATCCTGTACATAAAAACACAATAATCAATAAGTATTCTATGCAAAAATTTATCAAATTAAGGAAAAGAAAATTTTGAACTAAATTGTATTTAATTGCAACATTTCGAATAGAAAGAATGAATTTTAGATGATTGTTTTGTATGCAATTGCAATGTTTCAAACAATATGTATGGTAAGGTTTAAATCTTATATCTTTAATGGATTAATGGATACTAGATCAAGATTGTTTTTGAGTTAATTTGTATTCAATAGTAATTTGGCAAGAAAGAAAGAAGAATAAATAGTAGGTCAATGTTAGCTGTAAAATTCTATATCATATTTTATGATCTATTGTCCTAATAATAAACAACATTGATCTACATTATAGATAATAAGAATCTTATATGTTAAAAAGAGGAATAACGGATCAATGTTTCAATGTTTTTTATTAACAGATCAATGTTTCATTGTTTTTTATTAAAAAGACAGAAAAAGGGTCTTGAATTCAAAGGGAAAAAAAAAATCATTAGATAACAATGCAAAGAGTCATTACACTCAATCAAGCACCAACTATTACAATCCAATGCATCACCTTCTAACTAAATCATCAAAAACAACAATTCTTCAAAATAAGATAATGACTAAAACTAAAATTAAAACACAAAATATTTAACCAATGTAACATGCTACTGATAATATCAACAAAGTAACTACATAAACAAAACCTATAAATATCACCCTTGTTTCTTGCAGTGCAATTTCTGAACTAAATTGTATTTAACTATAACATTAAAAAAATAAAACTCAATATTGACTGCTCAATTAGTATAACATTTGAAACCATATTCTATAATCTATCATTAAAAAATAATAAACCACAATAATCTCCATCATAAGTTTAATTTTTTTATATCTTTAAGAGAATGAACATACCAAAAGCAAAGACGGCTAGCAGCAATAGAAGCAGCACAGACACATTCATAGCCTTGTTCATCTTGTCTGCAACTCCAAATCTCCAGATGTAATTCATTCACTTTATAACTATTCATAAAAATATTCAATAAAGAAGCGCGGTGGATGAAAGATTCAATATATTGTCTGTTATATATGGCCAAGTTGGCAATAAACAAGAGAACGTTATCCAAATTTGGACGTCAATTTTCTCGTGGCTATCGCCCGTTTGTAATCCAAATTTGGACGTTAATTTTCTCATGGCTATTGCCTGTTTTATATTGACCAACGTTATATATAAATTTGAGTTGATTGAATGTTCTTCCATGAAACTCTTACTGGATTTTTTTAATTTTTATTTTGTTAAGAACAACAACAACAAATCTGAAATATACTATAAACAAACTTTCATTTCTATTTTTTGAATTTTAACTTAGAAAAATAAAATATAAAATAAAATCATTTTACATATATTTAGATAAAAATCAATAAAATAGAATAATATTTTGTAATAGAACTGGTATATCTATATTTATAAAAATCTATATAATATAAGTTATTTGTTAATTCAATTTTAGAAATTTATCAATAACAATCTTTTAACATAAAACTTTTTAAAATAATCTAGTACCTACTATTATAACAACTTTTAATTATATGCATGATAGCATAGGTACTACCACATTAATAAAATTAGTTGTGTTAATTTTATTGACAAAAACCATTGCATAAAGTTGATCTATATGTATATTTAATGAATGACATATGTGACAAAAGAAAAATGCATCTAATATACAATTATATTTATAAAGATATGGCCCTTTCTTTTAGATCAAGCCTATTAAACTAGGTAATCCACAAGCATATTGATTATGGAAGGCACACAAGAACTTAACCAACACTCTAAATGACGAATCCCAAAATATTACCATGTTAATATAAGTATGATGATATTTTTTTCTTAAATTAGAAAATTTGATTATAGTAATTTGCACATAAGCAAAATAAATTTGTCTCAAAAATTATTTAGATTCTTTCCAATATAAATTAATATAATATAATATCTTTGACATAAAATTTAAAATTAATTGTAATCACATAAATCGTAGGTCCAATAGCACCACTCAAACATGCATTTCCCGAATGTGATGTACTAAACTATATTGTCCAACTAATATTTCAAAATAATACATATTTTATAAATAATTTTATTTTGTATTACTAATATTATTCCTATGTTTCAATTACTATAACATAAGACCAACTTTGTGCATAAATCCATTGAGGTGATCAATATATTGAACATTTGTTTTGATGATAGTGTATAAGCTTTCTAAATAAATGAAATTTGCCTACTACAATTTGTTGAATAACTATTGGACCACGTTCTTCTCAATTAAAAAAACACCTTACTATTCAAACAATATTCTACACAATAAAATTAATAAATAATTTATAAAACTACTTTCAATTAAAAGAAAAATGTTGTTATGTTCAAAATCAATTATGATGGTGCCTCAATAGGCAACCTAGGCAATTTAGGTGTTGGCATTGACATTACTAATTCTAATGGGTTGATATTAAAAGCAACATGTAGGTCATTGAAGCAAGATGTAATAATTTCATTGAGCTATAAGTTTTTCCCTTGAGATTGATGTTTCCCTCTCTTTAAGAATTAAGAAAGTTATCATTGAAGGGAACTCAATGTTCACCTTCTATAGCCTCTAACATGTCTTGTCATATTTGAAAATATAATTATATGATAGTTTCAATTGTTAAGTTGTTAAAATTATTTAATTCATTTAATAAAGTAATTTGTGATAGATTTCCTCTATTGAGGTGTTTCCTTAGAGCTTGCCTCTCTTTTGATGTTGATAATCTTCATCTTCTTTTTATCTTGTGTTATTGGTTCCTCTCTTCTTTGTCCCTTTTTTTCTAATAAATTAGGCATTGGAATTTTCTTTACTTCATGATTTTAGGTCTTAATCTTTTCTTCAAGATTTGCTAACAACTGTTTGGTCTATTGTGAGGGTTGATGGCACTGAGGAGTCTCTTTAAGTTTTGACAAAAAAGTTGTGTTTGTTCTTCACTTTTGGCTACTCCATCTTGTCTAGTTGACTCTCCTACTCTTACTCTTGCTCTTGTATTGATTTCTATTGTTTTGAAGATTGCTTCTAATCTATATAAACTTTGTTATAACTTCTAGTGGATTTCTTTCTAGTGTTTGTAGTTGTGTTTGAAAATGTCTCATTCTATTGCAATTACTCTTATTTTTTAAGTTTCTTATATGAGCCACAAATATTTTTTTGTCTCTACTTATGTGCTCTATTGAACTAAAATGAATAGAAAAAAATTGTTTTATTAATAAATAATTATTTTATTAGCTCTTATGATTTTTTTTAAGAAATAATTTTAAAACTACTTTCAATTAAAAGAAATATTTTTCTATTATTATTATTTTTTAAATGAAAACTTTCTTCATTATTATATTTTAGAGTCTTCTACTTTAAAAAAGAAAGAAAGAGAGCAAACTTAAAAATTACATTTGATTTAGACAACTAACAGCCAGCCAACATTAGAAAATATAGAGTAGAATTTTTGTGTTAAAAAGAACAGTTAATAGGACAATGGCAAATATATCATATCCAAAGATATCTCCTAACTTATAAAAAAATCATTAAAATATTCGAGATGAATTTATTTTGTTTCTTTGGTTGCCTCTTCTTTGACAACCTAAAACCAAAACCCCTAATTGATTCCTTTTTTAACATGTAGTGCCGTCCTCTCCACCTCATTTGTTCCCCTCCTCTTTAGATTTAAGAGGTTTTCATAAGACTCTAAACATTTTTCTGCAGAAGGATGATATTGGTTGCCCAAAGAAGCCGTGTCTACCAGTTGAAGTGGAGGAAAAAGAGCATTACGCCTCTCTAGTTGAAATCTACGCCTTGATCAAGCCAAATTTTGAAGCCTAATTGCATGGCACTTAGTAGGATTTGCTAGATTAAAATCTACTCAGATGTTATTCTGACAGACCATCGAAAGAAGAAAACTCTCTATAGAAGTTCAACTTTATTTCTTTTTCTGATATCTATAAATTAGATGTTTTAGTTACTTTCTGTGGTGGATTATAGTCTTCTTCATATCTGACATTGTTTCATCCCATCTATGCCTGTACAAGAAGTCATGTAATCTGTTGAAACCATTGAATAGGGGCACCATTGAAACCATAGAACAGGGACATCGTAATTTATGGACTTGTTCTTGATTGAGGCAACACACGATTGCGTATGCAGTTTTTATTTTTAAGCTGAGAGGTGTAACATTACAATGGCCGCAGACCTCCATTATAAGAGCCCAGCGAATGTAACGGTGTAAGAAAAAAAAATTACACCAGCTATTGCATTCCAGTACACCATCTGCCGCTCAGATGCTCCATTACACCAGCTGTCACTCCATATTGCAGTACAACTGCCGGCAACAAGAAGAAATATGCACTGCTGGAAATAGCAATGCGATACGAATGGAAATAAAAAAAAGAGATTACAATCATCTGCTGCCCTTTCAAAATGTTCCACAACTTCCTCTTTAACAATTTTTTTTGTTTATGTTGGAGTTTCCTAGGTCGGGAAGAAGGTCGCGGGCTCAAGGTTGGGAAGGTGCTGAGCACTGCTGCTGCTTTTAATGGTGGATGTAGAGAAATCAACATGTTCTACGGAAAATGCAATGAAAATCTCTTCTCCTTTTACATTAGAAAAAAAGTTGCGATGCAGAAAACATGCAGCTTTGCGGAGTCTTGAGATGTTACAAGAAGCCCTGCCTATAATTTCTCATTGCGCAAGGGTTTCTCTTTCATCATCTTTTTTGGTATACGGTTATGTCCTATTTGTAGAGTCTCCCTTTATTCAGTTTTTGTTAGGTTATGTGTTTATTCTTAGAGAACATTCTGAGATGCTATGATTCAAATGAAATAAAATAAATATTTTAGATTAGTTCATAGTTTGTCCTAAATTTGATGGGTGTATCCATAATTTACATTGCAAAATATAAATAAGATTGGATGGGGAGATTTCACTCAAATTGTCAAAAATTTTGTATAATATTACTGTGAAAGTTTACAGACTGATATTTTTTAGTTGTTTATCAGATAATAAAGAATCGTGCTTGTAGATCTAAATGCATGTTGTTTTTATTCTAACTATTTTTTTTGGATTAGGAATTAATTTAGTATTATCAATTCTATTAGATCTTGGAAGCTTTGAGTATTATTATTAGGAATTTATGAAACAATTAGAATTTATATGTGAAATGCTATGTATACATTTGAGAAAAGTTTAGAAAGATTAAATATATTTAAAAATTTATAGAAATGTTCTTAAAATTTGATTTTAAATATTTCTACTATAGAAATATTCTTTTTCTAATTTTTTTTTTTTTCATTAAATACATATGATAAAGTTTAGAAAGGTTAAATATATAAATATATCTTAAAAATTATAGAAATGTTCTATTTCAATCTATATAGTTTTAATTTGATTTTAAATATATCTACTAAATTATAATAGAAATATTCTATTTCTAAAAATGTATTCTTTGTATAAATATAAGTTTAATTTTCATTAAATAATAGTAATACATTATGATTAATAAAATAATTATATTTTTAAAATTGCAATCTGTAAAACTCACCCTTAATGGAAATCCTAATCATTAAATTTAAACCCTAATCCTATTTCCTAATAAAACCATAAATAGGTAAAATCTTATCATAATCCTAAACTCTAACATTAATCAAAATTGTAATATTAGTAACCCTAACCCTAATACTAAATTCTAAGCCATAACCCTAATTTTAACTCTAAATACTAATCTATATGCTTGAACTCTAACCCTAACCATAATACTACTAAAAATGTAAAGTATACTTAAATCTTAATCATAAGCCTAAATACTAAATACTTAAATTCTAACTCTTAGACCTCAATGCTAAACAATAGTCCTAAATACTAAACCTAGTCATAATCCTAATTGCAAAACCCTAATTATAAATTATAACCCCTAATCTTCTACTAAATGCCAATGTGAACCGTAGACCTAAATGCTAAACCCCAACATTGAATAGTAAATCATAATACTTGATCCCTAATCTTAACAATAAGACTAACCATGTCAAATCAATGCCCTAACCCTAATTGTACCCATAACCTTAAATCCTAAATGACCCATTCCTAAAAATAATATCTAAACCATAATCAGCAATGCACAACCCTAAATCATAAATCCTAACCTAAAAAATAGTACTATCTACCCTAATTATAGATGTTAAGCCATAATCCTAACTTTAATTATAAATATTGAAACTGTGTGTTAAAACCATAATCCTAAATCTTATCCCTAATACAAATCCTAACCCTCTAACCATACTTCTAACAATGATGTAAACCCATACTTTAACCTTAATCATAATCATAACTCATAAATGTTAAACCATGACCCTAAATACTAAACCCTAATCTTTACACTAATCCTAAAATGTTAAATTTAAATTTAAAAGCTATAAACTAATTTTAAGTACTAAACCATAATTCTAACCCTAATGATAAATGGTAAACCCTTATACTAAATGCTAATCCCCAACCCTTATCCTAAATTATAAGCCCTAATTATAATCCTATCCATAAATTTTAACCCTAATACAAACCCTAACCCTAAAAATAGTACTAATAGAAATGTCAACCCATATCCTAACCCTATAAATAATACTAATAGTAATGTAAACCCATACCCTAACCCTAATCATAACTATAACCCTACATCCTAAATGCTAAACCCTAATACTAATCCTAATTGATAAACACTAATTTGTACTCCTAATCTCCAACCATTATCCTAACCCTAATCATGATCACAATCCTAAATCATAGCCCTAACCATAATGCTAACTCTAACCCTAAACCTTAACTAAAATAATTATCTAAACCCTAATCCTAACCAATATCAAACCCTAACCTAACCGTTAACCACTATTTTAATGTAAGGTAAACCCTTACCCTAATCATAATCCTACTCTTAAACCCTAGAAACTAAACCCTAATCTAATTCTAAACCTAAATCTCAATCCTAATCCTAACCCTAACCCTAATATTAAGCTCTTTTAACCTAATCAATTAAAAAATTAGGTGACCCAATCAATTAAACCCTAAACCTTATACTAAACTAACTGAACCATAACCCTAATTTTGAACCTAGTTGAACCTTGACTTATATAAAATTCAAACAAGGTTATCCTAATTGTAAATTATATTATTAAGTTTAAGATACAAACATATGATATCTATCTTTTATCCTAAATGATAGTATCAACTTTAATATATAAACATATATGAATCCAAATACTAGCCCTAATCTACCCAACTTTAAATTGAATTTACAAATTAATCCTAGCCCTCATAGAATGAAATTATAGCCCTAATTTTTAACTCTAATCATAACTATGATGTAAACTCTAACCCTAATGATAATCCTTATCCCAATTCCTTAATCAAAACCCCAACCCTTATCATGATAATACTAACATTAGGTAAACCCTCATTCTAACCATAATGCTAGACCCAACCCTAATCCTATAAGTTAATTATACTCGAAATCTAATTATAATTCTAATCAAATTAATTTGTTCAATGTGCTATGTGTCGTGGCAATGCTACTAGCTAATATATACTCTATATGTTAAATATGCCAAGATGCATTAAAAAAATTTAACACCTCCATGCATCACGACTTATTTTACATATAGAATATACATTAGCTAGTTTTATTTATTTATTTATCTGTCCTACCATATGTTGCATCAACATTGTGAACTTAGCATAGAGAAATAAATGAAAACGTTGTGGGCACATTGACAAATTTAACTATACATGTGTTTTCAGTTGTGTGATTACTACCTCTATGCATTAGTGACAACATAGTTTAGATTATGATAAACTTCTTCCTCGAAAAGAAAAGTATTGAATTCTTAAACAATATTTAGCGATTCATGAATGATAGATACCTAAGGAGTGGATACTACCGAATCAGATGTTGTTTAACTTAACATGATTGTGTAGATAGTGCATATGGAAAATTCATTTTTAAATTCTGAACTTAATATGTGTATATACTTTTTTTATTTTCCTTTGAATGCATTAGACTTCTTAATGGGGGACTTCTTAGTGGGTTGCTGTAATCTGGCTAATAAGGATGGATAGGAAATGATATAGTTTTCTTTGTTTCTTTCTATGTGCGAGTTATCTAATTAGAAATTGATAAATTAGTTTTGTTTCATTCTATCAAAAAATTGGGCTAAAATACTTTAGTCAAAGTTTTTTATATTGTATATGTGTAAATATGCTATTATTTTATTTATGTGTGTGATTAGCCTACTTAGACATATGTGAAAAGTAGTATGTTTCACAATCACACCAGATCCATCCAATCCTCTTGTTTTGAGTTTCTAGGCTTCTCTGACTAGGATTAGGGAATTCTTTGTGTCAAAAAGACCCTAAAGGAGATTGACACCCTGTGGTTGGTGTGGTAAAAGTGTTTAGGCCACACTCCCATCTTAGATAGTAGATAGACAATGTATGATAGTTGAGGAGATCAGGACTTGCAGATGGACACATGTCCGAAGCAAATTGATCAAAATTTTTCATGTAATGTAATTGAAATGTATATTTTGTTTGGAAAAATTGATGTAACCATGTAGATGGTATTGATGTATCCAAATTGTATATTTAACAATCAAATGTATGGTTATATTGTTCATGTCATTGATGTATGACGTGTATGTCAACATCATTGAATTGACATCATAGATGCTTATTTAATGAGTAATTATTTTTAGTTGCTGATTTTGGTTAATGACATGGATGGTTGACTATTCAACTAGAGTTTCTCTTGTGTTTTCCCACACTTTTTGCAATTTGATGATGTGGCAATTTGTAAAGACTGCTCCTACAAAACTAATGCCATGCCTACATTCTCCATAAAATGTAGAAAAATCAATGCGAGTGAAAGTTTTAGGAGTATTGACCAGTCAACAATAGTTGATTAACTATCATTAACTTTAACATAAATGATACATATACATATATGCTCAATTCTAAAAGAAACTATAATTTCATTACCAGAATAATATGATGTACTAATTTTGTTGACCATTTCAATAGAAGCTCCAAAAATTGTCTAAAAATGCAAGGGCAAGAATATTGTAGGAGTGCTTTACCACCCTACCACGAAGTTGTTAAGCTTCCCCAGAATCTTTTCTAAAATGAAAGATACCTAGTCTAACAATGAGAAAGACAAGTAAAACTAAGAGTGGTAATGGAATCGTGTGAGTAAATGAAACCATATTTTAAAAACCATTCATAATTATTAATTAAATTAAATAACTCTAAATTAAATAAAACAAATAACTCTTAATTAAATTAAATAACTCTGAATTGATGCGGTCTCCTAGATTTGGGAGAGCTATATTGAATCCTAATTCTGTATTCTAAATTTTTAACATTTGCTGAATACTTGTGGAGTCATAGCAGAAACAAGCCGGACCTAGTGAGCTCCAATGGCAAGCTCCCCTATGGGCTGCCTCATACTTTTTACATACATTATGACATTCATAAGAAATTAAGCATGGCCCTATAAGATTAGTGCTTAATCTACCACAACTATCTTCTATAGTATCATTCTCTTGTAATCTTGTACATAAAAACACAATAATCAATAAGTATTCTATAAATTTTTTCTATATTTCTAGAAATCTATCAGATTAAGATTGGTTCTTGAGAAAAGAAAATGAAAAGATTTGTTTTTGAATAAAATTTTATTTAATTGCAACATTTCGAATAGAAAGAAAGAATTTTAGATCATTGTATTGTATCCAATTGCAATGTTTTGAACAATATTTATGATAAAGATAGTCAACTTTATTGGTCTATATCTTATATCTTTAAAGGAATGGACATTAGATCAATGTTGTTTCTGAGTTAGTTTGTGTTAAATAGTAACTTGGCAAGAAAGAAAGAAGAAAAAATAGTAGGCCAATGCTAAATATTTAACTGTAGAATTCTATATCATAATTTATAATCTATTGACCAAATAATAAATCACATTGATCTACAATATAGATTATAGAAATCTTCTATGTTTAAAAAATGAATAAGAAGATAGAAAAAAGGTCTTGAATTCCAAAAATAAACCAAAAACAATCATAAGATAACAATGTGAAGGGTCATTACAGTCAATCAACCACCATCCATTATGATCCAATGCACCACCTTCTAAAGAAATCATCAAAAACCACAATTGTTCAAAGTAAGATAACTACTAAAACACAAAATATTTAACCAGTGTAACATGCTACTAATAAATTCTCAAGTCATTATTGAGATAGTTAAATGCAATATGCGAGAGGGATGGACTATCAAAAGTATTATTAATGATATCAAGTACCAATTAGCCTCCCTCAATAGATTTGATTTGAATCACATTTTTTGGGAGGGAAATAGTGTGGTTGATGGCATGGTGATGGTTGGCTTAAAACTTGAAGGGCTAAGAGGTTGGAGGAATTTGAACGCTATGCCAAATTTGGTGAGGGAGCCAGTGAATAAGGAAAAAATTAATGATGAATCCTAGTTGGTTAATTTTAATGTTGGTGAGATGGTGGAGTCAAAATGTACTTGATGCTTATGTGGTAAGGAGAAAAGATATGAGTACGGGCAATAATTATTAATCATGGCCCAAAAATTAGAAGTTTGAAATGGGGGATTTTTTATTCATTTCCCTTTATGGATCAGCATATGCTATGTAGAAAAAAGATTTATATTTTATAGATTTGTGGTGTGTTGCGAATGATGGAAACGATTGGGGAAAAGATCATGGCGACCAACTCATGATTTTTCTCACCAATTTGGCAAGTTCCATTATTACTATTAAATGTAATTATAATCTCCATTTATGGGTTTATCTTTCTAAGAGTGAAGTATTTCTTAGGGCGTGGGCTTTGAATAAAGAGAGTGAAGAGGAAAAAAATATAGAGATGGGAGATGACCTGTTGAGCATTGAATTAGCTATGATTGATGATAGTGTGAGGAAGCCCTTGGTCTAGTACATTCTAAGAAAGGGTATTTTTGTTACTTTCATGGAGACCCTCAATCGTCATGACAAGAATTGCTCCTTGCAGTTTGTTAATTCATGGGATAATCGCAAAGTGAACATTAATGGTATCTCATTTCATGTTTTGGAGGAGGTGATAGCTATGGCGATGGGCATGGTGATGAGGGGAAGAAAATAGCAAAAGGTGACATGGGTGAATGATGAATCTAGTCTGCAATGTTTCTTCAAGGATGGTGAGGAACTGGTTTGGCACAGAGGGTGGTTTATGAAGGACAAGTTTCTTGACCTGTGGAACAAGGTCTATCTAATTCTGATGAAATATCTTACCCTGGAAGGAAGGTATGGAGTTTTCTACTACTACAATTTTCCTCTTCTTAATCATTTCAGACACCGTGATTTTCTTTCAATTCCCTTCTTCTTGCTACATGATCTTGAAGATTCTATTGTGGATGTGAGAGAAAAAAATGAGAACGGGGGTTAATTTTTCCATTCTACATCAAGGTCTTATTTTTAGGCTATACCAATTTCACATTGCCTTGGTCCACCCTAGGATTGTAGAAGTTTCTACTCCTGTTCACCCGAATCCTAGGCCCCAAATAGCCCCCCTTAGGATTACTGGTCCCAGAGTCCCCACCCCTCAGCCCTCTCCTAGTGGGTCCCCAGTTAATCCCTCCCCTTGGGGCAAAAAAGGAAAAGGAAAAGGAAAAGGAAAAGGGAAAAAATGGAAAAAAATTCACTACCGATAATATTGATAACTATTTTGTTTGATTTGTCTTATTGCAGAGAAATTGTAGCTTCAATTTTAGGTATAACTGTTAAGTGTGATGCATGGTATCACTTTTTTAGATTTTGTTTTTGATTTCATAAATATTTTTGTGTCACATTGCAATGGAAGTTTTTTTTGGAAGTAAGGTTTTTTAATTTATCACGAGATTGTTTCTTACATGTGATTAGAGATGTTTTTTGTTGTCTCATGATCAGCTCTTGATTCTAGATTAGAGTGTTTACATGATATATGTTCTTTTCATCGGTCATGTTCTTTAGAGCATGAGGTTTTTAATTTATTTGTGGAGATCAAGTTGTCATGTTGGATTATAGGTAATCCACTCATGTAGTGGGAGTGTTTGATAATTTTTCTTTGTTAGTGCTCTTGGTATTGAGTACATTGGCTGATTGACCTTAGAGATGCTCTTGAAAATTGAGAGGCTTGGATCAGGCTACAATTCTCTTGCATTAAAGGAAATTATTTTAGATGGTTTCTCTTTAGAGGTTTTAGCATGGAGTCTTAGAATCTTATACCTATGGATGGGTGTGAGTTTATTATGGACCTAGTAGAGATTGTTCTTGCAAAAGAGTCATTGTTATGACTTGATGTATCCTGGAAGAGCATTCTCACTCCCAACTCTTGGTCTACTCAACATTTTTTCTCCTTGTACATTTGAGTTTAGGAGATGGTTTAAGATGTTTCCTAGTTTTTGAATGGTTGGGTGTTGTAAATTCTCTCATATAGGGAGGTAAAGGAGAACATACTTGAAACAACTAGGAACTTGGTTTTTTTGGTAGAAGGATGAGTTACAGTTTGCATAGGGGCATATGCACCAAGATGGTGTCCAAAAAAGTGGACATTATGAAAAAAGTCAAAAGTACACATAACGCCATCGTGTTATGTGTACTTTTGATCAAATTTGAAAATGGGCCTTGACTCAATATGAGCTAAGGAAGAAAAATTTAAAAAATTGAACTTTTACATAATGTGATCGAGTTATAAACATGATCGCATTATGATTAAAAAAATGTGATTGTGTTTAACCCCATCAGGTTATGAAGAACTAGAAGCAATGAGAGGGAGATATATAGAGAGAGAGGGGAGGTGAAGGAAATGCAATGTAGGAGTGAGAGATAAAGTGGAATATGGAGAGAGAGAGAGAAGTGGGGAATGATAGAGTTAATATTGCTATAAGGATAAGTCCATGTAGTACTTGTCACTTCTCTTTCTGATTTTATTTTTGAGTACATGTGCATTGAAGACCTTCTATCACTACTTGATATACTAGTAGATGGTGAGTATTCATCATCATCACCTAACATAGGCTCACATGCATATCTTAATTCTTTCCTTTGTTTCTTTCCCCTTTCTATCTCTTTAGGTCATTATATGTAACTTCTATCATGGGTCTAGGAAGCTCTTCCAACTCTTTTTTGTTAACCAGGTAGGCTTTGTCTCTTAATCCTGAGTAATTGGTTAATAGTTTTATTCTTAACATAATTCATAACCAGATTCTCCATAGCTATTTTTCTTCTTGATCATTGCAACATTTTGTCCTTGATTGAACATTTTGTAATCAGTTGATACAAAATCATAGATTTCTCATGGCCAATCCTTTAGGCATATGATTAAACCTTTAGATCTACAAAAGAGTTGAAATCTAGATTTGGTAGAAGAATACTTTTAGATCCTTGATTGTAAAACTTAATCACCTAGAAAATTTTCAAGTTTTAATGACACCATTTGACAGTTTTCATTGGCACCAAGAAATTCTAAAATAATAAATATTTTAAAGCAAACATCCCCCATCATATACAAACCTTCTCGTATTGAAACCTTGTGCAAATAGATGATAGTTGAAATATACACCTCCTTTTATTGTACTTCTTGTGATAGTTTTTGAGCTCTAAGAGTCTCATACATTGGCAGGCTCTGATGATCCCTTAGGTTTTTTAGACAAGGAAGACCTAGTTAAGATTCACTTTGGTTGTGTGGATTAGATTTTAGTATCAAAATCCTCTTGATCATTTCCCCAATGTACATGGGAATGTAAAACCAATGTAATGTGCTCAATCTTATCATCTTCACTTATTATTGTCAGAGTCTACATAAATGCAAAGGTTTTATTGGCTTCATAAGGTATAGACTCATGAAAGGACCACTAACAGTTTGATGCCTTCTATTTGCTAATAATGTGAATGATGGATAGGCAAGACATCCAAGGATAGTCATAGACAAACCTTTTTTGAATAGACCTTCTCCTACTAAAAGCCTATGCAAATAGATGACAAATGAAACATGCACCTCCTTTTTTTGTATTTCTTGTGATAATTTTGATTATTCCAAAAAACTTATTTGTAACATAAAAGAACAAATGAGTCAATAAGGACTCAAATCTAAACACTATGCTCTTCATTTTCTTTATCGTTGCAATATTACCCAATAGTTGCAATCTAATAATGTCGTATAAGTTTACTTTCCTTCTCTCAATAGCCATCACATATGCTACATGAAGAAATCTAGCTAGTACAAAGTTAAGCCTTGATCCATTGTTCAAATTGTACCCTAAGATCTTAGTTAACAATTTGACTCATTCATCCTGAATAGGATCAACCTTCATATTCCTTCCGTCAAATTTGGTTTTCAGATTCATCACAACCATTTCCCTCACACTTCTCTAATTAATAAGATTACAACCTTCATTGCTTAATCTAGTGACCTTTTGAATTAGGGATTGTCAATGACAATCTGCAAATCACCCAACCAGAACATATCATCATGTATTATGCTCAAAATGATTCGGGTCCACTCATGATTATCAAATTCCATGTAGAACATATACTTCACTAAATTCAAATCTTCAAGGTGTGCATAATCAGACTTTAGGGATAAGTCATTATTGCTCATGACTCCTAAGTCCTAGTGAATCTCATCATCTCCTATGCTTTGAATCTTACAATGTATATAACTCCGTATATCCTCTATGTGTAACACATTTTCTAGAATTTGTGAAAATGCACCTACTAGATCATCTAATAAAGAAACAAATGGGTGTTTCTTGAACTCATACCTTGGTCTGTCACTAAAATCATACACGCTCTAACTGGCCATTTCTCTATAATTGTGAAAATTGGATTCAATACTTCATAAAATACCTCAAATTCATGTCTTAGTGTTTTTGCAACTTTTTTCTTCACAAACTTTACTTTGCACTTCAATATGTACTCAAATCACTCTTCAATTCACTCGAGGCACTTTGCATGAACAAATGGTACACTAAATCTTGCTTGTAATCCTTAAATCATTTCAAATTGTACTACTAATTAAATTTGTATCTACCAAAAACTCAAAATATTGTCTCTGTTCACTAGTCTTGCACACTAAACCATAACTTCCTCTATATGTCTTGTACCTTCTATTAACTACACAATCTCTAACTCACTCTCTAACATTAGCTCTAACCAGTTGATGCTCTGCTACTTCTGTAATAGCATAATTCAGATAGGTTGAGCAATAGACAATCTATGACTTCAACTTTCCATCATGTGTATAAAATAATTTCTCTTCTAATACTATATGTGAACTCTTTGGATTACAAGAATTAAAAAATGCTTCTTTGAATTCATCAACATGTTCCTTGAATACTTCTTTCTAACTATTGTTGCTTCCATTTTCTTCCTTCTATTATTCCTATTGTTCTTCTTTCTGTGATTAGGGTTAAAGTTCCCTCTATCCATTCTACAAAATCTTGTTGTGTGTACAAAGTTAATGCATAACTAACATATAGGTGTGTTTCTCCTTTAATTATTTCCATTCTAACTTTTAGGTGCTCTACAATTTCTTGCAATTTGTCCAGGATTGTTACATTTGTAATAAACAAATTGCTTTCTCTCACAATTAGGTTTCTCTCCATCATTAGATTTACTCTGAGATCTACCTCTTCCATTACCTATAGGGTTAGTATCCTAAAAATTCTACTATTATTATTATTATCAAAAAATTTAGGTTTCTTACATTCTATTGCCTTATGTCCATAACCATGACAATTATAACAATAAAAATTAGTAATACGTTTAAAAGACTTACCTATGCAATCTTTATCCATATGTCCAACTTCATTACATATGTAGCATCTACCTTTGAATTCATGTCTTACCTCTTTGGATGAATCATCTTTCCTAGGTTCTTCAAGTTGCTTTTTTTTTTTTTTTTAGGTTCATCAGATTTCTTTGTCAATCCAATTTTCTCAACTTAATCAGACTACTTGAACTTTTCTTTAGGGATTTCTTCTATAGAATATAGTTCTATCCTAATCTCATCATCAAACTACTTGAACTTTTCTTTAGGGATTTCTTCTATAGAATCTAGTTCTATCCTAATCTCATCTTTCTTTTTGGACTTCTCTCTCGAAGATATCCAAAACATGTCTTGTCATAAGAGGGTCTCCAGTGAAATATTTGTTCATCAATTTCCTCAAAACTTGTATGAAGTTTCTCTACTGGTATTTTTCTTATGTTAGGTCTCCTTTTACAATGATTTTGTATTTTCCAACTTTGCATGCTCTATCTTAATAGAATCTAATTTAGATGTCACTTGACTCAACTGAGATCTAAAGTTTACTTTCTCAAATTTTAGATCAGGTTCACTCTTATTGCGACTAGTCTTAAGACCCAACTTTAGTTCAACAATTTTCAACTCATGTTTAAAGATCTCATTCTCTTTCTTAATATTTTCTTTATAATTATTGTCACAAGTCTACACAAATGGTTCCTTTCTAGATTTAAGATCATCAATTTCATCTTTCAATTTTCAAATGTAACCTTTTGCATCTTTGTATCTATCTTTCAAGGTGTCTCTTTCTTCAGTAAGAAGATCAATCTACTCAAGAGTTTCCTTTATATTTCTTTTCAAATATTCCATACTCATTGGGGTCTTCTTAAGCATTTTCAAAGTAACTATGCTCTGATACCAATTGTTAGAAATAGATAATACTAAGAGGGGAGGGGGTGAATCAGTATTTTTCAAGCTTTTGCCCACAACTGAATATTGTTAATTAATTTATAACTTGCATATGAAAGTAAAGAAACAATGCTAAATAGTAAAAATAAACATGCACATAGAGAATTCATAGCATTATTATTTGTCAAGTAGGAAAACTCTAGCCAAGGGAAAACCCCGATGGGGATGATACCCACTCGATGATTTTCTAAACAATAGGATCCTATTAAGGATAAACAATACAATCCTATTAGGAGTCTATGAAGTATATATAGTGTTTCAAGTCCTTGTTAGATGAATAGGCCTTGTTAGAAGCCTCAACCCTGTTAGGAGTTGGTAGAACAATTACAATATATGTAAGAAGAGCTCATCTCCCTAACATGCAATTATACAATTTAATTCCTTCACAAGATAGGTATACATACAATACTTGTTTTTCCATTGTAACTTGCACGTGCTCTAATCTTACATTAGATTTCACATCACATAAGACTCATAGATAGTCCTCACAATAGTTCTCATGTCACATCTAATCACACAATTTCCCCGTTATCTGTGCAAGATAAGATCTTTACTTATACCTTGTATGATCAAAAAACTCTACAGTGTCAATGCTCATGTCTTCACACACTTTACATAATATAAAATAACTTATTGAATAATATCCACATATTCAGCTCAACATAACTTAGTAATTATTTTGTAACCGAAATAATTCCTAAAGCCATACAACTCTATTTACTGCTATGCTCTATTTTGCACTATTAAATACCCACACTATTAATCTTACTATAACTTGCATTGTACTATCCATACACATCTACACACTAGAACACATCATCATGAAACTGTCATGAAGCTTCCCTCTACTATGCATAAGCTAACTCTCAACGAATCGTTTGTATGCATGCTTAAGATTTGTATTATGTGTTGCTGTAAACTGTCTAACACTTAGACAATTTTCTACCTTTAAATGCATAAACAAAATGCTGAATATATTTTTCCATAAATGAAAGCCATCAAGACATCTAGCTGATCATATTGCCAATAGTATGGAAGTTATAGAGCCAAGAGATTTGATGGGATAGAAAATGATAAAGAAATTGATTGAGGTTATGCAAAGATAATTCTTGAATAAAAAAATGATGGAGAGTGTCCTAGATGGGACACCTATGAAGAAAAAGTAATGGAAGTGGAAAATCAGTTTTATGGAAAGAATATTAAGAAGAAAGTTGACAAGAAAATAAGTGAGATGTTGAAGGAAATTGGTACGAAAAAGGAAGAACTCAAAGAAGTTATGAGTATAGCTAGAGAGATGAAAGAAAGTAGGTATGCCAAAATCTTAATTGCAAAACCATTAGTAATTGAAAGTGGATTTGCTGAGGGTTTAATAGTTTGAGTTCCATCTGTGTAGTCACTAATAGACCCAATGCAATAATTACAGTAGTACAACCACAATTTCTCCCCTCTCCACTAGTTCAACAAATGAAAGAAGAAGATGTTCATATAGTGAAAGTTTAGACATCTACACCTTCAAGCACAAGAAGATCAACAAGGTTAGGTGAAGTAAAATTGGAGGTAGAAGAACCTCGAAAATATAAGAGACTAAAGACACTTTCCACTATGGTAGGTAATAGATAGAAAACTATAGTTACATATCTAGGAAAACAAAATAAGAAAGAGGCTAAACTTGAGAATGAGGAATTGAAAGGGAAAGAAACTAAACAAAGGAAGTGATGGCAAAAAAATAAAAAGTAGAGGTAATAACTAAGAGTAGAAAGAAGTGAAAGCCAAAGATAGAGAACATGAAGTTTATGATCATTAATGATCACTATTTGACAAAGTTGAACAAATTCTACTACTTACATGATGGTTTTGAGAAATTATAGTTAGAGAATGATATCATCATATATATGAATTTATTCAAAAAAAAGTTTTTAAATATTGATGGATAAATTCCAAATGACTTGTATGAGTGATTGAAAAATATGAAGAAGAGAGTCTAGTCAAATGATAAAGTAATAAGGGAAAGAGCTGTAGAAAACTATGTGAAATAAAGAATGAGGAACACTTTCTGAGGATTATGAAAAGTTTATAGCCATTGTTACAGAATAAAACAAGAGTAATCATAATTATGGGAGGCAACTATGAGGAAGTTAATAAAGAAACAAAGGATTCAGTTATCAAAGTTATGATAGAATAGAAACATTCTTTAATAGAGGCACATAAGACTTCAGAAGATAAATAATGTCAGATATGCCTAATCCTAGTCAAGAAGAAGAGAACATGAAGTTAGAGGAAGAAATTCAAGTAGAACCTACTACTACCACATCAACAACAACATAGGTGAAAATATACACAATAATAACAAATGTATCAGTTAGGAGAGCACCATAAGTAACAATGTTTGAAATACCACTGATTACAATTTGTACATACACAATGAATGTTGATGGCACCAATATTGCTACTAATGAATCAAAGGATCCTTTTAAGGATTATGGCCATATTGTTGATAATTTGGTGGGATTAAAATTTTTTGAGGACGATAAGAAGGAAGAATATCATAAGAAAGGTAAATAATTTGAAAAGAAGGAAGGAGATGATGAGAAGAAATATGAAATCTCACTACTTTAGTAGATGAACACAAGAGAGTTGATAAGAAATTGCAAATTGACTGGAAAAAAATTACACAAAAAACTTCTTATGTCAAACTACAATTGAGACATACAAAGATAGAGAAATATGAAGCAATTATGTAGTCAGTTAAGACATTACTAGAAGGTAGTGGAAAAGAGAAGAGGAATTAGATAAGACAATGACACAAGAGGAAAGATAGAGAAAAGAACAAGAGAAATTAGAATTTGCAGATTCAATCATTCACTCCCACTAAGGTACGAAGTTCAAAGGTACCAAGTTCAAAAACTCCCAGCACAAGCACGCCAAAGACACTGATGGTGTTACTCTTAGAAAAAATTATGGGTAATGCACCTTTGACACCCACTAGTGCTCTTGAGATTGATATGTTTAGCTAGATAAGAATGCTTTCCACCAGTAAAATTATGGAAAAGACCAAAGAAATAAAGAGGACCCAAGAATTTCTTGAAAGAGTGAAGAAAAAATTGTAATATATCATTGAAATAAAGGTCATTGAATCAAAACCAGAGAGGAAAACTGAAGAGGTAATACAAGTGTTTGACAATCAGTTCAACACTCTTAAGGAAATTGCATCTACTAAGGTAGAGGTAAAGCATGATGGACAATTGTTTGATACAATATGCAAGAACATTGAAGGAGACTTGGAAAGTCTTGACTCTTGCATCAAGGACTTAAGAAGATGCTTAACTAAAGGAAAGACCGTGCATGGACAACATGCACTATCATATAATTTCATTAATGATATCACTGAAGAGTTGAAATAAAAAAAAACAAATTTATAAAATACTATAACTGAATTATAGCTGCCCAATATGTAGATAAAGAATTTATAGAGTGAAATTAGAAAGGTTAATGATGATATAATCTTGATAGAGCTGAGAAGAGGAAGACCAATCAAGGGATTTTCATTTCCGAAAGACCAACTCACTCCAAAAATCAGCCATATTTTGAAGTAGCTGGGTGAATTCCTTAAACATATAACATCTTATGAGGAAATTGTATAGTCAACTTGAATGCAGTAGAAATGGCATCTTATGGACTATGCACCCTTATCAATATATTAGAAGGTGTCCAAGACACATGGGAAAAGGAATTCATGAACTTGGAGATAAAATTTGTTGTTTTCATCACACACATATCAAACTATTCAACATGAAGGAAGAAAGGTAGATCCAAAATTTTGACTTCTATGTAGTTTTTGACTCGCACTTTTCATTGATGTTAAAGGGGAAGAAATTGTGTATGGAAAATTGTACATGTTATATGTATGATGAGGTATAGGGTACGTCATAGTAAAAGGGGAAGTAATATTTTAATAAGGAGATATAAGCATCTAAAGATTGTATATAATTATAAAATGAGCAACATTTTAAAATTTAGTATGGCCATGTGAAGAACTTCACATGTTTTTAATTTTTGAGTTTTGGGAAATAACCAATTTTTCCATATGTTTCCATCAATGCCGAAGGAGGAGATTTTTGGTAATTTTCCTAAGAGGGGAATATGAAAATTTGTTTAGGTTATAATTTGTGGAAACATATTACTTGTATGAAGTCAACATACTATGAAGATACAAATTTGATTTGATAACTAAGAAAATTGTCTAAGTATTACAGAGTTTATCTATTAACACTGACAAAGTTTTGGTTAGCATAATTCACACGCAATGTTTGGCACATGCATAGTTATCTAGCAATAGGAGAAAGTGTTAGGATACTGTACCTAAGTGTGCACATCATTATGAGCAGTACAAACAAAGATATTGATGATTTAGTGATTGCGGATATGCACAGGCAGAATATGGCAGAGATAAGGAAAGAGGTATTTTAGGTTAGGATTTTTTTAACCAAAACAATTACTTAACCAATTAGAGATAACATCCTAACATTAAAACTAAGTGAGAAAAGTACAATTTTTCATTTTGGGACACCTATGAAGACATGAAGACTAACATAACAAAATAGTATGGTATAAAGGAAAGACTTGTACAAACAAAGTTGTGTGCTAGTATTATGATTATGTGCTATCATTTTGTGATGAAAATTTGATGTTGAGAGAAGTAAGAGGTAGTATATGCGAAGATTATACAGTAAGCTACAAAAGTCAAATTAGATATTGAAGATATCAACATTGGCAAGAGGTTTTTATATCTATAACTTTTGTGTACATAAATTTATTGTATCTATTGCATGTTTGGGTAGTGGGATCATCTTGTATATATTTTGTAATTGTAATAACACATCCTAATAGTTTTTATGCTTCTAACAATGCCTAGTCCTCTAATAAGGAATGAGACACTATACAAATGTAACAAACTCCTAATAGGGCCAATATCTTTCACAAGATACTTTTGATTAGTGGATCACTTTGTGTGTACCATCCCCATTAGGATTCTCCCTTGAATAGGGTTTCCCTAGATAAAAAATAATGGTATTATGATTTGCATTGTGTTACTATTATGTTTAGGTTTTAGTTTATTTACATGTGCATGTTTTAAAGTAATAAAAGATATCGATAGTTTGCAAAAAGTTTGTGAAATATTGACTCTCACCTCTTAGTATTTTGTATTATGTATCCTTAAAAATATATGGAATGTCAATATGAAGAAGTTTATCTCACAATTACATAGTGTTGTGGATAATGTAAGAGATAATTAATCATAGGTAACTAAAAAGTTACATATTTTGGTTTCTTTTGTTAGGCAAATGGTGGAGAAGACAATATATTATTTTAGCAATCCATGGATCAAACATGAATAAAGAAGAACCAAAAAAAGGAAGATGAATAAAATTTACAAGTGGGAACTCTCTTGGGAAGAGAATTGGTCTCTTTCAATGCTCGTATGTAATGTCCCAAGAACATGATTTTGGATAAGTTCAATGAAATTAATGAAGACTAGAAATGGATGAATCTTTCCCTATATAGTTTTATGTGACTAGTATTATTTATAGTTGTTTAGTTTTTTTTTTTGATTGAATTCATTTCTTGTCAATTTCTTTGAAACAATCTCTAAGACTTGATATTATTTTTCTTGTTGGGTTTGCGCCCTTTCCTAATTGACTAAATTATAACAAATACTTGCAAACAAAAAATCACATAATAATAACGTACTATATTTTGAAAAATACATTTATACAATATAAATAATGTACAATTTAAATATCATAAAAAAATTAAGTACTTGAAACTAGAGATTTCCATTATAAATATGCTTTTCGAATGTTAGACATATATTTTCTAATAATACAAGATAACATTAGCAATTAAATAATTATATTAGGAAAGAATCAAAGTTAAGAGTGAAAATATTTAAGATTCATTACTTATACCTTTAAGTTATTAAGATTTAAACTTAATATAGATAATGAAAATCTAACCACTTGAACTTCTTATAATATTATTATTAGTGTACTTGTTGTAGGGAATGTATTATTGCATTCTCTTCTCCACAATTAATCAATTACTTCATTATTTTACATCAATCAATAATAATTATGTTTTCCTTAATTGAATATGACTCTTATTTATTAATTTTCTATGTTATATTATTTATTTATCTTGAATATATTGGTTGAATTGATTTTGTGTTATAAGAGTCCTTTTTTCGGAATCTCCTCTATATTGCATCTTTTTTGGCCAAATTTTAGATAGCCATAATTAGTAATATAAGTACATCCAATAAATCTATATACTTGTATAAATAAATCTACTAGTATATTACAATTAATTTTATCATATGCAAATATAGATTTTAATTATATATTGTTGTTATATTTTGATTTTATTTTATTTTTATCATTTTTTGGGTAAGCACTACCATTATTGGATAGCTCCCTTTATTAAGAAATACATCCGCTGAAATACTCCAGCACTGAGAAAATGTGTTTCTTCCAATCCTTCCTAAGAACTCGATGAATGAACGAATCACCTCTCCTCCAAGCTCCCCATACCAATTAGACACCAAGGTGAAGAGCTCTATAATCTTTTTATGTGTCAAACTTTTGTAGAGTTCCATTAGATGATCAGGCAAAACATCTACCTTCTTTACTTAGAGAATCTGGACTAATAAAATGGCATAGAGAATATCCCTATGATACTTCTTGAGCCGCATATAATAATCCTCCCACTTAGCAGCCAAATCTTTGCATTGGAGAAACAGTAGATTGGAAAGCAAAAGACATCCTGTTGAACATAAT
Organism: Cupressus sempervirens; assembly: GCA_028749045.1. Lineage (NCBI taxonomy): Eukaryota > Viridiplantae > Streptophyta > Pinopsida > Cupressales > Cupressaceae > Cupressus > Cupressus sempervirens. The sequence goes on from CM053785.1 coordinate 893,362,322, forward strand.
AGACTAACGCTCTAGATTTACAAGTTATTATTGTTAATTAGTTCCTCCTTCTTAATAATATCCTTAAACTCATTTTCTAACATCAATGCATGATGTTTAATAGAGAATTTTTCTTCAACCACCCCTCGGTTTGCCAACTAGTCTACGCCCTGATTACCTTCTCTGTAAATGTGTTTGAAAGTGAAGTTCAGAATGATTGGAGCTTTTACTTTGTGAAGGAGCATTTTGAAATACCATTGATTATAATTTGCGAATCTCCCTCTACATTCACTTTTTCTAGCCTCTTGCTGACACAAAGCTCCATACCCTCAATGAGACCGAACAACTTTGCCTCAAGTTTTTGCTAACACAAAGCTCGAAACACACCACATGAACTCTACTTTTTCATTTCTAATGAAAACACCAAAACTAACTTTCCTAGGGTTCCCCTTACAGGCACCATCAAAATTCATCTAAGTAACCCAACCTTCTTCTGGTTTCTCCCACACAATTTGCTTCCTCTCTGCTCTCTTGTTCACCAACACACAATCACCATTGTCTGAAAGGTCCTACTTATTCTCCATCTACAGATCCTATTTTGAGATAGGCTTTACTTTCCTCAATTTATGCTTTTCCAACAATATCTCTTTAATGCCTTTCTGCAAGTTTCTAATGACTACATTCCCCTCTAGTTCTCCTCCTTGAAATTCCTTCCATTTCTTTCTCTTCAAATATGCCATACTACCATAGATGCTCAACACAACCATAAAATACCCCATTTAGAGCCTCTCCTATTAGTGGGGCAAGATAAAAGGAAATCCAAGAGATGTTGATTCCTTGTTGTCTACCATTGCATCCTGAAACCATTCCCAACAAATTTGAACAAAGGAACACCATAGTAACAAGTGATCTACTATTTATGTTACTTGTTTATATAGTATACACCTACTAGGGACAACAATACCTATAGACATCAATCCATCTCCAGTCAAAATCCTCCCATGAAGAGAGACCCAGAGAAAAGCTCCTACTTTAGGCAAAGAAAATTTACTCCATCACAACTGAGATGGTCATTTGGCTTCCAGAATCCTCTTCCTCTGTGATGCATAGCCCAAGTTCACACTATATATTCTAGACTTGGTTGCACTGCAAAAGAGTTTATCTTCTTCTTCAGTCACAAAAAATCTTCTCTTTTTAAAGAATGGATTGGGAATATTATCTCTAAAAGATAGAGAACCATGAAATATTGGTTTCTAAATAGCTTGAAAATTTGGACCCAAGTTAGGCTCATAATAGTCACATACCAAGCTTCCCATATTCTCTTCTACTTCTTTTATCAAATCCTTATCCCCAATAAGATCAGCTAGAACCTCCTCCTCACTTTAGGAATCCCACCAAAAATTTATTGTTCTTCCATTCCTTATCTTCCAAGACAAAAAATCAGTAATCAACCTCTTACTTTCCCAAAGGAAATTTGAAGTTGGGGAACTCACCTTGGAATCAACCACTATAAATATTTAGTTTGGCCTACAAGATACTAAATATTTATGCCTAAATTTTTTACATCATAGCTTTGAAGGTTGCTAGTAAATTTTCCAAGATAACTTAACCCCAAGAGCCATGTCTTGAAGCCCCATCTTTCTCAATCTTACGCCCCTTCTTCCTTAACAAGACATGTTGTATACCAGTTAATAAGAGTAATACATGTCTTCTACCCTTTAAACCTTTCAATTTTTTTTTGTAAGAACACTATGTAAACTATAAGATCAAAAAGTCTAAAACAAGACATAAAGAATATTGGGATGGCTGATAAAACAGATTCAATCATTAGAAATTTACCAACTTGGCATAACCATTTATTGTTCGATAATGTTGATTTGGTTATGCACTTGTTTATAGTTTCCTCCCACATTTTTTTGTAGGAGTTCCCTACGTATAATGGGAAGCCCAAATGTTTCATAGGGAAGGCTCCAATTTAGAAACCCAAGATACTTGCTATCTTAATTTGATTGATCTTACAAGTGTTATGAAGAAGATTCTTGACTTTTCCTAATTTATGCTTTTGCTAGATCCTATTTCATAGTCATTCAGCAATACAATGATGTTGCTAGCTTCTAATTATATGGCTTCTCCAAACAGAATGGTATTATCTGCAAACTGAGAATGAGAGACTGGAGACATGTCTTTGTGAACCACAAACCCCTTCCATAATCTCAAGGAACACCTCTTCCTTATATTCCTACCTAAAACTTCTACTCAAATCACAAAAATAGAAGGAGATATTTGGTCCCCTTGCCTCAAACCATTAGTAGCATTGAAGAAACCACAAACGGATCCATTAACATTAAGGAATAGCTTACTAAAATAGAAGGTGGTTAATAAGGGAGATCTATTTAGTGCTAAAGCCAAACCTCTGTAACACACTAAATTTAAAATTCTAGTTGATTCTATCATATGCCTTGCTAACATCCAATTTCACTAATATACCTTTCTTTTTTCAGAGTGTAGGGAATGTATCACCTCGGAGACCAAAATCACACTATTTGAGATTTCCCTACCTAGTGTGAAGCCATTTTTCTCTTCTCTTCTGAGATAGTTTAGGAAGTAGTCCTTTCAGCTTTGTTTGCAAATTCTTTGGATAATACTTTGTAGATGGAATTGCAAAGAGAAATATGATGCAAGTCTAGCAAGTTCTCACAATGGCTCTTCATCAAGGAGTTATAATATATACATGTTATAAATAAGTATTATAATTTAACATATATTACATAATTTTTATAATATAATAGTACTATATTAATATATGCACTATAGTTTAGTATTTTAAAATTAAATTAAATATATATTACATTTTCTAATGTAATCTTATTAGTTACAATTTTTGTACAACATAATTTAAACTACTTATTGCTCAAATATTCATTATATAAGAATTGTAATATATACATGTCAATAATAAGTATTAGAATTTAAAATATATTATTATATAATGTTTATTGTATACTAGTATTATATTATATATACAAAACAATTTAATATTTTAAAATAAAACTAAATATATATTAAAATATATCTTATAATTTATAATTTAAAATTACTAACAACAAGTACAATTGTTGTTTATGTTTTCAAATAAAATGAATTCAAGGTAACATTAACATTATATAATAATTTGAATATTTTTAATAAAAGTTAAGTATAAGAATATTTAAGAATAGTGAATTGGATAATAAGCATGTATTAATTGAATTATTTTTCTCCATAAAGAAAATAATTTTAAGATAACATTAACATTAGATGACAATTGGGCAAGTTTGAAGAAAAGTTAAATAGTGGAATTTTTAAGGATCATTGTTTAGACAACAAAAGTCTAACCACTTCAATTATTTTATATTTTCATTATTGTTTATGTTTTCAATGAGCATAGTTTTAAACTGATATTAACATTTAGATATCAATACATATATTCTCAATAGATGTTAAAAAAAGGAATCTATAAGAATCAACCATTGGACAATAAGAATTGTTTTATATTTTCATTATTGTTATGACTTGAGATAAAATAATTCATGATAACATTAACATTTAGATAACAATTTTAAAGGTATCAATAATAGTTAAAAGAAATGCATACAAGAAAACAAGAAATACCTAACCACTTATTATATATTCTCATTATTCTTATGACTTCATATAAAATAAAACATTCATATAAGAATTGAAAAGTTTTCATTAAATTTGAAAAAAATGAATATGCAAGCTTCATCACATATAACTGATCTTATCTTTGAACATTTTTTATCAAAGAAAACAAATAACTCTTAAACAAATAAAATAACTCTAAATTGACACAGTCTCCCAGATTTGGGGAGAGATATTGAATCCTAATTCTATATTCTAAATTTTTAACATATGCCGAATACTTTGGGAGTCATAGCAGAAACAAGCCGGACCTAGTGAGCTCCAATGGCCTCAGTCTTTTTACATACATATGACATTCATAAGAAATCTAGTAAAAGTAGTGCTGAATCTACCACGACTATCTTCTGTATCATTCTCTTTTAATCCTGTACATAAAAACACAATAATCAATAAACATTCTATGCAGAAATCTATCAAATTAAGGTTGGTTCTTGGGGAAGAAAAATGAAAAGAAAATTTCGAATTAAATTGTATTTAATTGCAACATTTCGAATAGAAAAAATGAATTTTAGATGATTGTTTTGTATGCAATTGCAATGTTTCAAATAATATTTATGATAAGATAGTAAACTATATTGGTCTATAATACAGATTTAAACCTTATATTTTTAATGGAATGGATACTAGATCAATGTTGTTTCTGAGTTAATTTTATAAGGAATGGATAATAGATCAATGTTGTTTCTGAATTAATTTGGCAAGAAAGAAAGAAGAATAAATAGTAGGTCAATGCTTTATATTTAGCTATATCATATTTTATGATCTATTGTCAAAATAGTAAAGAACATTGATCTACAATATAGATTATAAGAATCTTATATGTTTGAAAAGAGGAATAACAGATCAATATTTTTGATTAAGAAGACAGAAAAAGCATCTTGAATTCAAAAAGTAAAATAAAAATCATTAGATAATAATGCAAAAAGTCGTTACGGTCAATCAAGCACCAACCATAACAATCCAATGCACTAGCTTCTAACAAAATCATCAAAAACAGCAAAAATAAGATAACTACTAAAACACAAAATATTTAACCAATGTAACATGCTACTGATAATATCAACAGAGTAACTACATAAACAAAACCTATAAATATCACCCTTGTTTCTTGCAGTGCAATTTCTGAACTAAATTGTATTTAACTATAACATTCAAAGAAAAAACTCAATATTGACTGCTCAATTAGTATAACATTTGAAACCATATTCTATAATCTATCATTAAACAATAATAAACCACAATAATCTCCATCATAAGTTTAATTTTTTTACATCTTTAAGATAATGAACATACCAAAAACAAAGACGGCTAGCAGCAACAGAAGTAGCACAGACACATTCATAGCCTTGTTCATCTCCAGATGTAATCCATTCACTTTATAACTATTCATAAAAAGATTCAATATAGAAGCGCTGTGGATGAAAGATTCAATATAAATTTGGACGTTAATTTTCTCGTGGCTATCGCCTGTCTTTTTATTCACCAACGTGTCTTTGAAGTTGGTCAACATATATAAATTTGAGTTGATTGGATGTTCTTCCACGAAACTCTTACTGGATTTTTTTAAATTTTTCTGTTAAGAATAACAACGACAAATCTAAAATATATTATAAACAAACTTACATTTTTATTTTTTGAATTTCAACTTAGAAAAATAAAAACAAAATAAAATCATTTTACATATATTTAGATAAAAATCAATAGAATGGAATAATATTTTGTAAATAAAATAAAACTGGTATATCTATATTTATAAAAATCTATATTATATAAGTTATTTGCTAATTCAATTTTAGAAATTTAACAATAACAATTTTTTAACATAAATTTTTTTAAAAATAATCTAGATACTACTATTATAACAACTTTTAGTTATATGTATGATAGCATAGATACTACTACATTAATAAAATTAGTTGTACTAATTTAATTGACAAAAACCATTGCATAAAGTTGATCTATATGTATATTTAATGAATGACATATGTAACAAAAGAAAATGCATCTAACAAACAATTATATTAATAAAGATATTGCCTTTTTTTTAGATCAAGCCTATTAAACTAGGAAATCCACAAGCATATTGATTACGGAAGGCATACAAGAACTTTACCAACACTCTAAATATGAAATCTCAAAATATGACCATGTTAATATAAGTATGATGATAATTTTTTCTTAAATTAGAAAATTTGATTATAGTAATGCACATAAATAAAATAAATTTGTCTCAAAATTTATTTAGATTCTTTCCAATAAAAACAAATATAATATAATATCTTTGACATAAAAAATTAAAAATAATTGTAATCACATAAATCTTAAGTAGAATAGCACCACTCAAACATGCATTTCCCAAATGTGGTCTACTAAGCTATTCTGTCCAACTATTATTTCAAAATAATACATATTTTATAAATAATTTTATTTTATCTTACTAATATTTTTTCTATGCTTCAATTACTATAACATAAGACCAACTGTTTGCATAAATCCATTGAGGTGATCAATATATTGAACATATGTTTTGATGATAGTGTATAAGTTTTCTAAATAAATGAAATTTGCCTGCTACAATTTGTCAAATAACTATTGGACCACGTTCTTCTCAATTTAAAAAATCTCCTTACTATTTAAACAATATTTAACACTAAAATTAGTAAATAATTTATAAAACTTCTTTCAATTAAAAGGAAAGTGTGGTTATATTCAAAATCAATTATGATGGTGCCTCAATAGACAACCTAGGCAGTTTAGATGTTGGAATTCACATTACTAATTCTAATGGGTTGATATTAAAAGCAACATGTAGGGCATTGACTCAAGATTTAATAATTTCATTGAGCTATAGGTTTTTTCCCTTGGGATTTTTGTTTCCCTCTTTTTAAGAATTAAGAATGTTATCATTGAGGGGAACTCAATGTTCACCTTCTATAGCCTCTAACATGTCTTATCATATTTGAAAATAGAATTATATGATAATTTCAATTGTTGTCTTGCTAAAATTATTTAATTTATTTATTTAATAAAGTAATTTTTGATCAATGTCCTCTATTGAGGTGTTTCCATAGAGTTTGTCTCTCTTTTGATGTTGATAATCTTCATCTTCTCCCTATCTTGTGTTATTCGTTCGTCTCTTTCTCCCTTTTTTTCCTTGTCATGTCATAAATTCTTTGATGTCATGGTATCTTTGTATTTTTTAGCCATTTTGTGACTACCTATATCTATTATTTTATCAATTTTGATTGTGCACAAATTGATGTTTCTCATATAATAAATTAGGCATTGGAATTTTCTTTACTTCATGATTTTGGGTCTTAATCTTTTCTTCAAGATTTGCTAACAACTCTTTCATCTATTGTGAAGGTTGATGGCAATGAGGAGTCTCTTTAAGTTTTGACAAAAATGTTGTGTTGGTTCTTCACTTTTGGCTGCTCCATCTTGTCTAGTTGACACTCCTACTCTTACTCTTGCTTTGTATTGATTTCTGTTGTTTTCAAGATTGGTTCTAATCTATATAAACTTTGTTATAACTTCTAGTGGACTTCTTTCTAGTGTTTGTAGTTGTGTTTGACAATGTCTCATTCTATTGCAATCACTCTTATTTTTTAAGTTTCTTATATGAGCCACAAATAATTTTTTGTCTCTACTTGTGTGCTCTATTGAACTAAGACGAATAAAAAAATATTTATTTTATTAATAAATAATTATTTCATCAGCTCTTTTGATTTATTTTTTTAAAAATAATTTTAAAACTACTAAAAGAAATATTTTTCTATTATAATTTTTTTAAAAAAAATGAAAACTTTCTTTATTATATTTTAGAGTCTTCTACTTGAAAAAAAAAAGAGCAAACTTAAAAATTACATTTGAATTAGACAACTAACGGCCAGCCAACATTAAAAAAATGCAGAGTAGAATTCTTGTCTTAAAAAGAACAGTTAATAAGACAATGGCAATAATAGGACAATGGCAAATATATCATATCCAAAGATATCTCCGAACTTATAAAAAGTCATTAAAATATTCAAGATTAAAATCTTTGAAGCCTAACTGCATTTGCTAGATTAAAATCTACTCAGATGTGATTCTGAGAGAACATCAAAAGAAGAAACTCTCTAGTTGAAATCTACGCCTTGAAAAAGAGTTATTTGCTGGTAGTCACTTCCATTTCGATTAAAAGCTACTCATATGTGATTCTTCATCTTCATTTCTTTTTCTGATATCTATAAATTAGATGTTTGAGTTGCTTTCTGTGGTGGATTGTAGTCTTCTTCATAACTGACATTGTTTCATTCCATCTGTGCTATGTACAACCAGTCATGTAATCTGTTGAAACCATAGAACAGGGACATCGTAATTTATGGACTTGTTCTTGATTGAGGCAACACAAGATTGTGTATGTAATTTTTATTTTAATTAATTATTTATCTATCCTACAATATGTTGCATCAGCATTGTGAACTTAGCATAGAGGAATAAAGGAAAACATTGTGACCTTAGCATACAGAAATAAATGAAAAGATTGTGGATACGTTGACAGATTTAACAATACATGCGTTGTCAGCTGTGTGATCACTACCTGTGTATTAGTAACAACATAGTTTAGACTATGATAAACTTATTTCTGTAAAATAAAAGTATTGAATTCTTAAACAATTTTTAATGATTCCTGAATGATAGCTACCCAAGGATTTGGAAACTGCGGAATCAGATGCTGTTTAACTTAACTTGATCTCTGTTTAACTTAACATGATTCAGTGGAATGTCTATATGTAGATAGTGCATATGGAAAATTCAATTTTAAAATCTAAACTTAATATTAATATGTATATATTTCTTGATTTTCCTTTGAGTGCATAACACTTCTTAATGGGTGGGTGTAATTTGGTTAATAGGCAGGGATAGAAATGGATACAATTTGCTTTGTTTCTTTTCTATCAACAATTATATGATTAGAAATAGATACATAAGAATTCTATCAGAAAATTTGTCATGTGATGTAATTAAAATATATATTTTATTTAGATAAATTGATGTAACCATGTAATGGCATTAATGTATCCAAATTGTGTGTTTTACAACCAAATTTATGTTTATATTGTTCATGTTGAATTGATGTGACTTGTAGGTCAACATCATTAGATTGACATCACAAATGCTTATTTAATCAGTAATTACTGTTAAGCTTTAATTTTGGTTAATGGTATGGATGGTTGACTATTCAACTAGGGTTTCTCTTTTGTTTTTCCATATTGTGTATCATCTTGTTTGTTCTTTTTTGTTTTATTTCTTTTCTCCTTGTATTAGAGTAGATTGCGCTTGATCATATAAATTTTATGAAAAACCTTCGGGATGAATAAAGTTTTTATCATCAAGTGATTGCTTAATATGAAAATGGTAGAAGATAAATCTGTGGCACAACATTTAAATAATTTTAATACTATATAATCAATCAAGCTTCTGTAAAAATTACCTTTGACAAAGAAATTTGAGCTTTATTAATCTTATCCTCTTTGCTAGAAAGTTGGAATAGTGTAGTTATGGCATTAAGTAATTCTATTTCTGGTTTGAATACCTTGAAATTCAATGATATTGTTGGTGTAGTTCTAAGTGAAGAAACGTAGAGGAAAAGTGTGAGTGAGACACTAACATGTAATGCTCTTATTACAAAGGAAAAAGGCATATCCAGAGAAAGAGGAAGGAATCTAAGTGATCATGATAGATCACAAGACAAAGGCATATCGAGAGAAAGAGGAAGGAATCTAAGTGGTCGAGGTCAAATCCTAGAAGTAGAGAGACTAGATGTTTTGTGGTAAACCAGGAAATGCCAAAAAGAATTGTTGCATATAAGAAGTTTTGTTAAAACATAAAGAAGAGGAGGCCAATGTAGCATTTAAAGATGATACATGTATTCTCATCCTAACCGCTGAAGAAACTACAGATCATGTTTGGGTGCTTGATTTGGGAGCATCATTGAGTGACTCCGCATAAGAAGTACTTTTGAAAGCCTAAAAATTAGTGACTTTGGTAAGATTTTTTTTTTGGATAATAATGAATCCCATGATGTTTCTGGTATATAAGATGTGCTATTAAAATTCCAGAATTGTAATAGCTGGTTGTTAAAAAAGGTCAATATGTTCTCTAGCTCAAATACAATTTGATTTTAGATGGAAAACTTGGTTCTCAAGGGTGTGAAGTTGAGTTTGAATTAGGGGACAGAAGGTTAAGAAAGGGACCTTTAGTTATATCTTGGGGTAGTAAAATAGGTAGCCTATAAGTAGTGGAGAATTGTAGTAGAATGGGAGTTATTCATCTCATGTAGACTCATTCTACGTCATAGCCACAACTCTCTATTGAAGAACCTCATGAAAACATGATAAAAGTTAGTAGAGAGTTATAGTAAAATGAGAGTTATTCATCCAATGCAGACTTGTTCTATGTTGCTGTCACAACCTTCCATTGGAGAACCCGCTGTCATGATATGATAAAAGTAGGAAATGAGAAATTAAAAAAAAAAAAAAATTTAAATATTAAATAAAAGTAAGAAGCAAAGTGAGAAAAAATTATTTGAATTTATAGATTTTAGATTTTTCAAAAGATGTAACTGAATTGATTTTTTAATAGCGAAGAGAGATGACTAAAGAATCTATAGAACTCTTAGAGGAAGTATCGAAAAAAAGATCTAGATGGAAGTGTTGAAAAGAAGTCCCAAACCATAGGGGTGAAAAACTTGTGTATAAAGGGGCAAATGAACATGCTTCGGACAGCCTATGAATGATATGGAATTCTTTGTGTATTATGATCTTAATGCACACTATGCATTTGATATTGGGTTCAAGTAGAAAGGATGGAAGAAAAAGGGTATATAGAGAATCCTTTGTATTCAAAGTGTTTAGGCCCAACAAAGGAATATTGATCCCAAACTTTGGCAAGATGATAAAATATTTAGAACAATTTTTTTTGATTGTGCAGTTGACGCAAGATAGGGAGGATGATTATGCATCATATCACTATCACCACATTGGAAATAATCTTCAATGGCCCCCACTTAGGTTGAATGAGGATGTGAATACCTATAACACATTGATGGTCATGCAGCAAGTGAAAGCATGGGTGGAGGAATTATTGAATAAAGACCTAATGGTTGTGGTACTCTAGATGCAAATCAGATTTGTATTTGGGGTGGAGTTGCATGTGGTTAGTAGAAAGAAACTTCAACAAGCCACAAACCTACAAGTATTTTAGAATTTGCAACACTGTTCATGGTAATGAACATGATGATAAGTATTTTGAAAGGCGGACTAAAATGGCATTATAATGTTTATTTTGGGGTGGTAATAGAGTCTCTTCCATATCAATATGAGAAAAGTAATGTAGATATTGTAGGTATAAGAACAATAAGAGATAATATGAAAGAGCTTATGTCAAATAATATAGATGACACAAATAGGTTCAGTAGTTTTAATTTTCATTTTTTTTAGTGTAAAAAAAGTTATAAGGTTTTTTAATTTAGATAAATATCTTGGAGAAGATTAATTGCAAGTGTTTGTGAACATTTCCTAGCAATATTAAAACATATAATTTTAGAGATTGAATATTTCTTGAAATTAAGAACCGAAGAAAGAATAATATTGCACATAGCATTATAGATGGATTTCAAGTGGGAGATTATTAAAGGTGAAACCCAATAGTCATTCAAAATTTTCCCTCCAAATCTTTAGCTCTTCATATTCCAGATAATGTTATTGTTTTCTATAAAAGAATTTTGATTGTTGCATTGTAATGTGGAGAGTTCTATCTCTAGAACAATTATTAATAAAATTATTTCTCTATTTGAAGAGTGGACTATAAAATTGTGCTATTCTTTTGAATCTCTTTTTGATTATTTATATTCTAGATAATGTTATTGTTTTCTATAAAAGAATGTTTATGATTGTTGCATTGTAATGTGGAGAGTTCTATCTCTAGAACAATGATTAATATAATTATTTTCTCTAATTGAAGAGTGGACTATAAACTTGTGATATTCTTTTGAATCTCTTCTTTTAATTTGTTGTATAATATTTAAACAATAGACATGTGAAAACTATTCAAGAGGATCACAAGATCTAAAGTTCCTTAAGGAAGAATTTGAGGTTTTCCATCATATCAGCCATGATTTTTATGACAATAATGCCTTCACTAGAATTTCATCACAATGCATTGTAGGAATCTTATAGCATGTTGATCATTATAAATTAATATATAATAATAGTAAAATCAACAATTTAGAGGTTTGGTAAGTCTATTCTTCATAGATTCAAATTTTACTATTTGATTCTTGCTTAAAGATTAGGTAAAGCATCTTTGTAATTTAGATTTTTAAATGGTTATACTAAGGATTTTCCTTTACTTTTTTTTTTTCTACTAAGTTCTTTTACATTCATCTTTAGTGAAATGTTTTGAGATTGTTCCTATTTTGCAATCAATCTTGTAGGCTTAAGGAGAAAAGCCATTGCGCCCAATAATAGAGTTTGAAGGTAGATTAATATTATATTTTCTAGATACCTCTTGCTATTTTATTTTTCCATAAACAAACTATTTTGTAGAGATGAGCAACAAGGTAAGCTCAAATAATGTAAAAGAGAAGACCTCATAAAAAGAGGCTAAAACTCATGAGATGAATAAAGATGGTTGAATTTTCCTAGAGTAAGAACATCTAAGAATATAGGAGATACATATAAGAAGAAAAAATCATGTATTTATATTAATTTCATAATGTTCTTAACCTAGATAATGTCTCATATGAATTAGAGCCTTTTAAATTGATTTAAGTTTTATGGTTGCTACAAATCATGAAGGGGATGGCTTAAACTATTGGATATGAGGTTCAACTTTTTATTTCCTCTTCCTTAACTATTGGTTTCTTTTTTGACTCTTCATCTTCTCTTGAAAACTATTGTATAAATATGATGTCAAAGCCTAATATAATCAAGTTGTAAGTTGCAATGACTAGATAAAAGATTTACTCTACTCTTCAGTGAGGACGTTACCATATTTGTGGTGAACCATGATAAAACTTTCCTCTTTTCTCTATTTTATAGTTTTCCATTTTGAATTCTAATTAGAGCCTTGAGACAAGAATAATCATGTTGAATATAGTGCTACAATGGAGAGGAATAGGTGTTTAAGTATTTTTTCTAATGAAGAAAGAGAAAAATATTGAGATTTCCAATCAAGATTTTATTTACTGGAGATAAATACTTAGTTATCTACTATATTAATTAAAACATTTTTGAGTAAGACTAAAAGGACTTCATGAAACCATTGGAGTTCTTCGGTAGGCCTTAATGATGTTCCCTCTAGTTTCAATGAGGCACAATCTATGTTGAAATAGATTTTGAAAACAAACTGCCTATTTGATAACCAAAAGATAGCTCTAAGGTCTGAAAAAAATTGAGCATATTTAGATTAAAATAGTTTTAAGGTTGTGGATTTCCTTTTCATAGGTTGGGGATTGGAAGCAGTGACATCTTTAGAAAGACATGGCATGTAAGAGCTAAGAGAGACAAATCAATGAAAGTGGTGCAAAGAAAAAGATGAATACTATTTAATAGGAGCTTTAAACTTTCTTTCTACATACTATTTGGAAAATGCTTGCAACCAAGTTAAAATAACTCTTTGCAACACTAAAAGTACAAAGAAGCCATTGCAAAGAAGAACCAATATCTGCAGTGCTAAAAGTACAAAGATGGGTGAGAAACACTCACATCATTAGTTCAATGTACAATAGAGGAAAACTCCTACATTGGAGAAGGCACAAAATGCCCTAAGGAAACCTTGAGGAAAACAATAGGCATCGTACTCTATGTGATTGGAGGCACTAGAATGTAAAGAGACTCAAGGGATGTGTTGGCTCTTGATTTGACAAGATTTAAAATACCTTATGAAGATGTAAGAAATACCTAGGAGTTGCTAAAAAGCATAGTCGATATTCATTAAAAATCAATATGAAAAACTATTAAACCATGTCAGTCTTCTGCCCTTTGAATTTTGCAAGATTTAGGTGAGCACAACTTGGAATCACTTCATTTTCTTCTTAACAACAATTATGTATTATGAATTCCAATTAAGTAGATAATTGCCTATAATTCTTTTAATTCAAGGATTATATAAAGGAACAAAGAATGGCTAGTTCTTTAAAACCCTAAGACTCAAGAGCAAGCTAACCTTTTAGATTTTTTTAACAAAGATTATAAAATTTGATTATTAATTTTACACCATGTATTATATCTAGATTTCAACATCTAATATATGACTAATTCTTTATCCATTGGGTTATTTTACTCACAAAATTAACACATGATACTAGATCTACCTTCCCACTTTATGAAGAAGAAATCAGAACCCAACTATTGATCTCATTCTTATCAAAATCATTCCAAGAAACCTTCAATTCTCTTACTTTATATCAATCATTTACACAATAATTTTGAGAATCACCAAGATATGAAAAACATATATAATATTTATGAATTATAATTGAGAATTCAACAAACTTGGTCATCAAAACTCAAAAAATGGAAAATAGCATAGACAAGAGACAATATCTAGCTTTAATCACCAATATGAATGCACTTTGTATTATCTCGCTTTGAGAACATACAATTTAGTATCAATTTCCAATGAGATAAAAACTCAAAATAGACTCAACACCTTATATTTGTTATTTTACTTTAAGAGATTCTGGATACAATATATAGCAATGTTCAACCAAACAATGAGATAATACATTCATCTACTAGAATTATTTAGACCCTTCACTAGCATATGGAACTCACTCATATAAGGTGAGTTTCAACAAGCTTCAAGCTTAGAAAAAAAAGAGAACACCCATCCTTTAACAAAACATAGTTACACTTGAGACAAAAAGCCATTATCAATAACCTCACGGGACAATTGATCCTAAATACATATGGCATATTCTATATGATTTAAAAATAGTTTTATAATTTTTTACATAGGTATAACCATGGTGGATGAACCAAAAAATTAAGGTATCATATTATAATAACTACTTTCTTCTCCTCTAATAATCATTTCTTGATATGCATCCTAGCTGTTCTTCGGTTCTAGTGGGGCATAATCTTTTTTAACCTTTTCTTGTTCAAGAATACTAACAAATTCCTTTGTTTCTTCTTCTTTTGTCTCTTCTATAGGTTGTGAGGCCACTTTGTTGTCCTCTTGATTTTTTTCTTGCTCTCCAGATTCCACTTATAAGTCTTTGCTTGTTGGGCCATATTTTATCAACCATTAATTAAAAAAAATTCACCTGGCCAATCAAAATCAATGATCTCTTTCTCCTTCATCATAATATTCTTCCACATTCTCTTTAACTCTTTGATCTTAGGCTTGAAAGAATCAAATAATATTAGGGCATTCATGATTTCCTCAATTATCCTTGCAAACAATATGTTGTTTTCTTTATTTATTATGTCACTCATCTGTGGCCCTAGTATTTCCTTTTGTTCATTCCCCTATGCTTCTTTAGGTTTAATATTAGTTGGGCTATTTATGACATGAGGGAAATGATCAAAACTTTTGCTGGCATATGTGGAAGAAAATCTTCTCTTTTTTTTACTATAATATTTCTCTCTTTATATCAAAATCTAATAAATCAATTGTCTAATCATATATTTTCTCAATCAATGTACTTGTATCTGATTTATCAATTATAATGACACACAAGTTGGTTACCTCCTATTCTCTGCTAATCCATTTATCAAAAAAATTCCTTAGCACAACATCATTTTTATTTAAATCAACCCACATGTCTACCAGTTTAGAAATTCTATAATTAAAAACACCCAATTAACTTGATCAAATAGAAATATAAGTGTATCTATGTTCTTATCCTCATATCTCTATAACGCTTCTAATTGTGCTACCTTGAGTTTGGCTTTTTCTTCTTCCAACTCCTATTTAGTGTTATATTCTAGATGCACAGGGGTGTTTGATATTTCAAAAATTAGCCAGGTAGGAGGAGGTAGAGTAGGAGATGCTACAACCATTATAGATCTTCTTGTAAAATCCTTGAGCACTTCATTTATGAGCCTCATGAATGTGCTAGGAGCATTAGAAAGACAAAATGGCATTAGAAGCCATTCATAAAGACCATCAATAGTCTTAAATGTTTTTTTTCATTCATCTCCCTCCTTTATCGTTATTTGGTGATACCCACTCTTCAAATCCATCTTAGTAAAGTATTTAGTGCCTCCAAGACAATCCATAAGGTCTTCAATCCTAGGTATGGGAAACCTATACCTAATTGTAATCCTATTGATGGCTCTTGAATCTGTATATAATCTCCATTTACCTCCTTTTTTAGATGCCAACACAACATGAACTGCACATGGGCTTATGCTCTTTTGTATCAAACCTTGATCCAACAATTCTTGGACATGTCTTGCCACTTCTAAGTTTTGATCTAGAGTCAATTGTAGATGCTTAAAATCATCCCAAACACTATATTAATTCATTTAATATTTCCTTTCACATTACAATTAATTAATTATTAATTAATTATATTTTTCATATTCTTCTACTTATTTAATTAAATAGGTTCACTTTTCTAATATATTTAAATTTAATTTAAATACTTCCTCCCCCCCTAATGTATTAAATTTATTTAATTCATAGTGTTCCATAAATCCCCTTTTAAATAAATTCTATTTATTTAATTCTCTCCATTGCATTAAATTCTCTAATCCTATGATTAAATTAAAACTATTCAATCTATTCTTAAACCTATCCTAAAACTTAGTCTACACTCATCACTCTCATCCTTCTAAGCCTACCCACTACTTAATCCCACTTATTTATCTTAAATACCCTTATAAACCCCTTTTAGCTCTTAAATATGTTCTCACACATGTGTGAGAAACCCTTCACACCTTTCACATCTCTTACACCTTTGTCCCCTACTCCTTCCTTTAAGTTTGCTCACACATGTGTGAGAAAACTTTGAATGTTAACCTTTGCATGGCTTGTCTCCTTAGCCCATGTGTCTCCCTTGTGGCATCTATGTGGATGCCACATGAATGTCACCTCCCTAAGGCCTCTCTCAAACCTATAAATAGATCCCTTCTCTCAAGCATTTGATCATCTCCCTCATTTGTATTGTTATCATGCTAGTGTGATTCTAGAGCTTTTTAGAGATTTGTATGCTTAGAACTAACCTTTGGTAGTTGTTTGTATTACTTAGATTTCTAGTTTGCATTAGCTTTCATGGTAGTATGATGTTGTAGGTTTATTTCTTGCATTGCATTTCTATCTCACTTCTTGAATTCTTTGAGGATTGGCTCACTCATAGCCATTTCTTGAAGGTATTCTCCATTCATTTAGTCTTAGATTCATTCATCTCATTTTGCATATCATTTATCATTCAAGGGATTCAATATTTGTGTTTGAGTGAGCACATCTACATCTCTCACACTTGATCACACCAACAAGGCCTCTTATGGTCGCCCTTGTTGAGCTACTTTCAGGTTATGTGAGGACTTTTATTTGTGATTGCATAAGTTGTTAAACTCAAGTAGATTTTAGTTGTATTTTATTTGGCCTCTAAACTTCTATATGCACATGTTACCACTAAGATATTTTTGTTTATGCATGCTCTTGACAGGTTAGGTTTCTCCATATACATTTTGGCATGCCTGGTGGGACCCACATCCCTTTTTCCATTTCTAAAATTGGTCAAAAAATGCAGATTTTT
The DNA here is from genome assembly GCA_028749045.1 of Cupressus sempervirens. Classification (NCBI taxonomy): domain Eukaryota; kingdom Viridiplantae; phylum Streptophyta; class Pinopsida; order Cupressales; family Cupressaceae; genus Cupressus; species Cupressus sempervirens. Next base: position 893,379,759 of record CM053785.1, read on the forward strand.
GGGTTAAAAACCATGCACTGTTGTCTTCGTTAGGATGTAGTGTCGTCTGCATAGACATTTTTTCATCTTCACAGACTATTGTCTCTGCATTTTTGCATCTCTACTAGACTCAACTCACAAAAATTACCATTTTTTTTGTTCTGTCATTTCTAATGTTTTGTCGTTTATGCCTACTAAACTATTGTCTCTAAAATTTTGTCATCTCCTCCTACTATACTGTTTCATAGTTTAAATTTGTTTTTCATTTGCATTGTAGGTGGCTGAAAACAAAACATTTTTATAGACCATTGAATCTTGTTTTTCATACTTTGTTGTCTTTGATTTTCGATGTTTACGATCTTATATTATCTTCAAATTTTTCATACTCTGTCATCTCCAATTTTTGGTGTCTCTGATCTATACTCTATCATCTATGATGTATAAGTGTAAGTATTAGATATATCACACTTCTTTTTATTTTTTCATCTCTTATATTTTTGTCTTTGTTAGCTATCGTACCTACCTACATTCTGTCATCTGCAATTTTTTTATTTTTTTTAAAAGAGTATAAATCAAATTTTGACTTTTGCTAGTTCCGTAGGATGGGAGTCATTCTAAGCTTATTCACGTATAGAAAAAATAACAAAAATTACATCCTCAAGCTTGGATCTATAGCATTGAGTCACTATCTTTACTATGCACTCGCTGCTATCCCAATTAATTATTCCAGAAAACTTCTTTGTAACATAAAAGAACAAATGAGTCAATAAGGACTCAAATCTAAACATTATGCTCTTTATTTTCTTTATCTTTGCAATATTATCGAATAGTTGCAATCTAATAATGTCTCATAATTTTATTTTCCTTCTCTCAATAGCCATCACATATGATGCATGAAGAAATCTAGTTGGTACAAAGTTAAACCTTGATCCATGGTTCAAATTGTACCCTAAGATCTTAGTTAACAATTTGACCACTTCATCCTGAATAGGATCAATCCTCATATTCCTTCTATCAAATTTTGTTTTTAGATTCGTCTCAACCATTTCCCTCACACTTCTCTCATTAATAACATTACAACCTTCATTTCTTAATCTTGTGATCTTTTGAATTAGGTCATTGTCAATGACAATCTATGCATCATCCAACCAGAACATATCGTCATGTATTCTACTCAAAATGGTTTGGGTCCACTCATAATTATCAAATTTCGTGTAGAACGTATACTTCACTAAATTCAAATCTTTGAGCTGTGCATATTCAAACTTTAGGGATAAGTCATTATTGCACATGACTTCTAATTCCTTATGAATTTCATCATCTCCCTTGCTCTAAATCTTACAATGTATATAACTCCTTATATCTTCTACATGTAACACATTTTCTAGAACTTATAAAAATGTGCCCATTGGATCATCTAATAAAGAAACAAATGGGTGTTTCTTGAACTCATACCTTGGTATATCACTAAAATCATACACTCTCTAGCTGGCCATTTCTCTATAACTATGAAAATTGGATTTAATACTTCATAAAATACCTCAAATTCATGATTTAGGTTTTCTGCAACTTTTGGCTTCACAAACTTTACTTCACAATTCAATATGAAATAAAATCGCTTTTTAATTCACTCGAGACACTTCACATGAACAAGTGGTACACTAAATCATGCTTGTGGTCCTTAAATCATTTCAAATTGTATTGCACATTAAATGAGTATCTACCACAAACTCAAAATAATGTCTCTATTCACTAGTGAACTTGTTCTTACAGTTCCTGCTTACTACGATCATATCTAAACTTGCACACTGAACCATAGCTTCCTCTCCATGTCTTCTACCTTCTGTTAACTGCACAATCTCAAACTCACTCTCTAACATTAGTTCTAACAAACTGATGCTCTCCTACTATAGTAATAGCTTAATTCAAATATGTTAAGCCACAAACAATCTATGACTTCAACTTTCCATTAGGTGCATCAAAGAATTTCTCTTCCAATACTATATGTGAACTCTCTAGATTACAAGCCTTCCCAAATGCTTCTTTGAACTCATCAACATGTTCCTTGATTGCTTCTTTCTGACTATTGTTGCTTCCATTTTCATTCCTTTTATCCTTCTTGTTGTTGTTCTTTCTATGATTAGGGTTAAATTTTCGTCTTTCCATTCTACAAAATCTTTTTGTGTTTCCAAAGTTATTGTATAACTAACATACAGGTGCATTTCTCCTCCAATTCTTTCTATTCTAATTTTCAGGTGCTCTACAACTTCTTGCAATGTGTCCTAGATTGTTTCATTTGTAACAAACACACTAATTTCTCTCACCATTAGGTTTCTGTCCATCATTGGATCTACTCTAAGATCTACCTCTTCCATTACCTATAGCGTTAGTATCCTAAACATTCTACTATTCTTATTATTATCAAAAAATTTAGGTTTCTTACATTCTACTACCTTATGTCCATAAAAATGACAATTATAACAATATAAATTAGTAATAGGTTTAAAAGACTTACCTATTCAATCTTTCTTAATATTTCCAACTTCATTACATATGTAACATCTACCCTTGAATTCATGTCTTACCTCTTTGGATGAATAATCTTGCTTAGGTTCTTCGACTTGCTCTGTTGTTCTAGGTTCATTAGATTTCTTTGTCAATTGAATTTTCTCAACTTCATTAGATCACTTGAACTTTTTTGTAGGGATTTCTACTATAGAAGTTGGTTCTATCCTAATCTCATCTTTCTTTTTTGACTTCTCTCCAATAAGATATCCAAAACCTATCTTGTCATAAGAGGGTCTCCACTAAAATATCCATTCATCAATTTTCTCAGAACTTGTATAAAGTTTCGCTAACTATTGTTTTGCTTGTGTTAGCTCTCCTTTTACAATGATTTTGTATTTTTCTAACTCTATATGCTCTATCTTAATAGAATCTAATTCAAATATCACTTGACTCAACTAAGATCTAAGGTTTGAATTCTCAGATTTTAGATCAAGTTGACTCTTATTCCAACTAGTCTTAAGACCCCACTTTAGTTCAACAATTTTCAACTCATGTTTCAAGATCTCATTCTCTTTCTTAATATTTTCTTTATCATTATTGTCACATGTCTATGAAAATGGTTCCTTGCTAGATTTAAGATCATCAATTTCATCTTTCAATTTTCCAATGTAAACTTTTGCATCTTTGTATCTATCATTCAAGGTATCTCTTGCTTTAGTAAAAAGATCAATCTATTCAAGAGCTTCCTCCAGATTTCTCTTCAATTGTTCCATATTCATAGGGGTCTCATTAAGCCTCATCAAAGTAACAATGCTCTGATACCAATTGCTAGAAATAGATAATACTAAGAAGGGGGTTGGGGGGTGTGGTGAATCAGTATTCTACAAAATTTTTCCCACAACTAAATATTGTTAATTACTTTATAACTTCCATATGAAAGTAAACCAAAAATACTAAACAATAAATATAAACATGCACATAGAGAACTAATAACACTATTATTTTTTAACTAGGAAAACCTTGGCCAAGGGAAAACCATGATGGGGATAATACCCACTAGATGATTTTCTAAACAATTGGATCCTATTAAGGATAAAAAAATAGGATTATGTTAGGAGTTTATGAAGTACATATAGTGTCTCAAGTTCTTGATAGAGGAATAGGCGTTGTTAGAATCCTCAACCTTGTTAGGAGTTGGTAGAACAATTACAATGTATGCAAGAATAGACCATTGCCCTAACATGTAATTATACAATTTAATTCCTTAACAAGATAGTTATACATACAATACTTGTTTTGCTATTATAACTCACACATGATCTAATCTTACACTAGATTTTACAACACATAAGACTCATAGATAGTTCTCACAATAGTTTTCATGTCACATCTAATCACACAACTTCCCCATTATCTGTGTAAGTTAAGATCTTTGCTTATACCATACAAACTCACAAAACTCTACACTATTAACCTTCATTTCTTCACTCACTTGACATAATATAAAATAACTTATGGAATAATATCCACATAGTCAGCTCAACATAACTTAGTAATTATTTCATAACTTAGTAATTATTTCATAACTACAATAATTCCTAAAGTCATACAACTCTATTTACTATTATGCTCTATTCTGCATTGGTAAATACCCACACTGTTAATCTTACTGTAGCTTGCACAGTACTATCTATACACATCTGTGAACTAAAACACGTTATCATGAAACTATCATGAAGCTTCCTTGAACTATGCATAAGCTAATTCTCAATGAGTCTTCTGCATGCTTAAGATCTATACTCTGTGCTATCATAAACTATCTAACACTTACACAATTTTCTATCTTCAAATGCATAAATAAAATGCTAAGTATATGTTGCCATAAATCACAACCATCAAGAAATCTAGCTGATCATATTTCCAATAGTATGAAGCTATAGAACCAAGAGTTAGGTTCATTGATTTGATGGGATATAAAATGACAAAGGAATTGATTGAGGTTATGCAAACATAATTCTTGAATAAAAATAGGATGGAGAGTGTCCTAGATGGGACACCTATGCAAAAAAGTAAGGGAAGGGGACAATTAGTTTTATGGAAAGGATATTAAGAAGAAAGTTGAAAAGAAAATAAGTGAGATGTTGAAGGAAACTAGTATGAAAAAGGAAGAATTCAAAGAAGTTATGGATATAGCTAGAGAGATGAAAGCAAGTAGGCAATCCAAAATTTTAATTGCAAAACCATTAGCATATGAAAATGGATTTTCTGAGGGTGTAATAGTTGTACTTCCATCCATGTAGTCACCAATAGACCCAATTCAGCAATTGCACTAGTACAAATGCAATTTGTCGCATCTCCACTAGTTCAACAAATGAAAGAAGATGTTAGTATAGTGAAAGTTTAGACATCTACACCTTCAAGCACAAGAAGATTAACAAGGTTAGGTGAAGTAAAATAAGAGGTAGTAGAACCTCCAAAATATAATAGAGTAAAGGAACTTTCCACTAGACTAGGTAATAGATAGAAAACTATAGTTACATATCTAGGCAAGTAGAAGAAGCAAGAGGTTAAACCTGAGAATGAGGAATTGAAAGAGAAAGAAAACATAAAAAATGAAGTGATGGCAAAAAAAAAAAAACTAGAGATATTAACTAAGAGTAGAAAGAAGTGGAAGCCAAATATAGAGAACATGAAGTTTATGATAATTAATGGTCACAATTTGACAAAGTTGAACATATTCTACCACTTATATGATAGTTTTGAGAAATTACAATTAGAGAACGATATCATCATATATATGAATTTATTCAAACATTTTTTTTAAAAATATTCATGGATGAATTCCCAATGACTTGTATGAGTGATTGAAAAATAGGAAGAAGAGAGTCAAGTAAAAGGATAAAGTAATAAGGGAAAGAGTTGCTAGAAAATTATGTGAAATAAAGAATGAGGAACACTTTTAGAGGATTATGAAAAGCTTATAGCCATTGTTACAGAATAAAACAAGAGTAATCATAATTATGGGAAGCAACTTTGAGGAAGTTAATAAAGAAACAAAGGATTCATTTATCAAAGTTATGATAGAATACAAACATGCTTAAATAGACATAAATAAGACTTCAGAAGATAAATAATGTTAGATATGCCTAAACCTAGCTAAGAAGAAGAGATCATGAAGTTTGGGGGAGAAATTAGAGTAGAAGCTACTACTACCATATCAAAAACAACATAGTAAAAATAGACACAATAATGATAGATGCATTAGTTAGCAGAGCACCAGAAGTAACAATGTTTGAAACACCACAGATTACAATTTGTACATATATAATGAACATTGATAGCACCAATATCACTATTGATGAATCAGATGATCCTTTTAAGGATTTTGGACCCATTGTTGACAATTTGGTGGGATTAAAAATTTTTGAGGATGAGAAGGAAGAATAGCTTAAGAAAGGTAAAGAATTTGAAAAGAAGGAAGGAGATGATGAGAAGAAATATGAAGATCTGACTACTTTAGTAGATGAAAACAGGAGAGTTGATAAGAAATTACAAATTGATTGGAAAATAATTATACAAGAAACTTCTCATCTCAAACTAAAATTGAGACATACAAAGATAGAGAAATATGAAGCAACTATGCAAGTAGTTAAGACATTATTAGAAGGCAATGGAAAAGAGAAGACAAATTAGATAAGATAGTGACAGAAGAGGAAAGATAGAGAAAAGAAGAAGAGGAAAATCTAAATCTGCAAATTCAATCATTCACTCCCACAAAGCTACCAAGTTCAAAAATTGATAGCACAAGCATGCCAAAGACATCAATGGAGTTACTCTTATAAAATATGATGGGTAAGCACCTTTGACACCCACTAGCGATCTTGAGATTGATATGTTCAACTAGATAACAATGATTTCCACTAGTAAAATTGTGGAAAAGACCAAGGGAATAAAGAGGACTGAAGAAGTTCTTGAAAGAGAGACAAAAATTTGTAAGATATCATTAAAATAAAGGTCATTGAATCAAAACTAGAGAGGAAAAATAAAGAGGTAATACAAGTGTTTGACAATTAGTTAAACACTCTTGAGGAAATTGCATCTACTAAGGTATAGGTAAAGCATGATGGATAATTATTTGATATAATATTCAAGAACATCAAAGAAGACTTGGAAAGTCTTGACTCTTGAATCAAGGACTTAAGAAGATGCTTAATTGAAGGAAATACCATGTATGGACAACATGCACTATGACATAATTTCATCAATGATATCACTCAATAGCTGAAATAAAAACAAGAAAATTTATAAAATATTGTGATTAAATAATAGCAACCCAATATGTAGATTGACAATTTATAGAGGAAAATTAGAAAGGTCAGTCATGATATAATCTTGATAGAGTCAAAAAGGGGAAGAAAAATCAAGTGATTTTCATTACTGAGAGACCAACTCATTCCAAAAATCAGCCATAGTCAGAAATAGTTGGATGAATTCCTTAAATATACATCTTATAAGAAAATTGTATATTAAGACTTGAATGTAGTTGAAGTGGAATGTAGTTGAAGTGGCATCTTATGGACTATGCACTCTTATCAGTATATTAGAAGGTGTCCAAGACACATGGGAAAAGGAATTCATGAACCTGGAGACAAAATTTGTTGGTTTCTTCACACACATATTAAACTAGTCAACATGAAGGAAAGAAGGTACATCCAAAATTTTGACTTGTATATAGTTTTTGACTCACCTTTGTCATTGATGTTAAAGGGGAATAAATTGTGTATGGAAAATTGTACATGTTATATGTATGATGAGGTATAGGGTAGATCATAGTAAAAGGAGAGTAATATTGTAATACAGAGATATACATATGTAAAGATGGTATATAAATAGAAAATTATACAAATTTTGAAATTTTGTATGGCCATGTGAAGAACTTCACAAGTTTTAAATTTTTGAGTTTTGGGACTAAACCAATTTTCCCACATGTTTCCATCAATGCCAAAGGGAGAGATTTTTGGTAATTTTCCTAAGAGGTGAATATGAATTTTTTTTAGGTTATCATTTGTGGAAACATATTACTTTTATGAAGTCAACATACTTTGAATATATAAATTTGATTTGACAACTCAAAAAATTGTTGAAGTATTATAGAGTTTATCTTTTAGAGCCGATAAAGTTTTGGTTAACAGAGTTCACACACAATGTTGGGAAAATTCATAGTTACCTAGTGATAGGAAAAAGTGTCAAGATACTATCACTAAATGTGCACGTCATTATGAGCAGTTGTAAAGACTGCCCCTACAAAACCAAATGCCACATCATCCATCTCCATAAATTGTGAGAAAAATCAACAAGAGTCAAAGTCTTTTAAATATTGACTCGTCAACATGAGTTAATTAACTATCATTAACTTTAATTAAAATGATACATACACATATATGCTCAAATTAAAAGAAAATTGTAAATTCGTTACCAGATTTACCAGTACCGAATACCAGATACCAGGTGGTCTAACCATGACGAACAAGTTGTAAAGAGCTCCAGAACCTGTCTAAGAACACAAGGCAAGAATATTGTAGGAGTACTTTTCCACCCTACCACGAAGCTGTTAAGCTTCCCTAGAATCTTTCCTGACATGAAAGATACCCAGCCCGACAACAAGGTAGTCTAAACAAGTAAAACTTAGAAGAGTAATGGAATTGTGTAGTAACAAATAGTCGTATCTACATTAACCACATAATTAGGTCAGCTTCCATCTTAACATAATTAAAAGAACTTAGCCTTATTTCCAACTCACTTCATAATCATCATTTATGTGTAAAGATATATGAAGAATAAGAATCGTAAGGAAATCCATAATATGGCATCCTCAACAAGCCATGTACAATCATCATAAAATTATTATATGAATCTATCAGTCTATCATCATAAAAGCATGATTTTCTTTATATTAAATATATAAGAAAGATTTGAAATTTACACAACATAAAAATCATGTCAACATACTAGAGGCTGTCAACCCCAACAGAAAAATAAATGGCATACTAAATGTCAAAAAGTAGAATTGAAATCATTATCATAAAATTCCTAACCTCACGATTACATAAGGCCAAGTGTAAGATGCAATTTTACCTAAGAATTGTAACTATCTAAATTATAGAAGGACTGCAGGAGCCTTAAAAAAAAATACTTAGATGACAAAAATGCCTTGGTATCATGTTGTAAAATTAATTCTGTCAGTAAGACTTCTGAATTAGACATTTTGCCTATTTGTCGCACAAGAACCAAGAAGCATTCTTGATACTTGGTCCTTGTGCCCATCACGCTAGGCAACAACCCCGCAGCCCAAAATCCAAACTGTTAAACATCCTTCTAACTACTATATAGTAGTAGGAGTGTTGCAGTTTGGTTGTAATCCTGGATTCAAGAGTACTCTATAGTATTTGTAACCATGAAATTACCTAAAGTCTCATGATGCTTAAGAAAATGAAAACAACACTTATTGGATATAATTCATTAATTACATAGGCTGGCTATATAGACAGAATATGATGACACACATGGGAGGCATTAATTCAACTTGGTACTTATCTCATGCTTGTTTCAAACATATAGGGTTTTGGTATGCTATCTTATTCTAGCATGTAAAGACCCACCAATCCTCTAAATCGTAGTCAATCTCAGTTGCATTTTCTATAAACATTCAAATAAAATTCAAGGGTTTACCCTATTTACAACCAACAATATCAAGAGATACAAAGAAGACATTTCCCAAATTCACTTCCATAGATTTACAATGTCTTAAAGCAACAATTTACTTATTAATTTATGTAACGCTTAGAAAGAGAGAAAGAACTTGGAATGTGATGGCTAAGTTTCCTTTTCCTATGTTGCCTCCTTGGATTTTTTCTTTCTCCATGACCTTAAATCCAAAACTTCCAAACTTAACTTCAATCTTTCTTCTGATAAAGCTTCTGGATTGTTTCTTTAGCCTCCTTCCAAGCAGGTCTTCCCATTGCCATGAATGCATTCAAAGTACCCTCAAGAAAATAGTGAGAGATTTTGAGAAGAGGCCCATTGAAGAGCCACACTTGATAGATTGCACTGAGGTCTAAGACAGTCTCCAATTTCCATTCCGGCTCTAGCCTCTTCCTTAGGACCATTCTTGCAGTGCAATGTTAGAAGAGATATTCGCAAAAGATCCATGATAATTAATTTATTTGTTGAACTGAGACCTCTTCCATCGACCCTGAAAACAATTTCGCGATACATGACTTGGTCGCAATGAGCCTCCCTCCACTAAATGCAAGAACCTTCTTCCTCATAGTCTGAACAGTAAGTCAAAAGGACCAAAACTCTTCACCCAAAATAGGAAAAACACAGAAACCTTTATATTCTGCAAAAAGGCTTTGAAGGGCTTATGTAATTTAGAGCTGCAGAGAAAGAAAGCTGATGAATTACTATGGTGGCGGTCAAGTTTGTTGGCTTCATGTATTAAATTGACCCCTTCTTCATGTAAGATGATTGGGAAGGCAGACAGATTGGACAGGAAAGACCGAGGCAACATTACAATGCTGCCATGCATAATGCATATGCTTCTTGCACCAATCAAGCCCTAAAAAATAAAGATTATATTCCCTGTAGAATACCTCACAAATGGGGCATTCCCACCAATGGTGTCAATTGTATTATTCGTAGAAAAGAGGAAGTAAATAAAGAATTTGGCACTTATTCCTAACGAATTGAAATTGTTTTTCTACCAATGCTGGTGATTACAGGAGTGATGATAAGTTATGGTGCATTCTCAATAGTATATAACCAACTTGTGAAGAACGCTTAACATAATTTCTATAGCCTATGGCCATTTCTTCTCAGCAAACTTCCCAATCATAACTAATTTATTAACTGATTTCCCAATTTCTATTAGTGGTGCGAATTAATAGGTTTGTAATTAACTACATTTCCTTTTAACAAAAAAAAATCAATCACTAATGCAAACTTTACTTTTAAAAACAATAAGAATTTTTAGAATAAAATCTATGTGTAATTAAGTTCACCGTTTTATTTGGTTTGATGGAAGGCAGGTTGTGACATCCCTCCCCCCTTAGGAGATGCATCGTCCTCGATGCTTGATGAATATTGCATCCATAAGAAAAGAGAACAATTTTTCACATGTTAACTTCCATTGTTTTCTAGGCTTAAAAGTATGCATATATTCTAATTAGAGTACTATAAGAATCAACAAGATTGTGTACCCTCTACTTAAACAAAATTTTGTTTAGATACGCTAACATAAAACCTTCCATAACACATAATTGAAGTAGCACAATTCATGGAAAAACATACATACTTAAATAAGTATATGAGTTATTTAATCATTTGAAGAACTTTCCTATGTGGGTGTGTGAATTCCATTACCATCCTATAGTTTTACAAGGTTAGGCTACCTCTCTCCGACAATATTCCCCCTTTTTGATAATGTGTCATTCCCTGTGTTTCATTATAGGAACAACACCCAATGTCAATCCATCATATATTATAAATCAAATTTATTTTTCAATGAAATTTAAAATCATATAATTCCTTATCTCAAGAAGTCTCAAAGTTTGTAACATATTGACTTAAAATCACATGATATCACACATATACCTGTGCACTTACCATACCCTAGCATCACCTGTGGATTTTTCCTCGCTAGTAGGTACTTCTTATCCACATCCTACCATACTAATTAGTATCTCAAGGAGATCAACTCAAATATTAGTAGTCAAAATTTTTGTTCAACTTTATGACTTCTTAACTCATCTTATAATCACAAGCCATATGTACCATACATACCATCTAACATGTGCTCGCTAAGTGAGTAATTTTCCACATTAATAGACCAGTGTCCTTGAAACATAATCAAGTAATGCAATCTCATTACATTTAAGTCATCCTCATTAGATCATCAGGAAAATTAATGACATGCACATATAAAATCATTAATGTAATTATTAACATTTAATCATCATTATGCATCTTAATGCATCATATACTCCAAATTAACAACATATATTTAACCAATATTATAGATAGATCAAGCATAGAACATCTCACAATCAAATGTGTCAAGTAACATTAATCCAAGTTCTACACCATCAGATAATTCAACCAAATCCTAAACACAAAAGTCAACCAAAGGGTCTAAGTTGAATGTGTAATAGCTAAATCTATGTTACTAAGTTTATGTCGAACAATATATTGATTAAGAGTCCAAAATGTAATATGACCAAATTATTGATCATTATTCATTCACCAAATTGACTAAATAAAAGGATTCAACAACTTCCTCTAGAGTAGAAATCGCATGCAATGTGGATCACATATACATAACTCTAATGCAAAAATATTATCAAAATAGATAAAAGAGGGATCTATACATACCCTTTTGCATCCTCATAGGAAGACCATAATTTCATGCACTTGCCACATAGGCCAAAAAGTCAAATTAGGTTAGTCAAAAGTCATCTAAAATTAGTTGAGTCAACAAGTAGATACAATGTCTTCCAATTACGTTTGCATCTTCATTCTATTTGCCAACATACATGTCGAAATGATAGGTGCAAATAACGTTACATTTCATAACCAATTATCGACCAAATTGTCAAACATAACATATCATCACATGACTATGCCATAAATGAAAATATTAGAAGAAATTGACCTACATGTCCAACTTTATTCTATTGTATATAAAACCATGTCTTGTTAAGTATTTTCCACATTATTATCATTAAGATTAATTATTATTATGTGCTCATTTCTAGTAGATTTGAACACATAACCTCCACAATAAGAAGCTCACAAATTATTATTTGCAAGAATCACATAAATAAGAAAACTATAGCTTGATCAGTCAAAATTTTTTTTGCTGCCATAATCAAGGATTAACAATAATTATCCATTTACAAATGTAACACATGCCATTATCCAAGGAATCCATCCATCAGATGCATGATTTATTAAATATACAAAGTATAATGTAAAGCATCATAAAGAATGTTGACCTACACTTTGAACATAGAACGATAAGCACATTATGAAGGTGCAATGTCATCTATCATATGTTCAACACCATTAAGTATATCATCTAGGTATGCTCACCAATCACCTACAAGGATTAGTAATCCAATTTTTATCAAGTGACCTTAGGCCCTAATGCCTATTTTGTCACCATAGTGTGCTTAACCAACATATAAGAACATGTTGTGATGTATGGCCTTTACGCCATTAAATCATCACGTAATGATGTAATTAAGTACATCTCAAATGATGAGCAAAACAATCAAACTGAGATGACATTTTCATTGTGTTCTTCAGTGAATCCAATCTCCAAAGCTGTAGGATGTCTCCCACCTACTTTCTAAGATAGAAGTATGGCCTAGGAACTTTAACCTCGAACCACAGAGTGAATACTTCCCTTGGGATTCTTCCTAATACAAAGAATACCCCAAACCTAACACAAGAAGCCTAGCTTCCCAGAACAAGATGGATTGGATGGATCTGGTGCAGTTGTGAAACATTTCTACATTGCAACCATGTGCCTAGTAGTCTAAACACAGAATGTAGCTGGGAAATAAAATAAATCATGTAACATTTCTACATTGCAACCATGTGCCTAGTAGTCTAAACATAGAATGTAGTAGTAAAACCAAATGAGCATAACCATGTACACATATGCAATATTTGGATAACAAAATGGCTTGGCCAAGCACTTCCAAAATCTAGAATTACCTGTAGAAGAAACAAGAATAGACATGTATCCATTCTATAGAACTGGTAGATAGGGAAACTAAAAATGAAGATATCCACCTATCTGTCCCATAATTGCTACATTACACCCTTCCATGAAGGAAAGTACATAGCATCTAACCTTCCTTGTTTGGCCGCATTCGGCACCCATAGTGGAAGGTAAGCTTTCCAAAATAATAAAAATAGCACAAGGTAAATGCAAAAGGAAGAATGGCATGTTCTTCACAATCTACTCCCTTGTACATCCTATCAATGCTCCATAATGAGCATCATAGATGAAATCACTTCCAAATCACAGGACTAGCAACATCAAAAATATGCACACACACCCTAGCCACCTCAAGATCAAAGAAATCTTAAAAAAATGATTCATAATTCTTCAGTAAAAGTCCATAAAGGAGATACAAACCAAAATAAAAGTGAACAAGAGTCAAGTAAATAGCTCACATAAGAAATTGTTGGCTTGGTGGTCACAAAGAACATAAAATCTCAAGCTAGTCCTTCATCACATCCAAGTTCATGAAACCGAACATAATAAAATGAAACTCAATTCACTTAAAGCATAATGACTCTCACTAGTCACCAAGAGGGAGCAGATGTTTAACAAAACCTTACATCCAAGGATCGCTAAGAACATAACCAGACTTCTCATGCATCACATTAAATTTATCTTGATAATCACACATTTCTAAATGCATAATGGAACATACAATACTTTTGCAACTGAAATCCATCTTCTTCCTACTTAGCATTTTAAGTTACTCAATGAACCTCATGAACCTGGCATAAAAATAGAAGTAAATTCTTGCACCGCATGTGCATCACATGTCATTTACATAATAAAAAGATATTTTGCATTGCTATCACAAGCTGAATCTTCATTTGGTAGGCTCTCATAGCCTAGTGCAAAAGTTAACCATCCTTTGACTATCTCAATAGTTCAATTCCAATATGCTCATTATATCATCACATGGTTTAAAATACATATAATCATAAAGATATGAGGTATGCAATTTACCAGTCATTCCATAAACTTTCCATTTTGACAATCTTTTAAGGAATGAAATTTTAAACTCACAATCATGACATGCATAAGGAACATCAAATCCTTCTATGTCTAATCTAATCATAGCTAAGAGACACATTATGTAACCCATGTCATCAACTCATACTATATAAAGTAAACAAGTTAACTTACAGTTGTATGTCTAGCATAGTGAACTCAAGGCCCAAGTGTGGAACTAAGAGCTCTGATACCATATGTAACGACTGCCCCTGCTAAATCAAATGCCACATCAGCCATCTCCATAAATTGCGAGAAAATCAACAAGATTCAAAGTCTTTTAAATATTGACTCGTCAACATGATTTAATTAACTATCATTAACTTTAATTAAAATGATACATACACATATATGCTCAAATTAAAAGAAAATTGTAAATTTGTTACCAGATTTACCAGTACCGAATACCAGATACGAGGTGGTCTAACCATGACGACCAAGTTGTAAAGAGCTCCAGAACTTGTCTAAGAACACAAGGAAAGAATATTGTAGGTGTACTTTTCCACCCTACCACGAAGCTGTTAAGCTTGCCCGAAATCTTTCCTGACATGAAAGATACCCAGCCCGACAACAAGGTAGTCTAAACAAGTAAAACTTAGAAGAGTAATGGAATTGTGTAGTAACAAATAGTCGTATCTACATTAACCACATAATTAGGTCAACTTCCATCTTAACATAATTAAAAGAACTTATCCTTATTTCCAACTCACTTCATAATCATCATTTATGTGTAAAGATACATGAAGAATAAGAATCATAAGAAAATCCATAATATGGCATCCTCAACAAGCCATGTACAATCATCATAAAATTATTATATGACTCTATCAGTCTATCATCATAAAAGAATGATTTCATTTATATTAAATATATAAGAAAGATTTGAAATTTACACAACATAAAAATCACGTCAACATACTAGAGGCTGTCAACCCCAACAAATAATTAAAAGGCATACTAAATGTCAAAAGGTAGAACTGAAATCATCATCATAAAATTCCTAACCTCACCATTACATAAGGCCAAGTGTAAGATGCAATTTTACCTAAGAATTGTAACTATCTAAATTATAGAAAGACTGCAGGAGCCTTAAAAAATACTTAAATGACAAAAATGCCTTGGTATCATGTTGTAAAATTAATTCTGTCAGTAAGACTTCTGAATTAGACATTTTGCCTATTTGTCACACAAGAACCAAGAAGCATTCTCGGTACTTGGCCCTTGTGCCCATCACGCTGGGCAACAACCCCGTAGCCCAAAATCCAAAATGTTAAACATCCTTCTAACTACTGCATAGTAGTAAGAGTGTTGCAGTTTGGTTGTAATCCTAGATTCAAGAGTACTCTATAGTGTCTGTAACCATAAAATTACCCGAAGTCTCATGATGTTTAAGAAAATGAAAACAACACTTAGTGGATACAATTCATTAATTACATAGGCTGGGTATATAGACAAAATATGATAACATGCATGGGAGGCATTAATCCAACTTGGTACTTGTCTCATGCTTGTTTCAAACATATAGTGTTTTGGTATGCTATCTTATGCTAGCATGTAAAGGCCCACCAATCCTCTAAATCGTTGTCAATCTCAGTTACATTTTCTATAAACATTCAAATAAAATGCAAGGGTTGACCCTATTTACATCAAACAATATCAAGAGATACAAAGGAGACATTTCCCAAATTCACTTCCACAGATTTACAATGTCTTAAAACAACAATTTACTCATTAATTTATGTAACACTTAGAAAGAGATAAAGAACCTAGAATGTGATGGCTAAGTTTCCTTTTCCTGTGTTGCCTCCTTGGATTTGTTCTTCCTCCATGCCCTTAACTCCAAAACTTCCAAACTTAACTTCAATCTTTCTTCTGATAAAGCTTCTAGATTGTTGCTTTAGCCTCCTTCCAAGTAGGTCTTCCCATTGCCATGAATGCATTCAAAGTACCCTCAAGAAAATAGTGAGAGCTTTTGAGAAGAGGCCCATTGAAGAGCTACGCTTGACAGATTGCACTGAGGTCTAAGATAGTCACCAATTTCCATTCCGGCTCTAGCCTCTTCCTTAGGACCATTCTTGCGGTGTAATGTTAGCAAAGATATTCCCAAAAGATCCATGATAATTAATTTATTTGTTGAACTAAGACATCTTCCATCGACCTTGAAAACAATTTTGCCAGTACATGACTTGGTCGGAATGAGCCTCCCTCCACTAAATGCAAGAAACTTCTTCCTCATAGTCCAAACAGTAAGTCAAAAGAACCTAAACTCTTCACCCAAAATAGGAAAAACACAAAAACCTTTATATTCTGCACAAAGGCTTGGAAGGGCTTATGTAATTTAGAGTTGCGGAGAAAGCAAGCTAATGAATTACTGCGGTGGCGGTCAAGTTTGTTGGCTTCATGTTTTAAATTGACCCCTTCTTTGGGTAAGATGATTGGGAAGGCAAACAGATTGGATAGGAAAGACCGAGGCAACATTGTGATGCTACCATGCATAATGCATATGCTTCTTGCACCAATGAAGCCCTAAAAAATAAAGATTATATTCCCTATAGAATACCTCACAAATGGGACATGCCCACCAATGGCGTCAACTATATTATTCGTAGAAAAGACGTAGTAAATAGAGAATTTGGCACTTATTCCTAACGAACTAAAATTGTCTTTCTACCAATGCTGGTGATTACAAGAGTGATGATAAGTTATGATGCATTCTCAATAGTATATAACCAACTTGTGAAGAATACTTAACGTAATTTCTATAGCCTACGACCATTTCTTCTCGGCAAACTTCCCAATCATAAGTAATTTATTAATTGATTTCCCAATTTCTATTAGTGGTGCGAATTAATAGGTTTGTAATTAACTACATTTCATTTTAACAAAAAAAAAATCAACCACTAATGCAAACTAAGTTCACTATTTTATTTGGTTTGATGGAAGGCAGGTTGTGACAGCAGTACAGACAAAGATATTGATGATTTAGTGATTGTAGGTATGCACACGTAGAGTATGAAAAATATAAGGAAAGGGATATTTTAAGCTAGGATTTTTTTTTTACCTAAAAAATAACTTAACCAATTAGGGACAACATCCTAACATTAACACTAAGTGAGAAAATTAAGATTTTTCATTTTTGGACACTTGTGAAGACATGAAGGACGACATAACAAAATAATATGGTATAAAGGAAAGACTTGTACAAGAAAATTTGTGTGCTATTATTATGGCTATGATGCTATCATTTTGTCATTAAAATTTGATGTTGAGAAAAGTAAGAGGTAGTATATGCAAATATTATATAGTAAGCTATAAAGGTCAAATTAGATATTGAAGATATCAACATATCTATAACTTTTGTGTACAGAACTTTATTCTATATATCACATGTTTGGGTAGTGGGATCATCTTGCATATATTTTTAAATTGTAATAACACATCCTAATAGGGTTGAGGCTTCTAACAAGGCCTAGTCCTCTAATAAGGACCGAGACACTATACAAATGTAACAAACACCTAATAGGGTCAATATCTTTCACAAGATACTTTTGATTAGTGGATCACTTTGTGGGTACCATCCTCACTAGGGGGGTGAATGCACAAAGTTTCGTCACAATTTTATAGAAGTCAAATCTACAAAATGAGACCTCTTATAAATGGGTATCCGATTTTTAAAAATGGGCACCCATTTTCGGTTCGGGTACCTGACCTTAAATTTAAAAAATGGGCACCCATTTTTAAAAAATTGGGTACACATTTTTTTAAAGTAAAAAATGGGTACCCGTTTCTAAAAAAATATTTTATTTAGATTTGGGGTTATTTAACATGTCATGTTTAGTTTTTCAAAATGGGTACCCAATTTTTTAATTTCAAATAACAGGTGACTATTTTTTACAACATGAGGTGGAATTTTTTTTCCTACCTTAGATTTTGTTTTGGGACAGGCTTGGTGAGACCAAGCCTATGCATTGGCCTCTCAAGATTTGGTTAAGGCATTGAACTGACAAATTCATGCCTTGCCATAATTTTTAGAGGGTCTTCCTAATCAATTTTTTTTTTTATGAAACAAAAACCCATTAGAGCTCTCACTGTCCTGATTTCAGAAATATAAATTTAATAGTGTTATGATTTTATTTAATATTTTTGTATTATTTTTTAGTCTAAGGTGGTACCTAAATGTAAAATAGAAACATTCAATAAAACTTTATTAACCCTTTTATTTTATAATTTTTCTTAAATTAATTTATATGTCATCAATCTACATTCAATTCTTTTAAAGTTAAGAAAAAAGAAATTGAAAAAAGTGAAATTTTGATCAAATTATGGTGTCTGTACACGAGAGGTTTTAAAATTTATCTTTATAGCCAATTAAAAATTAATTTTAAAAATTAATTTAAAAATTCAAGAAAAATATTCTCAACAATCTTTGGTGTGTCAAGTAACTCTATTTAAAAGGATTTGCAAAAAATCATTTAGTTGTGTCAAATTATGGCATTCATACACAAGCATGGTATGGTCCTGAAACAGGCATTTTGAAAAAGTGGTTTTTAAAGATCCATACCAAAAAAAAATCTATCATATGGGTATACAAATAAATTACATATTCAAAAAGAAGATCCCACACACTACAAATTTTTATTTATGAAGTTTTTAAAATATTTTAATCTCTAAATGGCTCAAATTTTGGCATCAATTGACAAAATATTTCAAAAATAAGAAAAACACTTCCACTTGTTGGCCAAAAGTAAGACCCAACTTCTTGCACTGACCCAGGGTTCTCCCTTGACTAGCCTTTCCTAGTTAAAAACTAATGGTATTATGATTTGCATTGTGTTACTATTATGTTTACTTTTTAGTTTATTTGCATGTGCATGTTTTAAAGTTATAAAAGACATCTATAGTTGGCAAAATTTTTGTGAAATATTGACTCCCCCCTCTTAGTATTTCCAATTATGTATCCTAAAAAATATAGAGAATGTCAATATGAAGAGGTTTATCTCACAATTACATAGTGCTCTGGATAATGTGAGAG
The DNA here is from genome assembly GCA_028749045.1 of Cupressus sempervirens. NCBI lineage: Eukaryota > Viridiplantae > Streptophyta > Pinopsida > Cupressales > Cupressaceae > Cupressus > Cupressus sempervirens. The sequence continues at coordinate 893,399,138 of CM053785.1, forward strand.
ATAATTAATAATAGGTCAATAAAAGGATACATATTTTGGTTTCTTTTGGTAGGAAAATGGTGGACAAGACAATATATTCTTTCAGCGCTCCATGGATCAAACTTGAATAAAAGAGAACCAAACAAAGGAAGATGAATAACATTTACAAGTGGGCACTCTCTTGGGAAGAGAAGTGGTCCCTTTCAATGCCTGTATGTATTGTCCCAAAAAAATGATTTTGGATAAGCTCAATGAAATTAATGAAGAATAGAAATGGATGAATCTTCCCCTATATAGTTTCATGTGACTAGTATTATTTCTAGTTGTTTAGTTTTTGTTTCTAATTGAATTCATTGCTTGTGAATTTCTTTCAAACTATTTCTAAGACTAGCTATTATTTTTCTTGTTGGGTTTGCACCATTTCCTAATTGACTAAATCATAACAAATACTTGCAAACAAAATATCACATAATAATAAATTACTATGTTTTGAAAGATACATTTATACAATATAAATTATGTGCAATTTAAATATCATAAAAAAACTAAGTACTTGAAGCTAGAGATTTCGATTATAAATATGCTTTTAGAATGTTAGACATATATTTTCTAATAATACAAGATAACATTAGCAATTAAATAATTATATTAGGAAATAATCAAAGTTAAAGTGAAAATATTTAAGATTCATTACTTATACCTTTAAATTATTAAGATTTAAACTTCATATAGATAATGAAAATCTAATCACTTGAACTTCTTATAATATTATTATTAGTGTAATTGTTGTAAGGAATGTATTATTGCATTCTCTTCTCCACAATTAATCAATCACTATATTATCTTACACCAATCAACAATAACTATTTTTTCCTTAATTGAATATGACACTTATTTTTTAATTTTCTATATTATATTATTTATTTATCTTAATAGATTGGTTGAATTGATTTTGTGTTATAGGAGTCTTTTTTGGAGGCTCCTTCATATTGCATCTTTTTTGGCCAAATTTTAGACAACCATAATTAGTAATATAAGTATATCCAATAAAACTATATACTTATATAAATAAATCTACTAATATACCACAATGAATTTTATCATATGCAAATATAGATTTTAATTATATATTATTGTTATATTTTGATTTTTAAATTTTTTTTTATCATTTTTTGGGTAAGCACTACCAGTATTGGGTACCTCCCTTTATTAAGAAATACATCCACTGAAATACTCCAGCACTGAGAAAATGTGTTTCTTCCATATCCTTCTTAAGATCTCGATGAATGAATGAACCACCTCTCCTCCAAGCTCCCCATACCAATTAGACACCAACGTGAAGAGCTCTATAATCTTTTTATCTGTGTCATACTTTGGCACAGTTCCATTAAATGATCAGGAAAAACATCTTCCTTCTTTCCTTGGAGAATCGGGACTGATAAAATGGCGTAGAGAATATCTCTATTATACTTCTTGAGCCGCATACAATAATCCTCCCACTTAACAGCCAAATCTTTGCATTGCAGAAACAATAGATTGGAAAGCAAAAGATCTCATGTTGAACATAATAGATTAACACTCTAGATTTACAAGTTATTATTGTTAATCAGTTCCTCTTTCCTAATAATATCCATAAACTCCTTTTCTAACATCAATACGTGATTTTTAATAGAGAATTGTTCTTCAACTACCCCTCAGTTTGCCATCTAGTCTATGACCTGATTACCTTCTCTGTAAATGTGTTTGAAAGTGAAGTTCAGAATGATTGGAGCTTTTAGTTTGTGAAGGAGCATTTTGAAATACCATTGATTATAATTTGTGAATCTCCCTCTACATTCACTTGGTCTAGCCTCTTGCTGACACAAAGCTCCAAACCCTCAATGAAACCGGACAACTTTGCCTCAAGTTTTTGCTAACACAAAGCTCTACTTTTGCATTTCTAATGAAAACACCAAAACCAACTTTCCTAGGGTTCCCCTTATTGGTCCCATCAAAGTTCATCTAAGTAACCCAACCTTCTTCTGGTTTCTCTCGCACAATTCGCTTACTCTCTACTCTCTTATTCACCAACAAACAATCACCATTCACTTACTCTCTGCTCTCTTATTCACCAACACACAATCACCATTGTCTGAAAGATCCCACTTATTCTCCATCTACAGATCCTATTTTGAGATACACTTTACTTTCCTCAATTTATGCTTTTCCAACAATACCTCTTTAATGCCTTTCTGCAAGTTTCTAATGACTACATTCACTTCTAGTTCTTCCTCCTTGAAATTCCTTCTATTTCTTTCTCTCCAAATATGCCATACTACCATAGATGCTCAACATAACCATAAACTACCCCATTTAGAGCCTCTCCTATTAGTGGGCCAAGATAAAAGGAAATCCAAGAGATGTTGATTCCTTGTTGTCTACCATTGCATCCTGAAACCATTCCCAACAAATTTGGACAAAGGGACACCATAGTAACAAGTGGTCCACTATTTATGTTGCTTGTTTATATAGTGTACACCTGCTAGGGCCAACAGTACCTATAGATATCAATCTATCTCCTGTCAAAATCCTCCCATGGAGAGAGACCCAAAGAAATGCTCCTGCTTTAGGGAAAGAAAATTTACTCCATCACAACTAAGATGGCCATTTGGCTTCTAGAATCCTCTTCCTCTGTGATGCATAGCCCAATTTCACACTATATATTCTAGACTTGGTTGAACTCCAAAAGAGTCTATCTTCTTCTTCAGTCACATAGAATCTTATCTTTTTTAAGATCTGTATAAGATAGAGAACCATGAAATATTGGTTTCCAAATAGCTTGAAAATTTGGACCCAAGTTAGGCTCAAAATAGTCACATACCAAGCTTCCCATATTCTCTTCTACTTCTTTTATCAGATCCTTATCCCCAATTAGATCAGCTAGAACCTCTTCCCCTCTTCAGGAATCCCACCAAAATTTTATTCTTCTTCCATTCCCTATCTTCCAAGACAAAAAATCAGCAATCAACCTCTTACTTTCCCAAAGGAAATTCCAAGTTAGGGAACCCACCTTGGAATCAACCACTATAAATATTCTATCTGGCCTACAAAATCTAAATACTTATGCCTAAAATTTTTACACCATAGCTTTGAAGGTTGCTGGTAAATTTTCCAAGATAACTTAACCCCAAGAACCAAGTCTTGAAGACCCATCTTCAAAAATCCTACCCCCCTTCTTCCTTAAGATGACGTCTTGTACACCAGTTAATAAGGGGAATACATGTCTTTTGCCCTTTAAACCTTCTGATATTTTTTAAAGAACATTCTCTAAACTATATGATCAGAAAGTCTTAAATAAGACAAAGAATATTGGGATGGCTGATAAAATAGATTCAATCATTAGAATTCTACCAACTTGGGATAACCATTTATTCTTCGATAGTGTTGATTTGGTTATGTACTTGTTGATAGTTTTCTCCCACATTTTTTTGTAGGAGTTCCCTACGTATAATGGGAAGCCCAAATGTTTCATAGGGTCGAAGGCTCCAATTTAGAAACCCAAGATACTTGCTATCTTAATTTGACTAATCTTACAAGTGTTAATGAAGAAGGTTCTTGACTTTTCCTAATTTATGCTTTGGTTAGACCCTATTTCATAGTCATTCAGCAATACAATGATGTTGCTAGCTTCTAATTATATGGCTTCTCCAAACATAATGGTATTATCTGCAAACTGAGAATGAGAGACTAGAGAGATGTCTTTGTGAAACACAAGCCCCTTCCATAATCTCAAGGAACACCTCTTCCTTATATTCCTACCTAAAACTTCTACTAAAATCACAAAAATAGAAGGAGATATCCGACCCTCTTGCCTCAACCATTAGTAGCATTGAAGAAACCAAAAATGGATCCATTAACATTAAAGAATAGCTTACTAAAATAGAAGGTGGTTGATACAAGAGATCCATTTAGTGCTAAAGCCAAACCTCTGTAACACACTAAATAGAAAATTCCAATTGATTCTATAATATGCTTTGCTAACATCCAATTTCACTAATATACCTCTCTTCTTTTCATCCAATTTCACTAATATACCTCTCTTCTTTTCAGAGTGTAGGGAATGTATCACCTCGAAAAGACCAAAATCCAACTATTTGAGATTTTCCTACTTGGTGTGAAGCCATTTTTCTCTTCCGAGATTAGTTTAGGAAGCAATCCTTTCAACTTTTCTTGCAAATGCTTTGGACAATACTTTATAGATGGAATTGAAAAGAGAAATATTATGCGAGTCTAGCAAGTTCTCACAATGGCTCTTCTTTGGAATCAATACAACCAAGGAGTTATAATATATACATGTTATAAATAAGTATTCTAATTTAACATATATTATATAATCTCTATCATATATTATATATGCATTATAGTTTAGTATTTTAAAATTAAATTAAATATATATTACATTTTATAATATATTCTTATTAGTTACAATTTTTGTACAATATAATATAAAACTACTTATTACTCAAATATTTATTATATTAAAATTATAATATATACAAGTTATATAATTTAAATATATTATTATATATAATATTTATTGTATAATAGTAGTATATTATATATACAAAATAATTTAATAATTTAAAAAAGAACTAAATATATATTACAATATATCTTATATTTTCTAATTTAAAATTAATATTTACAAAACATTTTTTTACAATATAATTTAAAATTACAAACAACAAGTACAATTGTTGTTTATGTTTACAAATAAAATGATTTCAAGATAACATTAACATTATATAATAATTTGAAGATTTTCAATAAAAGTTGATTATAAGAATATTTAAGAATAGTCAATTAGACAATAAGAATTTATTAATTGAATTATTTTTCTCCACAAAGAAAATAATTTTAAGATAACATTTACATTAGATGACAATTTGGCAAGTTTCAAGAAAAGTTAAATAGTGGGATTTTTAAGGATCATTGTTTAGACAACAAAAGTCCAACCACTTCAATTATTTTATATTTTCATTATTGTTTATGTTTTCAATGAGCATAATTTTAAACTGTATTAACATTCAGATATCAATATGTATATTCTCAATAGATGTTGAAAAAAAGAAATCTATAAGAATCAACAATTGGACAATAAGAATTGTTTTATATTCTCATTATTGTTATGACTTGAGATAAAATAATTCATTATAACATTAACATTTATATAACAATTTTAAAAATATCAATAATAGTTCAAAGAAATGCATACTAGAAAAAAAGAAATACCTAACCACTTATTATATATTCTCATTATTCTTATGACTTCATATGAAATAAATCATTCATATAAGAATTGAAAATTTTTCATTAAATTTGAAAAAAATGAATATGCAAGCTTATCACATATAACTGACCTGAGACCAAAACAAAATTTAAAAAAATTAAAATTGCATATCAAAATATTCTCATCTTTAAACATTTGTGTCAAGAAAACAAATAACTCTTAAACAAATAAAATAACTCTAAATTGACACGGTCTCCCAGATTTGGGAGAGATATATTGAATCCTAATTCTATATTCTAAATTTTTAACATATGTTGAATACCTTTGGCAAGCCGGACCTAGTGAGCTCCAATGGCAAGCTCCCCTATGGGCTGCCTCATACTTTTTACATAAATTATAATATTCATAAGAAACTAGCTTATATATACATACATACATACATACATACATACATACATACATAAATACATACATATATATATATATATATATATATATATATATTACGCGGAGAGTAATCATTCTCGAGGCGCCTATTTTTATTTAATCCCAAGGTTATTTTAATCACAGTTGGGATTTATGAAAATGAAAATAGGTGCCTCGAGAACGATTACTCTCGGCGTAATATATATATAGGTGTATATAAGCTAGTGGCAATCGCGGCGCAACAGGAAAAGTATATTTTAAATTTTTAAATTTTTTTCTTTTTAAATATAGTTGTATAAACTTACTATAAAATTGTAATAGTGTAAACTTACTATAAAATTATTCTTGAACATTTTATTTTTTAATTCTATATATGGTGTTTATTTGCATTACTTTGGTTTAGTTTTATTTTAAGCATATTGGGTTAGGGCTAGGGTTATAGTTAGGGTTAGGTTTAGAATTAGAGTTAGGGTTAGGTTTATATTTAGAGTTAGGGTTAGCATTAGGTTAGGGTTAAGGTTAGGGTTAGAGTTTTGAGTCAAGGTTAAGGTTAAGTTTAGGATTAGAGTTAGGCTTGGGGTTAGAGATAGCTATAGAGAAAGGGTTAGGGTTAGGTTTAATGTTAAAATATGAGTTAGCCTGGTTAGGGTTATAGTTTGAGTTAGGGGTAGACAGAGCATAGGAATTATGGTTAGGATTAGGGTTAAATTTAGGGTTTGAGTTTGAGTCAGGGTTTTAGTTAGGGTCAGGGTTAGAGTTTTGAGTCAGGGTTAAGGTTAGCATTAGGATTACCATTAGAATTAGGGTTGAAGTCCAATTACAGTAGAGTAAGATTTAAGGCTACAATTAAAGATAGGGGTAGTGTTATAGTTATAGTTAGGTTTAGTGTTGGACTTAGAGAAAGGTTAGGCTTAAGGTTACTATTAGGGTTACGTTTATATATAGAGTTGGGTATAATATTAAAGTCCAATTATGGTAGATTTAGATTAACGGTTAGAGTTAGGAGTAGGGTTATAGATAGAGCTACATAAGGGTTAAGGTTAGGGTATGAGTTTGAGTCAGGGTTAAGGTTAGAGTTAAAGGTAGTGTTAAGGTTTCAATCAACATTAAATTTATGGTTAGGGCTAGGGTTAGAGTCTAATTATGGTAGAGTTAGATTTAGAGTTAGAGTTAGATTTAGGGTTAGAGTTAGGGGTAGGGGTAGGGTTAAGGTTAGGGTTAGTGTTAGGATTAGAGTTAGGGTTAGGTTAGGATTAGAGTTAGGATAAGGGTTAGGGTTAGATATAGGGGTAAAGAAATAGTTACAATAAGGGTTAGGGTTAGGGTTAGGGTTAAGGTTAGGATGACGGTTAGGGCTAGGGTTAGAGTGTAATTATGGTAGAGTTAGAGTTTGGGTTAGAGTTAGGGGTAGGGGTAGAGTTAAGGTTAGGGTTAGGGTTAGGATTAGAGATAGGGGTAAAGAAATGGGTAGGATGAGGGTTACGGTTAGGGTTAGGGTTAAGATTAGGACCACAATTAGGGTTAGAGTTAGGGGTAGGGGTAGGGTTAAGGTTAGGGTTAGAGATAGGGGTAAAGAAATGGTTAGGATGAGGGTTACGATTAGGGTTAGGGTTAAGGTTAGGGTTAGGGTTAAGATTAGGATCACAATTAGGGTTAGAGATATGGGTAGAGAAAGGGTTAGGGTTAGGGTTAGGGTCAAGGTTAGGGTTCAGTTTACTATTAGAATATAAGTTAACATTAGAGTCTAAGTTATAATTAGGGTTATAGTTTGAGTTAGGAGTAGAAAAAGCATTAGAATTATGGTTAGGGTTAGGGGACAAAGTAGGACCGTGGTTAAGAGTTACATTTAGTGTTCCATGTAGAGTTACATTTAGGAAGGAATCTTTTTCTCGTTAGATAGGCCTCTTAGCATAATGGAGCAATATAAGGATTACAATGTTCCTTAAGTAGTTTTACAATTTTATCAGTTAGGTTTATAAATAGACCATTGGTTAATGTTAATTATATTTAGTGTTAGAGTTAGGGGTAGGGGTAGGGTTAAGGTTAAGGTTAGTATTAGGATTATACTTTCGGTTAGGGGAGGATTAGAGTTAGGGTTAGCCTTAAGGTTAGGGTTAGAGATAGGGGTAAATAAAGGGTTAGGATTAGGGGTAGGTTTAGGGTTAGGGTAAAGGTGATGGTTAGGTTTAGTGTTAGAATATAAGTTAGGTTAGAATTTAAGTTACAAATAGGATTATAGTTTGAGTTAGGGGTAGACAAAGCATTAGAATTATGGTTAGGGTTAAGGTTAGGGGACAAAGTAGGACTGTGGTTAGAGTTACAATTAATGTTGTATTTACAATTATATCTAGGAGGGTAGCTTGTTGTCGTTAGACATGCCTCTTAGAATTAAAGAGAAATATAAGGATTACAATGTTTCTTAAGTAATTTTATAATTTTATTAGTTATATTTATAAATAGACCATTGGTTAATTTTAATTATGCTTAGCATGAATAGTGTAGCTAGAAACACAAAGGTGAAGGAAAAACATTTCAAATATCTGCAAGTATAGTCGAGAAGAATTTGAGCTAAAAAGTTAAATCATTTATTTATTATTCTGATACATAGATGAAAGGAGAACTATATCTCCTAATACAATTATTTAGATGAAGTAATAACTGAAAAAATGAAAGATGAGAAATCATCATATGGACCATGTGTAGAGTTCTCCATAATGATGTAAGTACATAACATATTCTTCAGAGATTAAAATTGTATTACAACCTTTTTTTGTAATGTGATCATCATAGACCTCTTTCATCATGGGTGGAAATGCATCTACTTTTGTAGAAGTGTTGCGTACCTATTTGGAAACATCTTCCGTCTTCATTATCTCTATCTCTTGTAAATGATCAATTGATAAAGCTGCATTCTCAAGTGCTTTTACCATAGTTGCACAACATTGTTTAATTATTCGTGCACACTTCTGAAACTCTGTCTCAAAAAAATGATTTGATCATACAGAAGAAGTTGAGCTCATGTCAAGAATGCTTGACTGTCTATCAGAGGCTGCCATGCCTAAAACAAATCATGGAAAACAATTTAGTAAGCATTAGCACCAATAAAAAAGAATAATAAATGCATAGTTAATGAGAGGGACATAAATTTTATATCAATAATGGTTTTGAGAAAACATAATAGGTCACTTAGTATAAAAACCTAATTGTATTAGAATTGGTAATGAAATTTTGGGTATGGAAACATGGTAATATTATAACCTTTGAAGGATAGTGAAGAATATACAAACATACTTTTCAAATATTGAATAGCAATGTATTGGTTGAAAGTCATGAAGCATAATCATTTTGATTTATTTCAATCGAAGGTGGTCTTTATAATTTGAATTAATGTTATAGCTACCTTAATTTGAGGACCCAATTGATGATCATAGTTAAAATTAGAAATTGGAGAATTAGTAAAATTAAATTTCAGCGTAATTGTACTTGCAACCATTAAAAAGTGCAAATAATAAGGTTATAATGTTGCATTGTGCATATCCAATTATAGTTGTCATTAACTGTGGAATATAAACTATCAATGTAATAATAAGAATAACAACATAATAGTTGACGATGATAATAACATAATGTAGTAGAACAAATAAATCTTTATTATTAAATAGTCTGTTTGAAAACATCAATAATTTTCAAGACTTCTCAATCTACATTCTTCTACTTTTCTCTTTGAAAGTTGTTTCCCACTTTTCATTTTCTCATAGCAGGCGTATGTAAATGGTGGCATTATCCTCAAAGCTTCCAGTGACTTAACACGAGATATGGCCACAAATGTCAATCTTGCTCTTTCTCTTGGACCTATGTCAATTGTGGCTTTTGAAAGAGTTAGCCCTTGAGATTTGTGAATAGTCAATGCCCATGCCAACCTCAATGGTAGTTGGAAGGTCCTACCCTCTGAAATGGAGCTAATGGTATTATGTTTGGATGATGATCATCAAATGGTACTCTAGAATAATTATCGAATTCAACTGTAACATATGCTGGTGGCTCAGGTGGAGCAATTCCTGGTTTGTAGACAATATTTCTAATATATCCCAAAAATCCATTCACAAGACCAGCTTCTATCCATAGATTTGTAGTCAACATTACTCTTGCATTGTGACTAATCAATAACTCTATTTCAAGTTCCTCACCTGATAAATCTTCATTTCTATTACCATTCGTTGACTTGGTTGCAAGGCTATGTGCAACTGGATATCTTAAAGAATACAACATCCTCATGTTATGGTTATGAACATTTTCATTTGTAGAGAATAAATGCATTGCCTTATCAAACTCATCATTGCTTGCAACATCTAATCTTATAGGTGTTCTTGTCATGAGCAAGTTCCAGTCATCTATTTGTGGATTCGCATCTCTGACATTTGTGAGAAGCTGACGAAATCTTTGTTGTTGGATATTTTCTCCATCTTGCCTAAATAATTTATCTAGTGTAACCACTATCTTGAATTCCTGGCATAATAACTTTGCCCACCTATTGCTATCATATGCCAGTGTATCATTAACCGGAGGTAATTGCCCCAAATCACAAACTAAAATAATAGAGACACCTGAAAGATAGTTGCAAAATTTTAATTTATGTACATAAAGTAAAATCAAAAGATATACATTCTATATGACCAATGTTAATAAGAATTGAGAGACATTAATAACACCATGTGTTGTAAGGAAAGGGATGCCTCCAAAGCTTATGTCTGCTTTATGTGGGAAGGCTTCTCTAAGTCGACTATCTATATTTTCCAGCATATTTTGGCCAATGAAGCTCATTTCATCAATCAAAATATATTTGATATTTTCCATCTCTTGTTGAAAGCTTGAAAGTCTTGTTCCTTGTAATTGGGAAAAATTTGTAATTGGAATCCGCAACTTTGAATGAATGGTAGATGCTCCTATATTGAAAGCTGCAACTCCAGTTGGTGCAAGCAATAGAAGTGGAGAAGGATTTGTCATCGATGCCATCGGAAGAGATTGATTGATGACACCAATTAGATAAGACTTTCCTGTTCCTGTTGTTCCTTGAATTATCATAAATAAAGGATTTTGCACTTGATTGGTATGGTAGTGTGTCAGAATAATGTCAACTGCCTTTTGTTGCTTGTGACTGAGAGTTGTAAAGTTGATGCATTGTGGAATGTCGTCATACATAAGACATCCATGCTTTTTCATTTTAGGTATGAAATTTATTGCTCGGATTTCTCCTCTTCAGTTTGATATTGACTGGACCAATTTGTATTTCTATCAATATCTCTCCTTCCCAACATGTCAATTTCAGAAACTGGCATATGTTGACCACGGTGTAACCTAGATATTATTTCCAACTCATGTTTTGTGGCATTTTCCTGAATGGCTCTATTATCTTCCATCTCTGAATTAGTTGAAGGTTCATCATTTTGTGCATGTTCTTGCCTTTGGACATGCCAAGGATTATAGTTGAATGAGTCCCAATTTTCTACTATAGTATCATCATCATGACCAATGTCTCTATCAACATTACGAACAGGTTTGTATAGTATCAACTCAGACAAACAAAAGTCCACCCATTTATTAGAATCTCATGAAGGAATAGTAAAATACCTAGGGAAAACTCTAACAATAGCTTCTTTCTTTCTTGGGCTCCATTTATTATCTCCTCTTCTTTTGGGATTATATATCTAGGACCTTGCTACATCAATCAAACTAATACTTTCCATAGAAAGTGGTATTATTTTATAACCATCAACAAAATATTTTGTAAGTTTTTCCTCATTTCCATCATCATTGATTACCATGGGTTTGAAAACTTCATGTGAGACGTTTAGATTAACAAACTTTCTACTGCACTCCACCAATGGACATTGTAATAACATATGACACGTTTCTTGAGCTCCAATATCTCTTTCTATAAATGTCTCAGTTAAAAGCTTTCTATATGCTCGTGATGCTAAATCATCAGGATTTTCAAGATTTGAAACACGCATCAACATTTGTTAATATGTTTTAGAACTTTTCTCTACTTTTGCTGCATACTTTGCAATATATTTGATAACTGCATGTCTTGAAAGGATAGGTTTCCAATCAACATTGGCCCTCCACAATTGCAGTATGTATCGATTGTGTGTATTAACTCTATCATCATTTTTTGCTGGTTTAAATTTTCTCTCACCCGAATCTGCATCTGTGTATAACTTTGACCCATCCAAATTTAATTTCCAAGGAGCATTATACTTGAAACATTGATGAATAGATATCTTGTCAATCCAACTTGTTGAAAAAGGTGAAATAGATAATTTAGATATAAGTGTTTTTTGAATTTGATTAACTTGCAAACCATGCGTCCTTTTTTTTATGAAGGCATGCTCCCTCCTTACATACTGTGTGTCTTTCAACACAATTGAGTATCTGTTCATAATCTTGATCTATATCCATCTCAGCGAGTTGTGTTGTATTCTTCAGGCATGGATGCTGACCAAAATTTTGCAAGACCTAAAAATGATAATTTATATATTATTCTATTGGATAGAGGTGAGAAACATATAATAATATTTAATTGATTTATAATATGAAACTTACATGTATATTTCTTTGATGCAGATCATGTCTAGGATTCCATGCATGAATAATGGAGTCAAAATATCTTTCTGCACATTTTCGTTCATCCTCATTTGACCAATTAATAGTGTCCATATTTGGTGCCCCTTCATGCCATAAGAAGCTGTGAACATGAGGTGAACCACGATGTTGCCACTCATATCTACACCAAAAGTCCTTTACTTTCGTACCTTTTTCAAGTATTTATTTCCTAAACATTGTATTCCTTAAGTGCATGTAATAAGTGACTATATGTGGATAGTCAATGATATTCTTCCCTCTCTATTTTTTAGCCTCTCGTGGATCAGTAGGTGGTGTACTAGGCATTAGTGCATGTAAATTAAGCCATTGCATATCGGCTGCACTTAATGTAAAGAAAATCGTAGGTGTGCCAAGCTAGTCAAGAAAGTCAATTAATTCTGCTTTATTTTTTGCCCACTATGATCATGTTCCTCTTAGACTTGTTCCAAACCACATGAGCCTATATGTGAGATTATTAGATGGCATATTCTCCATATGTTCATGCAATTCATTAATAGTAATTGGCATTTCATGAAAGCTCCTTTTTACAAAAATAGATGCTGAACTTTGTGCGTGATGTCTCATTACCATGTTCTGTGCAAAATACTTAAACCGTGGATGTTTTCCAAAGTGGTGATCCCTGTATTTGATCAAATGCTTTACAAATTCATGCAAGTATACTCATTTCATTCTAGGCTCTAACCAATCACAACTTCCATCTGGAAATAATGTTGGGAAAGCCATATCCAACAACCCAAATGTGACATACTTATTGATAGGTGATGCACCTATAGATGGCCACTCAATTAAAGCAGAGGGAATGGCATCAAGATTATTAACCCATGCATGAATTAATTTCATTTCCGTTTGAGCATTAGGTGGCCTTGAAGCCATAGAGTTTGTGTGCTCAATTATATTACCTTCATCTATCTCCATGAGAGGACCTAGGAATACAACTTCATTTGCATCTAAATCAAACTCCATGTGCACCGTCTTTAATCTATGAAAAATATTCTCATCCGTATTTGTAGGCAAGTCATTAAGAGCACTTTCATCTATCCTTACATCTGGATAGAATTTATCATTTTCAACTTTGTATTTCAATGCTCTATAAACATGATCCCTGTTCACAGTAAAGTTATATTGTGTACCACATTGATCCCTTCTTCGAACAATAATGATTGGTAAATGATCAATTGTGTGTGGCAAGACTTTTGATAGCTATTCAACATGCTGAGGAAAACTAATGGTATGTCCTTTATACTTATACTAACCACCAGTTGCATGTGTAACTTGCAATATAGGGTTTACACGTGCAATCAACATCTCTTCAACCTGAGTTAAATTTGCAAGCTCTGGTGGTTGACATCCAGGATCCATATTATTTGCAGATGAAAACCTGTTAATTCCTGTCTCTTGACGACACCTATTGCATATTGGACCCTCACTGGTGCGATATACTTTGTTTCCTACATACGACTCCTAACAAACATAACACATATTTGGTGTTTTCAAACTATCTATCTGATATCTAAACTGCATTTGGAATCTTCTAAATTTGGACTGAAGCATACCATTTGGGTTGGGCATGTTTTCTATATCATTTTGAAGCGTACCATTTGGGTTGGTCATGTTTTGTCTATCATTTTGCAAATCTAAATCAACATGTATGTGACTTCCATGTTGTGGTGTTTCTGGTACAGGTTCTATGGATGGTGAGTGTCCATTCTCAATATTTAGTTGATTATTTGTATTTGGAGGATGATCATATATGTGGCTTGGTTCTGCTTGAGGATGTTGAACTTGGTAGCTTTGTGAATTTTCAGGAAGGACCCTCTCAGAAGTACATCAATGATGGTTTCTATCTACATTTTGTAGATCTCAATTTTCAATTTCCAGTTGTTCAACCGTTATTTCTGCACTTCTTCTGGCATACCTTCCCCTGGGCCCTTGATTTTCTATTACTCTTTGTTGTTCTCTTTCAAGTTCTGTCTGTTGTTGTTGTTGACGTCTACGATATTCTCTATGATACTCTCTTTGATATTGTCTTTGGTATTCTCTCCTTTCCTCCATCTCAAAATTCAACCTAGGTCTCACCATAGCTAGTAGGAAAAAAACATTAATGAAGTAACATTTATTTATATATACATGAGAAATATTTAACCAATAAATATTATTAAATTTATCTATGCATAAAAATTATATTCTAATGTTGGAAAATGGCGGCATTTCCTTCCACATTTCAAACATTAAAATTATTTATGGATAAAAATTACATTCTAATATTCTACGAAAAAATTAGATTATAATGTTTGAAAATGGCGGCATTGCCTTCCACATTTCAAACATTAAACTAATTTATGAATAAAATATATTTGAATAAAAGAATTAGCAATATAATATAAGAAAAATGGTGGGAGTGCCTTCCACTTTTGAAACATTATTTATGGATAAAAATTACATTCTAATATTGTACGAAAAAATTGCATTATAATATTCTACAAAAAAATTACATTCTAATGTTTGAAAATGGCGGCATTGCCTTCCACATTTCAAACATTAAACTAATTAATGCATAAAATATATTTGAATAAAAGAGTTAAATAGAATTAATATGTAAATAGTAATTTAAATGAAAATACTATTGTAAATCTAAATATTATTGAAAACTAAATAGTACTGTAAACAAAAGGACTATTATAAATGAAAATAATACATCCATTAAGCGAGTGTTACACAATCTCTATAAAGGAATAGTTAGTATTGAAAAATGTGTTAAAAAAATTACATTGTAAAATTTATCTATGCATAAAAATTACAATGTAATGTTGAAAAATGGCCGCATTGCCTTCCACATTTCAAACATTAAATTTATTTATGGATAAAAATTACATTCTAATATTCTACGATAAAATTAGATTCTAATGTTTGAAAATGGCGGCATTGCCTTCCACATTTCAAACATTAAACTAATTTATGCATAAAATATATTTGAATAAAAGAATTAGCAATATAATATAAGAAAAATGGTGGGATTGCCTTCCACTTTTGAAACATTAGTTATGGATAAAAATTACATTCTAATATTGTACGAAATAATTGCATTATAATATTCTACAAAAGAATTACATTATAATGTTTGAAAATGGCAGCATTGCCTTCCACATTTCAAACAGTAAACTAATTTATGCATAAAATATATTTGAATAAAAGAGTTAAATAGAATTAATATGTAAATAATAATGTAAATCAAAATACTATTGTTAATCTAAATATTATTCAAAATATAAATAGTACTCTAAACAAAAGGACTATTATAAATTGTATAATTGAACCATTCATAAATGATCACCTATAATACTTTTTATAGAAATAAATGAATCATGTTGTGAATTTTTCCAAATGCAATAGTTTTCGTGTTTGAAATGTTGGAAAAAATAATTGCTAAATAGAGGGATTATCTTTAGTTTAATTTCTTTCTTCTATACTGATAGTAATTAGATTGTTTTACCATGCAAATTTAACCCATAAAAAATTAGATGCACTATTCTATCACTTCTTGTAAAATTAAAATTATTTTTTAACCTACATTTATTTTTCTATTTTTCTACTTTTCAAATTTTCATTTCAATTCTTCTTTTTGTACAAATTTAAGTAGAAAGAATAATTAAAAACCTCAACTAAAGTTATCATTTAATTTTTATATAGATATTATATTTTTATATTCCATTGTGAATGGATTGAAGATCTTAAAAAATGTATGAATAATAGCTAGTGACGTAATTTGGGAAGATTTGTCTGCTCTTTGCATAAAGCAAACCAAGCGGTGAAATAGATGAAGCGAAATGTGTAGTCCGGCAGAGCCAAACCTCTTGTACTATTCTAAAATAGACATTTGATTTAGTGGATTCTCAATGACCATCGAAGTCATGGAAATTTCAAATTTAACGAGGGATTTGGTAGTGGGGAGTAATTGTGAAGAAGTCAAGTACCACTACAGTCAACAATCTTCACAACCCACGTTAAATTTCGTGAATTACAGTGATACATCAGTGTTGCAGCAGGGAAGCAGTTCAGTGGAAACAAATCTGTTTGCCCTGACATCTAAGCTTTCTTGCCTCGGTCAGAAAGCCCAGCAGCTGGAGCAATTTTTTCGAAGTCAATCGTCGCCCTCATTGGGGCTTCATACTTACAAAAAGCAAATAAGAAATATAAATTTTTCACCCTTCCACTAACTAAAAGCAAGAAATATATATCAGATAATACAATATAGAGAAATATCATTATCACAATTTGAAATCGTACAATATGAAATGCAGAAATGAAACACAAATATGAAACATTATCGCAAATATGAAACGCAAGGAAAAGTCATAACATTAAAAATGCCAAGATTCAATGGAAAAAATCTGAATGCATGAACAATACCTGACTGAATGCTATGCAGTCGAATTGGCTATAACCTGAACTTCAGACACCTTCTTCAGATCTCCACGGGAAGCAGTGGATTATGGCAAAGCAGAAGTTGGATCTCTGTGTATATTCATTATGGTGAGGGCAATGTAATTAACATTTTGGAATGACTTTACGCCTTCCTGCCGTTAGAAGATTGAAAACCGACTTGCATTCCATCGGTTGGAAAAAGATAATGAAAATGCAAAGCGAAATGCAAGTCGAAATGTAAATCAAAATAAAAGTGTCTAACGGCTCCCATTTCTTTTTTGTTGACGGAGAATTAGGGATTCGTGGTGTGATTGTATAGAACGCCTCTCGGCGTAATTAAGCATGGCCATGTAAAAGTTGTGTTGAATCTAACACAAATATCTTCTGCAGTATCATTCTCTTGTAATCCTATACATGAAAACACAATAATCAATAAGTATTCTATGCAGAAATCTATCAAATTAAGGTTGAATCTTGAGGAAGAAAAATGAAAAGAAAATTTCAAATTAAATTTTATTTAGTTGCAACATTTCAAATAGAAAGAATGAATTTTAGATGATTGTTTTGTATGCAATTGCAATTTTTCAAACAATATTTATGATAAGAGAGTAAACTATATTGGTCTATAATGGATTAATGGATGCTAGATCAATGTTGTTTCTGAGTTAATGTATGTTCAATAGTAATTTGGCAAGAAAGAAAGAAGAATAAATAGTAGCTCAATGCTAGCTGTAAAATTCTATATGATATTTTATGTATTGTCAAAACAATAAACAACATTGATCTACAATATAGATTATAAGAATCTTATATGTTAAAAAAAGAAACAACAGATCAATGTTTTTATTTAAGAAGACAGAAAAAGGGTCTTGAATTCAAAGAAAAAAACAACAATCATTAGATAACAATGCAAAGAGTCATTACAGTCAATCAAGCACTAACCATTACAATCCAATGCACCACCTTCTAACAAAATCATCAAAAACAGCAATTGTTCAAAGTAAGATAACTACTAAAAATAAAATACAAAATATTTAACCAATTTAACATGTAGCTACTGATAATATCAACAGAGTAACTACATAAACAAAACCTATAAATATCACCCTTGTTTCAAGTAAATCAATGCAATTTCTAAACTAAATTGTATATAACTATAACATATTGACTACTCAATTAGTATAACATTTGAAACCATATTCTATAATCTATCATTAAAAAATAGTAAGTCACAATAATCTCCATCATAACTTTTATTTTTTATATCTTTAAGAGAATGAACATACCAAAACCAAAGATGGCTAGCAGCAACAGATTAAGTAGCACAGACACATTCATAGCCTTGTTCATCTTGTCTGCATCTCCAAATCTCCAGATGTAATCCATTCACTATATAACTATTCATAAAAAGATTCAATGAAGAAGCATTGTGGATGAAAGATTCAATATATTGTCTGGTATATATGGCCAAGTTGGCTATCGCCTGTTTTTCTCGTGGCTATCGCCTGTTTTTTATTGACCAATGTTTCTTACAAGTTGGTCAATATATATAAATTTGAGTTGATTGAATGTTCTTCCATGAAACTCTCACTGGATTTTTATAAATTTTCTGTTAAGAAGAACAACGAAAAATCAGAAATATATTATAAACAAACTATCATTTCTATTTTTTTGAATTTCAACTTAGAAAAATAAAAAATAAAATAAAATCATTTTATATCTATTTAGATAAAAATTAATAGAATGGAATAATATTTTGTAAATAAAATAGAACTAGTATATCTATATTTATAAAAATCTATATAATATAAATTATTTGTTAATTCAATTTTAGAAATTTAACAATAACAATCTTTTAACATAAAAACTTTTAAAAATAATCTAGATACTACTATTATAACAACTTTTAATTATATGCATGATAGCATAGGTACTACCACATTAATAAAATTAGTTGTGTTAATTTTATTGACAAAAACCATTGCATAAAGTTGATCTATATGTATATTTAATAAATGACATATGTGACAAAAGAAAAATGCATCTAATAAACAATTATATTAATAAAGATATTACCATGTTAATATAAGTATGATGATAATTTTTTCTTAAATTAGAAAATGTGATTATAGCAATGCACATAAGTAAAATAAATTTGTCTCAAAATTTATTCGGATTCTTTCCAATAAAAACAAATATAATATAATATCTTAGACATAAAATTTAAAAATAATTTTAATCACATAAATCTTAGGTAGAATAGCACCACTCGAACATGCATTTCATGAATGCAGTTTACTAAGTTATACTGTCCAACTAATATTTCAAAGAAATACATATTCTATAAATAATTTTATTTTATTTTACTAATATTATTCCTATCTTCAATTACTATAACATAAGACCAACTTTATGCATAAATCTATTGAGGTGATCAATATATCAAACATATGTTTTGATGATAGTGTATAAGTTTTCTAAATAAATGAAATTTGCCTGCTATAGTTTGTAAAATAACTATTGGACCATGTTCTTCTCAATTAAAAAATATCCTTACTATTTAAACAATATTTTACACTAAAATTAATAAATAATTTATAAAACTACTTTCAATTAAAAGAGAAGAGTGGTTATGTTCAAAATCAATTATGAGGGTGCCTCAATAGGTGACCTAGGCAATTTAGGTGTTGGAATTGACATTACTAATTCTATTGGGTTGATATTAAAAGTAACATGTAGGCCATTGATTCAAGATGTAATAATTTCATTGAGCTATAGGTTTTTACCCTTGGGATTGATGTTTACCTCTCTTTAAGAATTAGGAATGTTATCATTGAGGGGAACTCAATGTTCAACTTCTATAGTCTATAACATGTCTTGACATATTTGAAAATAGAATTATATGATAATTTCAATTGTTGAGTTGCTAAAATTATTTAATTCATTTATTTAATGAAGTAATTTGTGATAAATGTCGTCTATTGAGGTGTTTCCATAGAGCTTGCCTCTCTTGTGATGTTGATAATCTTCATCTTCTCCCTATCTTGTGTTATTGGTTCCTCTCTTTCTCCCTTTTTTTTTCCTGTCATGTTATGGTTTCTTTGATGTCATGGTATCTTTGTATTTTTTAGTGATTTGGTCACTACCTATATCTATTATTTTATCAATTTTGATTGTGCACAAATTGATGTTTCTCATATAATAAATTAGGCATTGGAATTTTCTTTACTTCATGATTTTAGGTCTTAATCTTTTCTTCAAGATTTGCTAACAACTCTTTGGTATCTTGTGAAGTTTGATGGCACTGAGGAGTCTCTTTAAGTTTTGACAAAAAAGTTGTGTTGGTTCTTCATTTTTGGCTGCTTCATCTTGTCTACTTAACACTCCTACTCTTACTCTTGCTCTTGTATTGATTATCTCTTGTTTTGAAGATTGCTTCTAATCTATATAAACTTTATTATAATTTTTATTAGACTTCTTTCTAGTGTTTCTAGTTGTGTTTGAAAATGTCACATTCTATTGCAATCACTCTTATTTTTTAAGTTTCTTATATGAGCCACAGATAATTTTTTGTCTCTACTTTTGTGCTCTATTGAACTAAAATGAATGAAAAATATTTATTTTATTAATAAATAATTATTTCATTAGCACTTACAATTTTTTTAAGAAATTATTTTAGAATTATTTTCAATTAAAAGAAATATTTTTCTATTATAATTTTAAAAAAATGAAAACTTTCTTTATTATATTTTAGAGTCTTCTACTTGAAAAAAAAAAGAGCAAACTTAAAAATTACATTTGATTTAGACAACTAACAGCCAGCCAACATGAAAAAAGAGAGAGTAGAATTCTTGTCTTAAAAAGAACAGTTAATAGGACAATTGCAAATATATCATATCCAAATATATCTCCGAACTTATTAAAAATCATTAAAATATTCAAGATGAATTTATTTTGTTTCTTTGGCTGCCCCTTCTTTGACAACCTAAAAAAAAAAACCGTAATTGATTCCTTTTTGTAACATGTAGTGCCATCCTCTCCTCCTTATTTGTTTCCCTTGTCTTTAGATTTAAGAGGTTTCCATAAGACTCTTTAAGCATTTTTCTAGAGAAGCATAATGGTTGCCCAAAGAAGTCGTGTCTACCAGTTGAAGGGGAGGGGAAAAAAAAATATTACGCCTCTCTAGTTGAAATCTACGCCATGATAAAGCTAAATTTTGAAGCCTAATTGCATGGCACTTAGCAGGATTTTAAAACCTACTCAGAACATCGAAAGAAGAAAACTCTCTATACAAGTTCACTTTCATTTCTTTTTCTGATATCTATAAATTAGATGTTTTAGTTGCTTTCTGTGGTGGATTGTAGTCTTTTTTATAACTGGCGTTGTTTCATTCCATCTATGTTATGTACAACCAGTCATGTAATCCGTTGAAACCATAGAAAAGGGGCATCATAATTTATGGACTTGTTCTTAATTGAGGCAACACACGATTGTGTATGCAGCTTTTATTTTTACGCTGAGAGGTGTAACATTACAATGGCAGCAGACCTCTATTATAAGAGTCGAACGAATGTAATGATGTAATGAAAAATATTACACCAGCTGTTGCATTCCAGTTGTTGGAATATTTAATGTAACGTTGATGTTTGCCCTTAGAGCCAAACGCTCACCTACCCCCTTGACGTCTAGAACAGACAAAAAAATTAATACAGTTAGGTGAAGTTTTTTCAAATTTTGAAAAGAGGGGAAAAATGGAATGCGAAAAAAAGGAATGTTTCTTCATTCATATTCATTTAGTCAGTTAGATTTTCAGAGTTTCAGTTTAGCAGAGCAGAGAAAAGGAAGAAGAAGAAAGTGGTTAGCAGATCCACTTGTTACAGAGACAGAAGGAAGTATGTTTAGTGTCTCCAGTTCCACGTGACTCCTCTGTTCATTCTGTGAGTTTGTTGTTGTTTTTTTTTTGTCCTGTTGAAGTAGTGATTGCTCCAGGCACCTTTTTATGTAGCCATTAGAGTTGCAGGTTCAAAGTTTTGAGGTATTAAAGTTGTTTGAAGTTTTACCAGTTTAGGGTTATTTTAGAGTTTTCTAGTTCAAGCTGAATGCTCCCAAATTTTGTAATAGTTTAATCAAAGATTGAATAGAAGGCAAGCAGGCATACTTGAATCCATTTCTCTTCTCTTGTATGTTGTATTTAAGTAATTTGTTTGAAAGCTTAAAGCTTTGGCTCTCTGGTTTTAATGGTGAAAGCATTCACGTTGGAATTTCTTAAGTTATAATTTTTTAGTTAAATGGAGCACTCGACATCCTCTTTCTCAGTTGGAGCTGACCTCACTCGACATCCATTGGTGCTGAGCATTTTTGTGTGCCAAGTTCTTCTTGTGCCGAGCTAACTCGGCACCTGTTGCCTATTACTCAGCACCCTCAAGTGCCAAGCAACCTGCCACTCAGCACCATCAAGTGCCGAGCAATCTATCACTTGGCACCTTCAAGTGCCAAGTAAAACTAGCATTCGATACCTTCATGTGCCGAGCAACTTTTAAGTGCCGAGTAAAATTTTAGGTTTAGAGTTGTGAGTATTAAATTAAATTTTAATATATTTCTCACATGGTATTAGAGCTTTGAGGCCCCACATCCACAGTGAGTTAGGGCATTTATTTTTCTTGGGATATTTGACATAGCAGGAGATGCAAGAAAGATATGGCAGTAGCCACCATCTTTTAATGGACAAAATTATGATACATGGGCAAAGAAGATGAAGACCATAATGGTTGTAAATGATTTGTGGGAGTTTGTGGTCAATGGATTCAATGATGTAACAGACCCAACTCAGTATGTTGCTCTCACAAATGCATAGAAGACTCATTTGAAAGAGTCAAGGAGGAAAGATGCAAAGGCATTAAGTCTTATTGAAGCAACAATGATAGAGACAGTATTCCCAAAGATTGCAGCAGCAAATTATGCAAAGGAAGCTTGGGATATCCTTGAGACAAACTTCAAGGGGACTGATAAAGTCCGTGCTATAAAGCTACAGAACATTAGTAGGGAGTTACAGAACCTTCAAATGAAGGAGAATGAATCAGTTGCAGACTTCAGTTCAAAGACCTCCAATGTTATTAACCAATTGAAGTCAAATAGAGAAGACTATCAAGAGCAAAGGATAGTGGAAAAGATATTGAGGAGTTTACCTCATAAATATGACAATTTGGTCATGACCATAGAAGAGGCAAAAGACCTCACTGTTTTGACAATGGATGACTTGATGGGTATACTTCAAACCCATGAGCATAGGATCAACAGATCTAATTCTTCATCTTCCCAAGAGCAAGCATTCAAGGCTCAGACAAATCCAAGAGGAAGGGGTAGAAGAAGAAATGGCTCAAGCAGAAACTCTAGAAGTAGAGGCCGAGGTAATGGAGGACAAAGGAATGTTGCAGCAGAAAGCTCAAGAAGAGCAAATGGAGCAAGTAGCTCACAAAATACTTCAAGATGAGGTAAGAAAAACTACAACTCAAATATGAGTAATGTAGAATGCCACTACTATCATAAATATGGGTATTATGCAAATGAATGTTGGAAGAAGTAAAAAGATCAGTCAGGACAAGCAAATGTGGCTAACGTGAATATGGGAAGCGAAAACACTACCTTCATCATGTGTAATGTTAGTGAAGAAGGAAGCCCTAAGGTTTGGTACCTCGACAGTGGATGTAGCAACCACATGAGTGGCAATGAGACCTTGTTTTCATTCATTGACAAGGGTTTCAAATCAGAAATTAAGATGGGTAATAATGGAACCTTACCAGTTGTTGGAAAAGGATCTATTATGGTCCACACCAAGAAAAGTGAGAAGACGGAAATACAAAATGTGTATTTCACCCCTAGTATGAAGTACAATTTGATGAGCATTGGTCAGCTCATTCAAAATGGATACAAAGTGCTGATAGAAAATGATAGGTGTGTCATTCATGAAAAAGATGGGAGCAAGAACCTACTTGCAGTAGTTCAAATGACAAAGAATAGAATGTTTCCTTTGAAGATAGATACATGTTTCTCATCTCAAGTTTGTGCTGCACCTCACACACAATCAGCTCTAAGGAGTGTGATTGAAGACCCCTCACGGCTATGGCACCTCAAGTATGGTCATCTAGGCTATGTTGGTTTAAATTTTTTGTCAAATAAAAGAATGGTAGAAGGTTTGCCACGTATAGGAAATTCATGTGACAAGTGTGAGGCTTGTATTTTGGGTAAGCAACATAGGCTTCTCTTTAATTCTAGAAATTCTAGGAGGGCTAGATATCCATTAGAGTTAGTGCATACTGACCTAGTCGGTCCTATGCAAGTTACTTCCATTGGGGGGAGTACTTATTTCATGACATTTATAGATGATTTCAGTCGTAGGACATGGGTGTATTTCTTAAAGAATAAATCTTAAGCATTTGATAAATTTGTAGAATTTAAAGCCTAAGCTGAAAATGAATGTGGACACCATATCAAGGTCCTAAGATTAGATAGAGGAGGGGAGTATACCTCCAATTCTTTTGTAAATTTTTCCAGGAAACATGGCATAAAGAAAGAGCTCACAGCTAGCTATACACCATAGCAGAATGGAGTGGCTGAAAGAAAGAATAGGACCATTGTTGAAATAACGAGCATGATGAAAGAGAAAACTCTCCCAACTGAATTTTAGGGAGAGGTTGTGGCAACAATAATTTACCTAATTAATAGGTGTCCAACAAAGGCAGTTTGTGATAGAATTCAAATGGAAGCATGGTCACGAGGAAGATGGATAGTTGAACACCTAAGGGTGTTTGGATGTGTTGCATATGCACATCTGCCTAAAGAGCAAAGGCAGAAATTGGATGACAAAGGTGTGAAATGTATTTTCATAGGTACAGCTCAAAATCAAAGGCATGCAGATTGTATGACCCATTGAACAACAAGATGACTCTTTCAAGAGATGTGGAATTTCTTAAAAATCGGTCTTGGTATGGTTCAACTGATGAGTCACCGAGCACATTAAGTAAAGTGACAATTATGAGTGAAGAAGACACTGATGAATAGCAAGAAGGAGCAAATAGAAGAAAAGGCAAACAGGTTTAGTCACTGCCGAGCTCCTCTAAGCATGATCAAGTGTCAGTGCCGAGTACCAGTGAAGACCGAGCTAGTCGGCAATGCAGCAGCGGTGAAGACTCTAATCCTACACTCTCCTCCCTATTACCAAGAAAGACTAAGAGTATTAGGGAGTTATACCAAGATGAAAGGTATGAAGATTATGATGAGAGTGTTAATTTTGCATTATTTTCTCATAGTGATCCAGTATATTTTGAGGAAGCTATTAACGAGAAGAAATGGTGTAATGCCATGGATGAGAAAATAGATGCTATAGAAAGAAATGAGACATGAGAGCTAACTGAATTTCCTCCAAAGAATAATGTGATTGGAGTGAAATGGGTCTACAAGACCAAATGCAATGCTGAAGGCAAGATTGATAGGCATAAGGCAAGACTGGTAGTTAAGGGCTACAAACAACACTATGGAAGAGACTATGATGAGACATATGCCCCTATTGCAAGAATGGAAATCGTGCGTGCTATCATAGAAATTGCAGCCTAGCACAAGTGGAAGGTATTTCAAATAGATGTGAAGTTTGCCTTCCTAAATGGTGTATTGAAAGAAGAAGTATATGTGGAGCAGCCACCTGGTTATGTAGTTGCAGGTGAAGAGAACAAAGTATATAGATTGAAGAGAGCTCTTTATGGGCTCAAACAAGCTCCACGGGCATGGTATAGTAGGATTGACTCATATTTGATGAGCAATGGCTTTAGCAAAAGCAATGGTGAGCCCACTCTTTACATCAAGGCAGTAGATGGTAATGTATTGATTGTTGTCTTGTATGTAGATGACTTAATTTTTACTAGTAATGACAAGGCTCTAATTGGTGAGTTTAAAGAGGCCATGAAACATGAATTTGAAATGATAGACCTAGGTCTCTTGAAATACTTTATAGGCATAGAAGTAAAAAAAATGCATGATGGCATCTTCATCTCTCAAGAAAAGTATGTAGGGTAGATCTTGGAGAGATTCAAAATGTAGAACAGTAAGGAAGCCCCCACACCAACAACAATAGGTCTAAAGTTGAGCAAGGAAGACTCTTGCAAGAGAGTGGATCCAACACTATACAAGAGTATGGGTTGAAGTCTAATGTATTTGACTGCAACTTAGCCAAACCTAATGCATGCAGTAAGTCTGAGTTCCGAATTCATGGAAATATTAAAGGATTCCCATTGGCAAGCAGAAAAAAGGATCCTAAGGTATGTGAAAGGTACCAAGGGATTTTGGATTTTGTATACTGCAAATGATGATTTCAAGTTGGTTGGTTACACGGATAGTGCTTGGGCTGGTAGTATAGATGATAGGAAGAGCACTTTCGAATATATGTTTCATATGGGATCGGGTGCAATTTCATGGGCATCCAAGAAGCAATCTATTGTTGCTCAATCTACAATAGAGGCTAAATACATAGCAGCAAATGTAGTAGCATGTCAAGCTATTTGGTTAAGGAGGATCTTGACAGATTTGAATGAAAGGCAAGAGGATGGAACAACAATTTATTGTGACAACATCTCATCAATTGCATTGTCCAAGAAACCAGTCTTCCATGGGAGAAGCAAACAAATAGAAATTAGATATCACTTCATCAGAGGGTTGGTGGAGAATGGGGTTATCAAAATAAATTTTTGCAAGTATGAGCAATAGCTAGCAGACATTTTTACAAAGCCATTAGGCATTGGATCTTTTGTACACCTAAGAGATTGTCTTGGTGTAGGTTATTTGGATCAGTTGTGATCCTTATTTTTTTGGCTCAGGAAAAAGGGGGAGTGTTGGAATATTTAATGCAGCATTGACATTTTCCCCTAGAGCCAAATGCTCACCTACCCCCATGACATCCAGAACAGACATAAAAATTAATACGGGTAGGTGAAGTTTTTTCAAATTTTGAAAAGAGGCGGAAAATGGAATGTGAAAAAATAGAATGTTTCTTCATTCATATTCATTCAATCAATTAGATTATTCAGAGTTTCAGTTCAGTAGAGCAGAGAAAATGAAGAAGAAGAAAGTGGTCAGCAGATCCACTTGTTGTAGAGATAGAAGGAAGTATGTTCACTATCTCCAGTTGCATGTGACTCCTCTGTTCATTCTGTGAGTTTGTTGTTGTTTTTTTTTTGTCTTGTTGAAGCAATGATTGCTCCAGGCACCTTTGTATGCAACCATTAGAGTTGCAGGTTTGATGTTTTGAGGTATTAAAGTTGTTTGAAGTTTTACCAGTTTAGGGTTATTTTAGGGTTTTCTAGTTGAAGCCGAATGCTCCCAGATTTTGTAATAGTTTAATCAAAGATTGAATAGAAGGAAAGCAGGCATACTTGAATCCATTGCTCTTCCCTTGTATGTTTCATTTGAGTAATTTGTTTGAAAGCTTAAAGCTTTGGCTCTCTAGTTTTAATGGTGAAAGCATTCATGTTGGAATTTCTTAAGTTATAATTTTTTAGTTGAACAGAACACTCAACATCCTCTTTCTCAGTTGGAGCTAAGCTCACTCGGCATCCATTAGTGTCGAGCATTTTTGTGTGCCAAGCTCTTCTTGTGCCGAGCTAACTCAACACCTGTTGCCTATCACTCGGCACCCTCAAGTGCTAAGAAACCTGCCACTCGGTACCATCAAGTGCCAAAGAATCTGTCACTCAGCACCTTCAAGTGTCGAGTAAAACTGGCACTCGACACCAAGCAACTTTTAAGTGTCGAGTAAAATTTTATGTTTAGGGTTGTGAGTATTAAATTAAATTTTAATATATTTCTCACAACAGTACACCATATGTCACTCAAATGCTCCACTACACCAACTGTCACTCCATATTGTAATACAAATTCCGGCAACAAGAAGAAATATGCACTGCTGGAAATAGCAATGTGATATGAATGGAAAGAAAAAGAGAGATTTCAATCATTTTCTGCCCTTTAAAAATGTTTCACAACTTCCTCTTTAACAATTTTCTTTGTTTATGTTGGAGTTTCCTAGGTTAGGAAGAAGGTCGCGGGCTCAAGGTTGGGAATGTGTGGAGCACTGCTGCTACTTTTAATGGCAGATGTAGAGGAATCAATATGTTCTATGGAATATGCAATAAAAATCTCCTCTGAAAAGTTGCGATGAATTGATCGGGGAGTGTTTTATTGATGAAGAAATGCTAATAGATTCGGAGATTAACTGAAGGAATTTCACAAAGCTCTGATAGGGATATTATGTCGTGCAGAAAACATATAGCTTTGGGGAGTCTTGGGAGGGGAATCCTCACAAGAAGCCGTTCCTGTAATTTCTCATTGTGCAAGGACACAAGCTAAGGGTTTCTCTTGTTATGTGTTTAGCATTTTGAGATCCTATTATTGGGATGATTCAAATGAAATCAAATAAATATTTTAGATTAGTTTATTTGTTGTCTTAAATTTGATTGGTGTATCCATAATTTACATTTCTAAAATATAAATGAAATTGGATGGGGAGATTTCACTCACATTGTCAAAGTTTTTTATAATATTACTATGAAAGTTTACAAACTAGATATTTTTAGCCATAGAATGCTAGTTCTGTATTGAATTTATATACTTTTATTTAGAATTAAATAAACTATTGTGTTTCAAATATCACTTCTGAAGAAGAATTTGCAGAAATGAATCACCCTGGAAATGTGCATTGAAATGATTTTTAGTTGTTCATCAGATAATAAAGAATCACAGATGTAAATGTATGTTTTTTTTTTATTATTATGAGAAATTTATGAAACAATTAAGTTTAGGAAGATTAATTAAAAAAAATTAGAAATGTTCTATGTAGATGTAAGTTTTAAAATTTGATTTTAAATATATCTATTATTTCTAAAAAAAAATCTTTCAAATACATATGATAAAAGTTTAGAAAGATTAAATATATCGAAAAAAATTATATATCTATGAAATCTTCTATTTCTAAAAATATATTCTTTTAATAAATATAAGTTTAATTTTCATTAAATAATAGTAATATATTATGATTAACACAATAATTATATTTTTAAAATTAAAGAATATATTTCAACGTTGAATTTTTTGAACAATTAATTCAATCTAGCAGTTTTAAAAAAAAAAATCATTAAACTTAAATTAAAAGATATTAGACATTTTAAAATATTTATATGATAAGAAACATATTAATTAGGAAGCAAAAGAATATGAAATACAACTTAAGATTCATGTGATTTAATTAATTTGAGTTCATAAGAATAATGAAGTCTAGGTTTGGGGTCTAAGTTTTGTTGTTAGGGTTAGATTGCATGAATACTTGAGATTAATTTTACCATGAAGTTTTAGATGATTTCATATTTTTAATTTTAAAAAAGAAATAGTTCAGAGTGCAATATGTAAAACTCATCCCTAATAGTAATCCTAATCATTAAATTTAAACCCTAAGCCTATTTCCTAAACCTAATAAAATCATAATCTTAAACACAATAGATAAAATCTTATCATAATACTAAAATCTAACCTTAATCAAAATTGTAACGTAACCCTAACCCTAATACTAAATTTTATGCCATAACCCTAATTGTAACTCCAAATACTAAGCTTAGTGTTTGAACTCTAACCCTAACCATAATATTAATGACAATGTAAAGTATACATAAATCTTAACCATAAGCTTAAATACTAAATACCAAAATTCTAACTCTTAAACCTCAATGCTAAACAATAGTCCTAAATACTCAACTTGGTCATAATCCTAATTGCAAAACCCTAATCATAAATTATAAACCCTAATCTTAGATGGTTAACCATAAATCCTAAATCAATTCGAACCGTAGACCTAAATGCTAAACCCCAACACTAAATAGTAAATCATAATACTTGATCCCTGACCTTACCAATAAGACTAACCATCTCAAATGAATGCCCTAACCCTAATTGTACCCAAAACCCTAAATTCTAAATGATAAACCCCACTCCTAAACCTAATTGCTAAACCATAATCCTCAACCCACAACCCTAAATCATAAATCCTAACCTAAAAAATAATACTATTTACCCCAAATTATAAATATTAAGCATAATCTTAACTTTAATTATAAATATTGAAACTACATGTTAAAACTATAATCTTAAATCTTATCCCTAATACAAATCCTAACCCTCTAACCATACATTTAACAATGATTTAAACTCATACCATAGCCCTAATCATAATCATAAATCATAAATGTTAAACCATGACCCTAAATAAACCCTAATTTTTACACTAATCCTAAAATGTTAAATTTAAATTCTAAACTCTAATTCTAAAAGCTATAAACTAATTTTGAGTACTAAACCATAATTCTAACCCTAATCCTAAATGTTAAACCCTTATACTAGATGCTAAACCCCAACCCTTATCCTAAATTATAAGCCCTAATCATAATCCTATCCATAAATTTGAACCTTGATACAAACACTAACCCTAGAAATAGTACTAATAAAAATGCCAACCCATATCCTAACCCTATAAATAATACTAATAGTAATGTAAACTGATACCCTAACCCTAATCATAACTATAACCCTAAATCCTAAATGCTCAAGCCTCATTCTAAATCATAGCCCTAACAATAATCTTAACTCTAACCCTAAACCTTAACTTAAATAATTATCCAAACCCTAACCCTAACAAATATCAAACCATAAACTTAACATTAACCATTATTTTTACGTAAGGGAAACCCTTACTCTAATCATAATCCTACTCTTAAACCCTACAAAATAAACCCTAATCTAATTCTAAACCTAAAACTCAATCCTAATTATAACCCTTATAATAATCCTAATCCTAGCCATAACACTAATATTAAGCTCTTTTAACCATAAACTAGAAAAGAAAAACATGACTAACCATTAATAAGCTTTTATAGGCTCCCAGGATATACTTTTCTCAAAGATAAAAAAAAATTGTGTGACCTAATCAATTAAACCTTAACCCTTACACTAAACTAATTGAACTATAACCCTAGTTTTGAACCTAATTGAACCTTGAATTATATAAAATTCAAATACGATTATCCTAATTGTAAAGTATATTATTAAGTTTAAGATACAAACATATGAAATCTATCTTATATACTAAATCATAGTATCAAATTCAATATATACACATATATGAATCCAAATACTAACCCTAATCTACCCAACTTCAAATTGAACCTACAACTTAACCCTAGCCCTTATAGAATGAAATTATAGCCCTAATTTTTAACACTAATCATAACTATGATGTAAACTCTAACCCTAATGATAATCTTTATCCCAATGCCTTAATCAAAATCCCAACTGTTATCATGATAACACTAACATTAGGCAAGCCCTCATTCTAATCATAATGTTTCACTCAACCCTAATCTTATACCTTAATTATATTAGAAATCTAATTATAACCCTAATCAAATTAATTTTTTCAGTGTGATATATGTGGTGCTACTAGCTAATATATACTTTATATGTAAAATATGACAAGATGCATTAAAAAAATTCAATGTCTCAATGTATCTCAGCATATTATAGTATATTATCCTACCATATGTTGCATCAGCATTGTGAACTTAGCATGAAAACATTGTGGACACGTTGACAAATCTAACTATACATACATTGTCAGTTGTGTGATTAATACCTCTATGTATTGGTAACAACATAGTTTAGATTATGATAAACTTCTTCCTCGAAGAGAAAAGTATTCAATTCTTAAACAATATTTAATGATTCCTAAATGATAGATACCTAAGGAGTGGATATTGTTGAATAAGATCTTATTTAACTTAACATGATTGTGTGGATAGTGCATATGGAAAATTCATTTTTAAATTCTAAACTTTATATTTATCTATACTTTTTTTATTTTCCTTCGAATGCATTAGACTTCTTAATGGGGGAATTCTTAGTGGGTGGCTGTAATTTGGCTAATAAGGATGGATAGGAATGAATACAATTTTCTTTGTTTCTTTCTATCTATGAGTTATTTGATTAGAAATTGATACATTAGTTTTGTTTCATTCTATCAGAAAATTGGGTTAAAATGGTTTAGTCAAAGTTTTTTATATTGTTTATGTGTAAATATGCTATTATGGATAGATCGTTGAGTACTTTTAGTAGTAAGGTTAAAGAGAGATTACATTATGTGTCTATTATACATAGCTGATCTCAGAAGCATAAGATATTAAGTCTGGAAGAAGTTATGCAACTTTCAATTTTATTTACTGTGTGTGATTAGGCTACTTAGACATATGTAAAAAGTAGTATGTTTTACAATCACACCAAATCCATCCAACCCTCTTTTTTTGACTTTCTAAGATTCTCTAACTAGCATCAAGGAAGACCCTAGGTGAGATCAACCCATCGTGATTGGTGTGGTAAAAATTTTTGGGCCACACTCCCATCTTAGATAGTAGATGGACAATGTATGACACTCAAGGAGATAAGGACTTTCAGATGGACATGTGTCTAAAGAAAATTGATCAAAACTTCTCATTTAATGTAATTGAAATGGATATTTTATTTGGACAAATTGATGTAACCATGTAGATGGTATTGATGTATCCAAAATGTAAATTTTACAATCAAATGTATGGTTATATTATTCATGTCATTGAGTTGACATCATAGATGCTTATTTAATGAGTAATTTTTGTTAGTCACTGATTTTGGTTAATGACATGGATGGTTGACTATAAAACTAGAGTATCTCTTGTGTTTTCCCACACTTTTTTAAATTTGATGATGTGGCAATTGCTTAGTAGGAATGTGATCTTACACGTAGCCACAAGTTGTGATGAACCATGATACAAGTTTTAGTGGGAGAAAAGATACTTGAAAAAATAAAGGTTGAAAGATTGAATGGAAAAAATCATGCATTGTGGAAAATGTAGATAAAGGATTCTTTATACTAAAATGATCTATGACGACCATTACAAGGTAAGGCTAAGAAACCTGTAGCCATGTTCAATGAAGATTGTGACATTTTAGATAGAAAATAACTAGGAGCAATTCGGTTGTGCTTGTATCCATTAATGATATTTAATATATCTAAAGGAAAACGAACTACTAAACTAATGACTATATTGAATAAATTTTATGAAAAACCTTTTCATCCAATAAAGTTTTTATTATCAAGCAGTGAAGAAATACGGAGGAAAAGTGTGGGTGAGACACCAACATGTAATGCTCTTATTACAGTGGACAAAGGCATATTGAGAGAAAGAGGAATGAATCTAAGTGATCATGGTAGATCACAAGAAAGGTCAAATCCTAGAAGTAGAGAGAACTAGATGTTGGTTTTGTGGTAAACTAGGACATGCCAAAAAGAATTGTTGCATATAAGAAGTTTTGGAAAAAAATAAAGAAGAGGAATCCAATGTAACATTTTAAGATGATACATGTATTCTTATCCTAGATACTGAAGAAACTTTAGATCCTATTTGGGTGCTTGATTTGGGAGCATCATTTCATGTGACTCCACATAACGAGTATTTTTAAAGCCTACAAATTGGTGACCTGGGTAATCTTTTTTCTATTTTTTTAATAATAATGAATTAGGATATGTGCTATTGAAATTCAAAAATGATAATAGTTGGTTGTTAAAAAAGGTCAATATGTTCCCCAGCTTAAATACAATTTGATTTTAGATGGGAAACTTGGTTTTGAAGGGTGTGAAGTCGAGTATGAATTAGGGCGATGGAAGGTTAAGAAGGGAAATTTAGTTATTTCTTCGGGTAGTAAAATAGGTAGCATGTAATTAGTAGAGAGTTGTAGTAAAATGGAAGTTATTCATCTCGTGTAGATTCATTCTATGTCATAGTCACAACCTTTTGTTGAAGAACCTTACGAAAACATGATAAAAGTTAGTAGAGAGTTGCAGTATGAAGTTGAATGGCTCATAAAGAGCTCACTGGGGATCAAGTCTTGTTGAGTAAAAGGCTTTGACATCATATGAGATGAGGTCAGGATTGTGCCCCATTTTGACAGCTTGGATGCCCCTCAATCCTTGGCTCTAAGCTGAAGAGGTTTCAGGCATGAGTGGGCCTATATCAAGTTCCTAAAATGTCTATATGGTGGTCTTCACTAGTTGGTAGCTCACAGGCTTCGTGCCTTGTTGGACTGCCTCGCAGGTCTGAACCCTCCATCAAAAAAATAAAAAGCAAAGTGAGACAATTAATTATTTCAATTTACTGATTTTACATTTTTCAAAAGATGTACGTGAGTTGATATTTTCATAATGAAGAGAGATGACTAAAGAATCTATAGAACTCTCAGAAGAGGTATCGAAACAAGATCTAGATGGAAGTGCTAAAAAGAAGTCCCAAACAATAGGAGTGAAAAATCTATCTTCATACAGCATGTGGATCATATGGAATGCTCTTAATGCACAGTATGCATTCGTTGGGTTCGAGTAGAAAGGATGGAAGAAAAAGTGTATATAGAGAATCCTCTGTATTCAAACTGTTTAGGCCCAACAAAGGAAGATTGAACCCAAACTTTGGCAAGATGAGAAAATATTTAGAACAAAAAAGTTGTTATTGTGCAGTTGACGCAAGATAGGGAGGATGATTATGCATCGCATCACTATCACTGGATTGGAAATAACCTTCAATGGCCTGGCCCCCACTTATGTTGGATGAGGCTGTGAATACCCATAACACATTGATTGTCATGCATCAAGTGAAAACATGGTTGGAGGAACTATTGAATAAAAACCTAATGGTTGTGATACTCTAAACACAAATCATATTTGTGTTTAAAGTGGAATTTGTCTGGTTGGTAGAAAGCAATTTCAACAAGCCACAAACTTACAAGTATTTTAGGATTTGCAACAGTGTGCATGGTAATGAGCGTGATGATAAGTATTAATTTGAAAGGGAGGCTAAAATGACATAATAATGTTTATTTTGGGGCAATAATAGAGTCTCTTTCGTATCAGTATGAGAACATTAATGTAGATATTGTAGTTAAAGGGAGAATAAAAGATGAAATGAAAGCGCTTTTGTCAGATAATATAGATGACACAAATAGGTTTAGGAGTTCTATTTTTATTTTTTTTAGCATTAAAATAGTTATAAGTTTTTAAAATTTAGATTTAGTCTAGGGAATATTAATAACAAGTGTTTGTGAACATTTTTTTGCAATATTAAAACATGTGATTTTAGAGACTGAATATTTCTTGAAATTAAGAAGGGAAGAAAAGAATAATATTGCACATAGCATCATGGATGGGTTTTAAGTGAGAGATTTTTAAAGGTGAAAGCTAACAATCATCCAATTTTTTTCCTCCATTTTTTTCCCTCTTCATATTTCAGATAATGTTATCTTTTTTATATATAATGATGTTGATCATTGCATTGTAACGTGTAGAGTTGTATTTGTAGAACAATTATTATTAAAATTATTTTTCTATTTGAAGAGTGGATTATAAACTTGTGTTGTTCTTTTGAATCTCTTTTCTAATTTGTTGTACAATATTTAAACAATAGACATGTGAAAACTATTCAAGAATATCATATCAACAAACATGCTTTAAGGAATAATTTGAAATTTGTTATCATATCAACCATTATTTTTATGACAATAATGCCTTCACTTTAAATTAATATATACCAATAGTAAAATCAATAATTTAGAGGTTTGGTAAGTCCATTTTGGTGCATTTCACCGATTCAAATTTTATAATTTGATTCTTGGCTAAAGATTGGGCAAGGAAACTTTGTAATTTAGATTTTTTTGAAGAGTTATACTAAGGATTTGCCTTTTTTTTTTGCTTCCTTTTCTACTAAGTTCTCTTACATTCATCATTAGTGAAATGTTTTGAGATTGTTTGTATATTGCAATTAAACTTGTAGGCTTAAGGAGAGAAGCCATTGGGCCCAAGAATAGAGTTTGAAGGTAGATTAATATTATATTTTCTAGATACCTCTAGCTATTTTTCTTTTTTCATAAACAAACAATTTTGTAGAGATGCACACTAAGGTAATCTCAAATAATGTAAAATAGAAGACCTCATAAAAATAGGCCAAAAATCATGAGATAAATAAAGATGGTTCAATATATTCTAGAGTACGAACATTTAAGAATATTATAAATCATGAAGGAGATGGCTTAAAATGTTGATGTGAAGTTCAACTCTTCATTTCCTCTTCTTTGACTATTGGTTTCTTATTTGACTCTTCATCTTCTCTTGAAAACCACTGTATAAATATGATGGAAAAGCCCAATGTAATCAAATTATAAGTTATAATGACCAAATAAAACATTAGCTTTGCTCTTTAGTGAGGACATAGCCATATTGGTAGTGAACCATGATAAATCTTGTCTCTTTTCTCTATTTTATGGTTTTCCATTTTGGCTTCTAGTTCTAACAATAATTATTTGAGCATATAAGATCTTGGAAAACAAAGCAGACTATAAGAGCCTTAAGACCAAAAATAAAAAATAAAAATATGTTCAATAGAATGCTATAGTGGAGAGGAATAGGTATTAAAGAATTCTGCCCGATGAAGAAAGAGAAAAAATTGAGATTAATAATCAAGTTCTTTTGTTGGAGATAAATAATTATTTATCTACTATATTAAGTAAACCATTTTGGAGTAAGACAAAAAGGCTTGATGAAAACTATTGGAGTTCTTCATGGTAGGCCTTGATAATGCACCCTCTGGTTTTAGTGAGGCACAATCTAAGTTGAATTAGATTTTGAAAAAAAATTGCCTATTTGATAATCAAAAGAGAAGTTGATTACAAAGTTTGAGGTCTGCAAAGAATTTGAGCTTGTTCATATTAAAATAGTTTTAAGGTTTTGAATTTCCTTTATGCAGGTTGGGATTTGGAAGCAATGACATCTCTATAAAAACATAGCTATTGGAAGTATTGAAGTTTTGAGAGGGGGGATGAATCAAAACTTATTGCTTTTGTTTAAACAAGTTACAAATTTCAACTTTAACAATCCATAAACTGAATGCATTCAAATTTTTCTCATAATAATAATCATTCACCATGCAAGAATAAGAAAATATTAACTCACAGAAGATAGAGACACAAAGTTTTTTGCAAAGTGGGAAACCCTCAAAAATTCTTATGGTTTTGTCATAGGATAAAAACCACTCCATCAACCTATAATTTTATTGAGCTTCAACTCTTTACAATCATCAGCAACAATTGCTCACGAATTCAACCCTATTTGTCTCTTTGTTATTTTTATTGCAACCTTACATACACATATAACTATATGTAATACACCATACACCTATACATGTAAATAAGTTTATAATCAACCTTTCAAATCACCTCTACACAATTTCAATATTTTCTTTTGTGTCTCTACTTTTTACCACACTGAATCACACATATATCTTCCAAGTTTTACAACATTCTCTATAAATAGAAATATGATTCATATAGGATAAAATTAAAAATAGTTTTGAAACAAACTGAACTGACTAGGGCAGTTATGCAAGAATGCCCTCTCTTTTTTATTTACATCACTAAGATGTCTTTACAAACTCGAACTATCAAACTGAAATATGGTTTTTCCTTTTATAAAACCAACAAAAACAATCCATCAAACCCTTTAAACTAGTTCAAACATTTCACAATATATATGCTTCAAGAAATATGAATGAAACCACATTTTATAACATGAATTCCAAGAAAAACTAAACCAAGCCTATTATTGCCATTAAGAAAATTGAACCAAGCTAGTTACGGTTTACATATAAAAACCCTTTATTCATTTTGAAACTTGAAAAAAAAAGAAAAATCTTTTTACTCAAAGCAAGAAACCAATGCTATATCAAAGAAGTTATTTGAGCTTCTATGTAATGCAACATTAAGAGTCAGTCATCATACCTCTCTGATTTGTGCATACCTTTTAAATGGCAACCATTTTAGCATTACAAAGAAAACCATTATATTTCTTTTCCATAGCCGCTTACTTTCTTCAACGGAAAAAGCTTGCACAGAGACATTCAAAAAGTATTGAAGGAGTAAACGTTTCATGACAACTTCAAAACAAAAATACTGAATTTTGGTTTTAAACAACAGTCACCATTATTTCCATGATAGCAAACATAGCCGACCATAACAAAGAAATACTCATAGTAACATCCTGTGCCTCCCACAAACATATACTTCATTCCTTCTAGCAGCACTTTGTAAAAAACATACAAAAAACTGTGTCGGCTGCCCATAACCAAAATATTGCAAAAAAAAATTTGAACTTGGTTTGTGATGTCAAAAATATCTACAAAAGAAATTGTAATGTATAATCCATTGAAATTTGCCACAAACGTTTGACACTTGGTAAGTTTTGTACCAAGTACATATTGGTTTTGCATGCAACAATAGAATAACTATTAGTTTCCATAAATACCATAACTTTCAAAAAGACATATGCCACGTTTACATTTTGCTAACTTTTTCCATGTTTAATATTTAAACGTTCTTCCAATGTTGCCACAAAACATAAGTCAAAAATCTCCCCCATTTTCTTTGAGGCAAAGAATTTAGATTTAACAAAAAAACTAAAGACCTGAATTCAGATAAAATATTTCTGACTGATATAATATTGAAAAAGCCTGAATATGATACATTTCACATTTCTGACTGATAATGCTATAAAACTATATACCAATATGCCAATATGCCAATATGCCAATATGTTAGAAGAACCAAAACCAAATATGCCAATATGTGCCAATATGTGTTAGAAGAACCAAATATGCCAATATATCAAGAGAAATATCAGTAGAACATTGATCGCCCCCAAAATTCTTGCGTTAAAGAAAATATCAATTCTACTTCTATTGTCTGTTAAAGATGTCTATGAATAGGAGCAGAAACCTACAATAGAATATTATTTTAAAAAAATGTCTATGTCAGCAGTGATTGAAAGAAAACTCCCAATCGAGTTTTTAACCTTTCAAAAGACTCCCTAGGTAGAGCTTTAGTGAAAATGTCTCCTACCTGTCCTTGAGTTGGAACATAAACCAATTTAAATTCATTGTTAAGAATGTTATCACATAGAAAATGTAACTTGATAGCCACATTCTTAGTACGAGAGTGCATTACTAGATTTTTACTTAATTGGATAGCACTCATATTATCACACATGATAGGAATAGGTTTTTAAACTTGAATACATAAATTAGATAGTTGATAATTCATCCAAATTAACTGATTACAACAAGTAGTAGCTACAACATATTTAGATTCACAAGTAGATAAGGTAATACAATCTTTTTTCTTGCTATGCCAAGCAAACAAAGGATCAACAAGAAAAAATGTAGCACCACTAGTGCTTTTCTTATCATCAAAACCACCCCAATCTACATTAGTATAACAACATCCCACATTCTAACATCTAAAGAATGTATAAATGCCTCCATCATAACAACATCCTGCATTCTAACATCCCACATTCTAACATATAAACAATGTATAAATGCCTCCATCATAACTTTCCAAAAGACATAGTTATTACCATCAAATAATGGAGCATGGTTAAGGGAAGCTCCTTAAGCTTGTGCCATTTTACTTCCAATAAAAATCCCTAGAACAATTCCTAAAAGGAATCGTATGCTCTAATACCACTTGTTGGAAGTATTGATGTTCTGGGGGGGGGGGGTGTTGAATCAGAACTTATTGCTTTTATTTAAACAAGTTACAAATTTCAACTTTAACAATCCATAAACTAAATGCCTTCAAATTTTTCTCATAATAATAATCATTCACCATGCAAGAATAATAAAATATTAACTCATAGAAGATAGAGACATGAATTTTTGTGCTGAGTGGGGAACTCTCAAAAATCCTTATGGTTTCGGTTTCATCATAGGGAGAAAAATCACTCCATGAACCTATAATTTTATTGAGCTTCAACTCTTTACAATTAGAAGTAGCAACTGCTCAAGGATTCAACCCTATTTTTCTCTTTTTTATTTGTATTATAACCTTACATACACATATAATTGTATCTAATACATCATACACCTATACATGGAGATATGTTTATAATCAACCTTTCAGATCACTTTTACAAACTTTCAATATTTTTTTTTGTCTCTGCTTTTTACCACATTGAATCACACATATATCTTTTAACTTTTACAAATTTCTCTTTAAGTAGTGACGTGATTTATATAGGAGAAAATTAAAAACAATTTTAAAACAAACTGAACAGGTTAGGGTAGTAATGGAAGAATGTCGTCTATTTTTTATTTACATCACTAAGATGTCTTTTCAAACTTAAACTGTCAAATTGAAATATGGTTTTTCCTTTTTTTAAACCAGCAAAAATGATCCATCAAATCCTTTAAAGTGGTTCAAAAATTTCACAATATATATGCTTCAAGAAATCTGAACGAAGCCACATTTTATAACATGTATTCCAAGAAAAACTAAACTAAGCCTGTTATTGCTATTAAGAAAATTGAACCACAGTGGTTAGGGTTTACATATAAAAACCCCTTATTCATTTCAAGACTTGAAAGAAAAATAAAAATCTTTTTACTCAAAGCAAGACACCAATGTTGTATCAAAGAAGATATTTGAGCTTCTATGTAATGCAACATGAAGACTCAGTCATCATACCTCTCTAATTTGTGCATACCTTTTAAATGGAAACCATTTTAGCATTACAAAGAAAACCATTATATTTCTTTGTCATAGTCGCTTACTTTCTTCGATGCAAAAAGCTTGCACAGAGACATTCAAAATTTTTTGAATGAGTAAACATTTCATAACAGCTTTAAAACAAAAATACTAAATTTTGTTTTTTTTAAATTGTCACCATTATTTCCATGACAATCGACATAACTGCCCATAACAAAAAAATACTCATAGTAACATCCTGTGCCTTCCACAAACATATACTTCATTCCTTCTAGTAATGCTTTTCAGAAAACATACAAAAAACTGTGTTGGTTGCC
The DNA here is from genome assembly GCA_028749045.1 of Cupressus sempervirens. NCBI lineage: Eukaryota > Viridiplantae > Streptophyta > Pinopsida > Cupressales > Cupressaceae > Cupressus > Cupressus sempervirens. Next base: position 893,439,911 of record CM053785.1, read on the forward strand.
CATAACCAAAATACTGCAAGAAAAACATTTGAACCTGGTTTGTGGATGTCAAAAATACCCACAAAAGAAATTGCAATGTATAATCCATTGAAATCCACCACAAACGTTTGACACTTGGTAAGTTTTGTACTAAGTACATACTGGCACTACTAAATTTGAACTCAATTTTCAACCAATTTTGGTCAAAATTTCCACCTAGGTTGGTCAAAATTTTGACCAAGATGTTCATCGAAGCTTTTCTTGTCAAAATTTTGACCAACCTATAGGTTGGTCAAAATTTTGACCAAAAAATTTGTCGAATTTTTTGTATTTTTGGTGGTCCTGATTTGTCAATGTTGGTCAAAATTTTGACCAATGCTTGGTAGAAAACTAACCAGCATTGGTTGAAATTTCCACCAATGTTTGGTCAAATTTTTTTAGCATAGGTGAAAATTTCCACCAACGGTTGGTCAAATTTTTTTTAAGTTGGTGAAAATTTTGACCAATACTTGCTAGAAAACTAACAAGCATTGGTCGAATTTATTTTTTTAATGCTGTATCAAGCAATTACTTCTTATCTAAGCCATTTAACTTGCAACCTTTTAAATCTCTTAAATCGTAAAGTTGGAGTAGAATTTCTTTTCTTTTCAAAGGTGTCCTCTGATTGTAAAGCATCCATTGCATTATCTGTTCAACAAACAAGACATATCTAGTTGAACAGATAATGGAATGGATGCTTTACAATTAGAGGTCACCTTTGAGAAGAAGAATTCTCCTACTCCAACTTTACCTTTGCAGAGATTTAAAAGGTTGCAAATTAAATGACTTGGATAAGAAACAATTTCTTGATACAACATGGAACAAATGGAATTTTATGCATAGGGCACCATCAACTATGTGAGTGATGTAGAAGCAACCAAAATTTTTGGGGTCAAAGCCACTAATTAATATAAGGTGTCTAATCTCCACGAGGTCAACATTGTGGTTGTAAGGGTTGTGGAGAGGGCACTTCTTCATTGTCCACTTCATCACTAATTAACTTGCACCACAGATCGACAATCTTCATCTTTGTTGGGAGCTCTTATCCCCTATGCGAGTGTTGATGTAGAAGCTAAAGTGGAAAAAATAAGTGAAAGTGTGTTGAATAAGGCTTCTAATTTCAACTTGGTCAATATTGTTTATTTAAGGGCTATGGACTAGGAAATTCTTCAATGTCCAATTAGGGGTAGCATTGCATCCTCTTTAACTGTTACATATACATCCCTAGGAGGAAATAGGTTGTTGGCTACTTCTTTTGCCTTTCACTTTCTTCTTTGTGGGTTTTTCTTAAACATAGCTCTACATCCATCCCCAGTTTCAAGTGATTTTGAAATGCATCTATTTTCTGCAAAAAACAATACCCATTTCTTATTTTAGTTTCTGATAGGTCTTACTCAACTCTTTCATTTGGAGATAAGGTTGTTGTCATGGCAGCAACACATAAAACATCTCAACGAAAAGCTAAAGATGAAAATGAGTACAAGCATACATTTGACTTACCTTAGACAAGCTTCAGCCTTAGAGCCAATTTAATAGTGCATGAACTAGAAATATAGAAGTTGTGGAATGAGAAATAGATATAAATAGGGTTGCAAACAAGAACACAGGGGATATTTTTACTCTTCATGATGCTCCCCCTTCTTCCAATGGAAATTTGGATATTGGGCATGCGTTGAACAAGATACTAAAAGATTTTATCAACAAATATAAGCTTCTTGAAGGGTATAACGTGCACCGTGTGCCTGGCCCCCCTATTTGACACTTGCTCTAGAGTATATATGAAGCTGTATAGATTGAAGTATTTGGGAAAAACTTTTTGAGGGCCACATTTATAGAGGCCAAAAACCAGTTCATTGGAGTCCCTCCTCTAGCGTGGCTTTGGCTGAGGTTGAATTGGAGTATCAAGAGGGACACATATCAAGAAGTGTTTATGTTATTTTCAAAGTGGTTAGCATAGCAGACACAGCTCCTGATTTTTTCAAAGGACTTCTACCTCATTTGGTTTGGTTATCTGAACTACAACCCTATGGATAATTCCTACAAATTGTAATGTCACCTTTTATGTTTCTTGGATAGTACATGAGCTATTGCAATAGTATAGATAATTCTATTGATTTATGAATGTTGAACAATGAAGGCATATATAACTAGTAATTCCAAATGCTAATATGGATAAAATGAACTAATGAATTAATATCCAAGTGTGGGTGTAATATGTAATTAATGCAACAAGTGTATAATGAGAAATGTAATGGCAATGAATTATGTAATGGAGATGGGAATGACATATAAATATTTACAACTGTAATTTCAATCCCTTAGATCGATTACTCGCTTACAATTGATAAGGGAATTGAACATTAAAGAGTTGAGACCCATTTCTTGATCTCTTCTACATATAGAGGTAAAAGGAGACCCACACTTGCAATTTATGGAATCTTTGGTCTCAAATTAGATTGGGTACAAAAGTATCACAAGTTTTGTAAAATCAAAATGACTCGATACACCATTGCACAATGCATACCATGTTACACTGGCCAATGACATCTTCATAATGGTTCAATTTCAACAAACATGCAACCATGTTGAGATGGCATGGATTCTTAATAGCATTTTCCATTTCCTTATATTTTCCAAATAATTGGAACATAAAATCATCTCCATGTATGCTAGGGTCTACACAAAACCACATCTTGGAAAAGTCTGCTAGGTAGGAAAACTACCTGAACCTAGGTAATTTGGAATATAGTAAATAAAAGAATCGAAAAAGGAATAGATATGTCACTATTTCATATTGTTGCATCACCTCTGCTAGTTTTCCCTCTTTAAAAAATTCATTACCCTCTATATGTCTCATATCAGCTATTTCAATCAATTCCTCTACTGTCATGTCACTCTGTGCCTTACCCTAACAAATTGATCATAAATAAAAAGAAAATTATAATTTATGAATTGCAATGTAACTACGCGACAAGAAAATTGGTTCTGCAACTGTAGGTTTCCAAGATTTTTGGAACAGGTATCCATTCTTATTTGCATTTGTTGAAGGGGGAGACTAGTAGGAATTCGACCTAGGTCTATTGTGCAGCAAGCACTCAAAATTAATGCTAGACAGAGCTTTCCTGTCATCTTACTAAAAGACATTAGGATTTAAGAATGATTCAAAATAAAATTAGCATTGATATATAACCACATACTTCACCCTTTCTATCCTTAATACTAGCCATTCCGAAGGAAATTGGATCACACAATGCACATAGCATTTAATATTTGAGCCTCTATTACTCTTACACATTTAGTTCCTACGTATATGGCTTGACCAATTAGTGTGAGAAGAGAAGAAATAGACTTACCTCCTTTGCTTCCTGAAAACCAATAAGCTCAACCTCATATATGAGATCAGCTTGAGAAGGAGCATTTGGAAATGAAAAGTTGCCTTCTTCCCCATATCCCAGTTGCCATCCCACATGAGGCAATGCACGTTCACTAGCTTGCATGCTTGCTACACTAATTGCCATGCCACTTAAGACCTTTTTCTCTACAGGAATAGTAAAAGTTATGTCAAACTTAAACCATGTTCATATATAGATACATTATGAATAAGTGACTGATTATGTTCTAGACCATATAAGAGTTCATCAATCTTGTAATGGAATACATTTTTTTAATATAGCATATGAATAATTCAAAAAATTATACAACATCTTTTTCTAATGTCATCTTCCAAAAGAAAATATATTTTAACTATAGGTTTGAATTATTTTTGATGTCATGTTTCAAAACTATATTTCTCAGCTAAGAGCATGCATTTGCACACTAGATGTTGGAGAGCACACATATTATTGAAACATCATTGGCCTTGACATAAGGTTGTCAGCACTATGGACATGGAAGAAAGTTGGAGTTTGAATGTTTTAAAACATCAAGGAACATCTAGAGCCAAAGAAGACCTCACCATTGAATTTGGAGGATTGATTCAGTGAATTTTGACTATAAATTTGCCTACCCTTGGCCATAATCAAATTTGAGGCAAATTTATTTTGTAAACCGAAACCCTAAGGCCTAATTTACAAAATTGGTATGATCTCTTTAGCTCTATACAATTAATTTTTTAGATCTAAATACTTTTACATCTTTGCATTTTTATTTTTTGGATTTGCATTTTATTTTTGAAATTCTACAAAAAATTGGCTTTTTAGGCTAGTAGGAGAGATTTTTTTTGCAAGACAAGATTAGAGCTTGTTGGTGCAAATCATATATTGGCATCATATTCAAAAGTTCAAAAACCTCTCATATCAACTTTTTTTTCATCAAAATCAAAAATTTGAGGTGAAATCTAGAGTCAATTGATTTTTGGAGGTGCGATAGTGGCAATTTAGGAAAAAATAATTACAGAGGTGATTTTCAAACAACAATATCTCCCTCATACAGACTCCTTTTTCTAAACAATTTTTTTTGTTTTGTGGTATAAATTCATGATCTACACATTGGTGCAAGTTGTTTGAGATCTTTATTCCTAAAGTTTTCTGTAAATCAAAAATCCTAATTTTTTCAACATCAAAGATTTAGCTTGGGCTCATCTGGACACATATTCAGGTTCCATTTTTTTGAAACTAAATTTTTTTTTGTTTACTTTCTAGATCTGCAATTAGATTTTAGGCTTATGTGGATAGAAATATCACTTTCAAAAATAGGTACCTATTTGCATTGTATTGCTATGATTAAACTTCAAATTTATTGTATATTTGAGCTACATAGCTAAGTACTAGATTTGAACTCCAAGAGGAGGTTGTAAACAATAAAATTAGAAGTCCACTTTTGTCCATTTTGACAAGTGGCCTATTGTAAATGCACTATATATAAAGTGCCTAAAGCATTCATTTGTGGGTGGGGGGGTGTCTTGTGTTCTTGTGTCTCCTTGATATTGTGCTCTTTCTTTTGCATTATGAGTTCTTTTTCTAAGTTAACACCACCTAGTTATGCTACTTGGAAAGAAAGATAAAGGAACCATTAGTTGAAAAAGGTTTACTACATTTTGACACCATCAAAGGCTATCTTACCCAAGTAGACATGCATAGGGCACAACTTAAGGATTGTGGTGAATCCATGAAGGATGGAAAGTTGATCAAACATGTGATGACTTATCTTCCTCTTGAATATGCAACTTTTGTTTCAAGTTACAATACTCACAAATTAACAATGGATAGTGCCTTCACTAAGCCTTCATTTGAGTCATTTTCAAGAATGTTGATCCTAGAACATTAAAATTTAGTGAGTATGGGAATTATCCAGTCTTAAAAGACCAAAGCCTTGGTAGCCAATCAAGGGAATCAAGGTGGTAAAAACTCCAACACAAAGAAAAAGTATTGGAAGGCTAAGCCACAAGATGACATACAACAATCTTCCTCTACGCAAAAATCTTATTTTTTCAAAAATAATAAGAAGGGAAACAAATTCAACAAAAGGAAGAAGAAAAATTGTGCCTATTGTAAGAAGAAGGGTCATGATCAGCATGACTGTAAGGATAAGAAAATTGAGGAGTTGCTAAACTTAATGAGGAAACATAAAATTGATGTACCAAATGCCTATAAGGATAAGGGATGTTCAACCACTTCAAAAGGTAAGGGACAAGCTTTTGTCACAAGTACAAACAATTTTGAGGAATGGGTTCTTGATTCAGGAGCTACACATCATATGAGTGCTTCAAGGGAGCATTTTTCCTCTTTGAAACCATCAAATATACCTTACATCTATGTGGGAAATGACACTCAAGTGGAACTTGGAGGAAAATTAAATGTTGAGTTGGACAATGGAGTCTTCAAGGATGTTCTTCATGTTCCCAACCTTAGCACCAACCTTCTTTTGATCTGCCAAATAACTCACTATGGATGTGGCAACAAAGTGGAATTCCTTCCTGATTTGATTGTGGTTAAAAATCTAAAGGATGATTATATGATGGAAATTGGAAAGGCTAATCACAAGACAAGATTTTATTATTTTTCTCATTTTGTACCTAAGTCCACTTTCCTTGCCTTGTTGACCCACTCAAATTAACAAAGTAAACTATGGCATGAGAGATTTGGACATATCAATTACCACTATCTGCAACAACTTAGCAACAAGGATATGGTCATAAGTCTACCTCAAGTCAAGTATTCAGAGGGTGTATGTAGAGGTTGTGAAGTAGGCAAGCATCCCAAAGAGCAGTTTGACAAGGGTAAGTCTTGGAGAGCTACTATTGTTCTCACCTTCATTGATGATTTTTCATGCTACATTTGGGTCTTCTTTCTTGCTCATAAGAGTGAAGTGTCTGATAAGTTTATCACCTTCAAAGCTCAAGTTGAGAAGCAATCAGGGAAAGCCATCAAGATTCTATGAACATATAATGGAAGAGAATATGTGAACTCGAGACTTATAGATTTTTGTACTCATGAAGGTATTGATCTTCAAAATTTAGTTGCATACACTCCACAAAAAAATGGTGTTTTTGAATAGAAGAATAGAACCCTTAAGGAGATGACCACTTGTATGCTACAACATAAGTCTCTAGATCAAGTTTTTTGGGTAGAATCCATGTGTTGTGCCAATTACATCCAAAATAGAAGTCCCCATAAGGCCTTATATGGAATTACACCTTTTGAGGCTTCATGTGGTAGAAAACCAAGTGTAAAATACTTTAAAGTTTTTGGTTGTCTAGCATGGGCAAGGATACCTCCACAAAGACAGAAGGCATTGGAACCTTAAAGGAAACCTCATATATTTGTTGGATATCATGACCACATTAAGGCATAAAAAGTCATGGATCTAGAGACACATGAAATATTCTTTGAGAGGAGTGTTCACTTTGAAGAAACTTGTCCAAGTTTGGCTCCTTCAACTCCTCCTTCCTCCATCATGGAAAGTGATGATAGTGATGATAGTGACTTGGAAGATGATATTCCTTCAACTTTGACTCATAGGACACCACCTTTGTAGGGTCCACAAATAGTTGAGGATATTCCTTCTTCTTCTTCCACTAGACCTCGTTGGGCACAACAAACACTTGATTCAGTAGGTTCATTGGTGGGGAATCTTCAGATACTAGGAGGACAAGGTCACAACACAAATCATTTCCACATGCATATATTGCCATTGCTTCTGATCCAAAGTCATTTAAAGAAGCATCAGGGGTTCTGAATAGGACAAGGCTATGGAGGAAGAATATAACTCTTTAATAAAAAAAAACAATTGGGACTTAGTTCCTCTTCCTATGGGAAGAAAGTTGGTTCAATGTAAGTGGAACTATCAGACCAACTTTGCAGTGGATGGAAGTATGGATAAGTATAAGGCTAGACTTGTTGCAAAAGGTTTCTCATAGGTTCTTGGTATTGACTACACTAAGACCTTTTCACTAGTAGCTAAGATGAACTCCATTCGTTTGACACTAGCTATTGCTAAAACTCATGGTTGAGTTGTACATTAGATGGATGTGAAGACTGCATTCTTGAATGGTGATCTTCTTGAGGAGATTTATATGGAGCAGCCATAGGGTTTCATATAGGATTCTACTTTGGTTTGCAAGTTGAAAAAGTCTATCTATGGCCTTAAGTAGACTCCTTGGGCTTAGTATGCCAAGATGGATTCCTTCCTACTCTTAGCAAGATTCGTCGGGTGTCATTTAAATTCGAATGTCTACATTCTTTAGAGGGATGAATCACACTTGATACTCATGCTTTATCTAGGTAACTTGATCATTAGAGGAAGTAATTCATCCATCATTGCTAGTGTCAAGACTTCTTTGCAGGATAGATTTTCTATGACATACTTGGGTCTACTTCATTATTTCCTTGGTATTGAGATCACATAGTTTTCAGTTGGGATCAAACTTTCTCAACCCAAGTATGCTCTTGATTCACTTTCTCACTTCCACATGAGTGACTACAAGCCTACTCCTACTTCCTTTGTTTCAAGTGTTAAGTTAGAGGCCAAGTGTTCCAATCTACTTGTTGATGCTACATTGTATAGATATTTGGTTGGGATTCTCATTTACTTGACACATACATGCCCTGACATAGCTTTTGTAGTTGGCATGGTTTCTCACTTCATGTACAAGCCACATGAGCTTCATTGGAAGGATTCCAAATGCATCTTGCACTATGTACATGGTACACATTCACATGGGATACACTATGTAGTAGGTACTAGACTTCAGTTGGTTGGTTGTACAGATTCAGACTATGTATGGGATCTTGATTCTTGCAAGTCTACTTCAAGTTACATATTTTATCTTGGTTTCAACCCCATTTATTGGCAGAGTAAGAAGCAAAATACTATTTCTCTTTCTTCAACTAAGGCTGAGTATCGAGGACCTATCACTGTGGCTGTAGAAGCTATTTGGTTACAACATATTTTGAAGGAGTTTGGATTTCACATACCTAAACACACAGTCATTCACTATGATAATAAAAGTGCTATTGAGATATCAAAACATCCAGTTCAGCATCAATGACCAACACATATAGAGGTTCATATGCACTATATCAGATAGTTGATACATGAGCAAGTCATTGAATTACAATATTGTCCTACAGCAGAGCAAGTTGTAGATATCTTCACCAAACCCTTCACTAAGGTCAAGTATATTCATTTTCGAGATCTCTTGGGGTTGCAAGATATTTTAGAAAGGGGAGTCCCTTGACTTCTCTATTCTTTCTTCTAGGAGGGATCTTTTTCTTCATAAGGCCTTTTTCTCTCTCATCTTTTTTATTGTACTTATCTCTCTTTTTGGGGTTGGGTTTTTCCCATGAGGTTTTCCCTCTTTCTCCATTTTCAGAGAGATTACATTACATTGCATTGTATAGCATTGCATTTGTACATGGATACCTAAAATGGCCTAGTAGTCGGGACCCATTATGCATTTTCATCATAGCTTTTCTGAGCTTAAGTCCATTCCCTTAATTTGCACCTAAGGGGGGTGTTAGTGTAAATAATTAATTATTATTACACTTTACTTAAGTTTACTTAGGTTAATGTATTATTTTATTATTTATCATTTAGACACCTAGGAGTACATAGTTATATGAGTTGTCTTGTTGACAACATAGGAGTTTACATATTTATCTAAGTTGTCATGTAGACAACACAGTTGTTTGCACTTATTGAACACATGGTGTCTACAACATCTCTTTATGAGATACACCTATGTAAGCTTATCCTCTCATCATCACACTAACTTTTGTGCTCAATGGAGGATAATCCACTCTTGGTGGACATGTGCTTAGTTGTGAGTCTTATCACTTAACTAACTCCTAATTAGTCTAGAGGCCTTTTTATACATGCACTTCTAGTGTGTATGTACACATATGATATTCTCATTATTGTAATTCTAATAATCCATTATTGGTCCATACTATGCTAGTGTTTGAGCTTCTTGATCTTGTGTTATTTTTCCCTAACGAAAATTCTTACAAAAATAATGGTATTATTATTCGCATTGTGTTAAGTTATTATGTTTACTTTTTAGTTTATTCACATGTGCATTTTTTAAAGTTATAAAAGATATCCATAGTTGGAAAATAGTTTGTGAAATATTGACTCCCCCCTCTTAGTATTTCCTATTATGTACCCTCAAAATTATAGAGAATGTCAATATGAAGAGGTTAATCTCACAATTACATAGTGCTCTAGATAATGTGAGAGATAATTAATCATAGATTAATAAAAGTTACATATTTTGGTTTCTTTTGGCAGGCACATGGTGGACAGGACAATATATTCTTTTAGCACTCCATGGATCAAACTTGAATAAGGGAGAACCAAACAAAGGAAGATGAATAACATTTAAAAGTGGGTACTTTCTTGGGAAGAGAAGTGGTCTCTTTCAATGATCGTATGTATTGTCCCAAGAACATGATTTTGGATAAGCTCAATGATATTAATGAAGACTAGAAATGGATGAATATTCCCCTATATGGTTTCATGTGACTAGTATTATTTCTAGTGGTTTAGTTTTTGTTTCTAATTGAATTCATTTCTTGTGAATTTCTTTCAAACTATCTCTAAGACTAGATATTATTTTCTTATTGGGTTTGTGCCCTGTCCTAATTGACTAAATCATAACAAATACTTGGAAAGAAAATATCACATAATAACAACTTACCATGTTTTGAAAGATAACTTTATAAATTATAAATTAAGTACAATTTAAATATCATAAAAAATCTAAGTACTTGAAACTAGAGATTTCCATTATAAATATGCTTTTAGAGTGTTAGACATATATCTTCTAATAATACAAGATAACATTAGCAATTAAATAATTATATTAGGAAACAATCAAAGTTAAAGTGAAATTATTTAAGATTCATTACTTATAAATTTAAGTTATTAAGATTTAAACTTAATATAGATAATGAAAATATAACCATTTAAACTTTTTATAATATTATTATTAGTATACTTCTTGTAGGGAATGCATTATTGCATTCTCTTCTCCACAATTAATCAATTACTGTATTATTTTACACCAATCAACAATAACTATTTTTTCCTTAATCTAATATGACTCTTATTTATTAATTTTCTATGTTATATTATTTATTTATCTTGAATAGATTGATTGAATTGATTTTGTGTTATAGGAGTCCTTTTTTTTAGGCTCCTCCATATTGCATTTTTTTGGACCAAATTTTAGGCAGCCATAATTAGTAATAGAAGTGCATCCATTAAAAATATATACTTATATAAATAAATCTACTAATATATCACAATGAATTTTATCATATACAAATATAGATTTTAATTATATATTATTTTATATTTTGATTTTTTTTTTTAATAGTTTTCTTTGGGTAAGCACTACAATTATTGGGTAGCTCCCTTTATTAAGAAATACATCTACTGAAATACTCCAGCACTAAGAAAATGTGTTTCTTCCATGTCCTTCCTAAGAACTCGATGAATGAAAGAACCACCTCTCCTCCAAGCTCCCCATACCAATTAGACACCAAGGTGAAGAGCTCTATAATCTTTTTATCCATGTCATACTTTGGCACAGTTCCATTTGATGATCAAGAAAAACATCTACCTTCTTTCCTTAGAGAATTTGGACTAATAAAATGGCATAGAGAATATCCCTATGATGCTTCTTGATCCGCATACAATAATCCTCCCACTTAGCAGCCAAATCTTTGCATTGGAGAAACAGTAGATTGGAAAGCAAAAGATATCATGTTGAACATAATAGACTAACACTCTATATTTACAAGTTATTATTGTTAATTACTTCTTCCTTCCTAATAATATCCATAAACTCCTTTTCTAACATCAATACATGATGTTTAATAGAGAATTATTCTTCAACCACCCCTCGGTTTGCCAACTAGTCTACGACCTGATTACCTTCTCTGTAAATGTGTTTGAAAGTGAAGTTCAGAATGATTGAAGCTTCTAGTTTGTGAAGGAGCATTTTGATTATAATTTGTGAATCTCCCTCTACATTCACTTTGTCTAGGCTCTTGCTGACACAAAGCTCCAAACCCTCAATGAGACCGGACAACTTTGCCTCAAGTTTTTGCTAACACAAAGCTCCAAACACACGACATGAGATGTACTTTTGTATTTCTAATGAAAACACCAAAACCAACTTTCCTTGGGTTCCCCTTACTGGCCCCATCAAAGTTTATCTAAGTAACCCAACCTTCTTGTAGTTTCTCCCACACAATTCGCTTCCTCTCTACTCTCTTATTCACCAACACCCAATCACCATTGTCCAAAAGGTCCCACTTATTCTCCATCTACAGATCCTATTTTGAGATACACTTTACTTTCCTCAATTTATGCTTTTCCAACAATACCTCTTTTATGGCTTTCTGAAAGTTTCTAATGACTACATTCACTTCTAGTTCTTCCTCCTTGAAATTCCTTCTATTTCATTCTCTCCAAATATGCCATACTACCATAGATGCTCAACACAACCATAAACTATGCCATTTAGAGCCTCTCCTATTAGTGGGCCAAGATAAAAGGAAATCCAAGAGATTTTGATTCCTTTTTGTTTATAACCGTTGCATCCTGAAACTATTCCAACAAATTTGGACAAAGGGATACCATAGTAACAAGTGGTCCACTATTTATGCTGCTTGTTTATATAGTATACACCTGCTAGGGCCAACAATACCTATAGACATCAATCTATCTCCTGTCAAAATCCTCCCATGGAGAGAGACCCAAAGAAATGCTCCTGCTTTAGGCAAAGAAAATTTACTCCATCACAACTGAGATGGCCATTTGGCTTCCAGAATCCTCTTCCTCTATGATGCGTAGCCCAATTTCACACTATATTCTAGACTTGGTTGCACTCCAAAGGAGTTTTTCTTCTTCTTCAGTCACACAAAATCTTCTCTTTTTTAATCTTCTTCTCCAGTCACATAGAATCTTCTCTTTTTTAATCTTCTTCTTCAGTCACATAGAATCTTCTCTTTTTTAATCTTCTTCTTCAGTCACACAGAATCTTCTCTTTTTTAAGATCTCTATAAGATAGAGAACCATGAAATATCGGTTTCCAAATAGCTTGAAAATTTGGACCCAAGTTAGGCTCAAAATAGTCACATACCAAGCTTCCCATATTCTCTTCTACTTCTTTTATCAAATCCTTATCCCAAATTACATCAGCTAAAACCTCCACCCCACTTCAGGAATCCCACCAAAATTTTATTGTTCTTCCATTCCCTATCTTCCAAGACAAAAAATCAGTAATCAACCTCTTACTTTCCCAAAGGAAATTCCAATTTGGGGAACCCACCTTGGAATCAACCACTATAAATATTCTATCTGGCCTACAAGAGTCTAAATACTTATGCCTAAAATTTTTACGCCATAGCTTTGATGGTTGCTGGTAAATTTTTCAAGATAACTTAACCCGAAGAGAAAAGTCTTTGAAACCCCATCTTCCTCAATCTTACGCCACTTCTTCCTTAGCAGGACATGTTGTATACCAGTTAATAAGAGAAATACATGTCTTTTACCCTTTAAACCTTCCCATTTTTTCTTAAAGAACACTCTCTAAACTATACGATCACAAAGTCTAAAACAAGACATAAAGAATATTGGGATCACAGATAAAAAAGATTCAATCATTAGAATTCTACCAACTTGGGATAACCATTTATTCTTCGATAGTGTTGATTTGGTTATGCACTTGTTGATACTTTCCTCTCACATTTTTTTGTAGGAGTTCCCTACGTATAATGGGAAGCCGAAATGTTTCATAGAGTCGAAGGCTCCAATTTGGAAACCCAAGATACTTGCTATCTTAATTTGACTGATCTTACAAGTGTTAATGAATAAGATTTTTGAATTTTCCTAATTTATGCTTTGGCTAGACACTATTTCATAGTCATTCAGCAAAACAATGATGTTGCTAGCTTCTAATTATATGGCTTCTCCAAACATAATGGTATTATCTGCAAACTAAGAATAAGAGATTGGAGACATGTCTTTGTGAACCACAAGCCCCTTCCATAACCTCAAGGAACACCTCTTCCTTATATTCCTACCTAAAACTTCTACTAAAATCACAAAAATAGAAGGAGATATCGGGTCCCCTTGCCTCAGACCATTAGTAGCATTGAAGAAACCACAAACGGATCCATTAACATTAAAAAATATCTTACTAAAATAGAAGGTGGTTGATACAAGAGATCCATTTAGTGCTAAAGCCAAACCTCTGTAAAACACTAAATAGAAAATTCTAGTTGATTCTATCATATGCCTTGCTAACATCCAATTTCACTAATATATCTCTCTCCTTTTCAAAGTGTAGGGAATGTGTCACGTCGGAACCAAAATCACACTATTTGAGATTTCCCTACCAGGTGTGAAGCCATTTTTCTTTTCTAAGATCAGTTTAGGAAGCAGTCCTTTCAACTTTGTTTGCAAATGCTTTGGGCACTACTTTGTAGATGGAATTACAAAGAGAAATATGATGCAAGTCTAGCAAGTTCTCACAATGGCTCTTGTTTGGAATCAATGCAATCAAGGAGTTATAATATATACATGTTATAAATAAGTATAATAATTTAACATATATTATATAATTTCTATAATATAATAGTACTATATTAATATATGCATTATAGTTTAGTATTTTAAAATTAAATAAAAAATATATTACATTTTCTAATATAATCTTATTAGTTACAATTTTTGTACAATATAATTTAAAATTACTTATTGCTCAAATATTTATTATATTAAAATTATAATATATACATGTTAATAATAAGCATTATAATTTAAAATATATTATTATATAATCTTTATTGTATAATAGTAGTATATTATGTATACAACATAATTTAATATTTTAAAATAGAACTAAATATATATTACAATATAACTTATATTTTCTATTAAAATTATTTTTTACAATATAATTTAAAATTACTAACAACAAGTACAATTGTTGTTTATGTTTTCAAATAAAATGAATTCAAGATAACATTAACATAATATAATAATTTGAAGATTTTCAATAAAAGTTAAATATAAGAATATTTAAGAACAATCAATGGGACAGTAAGCATTTATTAATTGAATTATTTTTCTCTACAAAGAAAATAATTTTAAGATAACATTAACATTAGATGACAATTTGGTAAGTTTCAAGAAAAGTTAAATAGTGCGATTTTTAAGGATCATTGTTAGACAACAAAAGTCTAACCACTTCAATTATTTAATATTTTCATTATTGTTTATGTTTTCAATGAGCACAATTTTAAACTGATATTAACATTTAGATATCAATATGTATATTTTCAATAGATGTTAAAAAAAAGGAATCTGTAAGAATCAACCATTGGACAATAGGAATTGTTTTATATTTTCATTATTGTTATGGCTTGAGATAAAATAATTCATGATAACATTAACATTTAGATAACAATTTAAAAAGTATCAATAATAGTTAAAAGAAATGCATACAAGAAAATAAGAAATACCTAACCACTTATTATACATTCTCATTATTCTTATGACTTCATATAAAATAAAACATTCAGATAAGAAAATTGGAAAGTTTTCATTAAATTTGAAAAAAATGAGTATGCAAGCTTCACAACATTTGTGTCCAAATAAAACAAATAACTCTTAAACAAATAAAATAACTCTAAATTGATGCGGTCTCCCAGATTTGGGAGAGATATATTGAATCCTAATTCTATATTCTAAATTTTTAGCATATGCCGAATGCTTTTGGAATCATAGCAGAAACAAGCCAGACCTAGTGAGCTCCAATGGCAAGCTCCCCTATGGGCCGCCTCATACCTTTTACATACATTATGACATTCATAAGAAATTAAGCATGGCCCTGTAAAAGTAGTGCTGAATCTACCACAACTATCATCTGTTTCATTCTCTTGTAATCCTGTACATAAAAACACAATAATCAATAAGTATTCTATGCAGAAATCTATCAAATTAAGGTTGGTTCTTGAGGAAGAAAAATGAAAAGAAAATTTCGAATTAAATTGTTTTTAATTGCAACATTTCGAATAGAAAGAATGAATTTTAGATGATTGTTTTGTATGCAATTGCAATGTTTCAAACAATATTTATGATAAGATAGTAAACTATATTGGTCTATAATACAGATTTAGAGCTTATATCTTTAATGGATTAATGGATACTAGATCAATGTTGTTTCTGAGTTAATTTGTGTTGAATTGTAATTTGGCAAGAAAGAAAGAAGAATAAATAGTAGGTCAATTCTAGTTGTAAAATTCTATATCATATTTTAAGATCTGTTGTCAAAAATATAGATTATAAGAATCTTATATGTTAAAAAAAGGAATAACAGATCAATGTTTCAATGTTTTTTATTAAGAAGACAGAAAAAGGGTCTTGAATTCAAAAGAATAAAAACAATTATTAGATAACAATGGAAAGAGTCATTACAGTCAATCAAGCACCAACCATTACAATCCAATGCACCACCTTCTAACAAAATCATCATAAACAACAATTGTTCAAAATAAGATAACTACTAAACCACAAAATATTTAACCAATGTAATATGCTACTGATAATATCAACACAGTAACTACATAAACAAAACCTATAAATATCACCCTTGTTTCAAGTAAATCAATGCAATTTCTGAACTAAATTGTATTTGACTATAACATTAAAAATATAAAACTCAATATTGACTGCTCAATTAGTATAAAATTTGAAACCATATTCTATAATCTATCATTAAAAAATAATAAACCACAATAATCTCCATCATAAGTTTAACTTTTAATATATCTTTAAGAGAATGAACATACCAAAAACAAAGACGGCTGGCAGCAACAGAAGTAGCGCAACTATTCACTTTACAACTATACAACTTTTCCTAAAAAGATTCACTAAATCTCCAGATGTAATCCATTCACTTTACAACTATTCCTAAAAAGATTCAATAAAGAAGCGCTGTGGATGAAAGATTCAATATATTGTCTGGTATATATGGCCAAGTTGGCAATAAACAAGAGAACGTTATCCAAATTTGGATGTCAATTTTCTCGTGGCTATCGATTGTTTTCAATCCAAATTTGGACGTGAATTTTCTCGTGGCTATCGCCTGTTTTTTATTGACCAACGTGTCTTAGAAGTTGGTTGAATGTTCTTCCATGAATCTCTTACTGGATTTTAAAAAATTTTCTGTTAAGAACAACAACGACAAATCTGAAATATATTATAAACAAACTTTCATTTCTATTTTTTTGAATTTGAATCTAGAAAAATTAAAATTAAAATTAAATTATTTTACATATATTTAGATAAAAATCAATAGAATGGAATAATATTTTGTAAATAAAATGGAACTGGTATACCTATATTTATAAAAACCTATATAATATAAGTTATTTGTTAATTCAAATTTAGAAATTTAACAATAACAATCTTTTAACATAAAAACTTTTTAAAATAATCTAGATTACTACTATTATAACAACTTTCAATTATATGCATGATAGCATAGGTACTACCACATTAATAAAATTAGTTGTGTCAATTTTATTGACAAAAACCATTGCATAAAGTTGATCTATATGTATATTTAATGAATGACATGTGAATTCAAGATGAATTTATTTTATTTCTTTGGCTGCCCCTTCTTTGACAACCTAAAACCAAAAACCCTAATCAATTCCTTTTTCTAACATGTATGTTGGAATTTAATGCAATGGTTGTTTGTCCATAGAGCCAAACACCCACCTACCATCCCTAACGACTTGCACAATAGCCATAAACAATGAATGCAGTAGGTGAGTTTTGAAATCTGAAAAGAAGGGGGAAATGTTTTTGAAAATATGACAAAAGGAATGTTTTAGATTCATTCAGAGTATTCAGTTGAAGAGATCAGAGAGTTGCAAAATAGAGAAAGAAGATAGAAGTTGATCAATAGATCAGTCATTGTAGAGACAAAAAGAATCGTTGTCATGCCTGTAGTTCACATGTGTTTCCCCTATTTCACTCTGTAAGTTCGTTATTGTTTGGATTTGTCCTGTTGAAGCAGTGATTGCTCCAAGCACCATTGTATGTAGCCATTAGAGATGCAAGTTAAAGTTTTGACGTATTGAAGTTGTTCAAGTTTTAGGGTTATTTTAGAGTTTTCTGGTTGACATTGAATCCTCCCAAAATTTGTAATATTTTTTATCAAAGTTTTATAGAAAGAAAGCAGGCATACTTGAATCCATTGTTCTTCTTCTATTCATTGCATTTGAGAAGTTTGTTTAGAAGCTTCAAGCTTTGGCACTCTGGTTGTTAATGTTGGAAACATTCACATTGAAATTTCTCTAAGTTACATTTTTTTAAGTTTGAGCCAAGCTCACTCGGCATCCATTGTTGTTGAGCATTGCCCTTTGTGTGCCGAGCTTACTCGGATTCTTCTTGTGCTAAGATAACTTGGCACCTACTACTTGTCACTCAGCACTTTCACGTGCCAAGAAAACTGCCACTCGGGTCCTTCATGTGCTGAGCTCACTCGGCACCCTCCTGCCACTTGGCTCCTTAAGGTGCTGAGCAAAACTGAAACTCGATAATAGTTAGTACCGAGTGAAATTTTTTCAAGTTGTGATTTATTTCTCACATGGTATCAGAGCTTTGAGGCCCCACATCCAAATTGAGTTAGGGCATTTTTTCTCTATGATATTTAACATGGCAGGAGATGCAGGAAAGATATGGTAGCAACCACCACCATTCAATGGACAAAATTATGATATATGGGCAAAGAAGATGAAGACCATAATGGTTGCAAATGATTTATGGGAGTTTGTGATTAATGGGTTCAATGATGTGATAGACCCAACTCAGTATGCTACTCTCACAAATGCACAGAAGACTCAATTGAATGAGTCAAGGAGAAAGGATGTAAAGGCATTAAGTCTTATTGAGGCAGCAATGATAGAAACTCTTTTTCTCAAGATTGTAGCAACAAATTATGCAAAAGAAGCATGGGATATCCTTGAGATTAACTTCAAGGGGACTGATAAAATTTGTATTGTAAAGCTACAAAATATAAGGAGGGAGTTTGAGAACCTTCAGATGAAGGAAAATGAATCAGTTGTAGATTTCAGTTCAAGGACCTCCAATGTGATTAACCAACTAAAGTCAAATGGAGAAGACTATCAAGAACAGAGGATAGTGGAAAAGATATTGAGGAGTTTACCTCATAAATATGACAACTTGGTCATGACCATAGAAGAGACAAAAGACCTCACTGTTTTGACAATGGATGAGTTGATGGGTATTCTTCAAACCCATGAGCATAGGATCAACAGATCTACATCTTCTTCTTCCCAAGAGCAAGCATCCAAGGCTCCATAAAATCCAAGAGGAAGGGGGAGAGGAAGAAATGGCTCAGCTAGAAACTCTAGAGGCCGAGGTCAAGGAAATGGAGGACAAATAAATGCTATAGCAGAAAGCTCAAGAAGAGCAGATGGAGCAAGTAGCTCTCAAAATACTTCAAGAGGAGGTAAGAAAAACTACAACTCAAATAGGAGTAATGTAGAATGCTACTACTATCATAAATATGGACATTATGCAAGTAAATGTTGGAAGAAGCAGGACAAGCAAATGTGGCTGATGTGAACATGGCAAGTGGAACCTTCATCATGTGTAATGTTGGTGAAGAAGGAAGCCCTGAAGTTTGGTACCTTGATAGTGGATGTAGCAACCACATGAGTGGTAATGAAACTTTATTTTCATTCATTGACAAAAGTTTTAAATCTGAGATTAAAATGGGTAACAATGGAACCCTACTAGTAGTGGGCAAAGGATCTATTATGGTCCGCACCAAGCAAGGTGAGAAGAAGGAAATACAAAATGTGTATTTTGCCTTTGGTATGAAGCACAATTTGATGAGCATTGGTCAGCTCATTCAAAATGGATACAAAGTACTGATGGAGAATGACACGTGTGCCATTCATGAAAAGGATGGGAGAAGGAACCTACTTGCAGTAGTTCAAATGACAAAGAATAGAATGTTTCTCTTGAGGATAGAGACATGTTTCTCATCTCAAGTTGGTACTGCACCTCACACACAATCAGCTCTAAGGAGTATGATTGAAGATCCTTCATGGTTGTGGCATCTTAGGTATGGTCACCCTGACTATGCTGGTTTAAGTTTGTTGTCAAATAAAAGAATAGTAGAAGGTTTTCCATGAATAGGAAATTCATGTGACAAGTGTGAGGCTTGTATTTTGGGTAGGCATCATAAGCTTCCCTTTAATTCTAAAATTTTTAGGAGGGCTAGATATCCATTAGAGTTAGTGCATACTGACCTAGTTGGTCCTATGCAAGTTACTTCCATTGGCAGGAGTACTTATTTCATGATATTTATTGATGATTTTAGTCATAGGACATGAGTTTATTTTTTGAAATCTAAATCTGAAGCATTTGATAAGTTTCTTGAGTTCAAAGCTCAGGCTGAAAGAGAATGTGGACACTATATCAACATCCTAAGATCATGTAGAGGAGGGGAGTATGCCTCCAATTCTTTTGTAAATTTTTGTAGGAAACATGGCATAAAGAAAGAGCTCACAGCCAGCTATACACCACAGCAGAATGGAGTGGCTAAAAGAAAGAACAGGACCATTATTGAAATGGAAAGGAGCACGATGAAAGAGAAAAGTCTCCCAATTGAATTTTGGGGAGAGGCTATGGCAACAGTAGTTTACCTAATTAATAGGTGTCCTACAAAGGCAGTTCATGATAGAATTCCAATGGAAGCATGGTCACGAGGAAGATTGATAGTTGAACACCTAAGGATGTTTGGATTTGTTGCATATGCGCATATGCCTAAAGAGCAAAGGAAAAAATTGGATGACAAAGATGTGAAGTGCATCTTCATAGGGTATAGCTCAAAATCAAGGGCATACAGATTATATGACCCATTGAACAACAAGATGATTCTCTCAAGAGATGTGGAATTTCTTGAAAATCAGTCATGGTATGGACTGACCGATGAATCACTTAGCACCTCAAGTAAAGTACCAATTATGAGTGAAGAGGATGTTGATGAACAGCGAAAAGGAGCAAATAGAAGAAGAGGAAAGCAGCCTCAGTCATTGTCGTGCTCCTCTAGGCATGATCGAGTATCAGTACTGAGTAACAGTGAAGACCGATTGAGCTGGTTGACAAAGCAACATAAGTGAAGATTTTGAACCTAGACTCTCCTCCCTGTTACCAAGAAAGACCAAGAGTCTTAGGGAGATATACCAAGATGAAAGGTATGAAGATTATGATGAGAGTGTTAATTTTGCATTATTTTTGCATAGTGATCCAATACATTTTGAAGAAGCTATTAAGGAGAAGAAATGGTGTAAAGCCATGGATGAGGAGATAAATGCTATAGAAAGGAATGAGACATGAGAGCTAACCGAATTGCCTCTAAAAAGGCAAGTGACTGGAGTGAAATGGGTCGACAAGATCAAATGCAATGCTAAAGGAAATATTGATAGGCATAAGGCAAGGCTGGTAGTTAAGGGGTACAAATAGCAGTATGGTAGAGATTATGATGAGACATATCCCCCAGTTGCAAGAATAGAAACTATGTGTGCTATCATAGCAATTGCAGCTCAACACAAATGGAAGGTATACCAAATGGATGTGAAGTCTGCCTTCCTAAATGGTATATTGAAAGAAGAAGTCTATGTGGAGCAGTCACCTGGTTATGAAGTTTCAAGTGAAGAACAAAAAGTATATAGATTGAAGAGAGCTCTTTATGGGCTCAAGCAAGCTCCATGGGCATGGTATAGTAGGATTGACTCATATTTGATGAGAAATGGCTTTAGCAAAAGCAATGGTGACCCTACTCTCTAGATCAAGGCAGAAAATGGAAATGTGTTGATTGTTGTCTTGTATGTAGATGATTTAATTTTTACTGGTAATGACAAGGCTCTAATTGGTGAGTTCAAACAGGCCATGAAAAATGAGTTTGAAATGACAGACCTAGGTCTCTTGAAGTACTTTCTAGGCATAGAAGTAAAAGAAATGCATGATGGCATCTTCATCTCTTAAGAAAAATATGTAAGGTAGATCTTGGAGAGATTTAAAATGCAAAATAGTAAGGTAGCCCCCATACCAACAGTAGTAGGTCTGAAGTTGAGCAAGGAAGACTCTAGCAAGAGAGTGGATCTGACATTATACAAGAGTATGGTTGGAAGTTTAATGTATTTGATTGCAACTCGGCCAGACTTGATCATGCAGTAAGTCTAATTTCTAGATTTATGGAAACACCAAAGAATTCCCATTGGCAAGTGGGAAAGAGGATCCTAAGGTATGTTGAAGGTACCAAGGGTTTTGAAATTTTATATACTGTAGCAAATGAATTTAAGTTGGTAGGATATATATATAGTGATTGGGCTAGAAGTATAGATGATAGGAAGAGCACTTCTAGATATGTGTTTCATATGAGATTGGGTGCAATTTCATGGGCATTCGAGAAGCAACCTATTGTTGCTCAATCTATAGCAGAAACTGAATACATAGCAGAAAATGCAGTAGCATGCCAAGCTATTTGGTTAAGGAGGATCTTGACAGATTTGAATGAAAGGCAAGAGAACGGAACCACAATTTATTGTGACAACGTTCCCTCAATTGCATTGTTCAAAAATCCAGTCTTCCATGGTAGAAGAAAATATATTGAAATCATATATCACTTCATCAGAGAGTTGGTGGAGAATGGGGATATCAAGATAGAATTTTGTAGGTCTGAGCAGCAGCTAGCAGACATTTTCACAAAGCCATTAGGCATTGGAACTTTTGTACTCCTAAGGGAGTGTCTTGGTGTAATTGATGTGGATTAACAGTGATCCTTAATTTTGTTTGGCTCGGGACAAAGGGGGAGTGTTGGAATTTAATGCAATGGTCATTTGTCCCTAGAGCCAAATGCCCACCTACCATCCCTAACGACCTACACAACAGTCATAAACAATGAATGCGGTAGATGAGTTTAGAAATCTAAAGAGAAGGGGGAAATGTTTTTGAAAATATGACAAGAGTAATGTTTTAGATTCATTTAGAGTATTTAGTTCAAGAGATCAAAGAGTTGTAGAGTAGAGAAAGAAGATAGAAGTTGATTAGCAGATCACTCGTTGTACAGAAAAAAAGAATCATTGTCATGCCTGCAATGTGTTTCCCCTGTTTCACTCTGTATTTAAGTTCATTATTGTTTGGATTTGTCTTGTTGAAGCAATGATTTCTCTAGACACCATTGTATGCAGCCATTAGAGCTACAAGTTTAAAGTTATGATGTATTGAAGTTGTTCTAGTGTTCAAGTTCTAGTGTTATTTTAGGGTTTTTTGGTTGAAACTGAATGCTTCCAAATTTTGTAATATTTTTAATAAAATTTGTATAAAAAGAAAGCATGCATACTTGAATCCATTATTCTTCTTCTATTCATTGCATTTGAGAAGTTTGTTTAGAAGCTTCAAGCTTTGGCTCTCTGATTTTTAATGGTGGAAACATTCACGTTGAAATTTCTCTAAGTTATATTTTTTTTTAGTTTGAGCCGAGCTCACTCGGTATCCATTGTTGCCAAGCATTACCCTTTGTGTGCCGAGCTTACTCAGCTTCTTCTTGTGCCATGCTAACTCGGCACCTACTTCCTATTACTCAGCACCTTCGTGTGCCAAGAAAACTATCACTCGGGTCCTTCAGGTGCCAAGCTCACTTGGCACCCTCTTACCACTCGGCTCCTTAAGGTGTTGAGAAAAACTGGCAATCAGTAGTAGTTAGTGCCGAGCAAAAAATTTTCAAGTTGTGATTTATTTCTCACAATGTCGTCCTCTCCATCTCATTTTTTTCCCTCGTCTTTAGACTTAAGAGAGCTTCATAAAACTCTTTAAGCATTTTTCTACAGAAGGATAATATTGGTTGCCAAAAGAAGCTGTGTCTACCAGTTGAAGAGGAGGGAAAAAAAGGATTATGACTCTTTAGTTGAAATCTACGCCTTGATCAAGCTAAATTTTGAAGCCTAATTGCATGGCACTTAGCAAGATTTTAAAATCTACTCAGATGAGATTTTGACAAAGCATCGAAAGAAGAAAACTCTCTATAGAAGTTCACCTTTATTTCTTTTTCTGATATCTATAAATTAGATGTTTTAATTGCTTTTTGTGGTGGATTGTAGTCTTCTTCATAACTGACATTGTTTCATTCCATCTATGCCGTGTACAATAGGTCATGTAATCCGTTGAAACCATAGAATAGGGGCACCATTGAAACCATAGAACAGGGGCATCACAATTTATGGACTTGTTCTTGATTGAGGCAACACATGTTTGTGTATGCAGTTTTTATTTTTATGCTAAGAGGCGTAATATTACAATGGTAGGAGAACTCCACTATAAGAGTCCAGCAAATGTAATGGTGTAAGAAAAAAAATTTACACCAGCTGTCGCACTCCAGTACACCATCTACCACTCAGATGCTCCATTACACCAGCTGTCGCTCCATATTGCAGTACAATTGTCAGGGCATCAAGAAGAAATATGCACTGCCAAAAATAGCAATGCAATACGAATGGAAATTAAAAAAGAGATTTCAATCATCTGCTGCCCTTTCAAAATGTTCCACAACTTACTCTTTAACAAAATTCTTTGTTTATGTTAGAGTTTCCTATGTCAGGAAGAAGGTCGTTGGCTCAAGGTTGGGAATGTGTGGAGCACGGCTGCTACTTTTTATGGAAGATGTAGAGAAATTAACATGTTTACTAAAGATGCAATGAAAATCTCTTCTCTTTTTACATTATAAGAAAAGTTGTGATGAACTGATTGGGGAGTGTTTTATTGATGAAGAAATGCTCATAGATTCAATGATTAACTAAAGGAATTTGGCAAAGCTCTGAGAGGGATATTGTTTTGTGCAGAAAACATGCAACTTTGAGGAGTCTTGGGAGGGGAATCCTTAGAAGAAGCCCTGCCTGTAATTTCTCATTGTGCAAGGGAGACGAGGTAAGGATTTCTCTTTCATCATTTTCTATTTGTATATGGTTATGTCCTATTTCTAGAGTCTCTCTTTATTCAATTTTTATTAGGTTATGTGTTTATTTGCAAAAATTCTTCGATGGAAAGATTTTCAGGTTTCATGCTATAATTTGTCAAGCATTCAGAGATCCTATTATTGGGATGATTCAAATGAAATAAAATAAAGATTAGTTCATTTGTTGTCCTAAATTTGATGGGTGTATTCATAATAATCTACATTGTAAAATATAAATAAAATTGGATGGGGAGATTTCATTCAAATTGTCAAATTTTTTGTAAAATATTACTGTGAAAGTTTACAGACTAGATATTTTTCCCTTTTTTGAGCGATAGAATGCTGGTTTTGTATAGAATTTATATACTTTTATTTAGAATTACATAAACTATTGTGTTTCAAATGTAAATGATTCCTAAAGAAGAACTTGCAGAAATGAATCACATCTTGGAAATGTGCATTGAAATGATTTTTAGTTGTTCATCAGATAATAAATGCGTGTTGTTTTTATTCAACTATGTTTTTTTGGTTAGGAATTAATTTAGCATTATCAATTGTATTAGAGCTTGAAAGTTCTGATTACTATTATTAGAAATTTATGAAACAATTAGAATTTATATATGAAATGTTATTTATAAATTTGAGAAAATTTAGAAAGATTAAATATATTTAAAAAATTATAGAAATGTTTTATTATTTTCAATATATCTACTATAGAAATATTCTATTTCTAAAAAAATATTATAGAAAGATTAAATATATCTAAAAAGTTATTAGAAAATTATAGAAATGTTATACTTTAATCTAGATGTAAGTTTTAGGATTTATGTTCTATAATATAAGTTTAATTTTCATTAAATAATACTAATACATTATGATTAACAGAATAATTATATTTTTAAAATAAAAAATATATTTTAACATTGAAAAATAATTTTGAAGAATTAATTCAATTTAGTAGTTTAAAAAAATAAAATCATTAAACTTAAATTAAAAGATATTAGACATTTTAAAATATCTATATGACAAAAAACATATTAAGTAGGAACTCAAGGAATAAAAAATACAAATTAAGATTTATGTGATTTAATTAATTTGAGTTCATATGAATAATGAAATTTAGGTTTAGGGCTTGAGTTGTGTTGTTAAGGGTTAGATTACAAGGAGATCAATTTTACAATAAAGTTTTAGATGATTTCATATTTTTAATTTTAAAAAAGAAATAGTCAGAGTGCAATATGTAAAACTCAACCCTAATAGTGATCCTAATCATTAAATTTAAACCCTAATCCTATTTCCTAAACATATAAAACCATAATCTTAAACACAATAGGTAAAATCTTATCATAATCCTAAACTCTAACCTTAATCAAAATTGTAACATGAGTAACCCTAACCCTAATACTAAATGTTAAGCCATAACCCTAATTGTAACTCCAAATACTAAGTTTAATGCTTGAACTCTAGCCCTAGCCATAATACTGATAACAATCTAAGGTATACTTAAATCTTAATCAAAATCCTAGATACTAAATACTTAAATTTTGACTCTTAAACCTCAATGCTAAACAATAGTCCTAAATACTAGACTTGGTCATAATCCTAATTGCAAAACCCTAATCATAAATTATAACCCCTAATCTCGTAGACCTAAATGCTAAACCCCAACATTAAATAGTAAATCATAATACTTGATCCCTAACCTTAACACTAAGCCTAACCATGTCAAATGAATGCCCTAACCCTAATTGTACCCAAAACCCTAAATCCAAAATTATAAACCCTATTCCTAAACCTAATCGCTAAACCATAATCCTCAACACAAAATCCTAAATCATAAATCCTAAACTAAAAATTAATACTATTTACCCTACTTATAAATGTTAAGCCATAGTCCTAACTTTAATTATAAATATTGGAACTACATGTTAAAACCATAAGCCTAAATCTGATCCCTAATACAAATTCTAACCCTCTTAACCATACTTCTAACAATGATGTAAACCCATACCCTTACTCTAATTATAACCATAAATCATAAATGTTCAACCATGACACTAAATACTAAACCCTAATCTTTACACTAATCTTGACCTAATCATAAATGGTAAACCCTTATACTAGATGCTAAGCCCCAACCCTTATCCTAAATTATAAGCCCTAATCATAATCCTATCCATAAATTTTAACCCTAATACAAACCCTAACCCTAAAAATAGTACTAATAGCAATGCCAACCCATATCCTAACCCTATAAATAATACTAATAGCAATGTAAACCCATAGCCTAACCCTAATCATAACTATAACCTAAATCCTAAATGCTAAAGCCTAATACTAACCCTAATTGATAAAAATTAGTTTTTAGTCCTAGCCTCCAACCTTGATCCTAACCCTAATCGTGGTCACAATCCTAAATCATAGTCCTAACCATAATCCTAACTCTAACCCTAAACCTTAACTAAAATAATTATCCAAACCCAAACCCTAACCTAACCATTAACTATTATTTTTATGTAAGGTGAACCCTTACCCTAATCATAATCCTACTAGCAACTAAGCCCTAATCTAATTCTAAACCTAAAGCTCAATCCTAACCCTAACCCTAATATTAAGCTCTTTTAACCATAAACCAAAAAAGAAAAACATGACTAACCATAATTAAGCTTTTATAGGCTCCCAAGATATACTTGACTCAAAGATAATACAAAATTGGGTGACCTAATATCAATTAAACCCTAACCCTTGTACACTAAACTAATTGAACTATAACCCTAATTTTGAACCTAATTAAACCTTGACTTATATATAATTCAAACAAGATTATCCTAATTGTAAAGTATATTATTAAGTTTAAGATACAAACATATGAAATCTATCTTATATCCTAAATGATAGTATCAAATTTAATATATAAACATATATGAATCCAAATACTAACCCTAATCTACCCAACTTTAAATTGAACCTACAACTTAACCCTAGACCTTTATAGAATGAAATTATAGCCCTAATTTTTAACTGTAATTACAACTCTGATGTAAACTCTAACCCTAATGATAATCGTTATCCCAATCCCTTAATCATAACCCCAACCCTTATCATGATAATACTAACATTAGGTAAAACCTCATTCTAACCATAATGCTAGATCCAACCCTAATCCTATACATTAATTATATTAGAAATCTAATTATAACCCTAATCAAATTTATTTGTTCAATGTGGTATGTGCGATGCCATTGCTACTAGCTAATATATAATTTATATGTAAAATATGCCGAGATGCATTAAAAAAATTCAACTCCTTGATGCATCTCGATGTATTTTACATGTAGAATATATATTAACTAGTTTTAATTAATTATTTATCTATCCTACCTTATGTTGCATCAACATTGTGAGCTTAGTAGAAAGGAATAAATGAAAACATTGTGGGCATGTTGGTCCAACATCAACAAATTTAACTATACATGTGTTGTCATTTGTGTGATTACTACCTCTATGTATTAGTAACAACATAGTTTATATTATGATAAAATTCTTCCTCAAATAGAAAAGTATTGAATTATTAAACAATATTTAATGATTCCTGAATGATAGATACCTAAGGAGTCGATACTGTCAAATTAGATTTTGTTTAACTTAACATGATTGTGTAGATAGTGCATATGGAAAATTCATTTTTAAATTTTGAACTTAATATGTATATATACTTTTCAATTTTCCTTTGAATGCATTAGACTTCTTAATAGGGACTTCTTAGTGGGTGGCTATAATTTGGCTAATAAGGATGGATAGGAATGGATATAGTTTGCTTTGTTTCTTTCTATCGATGAATTATTTGATTAGAAATTGATACATTAGTTTTGTTTCATTCTATTAGAAAATTGGGTTAAAATAATTTAATCAAAGTTCTTCATATTGTATATATGTAAATATGTTATTTATGTGCATGATTAGGCTATCTAGACATATGTGAAAAGTAGTATATTTCACAATTGCACTAGATCCATCTGATCCTCTTGTTTTGAGTTTCTAGGCTTCTCTCACTAGGATCAAGGCGTTCTTTGTGTCAAAAAGACCCTAGGGGAGATCAACACACTGTAGTTGGTGTGGTAAAAGTGTTTGGACCACACTCCAATCTTAGATAGCAGATGGATAATGTATGACGACTGAGGAGATTGAGACTTGTAGATGGGCACGTGTCTAAAGCAAATTGATCAAAACTTCTCATGTAATGTAATGTAAATACATATTTTATTTGGACAAATTGATGTAACCATGTGGATGGTATTGATGTATCCAAATTGTATATTTTACAATCAAATGTATGGTTATATTGTTCATGTCATTGATGTATGAGGTGTATATCAACATCATTGAATTGACATCATAGATGTTTATTTAATAAGTAATCATTGTTAGTTGCTGATTTTGGTTAATGACATGGATGGTTGACTATTCAACTAGAGTTTCTCTTGTGTTTTCCCACACTTTTTGCAATTTGATGATGTGGCAATTGCTTAGTACGAATGTCATCTTACCTATAGCCACAAGTTGTGATGAACCAAGATTCAAGTTTTAGTGGGAGAAAAGATGCTTAAACAAATAAAAGTTGAAAGGTTAGATGGACAAAATTATGCATTTTAGAAAATGTAGATAAAGGATTCTTTATACTAAAATGATATATGACAACCATTACAAGGTAAGGCTAAGAAACCTGTAGCCATGTTCAATGAAGATTGTGATATTTTCCAATGAAGGTTGTGACATTTTAGATAGAAAATAACTAGGAGCAATTCGGTTGAGCTTGTCTCGATCTATGAAATTTAATACATCTAAAGGAGAATCAACTATTGAATTAATGATTGTATTGAATAAATTTTATGAAAAACCTTTGCATCCAATAAATTTTTTAGTATCAAGGGGTGAAGAAATACTGAGGAAAAGCATGGGTGAGATGCCAACATGTAATGCTCTTATTACAGTGGACAAAGGCATATTGAGAGAAAGAGGAAGGAATCTAAGTGATCATGATAGATCACAAGAAAGGTCAAATCCTAGAAGTAGAGAGAACTAGATGTTGGTTTTATGGTAAACTAGGAAATGCCAAAAATAATTGTTGCATATAAGAAATTTTGTAAAAAAATAAAGAAGAGGAAGTCAATGTAACATTTTAAGATGATACATGTATTCTTATCCTAATTGCTGAAAAAACTTCAGATCATGTTTGGGTGCTTGATTTAGGAGCATCATTTCATGTGACTCCACATAACGAGTATTTTTAAAAGCCTACAAATTGGTGATCTAGGTAAGCCTTTTTATTTTATTTTAATGATAATGAATTAGGAGATGTGCTATTGAAATTCCAAAATGGTAATAGTTGGTTGTTAAAAAGGTTCAGTATGTTAGCCAACTCAAATACAATTTGATTTTAGATGGGAAACTTGGTTTTGAAGGGTGTGAAGTTGAGTTTGAATTAAGGCGATGGAAGATTAAGAAGGGAAATTAAGTTATTTCTTTTGGTAGTAAAATAGGTAGCACGATAGTACTAGAGAGTTGCAGTAAAATAGAAGTTATTCATCTTATGTAGATTCATTCTATGTCATAATCACGACCTTTTGTTGAAGAACCTTATGAAAACATGATAAAAGTTAGTAGAGAGTTGCGGTAGAATGGGAGTTATCCATCCCATACAGACTCATTCTATGTCACTGTCACAACCTTTTGTTGAAGAACCTCATAAAAACATGATAAGAATAGGAAATGAATTTTTAAAAAAAGAAAAAAAAGAAATATTAAATAAAAATAAAATGCAAAGTGAGAAAATTATTTTTTTGAATTTATAGATTTTACATTTTTCAAAAGATGTACTTGAGTTGATTTTTTCATAGCGAAGAGAGAAGACTAAAGAATCTCTAGAACTCTCAAAAGAGGTATCAAAATAAGGTCTAGATGGAAGTTCTAAAAAGAATTCCCAAACCATAGGAGTGAAAATTCTATGTATAAATGGGCAACTGAACATGCTTCCTATAGCCTGCGGATGATATGGAACGCTCTATGTTTTATAATCTTAATAAATAGTATGCATTCGTTGGGTTCAAGTAGAAAGGATAGAAGCAAAAGGGTATATAGAGTATCCTCTATATTCAAAGTGTTTAGATGCAACAAAGGAAGACTGAGCCCAAACTTTGGCAAGATGAGAAAATATTTAGAATAAAAAAGTTGTTATTGTGCAGTTGACGCAAGATAGGGAGGATGATTATGCATCACATCACTATCAGCGCATTGGAAATAACCTTCAATACCCCCTACTCATGTTGGATGAGGATGTGAATACTCGTAACACATTGATGGTCATGCAGCAAGTGAAAACATGGTTGGAGGAACTATTGAATAAAAACCTAATGGTTGTGGTACTCTAAACACAAATCAGATTTGTGTTTGGGGTGGAGTTTGTGTGGTTGGTAGAAAGCAACTTCAACAAGCCACAAACCAACAAGGATTTTAGGATTTGCAACAGTGTGCATGGTAATGAGTGTGATGATAAGTATTAATTTGAAGGGTCCATATCAGTATGAGAACATTAATGTAGATATTGTAGTTAAAAGGAGAATAAGAGATGAAATGAAGGAGCTTATGTCAGATAATATACATGACACAAATAGGTTTAGGAGTTCTATTTTTATTGTTTTTAGCTTAAAAAATAGTTATAAGTGTTTTTAATTTAGATTTAGCCTGGAGAAAATTAATTACAAGTATTTGTGAACATTTCTTAGCAATATTAAAACATGTGATTTTAAAGACTAAATATTATTTGAAATGACCAAGGGAAGCCATGAATAATATTGCACATGGCATTATGGATGGGTTTAAAGTGGGAGATTATTAAAGGTGAAATCTAAGAATCCTTCAATTTTTTCCCTCCAATTTTTTTCTCTTCATATTTCAGATAATGTTGTTTTTTTTCCATGTATAATGATGTTGATTGTTGCATTGTAATGTGGAGAGTTGTATTTGTAGAACAATGATTAATGAAATTATTTTTCTATTTGAAGAGTGGATTATAAACTTGTGTTGTTCTTTGAATCTCTTTTTTAATTTGTTGTACAATATTTAAACAATAGACATGTGAAAATTATTCAAGAATATCATATGAACAAACATGCTTTAAGAAATAATTTGAAGTTTGTTATCATATCAACCATTATTTTTATGACAATAATGTCTTCATTGGAATCTCATCACAATGTATCCTATGCCTCTTATAGCATGTTGATCATTTTAAATTAATATATACTAATAGTAAAATCAATAATTTAGAGGTTTGGTAAGTCCATTTTGGTGCATTTCACCAATTCAAATTTTATGATTTGATTCTTGGCTAAAGATTGGGTAAGGCATGTTTGTAATTTAGATTTTCTTAAGAGTTATACTAAGGATTTGCCTTTACTTTTTCTTTTCTTTTCTACTAAGTTCTCTTACATTCATCATTAGTGAAATATTTTGAGATTGTTTATATATTGCAATTAATCTTGTAGGCTTAAGGAGAAAAGCCATTGGGCCCAAGAATAAATTTTGAAGTTAGATTTATATTATATTTTCTAGATACCTCTAGCTACTTTTCTTTTTCCATAAACAAACAATTTTGTAGAGATGCACAATAAGGTAATCTCAAATAATGTAAAATAGAAGACGTCATAAAAAGAGGCCAAAAATCATGAGATAAATAAAGATGGTTCAATATATTCTATAGTAAGAATATTTAAAAATATTAAAAATTATGAAGGGAATGGCTTAAATTGTTGCTATGAAGTTCAACTCTTCATTTCCTCTTCTTTGACTTTAGGTTTCTTATTTGACTTTTCATCTTCTCTTGAAAACTATTATATAAATATGATGCAAAAGCCTAATGTAATCAAATTGTAAGTTGCAATAACTAAATAAAAAATTAGCTTTTCTCTTCAGTGAGGACATAGCCATATTTATGGTGAACCATGATAAATCTTGTCTCTTTTCTCTATTTTATGGTTTTCCATTCTGACTTCTAATTTTATCATTATCAGAGCATATAACTTCTTGGAGAACAAACCAAACTATAAGAGCCTTGAGAAAAAAAGAAAGTATGTTGAATAGGATGCTACAGTGGAGAGAAATAAGTGTTTAAGTGCTCAACCTGATGAAGAAAGAGAAAAATTTGAGATTTCCAATCAAGATTTTTTTGTTGGAGATAAATAATTATTTATCTACTATATTAATTAAAATATTTTGGAGTAAGACAAAAAAAAGGTTTGATGAAAACTATTGGATTTTTTCATGGTAGACCTTGATGATGCCCCATTTGGTTTTAGAGAGGCACAATCTATGCTAAATCAGATTTTGAAATGAAATTGCCTATTTGATAATAAAAGGGCAAGTTGATTATGGAAGCTTGAAGTCTGCAAAGAATTTGAGCTTATTCATATAAAAATAATTTCAATGTTCTGAATTTCCTTTACACAAGTTGGGGTTTGGAAGTAGTGACATCTTTAGAAAGACATAGCATGTAAGATCTAAGAGAGAAAAATTGATCAAAGTGGTGCGAAGACAAAAATGAATGCTGTTGAAAATGAACTTTATATTTTCTTTCAAAATAATTTATTTTTAAATTATACTTTCTTTCAAAATAAGTTATTTTAAAAAAGCTTATAGACAATTTACATAACTCTTTGCAACACTAAAATATCAATGAGCCCATCATAAAGTAGAACTAATATCTATAGTGCTAAAACTACAAATATGGGATAGTAGAAAGATTTCCAAATGAAATTATTGAGTAAGTTCTCAGAGTGATATCTAGGCATTGCTATGCAGAACCAATTGATATATGTAAAGTTGACAAAATGATTATAGAGGTATCCAAAAAAATTTCAAAAGTTTGGTTATCAAGATCCTCGTGTTAGACTTCATATTGGCATTGGAGCTACATTTTTGAGAGAAGATGTGTAGATTTTGCATCCTTTTGTTTGGCATTTTTATGTAGAATCTAATGATGGGTACAAACATAGAGGTATTTGTGGGCCTGTGTTATTTTCATTGTGGTAAAAATTTCACTAATGATAACATTGATAACTATTTTGTTTGATTTGTCTTATTTGGTGGAAATTGTAGCTTCAGTTTTAGGTATAACTGTTAAGTTTGATATGTGGTATCATTCTTTCAGATTTTGTTTTTGATATCATAAATATTTTTGTGTCACATTGCAATGGAAGTTTTTTTTTGGAAGTAAGATTTTTTATTTATCATGAGCTTGTTTCTTCTACATGATTAGAGATGTTTTTTATTTTGTCATGATGAGCTCTTGATTCTAGACTAGAGCATTGCCATGATATATGTTCTCTTCGTAAGTCATTTTCTTTAGAGCATGAGGTTTTTTATTTATTTGTTGAGATCAAGCTGTTATGCTGGATTATAACCTAATCCAGTCATGTAGTAGGAGTGTTTAATGATTGTTCTTTGTTAGTGCTCTTTGTATTGAGTACATTGGTTGATTGACCATACAGATGCTCTTGAAAATTGAGAGGCTTGGATGAGGCTACAATTCTCTTGCATTACATGACATTCTTTCAGATGGTTTCTCTTTAGAGGTTTTAGCATGGAGTCTGAGGATCTTATACACCAAGATGGTGTCCAAAAAGGTGGACATCATGAAAATAAGTCTAAAGTACACATAACGCAATTGTGTTACGTACACTTTTGATCAAATTTCAAAATGGGCCTTGGCTTGATACAAGCCAAGGAAGAAACATTAAAAAATTTGAACTTTTACATAATGTGATCGGGTTATAAACACGATCACATTATGCTTAGAAAAATATGATTGTGTTTTTAAGAACTAGAAGCATTGCTTCTAGTTCTCCATGAAGAACTAGAAGCAATGAGAGTGAGATATATAGAGAGAAGGGAAGTGAATGATATGCAATGGAGGAGTGAGAGATAAAGGGGAATATGTAGAGAGGGAGAAGTGGGGAATGATAGAGTTCATATTGCTCTGAGGATAATTCGATAGTACTTGTCACTTCTCTATCTGATTTTATTTTTGAGTGCATGTGCATTGAAGACCTTCAATCATTGCTTGATATACTAGTAGATGGTGAGTATTCATCATCATCATCATCTAACATAGGCTCAAATGTATATCTTACTTCTTTCCTTTGTTTCTTTCCCCTTTCCATGTCTTTAGGTCATTAAATGTAACTTCTATCATGGGTCCAAGAAGCTCTTCCAACTCTTTTCCATTAACTAGGTAGGCTTTGTCTCTTAATCCTAAGTAATTGGTTAATAGTTTCATCCTTAGCATAATTCATAACCTGATTCTCCATAGTTATTTTTCTTCTTGATCGATGTAACATTTTCTCCTCAATTAAACATTTTGTAATCAATTGATATAAAAATCATAGATTTCTCATGGCCAATCCTTTAGGAATATGATTGACGCTTTAGATCCACAAAAGAGTTGAAATCTAGATTTGGCAGAAGAATAGTTTTAGATCCTTGATTGTTAAACTTCATCACCCAGTAAATTTTCAAGTTTGAATGACAACATTTGACAGTTTTCATTGGCAACAAGAACTTCTAAAACAATAAGTATTTTAAGGAAGACATCCCCCATCATATACAAATCTTCTCCTACTAAAAGCTTGTGTGAATAGATGATAGTTAAAATATACACCTTTTTTTGTACTGCTTGTGGTAGTTTTCGAGCTCTAAGAATCTCATACATTGACATGCTTTGATGATCCCTTAGATTTTTTAGACTGGGAAGACCTAGTTAACATTCACCTTGGTTGTGTGGATTAGATTTTAGTATCAAAATTCCCTTGATGTCTTTTTCCCAATGTACATGGGAATGTACAACCATTGTAATGTGCTCAATATTATCATCTTTAGTTATTATTGTTATAGCGTACATGAATGCAAAGGTTTTGTCAACTTCATAAGGTATAGACTCTAGAAAAGACCATTAAAATTTTGATGCCTTCTATCTACTGATAATGTGAATGATGGATAGGAAAGACATTCAAGGATAATCATATACAAACCTTTTTTGAATAGACCTGCTCCTACTAAAAACCTGTGAAAATAGATGACAAATGAAACATACACCTCCTTTTTCTGTATTGCTTGTGATAATTTTTGAGCTCAAGAGTCTCATACATTGATAGGCTCTAGTGATCCCTTAGATTGTTGAGCTTGGGAAGACTTAGTTGTCATTCACCTTGGCTATGTGGATCATATTTTAGTATCAAAATCCTCTTGAAGTCTTTTTTCCAACATACATGGGAATATACAACCACTCTAATGTGCTCCATCTTGTCATCTTAAGTTATTATTGTTAGAGTCTACATAGATGAAAAGTTTTTATCGGCTTCACAAGCTATAGAATCCAAAAGCCCACTAAAAATTTGATGCCTTATATCTGCTGATAATTTGAATGATGGATATGCAAGATATCCAAGGATAACTAGATACAAACCTTTTTTGAATAAACATTCTCCTACTGAAATCCTATGCAAATAGATGATAGTTGAAACACACCTCCTTTTTCAGTACTACTTGTGATTCCAATGCCTGCAATATAGATTCCAAGGATCATCCAACTGAACATTAAATAAGAAAGAAAACATCCCACCTTACAAGTAGCATAGAGACCTATCTAGTGATCATATTGTACTGAAAATGGATTTTGATGTCACATTATGATGAAGAATACTCACCATCTACTAGTAGCTCATGTAGTGATAGAATGTCTTCAATATACATGTACTTGAAGTTTTTTCTAGAGAGATCTTATCGGATCTTAAGGTTTCCTAATGTCTCTTTCGACACATTAGGACCCCTCATGACTCCTTTTGATTTATTAGAGCCAACAAGTCTCTGGAAGCACTTATATTTGTCAATAGAGGAGATACACCCATTGAATCTACAATAATCTTAGATATCT
Source organism: Cupressus sempervirens (assembly GCA_028749045.1). Taxonomy (NCBI): domain Eukaryota; kingdom Viridiplantae; phylum Streptophyta; class Pinopsida; order Cupressales; family Cupressaceae; genus Cupressus; species Cupressus sempervirens. The sequence goes on from CM053785.1 coordinate 893,476,426, forward strand.
CACCTCAATTAATGTCATTTCAGTTTTGAAGCTTTCTCAATTAATAATACTTCAAGAAATAAGCTCGCATTAGTCATTCTTTATTGATAAATATGTCTATCCATCATTAAGAATAAAAAATCAATCTAAAAATTAAATAAACAATTTTATCATTCAACTTATATGTTTTTAATTCTAGTTCATAACATTAAAATAATTTATTTATTATTTTAGAATAATTGTTTGTCTTATAAACTATCTAAAAACTATTTTTTAAGTTTCTTTACAAATAAACTAAAAATAACATAACACAAGGGCTCAACTTTAAAATTTTGAATCAAATTCATTGCTATATATTTAACAAGGGCTGGGAGCAGCTGGAGTCCCTGCCTACAATAGGAAAGCATAACAGTGCAGTCATCAATATTCAATACAAAGCAATAAATTGTTAAGAAGGCTCACTGACAATTTGAAAATGTTTTTCTTCATCAAAAGATTTATTAACTTGCGATCAATTGAATCACATATTCATCACTCCAACAAAAATGATCTGCCACCACTTATCATGTCTTAAGCTTAAGATATATGAATTTTGGAATGAAATTACAAAAATATTCTTACATATCAACAAAAATGCTATCCATTTTGGACCAGGAATAACACTCGAATAGATCAACCTACACTGAATTTTAAAGGGCTCTATGATTCAATAAGTATCATGCAAGTTGGCAAGTTTCGCATTGCTTTTGACAATGATAAATTTTTCTTTTGGCAGTTTGAACTGATTAGGAAAAAAAACTTCCCTCAATCTTTACTTGTTGGACCTCGTAATACCAATGAATGTATTCTTTGACAATTCCTGCAAAACAAATTAGGAGAAAACTATTAGTAGAAAATGAGAATTGAAATGCCTACTCTAAACTGCAACACTACTATTAGATTTTAAATGGATCTTTTGTCATGCAAAATCAATTGTAATTTCCATCCTATCTTTGAATAATAGCAAGCTGTTAAACATGTTATATAGATAATGTGATTCATCACACTCATGTAAGTTGAGATACTAATGAAAAAACATTATTTTGAAAACTTTTCACACAAGATCTGAATTGCTATCTACTAAGAGATTTTAAATCTAAAACCCATCTATAACTAAAATAAAAAACTAATTTATATTGTATTACATTATGTTTCTGATTGAATTTCAAATAAGGAACAGGAAAAGTCGTTGTATAATGAAATAGAGTAGCTTTTCTTGAAAACTGTCCCACAAGAACAAAGCAATCTTTGAAATTAGAGAAGTAAAATTACAACTACATATTACACTCTCTATCTTTAGCTAGCATTAACACACTATATTCTCTATTATGCGTAGATCGCATGGAAGTTGCTATGTCTTTTCTTCTTGTGTGCTATGGTTGTCAGCATGGAATAGTCATATCAGTGATACTTGAGTAAGAAGATACAAGAATAATCTATAACTTATTACTAGGGTGGACATGGCATGAGAGATAAGACACCAATAAAATCAGAAAACTACGACCAAATCAGAACTGGCATGAGGGCGAAGGTTAGGAAAGAAAATTCGTTGCATATCATAAAATAATTTAGAGTAGCCCAACATTTTCTAGCAGAGAACGTGTTTCACCAACTATAATGATAATATAATTTGCGTCAAGATGGTCCAATTCAAAGCAATAAGTCATGAATTTAGAATGACAAACATATAGCATACTAAATAAATACTAGGGGTATCATTCAACTTGCAATGGATACATTGTTATCAAAACGCCCCTTTGAGTCCAGAGTGCTTGCAACTCACTTAGCCATAATAAATTTTCTGTAGCAACCTTTTCCCTTTTGGATTTTTCAGACAGAATGTGTATGGTCTGTTATTTTGATGCTACTATCCATTTCAGGCTTTTCCATCTATGTTTAGTTCAGTTACCCACCTATAACTATATGTATTAGTGAGGGCTCTTAAGTACCTCTTGCCAAGTTGCTGGCTTAATGGATAAGAATCCGATTACACATATTTTTTATTCTGTGAAAATGTAAAGTGAACCATTTTGCTTCCGAGGTTAGGACTCAAAATCATGAACTGTATGCAATTGCCATATTAAAATTTTCTAATTTTTAAAATGTGAGAATTTCATTTTAAATTGGATAGTTACCATATTTCCATTGTTGGACAACTATTTGGTTTAAAAGTGATGCAGTAAGAACTTAAGATTTTTTTATTCAAACATAAAACACATGGTTTACTACTTCTACCACAAGGACAAGTTTTTGAGATATGGAAACATCAAATTTCAAATACAGATTAGTGTTCAGTCTTCATGAGCTACATAAAGTCTCTTCTTAAGGGAGCGCTAAGCATTTCAACTTTACCATTACAATCTTACTCTACTCAGATCTTCTGTTGACATAGAACCCACACTCATCAATTTAAACATAGCATAACAAAAAAGTGTGACAAGAACTCAAATGGTAGGAATGACATGTTGGAATAAGTCACTAGTTTGTTGCACCAAATCTGCTATTCTGTTTAACAGTTGACTGCTGCTCCCTATTCTCTAGCCATCAGTTTTGTAGGACTGTAGTTAACTCCACCACATGTATGCACAATTGAATTTGTCTCCATTTCCTCCTAAAATATCTGAAAAATGAGAAGCATTTGTTGTTGTAGAGTGAGAAGGGGTGGCTATAAGTTGTGAATGCTCATCAAACTTCACATCTCTACTAACAAAGACCTTGTTTGTTGTCAAATCATATAACCTATAAGCCTTTGACTTTTCACTATAACCCATAAATAAACACTTATGACTCTTTGGTTCTAACTTTTTCCTTTGTGCATTAGGAATGTGTGCCCAAGCAATACACCCAAATACTTTAAAATATCCAATGTGAGGTTTCTTACCACTCCATGCTTCTTTAGGGGTGATATTTGTGAGAGCTTTGGTGGGGACTCTATTTATAATATGTGCAGCACAAGAAATAGCCAAACCCCAAAATTTATTATGCAAACTTTTAAAATGCAACATACAACGAGTCATTTCTAAAAGAGTTCTATTCATTCGTTCAGCCACCCCATTTTGTTGAGGAGTATAAGGAACTGTTCTTTGCACCTTAATACCATAATTTTCACAAAATGACTCAAAAGCATAATTGCAATATTCACCCCCATTATCTGTCCTTCAACATTTAATTGTTTTGCCACTTTGATTTTCAACTAATGCCTTAAACTTTTGAAATACTTCAAACACTTCTTTTTTCCTTTCAAGAAAATAAACCCATACTCTCCTGCTATAATCATCAATAAAAGTGAGAAGGTACCTAGCACCTGAAAGTGAAGGATATCCTGGTTCACATAAATCACTACGAATAAGTTGCAATGGATGACTAGCTCTCCATGCTTTACCTAAATCAAAAGGATCTTGATGATGTTTCCCTAACACACAACCTTCATAGACACCTTCACAAGCTGAAATTTTTGTTAATCCTTTAACCATATCTTGTAATTTTCTATAATTTAAATGTCCAAGTCTTGCATGCCAAAGTTGTGACATATAATTAGTATGAGCAATAAAAGCATGAGAGAGTGCATATTTATCATCAAGAAACCCTACAAATTTAAATAGATTCTCTTCATGATCAACTCTACCAATAGCAACTATATTGCTTGGGTCTTTTCCATTGAATTATTTTTCATTTGAAGAACCCATGTTAGCAAAAAGATCAAGTTCAAAATAGTGATGGTTGTAGCAAGAGGTGCACTATCGGTTGTACCCGACACTTCAAAAGTTTTTACTATATTGATGAACCATGTATCTAAAAAATATTCCTAGAGAACTAGCGAGCACAGTGGCTGGGTACCCATGTGACTCGGTAGATGGATTATTTTTCATATGGACTCAATATTAGTATGCTAGAGAAAAGTTTAGAGTTGGTTTACCTATCATTGGATCACTGGTTTTGTAAAATTTGAAGGGTTTTTGGTAATTCAAAACCACTTATTTAAGTAAATCTATTGAACGGTTTGTGGTAAGCCAAAACCACTTATTTAGGTGAAAACCCTAAAAGTTTTGAAGGGTTTGTGGTAAACCAAAACCACTTTTTTGGGTGAAAGATCCTAAAGCATTTTTCTTTTGAAGAGTTTGTGGTAAGCTAAAACCACTTAACAAGAAAAATGAATTTTTCATAATGATTGTGATAGGGGAAACTAAAAAATTTCTATGTTGTAAATGAGTACCTCAAAACGCTTAATGCCAGGACCTATCATGTTTAAATTTCTTATTGTAATTTCTCCCACTGAAAGAGTCTTTAGTGGTAGAAATTAAGGGAGGATGTTGGAATAAGCCACTAGTTTGTTGCACCAAATCTGCTATTCTGTTTAATAGTTGACTGTTGCTCCCTATTCTCTAGCCATTAGTTTTGTAGGACTGTAATTAAATTTGTCTCCAAACACATGGCAAGGTTGTGAAGTGAAGTGTTAGTGCTGTCACATTAGATGATCCACATGTAAGCTCTAAATAGCTGGAAGTCCTCTATTTATAGAGGTTATGTAATTGGTTGTTTATGTGCAGCCAGATCAACGAAATAATTTTGTTATCTGCCGTCACCATGTTTCTTTATAGTTTTAATTTTTAATATGACATACCATAATTCAAGAGACCAAATGCCACAAACTAATTTGTATTTCCCAATGATCAAATGATAATACATTTGTTCTTTTGTGTATTTGTGGCCTTGTTAAATATCAAACTTCAAAAGTAATGTAAAATCTATCTATACATGGCATAAGTAGAATGCAATACAAGTATATTAGACTCAGAGTTTAACTAAGTATTTTTAATTTTTGCATCAGATTAGTATGTTATTACAGAAAGGGTAAAATAGTCAATGTTCGATTGTTTCATTATTAAAAAAACCACTCAAATAACATAATGCTATCAAAGAATATTGATCCGCCTGAATGTGTCACCCAAATGAATCATAAGTGACAATCTGGCAAAATTAAAACCTTTAGTAAAGTTACACATGACACAATTAAGAAATCCCCATTCAAATCCCCTACTTTCTTTGTTTCTTTAGGCAAGTTGTAGATTTGAATCAACACTCAGATCATTATGGCTATGAGTCATTGAGTAAGGATTTCCAAAGTAATACTTTGGCATTGAGACTAGCCTGTATATATCCAAACAAGCTACGGCTACGAGACTGATCTTGAAGCCAAAATAGGACAAATGAAGATGTAATATATCCTTAGCATGTTGCTTAATGTATGACTCCATACCTAGACTTAGACGCTTAGAGACTTTGACTATGAAAAATCTAAATGTATCTAGGTTAACATATATAATTCATTTCCCATTGGGTTCTCTGAGGCCATAATGTGAAGTGAAGGCGAAAGACCAACTAGTCCATGCTAGTGTAGCCTATCATGAACATACAAACAAAAATAGTTGGAAATCTCTATAAAGTTTCAATTCATTTGTCATAGTAAAAAAGAAAACTCTTATGAAAGAAATGCATACAAAAAATAATACAATCACAACAACTAGACAATAAAATACAAAAATTTATATGATCGAATTCGTATGATAGGCCCAAAAGCTATCTTGGATGAATTATAAATTGCAAACAACAATGATGATCAAAATAAAAATTGGAGGAAACAAAATAGAACCATACAATTCTTCTATTAATTCTAAAAGAGTCAAATCAATGACCTACCCACAACAGATTTGTATACCCTAAATCAACATCATGGAATGAATGAATTTCTCTATAGAATCAAATAAACATAAAAGTTGAATCCAAGCTAGCAAACCCTATACCTGATAACAAGGAAGTCAGTCCATTCAATTTGCTCTGTGAAGTCCTACAATCCTTCTGCAACCTAGCAAAAAATATAGAAATGCATGATTTTTATTCATTAAGAGATATGAACCAAGAAGAATTCAAGAATGTGATACAACTATTTTAAACTTATAGAAATCTAAAATATTTAAGAAGAACATGTCGAGGGCTTTTGAATAACATAGCACTTTGATGGGAAATCCATAAAAATCTCCCTCTATCTTGCAAAAATCTCCATGCCATGCAGAAAGGGGAATATTTTTTCACCACATAGCATTTCTTTCCCACCACGTAGCCTTTCTTGAAAATAATAGTTATAACCAATAGGAAAAAACTAATTTAAAATTATGACATCAATTCTTTTCCAGATTCCTCTAAAACCATAGTGTAAGGCAAGATTGTTTCACATTGTACAATTTTCAAGAAACAAAGTAATGTTGGATAAGACTACAGAAAAATTTAGTCTCTTGCCTAATGGCAAGGACTAATAAGTATTGGTTCACAAGAAACTCTCTTTCATGAGAATGAATTGTACTCATTGCATCTAGATGATGCTCATAAATGTGGAGTATTGAACCTTTCAAAATGTTCCTCATCCCAATACCTCCAACTCAAATACATTTAACTATAAAATTTCATCTCTCATAAAAAAATTTCATATTTTCTTTCAAATAGATCTTTTAAAAAGTATAATGAAATCTAGAAATAAATATTCTAAAATATTTTAGCTTTTTTATACATTAAATATTCATATTCATGACAAAAAAAGACAAACAAAATAATTATTTTCCAATCTTATAACAAAGCCATATACTTTCAACAATCATTTAGAGATAAATATTTAAAATGTGATTTACTGTATATCTTTACAAATCTAAGACATAGTTAACTCTAAATATTTATATTTCTAAAATAAAGATTTACAATTTACAAGCCCGCCCACAACCATCAACTGGTAAATGGTCATATACTCTTCTCTTTGGCTCTTAATGCCCTTTTTCCTATAAAGAACAGTGATTTTTTGAGACAACAAAAATATCAACTTCAAAATAACACACAATAGTTCAAGAAGAAATTAGATTGGTGTTTGGTAACTATTGTGACCGCTAGTCACCATCGCCCAAGTCTGGGATCCCCTTTCTATTTTTTAAAAAATTTGTCAATTGTTTGCTTATTCTGTAGAGTGCATGTCAGTGAAGTAGAGAATAGGATCCTTCATCATTCAAAAAAGCCCATTTTGAAAATCATGGAGCGCAGTTTTGAGGAAATGGAGGAATAGAATAGAATCCTTCATTCCTTGAAAATTTCACTTTCATGAAGTGGTGGATTGAGTGCAATTTAGTAGGAGTGAAGGAAATTTCATGCAAAAAAAATCCTCCAGTTTGAAAAATCTTTGTAGTTTCCTATTTACTTTCAAAGTTGCATGATACTGGACTTAACCTTTTCATCAGGCCTGACTATAATAGATTTGTAGCAAAGGCAGATTTGGTTTCCAAGATGACATAGTTTCTGAATCAACAGGTCCAATATTTCTGTGATGTGACAGGAGTCGGTGTTCAAAGGCTCCACTCTTGTCACTGCACCGGATGAAGCTATGAGTTTCAAGTATAAATTAGGGAAAGGCAGATTTTGAAGGTGCTTACCGACATTTGTAGTGATGGTCTTCATCGGATTTGGGTTCTATACCGTGGGTTTCTTTGACTCATTTGATATCTTGACTCTTCAACATGATATGTGATAATAGAAGCACTATCATACTTTGTATTCTTCAAAACACTATACAAAGTTGCAGGAATGGGATCAGTGTACATGGTTTCTACTGAAAAACTCAATCCTTGTACACATGATTACTCTGTTTTGGGATTCAGGATTCCCGAAAATCATGGAGCGCAGGTCAGCAGAACCAAGGGAATGGTCAACTAATGAAAATCTCTAGGGATTTTAAAATTGCATATCCTTCATTCTGGAAAAAGCCCAATCCCAAAAAGAGTGCAGCACAAGTTTGAAGAAGTCATGGAAAAGACATATTCCTTCACTCCATCAAAATTCCACTTTCCATAAAAGTGTGGAGCGCAAGTTTTAAGGGAGTAAGGAATATTTTGAAAAAAGACAAAGTCCTTCATTTGCAAAAAGCCCGCTCCTGTAAATTGATTGAAGCACAAAATTTTTCATAAAAATCGCGAAAAGCGGAAAAATTGAAAATTTTGAGAAAAAATCCAAAATTTAGAGGAAGAAAGTGAAATTCCTTGAGAAGTGAAAATTTGGGTTAAGAGAAAGGCGAAAAAATGATTTTCCTTCAAAAGTTTTTTTGGATTTACATTAAAAAATTAAATATTAGTTTACTAATATTTAATTTTATTTTATTTTTTTGAATAATAATCCAAAAAAATTAAAAGAATGAGATTAGAAAAAGTTGCAAATAAATTTGATTTTTTTTCATTTAAAAATAGAAGTCAATTAAATATTGATTTTTTTAATTGATATTTAATTAATAGAACTTAAAAAAAAATCAAAATAGAAGAATACTTTGCTTCATCATGAAGCTACGAGCATAAAAAATAGCAACTTTTTGAATCAAATAGCAAAAAGAGACAAGTGGCGAAAAAAATGGAAACCTTGATGGTTAAGTAAGGCAACTGCCTAATTTTAGTCTGCAGCTTTAAAGGCATCTTTTTGAAGGATGATTTATATAAGATACCCTCTCATTCATTCAGGCTCACACAAAAATTTGAAGAGCAAATTGAGAATAGGAGTAAGATTCGAGGAGTTCAAGGAAGCAGTTTTTTTGAGAAATATTCTAAAATTGTTGAGGAGCTTTTTGGGAATTCATGACAGAAGATTTTGAATCCTATCAAAAAGGAATTTTTCTTTGCAGTGAGTTCTGAAATTTCATATTTCTCATGGAAGTGTTAAAAAGTAAATCTTGAAAGGAGTATAGAAATTTTGGCAAAAATCCAAAATCTTTGTCTTATGGACAAGTCATATCTAATGTTTTCAATACTTTCCTTGCATAGTCTTATGTATGTACATTTTCTATTTTGCAGGAAAGGAAAATGGCAGAGCCCAGGGGAACAGGAGAAACATGAGGACAATTGATAAAGAATGAAAGGAGAGGATTCTATCCTGAATCCAAAATTGATCAAAGTGGGAAGAAATTGGAGATACAAATCTTGGCGGCCTTGATTTGAAAGATTTTAACTTAAGAATGCTCAAATATAATGACTATCACCCAACGCACCTGGCTACAAAAATTGTGAGAAGTGGAATTTTTTTTGCAGCTGGTTTCCCTCCTTCTTTTCAGCATCCAAAGTTAATCATGGAATGTACCAAGTACTACAATCCTAGAGACAGAACCATCTAGGATTTTGAACAAAATATTCTTGTAGATTTTTCTCTGGCATCCATTTCTGAAGCATTCAGAATTTCTTCAAATCCAAGGATGGTCACAAAAACACAAGAACAAGCACTGAGAATCTATACATCTAGAATCAATTTTTGTGAAGAAATAATCAACAAAAGATGGTTGAAAAAGAATAGACCGCATCATTCCAAGATTCCTAAAGAAATGGTATGGCTTGACTTGCAGAGGGAATATAGTGATATGGTCATGATGTTGAGTCGCATATTTGGCATGCCTTATTCTTATAGGTTTGAATCTTGGATGTGGTATTTTGTTGAGCAAGTAATGGAGGAAGGCGACACAATAGATTGGACTAGGCTCATAAGTGATAGCCTAAATGAGCAATTGATGAATCTATAGCATATAAGGAGATTTTACATGAGCTCCTATGTCATCTACATGCTAGCACGGAGGACAAATTATGATGAACTATGATGCAAAGGACCAATTGGAAGCAGAAGCCAACACCTCAAAGTCCATGAATGTTACTGGCAGTTGCATTTGTATTCAAAGGATGATTACATGAGGGTTAATGATATATTTTCCATGCGCATAGTAAGAACATTACAAAAGAGGCCACATATAAGAATGTCAATGGGTGCAATGAAGTTGGTTGAGGAATATGGAGCCTGGTTCATTTAGTTTACTACCTTTTCATACATCCGATTTCAAGGATTCTCCACAAAGCCATACAAACTTCCTAGGTATCCAATGGATAAGATGGTCTTGTTAGAGCTTACTCGACAACTTACTACCTATGAAAAGATTCAGAAAGGGAAGAAGAAGTTGAGATTGAAGTTTCCAATTTCCATAGGAGAAGGGAAAACTAAGGTATGCCCATGTCTAAAAGCTATAGAGAAATCATCAGATGAGCTCCACTTCTTCTGCCTTCTGATTTATCCAAAGAGGAATGATTTTGATCCTTACAACAAGATCTCATCAGCAAGAGGATCAAAGTACCAACACAAGGTTCACCTTGAAGACTTTTGGGCAAATGCAGCAGATGAGAATGAGATTAGAAAAAGATTGCATTTAAGACTATTATTGAATATTATTAGAACATGCAACATATTCAAGGTTCCTGATCAAATGAAGGACCCAAATGTGATGTGAAAAGGATTCAATCCAGAAATGACAACTCAACCATTTGATTGGAAGAAGAAAGAAATTATAGATCTCGAAGCCCTTTCAAAACCAGTCTTAGATTTTACAAAGTGGTGGATCGAGCGTAATCTTGAAAAATTAGTTGCACTAGCTAATGGATTCACATATAGGTTGCTTGGCCATAGACCACTTAGTGATGAAAGATCAGGACAAATATCTGAAGGGACTATTGAGGAAAGAGGAATTCCATCCAAAGATGTAGGATCCAAGAAAGCAAAGGAGGTACCTCAAAAAAAGTGCCCTAGGATTGAGGAAGTTATCCAAGAATCTCAAAATAAGAAGAAAAAACATGGATATGCTCTCTCTTCTCCAAGTCGAACTCCAAGTGTCCAAGAGATAGACACTTTTGAAAGGCAGGATGTAGGGACAAGTATAAGGAGATTTGAGCAAGAAGAGAATTTGGATAGGCCAATTCATGATAGGTTGAGTATAAATGCTTATGAAAAGTCCATGCAAGAAAGAGGGAGAGATCAAGATATGGCTACAAAGGAAAGTCTCACTATGATCTTAGAGCGAGAAATGATTAATGATGGAGAAGGTCCACTAGAGAAAGAAACTCTAGGAGTAGCAATACATCTTCCAAGTGCTGAAGCTGTAGTTCCTAAGGTTACAATGGATAGTCCAGGAGGTGAAGAGGAGATTGACATTCGAGCGGTCCAAAGGAAAGAACAATTGGTAATTCCGGGGGACCAAAGTATACCCATTCCAGAATGGTTGAGGCAAAAAATTCAATTGCGTCAACAAAGGGAGGTTGATCCAGCAATTGAATTACAGAAAATTTTGGACCAATCAAACCGATTAGAAGAACAAGGGAAAGCAAAAAGATATACTAAATTCATCAAAGGAGAATCAGGATCAAGAATCTTGCAAATTGCAACTCCCACAGTTGACAAAGGGAAAAGTCAGATTGCTCCAGATGAATATCATGTTACAGAAGTAAATCTTGGTCGGGCCTCTCGAGAGCAAATATTGGAAGAATTTGATGACTCCACACAGGCTTTGAAGGATAGGCTGTAGAAAGTAGAAGAAGGGTATGAAAAGTAGAAAAGAGAAATTCGGGCCTTATGTCAGTACATCAATAACTTGCCTAATCTAGTAAGAGAGGAAGGTCCATCATTTTTCTTTCGAACAGGTGTTTCCAGTGAAGTGGTAGGTGATGTTGATAGAATCAAGCAGATTGGTCAGGGTGCAAAGATTTGGATCGAAGGAATTCAGGATGTAGCTTTCAAACATGCAGAAGAGTTAGTGCAAGTGCACAATAGGGCATTGGTTGCAATCTCTAGGATCTAGTGCATGGAGGAATCATGGGTGGATGAGCATATTTACCAAGAAGAGGTGATTGCTGACATTCAAAATCTGATGGATACCCCAAAGCAAGAATTTATTAATGGTCGAGTTATCAGCGAGGGGGATGTCAATTATTTTATTCGATGGTATAGTGCAGTGATCATGGCTAAGGAAATGTTTGAGAGCTTTACCAAGGAATCCAATCAATGGAAAAAGATTGTTGATAACATCAAGCAAGGAATATCAAATACAGTTGCATCCTTGTTACCACAAAGATTGGGGGAAGAAGAAACGACAACTGATAATCTAAAAGTCAAGTTAGAGGAATTATTTCAGCTAAATGTATATGGAAGAGATGATTTTGAGAACTTCTCTAGCTTCTCAAATACAATGCACACTACTAAAGACTTACTACCAGATTGGGATGAAAGCTTGGGAAAAGAAAAAAGAGCAATTAGAGTTCTAGAATTCAAGAAAGAATCTATACCAAGCATCAATACAAAGGAGTTGGAAATAGTGTTAGATTAATTTTGATCTTTTAGGCAAAAAAATCAAGGATAGATGCATTAAATGCACAGTGAGTGTGCATAGGTGTAATGCCCCGCCAAGGGATCCAAAGAATTAACCTAGAATTTCACTAATTTTGGTAGCATTTTTTTTTTAAACATGAAATCAAATACCAACTATAACTCATGTACCATAATAGAGGCAATATCAATGTCCATCATAAAATACACAACTGGTTACATTCTTTAAAGATCCCTTAACGTTGAATTACATCTAAAAAAACAACTAACATACATGAATCCATCTAGTACAACATCCACATGAAATAATAATGATAAGTTCAATTTTTATACATTACATTTCAGATGCTCAATCATCCACTGTACATGTCACAGGGTATGAAAAGCTCAAAAGAATATACATATGTGAAATATGGTACATCATCCTACTCTAATCCATGATACATCAAAGTAAAGATAATCACATGATATACATGATACATCATCATAGAAGACATATACATCCATCATAAAGATCAAGCACAATAAACTAAGTGCACGGTTGCTCCCAACCGTTAATAGCATCATTAGACCATTGTGGGCCCTAGCCATCCCTCTGTGCGTAACATTCCAAATCATCGAAGAGATCATCGGTATTAGCGTAGTAGGAATGTCACTCCTAACATATATTATATCATATGCATAAAGTAATCTAACATGAAAATATAAGCATAAGATAACATCATCTAACATATGCTAAACATCAATGGAAGGATACATATCCACCATCATGAAGGACGCATCATCCATGATGTCTCAATGAATCTCAAATGATAAGAGTGGAAAAACACTACCACCCGACCGTGTGGTACCTAAGTGGTCCACTCCTACCATGCTGAGGAGATAATCTCAAGTCTCAAATAGGCTATCCAAACACATAGCACAAATCTCTATAAGACTAGGAATCCTAAAAGTATACTAACTCAAAGGTTCCATCACAAAATTGACATCTAATTCCAGAGGCACACAATGACATGTAGGAACCTACTACACAAGCGGGAAAGTGTCATCGCATTTATCATGTACAAGTTACCCTGGCAGTTAGCTAAACTCCACAGGTCCATACTGATCTCATGCGGCCACTAGTATCCTCTCATACTAACAAGGCATACTATGGAATGCAAGGTCGTAACCATGTGTTCTCACTACTCCCATCATAGCCTGTACAAGAACTCAATGCATGGGTGAGAACCAAAACTCTTATCTTTTTAGGTTCATTTAGTTAGTATTAGGTGTGAATGTTATCACTTATTAATCCAACTTACAATGAGTTACTCTGGCAGCCTCTTAGGCCCTGGCCCCCATTGCAAGACACTTTTCGACACTACATGCAGATATCCTACCCTAAGCTCATGGAATCATAAATCTTAAAATCACAAAAGATAATCCATAATAAAATCATCAAATATGCACAAAAGCATCAAATCTCCATGAGCAAGCATCCATAGAAAATCATGATCACAACAGCTCTCTATTGGCAACTAAAGTATCACTGATAATGAAAAGTATCCAATGGTTCTCAATAACCAAAATATATCTCAATCATACTGATCGAAGACTCAAAAATGGTTGAGTCAAGCATGTCACAACATGACATCATCAAGAATAAATCCATATTATAGTCCCATCATGGTGACTAGAAAATAACCAAGGATAACTGATCGATGACCAAAAATGGTTACGTCAAGTGTCTCATACATAAGAACCTTAACTATAACAAATAGTAATTACAACCAATACATAGAGAAATCCATCACATAACCATGGTTGGGTTTATAAAGATTGAGATTAAAACATCATCATGACATCACAATCACATAACCCCCAAGCCTCTAGTAGACGTCCTATAATTGGTCAACACTAGTCAACCCAAAACCCAAAACAATAGCATAAAGAATACAAAATGCAAATACATGTTTTGGTTTTGCTAAACTTGAATTTAAATGCAAAAGTCTTGGTTTATGTTTTCCAATTTAAATATCAAGTGGAGAAATTTCATGTTTTACCTAACCCATGTTTTTGTATTGATAGATAAAAGTTTCTCCCCAAAAACCATTAGACTCAATTTTCTAAATGTTCTAAATGTCCTTTATATACATATTTTGATGATAATGACCCCCCATCATATCAAAAATAATATTTTAAATTCATTTCTTCTTCATCTTTCCAAATTAAAATATTATATTGAACCTATATTGCTCAACAATATAAAATAACCTGTTATTAAAGAATTACTCTTTAAATTCCAAACATCTATTAATATATTAATTATTTATTATTAATGATGTATATACATATATATACTTATATATATATATATGTATGTATGTATGTATGTATACACACACACATATATATATACATATATATATATATGTATATATGTATATATATATATGTATATATCTATATATATGTATATATGTATGTATATATGTATATATGTATATATATATATATATATATATATATATGACCTGCGAATCGCAGGGTACACTGTGATCGCACGTACACTGCAGACTGCAGGTACTTTGCGGTACTGCAGTCCGCTTTGGCATTGCCGCTGGCGAGGTGGGAAAACACGTCCCCTCTGCCCATTCAAATTATATGTAGTGCCTGCCCCTAGATCGCATTTCTATTATCATTATCAAATTCTTTTAGGTTGACTTTATGCTTCGATTAGCTTTAGAGATACTAGATTAGTAATATTATGATATTATTTCATGACTTTGATTACAAATGTATCAGTTATTATTGCTTAGTTGATTTCATTCATGTGTTGTTAATGATATTTTGATGATCCTAGTTAGTAAATGTGGTTTCTTTCATAAAAATGTTAATAGGATGTCTTTAATGATGATTATGTTGTCTTGATAGAGATGCATTGTTATATGTACGCATTTGATCTTAGATTTGTGATTTTATACTTACCCCATACTTGCATGTGTATGGTGTGCGTGTTTATTTTATCTTTCTGTCTGAAGTGTTTGATGTGGTTAAGGGAGGGAGTCGTAGTCACCTGCTAGTCGGGATCTACATGATGAACCACTCCCTGCCATTGTTTGTTTAGTTTAGATATATTATATACATGTACATGCTCGTCTTTTATGCAAGATGCAGGTACCGGGCATCGACTTCCTTGAATTGCCAGGATGAGCATGCCCTATTAGAAATACTCAAATGGTGAGAATGGGAGGATATTGATCAGGTCCAATCCTAGCCATAAGCCTATAATACTTGTCCTGCAAGGAGGACTCGTAACAGACTGTCTACCCTTTTTAAACTCGTGAGTATTTTGTGCGTATGTTGTTTTGTGAGTCTTTGATGAATTTCTATTAATTAAGTCTAATTAATAGATTAAATTAATAATTTAATTTAATGGGAAATTATTATGATATTATGAATATTTAATTATATTTAATTAATTGAGAAATTAATTAAATATAAAGAATTAAATTGAAGATAAAAGTTTTAAGATTAAATTTAGAACGTGATAATATTTATTTAATTTAATAATAATATATTTAGAGTTCATTTTTAAATAAATGCTAAATATTATTTTTATTTAAGTTAATAAATATTTATCAAATTAAACATTCAAAAATATAAGTGAAAATATATTAATTTATGAATAAAAGATTTAAGTTTGCATGATGCGTGTATGAGTTTAAAATATAGAAAATTAATTAAAAGATAAAAAAAATGTGAACTCGAATAAAGATATTTTAATAATGTGCGCATGAGATTAAAGTTAATAAATTAATTTAAAGTAAAGTAAAGTGGAAAGTTAAATAAAGTGCATGAAGGAATAATAAAAGAATATTTTAATTTAAAAAGAAAATTAATTGTGCATGAATGAATTAATTAAATAAAATAATTATTATTTTAGAGTTGTGGAGACAGAAACCCTAAAAGGTAATTAGATTCTATACTAGAGGGTTTTGGGGTCATTATTACACGCACAAGTTTTTTCAGACATAGATTTGAGGACACACACAGGTTTCAGGGAACACACTTTTGGAAGGGGAACAAAGAAAATTTTTGTAGCTTGAAGGATTTCACTTGCATAGGAATTTTCATCTAGTTGTCAGAGTTTAGCATCAGAACGAGGTAGGGTTTGAAATCCCGTGAATGTATATTCAATTAAAAATAATAATAATATTTGTTTGCTCTGTGGTTGATTGGGTGGTTGGAATTATGTCTGTCATCTTGTTTGTTTTTACAGATCTGATTGATTGAAATTAGTCTCTCATTATTTATATTTACAGAAGAAATCATAGAGAAAATTAATTTAAATCACGTAGGGTTTGAAAGAAAGGAAAATTCTAATATGGAAAAATTTGATCATTGCCCATATTTGTCCTATCAGAATAAGATGGCAATCGTTTATAAAAATAAATTTGAAGTAAAATAAAAATGATTTTTTTTTTAATATTAATTGTGATGGTTATTTTTATTAATCATAGAATTAATATAAAATAAATTAATATTACAAAAAAAAAAGAAAAAAAAAGTTCAGTAAACATTGTGACACGTTAGGTTTATTTCTCTTGGGTTCCCGAGCGGGGCGTTACATTATATTTATATTGCATTTTATCAAAACGCATTCCTCCAATGTAAATTGTGATGCGTCATTCGCTCGCTATGGAATATATGTCATTCGACTTTTTAATGAAATATATATATATATATATATATACATATGTATGTATATATATAAGTATATATATGTATATATATGTGTGTGTGTGTGTGTATATATATATACAAAGTTTAATCAAATATCATAGCATATAGACATATATCTAATTGTGTGTGTGTGTGTGTGTGTGTGTGTGTGTGTGTGTGTGTGTGTGTGTGTGTGTGTGTGTGTGTGTGTGTGTGTGTGTATATGTATGTATATATATGTATTCAAATTTGGAAATATAAACATATATAAATTTTAGTTCTCAGAATTTCCTATAAGTCTTTGATCTCAAAAAATTTCCAATAATTAATCTAATGGGTTTGATTATGAATCTAAACCCTAGCCCTGTGTTCTTTTCAGATCTATGCATATAAAATTCTCAAATAAATTAAACTACTCATATATAGAATACATACAATAAAAATAGGAAATTCCTCAGAAGACATATGGAAGACATGAAGAAGACAAGGAATGCAAGATGCAGAAATAGCATAAGTAAAATTACAACAATCTACCCGGATTCTGATGCTAATTCGCTCTTCCTCAGAAAACTCGCAGAGCAAGCTCCCTTCTTAAGAGTTCTCGAATCCTCCAATACTGCAATTGCTCTCCAACGCTATGTCTAAGCTTTTAGGAATGCCTAAATATAAAGAGCTCTAAGGAAACATCTAGAATGCTTCTAGAAACAGCTAGAAGGTGTCACCAACTAAGCATGGGTGTTTTCCAACCTTCTGGATGAATCATAGGGTTGTAGACACCGTGTGTTTAATTGATGCACCAACCCCCATGTTGTTGACATATGAAAAATGAAAAGGTGCGTTAACTCACATGCAAGCTTATAACTCCAATTTACTTTTTATATAATTTCTATTTAAATTTTTATAACTTTGATTTTAATTTTTATAACTTTTATTATTATTATCTATTTATTACTTTATTATTATTTTATTATTATTATTAATTTTAATTTCTAATTTTCTTTTATTTAATTCTTTTTTCCTCAATTAATTCTCATTTAATTAATTATAAACAAAATATCAAATATCATGATATTTTATATTAATTTTCTCAAGTAATTAATTTATTAATTAAATCTATTTATTAAGACTTAATTAATAGAAAATTCACCATAGACCTTCAAGATAAAATATGAAAACCCGTCATAGAGCAATTCACACAAAATCAGTCTAAAGGGTTAAAACTCACGAATTATGTCATCCGACACATTCAGTGGGTAAAATATCCAGATATTTTTTCCTACTCACTAGGACAAATGGTTTAAGGGTTTGGGATTTGGACTTGATAATTTATCTCCCTTCTCTTATCATTGAGATAGTATAATAGGGTACGCTCATCTTGGCAATTCAGGGAAGTCGATACCCAGTGCCTGCAACCTGTAGAAGAACCATGCATGTACATACAATATATATAATGCTAAGCTAAATAGACAATGGCAGGAAATGGTGCATCGTGTAGATCCCGACTAAGCAGGTGACTATGACTCCCTTCCTTAACCATGTTAGAAATGCCATACAATAAGAAAACACGCACACCATACACATGCAAGTATGGGGTAAGTATCCATAAATAAGCACATGAAATAATAAACCATCTAACTAAACATCAACAATAGCTAAAAGCAATGTAATGATCATCATGCATACATGAAATGTAAAGTCTAAATGATCTCATCATATACCAACTAAATCCATAATATAATGTCTGATAGTCTCAAAACAAAACCACTAATCCATCAACCATAAAACTAGTCTGTCATAGTCTGATAATTATAGCAACAATATGTCCAGAAAGGATGTGAACGAGGGCAGGCACTACAATAGGGATCATTTATTACACCCCATTCCTTCTTAAATGAGCATGCATAGAGGGCATTTATTACCCACTACAGTAGTGGATTCCTTATGGCATTAATGTAGATTCCTTTCCATTGCCCTAACCCTAATTAGGGCTGATGTGGCACAATCTTGGCCATCGGTTATTGTGATCATCTGAGCCACCTATTGTAATTGAGGGCCTATATAAAGGCTTCATTTCTCATTTGTAAGGAGAGATTTTTATGAGATTGTTGCTATGAGTTGCTGAGATAATAAAGTTTTCATTGGAGTTTGGTGAATACTTGACGTATCTTAGTTCTTGCTTGTTCTCCTAAATTTCTTCAAGTAGATTAAGTTTAGCATAGTCAATGTGTGGTGATTACAATGGAGAATATGATGGTGTATTTATGAATTCCTTTGGTTCATACTTTGATGTTTTAGTGATTCTAATTCGTTGTGTAAAGTTAGCCTGAACCTTTTCATGCATATGCTCAACTTCTATTATTCGTATACATTGTTCTTTATGATGGTGTATACAGTGATATGAAAATCTTTGGCATAACCCTTGAAGATTGCACCAGTTCACGCATAGTTGTAGTATAACTTGGTGAAGCAAAATTTGGTAAATTGAGGAATTTGTCCATTATAGTACTATTTGTTGTTATCACTACCCTTAGGATTAGAATAGAATTCCTGAACCTTATCCTATTGAATTTTTGCACATTTTGTGAAAACTCCAAAAAAAAGCGCTTCATTGCAAAACCTTAAGATAGCTCCCACATCTAGTATGACTTGAAATGAATATGAATTAACACGTAAGGCCCCTTGTGATCATCAGCAAATCACATCAACCACTAATCTTATCCACAGTCAAGACCTGACATTAATGGAACCTTGAAGTCATTGTATGATCTTCTAGCAATCTTAGCATACACAAGACTCTATTTAAGAGAGGATGAGATATTTCAATATTTTGTTCTACTGTTTGGTGAGTCATAAAATGCACATCAACAGAAACTGGTGCTAGAAGGAGGGCGTTGACTAAAAGATTTTATAGCAGTTTCACATACTGGAGCACATTAATTCATCCTCGTTCAAGGTACATGGAAGATCCTTGAGATTCACCCCAAGAGTGCACGAATTACAAGAGTTGAGTTTTGATCTAAAGCCTAGGTGAGGAAATAAAGAAGCATCTACGAGCCAGAATTCACCAAGTGTAGCTGATCTCACAAGGATATTCCAAACTCCACCACCTCAACATCAAGCACAAGGATCAATCCAAGGGGGAGTTCCACCAGGAGCTACACAAATTCAACAGTTATTTGTGCAAATACTTGTACAATTTGTTTCGCCTACAACTATTAAACAACAAGTTCCAGCAATGGCCCAGCAATGGCATCTATAGAATGCATCACCCCTTGCAACGTTTTCTGCATACAATAATATGGCAAAGATTCCTGAACAATTTTATTCTAAATTCTTTGTGAATGATGTGAACCACACTACTGATGAACACATTAAAATTTGTGAGGATGTCCTCCATAATAGAAATGTGCAAGATGAGGATGTTGCATGTAGACTATTCCCTTATTCATTAGGTGAGGAAGCATTTTACTAGTATATCAACCTACCTTCAAATTCAATACAAACTTGGCAACAATTGAAGTATGCATTCCTTGGGAAGTTCAGATTGT
Organism: Cupressus sempervirens; assembly: GCA_028749045.1. Lineage (NCBI taxonomy): Eukaryota > Viridiplantae > Streptophyta > Pinopsida > Cupressales > Cupressaceae > Cupressus > Cupressus sempervirens. Next base: position 893,496,900 of record CM053785.1, read on the forward strand.
CTATTACCCCTGCAGAATTGTATAGGCAGTTTATCGAGATAAGGAGACAAGAACATGAATCAATTGGTGCTTTCAAATATCGTATAGGAGATGATGCAGCACAACCTATCTATTATGCAGCCCTAGACTATTTCACATCTATGTTTATTCAAAAAACTCATCTGGCTCCTACAAGTTTGATCCAAGCATATGTTGAGGCAGAGAAAGTTAGTTTACAATCACCGGCAACTATGAATCGAGCACCTAGCTATTTTGGAAATGAAAATGCATTGAATCAAGGAGCTTTGAATTATGCTCTGAATATCAATCCAGCTCCTGCCCCTCCGAGCCAGTTGGTGTTGCACCCTAGTGCACCTATGTCACAGGCAATGCCCACACAACCAATTTATCTCTAGAACACGACAAATTCTACAAGGACCCAAGAGGAAAAAGATGAGATCAGAGATTTGATTGAATAAGTGAAAAAGTTGTCCACTGAGGTTACTTACCCTAGAAATCAAAATAATCAGTTGCAAAATGCACAAAGGAATTATCAGTCATATCAAGGTAGCAACCGAGGTTGTCAAGGGAATCCCCCTCCACATCACGATGGTAATCAAGGACACAATCAAAGATTCAATGAAGGTAATCAAGGATATCGTAATAATAACCAAGGTCATCAAAGAAGATCATGGAACACTAATCCAAATAATGGGGGCATACCATCACCATTGGATAATCCTCCATCTGAGAATCGCCCAGCTGAGAAAGTTTCAAAAATTAGAGATAGATTATTGGAAAGCTTCAATGACACCCCCATGAAGATTGTTTCTCAAAATGTATCACATCCTCCAAGAGGGGTATCCAATGTCCAACAATACAATTTTGCACAAAATACCAACATTGCAGATGATGTATCACCATATGCATCTAAGCTTGCTCAAAATCCTTCAAGTTTCATTGGAATGGTGCAAAACTCTAAGAATGATTAGAAGGTTACATCAAATGGACAAATATCTTCAAAAAATCCACCACTGGAAATAATCAGAGATAATTCTCCTATAGTGGAGAGTTCCATGACAACTAAGAATGGGAGAAATTTTATACATAACAATGAGACATTTGATTCAAAAGGATAGAAGCCAGTGGTTTTTTATCAAGGGGAGGAGGAACCTGCACCTTTCCTAGTATCTATTAGAATTTTTGGAAAAATGTTACATAGTTGTTTAATTGACTCTGGCGCATCAAGTAATGTAATGCCTTTGGACATATGTAGAAAGTTGGGATTGATTCCACTTCAAACTGACAAGAAGGTTACACAATTGGATAAAATTGAAGTCCTAGTCGTGGTAGAGTTGAATAATATTCACATGCAATTAGCCTCTGATCCACATGTTCAAATTTGTATTGACATATCTGTTGTGGATATTCCTGAAGGGTATGGCATGCTTCTTAGTAAAGATTGGGCAAGGAAATTGAATGGTTATATTGCAATGGACTTTTCACACATGTGGCTCCCATGGAAGGGAATTCCCAATCAGATAAGGATAGAGAGCACTCCAAGGCTCCAATTGTTGATCACTAATTATGGTGAACATAATGAGATCCTATTTATGGAAACCACTTTGGGAACATATATTCCCAAAATTGGAGAAGTTTTAATGTTGCAAGGTTACAATCAAGGGGGATGTCTTGATGTGACTCCAACTTTCACTAAGGTACCATTCATGGATAATTTAGAACCATCACTAAATGAAGGAATGTTTGAGAATTTTAGGAATTTTATCCTAAAAAGCATTAAGCAGGAAGTTGAACTAGGAAAAGATGCATCCATTCAAAATCTGTTGTTACCCAACTGGTGTAGAATACATGATGCTTTTCATTCTGAGATATCATGCACCATGTGCAAAGAAGAAATTGCACAAGTTTCCAAAATGGTTCCATACGCATGGATAGTAGAAAATGTGGTCAAAATGAACTCATCCTGTATGAAAATTTTAGACCCACAGCAGGAAAGAATTCGAGAAGGTGAATAGGACAAGAAGAACATCAAAAAGAATCCAAGGATTCAAAGGTAAGATCACCCATGGAATATGAAATGATCAATTGTGGACCCTATCCTTTGATGGATCCAAATCAAAGAAAGGTAGTGGAGCTAGTTTTGAACTCATTAGCCCAATTGGAGAAACATATCGAGCAGCACATAGGTTGCAATTCCCTTGTACGAATAATGTGGTTGAGTATGAATCATTGGTCATTGGATTGCTCCTCACTATCAAAAAGGGTGCCAAAATCCTACATGTACATGGAGATTCAGACATAGTCATTGGGCAGGTACGCAAGAAATATACATGCCATGATAAAAGATTAGGTTGTTATCGCAATAGTGTTTGGTACCTGATTGAAAGCTTTGACGCTTTCAATATTAAAAGGATAAGTCGAACAAGCAATCCAGTAGCAAAATCTTTCGCTCAATTTGCAAGTTCATTAGAACCATTAGCCATGGATTGTGTGAAGAAATTCATAGTTCAGCTGACTTCAGTACCATCAGTTCCTGACAATATCACAAATTTTCAAGTGTTTGAAGATCATAAGCATATTCTTGATTTTCTGACAAGCTCAAGGGTATTTGAAGCACAAGTCATAGATGAAGGAGAACAAAAACAAGCTCAATTTGAAATTGATGAGATTATGAATTTAAGGAAAAATACCATTCCAAAAGGAATGATTGAACTAGAGAGAATTTTTGATGCAGACTGACTGAGTTCCCTCAAGTACAAAAGTACTGAAGGAGGGGAATATGAAAAAGTGAACTTGGGAACGAGAGAAAATGTCAAGAATGTATTTATTGGGAAAGTTTGTACCCCCACAGAAAAGGAGGAAATATTGAAGCTTCTGAAGGAATTCCCTAACATGATTGCTTGGGGATATGAAGATCTGAAGACATATGATATGTCTCTCATTACACATACTATTCCATTAAAGCCAAACAATAAACCATTTAGACAAAGGCAGAGACCAATAAATCCATTGTTAGAACCACTAATACATCAAGAAGTGAAGAAGTTATTGTCAACAAGGATTATATTCCCAGTTCAACACCAGGGATTTTTTTAGTGGCGATTAGTCGCCAATTGGCGAATATGTCCTGATTGGGCTATAGAAATTGGAAAAAAAAACACTGTATACTAGTTGACCGGTTCACCCAGATTTTATAAAATACTCATATAGTGGTTGGAACATTTGCCACTATTATTACATAATTTTAGTTTGGTAGTCAGGTACTTCGCCCATATTTCTCTTTAATGTTTACTCTTATTCACCACGAAATTAATTGAGTGTCTCTTTCGACGATCATCATTCGCCAAATTCCCATTTTCCTATGTGAAATTTTTATGTCCTAGGACCCAATTCACCATGCATCACACACAATGGGGTCCCAAATTCTCACCCTATTCACCCACTCGATTACTTGAAATTACATGAGCTTCGCCAAATATTAGTTCTTATCATATGTAACGGTCGGCCCATTTTCCAAAATGAAAATAGATTATTTGTAGTTGTCTATTTAAGACATGAGTTTCATTATTGAAACATGCCGAAAGAAGGAGCCTTCTTCATAGTAATGTGATTAGTAGAGAACCGGAATGACTACGACTACAAGTCCATAGTATTTTATTGTAGCCTTAATTTGATGGAGATGTCATAGTCAAATTTAAATAGGAAGAGGAGTAGGACTAATGTAGGTGGAGATTTCCAAGAGAGGCCAACGAAATGAAAAAATATATATTCATACTTTGGCGGGGGTAGACGCAAAAGTGTTAGTCAAAGTAAGGAAGGTACATCATCAGAGGAGCCTATACAATCTCAACCTACATAGGAGTCCATTCAACAAATTGGGGAGCCTAATAAATCTGGTGATGGAGTTGTAGAACCTAATATCTCTAATGAAGATGACCTTGAAGAAGAATATCCAGTAAATAACCAGTACCAGGACGAATCAATTGACTTCGATGATGATGATGGTGTAATTAACAGTAATAGTGACACTAAAGGGATAGGAAAATCAAAAGAAAAACTGATCCTCAATGGGAGATGGCCAAGAGATTTAAATTTGATTGGGTAGAAAAGTATCCATTCATTGAGCCCGTGGACAATCCAATTGTAGGTGAGCCACTAGTAGAATGCAGATGTGCAGTTTGTAGTTGGAAGTATAAAAAGGAAAAGTGGTTGCAGCTTAAACTAGACACCATAAAGAAACATGTTGGTAAGATTTACGAAACCTCAACTGTAGATGGTAAGGAAATAAAAGTGGTAAGATATAAAACAAAGGAGCAATGTCAACATAAAAGGATGCTGAAGAATATTATATGTTTCAAAAATTTCAGACGAAGCCTGGTGAAGTTCAAGGTTCTATTAATGTTATTTTTGCAAAAGCAAGTGAAGTAGAAGAACGTGGAAAAGTTGTTCAATTAAATAATGTTTTATATATTTTGAGCAGAGGGCATCCAATGACATATTATCTAGAAATGAGTGGTTTTTCACACTTTCTAAAAGTTTTTAACTATCCTATCAGTCATTGATCGATAAACAGTGGATGGGAATGGGCAAGTTGTATTGCGCAAGCTGAAATAGAGGATGTACAAAGAAAAATAAAAGAGTCAAGATTTATTGCATTGTCCTTAGACGAAGTTACGGCAATAGATAATACGTCATGGGTATGCATGCATGTTTATACTATATAGAATAATGTCTGCCAACCACATCTTCTATCTGTTGCTAAATTGAGAGACAATGCGACAGCAGAAACTTTATTTCAGTTAGTAAAGAGAAATTTAATTGAATATGGAGCTATGGATGAATTGAAAATACTGAAGAAGTTGGTCTGTGTTGGAGCGGATGGAGCTTCAGTAATGCAAGGTCAAAGGAATTGTCTTTGCACAAAGATGCAGGCTTCTTGTTCACCATATGTTGTTGCTATTCACTGTATGGCCCATAGGATGAATCTTTCTTTTAGAGTTGTGAAGAAGTTTCCTTCAGTAAACAAGGTTGAAGATTTAGTAAGAGAGTTGTATGCATATTTTTGTCGAAGTCCCAAGCGTTTTAGGGAATTTCAACACTTTGCTGATGGAATTACTGATGGAAACAAGCTTCTAAAAGATGTTGATACCAGATGGATCTCTCTGGATGGACCAGCACATCGAGTATTTTTCGAATATCAATCTTTGATTGGACTGATGTACGAAAATCGGGACAATGCAAAAAATCAGAGATGTGGTGACCTGCTTCGAAGGTTAAGCAATATAGAGACACTTTTGACTTTGGCATCTCTTCTTCCCATGGTAGAAGAAATGAGGTTAATTATGAAAAAAGCCCAGCAAAGAGCCATGTATATTGCAGAATATGCTCAGTTGCATAAAATGTCATACTGAGCCCTCGATAGTCTCTATCGTACTGACCTAAATTTATTTGATGATAGATTTTATCACTGGTGGAAACTAATAGATTTGGATGATCCTAATAATTATTTTAAGATCATTGAAAATGGAGATTTATGTATTTGTGTAAGTGGATTTCAGATACCAATGTACTATAGTGCCCCAAAGAAGTGAGCTACAAGAGTTATAAGGGAAGAGTTTAGCAAGATTGTCGAGTCTATAGCATCTACTACAAGGGACATAGCCTATAGAGTTTCCTCTAAAATAATATCATGATTCCCATATGATCAACTGCTTGAGGCCATGGCAATTGTGTTTCCTCAATATTGGTCCTTCAACAATAAGGAAGATTATCGTAGAAGGCTGTTGATTTTGATAAAGGAATTTTGCAAATCTATAGAATTCAATGGAGTGACTATCAACGGAATATTAGATGAGGGTCTTCTTAGACAGAAAATTAGGCACCTTTGCAAGGACCATGAAGCATCAATATCAATTAATGCGTAACCCACATGAAGAGGGCTCGGCAAAAAAGCTTTGGACAAAACTAAAACAGAGCACATTGTTGCATGAAGAAATTTCAGAGTACTTCAAGCTTGCTGATCTATGTCAAACCATGATATTGGGTTCAGTAGAGGATGAGAGAGTTTTTAGTGCTTTGGGCTTCCTAAAATCAAAGTTAAGAAACAAACTAGACAAGAATTTGGAATCATGCTTGAGGGTATACACATCTAGGTATAATGTCAATACTTTTCCTTTTCAAAAAGCAATGGAAATCTGGAAGAAAAGATGCAAAAGAAGAAGGGTGAGATTGGGCAACACCATTAACCAATCTTCTATAGTGACTCCAAGTGGGACAAGTACAGTTGGTAGTGGCACTAGCCATGGGATTGGGATTCCGAGTCATAGAAGCCAAGGTTAGAGTGAACTTGAAGTCGAAGAAGACACAAACAAAAATGAAGAGAACAATGAAGCAACTGGACTACCAGAATTGGATGATGATGACGACGACATAGAGATGAATTGGAAAATTTAGGGAATTTTTGCTAAATTAGCAGTGGCAACCAATAGGTATTTTTTGAACTTATTAACTACTATATGATATCCTATCATTCAATTTTCATTTTAGAAAAGCAAGAAATTAGAATGTATTATGTTTCATCATTAAAATTTGAGAACAAAGAGTATTATTATTGTAGAGTGTAGTTTATATCATGTCATCAATGATCATTCATATTTGAATTTGAAATTCCTGAATGAAATTTTTTTTTCTATTTTATTCATTTATTTAACATATATTGAATTGGAAAACATGAAAATTAGATAGAATCATAGATTCAGTTCCACAATTAATAATTATTAATGGTTTTCATTTGCAATATTTAGCTAATATGGTACAATTCTTGTAAGCCAATGACCCTGAATTCCCTTTTATAGGAAAAAGGGGGCAACAACAGCTTCAGGTCAATTTGCCTAATGTGAAGTCTCAAAATCTAAATCAGTAAGACATCTACAAGTCTAAAACATCTTTACAACTTTAGTTGTACATTTCTGCATTTGACAGGCCGGTTTAGTAAATTAGCAGTTTTAGCATAGGCAATAGCATCTGCAAGACTGCAACATTGATCCTGTTCAAAAAACAAAGTTCAAACTTGTTACTTTAAACTCAATTCTAGAGTCTAGACTGTAGTATGTAGGATAATATGAAAGATATTCATATATATTACAAATATAGAGATGATTGAAACTGAAAGTACTTTCACATATAGACTATAAGTTTTTGTAGTATGCTCCATTCTTCTTCGGTTGGAAGGGAAATTTTTTTGATGTTATGGTAAATGACCTGCATTCTCGTCAGCATTCCATACTTGGAAGAGCGAGTTTCAAGCAATGTTTGTTCCACTAGTGCATGCAAATTTGTGAATATTTTGATGCACTTTGCAATGCCTTCATGAGTTCTGTCCTGAGGGAGGTTGCCTAAATCAGAGGTTATTTGGTCCTCCAACTTTTATTTGTAAACTTCTCTTCCAACGAAACCCATTGCTGAGAAATTAGGTCCAGGACTTGGTAAACCAAGAGATATCAATTTTGTTGTTTTATTGTTCATCTCAGCAAGCTTTGGCCCAAATAAAGCAAGAACTTCTTCTGCTTCTGTTAAGTTTTGACATTTATGAAATACATAGGTCGCCTTTATTATTGAACCAATGCAGTCTTGAATTCCCTTGCTTGCCAAATGCCTGTCAGAAGTGCTGTTGTTTCTTCCATAATTCGCTTTGCAATTTTCTATCTCTGACCAAAACTTTTGTTCTCCTCAAGTTGCTCTTTCAACTTCCCAAAAACATCTGTAAGAGCTTTGTAGAGTTTGAACCAATCACACAACCTATCAGCAAAAGTCTTTATTTGCCCCCAGAAGTAATTTTTTATTTTCTTTACTGTATTATTTACATGGTCATTCAAGCCGTTTTCATATTTTTTAATAGTATCATTTTCCTTCTTTAGGTCTTCTTTCATTTCTGAGTAATGGTGTTCACTATGTTTTCTTATTTGCTTTGCTTTATTTTCCCACCCTTTTGCTTTCTCTTCCCACTATTTTGTTTTTACCCTCTCATTTTCCAATTCTTTATTTAATTTATTGTTTACATTTGCAGCATTCTCCAAGTTTCTGTATAACTTTGTTGAAGATTCTTTTTCATCTTGGAGTTTTTTTCCCATTTTTTCCAAATTTTCCCTCAGAGTTTTCAGTTCTGCCTCCATTTGTTCTTGTTGTTCATTTGCTTCTTTAGAGCTAGAGGATGAATTTTTTATTGTTTTATCTAATTATTTGCATCTGTTTACTATTGCTTTCTCACTTGTCTTTACATTTGCCAGGTCTGCCTTTAACTTATCTATTGTGCCCTGAAGCTTTCCTTTCTCTCTCTCCAACTTCATCACTAAACTGTAGACCACTTGGTTGGTCATTTTGGACACATTTATCTTGTCCACATTTTTAATTTTGGATAAATCCTTTTGGAGGGTGCTAACTTGAAATTCAGATGGATCTAACTGACTCTCTGGTGGATTGTTATCTCTAGCTGGGGGCATAACAACCATGAATTCCATCATATCTTTATCTGGGTCATATGTGAGAAATAGCCTCTTGGTTGTAGGTTCTGCATCACGAGCTGTAGCAATTGCTTCCATCTTCATTGTCTTACTATCTTGTCTATTCTTGTTTTTTGATTTTTCATAGTTAGTTACAAATTCATTGTACCGAAAATCAAGATTTTGTGAGACAATTGAATGTTTGAATGGTGAAATAGCAGTAGCACTTGTTCTGATGTACGAGCTTCCACCAATACCATGAGGATAACCAACATCTAGACCCATTAGTGGGGTTTGTGGACTGTTCTGAGGGTTTTGTCCTGAAGGATGGGCAATTGTTGGACTCACAGTCACCATTGGCGTTGTTGTACAAGTAGTACTACTAATACTTGTCATAACCTTCTGCTTCTTTACACTTTCTTGATCTCTGGGACCAAATTTTTTTGCATCTATATACAATGTCCTTTTCAGACCACTAGTTGTAGTTGTACCCATGATATCTATAGCTATGTGAGTGACAGTTGATTCAGATTGAACCTGAGTGCTTGGAAGTGGAACTGTAAATGAAGCAGGAACAAATTTAATTAACTAAGATGAATCCAATTTGGATGGAATTGACTAAGTTGATGATTGATCTCCTTGCCCAAAGCCTAGTTTTTGACCATGTTTTGGTGCTACAGCTAGTGGTTGAGGTGGTAACGAAACCCCTTCTCCACTGGGACCCAGACCACCAAAGCCTTGGTAGCCCATTTTTTCTACAAGTTTTGCCCCTTTGCTATATAGAAGTTTCATGGATGCATCAACTCCTCTCTAAATTTGTGTATTGGATGAGGGATCCAAAGAATCCTGGTCATCATAATCATCATCAGTATAACTATGATGTGCTTTAGTTGGATGCTCCTTATTCCACAATTCATCAAATATTGTATCCTCTTCAACCTCATCACGATCTAAAGAGGTCTTAGGCTCACTGAGATTCTTCCTCATTTCCCAAAATTGAGAAATTTTGCTTCGACTCCTTCCAACATCTATACAATCATTCATTAGCTCTTTTGGAATAGGTTTTGTAGATGGTTTATCAACTTTCTTGTAGAAATTGGATGATTTCATGCCCTGCACTTTTCCTTTCTGTTTGTACAATGCCATTGTTTGTGATGACAATTCCTATATTGACATATTATTTTCAGCAACATATTTCTCCATCTATTTTTTTACCTCCTCCCAGGAGTCCATGTTTTTAAAATTTTCAATCAAAGGCATACTTTCATGTTGATATTTGCTTGCAAAAGTCTCAATGCCCTTAAGCCTTGCTCCAATTATGTTTAGTGGATCATACTGCCAGCGACTGTCAACATCAAATCAAAAAATTGAAAAAAGGGCTTCTACCACTTTGAATCCTCTTCTCTCAAATGCGAACCCTCCAAAGGAGAATGGCAAGGAGGGAAATATCATTTTCTTTTGCTAACCATGAAAGAGTACATTTGTGCTCTCCATTTGTCATACATATTCCAATGCAAATACCCTCTTTGTTACATGTATTGGAAGTTTGTAGGGTTCTACCCATGAACCATAAAACCTTAACATAGTGTACTCTTCCATTAAGTACCAGTCAGCCAATTGTAGTTCACTTTCGAGTTGAATGCAATTTCTACAAGTAACAAGCAATCTAGGCATTGGAGTGCCTATAATTTTATAGTACATTGGTGCCAAAAAGAAGTCTACAAAATTGTTGTAGTTCCTTCTGTTATCAATCATCCTTATCTGAGGTGTCCATTCATATATTGGATTTTGGCCTTCCGTCTGACTGCAAAGCTTGTTTGCCTCAAATAATGCACAATGCTTTGCTAGGAGAAGATAACACAAGTAGGTTGTGAATCTAAATGTCTTCTCTGAACCTCTTTGAATCATTAGTAATTGATCTTGCATGCAACGAACAATGTGCTCAATAAAATGATATCTTACTGGTTCTTTTTAAAAATGAATATGATAAAGCATTTCAAGAATGCTGGCATCCACTTGTTTATTACTATCCAATCCCAAACAAAATGCTAGCAAGGAAATATTGTCCTGTGCCCATGGCACAAAAAATTCAAAATCATAAGGAGGCATGTGATTTGGACTCAGCCTACAACTGCTTGTTATTCCTCTGATATAAGAATCTCTCTGTTCTAGATCTAATTTTTCATAATCATCTTCCAACTTTCCCAAGTCAATATGTACGTTTGACTGTTGTTGTTGAAACCCTAGGTTCAACAGACTAGCAAATTCACTCTCAGTTATGGACAAAATTTCCTCCTAAGTAATTTTATTCACAATTGCTTTTCTATTTTCATCATGATTTTCGGCCTAGAGCATGACAATTTCTGGGCAAGGGAATAGTTGAGGTAGCGCCATGTGTGTCGACCTAGCTAGCCACGGTGCAATTTTATTTGTAGTTGCATTTACATTAGGGTTAAATGAACAAAATTTTGAAGCCTTATTTGGATCGTTCCACTTGTTTTCAAGTGAAAATCTTATCTCCATTATACCCTTATTTCCATGAATAACAGGATCATGTATATCATGGAATAAATCACTGAAACTTGGTGTTTTAAGCATATTGTGGAATTTTGTTATTTTTCCCATGTTATTCTTGGTATTTGTTTTTCCCATCATGGTAAATATTTAAATATAGCTACAAGCCTATAGGGGTGATTCAAAATTAAAACCTTACAGACTAATTTTTTTAATATAATATAAATAGTAAAATTGTAAAATTTAAAATGCGGGATGTAAATTTTCAAGATTTTAGTAGTTGCACTTACTCGTTCACGTTCACGTTGCCCTTAGTTTCAATTTTTGCAGAGAGCTAAGAGTCTAGAGACTGTAGTTTTTTGCTTTCCTTGAACCACAATCCTCAACCTAGAAATTAAGAATCCATAACTTTGTTGCATTGTAACTTTGTAAATTGTAATTTGTAACCCCTTTCTAATTTCTAAATCTGCAGACAACATATAACTGCAAAATTGAAGAAACTTAACGTGCCAAAATTGTACAATCTGTACTCTATAGTCTATAGTCGTCACACTTGTCACACAGTACACTTTCAGTTTAAATGTGAGTGGAATTGTGGACTACTAGTGTTACCTAACTCATCATAATGTATTAATGTCATTCATAACATCACTGTTAACTGCAAGTGGAATGTGATTATGTCAATGTGTTAACTGAGCAGTGACACGTGTCATGTTTTTGGGACGTGTTTGAAATGACAGGATTTCTTTTTCCTTTCATCCTAAAACTCAACTTCGGTCGTTGATCTATAAACATCCAACGACACCAGTAAATGGTGTGGTGGCCCCGTGAGTTGTGGGTCCCACTCCCATTAACTAAGGTAGTTAGGTATCAGGATGACTCACATCATGAGTCAAATGTGTTAGTGTCACGTCATCACCAAATTGAAACCACATTGTTATTTGTTGTTCAACCGAGGAGTTTAGTGACACGTGTCATGTTTTCGGGACGTATTTGAAATGACACGGTTTCATTTTCCTTTCATCCCAAAACTCAACTTCGATCGTTGATCTATAAATATCCAACGACACCGGTGAATGGTGTGGTCGCCCTGTGGGTCATGGGTCCCACTCCCATTAAATTATGAGTATAGTTAGTATATTATTGTACTTGCCAATAGGCTAGTACTATTGCATTCAGTTTGCACAATAAGTGAATTAGTTTAGAATCAACCAACCAATGAAAATGAACTATTTTTCTTTTTATCAAATATTTCTAAAGTTTTTATATAAATTTATTATTCTCATATATTATCTATACTATTTAGCTGAATAATAATTGGTTCTTTTTATTTAGTGTTATAAGACCCCTTTTCTCGGAGGCTACCTCCATGTTCATTTATTTTCGGCTAGATTCTCGCATACTTTTTGACATAAATTTTCTTTTACATAGATTTCAATATCACAATTTGTAAATTGAATAAGAAATAATTATATTATTAAAAAAATTAATAATTCAAGAAAAAAGAGTTTATTAGGTTAATCCTAAGCTAGGTGATTCTGATAACATTTTGATATGCATAATCTATAAATTATACAATTTTAAATCTAGAGAAGGATTGGTTAGAACCTTCTTCCCTAACTTCATTTTTTAAAATTAAAATTAAATAATTTAGTAAACTATTTTAAATGTATATTTGTATAATTATATATATTCTAATAAAATATTTAAATTATTTTGTACCTAATTAGAATTTATTTTAATTGAAGGTAAAATTAGTAAATTCTTGTCATTATTTTAACCAATATTAGAATTTTTGTACACCCTTCATAAATGTAATGCAAATTTAGAATTTTTTTTTTCAATTTACTATAAAGACATAATATTTTAGTAAAAGTGTTAAATTTATTATTTAAATTATAATTTTTAATTAGTATAAAACTATAACTTAACTCCATACTAATTCTATTTTTCTAATTTTTGTATAATAACTTTTAAAAAAATAATTAAATCCTAATTTCTAATTAGTCTAATAACTATTAGGCAAGTACATGCCACGACGTGGCACTTGTTAAATTATATAACTGCAATGATGTATATTAATTAAAATAATAAAAGAATATATAAATAAACATTATAGTATCATGCTAAATTAAAATTAGATGACATCCTAAAGAACATTTATCATACCAAAGATATTTATCAACTAATTATACATGAGATATAGATAAAATTGTATAATTTTTTTTTTTAAAGAGTTAAATTGATTAATTTCAATTATTAAATTGTTTGATATATCTTGTTCAAGTGATAAATTTATCCAATTGCAGAAGCTGGACAATATTCTTAAGGTTAAATATAATGCATTAAAAAAAAACATAAATTAATTTTAAAATAACATTTATGCTTTAAAAAAACAAACACACTTATAATAAATAAAGTTGATAATATACCAAGCTAAATAATTTGAACTTTATTAAAATTGATACAAAATTAATATTATGTATTTTAAAGTATAAATTAAAAATATCAATATAGTAAAAATTATATATGTTAAATAAATGTATAATCTAATAAAATTATATATATAAATAAGAAATAAAAGAAAATTTATTAAAAGCATTGGTTTAGATACGTAAAAATAAAAATAATTAAATTCTAATTTAAACTAATCCACTTGTTACAAGAAAATATAAGGTTGCAATTAATGCTTGCAATAATAGAGGTGTTGAAAAAAATAGTTGTATTTTTTATGAAGAAAATTGAATTTTTTCATTGCCTTTTTCATCATGAACCAATAAAGTTTTAAAAAAATTGTATTTTTCAATTTCAAAAAAATGAAAATTAATAAACCTTTTGCAAACATTGGTATATCAATGAAAATTTTAGATTATAGAACTAATATGAAACTAGGTGATTCCATTAGTTTCCTGCCAAAGGCAAGAACTAATAATATTTTATATTCACATAGGAATTTATAAACAATTCAATAGAAAATAAAAAAATGCAAAATATTGCAATGTTGCATAAGTAAGCATAAGAAGTTAAAACAATGAAATACAATTTTATATGGAACTGAAACTCGAGAAATTTCATTGATATTTTTTGAAATTTACAAATATAAAAAATCGGGGGAAAACCCTAGACTCTAGAACTACTGTACTATTCATTGTAGAAACCACTAGAATTAACCATGGTTGTGAATTCTTGTAGCTAGTTGTTGCCATCTTCCACTTCATCCAGGAAAAACCATTTTCGAAGAAAATTCACCCCAATTCTTGCGCATTTCCTATGGTGCTGCAACTGCCCAACAATCAAGCCCAGTAAAAATGGTTGCAGGACCACATTCTGGCCAGGTTCCAGAAGCTTGTGCACTTCACCCGCCCAAGGGATCCCCACTCCTAAAACTGTATGAGCAACAATTTCAATGTCATTGCCCAAATATACTACTTTAAAAATCTTCCTCAAGAGCAGCAGAATTTTGGCCCTTGCTTCTCTGAGGTCAAGTAGGGAGGCTAGAAATTGTGACATAATGTCATTGTTGACATGATACCGACTCTCATTCTTCAAAAACTCGCGCCCCAGAACTATTTTGACAGCAGCAATAAAAAAACTTCACACTAGAGCATGGAAGAACTTCATTGCAAATTGACAAGAGGTTTTCCTCAGGAATGCGACCTAGAAAGGCCTTTTTCTCCTCTTCCAAAATGCATCTCAGGCGAATAGGGTTGTCCATCTTTACTGCAAAGTTCAAACTAACAATTAACAATTAACAAAAAATTAATAAACCAGACCTATCGACTACCAAAAATGAGATGAGCAATAATGAAAGAACTAGCTCAATTGCCTATAAATAAGCTTGGCAGGCAGGGTGGCAGGGATTATTTGTTTGTTTCTGTCTGATTGCCAATTCAATTACACTAAATTAGCAAATATTCTCAAATCTTGAACATAATTGCAAGTACGTGCCAAAAAGGCCAATTGTAATTAAACACTAATATCGTCCATTGTCTGGTAATGCATGTGAAGCCACCTAACTGATGTAAAAGGCCAATTGTAATTAAGACTAATAGTAATAGTACTACAACTAGTGGACTATGGCAAGTCCTGTAATGCATGTGAAGCTGCTTCGCCGATGGAAAAGGCTAATTGTAAATTTTAATTAACAGTGACAAGACATCAATATACTATCTCCTGCAACTTAAGTGATACACGTTGGACAAAAACGTGTCACCATTTCGGACACTTGAACAAGGTCGAGGCTTCATTCCAGACATGGCATGGCATTTAATTCTTTTCGGGTGCACTGTACTTTGCATACAACTTACCTTGATACGTGTCAACATTCCATTGACTACCTTGACAATTCTTCTTCCTTCAGTCATGACTCCATATAACATATTTTCAGCATTGTATTGCACAAAGCATCCTTTATCTAACATGAGATTCCAGCTCATTGATTCTTTCTGTCACACAGTGCACATACCATCTATTGTAATTGCACCATTGTGACTGTGTGCAAGATAGATTGATAATTACTCCATTGTAATTTCCGTGAGCTGAAAGTATTGTCCTCCATGTTCCACTATGCAGTCTTCATTAATAATTGTGTGAGCATTCATAACCAGCTTCAGAAAACCCCTTCAATCGCACTATTGCAGAGTAGTTTTCAAGAGTAGTTTTCAATATTTATTCCTATTCCCTATTTCAATTGATGAACAAAACTTAAAATAGAAAGTGTATTCAAGATTTTCTATTCCAATTCTAGTGACCATCACGTCAAGTTCTTAGAAAGAGTGTGCACATATATTTGGGGAGAGAGAGTAAATGTTGAATCCTACAAACAGTTGACCATAAGGGCCCATTTGCATTGTGGATTTGAGTAGGAATTAGAATTCAAAATTATTTAAAAAATTCAATCCATTGTTTGAGTCACAAAATAAGAATTAGAATTAGGGAAATGTGGATTTGGTATCCCGATTTGACCCCCAAAATAAGAATTCTGTATTCCTCCAAAATACTTGTTATTTGGGATTCCAATTTTAAATCGCAATTTTTTTGAAAATGGTAGATTGTTGGCGTGTGTCTGAAGAATAGCTCATGCATAGCCTTAGCGTAAAATGCAGTAATACTATTGCCGTCTTTAGTTTCAATCTCTTCCATTTGCAATTTAGTCTCAGTGTTGAATTTGCAAAATGACAAGAGAGAAGAAAGGAAATGGAGATTACAAGAAGCATAAAACAGATAGAATTCTCCTACAAACTATTCCTCTTCTTCCCGAATGTTTTTTTATGCCTCAATAACTTGTAGGCCTTCCTAAAATTCTTCATTCTGCATTGATGCCTAGGTGGATATCATGTTTGCGATGCACTTACATCAAATCTATTGTGTTTGCAGGAAGGGAGACTGAAATGGTGAACTCTATGGATTAACCATTAAGACTATCATTTTATTTTTTGGGTTGTATTTGTGCAATCCTAAGTTGTAGTCGAGCAATTAGATCTTCTCAACAAAGACTAGCAGGTGAGGGGTTTTAAGAGTTTTATTTGCTTGCTATTTTACTTTCTTCTCTCGCACCCCTTTTAGGGCTCTTCAAAAAAATGTCAAAGACGGCAGAAGAAAAGCATAGAAGGGGTCATGCGGATCATGCTCAAAGTGTTCATCATATAATTCTTCCATACCAGTTCGCTCTCTAGTCATAGAACACATGAAGTAAAGCACACTAACTCAGAATTCTTAATTTGAACCAAATAGTCCCAACGTAAATCCGAAAACCGTAATCTAGGTTTCAAGTTCTAGAATCCCAAATCAAGGATTCTATATTCTCATTCCTAAATCGTATTCTAGCAACCAAACAGGTCCTAAACTTTCCAATTTGTGCTCTTCAAAATCCCAACTCCAACTTCCTAATCTTAAACTTTTGTAAAAGTTTTGGTTTTAATTTTTGTCTTTTTGAATTTTAAATTTCCAAATAAAATGTAAACTTTAAAACACCATAACTTTTGACTCCCAACTTTGATTTGGAAAATTTGAAGTGTAGCACAGGCAAAACCATTAGGAATCCCATCAATTGTTGGACATTTTAAAGCTCAAAGTTAGATGTTCCCTTTCTCACTTTAACTATTTTTTTCTTGAAATTTGGACATGTAGAGTAACAAACTTGGAGGTTGTTGTGCTATAACTATAGACAATGAACTTAACTAAACTAGGATTAAATATTTTAGTTTAATTAGTCACAAGTCTTATTTTTCTTATGTTAGAAAAATATTTACATTAAGTAAAGTATAAAAGCAATAAACTATGCATTGTCATAATGATAATTTATTTTATTATAGTAAATTTATATTTTTTATGAAATTATAATAATTATTAATAAATATTTTTTAGATTTAAGATTTTCTAGTTTTAAACTTTTCATAATTTAAAAAATCATAAAATCACATTTTTATCAAATTTCGTAAAAATAATAATTGTGAAATTTCCTTTTATCAAAGAATATAATTTTACTCTTATAAAAAATATATTTAATTTTTAATTTATTAAAAAATTGTATAGAGACTAGCTGAGTCTTTCATTTGGAAGGTCTTGAATTGAGAGAAATACAATTATTTCTTTTAAATGTAAGATTATTCTTTTCAAAATGTACGATTGTTATATCAAATAATGTAAAATTATTTTGATAAATTTAATTATTATTAAAATTCTAGAAAATATAATATTTTTTCACAAATAATTTTAAATAAAATTAAAAAAATTTATTTTACATTTTAAAAAATAGTTATATTAAATATTTACCAACAACACAATTAAAAAAAATATTCTTGTGAATTTTTTTTCCTTTTATAAGGAAACAACACTATTTTAATATTCTTGTACAAAGTTTTAACAGTTGTACCAGTTGGCAGGAACTGCAGCCCGGTTATAATAATCATCATATAAAAGAAAATAGACTAATCCAAAGGGATATTCTCGTCTCGTCTCTTATAAATATACGAGAATACGTCCTTTACCATTGTATGGAGCGTTTGTAATTGATAATTTGAAGCCGGCTTAAACATTGCAAAAAACAGTAAGCGTTACCCACAAAGCCATTTACGTAATTAACTCTTCTATTTGCTTGTCTATAAAAACATTTATGTCTTAAGTCTTTCTTCCATATAATCAATTACATTTGGAGATTTTGAGTTGCAGAGACGATGGGAAAGGCGCTAAGTGTGTCTGTGCTGCTTCTGCTGGTCATAGCTGTCTTCATTTCCGGTACAATTGAAATTCTTGTTCCTTATATTGATCTCAGTTGAAAAAAAACATACAGAAAAATAAAATAGACATAGAAATATATGTTGTATGAGAAGGTTCAATCATTCAATGACACCACTTTCATAAGAGGAAAAATAGCATTTCTTCTCTAAAACAATTTTTATTGTTATTTGTTGTAATTAATTATTTTTATGTGTTAAGCGAATTTGAATTTAAGATCTCTCGCATGAAAGACTCACAAATTAAGATTGTGTTGTAGATTCTTCCTTATTTCCAAATTCGATCTATATCCATCTTTACAAAAACAATAATTTGTAAAATATAAATATACTGGTTAATCTGTGAACAAAAATTCCTGATAACTGGATTTTGTACATGATTACAAGTGGGGTATGCGGCTGATGAAGGGCTGTGTGGAGCAGAGAGTGAAAAATACAAAGGGGAATGCGTGGAAGCCAAGTGCAACAGTACATGCATTAACGATGAAAAGCAACTTGGTGGATTTTGCGATGCGGATGGACAGGGAGGATCCGCTTGTTTCTGCTATCATAACTGTACTTAGTGACAGGAAGGGATGATAATGGGAGTGTTATAAATAAACGAATGATATCATAATAATTATTCCAATAGCAAAGAGAGTAATGCACCAGTATGTAATTCCATTTGTAGATTGCAAATGTTAAACTCATTTTGAGGGGACAGAGGTTTTATGTTGTATGGGTTTAATTATAATCTTCTAATAAATCTGGCTATTTTCATTTTCAATATGTTTTTTAACTTTATTTTATTATGGGATTTAAATAAATTCTATTGAAGCAATTTTGTTGATTATATTTCACGAACATATATAGTTTAAAGTGGTAAATATTAATGAGTTAATTGATATATAAGTCTTTGTATTTTTATGAAGTTTTGTTCAATTTATATATAGGTAGGTGAGTCAATATAAGAAGATTCATTGTATAATGAAAATTTCAGTTGTAGAGGTTACAAATTATAATTACTATAAGGAGTTTAGCTTTGTGGAATTCTAAGTTGTGACTCTTGGTTAGTGGGAGGACTCTTTTCATCTATAGAGAATTGTGTGGTTAGTGCACCGGGACCTAATTTATTCTATTTATAAATATTTTTTAGGCCTAGTCTTAAATGTTTTTATATGAAATATTCCTCCCATTATCACGACAGGAAAACTCTCCTTACAATGAGCTTAAAATCTAAATTATTATGGAAGATGAAGTTCCTTCTTCATCTAGAGTCGTTTACCTAAGAAATTTCCTTCTTTATTTGGTAAAATGTATAATCTAATCCTTGGAGGAAATAACCCCATAGTAGTTGTGGATATTGGCTTGAGATAAAGGCTTAATAAGGCTTAAAAAACATTAACCCAAGTAAAGAAGGAATTGAAAGGGAATGATTGCTCTAAAATCACTTGAGAACATAACTGTCTTCTCCTCAACATTCTCTAGTCTTTGATATTTTCAATGGTAAGTGTTCTAATGCTGACATAATCTCTTCCCCAAAAGCAACATATCTAGGTTCCCAAAGGGGGGCATATTGATCATATAGAAACACCACACAATAGGGAGCGTAGTGGGGGAGGGGAATTAGTTGTGTCCCAACCACATAAACATTAAGTAACTTGCATAAACTTGCACAGTGAACCTTTAAATCATAGACCAAAATGTTAAACATATAAGAACAGATCCAAAACATCACTTAGACACATAACACCATTTTTTTTGATGTGGAATCTTTGTTAGGGGAAGAATCATGATGGGGATGAAACCCCTAATAAACTATATCCTTTTAATATTATAACTTATTGCAAAGGGAAATGGACATGTATTAGGCACACTTCTTAAATCTAATTAATAAATTACACAAGGAAAGTATAAATACTTGCAGACACTAATCTACAAGTTAAGAACCTCCTAGAAGTGTCTTCAACATGCATCACCAATTCTCACAATGTATATTAGATTCTACTCAAACAAATATAATTTAACTATCAATTATATTTTGTTTATAACATTAATAGATTTTTACAAATTCATTGATCTTTAAAAACAATTACAGTTACTTACACAAGAACTTTTTAAAAACTATTTTGACATATTTTTGTAAAAGAAATAGAGTCTATGTAAGGGATATCTTTAAATTTTGTTAGTTTCCCTTGATAAATTTGCCAGTGTTGAGTCTGCTTATTTATTAAATTATGTGATTCTTGTTTACACATATCCCTTCTATTGACTTTGTGGAAATTCTTGAAGATTTCATAGTTAAATTTTATGTACTTTTATTATTGAGACTTATTTAACTATCTTAGGCTATGCAATATACACTGATACGATGCACTCTATTATGCCCATTTTAATTATAGATAGAATGTACAAGAGGGTATATTGTATAAGAGTGGCTTGCATTCCCTTTATTCTTGAAGTATTTGGCTTGCATTCCCTTTGTTCTTGAAGTATGTTTTATATGTCAAAGAATGAGCATGAACATTTTGTGGATGTTAACAATAAAGATATTCTTTGAGTAAAGAAATTAACATTGATAAACATGCATATGTGACAACATTTATGAATATTCAAATGATGAATTTAAATTGTTTATGCAATTGTTATTAAATGAGACGAGTACCCAAGAGGCATTGCATGAAAAATATTGCATAGAAAATGATGCATTATTATGTAATTGTTTTATAAACAGGTACCAAATACGGAGTAATAAGGAAGGATATGCATTTAATTTTGATTCCTTATCTATCTATTATAGAAACTAGCCTAGTTATGATATGGCCAAAGGGAAAATGCTTTCATAAAAGATAACATTAAAACTCCACAGGAGATTGTGTGACTTTATCTTTGTGTACTTTTTTTCCTTTCACTCTTGTTATTCTGTATTTTCAATTATACTTTGAGTTAGCTGTGCAAAATTTAATCTCCTACTCTTGATCTTACTTTTGGAAAATTGATGAGGGAGGAAGCTGAGTTTATGTGCATGTCATACATTCTCCCTTAATCATTTTTTTTCTATTAAGCCAATTCATGCTAGTTTGGGATTTTCTTCACTTCCCTTGTGTTGTATATTTAAAAAGGTGTCAATTTTGGCACACCATGTTTGAATTTTGGTAAAAAGATGGGCACACAATGGTCATCTCTAGACTTCCAAATGTTACTTGAAAACTGCTATCAATAGAAAATTGAAATTCCCAACAATAAAGATGTGCATTTTATAAGTTTTGGGCTTACAAATCTAGGTTCCATGTTTATTTTCTTTCAGTTTAAATATCTACAAAATTTCATTTAGAAGATTAATAAATTTGTACATGGAGTGTAAATCAATGTTAGATTATTGTTTTTTTTCAATAGAAGCTATTGAAAATGCACGAGATAGCCTTATGGTTTCCACATTTGAGTTCAAAATGTTGTAGAAAACTTTCTCCAAAACTTTGTAATGATAATGTAAAATTGATTAATGGTTATATTGAACATGCAGTTGTTTGACTATGCTGTCTACTAGTTTTTTTTTTCTTTTCAAATTTTTAATATAAGATAAGAATTTTCGTAGCTGCTATGTTAGTGAGGAATTTGGTAAGACACTTTACCAAATTTCTTTTTCATAAAAGTTTCTAGAGCCTTTTTAAAAACTTCATTGTAGAAATTGATCTACCTTTGCCCATTTACAATTTTTTTAGCTTCTAAAGTCTTTCAACAAGTCTTATAAATATAGAAGATTATGGATGTAAAGAATGCACTACCCTTATTTGAAGTTCCATTCCATTTGGGCACAACTAGGAATGGCTATGTTGTTTTGTTATACCTTGTAAATTGTATTCACATT
Organism: Cupressus sempervirens; assembly: GCA_028749045.1. Taxonomy (NCBI): domain Eukaryota; kingdom Viridiplantae; phylum Streptophyta; class Pinopsida; order Cupressales; family Cupressaceae; genus Cupressus; species Cupressus sempervirens. The sequence continues at coordinate 893,518,994 of CM053785.1, forward strand.
GAAAGTTAACGGAAAATTTAATAGTTTACACCGAGAATAAATTTTGACATGTTTGAGAAGTCTTAATCATAATAAATTACAATGTGTTTTCTTTTATTTGGAATAAGATTTTGAATTAGCTACTGTTAGAATTGTGACCTTAAAGGCTTATGTAATCTACACAAATACCATGTAAATTAAAATTTTAGTTCATTAAAATCAATCAGAATCTAATTTCATTGATCTTAGGTAAAGAATTTTGTATATTTTTGAGAAGGTTTTTCTAATCTAAAAAATTGTAAGATATGAGTGGATGAAACAATTTTTTTAAAACTAAAAGCATACAATGCATATATCTACATACAAAGAGAGAGTTTCTTTCTCTTTTTTAAATATATAATTATATTTGTATTAAACCTTGTTATATATGCACTTATAAATTACATAAGTGTTCATATGTATGATTATATACAAGTTGAAAGAACATTATCTTGATATTTAACTCAATTATTAATTATTGTGTTTATAAATATAAAGAAAATTTTTGAAAGTATCAATATTTAAGTTCTATTTTGAAATAAGCTCTCCAAATTCTAGCTAAAATGAGCTCCCTAAAGATTGTTGCAGAATGGAGCCTTGGATGGTAAGAAAAGGTGAGCCTTTAAATGTCTGTTACAATAATAAAGTTTTTTCTTATTGATTAAATCACATTGATTTAATTATTAAGTCACTTATTATCTCTAGTTTACTTAAGCTAAACTTTAGGCATCTAATAATCAATTCTTTTCTTTATTATTATAATGCAACCTGGGTTAGTTACCTATTAGGGTTTTGATCTCTTTTATAAGGATGACCTCTGTTTGCAATTTACATTCATTCACTTTTAATTATAGCAATTTTTCCTTTTGCTCATCAAGAATATCTCCTCTATGGATCTAGGAATTCTAGTCTCCAGAGCTTTTGCTTCTCTTTTTCTATGACAGGTATTTGCATGCAGATGATTCTTAGGAGCTGTGGGGTTGATCTTTCATCAACTTCAACATGGTATCAGATCTCCAAATCTTCATGCCCTTGTTCTATTCTCGAGAGATTTGGCATCAATTTTCAGATCTATGGTTTTCAAAGGATTTTCTATTGGACTTGGGGAGGACATATTTTTCGAAGCACTTTGATCACAAATGGACATTACTGTTGAGCTTTGAGTGCTTGAAAACCTCCATTTCCATATAAAATACATTCAGTTTGAATGCTCTAAAAATTTGAGCCAAATCTATTTTGCACCCAAGGAATTTTAACCTGAGCATGCTTCCTGAGGTGATGATATATTCTTTTTCAAAAAGATATATTTTTAAAGCACTCGATTATTATTATTATTATTAATTTAAAAAAATCAAACAAAAAAGAGGGAGGTGAATTATTTTTTTAAAAGGGAGGCATTTGGACTTTTGCAGATGGTGAGGGAGGCATGTCAACACTTTTTCAATAGGTGCTCCAAGGAAGGTATGCTCCCTCCTTGAGCTAGGCACCTTGACCTTTCATCGGTATAAGCATTGGGCCCCAAATTTTGATTGCACCTTATTGGAGACCCCATGCTTCAATTTAGGCATCATCTCAGCCTCATACAAGTCCACACAAGTACAACTTTCCCCATGATATACCCCACCATCTGTCTCAAGCTCAACATCACACATTTTGGGAGATCAAATTCTTTGGTTGACATTTTGTGCTTGGTGGTTTGGTGGAGTTTATTTGTTTTTGGGGAATTATTGCTGGTTTCGGTGTGCTAACTTCGGTGTTTCTTAATGGTGGAGTTTTTTTTTTTCATTTTTGGGGAGGCTATTTGTACTTTCCCACCAAGCATTGTTCCTTGGAAGACATGCCTCCACGCTGTGCATGCCTTCTCATGAAAGGTCAAATGCATATGCTTTATTGGTGGGGGCACTAGGCTCTAAGCCTAGATGACCATACATTCCTCCGTCAATATTCAAGTACCTTGGGCCATAATTTTTGCCAAATGTTAAGCTTTCTTTAAGTTTTTTGGACATTTTCTTTGTTTTCAGAAGACACACCTAAATAATCCAGTCCCCAATGTTATCTTTGATCCTTGACCTTGGAGATAGAGCTTGAAGGTTGTGCATTTATTTTTGTGCCCTTGGCCCTATAGGACCATGTTAGCGGCCCCAACAAGCCTTTGGTTGATGGATTTTTGGTTTGCAAATCAATCATCTTTTTTGGCCTTCTTCAATACGATAGTTGGTGCGTCTTTTTAAAATGCCAAAGTCATGGCATTCGAGGCTCTCAAGTCACCATACGCTTTTTTTTGGGTGCAGTTTTCATATCATCAGGGTCCATTTGAGACGCGACTTGCAGTTCGGGACTAGTCAAAACCTCTGTCCTCTTTATGTACATGCACGTTTTCATGGAGCATGACACCTCAGTAATTAATGGCTCCTTTTATTTTTGGTGGTTCTTAGCCATTGACATGTGCAGTGATTATCCTATGGGTTGGTTTGAATTTTTTTTCAAACAAAAGGTTATTTGGTTTTAATTTCCAAATATGCTCATGTATTGGCCACCAGATTTGTTTCTCTAGCATCGACTCTTTTACCGACGACTTTCTAGCATATTTGTCTTGTTACCAACGACCAATTTTTTTTGGTAGGGGTCATTTTCTAACATTTTTTTTTCCTCGATGACTATTTGACTGTCAAATTTATGCTTGCCATCTGTTAATATCAACATAGCATCAACACTACTGTCACCCCTTTAAGCCTTGTTTGGACCTACCTTTAGTTTTTTTCTTGAATATCTTAGGAATACAAACCCCATTTTCTACAAATGAGATATTGTGGGAAAGGTGTTTCCAAGCCCATCACAGTGGTACATGTATTTTTCAGTTTTGGTGCTTTTTTTATGGTTGTTTTTGTTGTTAAAATCAAGGGTTCTATTTTTTACTTTGGGAGATATATCTTGAGAATTCGATCTCTAATTTGGGAATCCTTTATATCATTGGAAAGTTATTTTAGGGCTCTTTCTAGTGATGTTGATTATTTTTCCAGATTCTTCTCTAGGCACATTTTATTTAATCTTTTGCATTTTTGCATTATGGTGGATATGTTGGTTGTTTAAGGTCTGAGGATCAATTTTTTTTCTTTAGATGATTTGTAATGGGTTTTATTATCTATTTTATTAGCCTTATGTCTCTTTTGGTCTATTTAGACATCATTTGTATGCATTCTTGAAAACACACTAAAATAAAGTGCCATATTCCATCTGTATTTTTGTTTTAGTTGTTTTTCCTTTTTTGCCTTCTAATTCAAGTAGTGTCATCTAAGACACTCATGCAAATTATTTTATTTTGAGTATTCACCATATCTCGTGTCTTCTTGTACATGCACTACTTCGATTAAAGTGTCATGCGAGGTTAATGTTTTGCCTTTGTTTGCCATCTTCCTTTGTCCAGTGAGTTTCCCTTCTATGACATTAGCCTCAAGATGGACATCTAAGATTGATCACCTTAGTACATAGATATGTATTCTTTTGTGCATCTTGATCATGATTCTTTGACATGTAGTTCTTTTGGCCAACTTTTGTAGTTGCCTATCATCTCACCCTTGTCTTCATTAGGGGGGTTCTTTTGTTGTTTCTCATGATTTTTTGGTTCAATGGAGTGAGTTGTGTATTAAGTATTTTTTTCTATATACTAGGTAGATGTAGTGGCTGGGTACCTATTCATTTTGGTGACATGGATCATTTACCATAAAGACACTCTTCGTTTTGTTCCTACTTTGGTTACAACCTTCCATGTTTGATTGATTAACTCTTTAGGCTTTGATATTTCATACCATTTGTATCTTCATGTTTAGTTGTTTGTCTTTGTGTGTCTTTTGATTCGATGCAAATTATAGTCTTCTCTACTTGGTCAAGTTCTATTTGATTGGAGGTTCTTTAGATCAACAATTACTTTTGATAGAACTTTGTAGCTTCTGTATGCTTTAGTGGTGTTCTTCATGATCATATTTTGTTATTATCTTCTAGGACATTCCCTATTTTGGAGGCTTCTTTTGTCCTTCACTAGTTCTTTTCAAAATTATTTCCATCTGTTTTTGGAGTAGGGTTTTTCCCATTTGGTTTTCTCTATTTCTCCTCTTTTCAAAGATTTAGTTGTACTTGGGTACCTTATTAGGATTTGTTGTCAGCACCTAAATTTACTTTCACCAATACTTTCTAGGTTTTTAGCTGCTCCCTAGGTTTATCTTAAGTGAAGGTGGGAGTGTTAATTATTAAAAAAAATTCTTATTAATTAAATCATATTGATTTAATTATTAAGTCACTTATCATATCTAATTTACTTAAGCTAAACTTTAGGCATCTACTAACTAATTCTCTCATTAATTATTATAATGCAACCTAGGTTAGTTACCTATTAGGGTTTTGATCTCCTTTATAAGGATGACCTCTCTTTTATATTCATTCATTTTTTATTATAGAAATTTCTATTTTTTCTCATCAAGAATGTCTCATCTATAGATTTTGGAATTCTAGCCTCCAAAATTTTTGCTTTTCTCTTTTTGTGATAGGTGTTTGCATGTAGATGATTCTTGAGAGCTGTGGAGTTGATATTTCATCAACTTCACTAAACTCAAATGAATTTAATTCTACTTTTTTTTATTTTCAAATAATGTTGGGTCAAAGTTTTTTATGGGTCCTACTCGGCTTACCTAGGAGGTCCTTGTTCTTTAATGGTTGGGTCATCAGGCTTAAGCCTATTTGCAGAAGGACTTGTTTGGGGAGATGATCATGGTATAGAAAGATGATGTCTCAATTGTCAAGTTTGAGGAAGGTACATGTGTTCCAATTCATTGTAAAACCTAAACTCGTAGAGGAGGCAACCAACTACAAATGTGAAGGATTGAAGATAAAGAAAAGAAGTTCAAGAGACTGGAAGGATTTTATCAAGAAACTATTTAAAAGGGAGAACAAATGAAGGTCATCCAAAGTGGCCGTGTTAGGTCTCTTCTACCTCCCTTTTATACTGTGACAAGTTATATTGTGATAAAATATTTTACCTTTAAAGGTTATCACAATATTATGGATGGCTACAATCTCCTCATCCTCAACAAAATTCATTAGGTAGAAAATATAGACCTTCATTTCTTTATTGCCATGAGCTAAGCACAAACATTACTAAAGAGGTCTCTCCCCATCTTCATCAAGTTAATATATCCTCCATGTATCTATTTGAGCTTGACCACTCCTTCAATAGTTGCTGTTTTATATCCTACCCTAGTAATATTTCTATAGATTATAGAAAGTAACCACTTACTTCCTAGGACATTTAAACCTACTCCAAAAAATATAATAAAGCTAAAACCAATCTTATTATGAATGATGTCTTATAAATTAAGCATCTCAAAGGTGATGTAGAGAAACATAAAATCCCTTTTGGTAAGTCAAACCCCTCTAAAGAAAGGAAATCTTGGCACTGGTTTGTCATTAATGTTAATGGATATAAAAGAAAGATGTTACAAAACTATATTGTAGATCTTTTCTATAGTTTGTGAATTTTTTATTATCAAGAATTGAAGAGTAAATGACTTAGAAAGGGAAAGTAAAATATTAGAATAAGATTAAGATATGAATTAGGCATGTATTAGAAGCAGTCTTATTTATGAGTGGTGAGTTGAGGTTTTTTTATTGGGGCTTCATTATTTTCTTGAACAAACACATTGCTACTAAAACTATCATATATGTCAAAGCACACAAATAAGCATTGGGGGAGAATTGGGCTATAGGTTGTGAGTAGAGTACTTGATTTGATGTCTTATTTGAAACAACATTTTGATTGTATCATCATGGTGATACGATTATATCAATTTTCAACAAGAAATTTTAATATACCAACTTAGTTTTGGATGCTAATTTATTACTAATTATTAGAGTCATTTTTATACCTAAGTTTGGCATTTGATGTTTAATGCATGTAGTTATGAACTATAATTCTTATGAGAGTGGAACTCAGTAGTATTCCTCATTAAATTGAATCTAGACTAGCTGATGGAGTAGGATGCATGGAATGGGTATCTTCAAAGTATACCAAAGAATTAGGCGCTTCTTCATAGTGGCTTATGATATGGTTCTCATAGGACTTTTGGTCATTAGGTCATTTTTTTCTTTTTACAAATTTTGTTGTTGTTTCTTTATGCAAATTTTTGATGAGGTTTAGTAGATTAGGATACAAGTTAGCAAGTTATATCATGTTTTACTATCAGTTTGGCATATAGATTAGAGTTTTCATTCTATCAATATTGTAGCTTATTTTTATGATGGTTATAATACTTTTAGTACTAGCCTAGGCAAGAAGGTTAGTTGAAATTTTATTGTTAAATGTATTAAGACAATGATATGGATTTTAGATTTTTTAGATCTAAGGGATGAGTTTTGTAAGACTTTCTTTTTAAATCGTATTTTGGATGTATTTTGAGTAGGGTAGTTTTTCTACTTGCGGTTATTTGAGGTTACACTTGTTTGGTGTCTATGATTAGTTATATTATTTTTGGAAGTATCTTTGTGAGGGAACAAGGCCCTTTCCTTTCATAATAAAAGAAAACTTGATGAGTTGTAAATCTCAATTTAGTATGAATAATATCATAATGAAGTTATTTATTTTCTTTTTTTAAGAGGGGTAAACACTTTTGACCTAGAGCTATGAACTAGTGAGGCCACAAATAAGGGACCTCATCCCCATTAGATTTGAAACTTGATGGCAAGGATAACAACTCATCAACTTAACCATCACAACATGCCAATATTGGCTATAATGAAGTTATTTATTTTAATTTGGAATTGATGATGTGAATAACATGGATTATGTTCGTATTCCTTAGTGATTGGTAGGTTGATCATTCTAATGACATTTGCATCAAGATCCTTGAAAGAATTCTTAGATTCCTATGAATACATACACGTGATAGGTGGGTTATACTACAACTCATTGGTGAGTATACTATTAAAATTATAGTGTTTAAATCATTAGTCAAGAATCTCATGTGATGTAAAAATATAGTTATGTTCACAGCAGAACCTTCAAAGAAAGGCACATTCATTTGAAGGTGTTTTCCAATTTTGAGCATGCCACAATTTTTTTTTTCAATTAGTACAATATCCCATGTTTGTTCTTACTATTGTAGGGTGACTCAAATATCATTTTTTATATTCTTTTGAATATTATATACAATTTTTAGAATTTTGGAGAGGAGGAATATTAAACATGTCTCATTATAAACCTCGTACCTTTGTTTGTTATTTCCATCTGAGTACCATATCTTCTTATTGAGATATGAATTTGTGATTTTGTTTAAGGTACCAACATTGGATATGTTTCACTTTCATCCTTTGTGTAGCTTAAGAAGAACAACATTTTAAAAAAGTGGTATAGAGTAGAAATCAATTTAGATGCATTTTTTTGGTTCAATATTTTAACAAGAGGGAAATCTCTAGCAACCATTGAAATTTTCTTATCTTTTGTGTTTTTTTATATATATATTCACCATTTTTAATATATAATTATATTTTTATCAAATTATTAAATTTTATGCATGGTATGGCAATCCCTGATCTATTCAAATTGAAGAACCAAGTTTACAAAAGGATACATAATTAAATCTTGTCAAATATTACTATATATATCACAATGTAAAAGATAAATACTTCAAGAAATAACCTCACATTAATCATTCTTTATTTATAAATAGGTCTGTCCATCATTAAGAAAAAAAAATCAATCTAAAAATTAAATAAACAATTTTATCATCCAACTTATATGTTTTTAATTCTAGTTCATAACATTACAATAACTTATTTATTATTTTAGAATAATTGTTTATCTTACAAACTATTTAAAAACTATTTTTTAGGTTTCTTTGCAAATAAAATATATATAAAATAACACAAGGACTCAACTTTAAAATTTTGAGTCAAATTCATTGCTATATATTTAACAAGGGCTGTGAGCAGCTGGAGTCCCTGCCTACAATATATCAAAATTCAATACAAAGTAATAAATTGTTAAAAGGCTCACCGATAATTTGAAAATATTTTTCTTAATCAAAAGATTTATTGACTTGCGATTAATTGAATCACATATTCATCACTCCATCAAAAATGATCTGGCACCACTTATCATGTCTCAGGTTTAAGATATATGAATTTTGGAATGAAATTAAAAAAAAAATTCTTACATATCAGAAAAAATTCTTACAAAATCTCTTTACACCAAAATACACACCTTCCATATTTTACATTTTAAAGGGCTCTATGATTCAACAAGTATCGTGCAAGTTGGCAAGTTTGGCATTGCTTCTGAAAACGATAAATTTTTCTTTCGGCAGTTGGAACTGATTAGGAAAAAAACCTTCCCTCAGTCTTTACTTCTTGGACCTCGTAATACCATTGAATGTATTCTTTGACAATTCCTGCAAAACAAATTAGGAGAAAACTATTAGTAAAAATGAGAATTGAAATGCCTATTCTAAACTTCAACACTACTATTAGATTTTAAATGAATCTTTTGTCATGCGAAATCAATTGTAATTTCCATCCTATCTTTGAACAATAGCAAGCTGTTAAACATGTTATATAGATAATGTGATTCATCACACTCATGTAAGTTGAGATACTAATGAAAAATCATTATTTTGGAAACTTTTCACACAAGATCTCAATTGCTATCTACTAAGAGATTTTGAATCTAAAACCCAATCTATAACTAAAATAACAAACTAATTTATATTGTATTACATTATGTTTCTGATTGAATTTCAAATATATAACAGGAAAAGTCGTTGTATAATGAAATAGAGTAGCTTTTCTTGAAAACTGTCACACAAGAACACAGCAATCTTCGAAATTAGAGAAGTAAAATTACAACTACATATTACACTCTCTATCTTTAGCTAGCATTAACACACTATATTCTCTATTATGCGTAGATCGCATGGAAGTTGCTGGGTCTTTTCTTCTTGTGTGCTATGGTTGTCAGCATGAAATAGTCATATCAGTGATACTTGAGTAAGAAGATACAAGTATCTTTGCCCTCATATCCGCATCTATGCTTTTACGCCTTTGTAATGACAAAATTGAGAATAACCTATTACTAGGGTAGAGCAATATCGATGAGAATAATCTTTAACTTATTACTAGGGTGGACATGGCGTGAGAGATAAGACACCAATAAAATCAGAAAATTACGACCAAATCAGAACTGTCATGAGGGAGAAGGTTAGGAAAGAAAATTCGTTGCATATCATAAAATAATTTAGAGTAGCCCAACATTTTCTAGCAGAGAACGTGTTTCACCAACTATAATGATAATATAATTTGCGTCAAGATGGTCCAATTCAAAGCAATAAGTCATGAATTTAGAATGACAAACATGTAGCCATAACAAATTTTCTGTAGCAACCGTTTCCGTTTTGGATTTTTCAGACAGAATGTGTATGGTCTGTTATTTTGATGCTACTATCCATTTCAGGCTTTTCTGTTATTTTCATGCAACTATCCAATTCAGGCTTTTCCATCAATGTTTAGTTCAGTTACCCACCTATAACTATATGTATTAGTGAGGGGTCTTAAGTACCTCTTGCCAAGTTGCTGGCTTAAAGGATAAGAATCCGATTACACATATTTTTTATTCTGTGAAAATGTAAAGTGAACCATTTTGCTTCCGAGGTTAGGACTCAAAATCATGAACTGTATGCAATTGCCATATTAAAATTTTCTAATTTCTAAAGTGTGAGAATTTCATTTTAAATTGGATGGTTACCATATTTCCATTGTTGGACAACTATTTGGTTTAAAAGTGATGCAGTAAGAACTTAAGATTTTTTTATTCAAACATAAAACACATGGTTTACTACTTCTATCACAAGGACAAGTTTTTGAGATATGGAAACATCAACTTTCAAATACAGATTAGAGTTCAGTCTTCATGAGCTACATAAAGTCTCTTCTTAAGGGAGCGCTAAGCATTTCGACTTTACCATTACAATCTTACTCTACTCAGATCTTCTATGTTTTCTTGACACAGAACCCACCCTCATCAATTTAAACGTAGCATAACAAAAAAGTGTGACAAGAACTCAAATGGTAGGAATGACATACCATAATTCAAGAGGCCAAATACCACAAACTAATTTGTATTTCCCAATGATCAAATGATAATACATTTTTTCTTTTGTGTATTTGTAGCCTTGTTAAATCTCAAACTTCAAAAGTAATGTAAAATCTATCTATACATGGCATAAGTAGGATGCAATACAAGTATATTAGACTCAGAGTTTAATTAAGTATTTTTCAGTTTTGCATCAGATTAGTATGTTATTACAGAAAGGGTAAAATAGTCAATGTTCGGTTGTTTCATTATTAAAAAAACCACTCAAATAACATAATGCTATCGAAGAATATTGATCCGCTTGAATGTATCACCCAAATGAATCATAAGTGACAATCTGGCAAAATTAAAACCTTTAGTAAATTTACACATGACACAATTAAGAAATCCCCATTCAAATCCCCTATTTTCTTTGTTTCTTTAGGCAAGTTGCAGATTTGAATCAACACTCAGATCATTATGGCTATGAGTCATTGAGTAAGGATTTCCAAAGTAAGACTCTGGCCATGAGACTAGCCCGTGTATATCCAAACAAGCTACGGCTACGAGACTGATTTTGAAGCAAAAATAGGACAAATGAAGATGTAATATATCTTCAGCATGTTGCTTAGTGTATGGAGTGTATATCCAAACAAGCTACGGCTACGAGACTGATTTTGAAGCAAAAATAGGACAAATGAAGATGTAATATATCCTCAGCATGTTGCTTTGTGTATGACTCCATACCTAGACTTAGACACTTAGAGACTTTGACTATGAAAAATCTAAACGTATCTAGGTTAACATATATTATTCATTTTCCATTGGGTTTTCCGAGGCCATAATGTGAATTGAAGGCGAAAGACCAACTAGTCCATGCTAGCATAGCCTATCATGAACACACTAAAAAAAATAGTTGGAAATATCTGTAAAGTTTCAATTCATTTGTCATAGAAAAAAACCAAACTCTTATGAAAGAAATGCATACAAAAAATAATACAATCACAACAACTGGACAATAAAATACAAAAATTTATATGATTGAATTCGTATGCTAGGCCCAAAAGCTATTGCAAAAAACAATGATGATCAAAATAAAAATTGGAGGAAACAAAATAGAACTATACAATTCTTCTATTAATTCTAAAACAGTCAAATCAATGACCTATCCACAACAGATTTGTATACCCCAAATCAACATCATGGAATGAATGAATTTCTCTATAGAATCAAATAAACATAAAAGTTGAATCCAAGCTAGCGAACCCTATACCTAATAACAAGGAAGTCAGTCCATTCAATTTTCTCTGTGAAGTCCTACAATCCTTCTGCAACCTAGTAAAAAATATAGAAATGCATGGTTTTTATTCATTAAGAGATAAGAACCAACAAGAATTCAAGAATGTGATAGAACTATTTTAAACTTATAGAAATCTAAAACATTTAAGAAGAACATGTCCAGGGCTTTTGAATAACATAGCACTTTGATGGGAAAGCCGTAAAAATCTCCCTCTATCTTACAAAAATCTCCATGCCATACAGAAAGGGGAATATTTTTTCACCACGTATCATTTCTTTCCCACCACGTAGCCTTCCTCGAAAATGACAGGTGCAATTCTTAAATAATTTTCCAAATATTTCTACTAAAAATGAAAAGACTACCTAGAAAAATAGTTATAACCAATAGGAAAAAAGTAATTTAAAATTATGACGTCAATTCTTTTCTAGATTCCTCTAAAACCATAGTGTAAAGCAAGATTGTTTCACATTGTACAATTTTAAAGAAACAAAGTAATGTTGGATAGGACTACCGAAAACTTTAGTCTCTTGCCTAATGGCAGGGACTAATAAGTATTGGTTCACAAGAAACTCTCTTTCATGAGAATGAATTGCACTCATTGCATCTAGATGATGCTCATAAATGTGGAGTATTGAACCTTTCAAAACGTTCCTCATCCCAATACCTCCAACTCAAATACATTTAACTATAAAATTTCATCTCTCGTAAACCATTTTCATATTTTCTTTCAAATAGATCTTTTAAAAAGTATAATGAAATCTAGAAATAAATATTCTAAAATATTTTAGCTTTTTTATACATTAAATATTCATATTCATGAAAAAAAAAGACAAACAAAATAATTATTTTCCAATCTTATAACAAAGCCATATACTTTCAACAATCATTTAGAGATAAATATTTAAAATGTGATTTACTGTATATCTTTACAAATCTAAGACACAGTTAACTCTAAATATTTATATTTCTAATATAAAGATTTACAATTTACAAGCCTGCCCACAGCCATCAACTAGTTAATGGTCATATACTCTTCTCTTTGGCTCTTAATGCCCTTTTTCCTATAAAGAACAGTGATTTTCTGAGACAGTAAAAATATCAACTTCAAAATAACACACAATAGTTCAAGAAGAAATCAGATTGGTGTTTGGTAATAGCAGAGCACATCTCCCACTGCCTGGTTTGGACCAATTCACAATCCCGCCAAGGACCATTATTTGACCCAAGCCCTTACTATATTCTCACACTCTTCTCCTCTTTAATCTCACCACCATTTTTTCTATGAAAAGCATTAAAATCCTTCCATTTCCTGGCACTTTTGCGACTTCGTATAGAAAGATTTAACGGCAAAAAGAGAAGTATCTTTAGTAGAATCGCTTTTGTTTGAGGAGTAGTGATGGAGAGACGACTTGCATTGCTGACAGAACAACCTATAGAGCGGAGCCTGGATTGATGAGGAGAACGCAGGGGTAATGTGGATTAAGCCCAATCAGAGTCTATAAACTAACATCTCCTTTCAACAACCAAACTTAACTCATTTTATAACTGACTATAATTGGACAAAGAAACTCATATCTGCTGATATCTCCATGATGAGAATATCCCGTTCCAAACACAAATAAATTTTTGTAACTGAAATACAAACAATAAGGGTTAAGAATACACACAGTCCCATCATATGGTCAATCCACTTTGTATTTGACTTGCTGCAACATAGGGTAAACTTCAAATACCAATTACAAGGTTAAGAATAGCAAAATGCAAATAAGTAAATGAAAACATTCGGGAAAGCCAAAGTCACAGAGATGATCATACATAAACATGGAATGTTATTTTATTCGTCACTGCGTATTACATTGAACATTCTTGTTTCCCATCGGTTCTCTAATCTCTTCTTCTACTACCCTACCAGACCCACCTATCGGATTTCCTTGCATTGTATTTAACTTGCAAGACCCGATAACTAGTTCATATCACTACTTTATTCTAACTTCCCACAACCGATTCAAACAACTGATGTTACTATGTCAACTCCACAATAATACAAAATATTTTGTTAAATCAAAATACTTAAGAGTTCACCCGACATATTATAAAATAAATCTTGATAATGTCTACATCATCTCGAAGATGTAAAAATTCTCGAATCTGTGAAGTAATTTCAATTGCAGGATGCCCTTGCATCATACTCTCGGGGACAAAAAAATTCAAGTTCCATTGAATTGATGTGATCTTCTTTCAAGTCTTCCAATTGTATGAAGGCCATAATGTTACCATAAGAATGACTGAATTGATGCCACTCGCCATAACATGTTGATTCCAATCTTCATGGAAAATATCATTCTTGGCAAGTGTAGTGCTACCTTCTTTGAATCCTGAAAAAAATACCTTAGTCAGCCTCATATCACCTGCATACCAATCAACTAGATCCACAATATGATCTTCTCCTTGTTTGTAAATCTCTAAAGCATCACATTCATCAACAAATACTTCATCCCTGTCATCAATAGTCTTCTCTTCAACATCTGATCTTTGTGCTACATCTTTTCCTTCCTAATCATTTGTGTCAACATCTCCATCATTTGGGCAAACAATTTCTTCAACCATACCTATCACCAACTCTCCTTCATCAGCAAGAACCTTTTCCTCACAAGGTTCAACAACAACCTCTTGTTGTTCACTCTCACTCTCACTCTCTACACCAGCATTCATCTACTGTCTGTGCCCTTCCAATGGAATGTGTACCACTTCTTGATCCTTGTCTTCATCAACAACTTCATCTTCATCTACTGCTTGCTCCAAAAGCAATGCTATCCTCTCCCACTTTGCAATACTCTTATCTAAGTCTTCTCTAAGATTCTTGTAACTTTTTTCTTCTTGTTCTTCCAAAACCCTTCTTAGGCTTCTCAACTCCTCTTGTCTCATCCATTCTATTTCTTTCTTTCTTGCTTCTTCTTCCTTCTTCTTCCTTTCTCTTTCTTTTCTCACCGTCTTATCACCATACAAGTACTCCTTTAATGCCTTAATTAGTTCTCTTTCACTCCTTGTCAAAGCCATCTCTTCTCACCAATCTAGGGTTCCTTAGATATCCAGCCACCACCTTGGAACACTCTCAAAGGATAGTAAAACTCCAAGCATCAACAAGGGACCTTCAATCTTCCAAATCCTAGATTTTCTTCCCAGACCTTTTGATGTTCTTTGATACCAATCTGATGTGGAGAACACAGTGGTAATGTGGATTAAGCCCAATCAGAGTCTATAAACTAACATCTCCTTTCAACTCATAAACAAACGAACTTAACTCATTTTATAACTGACTATAATTGGACAAAGAAACTCATATCTGCTGATATCTCCATGATGAGAATATCCCGTTCCAAACACAAATAAATTTTTACAATTGTAATACAAACAATAAGGGTTATGAATACACACAGTCCCATCATATGGTCAATCCACTTTGTATTTGATGTGCTGCAACATAGGGTAAACTTCAAATACCAATTACAAGGTTAAGAACAACAAAATGCAAATAAGTAAATGAAAACATTCAGGAAAGCCGAACAGTCACAGAGATGATCATAAATAAATATGGAATGTTATTTCATTCGTCACTGCGTATTACGATGAACATTCTTGTTTCCCATCGGTTCCCCTAATCTCTTCTTCTACTACCCTACCACACCCACCTATCGGATTTCCTTGCATTGTATTTAACTTGCAAGACCTGATAACTAGTTCATATAACTACTTTATTCTAACTTCCCACAACTGATTCAAACAATTGATGTTACTATGTCAACTCCAAGATAATACAAAATATTTATTAAATCAAAATACTTAAGACTTCACCCGACATATTATAAAATAAATCATGATAATGTCTACATCATCTCGAAGATGTGAAAAGTCTTGAATCTATGAAGTAATTTCAATTGCAAGATGCCCTTGCATCATGGATGCACTAAGATTCTAAAATGCTTGTCTTTGGATAGCTTTAGGTCCTCTCTACCATATGGGGATCCCCTTCGATTGTTCAAAAAAAGGTGCTCAATTGAGCAAGCCAATACGTGATGAATCTTTGGGGTTGTATGTAGATGCCTTTCAATGGAGACATGGGTTTATTAATATCATTAACAATAGTGAACCATTGAGATACATGCAATAGCCAAAAGAAAATAGAACTCCAGATTGCATGAACCCAGATTGGTTGTTATCAAACCCAACAACACAAATATAATATTTTTGGATCCAATAAAGATAATACTTCATTTTACATATGCATCAAACAAGATATGAATAGATACAAGCAGTAACCAAATGACAATAATTATAAAATATGGCATACATAGTGAGATATTCGCACAATACCTCCAACGATAGAATAGGGTAGCACTAAACCACTAAGAGTAGGGAGGATCTTCCACCTATAAAATTATCCACAACTTCCCCAACCTTCAACCTAAGAAATAAGAAGAAAAATCAAATCCAATCCATGATGCAATACAATGCCCAACCATCTCATTATAAAGGCCTTTGAGAAGCATCCAAAGATTTAGAATAGGCCAATAATATTAATTTTTTTTTTTTTTTATTAATTTAGGCCCCCTATTAATGAATTAAAATAACTAATTAAATACCCTTTGTTATTTAATTTAATTTATGGGACCAAATAATAAATTAATAACATTAAGATTTGGAGACATGACATATCCTTACGGACCAAAGATTGCTTATCATCAAGTAATCTACAATCAAACAAAAGGCTATCACCACCAGGACTCCAAACCAAACTTGAAGGAAAAATGAGTAAATTGGCATCAAACCTTTGTTGTGTCCTACTATCAACAATTCTCCACTATGCAACTTTGATATAAATATTGTCATGTCTGTAGTTAGTAGGATCCCAAAGATGCCAATCTTGAAATTCATTGATGTAATCCTTTAGGGCCCGTTTGGTTGCTGGAATAGGAATAGAAAATTTGGAATACATTTTCCATTTTTTGTTTGCTTCGTCACTTGGAATAGGGAATAGGAATACGTTTTCCCATTTTGCCTCTAAAATGAGCTTATACGCATTCCAAAAAATACCTGTTATTGGAATAGCCATTCCTATTCACAATATTACATGCCTATTCTCCATTCCTATGCCCGCAACCAAATGGGCCCTTAGAGAATAAATTTCATAATCAAATAATTTGGTATAAATTTTTCTTTCAAATGATTTTCGGTAATGCCTTTGCTTGTAGGTTCATGATTCTATTTATGTGACTCTATAGAGATCATGCTCTAAAAGATTTATAATAGGTTTCTCTCCTTCCACACATTGAATATATTATGAGGATCAACTTTGACATTGGCTCAGTTGTCATCCTATTTCAAATCTTCTATTTCATCTCATTCCTTGACCTCAAACCAATCTCCATCTTAACCTTGTTTGAATAATTAATAATTTCTCCAACTTCAATCTTTTAATTTTCTTCATATTTTTGTTGTTCTCCATCTAGAGAGGCAATTAGAGTCTTTTACTTGTCCATGTGCTCTGATGCCTATATGATTTCATCCTATAGGCACTAATTAATCTCCTACTTCAACCGATTGTTGAAGAGTATATTGTTCCGAGATGATAGATACTTCATTTTCAATTCTATAAAATCCTTTGGAGATATGTCTCCCTTCCATCCACCAATCACCTAATACTACTTGATTTTCTTTAGTGACTCAACCAAATTGAGTGCTTGCAATCCTAATCCTTGGCTTTAGGAGTGAAATTCATCATTAATGACCTTGCACCCACTAGGAGGTTTAGTGTTTCCTTATCTATTCTTGGAGATTCTATTGACTTCTTCCTAGTTATCTCAACATTACACTCAAACCATTACTAGTGCCATGATCCGATCTCAATATTGATAGGCTAGCAAGATCACCAACTTTGATACTACTGTAGTATCCCCAACTTAGATTTTTGACAAACACAACAAATCACAATGTATGAATATAAGCCAATGTATGGGCATATGCACCGAGTTGTGGTGCCAAAAAGGTGACAAGGTTTTTTTTTCTTCATAATTTCAATAGCGTATACGTGCTATAGTGCATGTGTGCTATAGTGTGTATGCTCTATTTGCGCAATCAAAAAAGTATATATGATGGGCTACAGACCCACAACCATCATTTTTATATTCTTTTTTTGCTATTCCCATAAAGAACAACACATATGCGGGTCAAAATTCTAAGTTTTCACCATCATTTGCCAATATGCCTCCTCACCAACGAAATCGAAGACAACAAGCACACCCACGACAATGCTGTAAGTGATATAAACTTAACTTTACGTTGTTTAATATATTTTTCATATTGTTTTGTAGGGTTTTTACAAATTTCATTTAGATTTGTTTATTTATTTAGATTTCAATTGATTTTTTATCAGGAAATGTCCATAATCAACCACAAAATCCACAAGAGCCTCAAAACCCTCCTCAAGAAGAACAACAAATTCCACAACCTGAACCAATTGCAAGACCTCTGCCAGGCACACAAGAAAATATAATAAATGAAATAGAGAGAGGCAAAACTGAATTAGAAAGACTCATTGCTCAGTTGAAAGAATCTGAACAAACCAATCCAATGAGGGCTCAATTGGAATCATCCCTTGAATCCATTAACACCTATATAGCCTCAGTTAGTGGTCAATTAGATATTTGGTGGGTTAAGAGGGATGATCAAAAAATATTTTATGCAAATAAATTGTCATATGAAGATGTTAAAAAAAAAGAAATACCAAAAGGTAGTATATGTGCATTATTTAGAAAACTCGGTGAGCAAAATAATATTAGAGAGGGTACTAAATGATTCCCCATCCAATTGTGCATACATGATGCTATTAGAAACAATTTTTGGGATAGATGGTGGATGGTTTTTGATGCCCCTCCTTGCAACAATCACGAGGTCCCCGTGTATTTTTTGAAGAAATTATATTGTGAGTTTGTCCTTGGGGAGATCCCCAATTATTTTGATATATTAGACTCCTAGGGTAGAGGTAGGGGGTCATCATTTGAGAGGTCGGGAGCACGTCATTACCCTAATGTAGTTAGGGCACCTGTGGTCAAGCCACATCGCGAGCATGTTACTATTCTTTCAGTTGTGAAGGAAAATATAGAGGTCAGTGCTCTAGAGACCATTAATGCTTTGACATAGACCCTCATCCATTCCATGAGTCCATTAGTTTAGGGGGGAGACTTCTGTGCATCGTGGTCACATGTGCACTTCATGTGGATCCCTATGCACATTTGGCACTCATGTTGGAGATGGTGAAGATGATGGCCTTGTCACCGATCAATTCCTGAACGACACATTTGGCATTGACACATAGGTAAATTACAATTATAATTTACTAATTTGATCACATTTCAAATGTATAGTGAATGATTAATTAATTAGCTTCTATTGACATTGTTCAAAATTCATGGTCAGAGTGTTGGTGGGCCTAGTAGCGATCCTCCAGGCCCATTTTTTGTCCCTTCCATGACTCCTGAGGTATGTATCGATTTAATAATTTTAATTAATACATATATTTATTACATAGTCATATTAAGGATTGACAAAAAAAATTATACATGTGCATCAGTTCTAACAGGACCCTCAACCTTTACCATAGACACGAAGCATAGACATCGTATGAGCTTCACATAGGTACAATTGTTTCATGTTAATTTAATTCATTTGATTATATTTATTTTATGTTTCATGTTAGATGTAACGTGTATTGTATGACATGCAGCTCATGATGTCGGACACATCTCCTCATCTGTGCTAGTCTATTGATAGTGGAGTGGCCACAGCTGTGGCTAGCTCACAGCCACTGACGGAGGTATGAAAGAATTTTATTCATTTTAGTTGTTGTTTATAATAGTTAATCTCAAAATTTCTAATGTTATTTATAAGTGATTATATTTATTGAATTATTGTAGGGTCTCGTCACACGTGATTTTCCACGAGCATTTGAGGTGAACTTATAGAGTGACTATTTGTTGGCGGTAAGAAAATAATTGATTTTGTGTATACATATATTTGATTTCAACATATAATAAATATTGATTCATATCTACTTTCTTTGTATTAGTTGGAGTTGGAGAAGAGGCTCAACAAGAGGTTAAGTGAGCGTGTCAAGAGGGCCCCGTCATCTCCACTATCTCCCTCCACACGATGGCAAAGGACATCAAGAGACTTGTTTCCTTCCCCTCATGGGAAGGAAAAGATGTAGTTGATCTAGACATATATATATATATATATATATATATATATATATATATATATATAGGCATCGGTGGACATATTTGATACACATTTGATGTATATGACATTCTATATTTGATGTATGACATTATTCGACTTATGACATTATTGGTTAATATATGATATGTTTGTTCATATACGACATATGATATGATATGTTTGTTCATGTTTGTTCATGTATGACATTAAATTAGATATGTTCGTGTATGATATTAAATTAGATATGTGCATGTATGACATTAAATTCAATACCTAATCTATTCAAAACTTTGATAGAATATTGATTAACAATAAACTTTATCATTGTTTAAGCATAAGTTAATCATTTGCAATATTTCATCATCATATGATTTATGATCTTGTTCATGTTTAAATTTTTCCTTCTCTATCATTTGTTTATCAAGTTTAATTCAATACCTAATTAGTTTGAATTTTTTATACAATATTGATTGGCAATAGACTTTATCAGGCAATATTCATGGACCTCCTGGCAATTGGTCACCTAAATGAGAACCTTGAGATTTATTAGGAACTCCATTAAAGAAATCAGTAGTTTGAAATTACTCTATCCAAAAAAATTAGATCAAAAGTTCTCTAAACATTTATGTTAAAAATAAGAAAAAAATTTGATCACAAGTGGTCACAAAGTTTGTGTAGAAGAAAAAATCATTGTTACAAAAAGAATATAGACAAGAAGAAAAAACACAATTAGCTTGTTGAGCTTCAATACATAACCACCATTCTTTATCATCAATTGAAAAATGTCAGAGATAGTAGACAAAAGATGGATTATTTGCAAAAAAAGACATTTTAAAAATCATCAATGTAACATAATCACTGATAGTTTTATGTGTATTCATACATTAATGATTGTAACATAATCACCAATTGATTGGAATGTGTTGTTATTATTCCATAGTAACTAGATTAAGGTAAAAATAAAAGTTTAATAAATAGTTGTGATGTATAAGAAAGAGAGATATCTCACATGAGAGGGGGACAAATCTAAGATGACACATAAGATACTTGTAAGAGGGAGCTATACTTGTTAACAAATTTACAATGCATGTTATGGAAAATCATAGAGCATCTTTAAAAGGAAATAAAAGAGTATGACAAGTGGAAGGAACATGTTGTTTTGTAGACTTGTATTCAAATTTGGGTGTCGATTTTCTAATGAAGGATTCAAGCACTGCAATTTGGTAGTTTTGGCTCATGTTATCCTTGTATCTCACTTTATCTTGTATCTCACTCTCTCTTATCCAACCCCCCCCCCCCCTCTTCATATTTCTATTTTTTCCATATCTATGTAGCCATCTATCCTCTTCATCTCCCCCTCACTAATGCAGAGATGTTGAGCAAAAAGTGAGGTTTAAGCACTTTCTTCTTCCTAATCTACCAAACTAAACTTGTGGCCTTCCTAATATCTTACTCCTTTAGGATATCATTTTTGTGGCCTATCTAAAGTGATAGGGTCATTTGTGAACTCCTCCAAGGTGAGTATTTCTCCAATCAAGATCTTGCACCTTTTTGTTTTAGGAACACTAGCCATATTCCAAGCCAATAACTGCAACTCTTCACCAATAGCTTCACCAACCCCAAGTTTCTATTGGGACACCTTCCTTATGTTGAACTGATTGAGAATCAACTCTTGGTTTAACCCTCCAATTGTCATACAGTACAAAATGTTGACTATCATAGAATTCCTTGTAGGTCTCCTAATTTGATTTTCTGGAGTTAAATTCCTCTTAGGTTGAAATCTAACTATTCTATGGGTAGATTCAAACACCCTTTTGAAATTTATTTAAGACTCCAAAGCCTAGATTCCCAATTCCATTCTAGTAGCACCTAACCCATGTAAAGTACATAGACCTAATAAGGTCACACTAGGTTTGGCTTTCAAAGTAATTACTCAATTTTTGGTGCATGAATTGGTGCATGGCCTTAGACCTCCTCTATTCACCAATATTTATCATCTTCAAATTATGATGAAACACAATAATGTTTCCACTTTTTTCTATTATATATTCCCCCTTATGAAAATACTCATAGAACTAATAAACCAGTCATCTCCTCCTTGCAACACTTCTCTACTTCATGTCTTTGCTTGACTCATATCTTAACTATAACACTTCTCTCCCTTAGTAGCATTCACCAATAGTTCATTTATCCCCCTTTGACTCATATCTTCTATTTTTACATCACTACCTTTGATATAAGTCCATTCAATATTTTATCTTCATTAACAATTTATCAATGTTTTAAACTAAATTTCCAATGTTGTTAACTAAATTTCCCCTTTTCTTAACATCTTTAAAGTTAGTCAATATTGATTATCCATTGTCACATAGGAATAGGATGAGATTGGGGATAGGGTTTAGTTGGCCACCCAGAGCTAACAGGGCAGAAAATTTGATCCCATGACGAAAGGTGAGAGAGATTTGGCAGTTGGCAACTTTGTACTAACCAACACTGCAAGTTTCAACATCACCCAAGATGGCATTGTAAAATGAAAAAAAAATGTGATCTCCAAAAAGTGAGAGAGGTTATTGTAGGTCTCTGCAACATGGTCCTATAGGAATTGGAATTGCATTCATACCTTGTACAAGCTCCGAGATATACCCCGTCAAAGATCGCAGCCCTATGGGATTTAGTAACCCTTGGGGACATTCCAGTTTGGCATGCCCGAGAATGTTTGACCACTGAATGGGATAGGAAAAGGTTTAGGATAGGGTTTACCTGACCACTTGGAGCTAACAGAGTAGACAGTTCGATCCCACAATGAAAGGTGAGAGAGATTTGGCAGTTGGCAACTTTGTACTAGCCAACACTGCAAGTTTTAGCATCACTTGAGATGGCATTGTAAAATGAAAATGGAATGTGATCTCCAAAAAGTGAGAGAGGTTATTGTAGGTCTCTGCAAAATGGTCTTTTAGGAAATAGAATCACATCAATACATTGCACGAGCTTTGAGATATGCCCCGTCAAAGATCGCAGCCCTATGGCATTTAATGACCCTTGGGGACATTCCGGTTCGGCGTGCCTGAGAATGTTTGAGCACTGAAGTGGATAGGATGAGGTTCAAGATAGGGTCTACTTGGCCACCCAGAGCTAATGCAATAGACCGTTCGATCCCACAACGAAAGGTGAGAGAGATTTGGTAGTTGGCAACTTTGTACTAGCCAACACTGTAAGTTTCAGCATCACCCGAGATGGCATTGTAAAATTAAAAAAGAATGTAATCATCAAAAAGTGAGAGAGTTTATATTAGGTCTTTGTAACACAGTCTTGTAGGAACTAGAATCGCATCCATACCTTGCATGAGCTCTAAGATATGCCCCATCAAAGATCGCAGCCCTATGGGATTTAGTGACCCTTGGGGACATTCCGGTTTGGCATGCCCGAGAATGTTTGAGCACTAAAGGGGATAGGATGAGGTTGAGGATAGGGTTTACCTGGCCACCTGGAGCTAATAGAGCAGATAGTTTGATCCCACGACAAAAGATGAGAGAGATTTGGCAGTTGGCAACTTTGTACTAGCCAACACTGTAAGTTTCAGCATCACCCGAGATGGCATTGTAAAATGAAAATGGAATTTGATCCTCAAAAAGAAAGAGAGGTTATTGTAGGTCTCTACAACATAGTCATGTAGGAACTAGAATCGCATCCATACCTCACACGAGCTCTGAGATATGCCCCGTCAAAGATCGCAGCCCTATGAGATTTAGTGACCCTTGGGGACATTCTGGTGCGGCATGCATGAGAACGTTCGAGAATTGAAGGGGATAGGAAGAGGTTGAGGATAGGGTTTACTCGGCCACATGGAACTAATAGAGTAGACAGTCCGATCCCATGATGAAAGGTGATAGAGATTTGGAAGTTGGCAACTTTGTACTAGCCAACACTGCAAGTTTCAGCATCACCCGAGATGGTGTTGTAAAATGAAAATGAAATGTGATCTCCAAAAAGTGAGAGAGATTATTGTAGGTCTCTGCAACATGGTCTTGTAGAAACTAGAATCACATACATACCTCACATCGTATCCATGCCTCATACATACCTCATACAAGCAGTCACTAAATGACAATAATTATAAAATATGGCATACATAGTGAGATATTTGCACAATACCTCCAATGATAGAATAGGGTAGCACTAAACCACTAAGAGTAGGGAGGATCTTCCACCTATAAAATTATCCACAACTTCCCCAACCTTCAACCTGAGAAATAAAAAGAAAAATCAAATCCAATCCATGATCCAATACAATGGCCAACCATCTCATTATAAAGGCCTTCGAGAAGCATCCAAAGATTTAGAATAGGCCAATAATATTAATTATTTTACTTGTTTATTAATTTAGGCCCCATATTAATCAATTAAAATAACTAATTAAATACCATTTTTTATTTAATTTAATTTATGGGACCAAATAATAAATTAATAACATTAAGATTTGGAGACATGACATATCCGTATGGACCAAAGATTGCTTATCATCAAGTAATCTAAAATCAAACAAAAGGCTATCACCACCAGGAGCCCAAACCAAACATGAAGCAAAAATGATTAAATTGGCATCAAACCTTTGTTGCGTCCCACTATCAACAATTTTCCACTGTGCAACTTTGATATAAAAATTGTCATGTCCATAGTTAGTAGGATCCCAAAGATGCCAATCTTGAAATTCATTGATGTAATCCTTTAGAGAATAAATTTCATAATCAAATAATTTGGTATAAATTTTTCTTGCAAATGATTGTCGATAATGCCTTTTCTTGTAGGTTCATGATTCTATTTACGTGACTCTAGATCATGCTCTAAAAGATTTATAATAGGTTTCTCTCCTTCCACACATTGACAATATTATAAGGATCAACTTTGACATTGGCTCAGTTTTCATCCTATTTCAAATCTTCTATTTTGTCTCATTCCTTGACCTCAAACCAATCTCCATCTTAACCTTGTTTGAATAATTTATAATTTCTCCAACTTCAATCTTTTAATTTTCTTCATATTTTTGTTGTTCTCCATCTAAAGAGGCAATTAGAGTCTTTTACTTGTCCATGTGCTCTGATGCCTATATGATTTCATCCTATAGACACTAATTAATCTCCTACTTCAAACCATTGTTGAAGAGTATATTGTGGTGAGATGATAGATACTTCATTTTCAATTCTATAAAATCCTTTAGAGATATGTCTCTCTTCCATCAACCAATCACCTAATACTACTTCTTTTTCTTCAGTGACTCAACCGAATTGAGTGCTTGTGATCCTAATGCTTGGCTTTAGGAGTGAAATTCATCATTAATGACCTTGCACCCACTAGGAGGTTTAGTGTTTCCTTATCTATTCTTGGAGATTCTATTGACTTCTTCCTAGTTATCTCAACATTTCACTCAAACCATCACTCAGTGCCATGATCTGATCTCAAAACTGATAGGCTAGCAAGATCACCAACTTTGATTCTACTGTAATATCCTCAAATTAGATTTCTGACAAACACCACAAATCACAATGTATGAATATAAGCCAATGTATATGGTATGGTCTATAAGGCATAAATGTATGTCAATGCCTCCAATGAGTCCTTAATCTATCTATGTAGAATGGTGATGACCGAGCCATACAATCAAGTGCTCTTGTTCTTGGCATACAATGTTGACTGTGTTGTATGGGTTCTAAAATTTGGCAAGGATGAAGATCATACATGGTGTGACTGCAACAACCTTTGATAGAGAGAATACTTGGCTATCATACAATGAAAATGAATGGTGATTGTAGAACATATTGAGAGGTTCAAAGAGAATATGGAAATACTAAGGCCATGAACTTCTTAGGATGATTGTATAATATCCGTATACTAGGCTTTGGATAAATTTAGGTCCTCTCAGTCATACGGGGATCCCCTTCGGTCATTTGACAAAAGACACTCTATCAAGTAAGATAATATTTGATTAATCTTTGGAGTAGTATGAATATGCCTTATACTACAGATATGGATTTATTAATATTATTAATGATAGTGAACCATTGAGATACATCCAATAACATGACATATAAAACTCTAGATTGTACGAACCCAAAGTGATTGTTGCCAAAACCAACAATATCAATATATTATTTTCGGACCCAATAGAGATAATTTTTCATTTTACATATGCATCAAACAAGATCCAAATAGATAGAAGTAATTGCCAAATGACGATGATTAACAAATATGGTGCATATAGTGAGATATACACATGATACCTCCAACAATAGAATAGTGTAACACTAAACCACCGAAATTGTAACAGGTAAAGTAGGGAGGATCTTGCAGCTCTAAAACTGCGCACAACTTCTTCAGACTTCAACCTCTAGAAATACAAAATAAAATGAAATCCAATTGATGCTCCAATACAATGACCAACCATCTCCTTATAAAGGCCTCCAAGAATCATCTAGAGATTTACAATAGGCCAACAATATTAATTATTTAATTTCTTTATTAATTTTGGCCCATATTTATCAATTAAAATAATTAATTAGAGGCTCTTTATTATTTAATTTAATTTCTAGGACCAATTAATTAATAACATTAAAATTTTGGGAGATGACACACCCTAAGAGCCTATTGGTCTACCAACTAAAATAATTACAAAATATATATTTGCAAGGAAAAGTATTTATAATCAACTTCTATGATTATATCTCTTATGAATATATAAAGCTTTGTTGGTGAGCAAATTTGTCCATGTGAAATTGTCTTTGAACTTGTGTCTATTTTCCGTATGAACAGTGACAATTGTGCTAATAGTTAGAGAGATTATAGTCAACTACTATCAACTTGCAATGTTCCTCTACGTTTGAGAGGGGCAACTCCCTTGCATGATGGGTGTATTTGTATCTTTGAGTACTTTCCACCACAAAGTATGAAAGGATAGAATGTGAAACTAAATAAGATAAACAATGGAAACCCCAAAGATATAAATACAAACATCAAATGCGATTCCTAAAAGATAAAAATTTGTAAGATGTTTTGAGAACAAAATACAAAAATGGAAAAGAAAAATTAGTAAACCCTAGCATACGAAAAGATAAACTATCTCAGCACATCCATACCAAGATACCATGAGATAGACATTTTTCATCATATCAATTGCATAAGTTAGAAAGATCATATGATTGCACCATTAAATAAGGGACTACCTACTCAACACACAAGAAGCAAGCAAAAATGACTACTGAACACATTTGAAGCCTTCGACTAAATGCATTCATATTATTTCTATAAGGATAAATACAACTTCTAAGACAATTATGTACTTAGTGCAAACTCAAAAGAAAATTCTTCATAGCTTTCCCATTTTTCGAAAGGTCTCTTCCCAATTGATAAATTGTTTTTTGGTGGTTATGGTATTGATATATAAAAACATCCAATCCTAGAAATTTTCAGCGGTCTCATTCTCGACCATGCTCATAAGAAGAACAATCATATCTGGAATATCTTTGGTGAAAAGTATCCTGCAGAGTGTCCTTGGTAGTTGTGATTGTCCTCTCCTCCGCTGATCTAACCAACTTATGGCAATAGTGTTCAAACGCTTCTTTTCATTTTGACGAAAATAACCCTAAGCACCTTCCATGGAGATCTCTGCAAATTCCTTCCCCACTGGCAATCTGAATGAAATGGAAATAGATACTTGATCGAGCTTTGCTATCACATTGCCTTATGAAGTTTTAATGGATCTAGAATTTGGATCATATGCTTTCATACATTCCAAAACTAGTTTAGTGTACATTGAACTACAAGTGGATGTCCTCCTACATGAGCTAGCCCACTGTCCAATATTTGCTATGCTAAAGGTGATCTATCCTCTTTGCTCATTGCCTGCTATAAATCAACTTTGATTATTTAACACTTTTTTCTTAGAAATTGTTTAAGCTGTGTGTTTGATATCTTAGAGAAAATGCTTTTCAATATTGCAGTAGGCTCATTTCATTGAAAATTGTATTTCATTGTTTTGCGTACCTAATTAATTTATCATTTTGATGACTATTAGTATGTTTTTGCAAAACTCTAGTCACAATATTTATGACAGATCCTTTATGTACATAACCTATTGTCACTCACTGTGAATGTTCACCTTGTACTCTATGCACATGGGTTTTTGATTCAATCATCTACATATGGGTTTTTGATTCAATTATCTATGTCGAGCCATTTGGAAATCATAGGCTCTGCTTTTTCCTTATCTCTTCTCTCACTATTCGATGCACAATTCAATTTTCTTTCTACCACAACTAGTTGTGCTTTGGATGGCAAGGACATTCGTACATTCAGGTATTCATTGTGATTGATCAAGGTTTTTAGTCAAACAATTTGTGTGCATGTGATCGTCTAGTTTTGTTTCTTAAGCAATACATCCATCAGGCACTCTATCAAACAATTCAGTTGCTTCACCCTTTCTAAGTGGCACAAAGAGATCCGTGCCTTAGGTATGATTTCATATTTGCATGTGTATGCACCAAACCCGCTTGAACCACATATCTGATGGGTATTTAAATTACATATTCATCACTGACAATTTCTCTACTGCTATCTCGAGATTGCAAAGCTAAGTCATATCTTTCTACTTGCACTTATAATCGCTCAAGGATTTCCAAATGCTGGCATTGAAATACAAGATTTTGCAAAGGCACACAAAGGGAGGATGCTACCAAAGGTTGTTAAATTTCTAAATGTTCTTGTTGATGGTACTTTCTATTAGAAAACTTAATGCGGCATTGACATTTGCCCCTGGAGCTAAACGCCCACCTACCACCTGACAACCAACAGAACAGATAGAAAAACATGAATATGGTAGGTGAGCTTTTTCAATTGGAAATGAGAGGGGAAAACATTTTAGGTCAAAATACAAAAGGAATGTATCTACATTTATTCTTATGAAGTGCAAATAAAGTAGATCACAGAGAAGTTGCAGAGCAGAGAAGATCAGCAGATCAATCATTGGAAGAAGAAGAAGGAAGTTTGTTTGTTTCGTGCCTGCAGTTGCACGTGATTGATTGCTGGTTACCTTGTAAGTTTGTTATTGTTTGATTCATCATGTTGAAGCAGTGATTGCTCCAGACATTCATGTATGCAGCCATTAGAGCTGCAAGTTTTAAAGTTGTTTGAAGTTTGAAGTTTTAACATTTTAGGGTTTTTTGGTTGAAGCCGAATGCTCCTAGATTTTTAATAGTTTAATGAAAGATTGAATAGAAAGAAAGAAACATACTTAATCTATTGTTCTTCATCTTCTACTCATTGCATTTGACAAGTTTGGTTGAAAGGTCAAAGCTCGGCTCTCTAGTTTTAATGGTGAAAGCATTCACATTGAATTTTCTTAAGTTATAATTTTTTTAGTTGGAGCCAAGCTCACTTGGCATCTATTGTTGTCAAGAATTTTTCTTTGTGAGCCGAGCATACTCGACATTTGCTGATGAGCTCCTCTTTGTGCCGAGTTCACTCGGCACCTATTGCCTGTCACTCGGCACCATCAAGTGCCGAGCAAGTGCCGAGTATATCTGGCACTCGGCACCTTCCTGTGCTGAGCACTTTTCTTCAAGTGCCGAGCAACTTGCCACTTGACATCATCAAGTGTCAAGTAAAACTAGCACTCAACACCTTCCTATGCTAAGAAAGATTTTCAGGGTTAGGGTTGTGAGTTTGATTTTAATTGATATTTCTCACATGGTAAGAGGCAAGTGATTGGAGTGAAATGGGTCTACAAGACCAAATGCAATGTTGAAGGCAAGATTGATAGGCATAAGGCAAGGCTAGTAGTCAACGGCTACAAACAGCAGTACGGAAGAGACTATATTGAGACCTACGCCCTCGTTGCAAGAATGGAAACCATGCGTACTGTTATAGGAATTGCAGCTCAGCACAAGTGGAAGGTATTTCAAATGGATGTGAAGTCTACCTTCCTTAATGGTGTATTGAAAGAAGAAGTGTATGTGGAGCAGCCGCCTAGTTATGAAGTTGCAGGTGAAGAGAACAAAGTATATAGATTGAAGAGAGCTCTCTATGGGCTCAAGCAAGCTCCAAGGGCATGGTACAGTAGGATTGACTCATATTTGATGAGAAATGGCTTTAGCAAAAGCAATGGTGAGCCCACTCTTTACATCAAGGCAGCAGATGGTAATGTATTGATTTTTGTCTTATATGTAGATGATTTGATTTTTTACTAGTAATGATAAGGCTCTAATTGGTGAGTTCAAAGAGGCCATGAAAAGTGAATTTGAAATGATAGACCTAGGTCTCTTGAAGTACTTTCTAGGCATAGAAGTAAAACAAATGCATGATGGCATCTTCATCTCTCAAGAAAAATATGTAGGGCTGATCTTGGAGAGATTCAAAATGCAGAACAATAAGGCAGCCCCCACACCAACAACAGTAGGTCTGAAGTTGAGCAAGGAAGACTCTAGCAAGAGAGTGGATCCAACACTATACAAGAGTATGGTTGGAAGTTTAATATATTTGACTGTAACTCGGCCAGACCTAATGCATGCAGTAAGTCTGATTTCTAGATTTATGGAAACACCGAAGGATTCCCATTGGCAAGCAGGAAAAAGGATCCTAAGGTATGTGAGAGGTACCAAGGGATTTGGAATTTTGTATACTGCAAATGATTATTTCAAGTTGGTTGGTTATACTGATAGTGATTGGGGTGGAAGTATAGATGATAGGAAGAGCACTTCCGGATACATGTTCCATATGGGATCAGGTGCAATTTCATGGGCATCCAAGAAGCAACCAATTGTTGCTCAATCTACAGCAAAGGCTTAATACATTGCAGCAAATGCAACAACATGTCAAGCAATTTGGTTAAGGAGGATCTTGACAGATTTGAATGAAAGGGAAGAGGATGGAACCATGATTTATTGTGACAACATCTCATCAATTGCATTGTCCAATAATCCAGTCTTCTATGGGAGAAGCAAGCATATTGAGATCAGATATCACTTTATTAGAGAGTTGGTGGAGAATGGGGATATCAAGATGGAATTTTGCAGGTCTGAGCAGCAGCTAGCAGACATCTTTACCAAGCCATTAGGCATTATAACTTTTGTGCACCTAAGACAAAGTTTTGGTGTAGTTGATTTGGATCAGTTGTGATCCTTGTTTTGTTTGGCTCGGGACAAAGGGGGAGTGTTGGAAAACTTAATGCAGCGTTGATGTTTGCCCCTGGAGCCAAACGTCCACCTACCACCTGACGACCAACAGAACAAATAGAAAAACATGAATACGGTAGGTGAGATTATTGAATTTGGAAATGAGAGGGAAAAAATTTTTAGGTCAGAAGACAAAAGGAATGTTTCTACATAATTCATTCTTATGAAGTGCAGATCAAGCAGATCATAGAGAAGTTGCAGAGCAGAGAAGATCAGTAGATCAGTCGTTGGAAGAAGAAGAAGGAAGTTTTTTTGTTTCATGCCTGCAGTTGCACGTGATTGATTGCTGGTTACCTTGTAAATTTGTTATTGTTTGATTCATCCTGTTGAAGCAGTGATTGCTATAGGCATTCATGTATGCAACCATTAGAGTTGCAAGTTTTAAAGTTTTTTGAAGTTTTAAGTTTTAACATTTTAGGGTTTTCTGGTTGAAGCTGAATGCTCCTAGATTTGTAATAGTTTAATGAAAGATTGAATATCTTCTAGTCATTGTATTTGACAAGTTTGGTTGAAATGTCAAAGCTCAGCTCTCTACTTTTAATGGTCAAAGCATTCACGTTGAATTTTCTTAAGTTATAATTTTTCTAGTTGGAGCCGAGCTCACTCGGCATCTATTGTTGCCGAGCATTTCCTTTGTGAGCCGAGCATACTCAGCATTTGTTGCCGAGCTCCTCTTCGTGCCGAGTTCACTCGGCACCTATTGCCTATCACTTGGCACCATCAAGTGCCGAGCAAGTGCCGAGTATATGTGGCACTCGACACCTTCCTGTGTCGAGCACTTCTCTTCAAGTGTCAAGCAACCTACCACTCGGCATCATCAAGTGCTGAGTAAAACAGGCACTCGGCACCTTCCTGTGCCAAGCAAGGTTTTTAGGGTTAGAGTTGTGAGTTTGATTTTAATTGATATTTCTCACACTTTCAAAATCCCACTTGGGGTATTATATGCAGCGGAGGCGTTGATAAGGATTATGAATTTCGGCTTCAGCTTTTACTAGTTGTATTTTCTACAAACTATCGATAATACCTCAAATAGTTCCTTTGCTTATCATAGACATCTAATCCAACCATTCATGTTTTTTATTATATTCTACCAACCCTTTATTTTTTGGCATTTTTCCAAATAGTTGAAAGGACTCCACATTATACATACACCACAACTCCAATGATTTCACAGTCCTGATACCCAAAGTGGTATGCTCTGTGGTATATTGCAAAATAGTTGAAATATATAAACCCTATTTTCTCATAATGCTTTACTATGGAATTGGGCACAAGCGTGAGGTATCTATATTTCTTAGTATTTTTTAAAACCAATTTAACATGTCTACTTTTTCGAAGATAATACAACCATCATACTTCATGAAACCATTTCTTTTCAACATTCTGTCAAATATATCTAGTGTCTTCTCTTCGGTCATGACTCCATATAACATATTTTGAGCACCTTATTGCACAAAGCATCCTTTATCTAATATGAGATTCCAACTCATTTATTCCTTCTGTCACATAGTGCACATACCATCTGTTGTAATTGCTCCACTCTGACTGTGTGCGAGATAGATTCATAATTACTCCATTGTAATCTGCGTGAGCTGAAAGTGTTGTCCTCCATGTTGCACTATGCAGTCTTCATTAATGATTGTGTGGGCATTCATAACCACCTTCAGAAAACCCCTTCAATCGCACTATTGCAGAGTAGTTTTCTAGATCTGTTTATGCTTTTGCACATGATTTGTGTTTCTAAATAGTTCTCTATTTGACATTTATCACACCAATGCATAATGTGACTCAACCTTCAACCTTCAATGTTTTGGTGCAAGATTGGTTTCAAAGTGACACATTATCACGCTGATAGTTGTTGCTTGATAATTTCTAGATTATCAATTCCATGTTGGCCATGTTCTTTCTTAGGACTACACTATACAGTTTTTCTTTCATTGCTTGGCATAACATTGCATAATCTCAAATTTAATCATAATTGCTAGCATCGAAAATCTTCAATTTCAGTGAGTTGCCAAACCTATAACATGGTATATGCATTACATGACCATAGAAGAAAAAGCCTATTGAAAAAGATATTCCTCCTGATGAAGTTTTTTGATCTTCATTATCACCACCGCCAACATGTTTTCATGAACTCCATATGGTAGTTATTCATATTTGAGATTTGTGTTTTGATAAGTACATGTTAGGATTAGGGTATATATTTTGGCTGAAATTTAAATCTTAATTCTAACTTGTTGGAAAGAAGGATCAGTTTGATTGTAGGCATAGGAATGAAGAATAAGCTATTCCAATAACAACTATTTTTTCGAATGAGTATAAGCTCATTTTAGAGGCAAAATAGGAATATGTATTCCTATTCCCTATTTCAATTGATGAACAAAACATAAAATAGAAAGTGTATGAACTGAAAATAGATTTTTTCAAATTCATTGATCTTTAAAAAAAAATTATAGTTACTTACACTAGAACTTTTTAAAAAGTATTTTGACATGTTTTTGTAAAAGAAATAGAATCTATGGAAGGGATATCTTTAAATTTTGTTAGTTTCCCTTGATAAATTTTCCAGTGTTGAGTCTGCTTATTTATTAAATTATGTGATTCTTGTTTACACATATCCCTTCTATTGATTTTGTGGAAATTCTTGAAGATTTCATAGTTAAATTTTATGTACTTTTATTATTGAGACTTATTTAACTATCTTAGGCTATGCAATAGACAGTGATATGATGCACTCTATTATGCCCATTTTAATTATGGATAGAATATACAAGAGGGTATATTGTATAAGAGCGGCTTGCATTCCCTTTATTCTTGAAGTATTTGGCTTGCATTCCCTTTGTTCTTGAAGTATGTTTTATATGTCAAAGAATGAGCATGAACATTTTGTGGATGTTAACAATAAAGATATTCTTTGAATAGAGAAATTAACATTAATGAACATGCATATGTGACAACATTTATGAATATTCAGATGATGAATTTAAATTGTTTATGCAATTGGTATTAAATGAGACGAGTACCCAAGAGGCATTGCATGAAAAATATTGCATAGAAAATGATGCATTATTATGTAATTGTTTTATACACAGGTACCAAATACTGAGTAATAAGGAAGGATATGCATTTAATTTTGATTCCTTATCTATATATTATAGAAACTAGCCTAGTTATGATATGGCCAAATGGAAAATGCTTTCATAAAAAAGTGACACCATAAAAGATAACATTAAAACTCCACAAGAGATTGTGTGACTTTATCTTTGTGTACTTTTTTCCTTTCACTCTTGTTATTCTATATTTTCAATTATACTTTTAGTTACCTACGCAAAATTTAATCTCCTACTCTTGATCTTACTTTTGGAAAATCGATGAGGGAGGAAGCTGAGTTTATGTGCATCTCATACATTCTCCCTTAATCATTTTTTTTCTATTAAGCCAATTCATGCTAGTTTGGGATTTTCTTCACTTCCCTTGTGTTGTATATTTAAAAAGAGAGAGTTTCTTTTTCTTTTTTAAATATGTAATTATATTTGTATTAAACCTTGTTATATATGCACTTATAAATTACATAAGTATTCATATGTATGATTATATACAAGTTGAAAGAAGATTATCTTGATATTTAACTCAATTATTAATTATTGTGTTTATAAATATAAAGGAAACTTTTGAAAGTATCAATATTTAAGTTCTATTTTGAAATAAGCTCTCCAAATTCTAGCTAAAATAAGCTCCCTAAAGATTGTTGTAGAATGGAGCCTTGGATGGTAAAAAAAGGTGAGCCTTTAAATGTCTCTGTTATAGCAATAAAGTTTTTTTTGATTGATTAAATCACATTGGTTTAATTATTAAGTCACTTATTATCTCTAGCTTACTTAAGCTAAACTTTAGGCATCTAATAATTAATTCTTTTCTTAATTATTATAATGCAACCTAGGTTAGTTACCTATTAGGTTTTGATCTCCTTTATAAGGATGACCT
The DNA here is from genome assembly GCA_028749045.1 of Cupressus sempervirens. Taxonomy (NCBI): domain Eukaryota; kingdom Viridiplantae; phylum Streptophyta; class Pinopsida; order Cupressales; family Cupressaceae; genus Cupressus; species Cupressus sempervirens. The sequence continues at coordinate 893,553,903 of CM053785.1, forward strand.
CTATTTGCAATTTACATTCATTCACTTTTAATTATAGCAATTTCTCCTTTTTCTCATCAAGAATGTCTCCTCTGTGGATCTGGGAATTCTAGTCTCTATAGCTTTTGCTTCTCTTTTTTTGATTCTTGGGTGCTATGGGGTTAATCTTTCATCAACTTCAACATGGTATCAGATCTCCAAATCTTCATGCCCTTGTTCTATTCTCGAGAGATTTGGCATCAATTTTCAGATTTGTGGTTTTCAAAGGATTTTCTATTGGACTTGGGTAGGACCTATTTTTCGGAGCACTTTGATCGCAAATGGACATTACTGTTGAGCTTTGAGTGCTTGAAAACCCCCATTTCCATATAAAATACATTCGGTTTGAATGCTATAAAAATTTTATCCAAATTTATTTTGCACCCAAGGCATTTTAACCTGAGCATGCTTCCTGAGATGTTGATATATTTTTTTTCAAAAAGATATATTTTTAAAGCACTTGATTATTATTATTATTTTTAATTTTAAAAAATCAAACAAAAAAGACGGAGGTGAATTATTTTTTTAAAAGGGAGGCATTTGGACTTTTGCAGAGGGTGAGGGAGGCATGTCAACACTTTTTCAATAAGTGTTCCAAGGAAGGTATGCTCCCTCCTTGAGCTAGGCACCTCGACCTTTCATCGGTATAAGCATTGGGCCCCAAATTTTGATTGCACCTTATTGGAGACCCCATGCGTCAATTTAGGCATCATCTCAGCCTCATTCAAGCCCACACAAGTACACCTTTCCCCATGATATACCCCATCATCTGTCTCAAGGTTAACATCACACATTTTGGGAGATCAAATTCTTTGGTTGATGTTTTGTGCTTGGTGGTTTGGTGGAGTTTATTTCCCATAGATTATTTTTGGGAAATTATTGCTGGTTTCGGTGTGCTAACTTTGGTGTTTCTTAATGGTGGAGTTTTTTTTTTTCATTTTTGGGGAGGCTATTTATACTTTCCCACCAAGCATTGTTCCTTGGAAGACATGCCTCCACACTGTGCATGCCTTCTCATGAAAGGTCAAATGCATATGCTTTATTGGTGGGGGCACTAGGCTCTAAGTCTAGATGGCAATACATTCCTCTGTCAATATTCAAGTACCTTGGACCGTAATTTTTGGCAAATGTTAAGCTTTCTTTAAGTTTTTTTGGATATTTTCTTTGTTTTCAGAAGACGCGCCTAAATAATCCAGTCCCCAATGTTATCTTTGATCCTTGACCTTGGAGATAGAAATTGAAGGTTTTGCATTTATTGTTGTGCCCTTGGCCCTAGAGGACCATGTTAGCAGCTCAAACAAGCCTTTGGTTGATGGATTTTTTGTTTGCAAATCAATCATCATTTTTGGCCTTCTTCAATACGGTAGTTGGTGCATCTTTTTAAAATGCCAAAGTCATGGCATCCGAGGCTCTCAAGTCACCATACGCTTTTTTTTGGGTGCATTTTTCATACCATCGGGCTCCATTTGAGACGTGACTGGCAGTTTGGGACTAGTCAAAACCTCTGTCCTCTTTATGTACATGCACGTTTTCGTGGAGCATGACACCTTAGTAATTAATGGCATTTTATTTTTGGTGGTTGTTAGCCATTGACATGTGCAGTGGTTATCCTACGGGTTGGTTTGATTTTTTTTCAAACAAAAGGTTATTTGGTTTTATTTTCCAAATATGCTCATGTATTGGCCACCAGATTTGTTTCTCTAGCATCGACTCTTTTACCGACGACTTTCTAGCATATTTGTTGTCTTACCAATGACCAATTTATTTTGGTAGGGGTCATTTTCTAACATTTTTTTTCCTCGATGACTATTTGATTGTCAAATTTATGCTTGTCATCTGTTAATATCAACATAGCATCAACACTACTGTCACCCCTTTAGGCCTTGTTTGGACCTACCTTTAGTTTTTTTCTTGAATATATCAGGAATAAAAACCCCATTTTCTACAAATGAGATATTGCGGGAAAGGTGTTTCCAAGCCCATCATAGTGGTACATATATTTTTTAGTTTTGGTGTTTTTTTAATGGTTGTTATTGTTGTTAAAATTAGGGGTTCTATTTTTCACTTTGGGAGATATATCTTGAGCATTCGATCTCTAATTTGGGAATCCTTTATATCATTGGAAAGTTATTTTAGGGCTCTTTTCAGTGATGTTGATTATTTTTCCAGATTCTTCTCTAGGCACATTTTATTTAATCTTTTGCTTTTTTCATTCTCGTGGATATCTTGGTTGTTTAAGGTCTGAGGATCAATTTTTTTGCTTTAGATGATTCGTAATGGGTTTTATTATCTATTGTATTAGCCTTATGTCTCTTTTGGTCTATTTAGACATCATTTGTATGCATTCTTGAAAACACACTAAAATAAAGTGCAATATTCCATTTGTATTTTTGTTTTAGTTGTTTTTCCTTCTTTTGCCTTCTTATTCAAGTAGTGTCATCTAAGGACACTCGTGCAAATTATTTTATTCTTAGTATTCACCATATCTCGTGTCTTCTTGTACATGCACTACTTTGATTAAAGTGCCATGGGAGTATAATGTTTTGCCTTTGTTTGCCATCTTCATTTGTCTAGTGAGTTTCCTTTCTATGACATTAGCCTAAGATGCACATCTAAGATTGATCACCTTAGTACGTAGATATGTATTCTTTTCTGCATCTTGGTCATGATTCTTTGACATGTAGTTCTTTTGGCCCACTTTTTTAGTTTCCTATCACCTCACCCTTGTCTTCATTAGGGGGGTTCTTCTATTGTTTCTCACGATTTCTTGGTTCAATGAGTGAGCTATGTATTAAGTATTTGTTCCTATATACTAGGTAGATGTAGTGGCTGGGTAACTATTCATTTTGGTGAGATGGATCATTTACCATAAAGACACTCTTCATTTTGTTCCTACTTTCGTTACAACCTTCCATGTTTGATTGATTAGCTCTTTAGCCTTTGATATTTCATACCATTTGTATCTTCATGTTCAGATGTTTGTCTTTGTGTGTCTTTTGATTCGATGCAAATTATAGTCTTCTCTACCTAGTCAAGTTCTATTTCATTGGAGGTTCTTTAGATCAAAAATTACTTTTGACAGAACTTTGTAGCTTCTATATGCTTTAGTGGTGTTCTTCATGATCATATTTTGTTATTATCTTCTGGGACATTCCCTAGTTTGGAGGCTTCTTTTGTCCTTCACTGGTTCTTTCCAACATTATCTCCAGTTCTTTTTGGAGTAGGGTTTTTCCCATTTGGTTTTCTCTATTTCTCCTCTTTTCAAAGATTTGGTTGTACTTGGGTACCTTATTAGGATTTGTTGTCAGGACCCGAATTTACTTTCACCAATAGTTTCTAGGTTTTTAGGTGCTCCCTAGGTTTATCCTAAGCGAGGGTGGGAGTGTTAGATTAATAAAGTTTTTTCTTATTAATTAAATCATATTGATTTAATTATTAAGTCACTTATTATATCTAATTTACTTAAGCTAAACTTTAGGCATCTAATAACTAATTCTTTGATTAATTATTATAATGCAACCTAGGTTAGTTACCTATTAGGTTTTTGATCTCCTTTAAAAGGACGACCTTGCTTTTATATTCATTCATTTTTTATTATAGAAATTTCTATTTTTTATCATCAAGAATGTCTCATCTATAGATTTTGGAATTCTAGCAACCATAACTTTTTCTTTTCTCTTTTTGTGATAGGTGTTTGCATGTAGATGATTCTTGAGAGCCGTAGAGTTGATATTTCATCAACTTCATTAAATTGAAATGAATTTAATTCTATTTTTTTTATTTTCAAATTGTGTTGGGTCAAAGTTGTTTCTGGGTCCTACTCGGCTTGCCCTGGGAGGTCTTTGTTCTTTAATGGTTGGGTCATCAGGCTTAAGCCTATTTGCAGAAGGACTTGTTTGGGGAGATGATCCTGGTATATAAAGACAATGTCTCAATTTTCAAGTTTGAGGAAGGTACATGTGTTCAAATTCATTGTAAAACCTAAACTCGTAGAGGAGGCAACCAACCACAAATGTGAAGGATTGAAGATAAAGAAAAGAAGTTCAAAAGACTGCAAGGATTTTATAAAGAAACTATTTAAAAGGGAGAACAAATGAAGGTGATCCAAAGTGGCCATGTTAGGTCTCTTCTACCTCCCTTTTATACTGTGACTAGTTATAATGTGATAAAATGTTTCACCTTTAAAGGGTATCACAATATTATGGATGGCTACAATCTCCTCATCCTCAACGAAATTCATTAGGGAGAAAATATAGACCTTCATTTCTTTATTGCTGTGAGCTAAGCACAAACATTACCAAAGGGGACTCTCCCCATCTTCATCAAGTTAATATATCCTCCATGTATCTATTTGAGCTTGACCAAGTTAATATATCCTCCATGTACCTATTTGAGCTTGACCACTCCTTCAATAGTTGTTGTTTTATATCCTACCCTAGTAATATTTTAATAGATTATAGAAAGTAACCACTTACCTCCTAAGACATTTAAACGTACTCCAAAAAATATAACAAAGCTAAAACCAATCTTATTATGAATGATGTCTTATAAATTAAGCATCTCAAAGGCAATGTAGAGAAACATAAAATCCCTTTTGGTATGTCAAACCCCTCTAAAGAAAGGAAATGTTGGCATTGGTTTGTCATTAGTGTCAATGGATATAAAAGAAAGATGTTACAAAACTATATTGTAGATCTTGTCTATAGTTTGTGAATTTTTTATTATCAAGAATTGAAGAGTAAATGAATTAGAAAGGGAAAGTAAAATATTAGAATAAGATTAAGATATGAATTAGGCATGTATTAGAAGCACTCTTATTTATGAATGGTGAGTTGAGGGTTTTTAATTGGGGCTTCATTTTTTTCTTGAACAAACACATTGGTACTAAAACTATCATATATGTCAAAGCACACAAATAAGCATTGGGGCACAATTGAGCTATAGGTTGTGAGTAGAGTACTTGATTTGATGTCTTATTTGAAACAACATTTTGATTGTATCATCATGGTGATACGATTATATCAATTTTCAACAAGAAATTTTAATATACCAAATTAGTTTTGGATGCTAATTTATTACTAATTATTAGAGTCATTTTTATACCTATGTTTGGAATTTGATGTTTAATGCATGTAGTTATGAACTATAATTTGTATGAGGGTGGAACTCAGCAGTGTTCCTCACTAAATTGAATCTAGACTAGCTGATGGACCAGGATGCATGGAATGGGTATCTTCAAAGTATACCAAAGAATCAGGAGCTTCTTCATAGTGGCTTATGATATGGTTCTCATAGGACTTTTGTTCCTTAGGTCATTTTTTTCTTTTTGCAAATTTTGATCTTGTTTCTTTATGCAAAATTTTGATGAGGTTTAGTAGATTAGGATACAAGTTAGCAAGTTATATCATGTTTTACTATCAGTTTGGCATATAGATTAGAGTTTTATTTCTATCAATATTGTAGCTTATTTTTATGATGGTTATAATACTTTTAGTACTACCCTAGGAAAGAAGGTTAGTTGAAATTTTATTGTTAAATGTATTAAGACAATGATATGGATTTTAGATTTTTTAGATCTAAGGGATGAGTTTTGTAAGACTTTCTTTTTAAATCATATTTTGGATGTATTTAGAACAGGGTAGTTTTTCTACTTGCAGTTATTTGAGGTTACACTTGTTTGTTGTCTATGATTAGTTATATTATTTTTGGATGTATCTTTGTGACGGAACAAGGCCCTTTCCTTTCATAATAAAAGAAAACTTGATGAGTTGTAAATCACAATTTAGTATGAAGAATATCATAATGAAGTTATTTATTTTAATGTGGAATTGATGATGTGAATAACATGGATTATGTTCGTATTCCTTAATGATTGGTAGGTTGACCATTCTAATGACGTTTGCCTCAAGATCCTTGAATGAATTCTTAGATTCCTATGAATACATACACGTGAGAGGTGGGTTATACTACAAATAATTGGTGAGTATACTATTAAAATTATAGTGTTTAAATCATCAGTCAAGAATCTCATGTGATGTAAAAAATATAGTTATGTTCACGACAGAACCTTCAAAGACAGGCACATTCATTTGAAGTTGATTTCCAATTTTGAGCATGCCACAATTTTTTTTTCAATTAGTATAATATCCCATGTTTGTTCTTACTATTGTAGGGTGACTCAAAGATCATTTTTTATATTCTTTTGAATACTATATACAAGTTTTAGAATTTTGGAGAGGAGGAATATTAAACATGTCTCATTATTAACCTCGTACCCTTGTTTGTTATTTCCATCTGAGTACCATATCTTCTTCTTTGGATATGAATTTTTATTTTTGTTTAAGGTACCAACATTGGATACGTTTCACATTCATCCTTTGTGTAGCTTAAGAAGAACAACATTTTAAAAAAGTCGTATAGAGTAGAAATCAATTTAGATGCATTTTTTTGGTTCAATATTTTAACAAGAGGAAAATCTCTAGCAACCATTGAATTTTTCTTATCTTTTGTGTTGTTTTATATATATTCACCATTTTTAATATATAATTATATTTTTATCAAATTATTAGATTTTATGCATGGTATGGCAATCCCTAATCTATTCAAATTGAAGAACCAAGTCTACAAAAGGATAGATAATTAAATCTTGTCAAATATTACTGTATATATCACAATGTAAAAGATAAATACTTCAAGAAATAACCTCACCTTAATCATTATTTATTTATAAATAGGTCTGTCCATCATTAAGAATAAAAAATCAATCTAAAAATTAAATAAACAATTTTACCATCCAACTTATATGTTTTTAATTCTAGTTCATAACATTAAAGTAACTTATTTATTATTTTAGAATAATTATTTTTCTTACAAACTATTTAAAAACTATTTTTTAGATTTCTTTACAAATAAACTATATATAAAATAACACAAGGGCTCAACTTTAAAATTTTGAGTCGAATTCATTGCTATATATTTAACAAGGGCTGCGAGCAGCTAGAGTCCCTGCCTACAATAGGAAAGCATAACAAAGGAAGAGATTGTACAGTCATCAAAATTCAATACAAAGCAATAGCAATAAATTGTTAAGAAGGCTCACCGATAATTTGAAAATATTTTTCTTAATCAAAAGATTTATTGACTTGCGATCAATTGAATCACATATTCATCACTCCATCAAAAATGATCTGCCACCACTTATCATGTCTCAGGTTTAAGATATATGAATTAAGGAATGAAACTACAAAAATATTCTTACATATCAGAAAAAATGCTATCCATTTTGGACTAGGAATAACACTCGAATAGATCAACCTACACTAAATTACAAAACAAAACCTCTCTAAACCAAAATACACACCTTCCATAGTATACATTTTAAAGGGCTCTATGATTCAATAAGTATCATGCAAGTTGGCAAGTTTGGCATTGCTTCTGACAACGATAAATTTTTATTTTGGCAGTTTGAACTGATTAGGAAAAAAACCTTCCCTCAGTCTTTACTTGTTGGACCTCGTAATACCAGTGAATGTATTCTTTGACAATTCCTGCAAAACAAATTAGGAGAAAACTATTAGTAAAAATGAGAATTGAAATGCCTATTCTAAACTGCAACACTACTATTAGATTTTAAATGTATCTTTTGTCATGCGAAGTCAATTGTAATTTCCATCCTATCTTTGAACAATAGCAAGTTGTTAAACATGTTATATAGATAATGTGATTCATCACACTCATGTAAGTTGAGATACAAATGAAAAATCATTATTTTGGAAACTTTTCACACAAGATCTGAATTGCTATCTACTAAGAGATTTAGAATCTAAAACCCAATCTATAACTAAAATAACAAACTAATTTATATTTTATTACATTATGTTTCTGATTGAATTTCAACTCCGGTTCGAGTCACACTAGGTTTACCACAAACCCTTTAAGGGTGAGTGAGTAGCCGAGTTGGTGTGAAGGCGAGTCGTGAGGCGTAGTGTTAGGCTAATGATCCTGATGCTATGCATCAACTCCGGTTCGAGTCACACTAGGTTTACCACAAACCCTTTAAGGGTGATTGAGTAGCCGAGTTGGTGTAAAGGCGATTTGTGAGGCTAATGATCCCGGTGCTACGCATCAACTCCGGTTTGAGTCAAACTAGGTTTACCAAAAACCTTTTTAAGGGTGAGTGAGTAGCCAAGTTGGTGTGAAGGCAAGTCGTGAGGCGTAGTGTTAGGCTAATGATCCCGGTGCTATGCATCGACTCCGGTTCAAGTCACACTAGGTTTACCACAAACCCTTTAAAGGGTGAGTGAGTAGCCGAGTTGGTGTGAAGGCAAGTCGTGAGGCGTAGTGTTAGGCTAATGATCCCGGTGCTACGCATCAACTCTAGTTCGAGTCACACTAGGTTTACCACAAACGCTTTTAAGGGTGAGTGAGTAGCCGAGTTGGTGTGAAGGCGAGTCATGAGGCATAGTGTTAGGCTAATGATCCCCGTGCTACGCATCAACTCTGGTTAGAGTCACACTAGGTTTACCACAAACCCTTTTAATGATCCCGGTGCTACGCATCAACTCCGGTTCAAGTCACACTACGTTTACCACAAACCCTTTAAGGGTGAGTGAGTAGCTGAGTTGGTGTGAAGGCAAGTCGTGAGGCGTAGTATTAGGCTAATGATCCTAGTGCTACGCATCAACTCCGGTTCGAGTCACACTAGGTTTACCACAAACCCTTTAAGGGTGAGTGAGTATCCGAGTTGGTGTGAAGGTGAGTCATGAGGCGTAGTGTTAAGCTAATGATCCCGGTGCTACGCATCGATTTCGGTTCGAGTCACACTAGGTTTACCACAAACCCTTTTAAGGGTGAGTGAGTAGCCGAGTTGGTGTGAAGGCGAGTCGTGAGGCGTAGTGTTAGGCTAATGATCCCAGTGCTACGCATCAACTCCGGTTCGAGTCACACTAGGTTTACCACAAACCCTTAAGGGTGAGTGAGTATCCGAGTTGGTGTGAAGGCGAGTCGTGAGGCGTAGTGTTAGGCTAATGATCTCGGTGCTATGCATCAACTCCAGTTCGAGTCACACTAGGTTTACCATAAACCCTTTTAAGGGTGAGTGAGTAGCCGAGTTGGTGTGGAGGCGATTCGTGAGGCGTAGTGTTAGGCTAATGATCTTGGTGCTACGCATCAACTCCGGTTCGAGTCACACTAGGTTTACCACAAATGCTTTTAATGATCCCAGTGCTACGCATCAACTCCGGTTCGAGTCACACTAGTTTTACCACAAACCCTTTAAGGGTGAGTGAGTAGCTGAGTTGGTGTGAGGCGTAGTGTTAGGCTAATGATCCCGATGCTATGCATCAACTCCGGTTCGAGTCACACTAGGTTTACCACAACCCTTTTAAGGGTGAGTGAGTAGCCGAGTTGGTGTGAAGGCGAGTCGTGAGGCGTAGTGTTAGGCTAATGATCCTAGTGCTACGCATCAACTCCGGTTCGAGTCACACTAGGTTTACCACAAACCCTTTTTAGTGTTAGGCTAATGATCCCGGTGCTACGCATCAACTCCGGTTCGAGTCACACTAGGTTTACCACAAACCCTTTTCTACGCATCAACTCTGGTTTGAGTAACACTAGGTTTACCACAAACCCTTTTAAGGGTGAGTGAGTAGCTATGTTGGTGTGAAGGCGAATTGTGAGGCGTAGTGTTAGGCTAATGATCCCGGTGCTATGCATCAACTCCGGTTTGAGTCACACTAGGTTTACCACAAACCCTTTAAAGGGTGAGTGAGTAGCCGAGTTGGTGTGAAGGCAAGTCGTAAGGCATAGTGTTAGGCTATTGATCTGGGTGCTACGCATCAACTTCGGTTCGAGTCACACTAGGTTTACCACAAACCCTTTTAAGGGTGAGTGAGTAGCCGAGTTGCTGTGAAGGCGAGTCGTGAGGCGTAGTGTTAGGCTAATGATCCCGGTGCTACGCATCAACTCCTGTTCGAGTCACACTAGGTTTACCACAAACCCTTTTTAGTGTTAGGCTAATGATCCCAGTGCTACACATCAACTCCGGTTTGAGTCACACTAGGTTTACCACAAACCCTTTTCTATGCATCAACTCTGATTCGAGTCACACTAGGTTTACCACAAACCATTTTAAGGGTGAGTGAGAAGCCGAGTTGGTTTGAAGGCGAGTCGTGAGGCGTAGTGTTAGGCTAATGATCCTGGTGCTATGCATCAACTCCGGTTCAATTCACACTAGGTTTACCACAAACCCTTTAAAGGGTGAGTGAGTAGCCGAGTTGGTGTGAAGGCGAGTCATGATGCGTAGTGTTAGGCTAATGATCTCGGTGCTACGCATCAACCCCAGTTTGAGTCACACTGGGTTTACCACAAACCCTTTTAGAATTCAAAAAATCAAACAAGGAAATTGCAATGCTTATAAGGGTGAGTGAGTAGCCGAGTTTGTGTGAAGGCGAGTCGTGAGGCGTAGTGTTAGGCTAATGATCCCGGTGCTACGCATCAACTCCGGTTTGAGTCACACTAGGTTTACCACAAACCCTTTTTAAGGGTGACTGAGTAGCCGAGTTGGTGTGAAGGCGAGTTGTGAGGCGTAGTGTTAGGCTAATGATCCCGGTGCTACGCATCAACTCCGGTTTGAGTCACACTAGGTTTACCACAAACCCTTTAAGGGTGAGTGAGTAGCCGAGTTGGTGTGAAGGTGAGTCATGAGGCGTAGTGTTAGGCTAATGATCCCGGTGCTACACATCAACTTCGATTCGAGTCACACTAGGTTTACCACAAACCCTTTAAGGGTGAGTGAGTAGCCGAGTTGGTGTGAAGGCGAGTCGTGAGGCGTAGTGTTAGGCTAATGATCCTGGTGCTACGCATCAACTCCAATTCGAGTCACACTAGGTTTACCACAGACCCTTTTAAGGGTGAGTGAGTAGCCGAGTTGGTGTGAAGGCGAGTCGTGAGGCGTAGTGTTAGGCTAATGATCTCGATGCTACGTATCAACTCCGATTCGAGTCACACTAGGTTTAGCACAAACCCTTTTGACCACAAACCCTTTTGTTTTTTTTCGGGATGAAGTCTCTGAGAAGTGTTGGCTGCCGGCTGGGCTAGGGTTTTTCCCCTAGCCTGTTCTTGGTGTTTGATCTTTACTATTTTTCTGTTCTATTTGGATTGTTAGCTACTGGACATAATTTGTGTCGGTGTTTTTTGGAGATCTTCTGTAGTCAATTTTGGATTGGGGGTTTTATTGTTTGCATGGTAGGGCCTGGGATTTCTTCTCTATTGGTGAGAATAAATGGTTCTTCTCCAACTATGCATGGAATGCGATCTGAATCATTTTATTCAGGGGAGAGCTCCAAGCTGAAAAATGTTAATGGTTGTCTTCCTCGTAGCCATGATTGCCCTGTTCTGGTTATTCCTCCAACGGCTATAATGGAGGACATTGATTATTGGACCAAGCATGCTCTGATATGCAAATTTCTTGGAATCCGGATTTCCCTATCCACTCTTGAGGCATTGATCTAGTGCTCTTTGCAGGTGGAAGGTGATATGGAGATTATGTTGGTAGGGAATAGTTATTTTTTTTGTTGTATTCTCTTGCATGTCTGATCTTGATCGTGTTTTTGAAGGAGGCCCTTATTTCTACAATAATGTGGGGTTATTTGTCAAACCTTGGCATTCAGGTTTTAATTCTGCTGAGGATCTCTCTTCAATAGTGCCAATTTGGGTTCGCTTGCCTCATCTTCCCTTGGAATTTTGGCGTGAAGACATCCTTTGACAAATTGCTGCTTTGTTGGAGAAGTGAGCTGCGATCACACATCAAACCCTCGATAAAAAGGTTTTGCTAGAATTTGTGTTGAAATTAATTTGAATAACCCATTACCAGATTCTTTGGAAATTTTTCTGGGGGATTCTTCTTGGGTGCAGCAGTTAGATTATGAATCCCTCCCTTTTTGTTGCCGAATTTGTCATGAGTATGGTCATTTACTGCGGCAGTGCCCCCATAACTCGAGTTTCAAAGGAGTGGATCGATCTACAGCTAGAAATGCTGGTGGTTTGGCAGATACTACAGGGAAAGGACAATCTCAAATGGTTAATACTACCAAGGGGATGAATCCACAAGATGCTATAGGTAAGGGTAAGGCTCCAATGCAGGATAAGGATGGATTTACCCCTGTTCGTCCTCGAGCTAAGGGACGTGGTCAAAAGAGGTCTTTGAAAGAAAGATTATCTGATTTAGGTTTTAACCATTTTGAGGTGCTGGATAGTATGGTTCTAGAGGAGGGTATTCCTCCTCCTATCTCTTCTGATCTAGCTTGCCTAGATGAGAGATCTATTCCTAATGATGCTTGTGGGGCATCTCAAGTTGTAGTATATCAGAATTGTGAGGTTCCTGTAGCTCCTGTGATAGTGGCTCTGGTGACTCCTGCAGTATTGGAAGATGATGATGTTGTTTTGGCTGACTTGGTTAAGGATGTGCTACCATTAGGTAAGGGCAAGGGATCTCCTCTCCCCTTGGGGTTGCTGCCTCGACCCTTTAAGCGGGCTTCTTCTTCTCCCCCTCTAAGGAGTGGGCGCAAAATAGACCAAGAGAAGATTAAACTCGCAAGAGATATATTGATTGAGTCTGGTTCAGTGAAACCTTTGGATTCTCATTTTCCCAAATCTACCCAATGATGATTATTCTCTCATGGAATGTAAGGGGGTTGAATAGCATCCCTAGACAAAAGGCTATTCATAACTTGGTGGTTGATCATAGTCCTGATGTTTTTTGTATCCAAGAGACTAAGCTCTCTATGGAGTCTATGGTCCAACATGCCTCTAGTATTTGGTCTCGTGGCTAATGCCAGTGTGTTGGGGCAACAGGCAGTGCTGGTGGTTTAGCTATATTTTGCGATCCTCAAAAAATTTCTCCTCCTGGCTGGATGTCTTCTCGCTCAGCTCTCTCTATGGTAGCTTCTGCTCTAGACTCAGGAGAGGTAATCATGGTTACTAATGTGTATGCACCTATTGATCTTGTGGGAAAGGATGAACTTTGGGAACATATTCAATATGTTAGAAATTGTCATCCTTATCATCTGTGGGTGTTAGCAGGGGACTTCAATTCAGTTTTAAGTCTGGAAGAGAAGCATGGTGGTTTGGCTAGATTGGGGCCTTCTTCTGCTCTTCTTCGGCAACACATATCTCTTTTGCATCTCTTTGATGTTAAGCCTTCTAATGGCCTCTATACCTGGAATAATCGCAGGACTGGTGTTGCTACTATCTCAAAACGCTTGGATAGATTTCTTGTTTCTTACTTCTGGCTTAGTGGCACCCTTACTATCTCTTCAGAAATCCTTGATTGGAGGGGTTCAGATCATTGGCCAATCAAATTTTCCGCTATAGGGGCTTATGTTCCGAAGCATCCTCCTTTTAAGTTCCAATTGATGTGGCTTCGTGACTCCTCTCTTCATGATTTTGTTTTTTGTTGGTGGAAAGATGGTGCCCCTACATATGGTACTGCAATGTTCTCATTTTCTAAAAGGCTTCAATATGTTAAAAGGCAGCTCAAGATATGGAATAGGGAATGCTTTGGGAATCTTCACTTTATGAAGAGGCTTGCTCAAGAAAATCTTGATGTCATCACAAGGGAGATTAGAGATCGAGGTTTCTCGGAGGATCTTGGCTAGGCTGAATCCCTTGCTTCTAGAGCTCTAGAAGAATGGGAACTTCGAGAGGAAATTTTTTGGAAGGAAAAGGCTTGAGTTGATTGGCTCCAAGAAGGTGATCGAAACACTGCCTTTTTCCATAAAACAGTGCAATCTCGCCGGAATCAGAGCACTATCTCTTCTTTGGTTAATTCTCAAGGTATCCAATTGAATTCCTTGCTAGCTTTGTTCCAGGAGGCTATTTTTTACTTCTCTACCCTCTTCTCTGAGGACTCTCCTCCTGCTGATAATGAAGAAAATATTATTTTGTCCTGTATTCCTTCCCTTATCACTCAGGAAATGAATGATTATCTCATGCATCCTATCTCTTTGGAAGAGCTGGAGGTGGTGGTCTTTGGCATGCCTAAGGGGAAGGCCCCTGGTCCTGATGGTTTTCTAGTTGAATTCTTTCAAGAATTTTGGGACATCATTAATCATGATTTGTTCGAGGTGGTTAACGAATCCTATGCTAGCAAGCAGATGCTTCGAGGTTTGAACTCTACATTCTTGACTCTTATTCCTAAGAGAGACGGTGCTAATCAATTGGAGTTTTTTAGACCAATTGCCTTATGTAATGTGGTCTACAAAGTTATTACTAAGCTGATTGCTGAGAGACTAAAAAGGTGGCTTCCCATTATTATCTTAGAAGAACAAGGTGGTTTTGTTGTTGGAAGACAAATTTTGGATGGGGTGGTTATTGCTACTGAGGCTATTCACTCTATGGCTACTTCAAGGGAGAGAGCCATGTTTGTTAAGCTGGATATGGCTAAGGCCTACGATAGAGTTAAATGGAGCTTCCTAAGGAGTATTCTTCTTTCTTTTGGATTTAGCTCTGATTGGGTGAGTTGGATTATGAGTTGCGTTACTTCTGCCTCTTTTTCTATTCTTATTAATGGTCAACCTTCACAACTATTTGGTGCTTCTAGAGGCCTCCGCCAGGGTGACCCTCTCTCCCCATATCTATTCATCATCATGGCTAAAGGCTTGGGCAGATTCATTAAGCATCAGGTGTCCCAGAATTCTATTCAAGGTTGGCGGTGGGGTAATGGCTTCTCTTTCCCATCTTCAATTTGTTGATGATTCTGCTCTTGCTGGTCTTGCTAGGATCAAGGAAGCTAAAGCCTTTCGACATGCTTTGGACGCTTATTTGGCAGCTTCAGGCCAGAAAGTTAATGAGCACAAATCTTTCATTTACTTTTTTAACACTCTTGATTCTATTCATCACAGGATTGTTGGTATCCTACGGTTTCAAATAGGTTCACTTCCTTTGACTTATCTTGGCATTCCTATTGCTGTTTCCAGGTAGCCACGTCTCTTCTGGCAAAATTTGATTATCAAGCTTCAGGATAAGGTAAATTATTGGACTCATAGATGGCTTTCTAGTGCTACCCAGGTTACTCTTCTTCAAGCTATTATCCAAGCTCTTCCTACTTATAGAAGCATGGTTCATGCTGCACCTATTTACTTTCTCAAGGAGTTTGATGCTCTTTCTCGACAATTCCTTTGGAGTGGTAATTTGTGTAGTACTAAATGGAGCTTGGTTAATTGGGAAACTATTTGTAGGCCTAAAAAGGAGGGTGGTCTTGGTCTTCATTTTTCTCTATTGAGTAGACAAGCTTTGCTGCTAAACTTTATTGGTGATGGTGCTCTGGACAGCATCAACTTTGGGCTCATATTATCACTCATAAATATTTTCATGGTGCTGATCCTTGCTTTGTTTCTGCACTTCCTCTTGAAGGTCGTGGCTCAATGGTTTGGCATACTTTGAAGACAGGTGCGATGTTGGGGAAGAGGGGTCTGTTCTGGATATGTAAAGGAGGTTCTCAGGCTTTGTTTTGGTCTGATGCTTGGGATGGATTCCCTTCCATTTTATCCATATACCCTCATCTTCAGCCTCTTTGTGACTCTTTTCTGGCCACTGGATGGGATAAAGTGGCTCATTACAAGACTCCTTATCAATTGGGACCTGTTGTTGGTTATAGATGGAAGCATTACTCTAATTGGCCTCCTGGAGGTACAGACATGGATCGTCATGAGCTTTCTCAAATTCTGGCCTCTAGAGAGTGTTCCTCTTTGCTTGGTTCAGATGTATTGGCTTGGGGTGGTACCTTGTCTGGTAAATATCATGTCTCTGCTGGGTATCAGGAGATAACTAGACAATTATTTGGGGATGCTGAGGTCCCTTGGTGGAAGCAAGTCTGGAATAAAGTTTCTTGGTCCAAGTGAAATTTTTTCATGTGGCTAGTGGCTCACAATTGTTGTCTTACCTGGGATAATCTTTGTAAATGTGGATTTCAGGGCCCCTCTTATTGTGTTTTGTGTGGTAATGGAGAGGAGTCTGTCTCCCATTTGTTCTTCCATTGCTCCTATTCTACTCAGATATGGCACCTTTGGTGGAGTGCTTGGGGTTTCTCTTGTCAGCATGCTTCCTCTTTGCCTGAGTTCTGGGCTTGCTTGGGTAGTGCTCCCTCCAAGTCTTCTTCTCTCCATCCTGCTTGGATTGCTGGCCCATCTTTCATGCTTTGGCATATCTGATTGGAGAGGAATCGTCGCATATTCCAAGATGTTTGACTTGGTGTTTTGCATCTTTGGTGGAAAATATCACATTCTCTCCAAGAAACTATTCTTGTGAAGTGTGAGCTTGATGGGGGTATGGATCCAGTTGATCTTGCTATCTGTAATCACCTCAATTTTCATCTGCAGGATGGGGTTGTGGCTCATAGGTTTCCTTCTATGTCCAGGCAGCTTTACCATCAGAGGAAGGGTCGGGTTAACCGGGATGGGCACTGGACTCCTCCTCCCTATGTAGTTTTGAAAATTAACACTGATGGTTCTTCTCATGGGAAACCTGGTCCGGCTGGTATTGGCAGAGTGGCTCGTTGTAGTTCTGGGAATGTTAAATTTTTCTTCTCAATTCATAAGGGTGATTATACTAACAATCTCATGGAAGCTCAAACTATTTTATATGCTGTGGAACAGTGTTGCTTGTGGGGATGGAGTAAGATTATTTGTCAGTCTGATTCCCAGGTGGTGGTGAACATGCTTTCTTCGCAAGAGCTTGAGGATGTTAGTTGGCAGCTGGCTACTGTTGTTAAGCAGATTCTTTTCTTCTCTTCCTCTTTTCAGTTCATTAGGTTCAAGTATATTCCGCGAGAATGGAATAGACCTGCTGATTGTTTAGCCAAATGGGCTTCTAATCATGATTCGGGTTGGAATATTAGGGATAGGGGGCAACTGTCCTTTGAGATGGTGCAAGAATTTGATGATCTTGTTGCTCAAGATCGAGCTCCTTGTTGAGCTCTCCTTGTTGTATTCCTTTCTGTCTTAATAAAATTTTACCCCTCTTTTTGCAAAAAAAAAAAGAAAACCGTCACACAAGAACAAAGCAATCTTCGAAATTAGAGAAGTAAAATTACAACTACATATTGCACTCTCTATCTTTAGCTAGCATTAACACACTATATTCTCTATTATGCGTAGATCGCATGAAAGTTGCTGTGTCTTTTCTTCTTGTGTGCTATGGTTGTCAGCATGAAATAGTCATATCAGTGATACTTGAGTAAGAAGATACAAGTATCTTTGCCCTCATATCCGCATCTATGGCTTTACTCCTTTGTAATGAAAAAATTGGGAATAACCTATTACTAGGGTAGAGCAATATCGATGAGAATAATCTATAACTTATTACTAGGGTGGACATGGCATGAGAGATAAGACACCAACAAAATCAGAAAACTATGACCAAATCAGAACTGGCATGAGGGCGAAGGTTAGGAAAGAAAATTCATTGCATATCATAAAATAATTTAGAGTAGCCCAACATTTTCTACCAAAGAACGTGTTTCACCAACTATAATGATAATATAATTTGCGTCAAGATGGTCTAATTCAAAGTAATAAGTCCTGAATTTAGAATGAAAAACATGTAGCCATAATAAATTTTATGTAGCAACCTTTTCCCTTTTGGATTTTTCAGACAGAATGTGTATGGTCTGTTATTTTGATGCTACTATCCATTTCAGGCTTTTCTGTTATTTTCATGCTACTATCCATTTCATGCTTTTCCATCCATGTTTAGTTCAGTTACCCACCTATAACTATATGTATTAGTGAGGGGTCTTAAGTACCTCTTGCCAAGTTTCTTGCTTAATGGATAATAATCCGATTACACTTTTTTTTTATTCTGTGAAAAGGTAAAGTGTACCATTTTGCTTTCGAGGTTAGGACTCAAAATCATGAACTGTATGCAATTGCCATATTAAAATTTTCTAATTTCTAAACTGTGAGAATTTCATTTTAAATTGGATGTTACCATATTTCCATTGTTGGACAACTATTTGGTTTAAAAGTGATGTAGTAAGAACTTAAGATTTTTTTATTCAAACATAAAACACATGGTTTACTACTTCTACCACACGGACAAGTTTTTGAGATATGGAAACATCAACTTTCAAATACAGATTAGAGTTCAGTCTTCATGAGCTACATAAAGTCTCTTTTTAAGGGAGCGCTAAGCATTACAACTTTACCATTACAATCTTACTCTACTCAGATCTTCTATGTTTTCTTGACACAGAACCCACCCTCATCAATTTAAACGTAGCATAACAAAAAAGTGTGACAAGAACTCAAATGGTAGGAATGACATACCATAATTCAAGAGGCCAAATGCCACAAACTAATTTGTATTTCCCAATGATCAAATGATAATACATTTGTTCTTTTGTATATTTGTAGCCTTGTTAAATATCAAATTTTCAAAAGTAATGGAAAATCTATCTATACGTGGCATAAGTAGAATGCAATAAGAGTATATTAGACTGAGAGTTTAATTAAGTATTTTTCATTTTTGCATCAGATTAGTATGTTATTACAGAAAGGGTAAAATAGTCAATGTTCGGTTGTTTCATTATTAAAAAAACAACTCAAATAACATAATGCTATCGAAGAATATTGATCCGCTTGAATGTAGCACCCAAATGAATCATAAGTGACAATCTGGCAAAATTAAAACCTTTAGTAAAGTTACACATGACACAATTAAGAAATCCCCATTCAAATCCCCTATTTTCTTTGTTTCTTTAGGCAAGTTGCAGATTTGAATCAACACTCAGATCATTATGGCTATGAGTCATTGAGTAAGGATTTCCAAAGTAAGACTCTGGCCATGAGACTAGCCCGTGTATATCCAAACAAGCTACGGCTACGAGACTGATTTTGAAGCCAAAATAGGACAAATGAAGATGTAATATATCCTGAGCATGTTGCTTAGTGCATGACTCCATACCTAGACTTAAACGCTTAGAGACTTTGACTATGAAAAATCTAAACGTATCAAGGTTAACATATATTATTCATTTCCCATTGGGTTCTCCAAGGCCATAATGTGAACTGAATGTGAAAGACCAACTAGTCCATGCTAGCGTAGCCTATCATGAACACACAAACAAAAATAGTTGGAAATCTCTGTAAAGTTCAACTCATTTGTCATAGAAAAAAACCAAACTCTTATGAAAGAAATGCATACAAAAAATAATACAATCACAACAACCAGACGAATAAAATACAAAAAATTATACATAAAAATACAAAAATTTATATGATCAAATTCGTATGCTAGGTCCAAAAGCTATTGCAAACAATAATGATGATCAAAATAAAAATTGAAGGAAACAAAATAGAACCATACAATTGTTCTATTAATTCTAAAATAGTCAAATCAATGACCTACCCACAACAGATTTGTATACCCTAAATCAACATCATGGAATGAATGAATTTCTCTATAGAATCAAATAAACATAAAAGTTGAATCCAAGCTAGCGAACCCTATACCTGATAACAAGGAAGTCAGTCCATTCAATTTTCTCTGTGAAGTCCTACAATCCTTCTGCAACCTAGTAAAAATTATAGAAATGCATGATTTTTATTCATTAAGAGATAAGAAACAACAAGAATTCAAGAATGTGATACAACTGTTTTAAACTTACAGAAATCCAAAATATTTAAGAAGAACATGTCCAGGGCTTTTGAATAACAAAGCACTTTGATGGGAAAGCCGTAAAAATCTCCCTCCATGTTACAAAAATCTCCATGCCATGCAGAAAGGGGAATATTTTTTCACCACGTAGCATTTCTTTCCCACCACATAGCCTTTCTCGAAAATGAAAGGTGCAATTCTTAAATAACTTTCCAAATATTTCTACTAAAAAAGAAAAGACTACCTGGAAAAATAGTTATAACCAATAGGAAAAAAGTAATTTAAAATTATGACATCAATTCTTTTCCAGATTCCTCTAAAACCATAGTGTAAAGCAAGATTGTTTCACATTGTACAATTTTCAAGAAACAAAGTAATGTTGGATAGGACTACCAAAAACTTTAGTCTCTTGCCTAATGGTAGGGACTAATAAGTATTGGTTCACAAGAAACTCTCTTTCATGAGAATGAATTGTACTCATTGCATCTAGATGATGCTCATAAATGTGGAGTATTGAACCTTTCAAAATGTTCCTCATCCCAATACCTCCAACTCAAATACATTTAACTATAAAATTTCATCTCTCGTAAACCATTTTCATATTTTCTTTCAAATAGATCTTTTAAAAAGTATAATGAAATCTAGAAATAAATATTCTAAAATATTTTAACTTTTTTATACATTAAATATTCATATTCATGACAAAAAAAGACAAACATTATAATTATTTTCCAATCTTATAACAAAGCCATATACTTTCAACAATCATTTAGAGATAAATATTTAAAATGTGATTTACTATATATCTTTACAAATCTAAGACACAGTTAACTCTAAATATTTATATTTCTAATATAAAGATTTACAATTTACAAGCCCGCCCATAGCCATCAACTAGTCAATGGTCATATACTCTTCTCTTTGGCTCTTAATGCCCTTTTTCCTATAAAGAACAGTGATTTTTTGAGATAGTAAAAATATCAACTTCAAAATAACACACAGTAGTTCAAGAAGAAATCAGATTGGTGTTTGGTAATAGTGGAGCACATCTCCCACTGCCTGGTTTGGACCAATTCACAATCCCACCAAGGACCATTATTTGACCCATGCCCTTACTATCTTCTCACACTCTTCTCCTCTTTAATCTCACCGCCATTTTTTCTATGAAAAGCATTAAAATCCTTCCATTTCCTGCCACTCTTGCGACTTCGTATAGAAAGATTTAATGGCAAAAAGAGAAGTATCTTTAGTAGAACCACTTTTGTTTGAGGAGTAGTGATGGAGAGACGACTTGCATTGCTGACAGAACGCAATGGTAATGTGGATTAAGCCCAATCAGAGTCTATAAACTAACATCTCCTTTCAACTCATAAACAACCGAACTTAACTCATTTTATAACTGACTATAATTGGACAAAGAAACTCATATCTGCTGATATCTCCATGATGAGAATATCCCATTCCAAACACAAATAAATTTTTGCAACTGAAATACAAACAATAAGGGTTACGAATACACGCAGTCCCATCATATGGTCAATCCACTTTGTATTTCATGTGCTGCAACATAGGGTAAACTTCAAATACCAATTGCAAGGTTAAGAACAACAAAATGCAAATAAGTAAATGAAAACATTCAATAAAGTCGAACCGTCACAAAGATGATCATACATGAATATGGAATGTTATTTTATTTGTCACTGCGTATTACATTGAACATTCTTGTTTCCCATCGGTTCCCCTAATCTCTTCTTCTACTACCCTACCACACCCACCTATCGGATTTCCTTGCATTGTATTTAACTTGCAAGACCCGATAACTAGTTCATATAACTACTTTATTCTAACTTCCCACAACCGATTCAAACAACTGATGTTACTATGTCAACTCCACGATAATACAAAATATTTATTAAATCAAAATACTTAAGACTTCACCCGACATATTATAAAATAAATCTTGATAATTTCTACATCATCTCGAAGATGTGAAAAGTCTCGAATCTGTGAAGTAATTTCAATTGTACGATGCCCTTGCATTATGGATGCACTAAGATTCTGAAATGCTTGTCTTTGGATAGCTTTAGGTCCTCTCAGTCATATGGGGATCCTCTTCGATTGTTCAAAAAAAGGTGCTCTATTGAGCAAGCCAATATGTGATGAATCTTTGGGGTTGTATGTAGATGCCTTTCAATGCAGGCATGGGTTTATTAATATCATTAACAATAGTGAACCATTGAGATACATGCAACAACCAAACGAAAATAGAACTCCAGATTGCATGAACCTAGATTGGTTGTTGTCAAACTCAACAACACAAATATAATATTTTTGGATCCAATAAAGATAATACTTCATTTTACATATGCATCAGACAAGATATGAATATATACAAGCAGTCACCAAATGACAATAATTATTATAAAATTTGGCACACGTAGTGAGATATTCGCACAATACCTCCATCGATAGAATAGGGTAGCACTAAACCACTAATAGTAGGGAGGATCTTCCACCTCTAAAATTATCCACAACTTCCCCAACCTTCAACCTAAAAAATAAAAAGAAAAATCAAATCTAATCCATGATCCAATACAATGTCCAACCATCTCATTATAAAGGCCTTGGAGAAGCATCCAAAGATTTAGAATAGGCCAATAATATTAATTATTTTATTTGTTTCTTAATTTAGACCCCATATTAATGAATTAAAATAACTAATTAAATACCCTTTGTTATTTAATTTAATTTATAGGACCAAATAATAAATTAATAACATTAAGATTTGGAGACATGTCATATCCGTACAGACCAAAGATTGCTTATCATCAAGTAATCTAAAATCAAACAAAAGGCTATCACCACCAGGACCCCAAACCAAACATGAAGGAAAAATGAATAAATTGGCATCAAACCTTTGTTGTGTCCCACTATCGACAATTTTCCACTGTGCAACTTTGATATAAATATTGTCATGTACGTAGTTAGTAGGATCCCAAAGATGCCAATCTTGAAATTCATTGATGTAATCCTTTAGAGAATAAATTTCATAATAAAATAATTTGGTATAAATTTTTCTTGCAAATGATTGTCGGTAATGCCTTTGCTTGTTGGTTCATGATTCTATTTACCTGACTCTGGATCATGCTCTAAAAGATTTATAATAGGTTTCTCTCCTTCTACACATTCACAATATTATGAGGATCAACTTTGACATTGGCTCAATTGTCATCCTATTTCAAATCTTCTATTTTGTCTCATTCCTTGACCTCAAACCAATCTCCATCTTAACTTTGTTTGAATAATTAATAATTTCTCCAACTTCAATCTTTTATTTTTCTTCATATTTTTTTTGTTCGCCATCTAAAGAGGCAATTAGAGTCTTTTACTTGTCCATGTGTTCTGATGCCTATATGATTTCATCCTATAGGCACTAATTAATCTCCTACTTCAACCCATTGTTGAACATTATATTGGGCTGAGATGATAGATACTTCATTTTCAATTCTATAAAATCCTTTAGAGATATGTCTCTCTTCCATCCACCAATCACCCAATACTATTTTATTTTCTTGAGTGACTCAACAAAATTGAGTGCCTGCAATTCTAATGCTTGACTTTAGGAGTGAAATTCATCATTAATGACCTTGCAACCACTAGGAGGTTTAGTGTTTCCTTATCTATTCTTGGAGATTCTATTGACTTCTTCAGAGTTATCTCAACATTTCACTCAAACCATCACTCAGTGCCATGATCCGATCTCAATACTGATAGGCTAGCAAGATCACCAACTTTGATACTACTATAATATCCCCATCTTAGATTTCTGACAAACAGCACAAATCACAATGTATGAATATAATCCAATATATATGGTATGGTCTATAAGGCATAAATGTATGTTGATGCCTCCAATGACTCCTTAATCTATCTATTTAGAATGGTGATGACCGAGCCATACAATCAAGTGCTCTTGTTCTTGGCATACAATGTTGACTGTGTTGTATGGGTTCTAAAATTTGGCAAGGATGAAGATCATACATGGTGTGACTGCAACAACCTTTGATAGAGAGAATACTTGGCTATCATACAATGAAAATGAATGGTGATTGTACAACATATTGAGAGGTACAAAGAGAATGTGGAAATGTTGAGGCCATGAATTTCTTAGGATGATTGTATAATATAGGTATACTAGCCTTTGGATAAATTTAGGTCCTCTCAGTCATATGGGGATCCCCTTCAGTCATTTGACAAAAGACACTCTATCAAGTAAGATAATATTTGATCAATCTTTGGAGTAGTATTAAGATGCCTTATAATGTAGATATGGATTTATTAATATCATTAATGATAGTGAACCATTGAGTTACATCCAATAACATGACATATAAAACTCTGGATTGCATGAACCGGAATTGATTGTTGCCAAAACCAACAATATCAATATATTATTTGTGGACCCAATAAAGATAATTTTTCATTTTACATATGCATCATACAAGATCCAAATAGATAGAAGTAATTGCCAAATGACGATGATTAACAAATATGGTGCACATAGTGAGATATACACATGATACCTCCGACAATAGAATAGTGTAGCACTAAACCACCGAAATTGTAACAGGTAAAGTAGGGAGTATCTTGCACCTCTAAAACTGCGCACAACTTCTTCAGCCTTCAACCTCTAGAAATACAAAATAAAATGAAATCCAATTGATGCTCCAATACAATTACCAACCATCTCCTTATAAAGGCCTCCAAGAATCATCTAGAGATTTACAATAGGCCAACAATATTGATTATTTAATTTCTTTATTAATTTGGGCCTATATTTATTAATTAAAATAATTAATTAGAGGCTCTTTATTATTTAATTTAATTTCTAGGACCAATTAATTAATAACATTAAAATTTTGGGACATGACACACCCTAAGAGCCTATTGGTCTACCAACTAAAATAATTACAAAATATATATTTACAAGCAAAATTATTTATAATCAACTTCTATGATTATATCTCTTGTGAATATATAAAGCTTTGTTGGTAAGCACATTTGTCCATGTGAAATTGTCTTTGAACTTGTGTGTGTTTTCCCTATGAACAATGACAATTGTGCTAATAGTTATAGAGATTATAGTCGACTACTATCAACTTGCAATGTTCCTCTACGTTTGAGAGGGGCAACTCCCTTGCATGATGGGTGTATTTGTATCTTTGAGTACTTTTCACCACAAAGTATGAAAGGATAGAATGTGAAACTAACTAAGATAAACAATGGAAACCCCAAAGATATAAATACGAACATCAAATGGGATTCCTAAAAGATAAAAATCTGCAAGATGTTTTGAGCACAAAATACAACAATGGCAAAGAAAAAATAGTAAATCCTAGCATACGAAAAGATAAACTATCTTAGCACATCCATACCAAGATACCATGAGATAGACATTTTTCATTATATCAATTGCATAAGTTAGAAAGATCATATGATTGCACCATTAAATAAGGGACTACCTACTCAACATACAAGAAGTAAGCAAATATGACTAGTGAGCACATTTGAAACATTCGACTAAATGCATTCATATTAGTTCTATAAAGATATATACAACTTCTAAGACAATTATGTACTTAGTGCAAACTCAAAAGAAAATTCTTCATAGCTTTCCCATTTTTCAAAAGGTCTCTTCCCAATTGATAAATTGTTTTTTGGTAGTTATGGTATTGATATATAAAAACATCCAATCCTAGAAATTTTCAGTGGTCTCATTCTCGACCACCCTCCTAAGAAGTACAATCATATCTGGAATATCTTTGGTGAAAAGTATCCTGTAGAGTGTCCTTGGTAATTTTGATTGTCCTCTCCTCCGCTGATCTAACCAACTTATGGAAATAGTGTTCAAATGCTTCTTTCATTTTGATGAAAATAACCCTAAGCACCTTCCATGGAGATCTCTGCAAATTCCTTCCCCACTAGCAATCTGAATGAAATGGAAATAGATACTTGATCGAGCCTTGCTATCACATCACCTTATGAAGTTTTAATGGATCTAGAATTCGTATCATATGCTTTCATACATTCCAAAACTTGTTCGGTGTACACTTAACTGCAAGTGGATGTCCTCCTGCATGAGCTAGCCCACTGTCCAATATCCGCTGTGCTAAAGGTGATCTATCCTCTTTGCTCATTGCCTGCTATAAATCAGCTTTGATTATTTAACACTTTTTTCTTAGGAATTGTTTAAGCCTTGTATCTAACATCTTAGAGAGCATGCTTTTCAATATTGCAGGAGGCTCATTTCCTTCAAAATTGTATTTCATTGTTTTGCGTACCTAATTAATTTATCATTCTGATGACTATTAGTATGTTTTTCCAAAACTCCAGTCACAATATTTATGATAGAACTTTTATGTACATAACATATTGTCACTCACTATGAAGGTTCGCCTTGTACTCTATGCACATGGGTTTTTGATTCAGTCATCTACATATGGGTTTCTGATTCAATTGTCTATGTCTGGCCATTTGGAAATCACAGGCTTTGCTTTTTCCTTATCTCTTCTCTCACTGTTCGATGCACAATTTAATTTTCTTTCTACCACAACTAGTTGTGCTTTGGATGGCAAGGACATTCGTACATTTAGGTGTTCAATGTGATTGATCAAGGTTTTTAGTCAAACAATTTGTGCGCATGCGATCATCTAGTTTTGTTTCTTAAGCAATACATCCATCAGGCACTCTATCAAACAATTCACTTGCTTCACCCTTTCTAAGTGGCACATAGAGATGCGTGCCTTAGGTATGATTCCATATTTGCATGAGTATGCACCAAACCGGCTCGAACCACACATCTGATGGGTATTTAAATTACATATTCATCACTGACAATTTCTCTACCACTATCTCGAGATTCCAAAGCTGAGTCATATCTTTCTACTTGCACTTATAATCGCTCAAGGATTTCAAAATGCTGGCATTGACATACAAGATTTTGCAAAGGCACACAAAGGGAGGATGCTACCAAAGGTTGTTAAATTTCTGATTGTTCCTGTTAATGGTACTTTCAAAATCCCACTTGGGGAATTATATGCAGCGGAGGCGTTGATAAGGATTATGAATTTGGGCTTCAGCTTTTACTAGTTGTAGTTTCTACAAACTATCGATAATACCTCAAATAGTTCCTTTGCTTATCATAGACATCTAATCCAACCATTCATGTTGTTTATTATATTCTACCAACCCTTTGTTGTTTGACATTTTGCCAAATAGTTGAAAGGACTCCACATTATACATACACCATGACTGCAATGATTTCATAGTCTTGATACCCGAAGTGGTATGCTCCGTGGTATAGTGCAAAATAGTTGAAATATATAAACCCTATTTTCTCACAATGCTTTCCTATGGAATTGGGCACAAGCGTGAGGTATCTATATTTCTTAGTATATTTTAAAACCAATTTAACATGTCTACTTTGTCGAAGATGCTACAACCATCATACTTCATGAAGCCATTTCTTTTCAACATTCTGTCAAATATATCTAGTGTCTTCTCTTCGGTCATGACTCCATATAACATATTTTGAGCACCGTATTGCACAAAGCATCCTTTATCTAACATGACATTCCAGCTCATTAATTCTTTCTGTCACACAGTGCACATACCATCTGTTGTAATTGCTCCATTGTGACTGTGTGCGAGATAGATTCATAATTACTCCATTATAATCTGCGTGAGCTGAAAGTGTTGTCCTCCATGTTCCACTATGCAGTCTTCATTAATGATTGTGTGGGCATTCATAACCACCTTCAGAAAACCCCTTCAATCGCACTATTGCAGAGCAATTTTCCAGAACTGTTTATGCTTTTGCACATGATTTGTGTTTCTAAATAGTTCTCTATTCGACATTTATCACACCAATGCATAATGTGACTCAACCTTCAGCCTTCAATGTTTTGGTCCACGATTGGTTTCAAAGTGACACATTGTCACGCTGATAGTTGTTGCTTGATAATTTCTAGATTATCAATTCCATGTTGGCCATGTTCTTTCTCAGGACTACACTGTGTAGTTTTTCTTTCATTGCTTGGCATAACATTGCATAATCTCAAATTTAATCGTAATTGCTAGCATCGACCATCTTCAATTTCAGTGAGTTGCCAAACCTATAACATGGTATATGCATTACATGACCATAGAAGAAAAAGCCTATTGAAAAAGATATTCCTCCTGATGAAGTTTTGTGATCTTCATTATCACCACCACCAGCATGTTTTCATGAACTCCATATGTTAGTTATTCATAGTTGAGATTTGGGTTTTGAAAAGTACATGTTAGGATTAGGCTATATATTTTGGCTGAAATTTAAATCTTAATTCTAACTTGTTGGAAAGAAGGGTTAGTTTGGTTGCAGGCATAGGAATGAAGAATAAGCTATTTCAATAACAACTATTTTTTGGAATGAGTATAAGCTCATTTTAGAGGCAAAATAGGAATATGTATTCCTATTCCCTATTTCAATTGATGAACGAAACATAAGATAGGAAGTGTACTCAAGATTTTCTATTCCCATTCCAGTGACCATCAGACCAAGGTCTTAGAAAGAGTGTGCACATAAGTTTGGGGAGAGAGAGTGAATCTTGAATCCTACAAACATTTGACCATAAGGGCCCATTTGGATCGTGGATTTGAGCAGGAATTAGAATTCAGAATTCTTAAAAAAATTTAATCCATTGTTTGAGTCGCAAAATGAGAATTAGAATTAGGGAAATGTGGATTTGGTATCCCCATTTGACCCCCAAAATAAGAATTCTGTATTCCTCCAAAATACTTGTTATTTGGGATTCCAATTTTAAATCGCAATTTTTTTGAAAATGGTAGATTGCTTGCGTGTCTCTGAAGAATAGCTAATGCACAGCCTTAGTTTAAAATGGAGTAACACTATTGCCATCTTTAGTTTCAATCTCTTCCATTTGCAGTTTACTCTCAGTGTTGAATTTGCAAAATGACAGGAGAGAAGAAAGGAAATGGAGATTACAAGAAGCATAAAACAAATAGAATTCTCCTACAAACTATTCCTCTTCTTCCCGAATGTTTTTTTATGCCTCAATAGCTTGTAGGCCTTCCTAAAGTTCTTCGTTCCGCATTGATGCCTAGGTGGATATCGTGTTTGCGATGCACTTACATCAAATCTATTGTGTTTGTAGGAAGGGAGACTGAAATGGTGAACTCTATGGATTAACCATTAAGACTATCATTTTATTTTTTGGGTTGTATTTGTGCAATCCTAAGTTGCAGTCAAGCAATTAGATCTTCTCATCAAAGACTAGTAGGCGAGGGTTTTTAAGAGATTTATTTGCTTGCTATTTTACTTTCTTCTCTCTCAGCCCTTTTAGGGCTTCTATTGGCTGCATTTATTTTGCGAAAATGTCAAAGACTACAGAAGAAAAGCATAGAAGGGGTCATGCAGATCATGCTCAAAGTGTTCATCATATAATTCTTCCATACCAGTTTGCTCTCCAGTCATAGAACACAGGAAGGAAGGCACACTAACTCAGAATTCTTAATTTGAACCAAATAGTCCCAACGTAAATCCAGAAATCGTAATCTAGATTTCAAGTTCCAGAATCCCAAATCAAGGATTCTATATTCCCATTCCTAAATCGTATTCTAGCAACCAAACGGCCCCTAAACTTTCCAATTTGTGCTCTTCAAAATCCCAACTCCAACTTCCTAATCTTAAGCATTTGTAAGAGTTTCGGTTTTAATTTTTGCCTTTTTGACTTTTAAATTTCCAAATAACATGTAAACTTTAAAACACCATAACTTTTGACTCCCAACTTTGATTTGGAAAATTTGAAGTGTAGCACAGGCAAAACCATTAGGAATCCCATCAATCGTTGGACATTTTAAAGCTCAAAGTTAGATGTTCCCTTTCTCACTTTAACTATTTTCTTTTTGAAATTTGGACATGTAGAGTAAAAAACTTGGAGATTGTTGTGCTATAACTATAGACAACGAACTTAACTAAACTATGATTAAATATTTTAGTTTAATTAGTCACAAGTCTTGTTTTTCTTATGTTTGAAAAATATTTACATTAAGTAAAGTATAAAAGCAATAAACTATGCATTGTAGTAATGATAATTTATATTATTATAGTAAATTTATATTTTTTATGAAATTATAATAATTATTAATAAATATTTTTTAGATTTAAGATTTTCACATGTTAAAATTTTGAAGTTTGTAGTTTTAAAATTTTCATAATTTTAAAAATCATAAAATCACCTTTTTATTAAATTTCTTAAAAATAATAATTTTGAAATTTCCTTTTATCAAAGAATATAATTTTACTCTTATAAAAAATATATTTAATTTTTAATTTATTAAAAAAATATATAGAGACTAGGTGAGTCTTTCATTTGGAAGGTCTTGAATTGAGAGCAAAATACAATTATTTCTTTTAAATGTAAGATTATTCTTTTCAAAATGTACGATTGTTATATAAAACAATGTAAAATTATTTAGATAAATTTAATTATTATTAAAATTCTAGAAAATATGATATTTTTTCACAAATAATTTTAAATAAAATTTAAAAAAATTATGTTACATTTTGAAAAATAATTATATTAAATATTTACCATCAACACAATTAAAAAAAATATTCTTGTGAAATTTTTTTCCTTTTATAAGGAAACAACACTATTTTAATATTCTTGTACAAAAGTTTTAACAGTTGTACCAGTTGGCAGGAACTGCAGCCCGGTTATAATAATCATCATTTACAAGAAAATAGACTAATCCAAAGGGATATTCTCGTCTCGTCTCTTATAAATATACGAGAATACGTCCTTTACCATTGTATGGAGCGTTTGTAATTGATAATTTGAAGCCGGCTTAAACATTGCGAAAAACAGTAAGCGTTACCCACAAAGCCATTTACGTAATTAACTCGTCTATTTGCTTGTCTATAAAAACATTTGTCTTAAGTCTTTCTTCCACATGATCAATTACATTTGGAGATTTTGAGTTGCAGAGACGATGGGAAAGGCGCTAAGTGTGTCTGTGCTGCTTCTGCTGGTCATAGCTGTCTTCATTTCCGGTACAATTGAAATTCTTGTTCCTTATATTGATCTCGGTTGGAAAAAGACATACAGGAAAAAAAAAATAGACATAGAAATATATGTTCTATGAGAAGGTTCAATCATTCAATGACACCACTTTCATAAGAGGAAAAATAGCAGTGAATTTCTTCTCCAAAACAATTTTTATTGTTATTTGTTGTAATTAATTATTTTTATGTGTTAAGCGAATTTGAATTTAAGATCTCTCACATGAGAGACTCACAAATTAAGATTGTGTTGTAAACTCTTTCTTATTTCCAAATTCGATCTATATCCATCTTTACAAAAACAATAATTTGTAAAATATAAATATACTGGTTAATCTGTGAACAAAAATTCCTGATAACTGGATTTTGTACATGATTACAAGTGGGGTATGCGGCTGATGAAGGGCTGTGTGGAGCAGAGAGTGAAAAATACAAAGGGGAATGCGTGGAAGCCAAGTGCAACAGTACATGCATTAACGATGAAAAGCAACTTGGTGGATTTTGCGATGCGGATGGACAGGGAGGATCCGCTTGTTTCTGCTATCATAACTGTACTTAATGACAGGAAGGGATGATAATGGGAGTGTTATAAATAAACGAATGATATCATAATAATTATTCCAATAGCAAAGAGAGTATTGCACCAGTATGTAATTTCATTTGTAGATTGTAAATGTTAAACTCATTTTGAGAGGACAGAGGTTTTATTTTGTGTGGGTTTAATTATGATCTTCTAATAAATCTGGCTATTTTCATTTTCAATATATTTTTTTACTTTATTTTGTTATGGGATTTAAATAGATTCTATTGAAGCAATTTTGTTGATTATATTTCATGAACATATATAGTTTAAACTGGTAAATATTAATGAGTTAATTGATATATAAGTTTTTGTATTTCTATGAAGTTTTGTTCATTTTATATATAGGTCGGTGAGTCAATATAAGAAGATTCGTTGTATAATGAAAATTTCAGTTGTAGAGGTTACAAATTATAATTACTATAAGGGGTTTAGCTTTGTGGAATTCTAAGTTGTGACTCTTGGTTAGTGGGAGGACTCTTTTCATCTATAGAGAATTGTGTGGTCAGTGCACCGGGACCTAATTTATTCTATTTATAAATATTTTTTAGGCCTAATTTTAAATGTTTTTATATGAAATATTCCTCCCATTATCACGACAAGAAAACTCCCCTTACAATGAGCTTAAAATCTAAATTATTATCAAAGATGAAGTTCGTTCTTCATCTAGAGTCGTTTACCTGAGAAATTTCCTTCTTTATTTGGTAAAATGTATAATCTAATCCTTGGAGGAAATAACCCCACAGTAGTTGTGGATATTGGCTTGAGATAAAGGCTTAATAAGGCTTAAAAAACATTAACCCAAGTAAAGAAGGAATTGAAAGGGAATGATTGCTCTAAAATCACTTGAGAACATAACTATCTTCTCCTCAACATTCTCTAGTCTTTGATATTTTCAATGGTAAGTGTTCTAATGCTGACATAGTCTCTTCCCCAAAAGCGACATATCTAGGTTCCCAAAGGGGGGCATATTGATCATATAGAAACACCACACAATAGGGGGCGTAGTGGGGGAGGGGAATTAGTTGTATCCCAACCACATAAACATTAAGTAACTTGCACAAACTGGCACAGTGAACCTTTAAATCATAGACCAAAATGTTAAAAATATAAGAACAGATCCAAAACATTACTTAGACACATAACACCATTTTTTTTTTGATGTGGAATCTTTGTTGGGGGAAGAATCACGATGGGGATGAAACCCCGAACAAACTATATCCTTTCAATATTATAACTTATTGCAAAGGGGAATGGACATGTATTAGGCACACTTCTTAAATCTCATTAATAAATTACACAAGGAAAGTATAAATACTTGTAGACACTAATCTACAAGCTAAGAACTTCCTAGAAGTGTCTTCAACATGCATCACCAATTCTCAGAATGTATATTAGATTCTACTCAAAAAAATATAATTTAACTATCAATTATATTTTGTTTATAACATTAATAGATTTTTTCAAATTCATTGATCTTTAAAAAAAATTACAGGTACTTACACTAGAACTTTTAAAAAAGTATTTTGACATGTTTTTGTAAACAAAATAGAATCTATGTACGGGATATCTTTATATTTTGTTAGTTTCCCTTGATAAATTTGCCAGTGTTGAGTCTGCTTATTTATTAAATTATGTGATTCTTGTTTACACATATCTCTTCTATCGATTTTGTGGAAATTCTTGAAGATTTCATAGTTAAATTTTATGCACTTTTATTATTGAGACTTATTTAACTATCTTAGGCTATGCAATAGACACTGATATGATGCACTCTATTATGCCCATTTTAATTATGGATAGAATGTACAAGAGGGTATATTGTATAAGAGTGGCTTGCATTCCCTTTATTCTTGAAGTATTTGGCTTGCATTCCCTTTGTTCTTGAAGTATGTTTTATATGTCAAAGAATGAGCATGAACATTTTGTGGATGTTAACAATAAAGATATTCTTTGAATAGAGAAATTAACATTGATGAACATGCATATGTGACAACATTTATGAGTATTCAGATGATGAATTTAAATTGTTTATGCAATTGGTATTAAATGAGACGAGTACCCAAGAGGCACTGCATGAAAAATATTGCATAGAAAATGATGCATTATTATGTAATTGTTTTATACACAGGTACCAAGTACTGAGTAATAAGGAAGGATATGCATTTAATTTTGATTCCTTATCTATCTATTATAGAAACTAGCCTAGTTATGATATGGCCAAAGGAAAAATGCTTTCATAAAAAAGTGACACCGTAAAAGATAACATTAAAACTCCATAGGAGATTGTGTGACAACTCCACAGGAGATTGTGTGACTTTATCTTTGTGTGCTTTTTTCCTTTCACTCTTGTTATTATGTATTTTCAATTATACTTTCAGTTACCTGCGCAAAATTTAATCTCCTACTCTTGATCTTACTTTTGGAAAATCGACGAGGGAGGAAGCTGAGTTTATGTGCATCTCATACATTCTCCCTTAATCATTTTTTTTCTATTAATCCAATTCATGCTAGTTTGGGATTTTCTTCACTTCCCTTGTGTTGTATATTTAAAAAGGTGTCAATTTTGGCACACCCTGTTTGAATTTTGGGACAAAGATGGGCACACAATGGTCATCTCTAGACTTCCAAATGTCACTTGAAAACTGCCATCAGTAGAAAATTGAAATTCCCAACAATAAAGATGTGGATTTAATAAGTTTCGGGCTTACAAATCTAGGTTCCATGTTTATTTTCTTCCAGTTCAAATATCTATAAAATTTCGTTTAGAAGATTAATAAATTTGTACATGGACTGTAAATCAATGTTAGATTATTGTTTTTTTTTTTCAATACAAGATATTGAAAATGCACCAAATAGCCTTATGGTTTCCACATTTGAGTTCAAAATGTTGTAGAAAACTTTCTCCAAAACTTTGTAATGATAATGTAAAATTGATTAATGGTTATATTGAACATGCAGTTGTTTGACTGTGCTATCTACTAGTATTTTCTTTTCTTTTCAAATTTTTAATATAAGATAAGAATTTCCATAGTTGCTATGTTAGTGAGGAATTTGGTAACACACTTTACCAAGTTTCTTTTTCTTAAACGTTTCTAGAGCCTTTTTAAAAATTTCATTGTAGAAATTGATCTACCTTTGCCCATTTACAATTTTGTTAGTTTCTAAAGTCTTTAACCAAGTCTTATAAATATAGAAGATTATGGATGTAAAGGATGCACTACCCTTATTTGAAGTTCCATTCCATTTGGGCACAACTAGGAATGGCTATGTTGTTTTGTTATACCTTGTAAATTGTATTCACATTGAAAGTTAAGGGAAACTTTAATAGTTTACACCGAGAATAAATTTTGACATGTTTGAGAAGTCTTAATCACAATAAATTACAATGTTTTTTCTTTTATTTGGAATAAGATTTTAAATTAGCTACTGTTAGAATTGTGACCTTAAAGGCTTATGTAATCTACACAAATACCATGTAAATTAAAAATTTTGTTCATTAAAATAAATTAGAATCCGATTTCATTGATCTTAGGTAAAGAATTTTGTATATTTATGAGAAGGTTTTTCTAATCTAAAAAATTGTAAGATATGAGTGGATGAAACAATTTTTTTAAAACTAAAAGCATACAATGCGTATATCTACATACAAAGAGAGAGTTTCTTTTTTCTTTTTTAAATATATAATTATATTTGTATTAAACCTTGTTATATATGCACTTATAAATTACATAAGTGTTCATATGTATGATTATATACAAGTTGAAAGAAGATTATTTTGATATTTAACTCAATTATTAATTATTGTGTTTATAAATATAAAGGAAACTTTTGAAAGTATCAAAATTTAAGTTCTATTTTGAAATAAGCTCTCCAAATTGTAGCTAAAATAAGCTCCCTAAAGATTGTTGCAGAATGGAGCATTGGATGGTAAAAAATGGTGAGCCTTTAAATGTCTTTGTTACAGCAATAAATTTTTTTCTTATTGATTAAATCACATTGATTTAATTATTAAGTCACTTATTATCTCTAGCTTACTTAAGCTAAACTTTAGGCATATAATAATTAATTCTTTTCTTAATTATTATAATGCAACCTAGGTTAGTTACCTATTAGGTTTTGATCTCCTTTATAAGGATGACCTTTGTTTGCAATTTACATTCATTCACTTTTAATTATAGCAATTTCTCCTTTTGCTCATCAAGAATGTCTCCTCTATGGATCTGGGAATTCTAGTCTCTATAGCTTTTTCTTCTCTTTTTCTATGACAGGTGTTTGCATGCAGATGATTCTTGGGAGCTGTGGGGTTGATCTTTCATCAACTTCAACATGGTATCAGATCTCCAAATCTTCATGCCCTTGTTCTATTCTCGAGAGATTTGGCATCACTGGTTCTTTTCAACATTATTTCCAGCTCTTTTTGGAGTAGGGTTTTTCCCATTTGGTTTTCTCTATTTCTCCTCTTTTCAAAGATTTGGTTTTACTTGGGTACCTTATTAGGATTTTTTGTCAGGACCAGAATTTACTTTCACCAATAGTTTCTAGGTTTTTAGGTGCTCCCTAGGTTTATCCTAAGCGAGAGTGGGAGTGTTAGATTAATAAAGGTTTTTCTTATTAATTAAATCATATTGATTTAATTATTAAGTCACTTATTATATCTAATTTACTTAAGCTAAACTTTAGGCATCTAATAACTAATTCTTTCATTAATTATTATAATGCAACCTAGGTTAGTTACCTATTAGGGTTTTGATCTTCTTTATAAGGACGACCTCGCTTTTATATTCATTCATTTTTTATTATAGAAATTTCTATTTTTTCTCATCAAGAATGTCTCATCTATAGATTTTGGAATTCTAGCCACCATAAATTTTACTTCTCTTTTTGTGATAGGTGTTTGCATGTAGATGATTTTTGAGAGCCATGGAGTTGATATTTCATCAACTTCATTAAACTGAAATGAATTTAATTCTATTTTTTAATTTTGAAATAGTGTTGGGTCAAAGTTGTTTCTGGGTCTACTCGGCTTGCCCTAGGAGGTCCTTTTTTGTTAATGGTTGGGTCATCAGGCTTAAGCCTATTTGCAAAAGGACTTGTTTGGGTAGATGATCCTGGTATAGAAAGACGATGTCTCAATTTTCAAGTTTGAGGAAGGTACATGTGTTCAAATTCATTGTAAAACCTAAACTCGTAGAGGAGGCAACCAACCACAAATGTGAAGGATTGAAGATAAAGAAAATAAGTTCAAGAGACTGCAAGGATTTTATCAAGAAACTGTTTAAAAGGGAGAACAAATGAAGGTGATCCAAAGTGGCCATGTTAGGTCTCTTCTACCTCCCTTTTATACTGTGACTAGTTATAATGTGATAAAATGTTTCACCTTTAAAGGGTATCACAATATTATGGATGGCTACATTCTCCTCATCCTCAACGAAATTCATTAGGGAGAAAATATAGACCTTCATTTCTTTATTGCCATGAGCTAAGCACAAACATTACCAAAGGGGTCTCTCCCCATCTTCATCAAGTTAATATATCCTCCATGTATCTATTTGAGCTTGACCAAGTTAATATATCCTCCATGTACCTATTTGAGCTTGACCACTCCTTCAATAGTTGTTGTTTTATATCCTACCCTGGTAATATTTCTATAGATTATAGAAAGTAACTGCTTACCTCCTAAGACATTTAAACCTACTCCGAAAAATATAATAAAGCTAAAACCAATCTTATTATGAATGATGTCTTATAAATTAAGCATCTCAAAGGCGATGTAGAGAAACATAAAATCCCTTTTGGTAAGTCAAACCCCTCTAAAGAAAGGAAATGTTGGCACTGGTTTGTCATTAATGTCAATGGATATAAAAGAAAGATGTTACAAAACTATATTGTAGATCTTTTCTATAGTTTGTGAATTTTTTATTATCAAGAATTGAAGAGTAAATGAATTAGAAAAGGAAAGTAAAATATTAGAATAAGATTATGATATGAATTACGCATGTATTAGAAGCACTCTTATTTATGAGTGGTGAGTTGAGGGTTTTTAATTGGGGCTTCATTGTTTTCTTGAAAAAACACATTGGTACTAAAACTATCATATATGTCAAAGTGCACAAATAAGCATTGGGGGACAATTGAGCTATAGGTTGTGAGTAGAGTACTTGATTTGATGTCTTATTTGAAACAACATTTTGATTGTATCATCATGGTGATACGATTATATCAATTTTCAACAAGAAATTTTAATATACCAACTTAGTTTTGGATGCTAATTTATTACTAATTATTAGAGTCATTTTTATACCTAAGTTTGGCATTTGATGTTTAATGCATGTAGTTATGAACTATAATTCTTATGAGGGTGGAACTCAGTAGTGTTCCTCACTAAATTGAATCTAGACTAGTTGATGGAGCAAGATGCATGGAATGGGTATCTTCAAAGTATACCAAAGAATCAGGAGCTTCTTCATAGTGGCTTATGATATGGTTCTCATAGGACTTTTGGTCCTTAGGTCATTTTTTTCTTTTTGCAAATTTTGGTCTTGTTTCTTTATGCAAAATTTTGATGAGGTTTAGTGGATTAGGATACAAGTTAGCAAGTTATATCATGTTTTACTATCAGTTTGGCATATAGATTAGAGTTTTCATTCTATCAATATTGTGGTTTATTTTTATGATGGTTATAATACTTTTAGTACTAGCCTAGGCATGAAGGTTAGTTGAAATTTTATTGCTAATCGTATTAAGACAGTGATATGGATTTTAGATAGTTTAGATCTAAGGGATGAGTTTTGTAAGACTTTCTATTTAAATCGTATTTTGGATGTATTTCGAGTAGGGTAGTTTTTCTACTTGCAATTATTTGAGGTTACACTTGTTTGGTATCTATGATTAGTTATATTATTTTTGGATGTATCTTTGTGAGGGAACAAGGCCCTTTCCTTTCATAATAAAAGAAAACTTGATGAGTTGTAAATCACAATTTAGTATGAAGAATATCATAATGAAGTTATTTATTTTAATGTGGAATTGATGATGTGAATAACATGGATTATGTTTGTATTCCTTAGTGATTGGTAGGTTGATCATTCTAATGACGTTTGCCTCAAGATCCTTGAAAGAATTCTTAGATTCCTATGAATACATACACGTGAGAGGTGGGTTATACTACAAATCATTGGTGAGTATACTATTAAATTTATAGTGTTTAAATCATTAGTCAAGAATCTCATGTGATGTAAAAAATATAGTTATGTTCACAACAGAACCTTCAAAGAAAGGCACATTCATTTGAAGGTGATTTCCAATTTTGAGCATGCCACAATTTTTTTTTCAATGAGTACAATATCCCATGTTTGTTCTTACTATTGTAGGGTGACTCAAAGATCATTTTTTATATTCTTTTGAATACTATATACAATTTTTAGAATTTTGGAGAGGAGGAATATTAAACATGTCTCATTATTAACCTCGTACCTTTGTTTGCTATTTCCATTTGAGTACCATATCTTCTTATTTGGCTATGAATTTGTAATTTTGTTTAAGGTACCAACATTGGATATGTTTTACTTTCATCCTTTGTGTAGCTTAAGAAGAAGAACATTTTAAAAAAGTCGTATAGAGTAGAAATCAATTTAGATGCATTTTTTTTGTTCAATATTTTAACAAGAGGAAAATCTCTAGCAACCATTGATTTTTTCTTATCTTTTGTGTTGTTTTATATATATTCACCATTTTTAATATATAATTATATTTTTATCAAATTATTAGATTTTATGCATGGTATGGCAATCCCTGATCTATTCAAATTGAAGAACCAAGTCTACAAAATGATAGATAATTAAATCTTGTCAAGTATTATTGTATATATCACAATGTAAAAGATAAATACTTCAAGAAATAACCTCACATTAATCATTCTTTATTTATAAATAGGTCTGTCCATCATTAAGAATAAAAAATCAATCTAAAAATTAAATAAACAATTTTATCATCCAACTTATATGTTTTTAATTCTAGTTCATAACGTTAAAATAACTTATTTATTATTTTAGAATAATTGTTTATCTTACAAACTATTTAAAAACTATTTTTTAGATTTCTTTACAAATAAACTATATATAAAATAACACAAGGGCTCAACTTTAAAATTTTGAGTCGAATTCATTGCTATATATTTAACAAGGGCTGCAAGCAGCTAGAGTCCCTGCCTACAATAGGAAAGCATAACAAAGGAAGAGATTGTACAGTCATCAAAATTCAATACAAAGCAATAGCAATAAATTGTTAAGAAGACTCGCCGATAATTTGAAAATATTTTTCTTAATCAAAAGATTTATTGACTTGCGATCAGTTGAATCACATATTCGTCACTCCATCAAAATGATCTGCCACCACTTATCATGTCTCAGGTTTAAGATACATGAATTTTGGACTAGGAATAACACTCGAATAGATCAACCTACACTGAATTACAAAACAAAACCCCTCTAAACCAAAATATACACCTTCCATAGTATACATTTTAAAGGGCTCTATGATTCAATAAGTATCGTGCAAGTTGGCAAGTTTGGCATTGCTTCTGACAACGATAAATTTTTCTTTTGGCAATTTGAATTGATTAGGAAAAAAACCTTCCCTCAGTCTTTACTTGTTGGACCTCGTAATACCAGTGAATGTATTCTTTGACAATTCCTGCAAAACAAATTAGGAGAAAACTATTAGTAAAAATGAGAATTGAAATGCCTATTCTAAACTGCAACGCTACTATTAGATTTTAAATGGATCTTTTGTCATGCGAAATCAATTGTAATCTCCATCCTATCTTTGAACAATCGCAAGCTGTTAAACATGTTATATAGATAATGTGATTCATCACACTCATGTAAGTTGAGATACTAATGAAAAATCATTATTTTGGAAACTTTTCACACAAGATCTCAATTGCTATCTACTAAGAGATTTTGAATCTAAAACCCAATCTATAACTAAAATAACAAACTAATTTATATTGTATTACATTATGTTTCTGATTGAATTTCAAATATGGAACAGGAAAAGTCGTTGTATAATGAAATAGAGTAGCTTTTCTTGAAAACTGTCAGACAAGAACAAAGCAATCTTCGAAATTAGAGAAGTAAAATTACAACTACATATTGCACTCTCTATCTTTAGCTAGCATTAACACACTATATTCTCTATTATGCGTAGATCGCATGGAAGTTGCTGTGTCTTTTCTTCTTGTGTGCTATGGTTGTCAGCATGAAATAGTCATATCAGTGATACATGAGTAAGAAGATACAAGTATCTTTGCCCTCATATCCGCATCTATGGCTTTACGCCTTTGTAATGACAAAATTGGGAATAACCTATTACTAAGGTAGAGCAATATCGATGAGAATAATCTATAACTTATTACTAGGGTGGACATGGCATGAGAGATAAGACACCAATAAAATCAGAAAACTACGACCAAATCAGAACTGGCATGAGGGCGAAGGTTAGGAAAGAAAATTCGTTGCATATCATAAAATAATTTAGAGTAGCCCAACATTTTCTAGCAGAGAACGTGTTTCACCAACTATAATGATAATATAATTTGCGTCAAGATGGTCCAATTCAAAGCAATAAGTCCTGAATTTAGAATGACAAACATGTAGCCGTAATAAATTTTCTGTAGCAACCTTTTGCCTTTTGGATTTTTCAGACAGAATGTGTATGGTCTGTTATTTTGATGCTACTATCCATTTCAGGCTTTTCTGTTATTTTCATGCTACTATCTATTTCAGGCTTTTCCATCTATGTTTAGTTCAGTTACCCACCTATAACTATATGTATTAGTGAGGGGTCTTAAGTACCTCTTGCCAAGTTGCTGGCTTAATGGATAAGAATCCGATTACACATATTTTTTATTCTGTGAAAAGGTAAAGTGAACCATTTTGCTTCCGAGGTTAGGACTCAAAATCATGAACTGTATGCAATTGTCATATTAAAATTTTCTAATTTCTAAACTGTGAGAATTTCATTTTAAATTGGATGGTTACAATATTTCCATTGTTGGACAACTATTTGGTTTAAAAGTGATGCAGTAAGAACTTAAGATTTTTTTATTCAAACATAAAACACATGGTTTACTACTTCTACCACAAGGACAAGTTTTTGAGATATGGAAACATCAACTTTCAAATACAGATTAGAGTTCAGTCTTCATGAGCTACATAAAGTCTCTTTTTAAGGGAGCGCTAAGCATTTCAACTTTACCATTACAATCTTACTCTACTCAGATCTTCTATGTTTTCTTGACACAGAACCCACCCTCATCAATTTAAACGTAGCATAACAAAAAAGTGTGACAAGAACTCAAATGGTAGGAATGACATACCATAATTCAAGAGGCCAAATGCCACAAACTAATTTGTATTTCCCAATGATCAAATTATAATACATTTGTTCTTTTGTGTATTTGTAGCCTTGTTAAATATCAAACTTCAAAAATAATGGAAAATCTATCTATACGTGGCATAAGTAGAATGCAATAAGAGTATATTAGACTCAGAGTTTAATTA
Organism: Cupressus sempervirens; assembly: GCA_028749045.1. NCBI lineage: Eukaryota > Viridiplantae > Streptophyta > Pinopsida > Cupressales > Cupressaceae > Cupressus > Cupressus sempervirens. Next base: position 893,595,844 of record CM053785.1, read on the forward strand.
AGTATATTTCATTTTTGCATCAGATTAGTATGTTATTACAGAAAGGGTAAAATAGTCAATGTTCGGTTGTTTCATTATTAAAAAAACCACTCAAATAACATAACACTATCGAAGAATATTGATCCGCCTGAATGTAGCACCCAAATGAATCATAAGTGACAACCTGGCAAAATTAAAACCTTTAGTAAAGTTACACATGACACAATTAAGAAATCCCCATTCAAATCCCCTATTTTCTTTGTTTCTTTAGGCAAGTTGCAGATTTGAATCAACACTCAGATCATTATGGCTATGAGTCATTGAGTAAGGATTTCCAAATTAAGACTCTGGCCACGAGACTAGCCCGTGTATACTAGCCCGTGTATATCCAAACAAGCTACGGCTACGAGACTGATTTTGAAGCCAAAATAGGACAAATGAAGATGTAATATATCCTCAGCATGTTGCTTAGTGTATGACTCCATACCTAGACTTAGACGCTTAGAGACTTTGACTATGAAAAATCTAAACGTATCTAGGTTAACATATATTATTCATTTCCCATTGGGTTCTCCGAGGCCATAATGTGAACTGAAGGCGAAAGACCAACTAGTCCATGCTAGCGTAGCCTATCATGAACACACAAACAAAAATAGTTGGAAATCTCTGTAAAGTTTCAACTCATTTGTCATAGAAAAAAACCAAACTCTTATGAAAGAAATGCATACAAAAAATAATACAATCACAACAACCGGACAATAAAATACAAAAATTTATATGATCGAATTCGTATGCTAGGCCCAAAAGCTATTGCAAACAACAATGATGATCAAAATAAAAATTGGAGGAAACAAAATAGAACCATACAATTCTTCTATTAATCCTAAAATAGTCAAATCAATGACCTACCCACAACAGATTTGTATACCCTAAATCAACATCATGGAATGAATGAATTTCTCTATAGAATCAAATAAACATAAAAGTTGAATCCGAGCTAGCAAACCCTATACCTGATAACAAGGAAGTCAGTCCATTCAATTTGCTCTGTGAAGTCCTACAATCCTTCTCAACCCAGTAAAAATTATAGAAATGCATGATTTTTATTCATTAAGAGATAAGAACCAACAAGAATTCAAGAATGTGATACAACTATTTTAAACTTACAGAAATCTAAAATATTTAAGAAGAACATGTCCAGGGCTTTTGAATAACATAGCACTTTGATGGGAAAGCCGTAAAAATCTCCCTCCATCTTACAAAAATCTCCATGCCATGCAGAAAGGGGAATATTTTTTCACCACGTAGCATTTCTTTCCCACCACGTAGCCTTTCTCGAAAATGAAAGGTGCAATTCTTAAATAATTTTCCAAATATTTCTACTAAAAAAGAAAAGACTACTTGGAACAATAGTTATAACCAATAGGAAAAAAGTAATTTAAAATTATGACGTGAATTCTTTTCCAGATTCCTCTAAAACCATAGTGTAAAGCAAGATTGTTTCACATTGTACAATTTTCAAGAAACAAAGTAATGTTGGATAGGACTACCGAAAACTTTAGTCTCTTGCCTAATGGCAGGGACTAATAAGTATTGGCTCACAAGAAACTCTCTTTCATGAGAATGAATTGTACTCATTGCATCTAGATGATGCTCATAAATGTGGAGTATTGAACCTTTCAAAATGTTCCTCATCCCAATACCTCCAACTCAAATACATTTAACTATAAAATTTCATCTCTCGTAAACCATTTTCATATTTTCTTTCAAATAGATCTTTTAAAAAGTATAATGAAATCTATAAATAAATATTCTAAAATATTTTAGCTTTTTTATACCTTAAATATTCATATTCATGACAAAAAAAGACAAACAAAATAATTATTTTCCAATCTTATAACAAAGCCATATACTTTACACAATCATTTAGAGATAAATATTTAAAATGTGATTTACTGTATATCTTTACAAATCTAAGACACAGTTAACTCTAAATATTTATATTTCTAATATAAAGATTTACAATTTACAAGCCCGCCCACAGCCATCAACTGGTCAATGGTCATATACTCTTCTCTCTGGCTCTTAATGCCCTTTTTCCTATAAAGAATAGTGATTTTCTGAGACAGTAAAAATAACAACTTCAAAATAACACACAATAGTTCAAGAAGAAATCAGATTGGTGTTTGGTAACAGCGGAGCACATCTCCCACTGCCTGGTTTGGACCAATTCACAATCCCGCCAAGGACCATTATTTGACCCATGCCCTTACTATCTTCTCACACTCTTCTCCTCTTTAATCTCACCGCCATTTTTTCTATGAAAAGCATTAAAATCCTTCCATTTCCTGGCACTTTTGCGACTTCGTATAGAAAGATTTAACGGCAAAAAGAGAAGTATCTTTAGTAGAACCGCTTTTGTTTGAGGAGTAGTGATGGAGAGACGACTTGCATTGCTGATAGAACAACCTATGAGGAGAACGCAGTGGTAATGTGGATTAAGCCCAATCAGAGTCTATAAACTAACATCTCCTTTCAACTCATAAACAACCGAATTTAACTCATTTTATAACTGACTATAATTGGACAAACAAACACATATCTACTGATATCTCCATGATGAGAATATCCCGCACTGAACTTAACTCATTTTATAACTGACTATAATTGGGCAAACAAACACATATCTGCTGATATCTCCATGATGAGAATATCCCGTTCCAAACACAAATAAATTTTTGCAACTGAAATACAAACAATAATGGTTACGAATACACATAGTCCCATCATATGGTCAATCCACTTTGTATTTGATGTGCTGCAACATAGGGTAAACTTCAAATACCAATTGCAAGGTTAAGAACAGGGAAATGCAAATAAGTAAATGAAAACATTCGGGAAAGTCGAACAGTCACAGAGATGATCATACATGAATATGGAATGTTATTTTATTCATCACTGCGTATTACATTGAACATTCTTGTTTCCCATCGGTTCCCCTAATCTCTTCTTCTACTACCCTACCACACCCACCTATCGGATTTCCTTGCATTGTATTTAATTTGCAAGACCCAATAACTAGTTCATATAACTACTTTATTCTAACTTCCCACAACCAATTCAAACAACTAATGTTACTATGTCAACTCCACGATAATACAAAATATTTATTAAATCAAAATACTTAAGACTTCACCCGACATATTATAAAATAAATCTAGATAATGTCTACATCATCTCGAAGATGTGAAAAGTCTCGAATCTGTGAAGTAATTTCAATTGTAGGATGCCCTTGCATCATGGATGCACTAAGATTCTGAAATGCTTGTCTTTGGATAGCTTTAGGTCCTCTCAGTCATATGGGGATCCTCTTCGATTGTTCAAAAAAAGGTGCTCTATTGAGCAAGCCAATATGTGATGAATCTTTGGAGTTGTATGTAGATGCCTATCAATGCAGACATGGGTTTATTAATATCATTAACAATAGTGAACCATTGAGATACATGCAACAACCAAAAGAAAATAGAACTCCAGATTGCATGAACCCAGATTGGTTGTCGTCAAACCCAACAACACAAATATAATATTTTTGGATCCAATAAAGATAATACTTCATTTTACATATGCATTGGACAAGATATGAATAGATACAAGCAGTCACCAAATGACAATAATTATTATAAAATTTGGCACACATAGTGAGATATTCGTACAATACCTCCATCAATAGAATAGGGTAGCACTAAACCACTAAGAGTAGGGAGGATCTTCCACCTCTAAAAGTATCCACAACTTCCCCAACCTTCAATCTGAGAAATAAAAAGAAAAATCAAATCCAATCCATGATCCAATACAATGCCCAACCATCTCATTATAAAGGCCTTTGAGAAGTATCCAAAGATTTAGAATAGGCCAATAATATTAATTATTTTATTTGTTTCTTAATTTAGGCCCCATATTAATGAATTAAAATAACTAATTAAATACCCTTTGTTATTTAATTTAATTTATGGGACCAAATAATAAATTAATAAGATTAAGATTTGGAGACATGACATATCCGTACGGACCAAAGATTGCTTATCATCAAGTAATCTAAAATCAAACAAAAGGCTATCACCACCAGGACCCCAAACCAAACATGAAGGAAAAATGAGTAAATTGGCATCAAACCTTTGTTGTGTCCCACTATCGACAATTTTCCACTGTGCAACTTTGATATAAATATTGTCATGTCTGTAGTTAGTAGGATCCCAAAGATGCCAATCTTGAAATTCATTGATGTAATCCTTTAGAGAATAAATTTCATAATCAAATAATTTGGTATAAATTTTTCTTACAAATGATTGTCGGTAATGCCTTTGCTTGTAGGTTCATGATTCTATTTACATGACTCTAGATCATGCTCTAAAAGATTTATAATAGGTTTCTCTCCTTCCACACATTCACAATATTATGAGGATCAACTTTGAAATTGGCTCAGTTGTCATCCTATTTCAAATCTTCTATTTTGTCTCATTCCCTGACCTCAAACCAATCTCCATCTTAACCTTGTTTGAATAATTAATAATTTCTCCAACTTCAATCTTTTAATTTTCTTCATATTTTTGTTGTTCTCCATCTAAAGAGGCAATTAGAGTCTTTTACTTGTCCATGTGCTCTGATGCCTATATGATTTCATCCTATAGGCACTAATTAATCTCCTACTTCAACCCATTGTTGAACAGTATATTGGGCTGAGATGATAGATTCTTCATTTTCAATTCTATAAAATCCTTTAGAGATATGTCTCTCTTCCATCTAGCAATCACCTAATACTACTTTATTTTCTTCAGTGACTCAACCAAATTGAGTGTCTGCAATCCTAATGCTTGGCTTTAGGAGTGAAATTCATCATTAATGACCTTGCACCCACTAGGAGGTTTAGTGTTTCCTTATCTATTCTTGGAGATTCTATTGACTTCTTCAGAGTTATCTCAACATTTCACTCAAACCATCACTCAGTGCCATGATCCGATCTCAATACTGATAGGCTAGCAAGATCACCAACTTTGATACTATGGTAATATCCCCAACTTAGATTTCTAACAAACACCACAAATCACAATGTATGAATATAAGCCAATGTATATGGTATGGTCTATAAGGCATAAATGTATGTCGATGCCTCCAATGACTCCTTAATCTATCTATGTAGAATGGTGATGACCGAGCCATACAATCAAGTGCTCTTGTTCTTGGCATACAATGTTGACTGTGTTGTATGGGTTCTAAAATTTGGTAAGGATGAAGGTCATACATGGTGTGACTGCAACAACCTTTGATAGAGAGAATACTTGGCTATCATACAATGAAAATGAATGGTGATTGTACAACATATTGAGAGGTACAAAGAGAATGTGGAAATGTTGAGGCCATGAATTTATTAGGATGATTGTATAATATAGGTATACTAGCCTTTGGATAAATTTAGGTCCTCTCAGTCATATGGGGATCCCCTTCAGTCGTTTGACAAAAGACACTCTATCAAGTAAGATAATATTTGATTAATCTTTGGAGTAGTATTAAGATGCCTTATAATGTAGATATGGATTTATTAATATCATTATTGATAGTGAACCATTGAGATACATCCAATCACATGACATATAAAACTCTGGATTACATGAACCGAAATTGATTGTTGCCAAAACCAACAATATCAATATATTATTTGTGGACCCAATAAAGATAATTTTTCATTTTACATATGCATCATACAAGATCCAAATAGATAGAAGTAATTTCCAAATGACGATGATTAACAAATATGGTGCACATAGTGAGATGTACACATGATACCTCCAACAATAGAATAGTGTAGCACTAAACCACCGAAATTGTAACAGGTAAAGTAGGGAGTATGTTGCACCTCTAAAACTGCGCACAACTTCTTCAGCCTTCAACCTCTAGAAATACAATATAAAATGAAATCCAATTGATGCTCCAATACAATGACCAACCATCTCCTTATAAAGGCCTCCAAGAATCATCTAGAGATTTACAATAGGCCAACAATATTGATTATTTAATTTCTTTATTAATTTGGGCCTATATTTATTAATTAAAATAATTAATTAGAGGCTATTTATTATTTAATTTAATTTCTAGGACCAATTAATTAATAACATTAAAATTTTGGGACATGACACACCCTAAGAGCCTATTGGTCTACCAACTAAAATAATTACAAAATATATATTTACAAGCAAAATTATTTATAATCAACTTCTATGATTATATCTCTTGTGAATATATAAAGCTTTGTTGGTAAGCACATTTGTCCATGTGAAATTGTCTTTGAACTTGTGTGTGTTTTCCCTATGAACAGTGACAATTGTGCTAATAGTTAGAGAGATTATAGTCGACTACTATCAACTTGCAATTTTCCTCTATGTTTGAGAGGGGCAACTCCCTTGCATGATGGGTGTATTTGTATCTTTGAGTACTTTTCACCACAAAGTATGAAAGGATAGAATGTGAAACTAAATAAGTTAAACAATGGAAACCCCAAAGATATAAATACGAACATCAAATGGGATTCCTAAAAGATAAAAATCTGCAAGATGTTTTGAGCACAAAATACAACAATGGCAAAGAAAAAATAGTAAACCCTAGCATATGAAAAGATAAACTATCTTAGCACATCCATACCAAGATACCATGAGATAGAGATTTTTCATCATATCAATTGCATAAGTTAGAAAGATCATATGATTGCACCATTGAATAAGGGACTGCCTACTCAAAATACAAGAAGTAAGCAAAAATGACTAGTGAGCACATTTGAAACATTCGACTAAATGCATTCATATTAGTTCTATAAAGATATATACAACTTCTAAGACAATTATGTACTTAGTGCAAACTCAAAAGAAAATTCTTCATAGCTTTCCCACTTTTCAAAAGGTCTCTTCCCAATTGGTAAATTGTTTTCTGGTAGTTATGGTATTGATATATAAAAACATCCAATCCTAGAAATTTTCAGCGGTCTCATTCTCAACCACCCTCCTAAGAAGAACAATCATATCTGGAATATCTTTGGTGAAAAGTGTCCTGCAAAGTGTCCTTGGTAATTTTGATTGTCCTCTCCTCCGCTGATCTAACCAACTTATGGAAATAGTGTTCAAATGCTTCTTTTCATTTTGATGAAAGTAACCCTAAGCACCTTCCATGGAGATCTCTGCAAATTACTTCCCCACTAGCAATCTGAATGAAATGGAAATAGATACTTGATTGAGCCTTGCTATCACATTACCTTATGAAGTTTTAATTGATCTAGAATTTGGATCATATGCTTTCATACATTCCAAAACTAGTTCGGTGTACACTGAACTGCAAGTGGATGTCCTCCTGCATGAGCTAGCCCACTATCCAATATCTGTTGTGCTAAAGGTGATCTATCCTCTTTTCTCATTGCCTGCTATAAATCAGCTTTGATTATTTAACTCTTTTTTCTTAGGAATTATTTAAGCCGTGTATCTGATATCTTAGAGAGCATGCTTTTCAAAATTGCAGGAGGCTCATTTCCTTGAAAATTGTATTTCGTTGTTTTGCATACCTAATTAATTTATCATTATGATGACTATTAGTATGTTTTTCCAAAACTCTAGTCACAATATTTATGACAGATCTTTTATGTACATAACCTATTGTCACTCACTGTGAAGGTTCGCCTTATACTCTATGCACATGGGTTTTTGATTCAGTCATCTACATATGTGTTTTTTATTCAATTGTCTATGTCGGGCCATTTGGAAATCACAGGCTTTGCTTTTTCCTTATCTCTTCTCTCACTGTTCGATGCACAATTCAATTTTGTTTCTACCACAACTAGTTGTGCTTTGGATGGCAAGGACATTCGTACATTCAGGTATTCATTGTGATTGATCAAGGTTTTTAGTCAAACAATTTGTGTGCATGCAATCATCTAGTTTTGTTTCTTAAGCAATACATCCATCAGGCACTCTATCAAACAATTCACTTGCTTCACCCTTTCTAAGTGGCACATAGAGATGCGTGCCTTAGGTATGATTCCATATTTGCATGAGTATGCACCAAACCCGCTCGAACCACATATCTGATGGGTATTTAAATTACATCTTCATCACTAATAATTTCTCTACCGCTATCTCGAGATTCCAAAGCTGAGTCATTTCTTTCTACTTGCACTTATAATCGCTCAAGGATTTCCAAATGCTAGCATTGACATACAAGAGTTTGCAAAGGCACACAAAGGGAGGATGCTACCAAAGGTTGTTAAATTTCTGATTGTTCCTGTTAATGGTACTTTCAAAATCCCACTTGGGGTATTATATGCAGCGGAGGTGTTGATAAGGATTATGAATTTGGGCTTCAGCTTTTACTAGTTGTAGTTTCTACAAACTATTGATAATACCTCAAATAGTTCCTTTGCTTATCATAGACATCTAATCCAACCATTCATGTTGTTTATTATATTCTACCAACCCTTTTTTGTTTGGCATTTTGCCAAATAGTTGAAAGGACTCCACATTATACATAGACCACAACTCCAATGATTTCACAATCCTGATACCCGAAGTGGTATGCTCCGTGGTATATTGAAAAATAGTTGAAATATATAAACCCTATTTTCTCACAATGCTTTCCTATGGAATTGGGCACAAGCATGAGGTATCTATATTTCTTAGTATTTTTTAAAACCAATTTAACATGTCTACTTTGTCGAAGATGCTACAACCATCATACTTCATGAAACCATTTCTTTTCAACATTCTGACAAATATATCTAGTGTCTTCTCTTCGGTCATGACTCCATATAACATATTTTGAGCACCGTATTGCACAAAGCATCCTTTATCTAACATGACATTCTAGCTCATTAATTCTTTCTGTCACACAGTGCACATACCATCTGTTGTAATTGCTCCATTGTGACTATGTGCGAGATAGATTCATAATTACTCCATTATAATCTGCGTGAGCTGAAAGTGTTGTCCTCCATGTTCCACTATGCAGTTTTCGTTAATGATTGTGTGGGCATTCATAACCACCTTTAGAAAACCCATTCAATCGCACTATTGCAGAGCAATTTTCCAGAACTGTTTATGCTTTTGCACATGATTTGTGTTTCTAAATAGTTCTCTATTGGACATTTATCACACCAATGCATAATGTGACTCAACCTTCAGCCTTCAATGTTTTGGTGCATGATTGGTTTCAAAGTGACACATTGTCACGCTGATAGTTGTTGCTTGATAATTTCTAGATTATCAATTCCATGTTGGCCATGTTCTTTCTCAGGACTACACTGTGCAGTTTTTCTTTCATTGCTTGGCATAACATTGCATAATCTCAAATTTAATCGTAATTGCTAGCATCGACCATCTTCAATTTCAGTGAGTTGCCAAACCTATAACATGGTATATGCATTACATGACCATAGAAGAAAAAGCCTATTGAAAAAGATATTCCTCCTGATGAAGTTTGGTGATCTTCATTATCACCACCGCCAGCATGTTTTTCAGGAACTCCATATGGTAGTTATTCATAGTTGAGATTTGGGTTTTGAAAAGTACATGTTAGGATTAGGGTATATATTTTGGCTGAAATTTAAATCTTAATTCTAACTTGTTGGAAAGAAGGGTCAGTTTGGTTGCAGGCATAGGAATGAAGAATAAGCTATTCCAATAACAACTATTTTTTGGAATGAGTATAAGCTCATTTTAGAGGCAAAATAGGAATATGTATTCCTATTCCCTATTTCAATTGATGAACGAAACATAAAATAGAAAGTGTATTCAAGCTTTTCTATTCCTATTCCAGCGACCATCAGAACAAGGTCTTAGAAAGAGTGTGCACATAAGTTTGGGGAGAGAGAGTGAATGTTGAATCCTACAAACATTTGACCATAAGGGCCCATTTGGATCGTGGATTTGAGCAGGAATTAGAATTCAGAATTCTTAAAAAAATTTAATCCATTGTTTGAGTCGCAAAATGAGAATTAGAATTAGGGAAATGTGGATTTGGTATCCCCATTTGACCCCCAAAATAAGAATTCTGTATTCCTCCAAAATACTTGTTATTTGGGATTCCAATTTTAAATCGCAATTTTTTGAAAATGGTAGATTGTTGGCGTGTGTCCAAAGAATAGCTCATGCACAGCCTTAGCATAAAATGGAGTAACACTATTGCTGTCTTTAGTTTCAATCTCTTCCATTTGCAATTTAGTCTTAGTGTTGAATTTGCGAAATGATAGGAGAGAAGAAAGGAAATGGAGATTACAAGAAGCATAAAATAGATAGAATTCTCCTACGAACTATTCCTCTTCTTCCCGAATGTTTTTTTATGCCTCAATAGCTTGTAGGCCTTCCTAAAGTTCTTCGTTCCACATTGATGCCTAGATGGATATCGTGTTTGCGATGCACTTACATCAAATCTATTGTGTTTGTAGGAAGGGAGACTGAAATGGTGAACTCTATGGATTAACCATTAAGACTATCATTTTATTTTTTGGGTTGTATTTGTGCAATCCGAAGTTGCAGTCGAGTAATTAGATCTTCTCATAAAAGACTAGTAGGCGAGGGTTTTTAAGAGTTTTATTTGCTTGCTATTTTACTTTCTTCTCTCGCAACCCTTTTAGGGCTTCTCTTGGCCGCATTTATTCTACGAAAATGTCAAAGACTGCAGAAGAAAAGCATCGAAAGGGTCATGCGGATCATGCTCAAAGTGTTCATCATATAATTCTTCCATACCAGTTTGCTCTCCAGTCATAGAACACAGGAAGGAAAGCACACTAACTCAGAATTCTTAATTTGAACCAAATAGTCCCAACGTAAATCTAGAAACTGTAATCTAGATTTCAAGTTCCAGAATCCCAAATCAAGGATTCTATATTCCCATTCCTAAATCGTATTCTAGCAACCAAATGAGCCCTAAACTTTCCAATTTGTGTTCTTCAAAATCCCAACTCCAACTTCCTAATCTTAAGCTTTTGTAAAAGTTTCGGTTTTAATTTTAAATTTCCAAATAACATGTAAACTTTAAAACACCATAACTTTTGACTCCCAACTTTGATTTGGAAAATTTGAATTGTAGCACAGGCAAAACCATTAGGAATCCCATCAATCGTTGGACATTTTAAAGCTCAAAGTTAGATGTTCTCTTTCTCACTTTAACTATTTTCTTTTTGAAATTTGGACATGTAGAGTAACAAACTTGGAGGTTGTTGTGCTATAACTATAGACAACGAACTTAACTAAACTATGATTAAATATTTTAGTTTAATTAGTCACAAGTCTTGTTTTTCTTATGTTTGAAAAATATTTACATTAAGTAAAGTATAAAAGCAATAAACTATGCATTGTCATAATGATAATTTATATTATTATAGTAAATTTATATTTTTTATGAAATTATAATAATTATTAATAAATATTTTTTAGATTTAAGATTTTCACATTTTAAAATTTTGAAGTTTGTAGTTTTAAACTTTTCATAATTTTAAAAATCATAAAATCACCTTTTTATTAAATTTCTTAAAAATAATAATTGTGAAATTTCCTTTTATCAAAGAATATAATTTTACTTTTATAAAAAATATATTTAATTTTTAATTTATTAAAAAAATATATAGAGACTAGGTGAGTCTTTCATTTGGAAGGTCTTGAATTGAGAGCAAAATACAATTATTTCTTTTAAATGTAAGATTATTCTTTTCAAAATGTACCATTGTTATATAAAATAATGTAAAATTATTTAGATAAATTTAATTATTATTAAAATTCTAGAAAATATGATATTTTTTCACAAATAATTTTAAATAAAATTTAAAAAAATTATTTTACATTTTGAAAAATAATTATATTAAATATTTACCATCAACACAATTAAAAAAAATATTCTTGTGAAATTTTTTTCCTTTTATAAGAAAACAACACTATTTTAATACTCTTGTACAAAAGTTTTAACAGTTGTACCAGTTGGCAGGAACTGCAGCCCGGTTATAATAATCATCATATACAAGAAAAGAGACTAATCCAAAGGGATATTCTCGTCTGGTCTCTTAGGTTCTGTTTGGTTGGGGAAGATAAATTTGTGCCATAACCAGGTTATCTTATAACCAGGTTTTCGAAAACCTGGTTTTGTGGTTTAGAAAGCCAATGGTCCGTTTGGTTGACACGGAAGATGAATATACTGTGGACCCCACAATATTATTAAAAAAACTGTCATAAAATTCAAACCCTGGTTTTAATTTCGAATTCCACCTTTTTGTTGGAAGAAACTTCTTCCAATTTTTGACCAAAATTGGAAGATGAAATTGAAAACCAGGTTATAATTTTAACCAACCAAACACCAAAGTTTTTTGCAAAACCTGATTTTACCTATGATAAGCCAGTTTTGACCCTCATCTTCCAGCAACCAAACGGAGCCTTATGAATATACGAGAATACGTCCTTTACTATTGTATGGAGCGTTTGTAATTGATAATTTGAAGCCGGCTTAAACATTGCAAAAAACAGTAAGCGTTACCCACAAAGCCATTTACGTAATTAACTCGTCTATTTGCTTGTCTATAAAAACATTTGTCTTAAGTTTTTCTTCCACATGATCAATTACATTTGGAGATTTTGAGTTGCAGAGACGATGGGAAAGGCGCTAAGTGTGTCTGTGCTGCTTCTGCTGGTCATAGCTGTCTTCATTTCCGGTACAATTGAAATTCTTGTTCCTTATATTGATCTCGGTTGGAAAAAGACATACAAGAAAAAAAAAATAGACATAGAAATATATGTTCTATGAGAAGGTTCAATCATTCAATGACACCACTTTCATAAGAGGAAAAATAGCAGTGAATTTCTTCTCCAAAACAATTTTTATTGTTATTTGTTGTAATTAATTATTTTTATGTGTTAAGCGAATTTGAATTTAAGATTTCTCACATGAGAGGTTCACAAATTAAGATTGTGTTGTAGACTCTTCTTTATTTCCAAATTCGATCTATATCCATCTTTACAAAAACAATAATTTGTAAAATATAAATATATTGGTTAATCTGTGAACAAAAATTTCTGATAACTGGATTTTGTACATGATTACAAGTGGGGTATGCGGCTGATGAAGGGCTGTGTGGAGCAGAGAGTGAAAAATACAAAGGGGAATGCGTGGAAGCCAAGTGCAACAGTACATGCATTAACGATGAAAAGCAACTTGGTGGATTTTGCGATGCGGATGGACAGGGAGGATCCGCTTGTTTCTGCTATCATAACTGTACTTAGTGACAGGAAGGGATGATAATGGGAGTGTTATAAATAAACGAATGATATCATAATAATTATTCCAATAGCAAAGAGAGTATTGCACCAGTATGTAATTTCATTTTTAGATTGCAAATGTTAAACTCATTTTGAGGGGACAGAGGTTTTATTTTGTGTGGGTTTAATTATGATCTTCGAATAAATCTGGCTATTTTCATTTTCAATATGTTTTTTTACTTTATTTTGTTATGGGATTTAAATAGATTCTATTGAAGCAATTTTGTTGATTATATTTCATGAACATATATAGTTTAAAGTGGTAAATATTAATGAGTTAATTGATATATAAGTTTTTGTATTTCTATGAAGTTTTGTTCAATTTATATATAGGTCGGTGAGTCAATATAAGAAGATTCATTGTATAATGAAAATTTCAGTTGTAGAGGTTACAAATTATAATTTCTAGAAGGGGTTTAGCTTTGTGGAATTCTAAGTTGTGACTCTTGGTTAGTGGGAGGACTCTTTTCATCTATAGAAAATTGTGTGGTCAGTGCACCAAGACCTAATTTATTCTATTTATAAATATTTTTTAGGCCTAGTCTTAAATGTTTTTATATGAAATATTCCTCCCATTATCACGACAAGAAAACTCCCCTTACAATGAGCTTAAAATCTAAATTATTATCAAAGATGAAGTTCCTTCTTCATCTAGAGTCGTTTACCTGAGAAATTTCCTTCTTTATTTGGTAAAATGTATAATCTAATCCTTGGAGGAAATAACCCCATAGTAGTTGTGGATATTGGCTTGAGATAAAGGCTTAATAAGGCTTAAAAAACATTAACCCAAGTAAAGAAGGAATTGAAAGGGAATGATTGCTCTAAAATCACTTGAGAACATAACTGTCTTCTCCTCAACATTCTCTAGTCTTTGATATTTTCAATGGTAAGTGTTCTAATGCTGACATAGTCTCTTCCCCAAAAGCAACCTATCTAGGTTCCCAAAGGGGGGCATATTGATCATATGGAAACACCACACAATAGGGGGCGTAGTGGGGGAGGGAAATTAGTTGTGTCCCAACGACATAAACATTAAGTAACTTGCACAAACTTGCACAGTGAACCTTTAAATCATAGACCAAAATGTTAAACATATAAGAATAGATCCAAAACATCACTTAGACACATAACACCATTTTTTTTGATGTGGAATCTTTGTTAGGGGAAGAATCAAAATGGGGATGAAACCCCTAATAAACTATATCCTTTTAATATTATAACTTTTTGCAAAGGGGAATGGACATGTATTAGGCACACTTCTTAAATCTCATTAATAAATTACACAAGGAAAGTATAAATACTTGCAGACACTAATCTACAAGTTAAGAACTTCCTAGAAGTGTCTTCAACATGCATCATTAGTTCTCATAATGTATATTAACTAAATATAATTTAACTATCAATTATATTTTGTTTATAACATTAATATATTTTTACAAATTTATTGATCTTTAAAAAAAATTACAGTTACTTACACTAGAACTTTAAAAAAAGTATTTTGACATGTTTTTGTAAAAGAAATAGAATCTATGTAAGGGATATCTTTAATTTTGTTAGTTTCCCATGATAAATTTGCCAGTGTTGAGTCTGCTTATTTATTAAATTATGTGATTCTTGTTTACACATATTCCTTTTATTGATTTTGTGGAAATTCTTGAAGATTTCATAGTTAAATTTTGTGCACTTTTATTATTGAGACTTATTTAACTATCTTAGGCTATGCAATATACACTGATATGATGCACTCTATTATGCCCATTTTAATTATGGATAGAATGTACAAGAGGGTATATTGTATAAGAGTGGCTTGCGTTCCCTTTATTCTTGAAGTATTTGGCTTGCATTCCCTTTGTTCTTGAAGTATGTTTTATATGTCAAAGAATGAGCATGAACATTTTGTGGATGTTAACAATAAAGAGATTCTTTGAATAGAGAAATTAACATTGATAAACATGCATATGTGACAACATTTATGAATATTCAGATGATGAATTTAAATTGTTTATGCAATTGCTATTAAATGAGATGAGTACCCAAGAGGCATTGCATGAAAAATATTGCATAGAAAATGATGCATTATTATGTAATTGTTTTATACACAAGTACCAAATACGGAGTAATAAGGAAGGATATGCATTTAATTTTGATTCCTTATCTATCTATTATAGAAACTAGCCTAGTTATGATATGGCGAAAGGGAAAATGCTTTCATAAAAAAATGACACCATAAAAGATAACATTAAAACTCCACAGGAGATTGTGTGACTTTATTTTTGTGTATTTTTTTCCTTTCACTCTTGTTATTCTGTATTTTCAATTATACTTTCAATTACCTGCACACCTCCGAACAAAATTTAATCTCCTACTCTTGATCTTACTTTTGGAAAATCGACGAGGAAGCTGAGTTTACATGCATGTCATACATTCTCCCTTAATCATTTTTTTTCTATTAAGCCAATTCATGTTAGTTTGGGATTTTCTTCACTTCCCTTGTGTTGTATATTTAAAAAGGTGTCAATTTTGGCACACTATGTTTGAATTTTGGGACAAAGATGGGCACACAATGGTCATCTTTGGACTTCCAGATTTCACTTGAAAACTGCCATCAGTAGAAAATTGAAATTCCCAACAATAAAGATGTGGATTTTATAAGTTTCGGGCTTACCAATCTAGGTTCCATGTTTATGTTCTTCCAGTTCAAGTATCTATAAAATTTTGTTTAGAAGAATAATAAATTTGTACATGGAGTGTAAATCAATGTTAGATTATTGTTTTTTTCTTAATGGCAGCTATTGAAAATGCACCAGATAGCCTTCTGGTTTCCACATTTGAGTTCAAAAAGTTGTAGAAAACTTTCTTCAAAACTTTGTAATGATAATGTGAAATTGATTAATAGTTATATTGAACATGCAGTTGTTTGACTCTGCTGTCTACTAGTTTTTTTTTTTTGTTTTTTTCAAATTTGTTTTATAAGATAATAATTTCGGTAACTGCTATGTTAGTGAGGAATTTGGTAACACACTTTACCAAATTTCTTTTTCTTAAAATTTTCTAGAGCCTTTTTAAAAACTTCATTGTAGAAATTGATCTACCTTTTCCTATTTACAATTTTGTTAGTTTCTAAAGTCTTTCAACAAGTCTAATAAATATAGGAGATTATGGATGTAAAGGATGCACTACCCTTATTTGAAGTTCCATTCCATCTGGGCACAGCTAGGAATGGCTATTTTGTCTTGTTATACCTTGTAAATTGCATTCACATTGAAAGTTAAGGGAAACTTTAATAGTTTACACCGAGAATAAATTTTGACATGTTTGAGAAGTCTTAATCACAATAAATTACAATGTGTTTTCTTTTATTTGGAATAAGATTTTAAATTAGCTACTATTAGAATTGTGACCTTAAAGGCTTATGTGATCTACACAAATACCATGTAAATTAAAATTTTAGTTCATTAAAATTAATTAGAATCTGATTTCATTGATCTTAGGTAAAGAATTTTGTATATTTTTGAGAAGGTTTTTCTAATCTAAAAAATTGTAAGATATGAGTGGATGAAACAATTTTTTTAAAACTAAAAGCATACAATGCATATATCTACATACAAAGCGAGAGTTTCTTTTTCTTTTTTAAATATGTAATTATATTTGTATTAAACCTTGTTATATATGCACTTATAAATTACATAAGTGTTCATATGTATGATTATATACAAGTTGAAAGAAGATTATCTTGATATTTAACTTAATTATTAATTATTGTGTTTATAAATATAAAGGAAACTTTTGAAAGTATCAAAATTTAAGTTCTATTTTGAAATAAGCTCTCCAAATTCTAGCTAAAATAAACTCCCTAAAGATAATTGCAGAATGGAGCCTTGGATGGTAAAAAAGGTTAGCCTTTAAATGTCTTGTTAGAGCAATAATTTTTTTATTTATTGATTAAATCACATTGATTTAATTATTAAGTCACTTATTATCTCTAGTTTACTTAAGCTAAACTTTAGGCATCTAATAATTAATTCTTTTCTTAATTATTATAATGCAACCTAGGTTAGTTACCTATTAGGGTTTTGATCTCCTTTATAAGGATGACCTCTATTTGCAATTTACATTCATTCACTTTTAATTATAGCAATTTCTTCTTTTCCTCATCAAGAATGTCTCATCTGTGGATCTGAGAATTCTAGTCTCCATAGCTTTTGCTTCTCTTTTTCTATGACAGGTGTTTGCATGCAGATGATTCTTGGGAGCTGTGGGGTTGATCTTTCATCAACTTCAACATGGTATCAGATCTCCAAATGTTCATGCCCTTGTTCTATTCTTGAGAGATTTGGCATCAATTTTCAGATCTGTGGTTTTCAAAGGATTTTCTATTAGACTTGGGGAGGACCTACTTTTCGGAGCACTTTGATCCCAAATGGACATTACCATTGAGCTTTGAGTGCTTGAAAACCCCCATTTCCATACAAAATATATTCACTTTGAACGCTATAAAAATTTGAGCAAAATTTATTTTGCACCCAAGGCATTTTAACCTAAGCATGCTTCCTGAGGCGATGATTTTTTTTTTTCAAAAAGATATATTTTTAAAGCACTCGATTATTATTATTATTTTTAATTTAAAAAATCAAACAAAAAAGAGGGAGGTGAATTATTTTTTTTAAAAGGAGGCATTTGGACTTTTGTAGAGGGTGAGGGAGGCATGTGAACACTTTTTCAGTAAGTGCTCCAAGGAAGGTATGCTCCCTCCTTGAGCTAGGCACCCTAACCTTTCATTGGTATAAGCATTCGGCCCCAAATTTTGATTGCACCTTATTGGAGAGCCCATGCTTCAATTTAGGCATCATCTTAGCCTTAGAAAAGCTCACACAATTACACCTTGCCCCATGATATACCCCACCATCTATCTCAAGCTCAACATCACACATTTTGGGAGATCAAATTCTTTGGTTGATGTTTTGTACTTGGTGGTTTGGTGGAGTTTATTTCCCATAGATTGTTTTTGGGGAATTATTGCTTGTTTCGGTGTGCTAACTTTGGTGTTTCTTAATGGTGGATTTTTTTTTTTTTTTTTTTCCATTTTTGGGGAGGCTATTTGTACTTGCCCACCAACCATTATTCCTTGGAAGACATGCCTCCACGCTGCGCATGCCTTCTCATGAAAGGTGAAATGCATATGCTTTATTGGTGGGGGCACTAGGCTCTAAGCCTAAATGGCCATACATTCCTCCGTCAATATTCAAGTACCTTGGGCCGTAATTTTTGGCAAATGTTAAGCTTTCTTTAAGGTTTTTTGAGATTTTTTTTTTTTTTTCAGAAGACACGCCTAAATAATCTAGTCCCCAATGTTATATTTGATCCTTGACCTTGGAGATAGAGCTTGAAGGTTGTGCATTTATTGTTGTGCCCTTGGCCCTATAGGACCATGTTAGCGGCCCCAACAAGCCTTTGGTTGATGGATTTTTGGTTTGCAAATCAATCATCATTTTTGGCCTTCTTCAATACGGTAGTTGGTGCATCTTTTTAAAATGCCAAAGTCATGGCATTTGAGGCTCTCCAATCACCATACGTTTTGTTTTTTGGTGCATTTTTCATACCATCGGGCTCCATTTGAGATGTGACTTGCAGTTTGGGACTAGTCAAAACCTCTGTCCTCTTTATGTACATGCATGTTTTCATGGAGCATGACACCTTAGTAATTAATGGCTCCTTTTATTTTTTGTGGTTGTTAGCCATTGACATGTGTTGTGATTATCCTATGGGTTGGTTTGAATTTTTTTTCAAACAAAAGGTTATTTGATTTTATTTTCCAAATATGCTCATGTATTGGCCACCAGATTTGTTTCTCTAGCATCGATTCTTTTACCGACGACTTTCTAGCATATTTGTCTTGTTACCAACAACCAATTTTTTTCTGGTAGTGGTCATTTCTAGCATTTTTTTTTCCTTGATGACTATTTGACTATCAAATTTATCCTTTTCATCTGCTAATATCAACATAGCATCAACACTAATGTCACCCCTTTAGGCCTTGTTTGGACCTACTATTAGTTTTTTTTTCTTGAATATCTCGAGCACACAAACCCCATTTCCTACAAATGAGATGTATTGCAGGAAAGGTGGTTCCAAGCCCATCATAGTGGTACATGTATTTTTCAATTTTGGAGCCTTTTTATGGTTGTTTTTGTTGTTAAAATCAAGGGTTCTATTTTTCACATTGGGAGATATATCTTGAGCATCTGATCTCTAATTTGGGAATCCTTTATATCAGTGGAAAGTTATTTTAGAGCTCTTTCCAGTGATGTTGATTATTTTTCCAGATTCTTCTCTAGGCACATTCTATTTAATCTTTTGCATTTTTGCATTCTGGTGGATATCTTGGTTGTTTAAGGTCTGAAGATCCATTTTGTTACTTTAGATGATTCATAATGTGTTTTATTATCTATTGTATTAGCCTTATGTCTCTTTTGGTCTATTTAGACATCATTTGTATGCATTCTTGAAAACACACTAAAATAAAGTGCTATATTCTATCTGTATTTTTGTTTTAGTTGTTTTTCCTTATTTTGCCTTCTGATTCAAGTAATGTCATCTAAGGACACTCTTAAAAATTATTGTATTCTTAGGATTCACCATATCTTGTGTCTTCTTGTACATGCACTACTCTGATTAAAGTGTCATGGGAGGTTAATGTTTTGCCTTTGTTTGCCATCTTCCTTTGTCCAGTGAGTTTCCCTTCTATGACATTAGCCTCAAGATGCACATCTAAGATGGATCACCTTAGTACATAGATATGTATTCTTTTCTGCATATTGATCATGGTTCTTTGACATGTAGTTCTTTTGGCCCACTTTTGTAGTTGCCTATCACCTCACCCTTGTCTTCATTAGGGGGGTTCTTCTGTTGTTTCTCATGATTTCTTGGTTCAATGGAGTGAGCTATGTATTAAGTATTTGTTCCTATATACTAGGTAGATGTAGTGGCTGGGTACCTATTCATTTTGGCAAGATGGATCATTTACCATAAAGACACTCTTCATTTTGTTCCTACTTTGGTTACAACCTTTCATGTTTGATTGATTAGCTCTTTAGGCTTTGATATTTCATACCATTTGTATCTTCAAGTTTAGTTTTTTGTCTTTGTGTGTCTTTTGATTCGATGCAAATTATAGTCTTCTCTACCTGGTCAGGTTCTATTTCATTGGAGGTTCTTCAGATCAACAATTACTTTTGACAGAACTTTGTAGCTTCTATATGCTTTAGTGGTGTTCTTCATGATCATATTTTGTTATTATCTTCTAGGACATTCCCTAGTTTGGAGGCTTCTTTTGTCCTTCACTAGTTCTTTTCAACATTATTTCCATCTCTTTTTGGAGTGGGTTTTTCCCATTTTGTTTTCTCTATTTCTCCTCTTTTTAAAAATTTGGTTGTACTTGGGTACCTTATTAGGATTTGTTGTTAGGACCCAAATTTACTTTCATCAATAGTTTCTAGGTTCTTAGATACTCCCTAGGTTTATCTTAAGGGAGGGTGGGAGTGTTAGATTAGTAAAGTTTTTTCTTATTAATTAAATCATATTGGTTGAATTATTACGTCACTTATTATATCTAATTTACTTAAGCTAAACTTTAGGCATCTAATAACTAATTCTTTCATTAATTACTATAATGCAACCTAGGTTAGTTACCTATTAGGGTTTTGATCTCCTTTATAAGGATGAACTCTCTTTTATATTCATTCATTTTTTATTATAGAAATTTCTATTTCTTCTCATCAAGAATGTCTCATTTGTAGATTTGGGAATTCTAGCCTCCATAACTTTTACTTCTCTCTTTTTGTGATAGGTGTTTGCATGTAGATGATTCTTGAGAGCAGTGGAATTGATATTTCATCAACTTCATTAAACTCAAATGAATTTAATTCTACTTTTTTATTTTCAAATAATGTTGGGTCAAATTTGTTTCTGGGTCGTACTTGGCTTTCCCTAGGAGGTCCTTGTTCTTTAATGGTTGGGTCATCAGGCTTAAGCCTATTTGCAGAAGGACTTGTTTGGGGAGATGATCCTGGTATAGAAAGGCGATGTCTCAATTGTCAAGTTTGAGGAAGGTACATGTGTTCATATCCTTGACTATTCCATTGCTATAAATCTACCTACATGACTTCCTCCTTGGTTGGGAAGTTTAGTGGGAGAAGGCCCAACTTTTCTTTTTCGCAAATGGGTTCTTTACTTGTGGTTCCTCAAAGGATCAATGGTTATTTTGGATTTTCCTGAATGTTATTTCTATTTTTCCTTCTCTCTTAAGGAAGGCTTCTTAAGGATTCTAGCTTGAGACCCTTGGCTCTTGGGTAAACACCCCCTCTAATTGTGCAAATAGAGATCAAGATTTAATTTCATAGCCCATCTTTTTGGGGTTGTTTCCACTTAAGTGCACCTTTTAGGATTTCCCTTGGAATTATGGGACAAAGACATCTTGAAAGGTATAGCCAACTCTTTCAACAAGTTTCTTAGAGTGCATTCTATCACTTGTAATCATTTTCAGTTCTTTTATGCTTGGTTCTATGTCTCGATAGTCCCTTACTCTATTCTTTCTATCTTAATGGTCTTTAAATCAAGATTGGATTTAGTTGTTCAATTTTTGGAGTATGAAAATGCTACATTTTTTGACAAAATTATTGTTCTATTGGTCACTTGATTTCAGAGTTCCCTAAAGGACTGAAGCCTTCTTCTCCTAGTCTTATTGTTGGAAATATTCTTAACAAAGCTAAGTTACTAAGAGGGGAGGGGTGAATCAGTAAATTCTAAAACTTCTACAAATTTAACTCTTAATCTAGTAGTCCAATTAGCATTTAATCATTCACATATAATCTGATCTAATTGTATGCATAAGACATTGAAAACATGAAAGCATTCATAACACTTTGACACAAAGATTTGGTGACCCAGAAACCTTCCAAATAGAAAGTAAAACTAGGATGGGGATGATACCCACAAGCTTTAGTACTGTAGTATAAATTTGGCCTATTAAGGCTTACATTGATTACTTCTGATGATCTACCCTATCAAGAGCAATAAGGACTGCTAGGTCCACCTTGTGAAAGGATTTACAAACATACATTGAAGTATGCACTTAGTAAAGATATTTTAAAAAGACTGTTAGGTCTACCTTGTTTAAAGGATTTGATTGATCTACTTATTAGGATGAAATAGTAGCTGATCTCTGATCTACAACTTGGTTTGCTAAATGAGATTCCTTTAAGTCTACAAATCACCTTGTTGTGATAGATGAATCTTTGCTACACCTTATACTGTTGCAACCTTTGTAATTCACACTTTCTGCTCTTTTCTTAAGATTACATTACATATGCATGATTACTACTTACATTGGATGTGATAAAATACACTACATATATACCAATCTAATTACACAAATTACAAAGTTGGTCACTATACAACTTTACACAAATATTACAAAGTCGGCTCAAGTGTAGACATTTAGGCTTTGAGGACTATCTTGGTGAAGTTCTGATATTTGACATCCACTATCAATGATTAGCATCGTCATACACTTAGTAGATGTAGAAGTTTGGTCCATACTGATCACTTTTAAGTAGTCTTGAACTCGGTGTGCATTGGTGACTCAGTAGATATTGTGAAACTTGTCATATAAACTAAATCACTTGTTTACCTCTACATAGCTTGGTAATCACTATCACCTTAAGCTCAATATAAACTGAGTCACTTGGTTGACATTAAGTTGCTTGCTTAACATTGGACTTGCACCACATTAACTACAAACTTGGTAAGCATTGCACAACTTGGTTTGCACTGGTAAACTTGACATACACTAAGATACTCGATTTACATTGTTGATCTTCACAGTAATTGTAACTGCTCATAAACATTGGAATTTGTCCAAAGGACTTGGCAGCAACTATATAACTCAAAAATAATTGAAATGCTTGGCAAACACTATTAACTGTATAATAAGCTTAGTAGATACTTACAATCTGAATAAGTGTATGTCACTAATAAAAAACTTGACTATTATGTCAACAATCTCCTTTGGCATTAGTGACAAAAACACTTATTATCCAAAACTAAGTTCAAAAAGTTTCCTGAATACCTTTATCCATCACCTAGTGATTCTTAGCTTGGTAGAGTATACTATTTTTGAGATTTTTCAAAATTGGTTTTGTAAGATATACATATATACATGGTAAGGCTCCTATATAGTATACTATACATCTATATACATTTTCTTGCTGTATACAATGTATTTTTCTGTACACAGCTATCTCTCCCATTTCCTTTATGTATCAATTCTACAATGCATTTTCTCCCCCATAACTTATTATTTCCATATCTTCTCTTTATCTTCTTATTCATAGTATATACTTCCCCTTTTTGACCTTAATGCTAAAGATTTATTCTATATATTTACATGTTAATGCTAAAATAAGACAAAAATTCTAAATGTACCTTGAGTATCATAGCCAATTTTTTGTCCCAATTGTCTTACAAGACCTTACATGTGTGAAGTGCAATCTATACTTCTATTGACAACTCAATCATGTGGTCTGCTATGGAGAAGTTGTCATGGATGAGGGTTTTGGAATGTGCAATATGTTTCTGAAGTGCATCCATGTTAGGAAGAATAATGTTCTGAATATCTACTAAGGTAGATCTAATTCTAGCCTCTTCCTTAAGAAATTCTGCCTATAACTCAGTTAAAAATTTAATCTTATTGAAATGTACAGGACTTGAACTAGGGTCAAGCTGTAGCTGTTGAGCACTTGCCTTGAGGTCTTCATCTATCTTGGACAATTTGTCCTTTATTTCCTTGGTAAAATTTGAAACATCACATAGCTTACCAAAAAGTGATGACACATTAGTAAAAAAAAAGTTTCTAGATAAACTAAAATGGTAGAGAGTTCTACTTGATAAATAGAAATTTGTTGATCAATGTGCTCCAACACTTTATTCTCAAACTTCTTTTTTGCCTTCTGCAGTAACTTATCTTGTCCATCTATACCTTCGTTGAACTTTTGAACTACCTCTTCTATTTGATACAAAATTGGCTATGAAGAATCAACCTCTATACCTATCGCCTCTGCCAAAATATTCTTGGCATCCTCAATAATTTTACATTCCTTATCTCTTTCTTCTAGAAGCCTCTATTGCTTGGCTTTCTTTTGGAGGAGTTCACCAAATGTTTACATTTGGTCTAGAGTGAGCTTGGAAATGTCCCAATTTGGGATTACAATTTTCATCTAGGTCTATTTCTTCCTCCATATCCTTTCCTTTGCCCAAAAAGTTTTTGCTCAATTGGGCCTTGTCTCAACTATCCTTGCACTTATTGCTTGTGGATCTAGAATAGAAACAATAGTAGACATACTAGGACTAGCTATAAAACTTGATGCTACACTTATTGTAGAAATACTTGAAGTAATACCTATAGTAGCCAAAATTGATGAATTCAAAATTCATGTTTCCAACATGGTAGAAGAGGGAAGAGTTTGTAGCTCGGTAGATGAAGTGGAGGTCACTTTAGTTAATGACGTATTTAGTTGAGTTGGTGCAAAGATTGATTGGCTAGTTGTGCTTTGAGTGCTGGTCACAATAAATCTTGTAGAGGTCATCTCCTTGCTTGATGTGGTCAATCCCTTGCTTGGAGAATGAGGAAGTGAGGCTATAACCATTGCAACAATCTTGACTAGGTTGATTTCCTCATCATCTTGCTTTTCTTCCTTGGTAGCCTCTTGCTCCTGTTCCTCGTCATCATCGATGTTATCAAAATGAGTTGCTTCTTCAACATTTTCCTCTTCATCTTTCTCTTCTTTATCATCATCATCATCATCTTTTACTTTAACAAAAAAATTACTCGGTTTATGAAGAAGATATATATTCTTCTATGCATGTGTTGCATTCCTTACAACATGCTCAATATCTTTTATCAAAACTAGACAAGTGTTAAACTTTAGAGTTAATTTCTCCTCATTTTAATTTAGAAATTCCTTAATCTCCTTGTTTCTTAAGCTTGGAATAAGCTATTGGATGCCATCTTCGCTTAGTAGGGTTTGAGAGAACTCAAAATTTTTAGTAACAATTCGCTCAAATTGCTTGGAAGCTTTGAAGTTCACACTACGCAATAGCTCTCAAAAATTCACGATGAAAATGACTTCGATTTTATTTCTTTTATCAAAATTTTCCTTAAGTGCTCGGTACAAATGGTAGATCAAGTTGATAGACTATCATCCACTTCTTTGTATTGATTACTCAACAAAGTCTTCCATCATTCGGTAGCCATATAAAGTTTTAGTTATTCGCGACCTTGCTTGGTAGAGTCTGTGACCCAACCTCACTCAGTAAAGAAGGTAACTCGGTAGTGAATGTTACCCTTTTCACTCGATGATCCCTTTGTATCTTGAATATAGATATGGATCTTCTATCTTTTCAATTTGGAACTATTTTGAATGTCTTCTTTGGTATCCTAGTCCCAATTTCTCCTTTGAGAAATCAAGTAGAGATTGTGGAGGGTAAAAGCACAAACCTATGTCACCATTTGTGATATATAGAAGGGTTACGACCAAAACAATTACGATCGTACAAGTTATGGCTAAACATGTTTTGGCTATATAGATGTGGCAGGTTTCCTCATTGACATGACCTACACAATTATGACCAAAACCCTTTTGGCCAAAAGGGTTTCAACTATAACCCCAACACTTTATATAAATGCCAAAAATCACTTTTTTGCTATCATTTTTATCGTAACAGTGATGAGATTCTTAGAGAGTGGTTAACGTGTTTCTGCCATAATAGGTTAATGGTTTTTTTTTTCATTTAATTTTTTTAAAAAAATGTTTTTTGATTAGTAAATTTTAATGGTAGTTAAATTAATTTTTTTTTATGTGTTTTATTAGTGAATTATTTAGATTTGTTAAAATTTTAATATATTTAAATTGTTTTTTAGATTTGTTATTAAATTATTTAAAACATAAGCAAGAATGTAGTTAAACATTGGGTTAAAATGTAGAAAAACATTAGGTAAAATGAAGTCAAACATAAATTATTTAGAAGTAAAATGCAGTCAAACATTAGGTATAAGTAAATAAAATTAACTTTTTTATATTCAAATTTGAAATAAAAACCTATCATTAATTTCTAAAAAATAATACAGACTTGTACATTTATATGAAACTTAGAAACACTTGTACATATATATGAAACTTAGAAAAATTGTTTAACCCTGTAGCTAAATCAAGATCTAATTCAGTAAAAAACTTAAATTACATGTGTACACTTAGTTATAATTTAATCGAGATTTTTTTTTTTTATCGCATCTACATGTACATGTATGAACATTTATTTTTCACATTTGCATGAGCGATATGGTCTCTAAGATAATTTGTTTTAAAATACCTGTAGATGATTGAATAACACCATAAATTTAATGTTGTGTATTTCAAATTAAATTTAACTTTTAATTATTTTAATATATACACTTGTATGTTTGTGTTTGTGTGTGTGTGTGTACATGTGCAAATCTCTAGATATTTAATAGATTTTGTCTCTTGTAGCTTCACACTCATATCCTCTCTCTCACACACATACACACACATTATGGCATCTAGGTTAGGGGATTGTGCTCCTGTATCCTCAGGGGATGCTAGTGTCCATAGAGGGGGTCAGAGTGTTGAGTCCGACACAACACACACATCCACATTCTCCACTGAGGATAGACAATAGTTATTTAGAGATACACTTTCCAGATTATCTCATGCTATAGAGGTTCTAGACTCCTCACTTTCCTCTTCTACTGCCCTTCCTAATAAGGAGATGATTATAGCGATGCGAGAGGAGTTGTTTTGTATGATTCATACAACTCTTTTGACTATATCAGTATTGAGACCTTTTATTCTTCTCTATCTCATAGTGTCATTGGCACTGTGAAGTATAGATAGGTTGACACTGAGGTCTCCACTACCATGGTGAAAACCATGTTTCCATTTTATACAAATAGAGATAGAGTTAGAGGCTACTCTATAATGAAGTAAACTGATGAGCTTGTCGCACCATTTATATATCCTTGCTGGTTGGCTACTCATCATAGATGGCCATAGAAGGATGAGTTCCCTTTGTATTTCTGCAAATAATTATTTGTAGAATTTCATTTATAGCATGATGTTGATTACACAGATTATCCAAGTCATGCTGGGTAGGGTCTAGGTAGGCTTTCAGAGAGATTCAGACTCATGGACACTCCTGCGCCTATTAATAAATGGGCAATAGTGGGTCCAAACTTTTTTGTTATGCTAAGAGGTCTAGAGATGGTTGATGTAGGCCTGAGTGTTCTTGATGACACAATCAAGACATAGATTTATTCGAGCATTACCACCGTCACTACACAGTTGCAAGAGATTTCTTCTAATCAGTGTGGTAGATATATGTTATACTCTTGAGCTACCTTTCCAATAGTTGCATCATTTAGCACAGGTGTTGATGATGCATATGGGGTAGTCGACATACCTTCTCCACTAGAGGTTTTTGTAGTCTCAGATGTGGACACATTGCATTATTTGGGATCCTGTTTAGCATTTGATCTTTTGGATTCATATCAAGCATTATCTATAATCATAGGGATTCCACTTTGTGACATCGACACTCAAATCAGTCATATTTTGTCACATATAGCAGGATCATAGGGTTCATAGAGGTAGAGGACATTCTTGCACCTTATATTGTACCTACTGCTACATAGGTCACTACAACACCAACCCAAGCTACCCAGGACTTTGTAGCACCATCCCTAGCTTCTAAGGACCCTACAACACCCCCCCACTCAGGATTCCACTGCTAGATAGTCTGGTCTATTTTTCTCTATGCTTTTAGATGACATTATTGACTTGGACACTGATAATGTTTTATCATTGCATGATTTAGATATCAGTCAAATCAATAGAGCATTACATGATGCTATGGTAAATATTTCTATATGTTTAATTTTATTATAATTATGGTAAAATTTACACTTAAACATATAGGAACAAACATTTATTCTTGATACAATCTAACTTGTGTATACATACATACATACATACATACATACATACATACATACATACATACATACATACATACATACATACATACATACATACATACATACATACATATATATATATATATATATATATATATATATATATATATATATATATATATATATATATATAGTCTTGACAATTGAGTATCAACATACTTAACCATTTTCACTATATATGTCGAGTACATAATGTATGCCAAGCTAGAATTTCAATAGGTGCTGAGCCACAGTTGGTGCCAAGAAAGTCAGAATGTAGTATGTGCTGAGTGATCTAGGAAATGTTCATGTGCCGAGTAATCCAAAAATGTTTAGATGCTAAGAAATACAAAACATACATGTGCCAAGCAATACAGTGTTTAATAGTTGCTGAGCAAACCAGGAAAGTAATAGATGCTGAGCAATCTAGGAATCAGTTCATGCCGAGCATCAGTAATGTAATGAGTGCTGAGTAACTCAAGATTAGCATAAGAAGTTTGTACTTGCACAAACTATGAAGCAAATCATTTTTGGATTTGACATAGAGAGATTTTGAAGGAGAAAAAGGATAAAGATGAATCATTTACATTCCTTATGCAATCTGCATGCAACAAATCAGAAAAATGGAGAAGGTATGTAGCAAATGAGAAAAATCCAATGATTTGAGCAGGATTTTGAGATTCAATATGGATCATAGATTCATATCTAACCCTAAGTCTTCACATTCTTTATAAGGAGAATGAATGCACCATTGCATGTGTGGAAGAGAATAGTAGAAGGGGAGGTTATAGAAAAAATTTAGTGTGAAGAGAGAGGACTTAGAGGAAGAGAGCATCAATTTCATATCAAGTTGATCAGAACAACACAAGGGACAAGGAACACATACAAAGATAAGATCATACAAGGATCAGGACAAGAAGAGTAGATTTAGTACTTGAACCTAGCAATTTGAGATTGTATTCAATCAGGTCAAATGTTCTAATACTCTCTCACAATTGTATTAGAGGTTGAAATCCTATGTTGATAGGTTAGCTTAATAGCTAGATAGGAGAACCTTTGGAGAAGGTCATGAAAAACCTATGTATTAGGTGGGTTTAACAACCTATTATAAATCCTTTAATAGGGTGATACTTCATGTAAGTTTTTGTAATTCCTCTAACTAGGTCACTATTGATACAGTGTAAAAGCCTTTAATAGGGTAGGCCTTTCACATGGTAGACCATCAGAAGTGGTTGAACTTTGATTGCTACAATGATATTTGTGGGTGTCATCCCCACCCCAGTTTTACCTTCTTATTCTTGGAGGGTTTCTGGGTTACCAAATCTTTGTGTTATGTGTTGATGCATGCTTTCATTTCATGTTTGTTTATATGTTTACATGCATGCAAATTTGTTTTTCAGTTGTGTTAATAAAGGTTTGAAAGGATAAAAATAGAATACTTCTGATTCACCCCCCCTCTTAGAAGTACTCTTCCCATTTTGAATATTCCAACATATATATGTGTTTTTGTATGTGTGTTATAGAGTTTGAGTGATAGTATGTTATGTTTTAGTGATCTACAAATACTGATAGATCCTACACGTCATGAGTCTTAGGTGTGTTACAATTTAAATATATGTTTGATTTATATGTATGATATAATTTTTCTGTACATAATTTGACACTATCATTTGACATAGGGTTTAGATGTAGTTGATAGACCCTTTTGGGGATATGGATCAAGAGCGGGATGTAGTTGATTAAATGGCCTTTTATTTTATATGTTGTTTTGGAGATATTTGATATAGTATTTTGGATGTACATGTTTATATTGACACTTTGATGTTTTATATGTTATTTGGATACATGTTTATATGGAGACTTTGATGTTTTATATATGTTATTTGGATACATGTTTGATATGATATTTTGAGACATTTGATACATGATATATATATATATATATATATATATATATATATATACATGCCTCAGATGTTATTTCATAGATGTATATGTACATATGTTCATGTTGAATGTGCATGCATGTTTTCAATATTCATATTTTTATTAATGTTTATGTACATGTTATTGATCTTTTAATGTCTTAAGCTTTTATGTTTATGTATGTGTTATTCATGTTTCTATATATGTTATTCATCTTAATGCCTTAATCTAAGCATAATTAACTATATTTAATGACATGTCTTAAGAGGAGATCCTAAATTATACATAAGAATGTAGATTAAAATGTACATATTTTATTTCATAGATATATGTATATATGTTCATGTTAAATATAGACATGTATGTTTTCAATATTCATGTTTATGTATATGTTATTCACCTTAATGCCTTAATCTAAGTGTAATTAAATGACATGTCTTAAGGGGAGATCCTAAATTATACATAAGAATGTAGATTAAAATGTCTTTTTTATTTCATAGATGTATGTATATATGTTCATGTTAAAAGTAGAAATGTATGTTTTCAATATTCACATTTTTATGTATATGTTATTGATCTTAATATCTTTATCTAAGTGTAATTAACTATATTTAATGACATGTCTTAAGGGAGGATCCTAAATTATACATAAGAATGTAGATTAATGTATATTTTATTTCATAGATGTATGTAAATATGTTCATGTTAAATTTAGACATGTATGTTTTCAATATTATATGTTATTATTTTTAATGCCTTAATCTAAGTATAATTAACTATATTTAATGGCATGTCTTAAGTGGAGATCCTAAATTATACATATATAAGAATGTAGATTAATGCATAGGTAAGAATATAACATATACATGTACATAAGAACATATAAAGAGTATGACTTAAAGAATACATGTTACAACATTTAATTAATAAAAGTTAATACATATAAGAACATAAAGATTATATACAAACATAAAGAATGTATCATATAAGAACATAAAGGTTATATACATAAATACATAAGAGCATTAACAATCATAAGAAAATTTAAACAATGTATATAAATACATACAAATACTAAAGGGGTTGTCTTAAGGAGAGGTCCTAAAAGGTGGTACTAAGGGGATGTCCTAATAGGTGGTCTTAAGGAGAGGTTAGGTAATAGGTGGTCCTAAGGCTAGGTCCTAAGAGGTTGTCTTAAATGAGATATCCATGTCTAATTTAAATAAAAATAACAAAACACGTCAAATTTCACATATCCAAGATAAATAATCCAATTTATACAAATTTATAAAACAAATAGCCTGTCAACATTAAATGTGAAAGTATAAGAGCTATATAGACATAGTTGAACTAGAGCTTCACAATAAGTACATAGGTAAATTAGAGCTCCACAAACATTGTATTGTTAGGATACTCTCTAATTTTTATTATCTCTAGAAGTTTTTCATGTTCTTCAATAGAAGGTTTCCACTTTTGATTTCCACAACGTACTCTTCTTTGTATTGCTTCAAATTGTAACTTTGTTGCTATAACATGGTTATTGTAATGTAAAACTTTTCCTCTAGGCTTGTATTCAATAAATTCAATACCACTATTAGTTACCCTTGTTCATTGATAATATTTTCCTTCAATAAAAACTAATCCAATTGGATATGATTGTTCATCAACATCTATAGTTTCTTCTAGCAACTTGTATTTTTTTTTTTGTGCATCTTAAAAGATAATAGTCCACATTTTTCGCATTATCTACAAAGGCTTGAACTACAAAAATATCTCCTGCATGTATATAAACATAGATAAATATAAATTAATTTTAAAATGAGTATACATGTGTATTTATGTACACACGCACGTGCGCGCGTGCACACACACACACACACAAAAACCTGCCATAACTAAATCAGAAATGTTCTCATAATCAACTGAATATATAGGATCATGAATGTCAATGTCAATGTTAGCATTTTCAAAAGGAGGCTTTCTAACTATCTCTTTCAAATTCCAATGTGAAACATATCCATTCGCAATATTCTCACATACACTCACTGGATTGTCCTTAATGCAGTCATCACAAAAACATGTTTTCTCTCTTACATTAATTACTAGATGTTTATGGTTTCCTATAGTTATCACTTGATGTAAACTTCTAATACCAAGAATTGTTTGATAATTGTAAGGATTAGATCGATCTATATCTATTACAGATACAAAAATTAATTGTCATATTTCAAAATAAATATTTAATAAAAAACTTGAATTTAAAAATACATTAAAAATAAATATAAAGTTCACCTTTCACTTCTTAAAAGTAACACTTATTGTATTCAGTATCTTGAGTAGCAAAATGAACTTTGCACCATTCAACAATTTGCTTTGCACTCTTTATCCTCTTCCCTATATGTACATACAACATGCATATATATAATTCAAAATATATACCATATATACATATGTCTATGTCAAGAGAAGTTATGTGTGTGTGTGTGTGTGCGCGCGCACGCTACTAGTATTAAACATGCACATTAAATGCATATTTACCTGCAAGTTCATGTTGTTGAAGTGCATGCTTTATACATGCTCCTACTCCATCATGCTCCCCTTTTCCATGTCCACTTTCAAAGAAATTTCATAAAAACTTAATATTGGTTCTAGTATGTTGCATTGCTAACCAATTAAATGCTTTTGTAGATTTGAATTGTCCTGTGAATATGAAATGATAAGTAGAAACAATTATATTTTTACATGTATGAAATCAAAATAGGCATGTACAAATAAATATAAGTTAAAATAAAGTTAAATAAATGTGTAAGTTTATGTATACTAACTTGCACAACCATCCAACCAAATCCAGTGCTTTGAAACATTTATTCCATGATTTCTAAGATCTTCATAGAACATTGCAAAATAATGAGCCACATAACTCCTATCATGAACTCTATCATCACTAATATAGAAATGAACCTCTTTGATGATGATACATTCATTTTCGTCCAACCTTTCTATCTCATTCACCTCAGATTGTGCTTGCCTATAGGTCACTTGCACAAATATTGCCACTTGTTTAGAATGAAAATATTGCCCTTGAAGCTCTGTTTGAGGTGAAAATATATAATTCTCAAAAAAATCTACAACTGAAAGTATACAACTACGTGGAAAACAATTTTTTGAATCATGAAACTGTTTAGCTTGCCATCATGCACCATGACAATGTTGGATATGTGGATATATCAATGGACAAAACTTGGTCATAAACTCATCATAATGTAATTAACTCTCCTTCAATACAATTTTTTTGGATTCATCTCCTATCTTATTTTGGTATGTCTCATATTCACATATCATCCATGAAACTGGTGTCAATTCATTATTATTCTCAATTTGCATTGAAAATTTAAGTGAATTTCCACAATCTTCACACTGATTTTTGATGCATTGCACTTTGAACTCATCTGAATCTTCTAATTTATCACATAATATGGACTTCAAAAATTGTGCTATACTACTAGGGATGACCAAATTAGGATCAAGTACTGACATAACTTTTTTATATGATTGCAAGTGTAGACCAAATTCAACATGATTTTGACAACAAGTTTCACATATCTTATTTATGCGTACAAAGGAAGGATGCAAACTCTCAAACATTCTCTAACATATTTTGACATTTCAAAATTCTTTCTTGAATGTTTGAAATAATTCACTTTGAGTTATATCTATGAAATGTTTTGGATCTTAAATTTTGGCCCCTGTCCCTTGATCTTTAATTTGTACAGTATCACGTCTATTGGAAGAAACATGAAAATTTGTGGTCCAAAATTCAATAACTTATCTTTTTACATCTTTAGAAATTCTATCTTTTCAAGGAACTCTACAAATATTGACCTAGTTATTCTCAATGTTATCATCTAGCATATTTCTCCTCTTGATGTATCTCTGAATAGTTCTTCTAGATATATGTAGTAGATCAGAAATTGCATGTACCTATTTTCAATGTGTCAATTTTCTACTAGATATAGTAGTCATCAATGCTCTATGTGCATTACTCAAATCACCTCCTTGAGTTGTGCTATCGATTTTGTTATAAGCATTTTGCAAGTTTTTAACTATTGTTTTATTAATATTATATGCATGGTTTTTCCTATTATCAACACCCAACAACTTCAAAATAGGTCTCATATCTTTTCTCCTAAATAACTTGACAAATAATTGTGCCTGTCCAAATATACTTTTATCTTTGAAATATTCATCCCACATGTTTTGGCAATGCTTTCTAATAGTGTTATCATTTATCATATGTTTAGATGGAATTTGGTTAAAAGGAGTTCCTCATCCAAATCCATCAAATTTGCTATGCCTTTTAATTTATTTCTATTTTAGAACTACCAATTTCTTCCTCTTCATTATTTTCATCCTCTTCATGAATCTCATCCTCTTCAAGAATTTCAATAGGTTGGTTTTTGGTTACGTTTTGTATGACCTTTCATTTTGTCATCTCTTATTCTATCATATTTCTTTGATCTTTTCCTTGCACTACCCATTGAATACTTTAATCTATAGAAAAAAATTAATTTAGATTTCACTAAATACCATTTAATGCTTTAATATAGAATACATAAAAATAAATAGATGGGAAAAAACACCTTAAAAATATTTGATCCTTTTGCAATTGTGATTAAATCCACAAAATAGTTGCTGAAAATGGCTTCAAAAGTTGTTGTCTTCTGAAAATGCTCTTTTATTTTTCATTGTTTTCTATATTTATTAAAAATTGAAAAATAAGTTTTATTTTATATGAAACAATCAAATTAACTGCTAGTCATTTGATAAGCTGACGAGGGTTACTATTGAAACACTTTCGACTGGAATAGTTTCGGCCATCGGCTGTAATTGTCTATGTGGCATCCTAAGTGGTAGCCACAAAAGCAAAAATAAGAACTTCTGTAAAGATCTCACTTTGAAGGTCAAATTGACCTACTAAAATGAAGTTTTTTAAAAAACTAAAAACATACTTTTGTAGGTCATAGAGTCAAGATTATGATCATATAATTTTTTTATTATTTTGATTATGGATAATATTTTATAATTTGAAAATATTACAAGTAGGTATTTTAATATTTAGGAAGATGTCTATTCAAAAATAGAAAAAATAGTAAATCACGTTCAAAATCATTATTTTTTAATTTTGCACTAGAGGAGAGAGTCTTCTTCAAGAATATGTAATTTGTTTTAAAAAATATGTAGATTTGATGGACAAAGTTTGATAGGAGAAAAAAATATCAATTTCTGATAAATTTAACTTTGAAAAATTATAACTTGAAAAATATTAGCCAAATTTCAAATTTTCATTTTTGGTGCACTAGGTATACATCTCAACTCTAACATATTCCATAATCAAACCAAAATATGATCATTTTCATACATTTGTTTGATGGGAAAAAAACTCTATATTTTCAGCATTTTTAAAAAATTAAAAAATAGACTTAAATAATTCAAAAATAAATAAAATTTTCACTCAGTTTAAAAAAAATAAAAAAAATAAACTTCATATAATTTTACACATTTCATTAGTTTAAATTATCTTCAAATTCTAAGCACAAATGACACTTTTATGTCATTAAAGTTGAAGAGTTGAAATTTTGATATCAATTTCCTTTATAAAAGGTGATACAGGTTTGTGTTTTTACCATAGAACCACCCAATTCTTGAGTGACTTGTTCATCATTGTTTGGACTTTCATTCTCAATAGACTTTGGAACCCATTGTTGTCTCATCTATTTTCAGATGTTATCACCTTTTTCCTTCTTCTCGTCTTCAATTCTACTAGTTTTTGGCAAGATGGCCAAGTCCTATACAAATGAAACATCTTTTAGTAGTATCTCTTTTCCTCAGATGATTCTTTGCATAATTCATTCTAATGTGTCCAAATTCTCCACAATAATGACATCTGCACCAAATGTTGTAGTCCCAACCAAATATAGCTTTCACAATTTGTTCTACTGGATTTAATACCTTTGTTTTGCATTCTAATGATTTGTGCCCATGCTTCTTGCATTTGTGACATTTTCCTTCAATTCTTGGTTTTTCTTTGCATTCATTAGCCTTATGACCATGCTAATTGTAATTGTAGCATTTTCCATTGAATTTTTCTTTTCCATTGTTCAAACATTTGTATGACCCATCTTCCCGTAGTGATTGCAAGTAGGTCTTTGATTCTTTTGAGCTCCTTGCTTGGATGATTCTCCTTCTTCTGTATATCTAGTTCCTTCTTTTCCTTTTTGTCTATAGAGATTTTTCTCATTCAATTGATTCATGTCTGCTTGGGATTTCATCATTCTTTCATTGATTTTCCTTTCAAAGTTTAGATCATTTCTCAATCTTTCATTTTTAGATCTTAGGCTCATGATTTCTTTATTTGCACTGGAGAGCTAGTCAACGAGGTCTACTTACTGAAGGGATTGTTGCTATATTTCATTGTTCTTTCCTTCTATCTCTTCTTTTATCTGATTCTTCTCTTCCATGACTTCAGATAGCCTTAGAGACTGAATTTCTTATTCTCTTCTTAGTTTTCTTACTTCTTCTTATAGGGAACCATTCTTTTCAAGGAGTTCTTTGATTGCTTAATTGGCTTCATCTTGATTTCTTGAATGAAGATCTTCAATCTTTTCTTCAATGTAGAGATGATCGTTCATTTGAAATACAAGTTCTTTTCTTCTTTTTAGGGATTGAGAGAGTTGCTCCTTTGCTTTCCTGAGTTGGGCAATAGCTTTTTCCGAATCTAGCTTCTCATTATTAATAGCTTTGTCAAGTCTAAATATCTCCATGGCTTTTGATCTTTTCTCAAGTTTTTAAACTTTCTTTTGAGAACCAAAGCTCTGATACCAATTGTTGGAAATATTCTTAACAAAGCTAAGTTACTGAGAGGGGAGGGTGAATTAGTAACTTCTAAAACTTTTATAATTTTAACTCTTGATCCAACAATCCAATTAGCATTTAATATTTCACATATAATTTGATCTAATTGTATGCATAAGACATTGAAAACATGAAAGCATTCACAACACTTTGACACAAAGATTTGGTGATCCATAAACCTTCCAAATAGGAAGTAAAATTAGGGTGGGAATGATACACACAAGCTTTAGTATTGTAGTATAAAGTTGGCCTATTAAGGCTTACATTGATCACTTCTGATGATCTACCCTATTAAGAGCAATAAGGATTTCCAGGTCCACCTTGTGAAAGGATTTACAAACCTACAATGAATTATGCAGTCGATAAAGAGATTTACAAAAGACTGCTAGGTCTACCTTGTTAAAGGATTTGACTAATCCACCTATTAAGATGAAGTAGTAGTTGATCTTTGATCTGCAACTTGGTTTGTTGAATGAGATTCCTTTACGTATACAAATCACCTTGCTATGATAGATGAATCTTTGCTGCTCCTTACACTATTGTAGCCTTTGTAATTCACACATTTTTCTCTTCTCTTAAGATTACATCACATATGCATGGTTACTACTTACATTGGATGTGATACAATACACTATATTTATACCAATCCAATTATACAAATCACAAAGTCATCCATTATACAAGTTTACACAAATATTACAAAGTCAACTCAAGTGTAGACACTCAAGCCTTGAAGACTGACTCAATGAAGTTCTAATACTCGACATCCACTATCAATGCTTAGAATTGTCATGCACTTGGTAGATGTAGAAGCCCAGTCTATACTGATCAATTTTAAGTAGTATTGAACTCGGTCTACACTGGTGACTTGGTAGATACTCTAAAATTTGTCATATAAATTGAATCACTTGTTTACCTCTTCATATCTTGGTAAATACTATCACCTTGAGCTCAGTATAAACTGATTCATTTGGTTAACATTGAGTAGCTCAATTAACACTGGACTTGCATCACATTAACTGCAAAATTGGTAAGCATTGCACAACTTAGTCTACACTAGTAAACTCAACATACATTGAGATGCTCGATTTACACTGCTGATCTTCACGGTAATTATAATTGCTTGGTAAACACTAGAAATTGTGTAAAGGACTTGGTAGCAACTACAACACTTGACAACAACTAAAATTCTTGCCAAACACTGTTAACTATACAATAAGCTTGATAGATACTTACAATCTGAATAGGTGTATGTCACTAATAACAAACTTGACTATTATGTCAATACTTTTTCCTATATTTGATAGTAGTCTAATGGGTTTGGGACATGGTTTTATCCCTCTTCCTTATATCTTGTGGTTTCGCTTGAGGCTTGTCTAGAGTTGGCCCTATTTGTGGAGTTACTAGCCTCCTCCCCTTGTGCCCTACTAGGGATACCCTCCTTGGCTTTGGAGTGTATGCCTCTTCTTTTTCTTCCCCCCTTGTATCCCCTTCTCTCCTCTCTCCCCTTTGCCTCTATTCCCCTCCCCCCTGTTCCCCAATTTTACTCCTTTCTTTTCTCTTATTCCCCTCTTGGAAGCATTTTGATTTTTTTTCCCTCATGTTCCCTCCCTATTCCCATCCTTAATCTTCCCTCCTCCCTCTCTTCTCTTCATAAGATCCACAAGTATGTGTATGCTTATTTTCTACCTAATCCTAGAAGGCATTTGATTCATGACTAGATACAAAAGATGGAAGATAAAAAAATTTCTAATGTGAATCAAAGAACTCTCATGTAATTACTCTTAGAATTCTCTTCTCAATGATGATAGACTCTCAGAATATCATGGGTATTAATAACCCTCATAAATAGATTTTGGTTAAGAATCTAATTAAATATGTGAATCCTAGCATTGTGTTTCTCCAAGCAACTAATATGTATGGTGAAGCTTTCTCATTCTGTAGGAAGTTTATCTAGCCTTTTCCATGATTGATTTCAATTGATGTTGATTGTGCATGTATAGGGCTTGCAACTCTTTGTAAACCTAACTTCCTTTTCATACCTATATCAACTAGGTTAAGTGAATTCAACATGTTTCCTTGTCCTAGTTCTAGTCTAAGTTGAATTGTATTTTGCTAATGTTTACTCTCCTAATTCTCTTGCCTTAATAAAAACCTTTGGTATGATCTGATCACTATTCGGTCCTTGTTCTTGACTAGTAATTAGATGATCACAATGGATTTCAAAATTCCTCTAAATAACTCTTAGAAACAAGCTAGTAATATGGATTTCTCAAACTCCATATTATACTTTCATGGTTGTGTAGCTAATGGTAGCCTCATTAATTTGGATATACATGGTAGTTGCTATACTTGGTCTATATGCAATCTAGCAATCAACTTTTTTAGGTGAAAATGGACATATGTTTACTTTCCAACAATTGGGATACTTTTAAAATAAATTTTTAATATCAATATAGTTAAATTTGGTTTTGACCACCACCCAATTTAATTTTGGTGGGATTCAAAGACTATTTAAGACACATATTCCTTTAGATTTGAAGTTATATGGACCTACAACACTATGCTTCTTTTTTATCTAAAGGAATCATGGAGTATTAAATTAAAAGGTTACATGATATGTTTAGGTTGGTAAGTAAATTGAAAAGTGTTAAAACAAATCTTAGAGATTGGAAAAAGTATACCTTTGACAATATATTTCAACAAAAAGAAAAATTGTTGTGTGAACATTAGATGAATACAAAGGATATAGAGCTTTTTTGCTTAGATATGAATCAAGATAAAGAGGAAAATTGTTAATCTCAGATTGGTTTTGACATATGAGTGACAATATACTTAAGTCATTTACTTAATTCATGCTGAACAAGTAATACATGCCGAGCATAAGTTGTTAGATAGTATATGATGAGCAAGAGATATTTAGTACATGTTGAGTAACTGGTAAGTGCCAAGTCACTCAAGTGCCGAACATATAGTATGTGCTGAGTTACTCAAATGTTGAGTGGTCAATGAATGTCGAGTCATTCAGAGGTTGAGTTACAACATTGAAGATGTAGTTGATGCCAAGCATTAAGGACTTCAAGTGCCAAGTTATATAATTTTTCCATAGTTATTTGTAATGGCACAAACTTCTATGTGAACCATTTTTGGGTTGACTTAAGGATTGTTTTATGATCTTAGATGAAATGAATTTGTATTGTGAATCCCTATGCATTACATGCATCTAATTAGGAAAAGGGTGAATCACTATCG
The DNA here is from genome assembly GCA_028749045.1 of Cupressus sempervirens. Taxonomy (NCBI): domain Eukaryota; kingdom Viridiplantae; phylum Streptophyta; class Pinopsida; order Cupressales; family Cupressaceae; genus Cupressus; species Cupressus sempervirens. The sequence goes on from CM053785.1 coordinate 893,636,329, forward strand.
TTGATTCATACTTAATCCTAAGTCACCTAGGCCTTCATAAGGAAGACAAACCCTAAAAATTTTAAGAATGTTTTAAGGAGAAAGGAGAGAAGTTTGCATGTGCAAACAAAGAATTCATGGTGACTAAGGAGTTGTGATTTGAGATACATTATAGAATTAGTTAGAGGAGAATAGAGGAAATGAATCAGAAGACATTAGAGATACATCTAATTAGAAAGGATCAAGTACACATTAGTAAAGAGCTGATCTGAGATCAAAGAACAAAGTGATAACCAAAGGATCATTGCTAAAACATTCTAATAGGTGAATTAGTTAAATCTCTTAATAGAGTATTCTTGTCATCCTATTGTAAAATCTTTAACAGGGTGCTTACTTCATTGTAAGTTAAAGTTCTTTTACCAATCACACTTCTAACAAGGTGTTGAAATCTTTTAATAGGGTAAGATCTAACAATATTGCAAGCCTTTAACAGGGAAGACCTTTCATAGGGTAGATCATGTTTCATGATCAAAATATTGTAACCTTCATTAGATACAATTTATCAGTGTGGATATTTGTGGGTGTCATCCTCATCCCAATTTTACCTTCTCCTTGAAGGGTTTCTAGGTAACCAAATATCTTGTGTCATACATATGTTGAATGTTTTACTTTCATGCTATGGATGTATATGCTTAATTTGGTATTTTAGTTTATATGCATAGATTATGAGATGGATTTGTGGTCAATGTTTTTGAGGTTGGAAGTTTTAAATGCTATGTCTCCCCCCTTTCAAAATTTACTTCCCCATTGTATTTCCAAAAATTGGTATCAGAGCCTAGTTATCTAGAAAGTAAAGCTTTGCAGCTTTGAGGAAAGATCTTGGAGATGGAAGTTTACAAGTTGGGAAAGACTATTGAGAACTAGAAGATTGAAATACAACTTTTCCTACATCAGCTAGATGAAGCAATAAATGAGTTAAAGCAATCACTAAAGATAATGAAGGAAATAGCTATTGAAGAGAATGACACACATTATCAAGAGATTGACACTACTGAATTGTTTGTAGATGGAAACACTAATGAATTTGATGTAGCAGTTGTAGATCTAATGGAAAAGAATAGAGCCGTAATTGAAGAGGTCATAAATCTTAAGAGAGAACAAGAAGTCAAATCAATATTGATATGTGAGGTGACTTGTCAAAAGAAGAAAGCTAAAGAGAAAAAAGTCATGATTGAAGATTACAAAAGGATTTTAACCAATAGGTTGGAAGAGAAAAAATTAGAGGTAATAAGATTGCTAACATGCAATTGAAAAGATCCAGTCAAATGATGATTGCAAATCATGAACTAAATGCAAAGGACATTGAGATCACTACACTGAAGTTGCAAAATGAACAATTGAGAAATGATCTGAAAAGAGAAAAAGAGTTTGTTGAAAGTTTCAACAAACCTATTGAAGCCATCAAGTACTTTGAGTAATTGATAAGATCTCCTAGATCCAATAGTGACACTTCTGGATTGGGTTACACTAGTAATGGAGAAGGAGAATCATCCAAAAGTGGTGAAGAAAGAAGTAACAAAGGTAAGGACTCCAAATCTACTTGTCATAATTATGGTAAGATAGGTCATACTTCCAATGTCTATAGGAGCAAGACTGCAAATCAAAATCCTAAGTAGAAGTTCATGGGTCACTGCCACAAATGCAACAAACAAGGACATCAAGCACATGAATGTAGAACAAAGACCACATGCACAAAAAGATTTGAATGATATTTCTATAACTATTAGAAGTATGGACATAGAGCATATGAGTATAGATCCAAGCCTAAATGGTCATCAAACAAGCAAACAACGGTAAAGCACAATGATAACTCTTATAATTGGGATTATAATACTGGGTATAGTTGTCACTAGTGTCAAGAGTATAGACATGTTGCTGAAAATTACATAAGAGCACATTTTAGAAGTGACTACAAAAGATGGTTGAGTCAAACTACATGTTTTAGCTATTTGAAGACTGGTCACATAAGCAAGAATTGTCCAACAAGGTCAAAGGCACCAAGCAATGAGTTCAACAAAGGAAAAGGAAAATTGTTTAGATAATGGGTGTTACACACATTGCATAATATTGTTATATTGAATTATTTTATTTTATTATGTAATATTACACCTAGATAGATGTGCAACATGTAAAGATTCCTATGAGATATACTTGATGTGTTGTATTGTAACATTGTGATAATATTTCATGTAATTATTTAATATTAGGGAAAAGAATTAAAATTTTAATATATTAAATGTGGGGTCAATGAACTAGGTAGCACATGGTTTATGTAATACCACTTGGTAGTTTTGTGGGACTTGCTAGTATATAAGAAGCCACAAGGGTAGTTGTGGAGACAAGAGACAAGACAAAAGGCAAAAAGGGAAAGAGTCGAGCGGAACAAGGCTTGATAGGTTAGCCAAGGGAGCATTTGTAAAGGTTGGAAGCATGGCATGGGATGTGTGGATTCATGCTTGTTCACATAGATTTCTTGGTAGTAGCTATAGATTTGAAGGCTTCCATGATTGTATTGCAATGGTGTTTTTGTTGAATAATACATAGTGATGGATGCTTTTGGAGGCTAGATTTTTTTTTCAATGAGGGTTTCTCAAGGTATATCTTGTGTCACATTTTTGTGGGTATGTTGTCTATTTTCTTGCATGTGAATTTTAATTGCATATTTATTTCAGATCTATTATGGGTTATGTGGAAATGGTTATATTATTTGTTGCAAGTTTTCTTACAAGTGGTATCAGAGTTATGGTTGTGTTGTTATAATCCTAAATTGAACCCATGAGAATGCATGAGAGGATAAAAGAAAGAAAAATATATATGAGTTTTTTATTGTAGATTTGAGGGTTTTGGGTTTACTATTATGATGAGATATTAGTAGATTTTGGGCATGTGAAATTATTGGACAAAAGAGCTTTTTAGATGTTTCATTTAAATAAGGGTTTTAGGGGGGAGCTTGCAGAAATGACCTCTTAGGCAAAAACAAACATCACCACTAGATTTTAGTCGATGTTGCCATAAATTTTGATATATAAAATGTCCTAGTTTGGCTATTTTTAGAGAAAATAAAAGAGCTTTTTAGTTTAAGCCTGTGATGACCGTCAAATTTAATTCTGATAGAATTTTCATCAAAAAAATCATAGTGAAAATGGTAAAAAGACCATCTTAGTAAATCAACTATAACTTTCTCTCCAGATATTAGATTTCAGACCTCTTACAGGCATTGGAAACCTAATTCATAATACTGCAACTTGATGTAGGTTTAGTTCTATGATTTTGATATTTTGTCAGGTTTTAAGTGCCCAAAAGTTAGATGTTGTTTATTTTGAGCACAAATTAGGGCATAACTTTGGCATATAGAGTCAAATTTTGAACTTCAAGTAGTCAATAGAAAGCTCTCAGAGAGCTCTACACATTGGTTCATTTTTGGTACAAGTTTGGCATGATTTATTTGGTGATATATTAAACTAAATAGTCTATGGTATATATTGACTATGGTAGCATTATGAATTTATGAAATTGTATGTTTGGAGATTTAAGATTTGATGTCATTGTATACTAAGTTCATTTTTGGATTGGTTTCATGATGATATGGTTATCAGTGTTTGGTTTGGATATGCATGATGACTTGTTGGGTCTATAAGTTGTGAAGTGTTGTAAGCAGTCTATACTTATAGGTTGCATTTATGGCTTGGTTATGGGTTATCTTTGCCCATTGATCTTTCATTATTGGTGCATATTCAGATCGATGACTTGGATTTGGGTTGTCTATGCCCTAATTCACATGATTTTCTAATTTTTCTTCATGAAAAAGGGATGAGATGTTGTTACTAGGGATAGTCATGGTGGAGGATTGTGCTTGACTATTTTATGCTAATAGGTTGGACATATTGAGAGTTAGTTGCTTGGTTCATGGATTTGATCATGGTGCCATAGATTTTGGCATGACATGATTGGATATATAGGTACATCCCTTGATATTCATTAGTTTGGATTTCTGATTTGGTTATGGTGGTATATCTTCTTGATTGAGGATAATGGTTATTTGGTTTCTTTTAAAGAGCTCATGATGTGCACTTTGATTTCTTTGATGATTTGATGCCTCGGTTGATTCTCATGGTTAGAGGATGGTTTTACATCATGATGCCATAGATAGCTTGGATACATGGTTTAGTGGGAGCTTGTGATAGTGCATGATTAGTTCTTGGTTTGGTTTGTATCTTTGTGGTTTGGGGATTTTGGTTTCACTTGGTATTGATACTTTGATTGTATGAGTGTAGACTTGGAGGACTTCATGTAGGAGATGGATTTTATGATGTCATAACTAACTCAGTACTATGTTTGAGTGGGAGTTGTCAGCATTGATATATTTATTGAGTGTTTACAGATGTTGGAGGTTTGTCTTAAATCCTATTGCTGCAAAAGCATCTTTGACATTTTTATAGTGCACTTGCTATCTTCATGGTGTGTGAAGATGGTTAGATCTTGAGGATTCATGAGATTCTTGGTTATCTTTATGGTTTGTGGAGATGGTTCTTCATTACATGTGGGGATGATTTTCTTCATGGTGTATGGAGATGGTTGCAATCTTGAAGACTAATGTGGTTCTTGGTAAATGTGTGGTTTATGCTTTCATTTGACATGTTATCTTTCATGTTAGGATAGTTTTCATTATTATTTCACGGTATACTCTTGATATGCATTTAGGGTTTTGACATGTTATAGTATGTTCATATAGAGTATGTTGTCTCTTTTGAGATGGTACAATCATTTTGTCATGTTTATGTTCCTAAGGCCATGGTTGGGACTTTGACATTGATCTTTGTTTAGTTTTGTAGTATTAAGTGCATTGATCATAAGCTAGATACTTTATGATATTGCTATGTTTCATTTGAAGTTTGCATGGATTGATTGGTTATAGGTGCTCATGGATACTTAGAGATAGTGGTGATGTTGATTTCTCTTGTATTAGAGAAGTATTTGTTTGGATGATTTATGGTTTCAATAAGAGAGTCTAAGAGGCATTCACCTAATATGGACTTGAGAGGAGATTGTTCTTAGAGGTATAGCCCATTGTTTCTCTTAGGTGCATTATGTTTGTGTTTTTCTTTCATGGATATGGATCTTTAGCTATAGTACATGAGTTAGTTCTAGAGGGTTCATTTGAGAGATGGTTTAACATTGGTTATCTCTATTTGCATATGTTGTTATGCTAGTTAAGTTTGGGAGATGGTTTTATATTGGGCATATTACTTGGATTAGGAATTATTTATGAGTTTGATATTCTTGGAAGAGGCTTACATCAATGATTTGTTATATGATATGATTTGGGTGTTGTTGAGGCTTCTTAGTTGGAGTTTTATGGAAGAGATCATACTTCCATAATTTACATCTAGAGTTGTGTGTAGAAGGAGATGATATAGGTTATGATTTGCATGGTTTCTCTTTGGTTTTGGTTATCTTCCTAAATATTTAGTTTTGCTTATATTGGATTTGAGATTGGTTAGAGATTGTTATCATTGGTTTGTGCTCATATATGTCATGTGAGAGATGACATGGTTGTTCCTTTATCTTTTTCCTCTACTAGTTTTGGAGATATTGGGAGACTGTTGAAGGTTTTTATGAGAGTTGTTCTTGCAGGTTATGGTTTATGTTTTGTGGATGTCCTTGAGACTACATAGATTCACTTCTTTAAGATGTTGTGTGAATTAGTTATAGATTTGACATTATCTTTTGTAATGAGAGCTTCTTGGTATATATGTGGTGGGTATTGCTCTTGAGGCTTGTGATTGCAAGTTACAGATTGGATATGTTGATGATGTGAGATTCACTTGGTATACCTTTGGAGGTATGGATAGTTGGATGGGTTAGCACTTGTTGTGGGTGTTATTTTAGCTACAATTATTTTCACAATTATAGATACATATGATTACCTTTGGATCAAATTTTTATTCTTGCATTTTAGTTGGTATAGGATTTTATAATGTTCTAATGTGATAGGTTAGGTGGCTTTCTCTTTGGATGGCTTCTATGTATGTCTAGTGGTAGTGGAATAATAGGAGGAGAAATCATTCATGTTTGAGATGCTGAATACTTTGATTTTGTTGAATACCAAGATGGAGAACTTTATGTACTTTGATCCATGATGGTGGATGTGCTAGGAAACATTATTCCCTTGTTCATTTATGTGGCTATGAATTGACCCTATGCAATGTATACAACAAATAGAAGATTGTTAAGATAATGGGTGTTGCACACATTGCATAACATTGTTATATTGTATTATTTTATTTTATTATGTAATGTTGCACCTAGTAGATGTACAACATGTAAAGATTCCTATGGGTTATACTTGATGAGTTGTATTGTAACATTGTGATAATATTTCATGTAATGATTTAATATTGAGAAAAAGAATTAAATTTCTAATATTAAATGTGGAGTCAATAGGTTAGATAGCACATGATTTATGTATTACTACTTGGTGGTTTTGTAAGACTTGCTACTATATAAGCAGCCACAAGGGTAGTTGTAGAGACAAGAGACAAAACAAAAGGAGAAAAAGGGAAAGAGTCGATTAGGATAAGGCTTGACAGGTTAGCCAAAAGAGAATTTGGGAAGGTTGGAAGCATGGCATGAGATGTGTGGATTCATGCTTGTTCACATAGATTTTTTGGTAATGGCTATGACTTTGAAGGCTTCCATGCTTGTATTGCAATAGTTTTTTTGTTGAATAATATATGGTGATGGATGCTTTTGGAGGCTAAGTTTTTTCATCAATGAGAGTTTCACAATGAATATCTTGTGTCACATTTTTGTGGGTATATTGCTTATTCTCTTGCATGTGGGTTTTACATACATATTTATTTTAGATCTATTATGGGTTATGTAGAAATGGTTACATTCTTTGTTGAAAATTTTCTTGCAAGGTAGATGTTGAAAATGTCAGAGATGAGATGAACAAGACATGGAAGAGAAATGAAGATTGCAACACATCAAGTTTAGATGGGATCACTTCATCCAATGGGTTAGGTAATCACACCACTTTCAATTAATCAATCAAGATGTATGTATGAGACTGATAATTAAAAGACATACTATACATCAGTTTCAAGGATTTAGTTTTGAAAAGATTATGTATGCATGAAGAAAAATGCAAGGTGTTGATTATAACCTAGAAGAAATCTTTAAGTTTTGTCTTTTTTCATGTTATTTCTGAGCATGAAAAGTTTCATTATGTTTATAGAGTGAAATGTTAGTTGATACCAAGCTATCACAAGTGATAGTGTTGACTGAGTGCATAGTGGTTGCTGAGCATAAATGAAACATAATGGAAGCCGAGTGAGTTGAAATTTCTATTAAAGATGAGCTTACAACTATGTAAGCACTAAGCATTAAATGTGAAGTTTTAAGGTCTATATGATCAATTTCTACTCATTTGACATTATTCAAATTTGAAGAGGAGCATGAAGATAAAATAACAAATTGAACAAATCATGTAGTGCCCACCTATAGTTTTCTTTTCCATTTTATTTACCAAACTCTTGTTATGCCTATTTCATGGATGTGTTAGTTTCAAGGATATTATTTCATAACTTGGACTAGACATATATCAATGATGATTACTTAGTTGACTATATTTCATATGTTGTTTAAAATGATTATGTTTAGTGGTGCATTAATGATAATTTAATGATTAGTAGTTAATAAATGTGATTTCTTTTATAGCACTGTTAGATGATGCTTTAATAATGATTACTTCATATTCATAATAATGCATTATTTTATCTGAGCATTTGATGTTTGACTTATAATTATTATGGTAGTTACCCCATGCTTGCATGTGTATGGTGTGTGTGTCTATTTTATTTTTCTATTTGCCATGTTTGATTTGGTTAAGGGAGGGAGTCATAGTCACCTGCTAGTAAGGATCTACATGATGTACCACTCCTTGGCATTGCTTGCTTAATTTAGATCTATTTATATACATGTACGTGCTCATCTTTTATGTAGAATGTAGGTACCGAGCATCGACTTTCTAAATTTCTACGATGAGTGTGCCTATTACAATAACTCAATGGTAAGAATGGGGAGAATATGTTTAGGTCCAATCCTAGCCATAGTCTAAATACTTGTCTTGCAAGGAGGACTCATAACAGACTTTCCACCCTTTTTAAAACCTATGAGTTTATCTTTGTTTGTGTTGTTTGATTTTGAGCTTTGGTGTATTTTGGTAATGTTGCTTTTATGTGGATTTTGCTATGTGATTTATTTGGTAAATGATTTAATTATAATATTTGGGTTAATCATATAATTAAATATTATTTGATTAAAAAAATAAATTAAAGCATTATAATATTTAATTAATTAAAAAACTAATTAAATATGTGCTTTAATTTAAAAGTCTAAATTTAGAAAATTGATTAAAGAGAAACTAGAATATGTACTTCAGTTTAAAATATTTAATTAAAAAAATTTATTTAAGAAGTTTGACAAAAAGAGAATTAAAATATTAAAGATTTAATATTGTTTTATTATAATTATTATTTATTTAATAAAAATTAAATTAGAGTTGCATTTAAACAATGATCTTTGATTATTATTATTAATTTAAATAATAAACTATGCTTTAATTAGTGCTTGCACTAATTAATAAACCGAAGGAAAATAAAATATAAAAGAATGAAATTTAAAGATAAAGTTATAGTTCTAATTGTGGCATAATTTTATTTATTTAATTTAATGATAATTATTTAGGAGTATTATTAAAAATGCTTTTAAAATTAATTAAAGAGAGAAAGCTAATTATTTAAATTAAGATATTTTGTAATTAAATATTTAAAAGACCGGTGCATGAAATGGTAAAAGGTAATAAAGTAATAAATAGTAATTGATCAGTGAGTTCCCTCTCATGATTGCACAATCAGAGCTCCAATTTAGGAGAGAACTCTATATCATAGATCTAGAGCTCATGGGGAGAAAAATTCAAAATTGGATCAAAATAATTGTTAAAAGTTTCAGAGGGTTTGAATTTGCATGCGTTTACAGATTGTCTCAAATTTTAGCTGTGGTTTTGAGGTAGGGTTTGAAAACTCACTATAGAATTTTATTGAAAGATCTGTCTACTTAGTGTGTGGATATTGCTTATTAATTTACAATATTGATTATTGAATAAGGAATTATGTTGTAGATTTTGAAAAGGAAAACTTATTAATCAAGAAAACTTGACTGAGGAAAATTATGGAAAAACTATAGAAAATTATTATGATTGTATTCTTTTAAAACACTTTAGATAATATAGGGAATATTTGATTATGAAAATTTAGAAGAAAATAATAAATTGAACAATTAGAGTTTCGACTTTAAATTGAACCATGAGATTATCATGAATTTTCTAAATATAGATAAATATTAATCTTATGTTTAAAATAATTTAATCGCAAAATTTATTGGAAAAAGAAAAAAGATTAATTGAGAGGAAAACATATTTTAATTAAACTTATGCATGCATGTGAAAAAAAGTATGCTAAAAATAAAAAGCTAAGTATAGTAGGGTTACATGCATGTGAAAATAATTATGGTAAAAATAGAAAGCTAAGTATAGTGAGGCTACATGCATGTGATAATAAATATGCAAAAAATAGAAAACTGAGTATAGTATGCTTGCATAATTTGAGAGATCAAAGACATTTGGATGATGAATGATGTGTGGTGATGAATCTGTGCAGAAAGCTGGTGGACAAATGGTAACAGATTGGGATGATGAAGAAGATGAAAGAGAAGAGGAAGAGCATAAAGATAACCAGATTTGTATGCCAAAAGTAGATGAAGGTGATTGGAAGACTAAAACAATGGAGGAAGAGTATAGTACCTTAGATGGAGATCAAGCAAGTGGAGTAGTTAGGTGCATTGTTGACGACATAAAAGAGGCAAGCAAAGATGAAGATGTCAAACAGGTAAATTCTTATGAATCATGGGATGTTGTCTTTGATATGAGTTTAAAAGATATTAATGATGGTTTGCATAAGGATCTTGTTTGTGATGTATGGTATGCAAAGGAAGATTGGTATGTTGTTGCTAGATTTATTACAGGTGTGATTAATTCAACAAGATTGGAAGAGGATGAGATTTATACTTGGATAGAGTTCATTGCAAAGGAGAAATTTTAGCATCGGATACTTGTTCCAACTATGTGTTGGAGAAAGAGAAAAAAAAATATGTCAACAGTGGCTACTTCATTTTGTGAATCCATATTCACAAAATTTTTTCTACCATGAGAGTCGGATGCAGGAGCATCATGCATTAGCAAAAAAAAAAATGTGGAAGATTTGTATGTTGGTTTTCTTGTCCCTATTGAGGTGGAAGCTTGTGGTGAAGATGAAGATGGTTCTATATCTTTATTTTGGCGTCAAAGTGTGGGACACACTTTTCTATCTACCAAGGGAGTCTGATACAAGAGCATCTTGCCTGGGAAAATTAAATTTAACAAAAAAAAAAAAAGAAAAAAAAAAAAGAAATTGTGGAGAAGAGAGAAAGTGACGAAAATAGAAAGAAAATAATAAAAATAGTTGTTATTCCATTAATTGAGGTGTGTAGGTGGCAATTTAGAAGCTTGTGGAAAGTTCCTTGAATCATGTATTTAATATTTGTTGGGTGTTTAGTTGTATTTGGGGTGGGAATTTAATATTTATTTAAAGGTAGTTGTATTTACCTTTTATCCCACACAAAAAAAAATGTGGAAGATTTGCATGTTGGTTTTTTTGTCCCTATTGAGGTGGAAGCTTGTGGTGAAGATGAAGATGGTTCTATATCTCTCTTTTAACATCAAAGTGTGAGACACACTTTTCTATCTACCAAGGGAGTCTGATGCAGGAGCATCTTGCTTGGAAAAATTAAATTATTAGAAAAAAAGAGAAAGAGGAAAAAAAAAAAAAAAAGGGTAGTAAAAATAAATAAAATTGTGGAGGAGAGAGAAAGTGACGAAAATGGAAGGAAAATAATAAAAAATAGAAAAATAGGAAAAAAGGAGAAAAGAGAAATTTCTATTTTCAAGGTGCATGGGTGGCATAAATAGAAAATAATAAAAATAGTTGTCATTCCATTAATCGAGGTGAGTAGGTGGCATCTTAGAAGTTTGTGGAAAGATCCTTAAATCATGTATTTAATATTTGTTGGGTGCTTAGTTGTATTTGGGTGGGAATTTAATATTTATTTAAAAGTAGTTGTATTTACCTTTTATCCCACATTGGTTGTGTTTGTAATGTCTTGGGTTAGAAGTGTCTATTTAAGCAAGGCTTATTATCATTTGTAATCAAGTTGGAGAAATAGAAGCTTTTCAAGTGTAAGTTCTTGTAGTGAAGCTCTTCTAATGTAATCTCTTGTAAGGAAGTTCGAGAAATAGAAGTTCTTGCATTGTAAGCTCTTCAAATGTAATCTCATCTAATAGATTTCAAGTATTAATGGATGCTTTATGAAGCATTTTTGTCATCTCTCTATCTCCATCTTGTTGTATTTTTTTGGTTGTGAGTTGGTACGAGTGGGGTGGCCCGTCATCAATGGTATCAGAGTGGGAGTTTTTGAGCGTGCGAACAGACTGTCGAACGTGAGGCAGTTTGCACCAGGACCTTGAGTTGGGTGAAGTTTGTCAAGAAGTTCTTGATTGTGTAGATAGATCGTCGACTATGAGGCAGTTTGCACAAGGTTCTTGTGTTGCATGAGATTTGTCTTCTAAAGACTTGATTATGGAGAAGGGAAAGAAGAAGATGACTTTTGTGATTGGATGGATTCTGAGGATTCTTCGACTTGAGAAATTTAGAGCAAGAAATCAACAATCATTGCCAGTTGATTTGCAAAAGAAAGTGAATGAATTAGAAGCTGAGTTGCAGAAACAAAGAGCATGTCACCAAAAAAGAGATGTTGATAATTCCTTGGATGTGGAAATGGAAGATGATCCTGTGGAAGAGCAAGCAGATGAAGAGAAAATTATTTGCAGACCAGAAGTTGAAGAAGATGAAAGAGAAGAGGAAGAGCATAAAGATAACCAGATTTGTATGCCAAAAGTAGATGAAGGTGATTGGAAGACTAAAACAATGGAGAAAGAGTATAGTGCCCTAGTTGGAGATCAAGCAAGTGGAGTAGTTACATGCATTGTTGACAACATAAAAGAGGTAAGTGAAGATGAAGATGTTAAATAGGTAAATTCTTATGAATCATGGGATGTTGTCTTTGATATGAGTTTAAAAGATATTAATGATGGTTTGCATGAGGATCTTGTTCGTGATGTATGGTATGCAAAGGAAGATTGGTATGGTGTTGCTAGGTTTATTACAGGTGTGATTAATTCAACAAGATTGTTAGGATAAACCACGGACAGAAATAAAAAACTACATGCAAATATAACCAATAACAAAAAATAATAGAACACACAGAAATGAACACAAGGCACCAAGATTTAACGTGGTTCACCCAATCCCTGGGCTACGTCCACCAAACAGCAAGTCCGATCTTATTACAATTCAGTGATTACAGCCTGATTACAATCCGTAATCCCTTACAGCTCAATACCGCCGCAAGAACCAATTTCGTATCACCACATATCAAAAATACCCAACCCTAAGCCCTTTTTATACAAGTATTAAACCGCTTTAGGGTTATAACATGTCAGCCATATGTACTTTCCTGATCATTCACCACAATCTAACAATCTCCCACTTGGGGACTGATCAGGCTCCACACTAAACAACAATCTCCCACTTGGAGACTGATCCTGTAGCAATACAACTACCGCATGGGGCTCCCACTGGATCAAACCACCCTGGACTCTGCTGTTCTTTTATTCACATTTAGTCTAAAAGACCAACTGAAGCTGAAGAGGAGTTCAGCTTCTCCCTTGTGACAACCTTTGTCAACATATCTGCTGGATTTTTATTGGTATGTATCTTCTCCAGCTTTAACTGTCCATCCTCCAAAACTGACTGAATGAAATGGTACCACAACTGTATGTGTTTGGTCTTAGAATGCAGAGCTGAATTCTTAGCAAGATGAATGGCACTTTGACTATCTGTGAACAAAAAATTATCCTTCTGAGGATGTCCCAATTCTTCCAAGAAGAACTGAAGCCATATCATCTCTTTGGCGGCCTCTGTAGCAGCAACATACTCTGCCTCTGTAGTGGAGAGAGCATTAATCTTCTGTAGCCTAGAAACCCAGCTCACGGCTGCCCCACCAACAGTAAAGATATAACCTGTAGTACTCTGCCTGGTATCAATATCCCCAGCCAAATTTGAGTCAACATAGCCCTGTAAATCAGTAGTAGAGCCCCCAAAGTGTAAACACTTATTGGATGTTCCTCTCAAATATCTGAGAATCCACTTGACAGCATTCCAATGCTCAAAACCTGGATGACTCATATACCTGCTAACGACTCCCACTGCATGTGCAATATCTGGCCTAGTGCATACCATAGCATACATCAAACTTCCTACAGCTAAAGCATAGGGTACCTTGGACATCTTATCCTCCTCTTCCTATGTCTTGGGACACATCTCCTTAGTCAATTTCAAATGACCAGGTAAAGGTGTGCTGACAGCTTTAGCATTCTCCATAGAGAAACGTTGCAACACCTTCTCAACATAATCAGCTTGAGATAGTGTCAATGTTCTATTCTTCCTATCTCTGCAAATCTTCATACCAAGGATTTGTTTTGCTGCCCCCAAATCCTTCATAGCAAATGCATGTGCTAATTGGCGTTTCAGCCCCTTAATATGATCCATGTTAGACCCAGCTATAAGCATATCATCAACATATAAACATAAAATAATGTAGCTATCATCATCCAACCTCTTAAAATAAACACAGTAATCTGAATGACACCTATTATATCCATGCTCATGCATAAAACTATCAAATTTCAGATACCATTGCCGAGGTGCTTGCTTCAGGCCATATAAACTTTTCTTCAATTTGCACACTAAGTTCTCCTTACCTTTGACCTCAAAACCCTGTGGCTGAGCCATATATATTTCTTCATCCAAATCACCATGAAGAAAGGCTGTTTTAACATCCATCTGCTCTAAATGCAAATCTTTAGTAGCCACAAGACTTAAAACAGTACGAATAGAAGTCATTTTAACAACAGGAGAAAATATTTCATCAAAATCAATTCCTTTTTTCTGTGCAAATCCTTTTACAACTAACCTGGCCTTAAATCTTTTCTTACCTCCTTCCTCTTCTTTCAACCTGTAAACCCATTTATTCTGTAAAACCTTTTTACTTGCAGGCAACTTGCACAAATCCCATGTCTTATTTTTCAGCAAAGAGTCCATTTCATCTTTCATTGCAGACTCTCACTGAATCTTAGTATCCACCTGCACAGCTTCATCATAACTTTCAGGTTCACCAGCATCAGTAAGTAAAATAGAATACAAAGAGGGAGAAAACCTTTGTGGAGGTCTAATTGGCCTTGTTGACCGTCTAACATTCACTGGGGTATGTGGTATTTGTTGTTGCGATCGTTGCACATCATGAGGAATGGCTGGAACATCAGCTTTTGGAGTATCATCCAGCACTACATAATCATCTTCTTTCTTCTCATGTTGCTGCAACAGATCTTTGTACAACACTTTTTCATTGAATATGACATCCCAGCTTCTTATAATTTTATGATTTTCAAAATCCCAAAGCCTATAACCAAATTCATTAATGCCATATCCAACAAAGACACATTTCTTTGATTTAGCTTCTAGCTTGGTTCTATTTTCAGAGTCTATATGAGCAAAAGCTTCACAACTGAAGGTCTTGAGAAAAGAATAACTCACCTTCTTGCCAGTCCATGCTTCCTCTGGAATACCACAGCCCAAAGGAGTAGAGGGACCTCTATTAATCAAATATACTGCAGTATTGACAGCCTCTGCCCACATGTGTAAGGGCAACCCAACATGCAACCTCATGCTCCTTGCGCGCTCCATTATAGTCCTGTTCATGCGTTCAGCCACTCCATTTTCCTGTGGAGTCCTTGGAACAGTTTTTTGTCTACGAATACCATTAGTGGAGCAATAATCTTCAAATTCATGACTGCAATACTCACCACCATTATCAGATCTGAGACATTTTAATTTCTTACTAGTCTCATTTTCAACCAAGCATTTTCATTTCTTAAAAGTTTGAAATACATCAGATTTCTATTTAAGGAAATAAACCCATACTTTTCTAGTTGCATCATCAATAAATGTAACATAATAATGAGAGCCACCAAGGGAAGATACCTGAGCCGGTCCCCATACATCTGTATGCACAAGTTCTAATTTCTCCTTTTTGTTTTCCTTCCCTATCTTTACAAAACTCACTCTCTTTTGTTTTACATACACACAACTTTCACAGAAATCCATATTCACACATTTTAGACCTGGTAAAACTTTCCTTGAATGAAGTACTTTCATACCTTTCTCACTCATGTGCCCAAGTCTATTGTGCCACAGCGCTGTATCAGAATCCACAGCAGCTATTTGTTCCCCCTGCTCATCTATAGTAATTGTTCCTGAATATTCATTTTTCTCTGAAACAATCAAAGTAGAAGGAACAATATGACCTGTACAAAGATATAAGGTGCCTACTTTCACACCTTTTGCTACTACAAGGGAACCTTTTGAAACCTTCCAATTTTTATCATTAAAAGTAACTACACAACCCTCATCACAGAGTTGCCCTACTGAAATTAAATTTCTACTTTGTTTTGGAACATGTCTTACCTCATGTAGTAGCCAATGATTCCCATTCTGCAACTTAATCTTAATTTTTTCCTTTCCAACAATCTGACAGGGTTCATTATCCCCCAAATAAACAAGCCCAAAATCCCCTTGGACATAATCAATGAAATAACCTCTATGAGGTGTAGCATGAAAAGAAGCACCAGAATCTAAAACCCATGAATCATCAACACTCTCTAAAGACAGAAGCAAAGCATCCTCTTCGGATTTGTTACTTACCACATTTGCCTCTTTGTCTCCATCTGATTTATCTCCTTCATTTTTCTTTCGAGTCCAGCAATCTTTCTTTTTGTGCCCTAGTTTCCCACAGTACCAGCAATCATTTGGTCCTCTCGATTGAGACCTCCTCCCCTTTGACTTTCCTCTTGATTTCCCATGATTTCCAGAGTTACTTCCTCTTTCAGTCGTTCTGCCCCTGCTTTGTGTATTTAAAGCACTTCCTGATGTAGATTCACCTGAGGATTTTCTACGAGTTTCCTCACTTAAAATAACACCGATCACATCATCATATTTTAGGGTACTAGATCCAGGAATAGAATTACTCACCACCATTACCAAGCCATTCCAGCTTTCAGGCAAAGAACACAAAATCAAGAGAGCCCTAATTTCTTTATCAAAATTGATACCCATAGAAGATAATTGACTAGTAATAGTATTAAACTCATTTAAATGATCTGCAACAGATCCACCTTCTGCCATTTTCATATTAAATAAACGCTTCATGAGAAATACCTTATTTGAAGCGGAGGGCTTTTCATACAGTGTCGCTAGGGTTTTCATCAAATCTTCTATCGTCTTTGCTTTTGTAATATTAAATGCCACCGATGGTGCCAAGAATAACTGAATGCTTCCAAGTGCCTTTCTGTCCAAAAGATCCCATTCAGCCTCTGACATAGTTCCCTGATTCTTGGCTTTTCCTTCCAACGGCTTCCACAAATCCTTCTGATATAAATAGTCTTCCATTTGCATCTTCCATAACTGGAAGTTCTGCCCATTAAACCTATCAACCCTCAGCTTACCATCATCTGCCATTGCTCCCACTCAACCGTGAGACTCCCACTTAATCGTGAGACTTTCCTGCAGAGGATAACTGAGAAACAACTAGGCTCTGATACCACTTGTTAGGATAAACCACGGACAGAAATAAAAAAGTACATGCAAATATAACCAATAACAGAAAATAATAGAACACACAGAAATGAACACAAGGCACCAAGATTTAACGTGGTTCACCCAATCCCTGGGCTACGTCCACCAAACAGCAAGTCCGATCTTATTACAATTCAGTGATTACAGCCTGATTACAATCCGTAATCCCTTACAGCTCAATACCGCCGCAAGAACCAATTTCGTATCACCACATATCAAAAATACCCAACCCTAAGCCCTTTTTATACAAGTATTAAACCGCTTTAGGGTTATAACATGTCAGCCATATGTACTTTCCTGATCAGTCACCACAATCTAACAATCTCCCACTTGGGGACTGATCAGGCTCCACACTAAACAACAAAGATTGGATGAGGATGAGATTTATACTTGGATAGAGTTCATTGCAAAGGAGAAATTTTAGCATCGGATACTTGTTCTAGCTATGTGTTGGAGGAAGAGGAAAAAATCTGTCAACAGTAGCTACTTCATTTTGTGAATCCATATTCATAAAATTTTTTCTATTATGGGAGTTAGATGCAGGAGCATCATGCATCAGCAAAAAAAATGTGGAAGATTTCTATGTTGGTTTTCTTGTCCCTGTTGAGGTGGAAGCTTGTGGTGAAGATGAAGATGGTCCTATATCTTTCTTTTGACATCAAAGTGTGGGACACACTTTTCTATCTACCAAGGGAGTCTGATGCAAGAGCATCTTGCTTGGGAAAATTAAATTATTAGAAAAAAAAAGAAAAAAAAAAAAAGGAAAAATTTTTAAAAAAAAAATTGTGGAGGAGAGAGAAAGTGACGAAAATAGAAAGAAAAATAATAAATTATAAAATAAGGGAAAAAGGAGAAAAGAGGAATTTCTATTTTCGAGGTGCATGGGTGGCATAAATCGGAAAATAACAAAAATAGTTGTTATTCCATTAATCGAGGTGTGTAGGTGGCAATTTAGAAGTTTGTAGAAAGCTCCTTAAATCATGCATTTAATATTTGTTGGGTGCTTAGTTGTATTTGGGTGGGAATTTAATATTTATTTAAAGGTAGTTGTATTTACCTTTTATCCCACATTGCTTATGTTTGTAATGTCTTGGGTTAGAAGTGCCTATTTAAGCAAGGCTTATTATCATTTGTAATCAAGTTCAAGAAATGGAAGCTCTTCTAAAGGAAGTTGGAGAAATAGAAGCTCTTCAAGTGAAGCTCTTCAAGTAGAAGCTCTTCGGATGTAATTTCTTGTAGAAGTTCTTAGAGAGAAAATATCTCTTATATTGTAAGAATTTGGAGTCCTTTCATTTGGAGGATATTATAATGAATTTCAAGTATTAATGGATGATGCTTTATGAAGCATTTTGTCATCTCTCTTGTCTCCATCTTGTTGTGATCTTGGTTGTGAGTTGGTAAGGGTGGTGTGGCCCTTCATCAGTGGTATCAGAGCAGGTTTTCTTGAGTGTGTAGACAGAGCGCCGACTATGAGGCAGTTTGCACCAGGACTGTGTGGTTGTGAGTTTGAGTTAAGAAGATGCCTCCATGAAGAGAGCATGGTGGAAGGGACAGAGCTATTAATCCTAAGGAGGTTAGAGCCCTCCAAAGGTAGGTACAAGCATTGTAGGAGGAGCTTCGTAGAGGAACAATTGTGGCCGCAGGTGATGAAAGTGAAGATGACAACAAAGAAGACAAAATTGGACCAGAAGGGGAAGTTTTGAATTATGCAGAGGAAAAGATTTTTAGGGCCATTACTAAGTTTGGGAAAAGACCCACAATTGAAATGGGTGTATTTTTAGGAAATCTAAAACCAGATGAGTTAATTGATTGGATCAATGAACTAGAAGAATACTTTGAGTATGAGGATATCAGGGACTCAGATATAGTTAAGTTTGCAAAGGCCAAACTGAAAGGCCATGCCAAAATCTGGTGGCAAGAGGTCCAATTGGAAAGAAATAGAAGAGGAAAGGAAAAGATCACAAGATGGGATCGGATGGTGGACAAATTGAAGAAGCAATTGATTCTTGTGGACTACGAGCTTGATTTGTTTAAGAAGATGCATGGGTTAAAGCAAGCAGGAAGATCAGTCCAAGAATATACAGAGGAATTTTACCGACTCTTGATTAGAGTGGGGCATGTAGAAGAAAAGAAGGAGAAGGTTGCTCATTATATCAGTGGGTTGCGACCTAGCATCCAGGAGGAATTAAGTCTGGTAAGAATGACCAATGTTGAAGAGGCATACCAATTTTCCCTACGAGTTGAAGAGAAGCTAAATAAAAGGTTTGAAGGAAGACAAAGAGGACACGGTCAAGGAGGAAGGGGAAGCGGTAGATCGTCTGGAGGCCGCAATGAAACCCAAAAGAAAAAATGAAGATGTGGGCACTAGCAGGAACCAGAGGAATGAGGGTTTCAACTGCTCCCATGATCAAGACTTTGGAAATCAGAGAGGAAGAGGTAGAGGATGTGGACAAGGAAGAGGAGGCTTCTGTGGTACCTATTTCCATTGCAATGAAGAAGGTCATCGTGCCTTTGAATGCCCTCAACAACAAGGAAGGACAAATAGGAGAGCTAAGGGCCAAGCTAGGGTTGCTCATGTGGATGAGGATGCACAATGATCACATTTAGAGGATGTAGAAAGAGGAGAGACCTTGGTAAATGAAAGAGTCCTACTAAGTGGTGAGATTGAATTAGGACAACGGAGGAGTTTGTTTCATACCAGATGTAAGTGTGAGAATAAATGTTGTGATGTGATCATTGATGGTGGTAGCACTGATAACTTGGTATCAGAAGAGATGGTCTCTAAGCTGAAGCTCAAGAGGGAGAAACATCCCCAGCCCTATTGGATTGCCTGGATAAAAGATGATCATAAGGTCCTGGTAAGTGAACAATGTTTAGTGAAATTTAAAATTGGGAGTTACCATGATGAAGTTCTCTATGATGTTATTTTGATGGATGTTTGCCATCTATTGTTGGGTAGACCATGGCAGTTTGATAGACATGTAGTACATGATGGGCATGCAAACACATACTCTCTAACAAAGGATGGAGTTTGCTACAAATTGAAGCCCATGAAAAAGGAAGGTGAAAAGGTATGTAGCAATGCTAGGATTTGTCTTGTTAATGGAGGGATTTTTTTAGATGGCATGAAACATTAGCATATGTGTTATGCTTTGATTCTTAGGAAAGATAAAGAAGGTAGTAGTGAAATACCACTTGAAGTTTTAGATTTACTAGGGGAATTTGGAGATATTATCTCTGATAATGTTAGAGATGGATTGCCACCAGTAAGGCAAATCAGTCATCAGATAGATCTGATTCTAGGAGCTAGTTTGCCTAACAAGGCTGCTCACAGGATGACTCTTGCTGAAACAGAGGAGCTAAATAGACAGGTTCAGGAGCTGTTGAGGAAGGGCTTGATTCGAGAGAGCCTGAGTCCATGTGCAGTACTTGCAATACTCACACCAAAGAAGGATGGAGAGTGGAGGATGTGTACAAATTCTTGAGCTATAAATAGGATAACCATCAAGTACCAGTTTCCTTTGCCAAGGATGCATGATCTTATGGATTGCTTGAGTGGAACTCAATACTTCACAAAGATAGATCTCAAGAGTGGCTATCATCAGATATGGATTCGTGAAGGAGATGAGTGGAAAATAGCCTTCAAGACCAAGGAGGGTCTTTATGAGTGGTTAGTCATGCCCTTTGGATTGACGAACACCCCAAGCACCTTCATGCAGCTCATGAATGAGGTACTTAAGAAGTTCTTGGGAAAATTTGTTATTGTTTATTTGGATGATATTTTAATTTTCAACAAGACTTTGGAAGAACATTTACTACATAATCGTAGTGTCCTTGAAAGGCTAAGGGAAGAGAAACTATTAATTAATCTAAAGAAGTGTATCTTTGCAAAAAGGCCGTTAGTCTATTTGGGGTTTGTTATATCACCTGAAGGTCTCAAAATGGATCCAGAGAAGGTAAAAACCATCTTGGAATGGCCTACTCCAAGGTTTGCTACTGAGGTAAGATCATTTCATGGTCTTGTTAGTTTTTACAGGAAGTTTATTAAGAATTTTAGTGACATATGTGCACCCCTAACTGATACAATAAGAGGGGATAGAAAAGAGTTCAAATGGACTGCAGCAGCTACGAGAAGTTTTGAATTGCTAAAGAAGAAGGTAACAGAACAACCTATGTTGGCACTTCCAGATTTTAGAAAGGTTTTCCAAGTGGATTGTGATGCCAGCGGCAGCACTATTAGGGCTGTATTAAGCCAAGAAGGTAAGCCTATTGCATATTTTAGTGAAAAATTGAATGATGCACAGAAGAAGTATTCTGTTTATGATCAAGAGTTCTATGCAATAGTTCAAGCCTTAAAGAAATGGAGGCATTATTTATTTCCAAAAGAATTTGTTTTGTATACTGGTCATCAGGCATTATAGTACCTAAATAGCCAAGGTAAATTGAATCAGAGGTATATGAAGTGGGTAGAGTTCTTGCAGAGTTATACATTTGTGTTGAAGCATAGAAGTGAAAAATCTAACAGGGTTGCAGATGCACTAAGTAGGAGATAGTTGTTGCTTACAGTTATGCAAGTTGAAGTAGTTGGGGTTGATGAGCTCAAGAAATTGTACCCCGAGGATTCTGATTTTGCTGAAGCATGGAAAGCTTGTAAAGAACCTGTTGCTGTAGATAGAACCAAGTGGTTAGACTATTTGATTCAGGATGGCATGTTGTTCAAGGGTAGTCAATTGTGCATTCCAAGGAGTTCCATGAGGGAAAATCTAATTAAGGAGAAACACAGTGGAGAGATTGCAGGACATTTTGGTCAAGATAAGACCATTTACATTCTTAGAGAACATTATTTTTGGCCTCAAATTTCACTAGATGTGAAGAATTTTGTACAGAGTTGCCAAGTTTGTTAAGTTGCCAAGGGATTTAGTCACAATACTGGCCTATATCAGCCATTGCATGTTCCATCAAGGCCATGGGAGGACATAAGTATGGATTGTGTTCTTGGATTGCTAAGGACACAAAGGGGTAATGACTCAGTATTCATGGTGGTTGATAGGTTCTCCAAAATGGCACATTTCATTCCATGCCACAAAACTCATGATACTGTCCATATTGCAGAATTGTTTTTCAAAGAGGTGGTAAGACTACATGGCCTTCCAAAGAGTATAGTTTCTAATAGAGATACTAAATTTGTGGGGTATTTCTGGAGGACATTGTGGAAAAAGTTGAGAACAGACTTGAAATTCAGTTCCATGCATCACCCACAAACTGACGGCCAAACAGAAGTGGTAAACAGAAGTCTGGGCAATTTGCTGAGATGTTTAGTTGGGGATAAACCCAAGGGATGGGATTTGATTCTACCACAAGTAGAGTTTTCTTACAATAACTCTATAAATAGGAGTACTGGAAAATCACCATTCCAAATTGTAAAAGGGAATAGCCCAAGGACTGCACTAGAATTGAGGAAGATAGAACAAGGGGAGAGGACAAGTGTTGAAGCTGAAGAATTTGCTAAACATATCAAGCGTCTACATGAGGAGGTTCAAGCACACATTACCAAGATGAATCAAGAGTATAAAGCTAGGGCTGATCAAAGGAGAAGACATAAAGAATTCCAAGTAGGGGATCTAGTCATGGTGCACTTACGAAAAGAAAGACTTCCAGCCGGTACTTACAACAAGCTGAAAATGAAGAAATTTGGCCCCTGCAAAATTTTGAAGAAACATGACTCAAGAAATGCATATGAGGTGGAGCTGCTAGATGGTATTCACATTTTTGATGAAGGGCCACACCACCCTTACCAACTCACAACCAAGATCACAACAAGATCGAGACAAGAGAGATGACAAAATGCTTCATAAAGCATCATCCATTAATACTTGAAATTCATTATAATATCCTCCAAATGAAAGGACTCCAAATTCTTACAATATAAGAGATATTTTCTCTCTAAGAGCTTCTACAAGAATTTACATCCGAAGAGCTTCTACTTGAAGAGCTTCTATTTCTCCAACTTCTTTTAGAAGAGCTTCCATTTCTTGAACTTGATTACAAATGATAATAAGCCTTGCTTAAATAGGCACTTCTAACCCAAGACATTTCAAACAAAAGCAATGTGGGATAAAAGGTAAATACAACTACCTTTAAATAAATATTAAATTCCCACCCAAATACAACTAAGCACCCAACAAATATTAAATGCATGATTTAAAGAACTTTCCACAAACTTCTAAATTGCCACCTACACACCTCGATTAATGGAATAACAACTATTCTTGTTATTTTTCTATTTATGCCACCCATGCACCTCGAAAATAGAAATTCCTCTTTTCTCCTTTTTCCCTTATTTTATTTTTTATTATTTTTCCTTATATTTTCCTCACTTTCTCTCTCTTCCACAATTTTTTTTTTTTCCTTTTTTTTTTTTTCTATTTTTGTTTTTCTAATAATTTAATTTTTCCAAGCAAGATGCTGCTGCATCAGACTCCCTTGGTAGATAGAAAAGTGTGTCCCACACTTTGATGTCAAAAGAAAGATATAGAACCATCTTCATCTTCACCACAAGCTTCCACCTCAATAGGGACAAGAAAACTAACATACAAATCTTCCACATTTTTTTTACTGATGCATGATGCTCCTGCATCTAACTCCCATGGTAGGAAAAATTTTGTGAATATGGATTCACAAAATGAAGTAGCCACTGTTGACATATTTTTTCCTCTTCCTCCAACACATAGCTGGAACAAGTATCCGATGCTGAAATTTCTCCTTTGCAATGAACTCTATCCAAGTATAAATCTCATCCTCATCCAATCTTGTTGAATTAATCACACCTGTAATAAACCTAGCAACACCATACCAATCTTCCTTTGCATACCATACATCACGAACAAGATCCTCATGCAAACCATCATTAATATCTTTTAAACTCATATCAAAGACAACATCCCATGATTCATAAGAATTTACCTGTTTGACATCTTCATCTTTGCTTGCCTCCTTTATGTCATCAACAATGCACGTAGCTACTCCACTTGCTTGATCTCCAACTACGACACTATACTCTTTCTCCATTGTTTTAGTCTTCCAATCACCTTCATCTACTTTTGGCATAAAAATCTAGTTATCTTCATGCTCTTCCTCTTCTCTTTCATCTTCTTCATCATCCCAATTTGTTGCCATTTTTCCACTAGCTTTCTACACAGATTCATCACCACGCTTGTCATCATCCTTCTTGTCATCAAAAAACTCTGATAAAGATCCTTCACCGGTTGTTTGATTATTTTCTATCCTGGGCTCTTGAAAGCATCTACATGAGGAGGTTCAAGCACACATTACCAAGATGAATCAAGAGTATAAAGCTAGGACTGATCAAAGGAGAAGACATAAGGAATTCCAAGTAGGGGATCTAGTCATGGTGCACTTACGAAAAGAAAGATTTCCAGCCAGTACTTACAACAAGTTAAAAATGAAGAAATTTGGCCCTTGCAAAATTTTGAAGAAACATGACTCAGGAAATGCATATAAGGTGGAGCTGCTAGATGGTATTCACATTTCTCCCATTTTCAATATTGCAGATTTAACAGAGTATCATGATGATGGTGCAGATGAGGAGCTAGTGTTAGAGCCATGTCCAATTCCTACTTCTAAGAAGGAGGAGATAGAAGACATTCTAGATTATCATGTGGCTAGGAGTACTAGAAACAGATAGTATGAAGAGTATTTGGTCAAATGAAAAGGATGATCGATTGAGGACTCAACTTGGATTTCAGCAGCTGAGGTTTCCCATTTGGAATTTCCTCTACCATTCATAAAGTGACAGAGTCACTTTTCAATCTACCCTGGGTGTCTGATGCAAGAGCATCCAAAGGTATAAGGGCAATCCTGTGTCACCCAAAAAAAAGTACTTAGACTTAGTTTTTGTTTCATGTGTTTTCATTTTTGGACACCCATTTGGGTCAAATAAAGGTTTCAACTCTCACAGTTCCACTATCAGTGTGCTAAAAAATCTTGAAAAAATAGGAGCATGTAATTGGGCTATCATTTTGCTAAACTAGAAGGTGTGAATTGGCCAGATGAATGTAATTGTGATTTAGAGCATTCCAAAAAAAGAATCAGGTCAAAAGGCCCCACGATTTGAAAGTTATTGCAGTTTTTTGGGTTTTGGAGACCTCCTAAGAATGCTTCAAAGTTAGGTTAAGGGCATTAAATGACCTCAAAAAGGGCTAAAAAATGGGGGATGAGTGAAGCTAGTCCATAGGGCTATAGAGCACTTTGAGAGCTTTGCAAAAATGTAAACGGTTCATCAATTGGAGCTACGGTTCAAAAGTTATGCCTCTCAGAAGTTTGGCTACCGTTTCTAGATTCTTCTAGATTTGCGTCGACTTCTAACGCAGCTTTTGGAACCTTCTATTTGGTCGGTGAATGCCTACTAGCACTTTCTAGAATGTACTCATAGTCCTTAACCCTCTGGGGTCTATTTAAGGAGATTTCTGGCATTGTAAAAGGCAGATCGGAGTGGAGTTTGAGAGGAGGTACTAAAAGGAGAAATTATCTCCACATTTATGCTATTGTAAGCCCTTAGGGCATGTTTTAAAGTTTATTTTCTCTGTACTGAATGTACTAGCTTATTTTTTAGTTAATACAATTTCCCTTTTCTGTTGTGTCCATTCTATTCTTGGGTTGTGTCCCCATCAAGACTTTAAGTGGTATTTCACTACTACCTTCTTTATCTTTCCTAGGAATCAAAGCATAGCACATATGCTGATGTTTCATGCCATCTAATAACTTCCCTCCATCAACAAGACAAATCCTAGCACTGCTATATACCTTTTCACCTTCCTTTTTCATGGGCTTCAATTTGTGGCAAACTCCATCCTTTGTTAGAGAGTATGTGTTTGCATGCCCATCATGTACTGCATGTCTATCAAACTTCCATGGTCTACCCAACAATAGAGGGCAAACATCCATCAGAATAACATCATAGAGAACTTCATCATGGTAACTCCCAATTTTGAATTTCACTAAACATTTTTCACTTACCAGGACCTTATGATCATCTTTTACCCAAGCAATCTGATAAGGCTGGGGATGTTTCTCCCTCTTGAGCTTTAGCTTAGAGACCATCTCTTCTGATATCAAGTTATCAGTGCTACCACCATCAATGATCACGTCACAACATTTATCCTCACACTTGCATTTGGTATGGAACAAACTCCTCCATTGTCCTGGTTCAATCTCACCACTTAGTAGGACTCTTTCATTTACCAAGGTCTCTCCTCTTTCTACATCCTCTGAATGTGATGATTCTGCATCCTCATCCACATGAGCAACCCTAGGTTGGCCCTCAGCTCTCCTATCTATCCTTCCTTGTCATTGAGGGCATTCAAAGGCATGATGACCTTCTTCATTGCAATGGAAATAGGTACCACGAAAGCCTTCTCTTCCTTATCCATGTCCTCTACCTCTTCCTCTCTAATTTCCAAAGTCTTGATCATGAGAGCGGTTGAAACCCTCATTCCTTTGGTTCTTGCTAGTACCCACATCTTCATTTTTCTTTTGGGTCTCATTGCAGCCTCTAGATGATCTACGGCTTCCCCTTCCTCCTTGACCGTGCCCTCTTTGTCTTCCTTCAAACCTTTTATTCAGCTTCTCTTCAACTCATAGGGAAAACGGGTATGCCTCTTCAATGCTTGTCATTCTTACTAGACTTAATTCCTTCAGGATGCTAGGTCACAACCCACTGATATAACGAGCAACCTTCTCCTTATTTTCTTCTGCATGCCCCACTCTAATCAAGAGTCAGTGAAATTCCTCTGTATATTCTTGGACTGATCTTCCTACTTGCTTTAACCCATGCATCTTCTTAAACAAATCAAGCTCGTAGTCCACAGGAATGAACTGCTTCTTCAATTTGTCCACCATGCGATCCCATCTTGTGATCTTTTCCTTTCCTCTTCTGTTTCTTTCCAATTGGACCTCTTGCCACCAAATTTTGGCATGGCCTTTCAGTTTGGCCTTTGCAAACTTAACCCTATCTGGGTCTCTGATATCTTCATACTCAAAGTATTCTTCCAGTTCATTGATCCAATCGATCAACTCATCTTGTTTTAGATTTCCTAAAAATACACCCACTTCAATTGTGGGTCTTTTCCCAAACTTAGTAATGACCCTAAAAAGCCTTTCCTCTGCATGATTCAAAACTTCCCCGTCAAATTCCCCTTCTGGTCCAATTTCATCTTCTTCGTTGTCATCTTCACTTTCATCACCTACACCCACAATTGTTCCTCTACGAAGCTCCTCCTGCAATGCTTGTACCTACCTTTGGAGGGCTCTAACCTCCTCAGGATTAATAGCTCTAGCCCTTTCGCCACACTCTCTTCGTGGAGGCATCTTCTTAACTCAAACCCACAACCACACAGTCCTAGTGCAAACTGCCTCACAGTCGGTGCTCTGTCTACACACTCAGGAAAACCTACTCTGATACCACCCCAAATACAACTAAACACCCAACAAATATTAAATACATGATTCAAGGAACTTTCCACAAGATTCTAAATTGCCACCTACACACCTCGATTAATGGAATAACAACTATTTTTATTATTTTTCTATTTATGCCACCCATGCACCTTGAAAATAGAAATTCCTCTTTTCTCCATTTTTCCTATTTTCAAATTTTTTTTTATTTTTTTTCTATTTTCATAACTTTCTCTCTCCTCCACATTTTTTTTTTCTCTTTTTTTTTTCCTCCTTTTTTTTTTTTTTTGCTGATGCATGATGCTCCTGCATCTGACTCTCATGGTAGGAAAAATTTTGTGAATATGGATTCACAAAATGAAGTAACCACTGTTGACATATTTTTTTTCTCCTTTCTCCAACACATAGCTGGAACAAGTATCCAATGCTGAAATTTTTCCTTTGCAATGAACTCTATCCAAGTATAAATCTCATCCTCATCCAATATTGTTGAATTAATCACACCTGTAATAAATCAAGCAACACCATACCAATCTTCATTTGCATACCATACATCACGAACAAGATCCTCATGTAAACCATCATTAATATCTTTTAAACTCGTATCAAAGACAACATCCCATGATTCATAAGAATTTACCTGTTTGACATCTTCATCTTTGCTTGCCTCTTTTATGTCGTCAACAATGCACCTAACTACTCCACTGCTTGATCTCCATCTAAGGTACTATACTCTTCCTCCATTGTTTTAGTCTTCCAATCACCTTCATCTACTTTTGGCATACAAATCTGGTTATCTTCATGCTCTTCCTCTTCTCTTTCATCTTCTTCATCATCCCAATATGTTACCATTTGTCCACCAACTTTCTGCACAGATTCATCATCATCAGATGATTTAAAAAATTTATTGAAATCATATTTTTCTGCTGTTAGTTAGGATAACAAAAGTAGTGTTTTGGATGATGAAGAGACTGCAACATCATTTGGTAATCCTCACATAACATTTGAATCATCTAGTGGTGATGAATCTGTGTAGAAAGCTGGTGGATAAATGGTAACAGATTGGGATGATGAAGAAGATGAAAGAGAAGAGGAAGAGCATGAAGATAACTAGATTTGTATGCCAAAAGTAGATGAAGGTGATTGGAAGACTAAAACAATGGAGGAAGAGTATAGTACCTTAGATAGAGATCAAGCAAGTGGAGTAGTTAGGTGCATTGTTGATGACATAAAAGAGGCAAGCAAAGATGAAGATGTCAAACAAGTAAATTCTTATGAATCATGGGATGTTGTCTTTGATATGAGTTTAAAAGATATTAATGATGGTTTGCATGAGGATCTTGTTCGTGATGTATGGTATGCAAAGGAAGATTGGTATGTTGTTGTTGGATTTATTACAGGTGTGATTAATTCAACAAGATTGGATGAGGATAAGATTTATACTTGGATAGAGTTCATTGTAAAGGAGAAATTTCAGCATCGGATACTTGTTCCAGCTATGTGTTGGAGGAAGAGGAAAAAAAATATATCAACAGTGGCTACTTCATTTTGTGAATCCATATTCACAAAATTTTTCCTACCATGAGAGTCAGATGCAGAAGCATCATGCATCAGCAAAAAAAAAAAAAAAGGAGAAGAAAAAAAGAGAAAAAAAATAAATTAAAAAAATAAAAATAAATAAATAAATAAAATTTTGGAGGAGAGAGAAAGTGACGAAAATAGAAAGAAAATAATAAAAAATTTGAAAATATGAAAAATGGAGAAAAGAAGAATTTCTATTTTCAAGGTGCATGGGTGGCATAAATAGAAAAATAATAAAAATAGTTGTTATTCGATTAATCGAGGTGTGTAGGTGGCAATTTAGAAGCTTGTGGAAAGTTTTTTGAATCATGTATTTAATATTTGTTGGGTGCTTAGTTGTATTTGGGGTGGGAATTTAATATTTATTTAAAGGTAGTTGTGTTTACCTTTTATCCCACATTGGTTGTGTTTGTAATGTCTTGGGTTAGAAGTGCCTATTTAAGAAAGGCCTATTATCATTTGTAATCAAGTTCGAAAATAGAAGCTCTTCGTATGTAATCTCTTGTAAGAAAGCTTGAGAAGTAGAAGTTTGGGAAGTAGAAGCTCTTAGTGAGGAATCTCTCTTATATTGTAAGAGTTTGGAGTTCTTCCATGTGGAGAATATTGTAATGAATTTCAAATATTAATGGATGCTTTATGAAGCATTTTGTCATCTCTCTATCTCCATATTGTTGCATTTTGGGTTGTGAGTTGGTACGGGTGGTGTGGCCTGTCATCAGTGGAAATACTAATTGTATGTGTATTTTTATTTTATATAATTTAATTTTTAAATTTATTTATTTTAAAATAATAATAATAATTTATTAATTTTAAAATTAAATAAATATTATCTATTTAGTTATAAAGTGAATGTTAGTATTAGTGATTTTTTAAGTCTAATTAAACTCTTAGTTGCATATAAATAATTTAATATTTATTAATGCAAGAGGGAGATTAATAAGTAAATATTTATAATTTTATTATGTTTTAGGAGAAGTTGTGATAATGTTCACTTTGTAATCATTTAGTTAATAACTATTTGACTTTATGAGAGAAATTATAAATAATTAAATTAAATTAATAATTTTATCCTAGTCGCATTATGAATTGAAGGAAAAGTAAATGTTAATATTAGATTTAAATAGAAGTGATATTAATATTTTAGAAATTAAAATTAATATCAATATTTAAATATAATAATATACATTTATGTTATTAATTAAATCATTTATGATTTAAGATTATTTATATCAATAACACGATAATATTGCATGATATTTTATATGCACAAAAAGATTGGATATTTAAATACCTATTGTTTTATATAAGTATATTAACATAACAATTCATATTAATATGCATATTTTTATCTTATTTTTAAACACATCCTTAGGACCCAAACTAAACAAGAGAAATTGGTGGAATTAAATCATGTGGTTGAAACTATGTGTTTTCTAATATTCTACTTATAGTCTTGTGATATTTATTTTCTTGATAGTTTTTCTTTGTGGGTTGTTTAGTTGGAAAAGTTAGGATGTGCACTAGAGGCGATTTTGAGATTTCTTTTATGATTAATTGATGGGATGTCATGATAAACTTTATGATTTGAATTGAGATTTATGTTTTATGAGCTTTACACTATTGAGCATTTATGAGAGCTTGGGTTTCGAGAACCAATGTTATCTTTTTAGTTTTCTATTAAGGAACCGAATTCAATAAAAATATTATTCTTATGGTATGAGACACTATTGTGGTTTGTGATTTTTGGGAAGGTAGTCTAGGTGCATGTCTATGAGAGTGGCTTGCAATGGGGGCCAGGGTCCAAAGTGGCTACCAAGGTAACTCATTGTAAGTTGTGTAACAAGTGATAACATAGTAATTAAAATATCTTGCCTAGCCCTTTTCCTTGAGATACATTAAAAAGATAAGTTAGAGATTTTACCTCACTCATGCCTTGAGTGCTTGTATAGGCTAAGGATGGGAATGAGATGACACCTAGTGAGAGGTATGACTACTTTCTTTATCATCATGAGAGGGTATTCTAGTTTCGCATAGAGTCACTAGGGTGCCAGGGTCTTGAGAGACTACCAAGATAACCTTAAAGTTGGCTCATGTGATGACACTCCATAGTATGTAGTTTGAGTCTCCTTCATAGTATCTTTTTTTTAAAAAATTTTAAAAAATTGCCTCTAGTAGTGTACTTGTTGGATATTACTTTTGATGGTGTATTTATTGTGAGTTGTTACTCATTGATTACATGTCATTTTATTATTGATAGTTGACTTTTATTAATAAATGATCAATTATTCATTAGTGGTATTTTTATTATTGGAGTTAGTGATTGGTAGTTTACTTTTATTGATGATAGTTGTTATCTATTGATCATTATGCTTATGACACTTGACATTGATTTTAAGGTGGTTGTATATTTTTGGTTTTGGTATTTTTATGTTGACTTGGTATGAGATGTTAGTATTGGAATGAGTGTCATTTCAATTTTGATTATCTCTTCTTCTTGAGTAGTTTGTGTCACTCTTGAGGTAGTTTTGGCTATTAGGATTCTTTTCCTAGGATTATTTTAAAGTTTTATTATCTGTATGTGGATCATACATTATCTCTCCTGCATGGTGGTATTGGGAGCCTAATTAGGTGACCACGTGGTTAGGAGGTAGTGTATTCTTACCATTTGGGTCCCCCTCAGATTGGCAGCTGTTGGATGCTACTTGATACAGTGGTACCATTATCATTCTTCCTCTTATCTTGAAGGCTTCTATTCATTTGATGTATCTATGTGTCATGTGTTTTGAGATCCTATGGGATATTGTATTGTATATTAATGTACTTGTATCTATTTTCACATACCCTATGACATGTGCAGTGGATGTTATTCATTAGATGTGCTTTCATATTATTAGTTGTACTTATACATTTGCTTAAATGATTATGTATGTGTTTATTCATTGTATGATTATGGACATTGTAATTGAGACTTAAACTTATTAATAAAACTTTCTTAAATGTGACTCAATGTGAAAGAACCCTTGAGAAATTGACACTATATTTGTAATTGATTATGTATTCTTGATGTTTGTGTATATATTACTTCTGCATTATTGTTACTTTGATGTTGTTTAGATTTTTTTTTAAATTATTTAGTAAACTTTGTAACATATTAGGTTTATTTCTTTTGGCTTCTTGAGTGGGGCATTATAGATCATTCCAAGCATTTACAAATAGGATTCAATAGTTGCTTGACATCATCTCCCACTAGTAAACTTTGACCCAATTTTTGACAAATTTTGGTCAAAATTTTGACCCATATTGGATGGAAGTGCGACCAAGTAGTATGTTGTAATTTTTCTCATCAAAATTTTGACCAAACTTCAAGTTGGTCAAAATTTTGACCAAAAATTTGGTTGAAAAGTTTATATTTCTTCTGATCCTAATTTTTAATTATTGGTCAAAATCTCAACCAAATCTTGGTAAAAAAATTTCCAAGAATTAGTCAAAATCTTGACCAATTCTGGCCAATCCCATAGCTAGGATGCCATGGTCACGACCAATGGATTGGTCAAAATTTTGACCAACTCTTGGTGGAAAACTTTCTAGAATTGGTTTAAAGTTTGACCAATTATAGCCCATCCCACGACTAGGATTCCATTATCACGACCAAAGGGTTGGTCAAAATTTTGACTAATTCTTGATAGAAAACTTTCAAGAATTAAATTGAGATTTTGATCAATTTTGGCCCATCCCATGACTAGGATGAAGTGGTCATGAACAAAGGGTTGGTCAAAATTTTAACCAAACTAATTTGTTTAAAAAAAATTTACAGCAGGTTGCAGTGATATTGAATACCATCAATATGATACATAGCTACTATAGAAATTTTCTACTTGCATGAATCCCCCAAAAAATCCCTACTCATGGACTCTCTCTTAAATCATCTTCTTCGATCACTTAGCCAGCATAAATTTGAAAGAGGCTTGGCAGTGGTTGTCATTCTATAGTATGTCTGTTCAGTGAGTTTGAAGTTGATCTAATGGTGAGCCCTCATCTAGCATTAGGTGCCTGCTTGGAACTCTAGCAATTTGTTATTAACCTATTGTGTCTAATGGGAAATTTGATAGTGAAAGCTCCCAATGACCCTTTAATAGAATCAATGTTGATGTTCAAGAAAGACATGTTTTCTAGATTGTGAATATTGGAATTAGCATCCTTTCTATTGGAGGGTCGTGAAGCATCCTAATTTTTACGCAAGGGCTTGCCAAAGTCATCTCTATGCACCTTCATTAGTACAATTTATGGAATGGTTTGACAACAATTGTCATTCCAATGTGTCATTGTGGTTTTCTGGAAAGTGATCTGAAGGGAGCGCTATTGTCTAGCAATTGGATTGCTTATCATGAGTAACAAGAGATTTTTTTATCAGAAGCTCCCCATGGCCATTGAATGGAGCCATTTCCAAGAATGAGCAAAGGATGAATGTAGTACTGAATTCCAAATGAAATCAATGACATCAGATCTATAAGAGTGGAATGAAGCAGCAACCCATTTGCTATGTGTGGCTCCTTAAAGATGCTTTTCTTTCTCACTCCATTTGTATAAATTTGGGATTGTGGTTTGATAGCAGTTGTTGTTCTAGTGTGTCATTGTAGTGATCTAGAAAGTGATCCTAAGGGTAGAGCTTGCATATTTGTGCAAGCGAGTAAGGAGCTTCTATTGTACAAGCCTAGTTAGACAGAGTAGAGATATTGGCATTATTACTAACCATAGACAAATTGTTAAGAGCAAAGTCTAAATCCATGAACCATTAGGGGCATCAAGTTTGATATTCTCAGGGGGGCCCTTCAAATAATTTATCACCATGAGGATGCACATGAAGATCTTCCATGACATCAAGGTTTCAACATAAATAAAATCATTGTTGTGACAATCGCTAAAATTCAAACTCTCATTGGATCATTGCATCCATAGTCTAGGTGTCTTCATTGGGTTTATGTATATGCAATACATGTGTCTTCATGGGACTATTATGCTCATAGGTTGTAGGATTTCACTTGATTGCAATAAGAGCTCATCTTGTTGACAAAGGTGCATTACAATAGTAATAATTTATCATGCTAACATTTAAGTTCATTAAAAGGATTTACAATAAAGCATTTTCTTCCTATTCATAGATGCTTCCTAATTATTTTCCTAAGGCACTACAAATGGTTTGCAGCTACTGCATAATAACCACTAAGCATGAAGTCCCAGGGAAGGTGAACTTGGGCTTCTTTCCATCTTTTCTCTGAAGATAGTTGCACAGAATTGAAAATGTAGCTACAAGCATAAAATTTAATGTTCTTTTTACAATAAGAGACCTACATATGTAGCTATAAAATAGCATAGAGTTTAGAGAACTTGCATTGCATTTCCCTTTATAATTTTAATTTCTATTTGAAATAGTCATAATTTCTTCTTTAAAATTCTTGAGTTCCATCACTTCACGTACAAACGAATTTCAAAAATCATTGTGGCATTAATTTCATTATTAAATTCCTGACTTCCATCATAAAATTTCTTAGATAAAATAAGTTAGATATAATGGGGGCCCATTTCTTAAGGAAGGCTCCTAATTTCCTCAACACAACACACTAAAGGGACCATTCCCTAATTTATCATATAGGAAAAGGAAGGGAAGCACAAAAATAGGAAAAAATTATTACAACTCACCCAACAGGCAAGGTGCTTAGCAGCTACTATACAGTATCCACTATCTAAAACACCAAATAATGTGTAGCTATTAGGAATCAATCTATTGTAATTTAGAATTACAACAATTGCTTCCAGTTGCTGCAAAATATTGGGTTCACTTGGTGCATAGTGTTGACCTTCTACTTCTTGGTTTAGTACATCCCCTCACATTAACAAGCTCAAAAACAAAAGATTTCTATTCTAACAAGTGTATCTTGCATAATCCTAGAAATGAAACTTGCAAATACCATTATCACAAACTCCACCATGCAAGTTGCACTGCTCGTCATAGCTAGCTATAGATGCACACAAGAACATCAAGTTTACTTTAGAATTGCACTGATAAACAATACTAATAGTTGTTCATAATATTAGGCTAGTAGTACCTATTTAATTTACTTTTAGTAAGTTATAGCCAACATGAAGAATACAATTATGTAGGAAAATTATAAACAATATCACAAAAAGGGTCCATGATAATACTAGTGGAGCAGTCAATTCTAGTATAACCAAGTTCATAGTCACAAATGCCAGCTGAGGTGCACATGCCATGACCACTACAACCAACAAGACAAATTCCTTAAGCAAGTCTTCTTTATATTAGATAAGATTATACAAAACAAAGACATTAATGATGGAAATTTATAGGATAGCCTTATAGGTTTAAGTTTGGAATGGATGAAAGAGCCTTTCTTGTAAAAAATATAAAAGAGCATGGTTACTTAGATGTGGCATAGTCATCACCTTTGTATCCAAGAAAAAAGTCACACTTTCCATTAATACAATTCCCATTAAAATTACAGGAATTGGTACATCGACTATAAAAATCTAAGGATATGTCATGAAAAAATTCATGATAAGGAGGGCAAATCAACTCTCTTGAAAAGTAGATTAAGTGGATTTAGAAAATGAATAAGTTAGTGACATTCCTTGCAAGAAAAGGATTTATTTTATTTCAAATATACAAAAAATTAATTGATGAAACAAAAAGCAGAATGCGTGGACAAACCATGAGAGAGAATCTAAGATATAACATAATTGATAATACCATTGAAGCCAGGAAACTAGATTAGTCCACCATTTTCAAGAAAAGCTCTCCATTTTCCATCAACAAAAATCTAGAGATAGTGCAAAAGCACTTTAGACTTAAAACATAATTATCATTAAAATTTTAATTTAATCTTGAGAGCAAAATAATCCTTCCTTGCCACAAAACTTTATTGTCTGTAATCAATGTGTTGGTGTTTTGAAATGTTATGGGTTTCAAATTACCTCGATGAGAATATGACATATCTAGGGGCAGCTAACTCCCATCTTTAACATATCATTTCAGACACTAGGCCAACTATAAGGCTTGACCCTTCTTCTACTTCAGGCTCTACAAAACCTAGGTGGTTAGACCTCAGATTCAATCAATATGGTACTCATGCAAAATGTACTCCTGAATCTATCAAAGAAGATTTAACCCTCATATCTCCTAATAATTCATGTAATAACATAGATCTACAGTAGAAAATTGCAAATCTAGGAAATTCATAAGTTGAGTGAGGGTTAGACTTTTCAACTCTTCAACATGAAAGGGAAAAATGTTTGATTAATGATGTTGAATTCAACAAAACCTAAAATATGTAGTAGCATGAACAATTGATCCTATAATTGATCAATGCCTTAACCATTGGGCAATTCCATGAATCAAACACACACATATGGATACCTGATACCTATTCATATATTCAAATATCTGATCTATCTATTCACCTTGTAAAAATACATCTGTGTTCAATCTAAATCTCATTCTTACCTTATATCCTCCTCAATAAACTTATAACCCTGTTGATTTCTCTGAAGCATTTACATAACTCCTTGAATTATAAGCAACAAGAAAAAAACATATAGCCTTAAGGGACTATAACTATGACCTAGGTTCTTTGTTCAAAATCATAAAACATTACAAGTCACTGAGAAAGGAGAAAAGATTTTAAAATGAAACTCAATCATCTATTGTTCTTTATATTTATTTCCTTGAAATAATACATTTATATGCATGAAATCAAAACATGAAAACACCTAACAGATCTGAACTAGCTATATTATCTTTCCTACTGTTGTTCATATAAGAAGAAATGCTGAAGAATGGTATCACAGATCTGAGAAAACTCTAGATTAGAACCAAGTAGTTTCACAGTGAAAAATTGGAACCCCTATAGTGGATGAAAGAAAGAAAGATATAGACAAAGATGAATTCCTCGATTTGATCTCAGAATGGCATGTGTCCACTTGAAATTCCATCTTTTGCTACTGAAAACCCTCTTTCATCTTTCTACCATTTTGATATGATTTTGTTTGCATCATTGATTTGTAAAAAACTTGTAAATATCTCTACTGAATGATGAAAACCATTATGCAACCAATATCTAAAAATCCTCATGAAATGTTGAAGGAATTAAGACTTAACTGATCTCAAAGTGACCAAATTTGACCTTAACTGCATTTTTACCATGTTCTACCAAGCTTCTAACTAGATTTTCAATTTTTAGCAATTTCACTAAGAAGGCCCCAAATTTCACATTTCTGCCTATAATTTGAACTAATGAATTCCTATGCAAAAACAAACTCCATAACTAGAAATTTTATCATCTCCTAGATCTGACAATATATAATATGCCTATATTTGCCTCTTAGAAGCCCCCTAAATCTCAGTTCAAAAAATATCCCCCTTGCTATATGGTCCCTAGTCTACAACTTATTTTGAAAAAATAAAAATATTCTAAAGTTTGAACATTAGAAAAAGGGCCTTTTTGAATATAAAATTCTGAATGTGCACCCCCTTTTTGAGAAACATTTAAAAAAATCATTTTAAAATATTTTATTTTTTCCTTTATGTCTCCATTTGGGTCAACCAAGTTTTGACTAGCTACCACATGGCAGTGTCTGATTGGCTTACCTCTAACACCACATCATCGCAGGCTCGGGCCCATTGCCATGTGGTGCTTCCCCACATTTCTACATTTCTTAATAGTCAAGCATTTTCATTTTGTAGGGATGTGCCCACTGTTTGATCTACTACGTTGCACGATCTGAGCACTGGTCCTTTGAGCCTCTATCAGTCACCACATCTTATCTTAGGATTCACTGTTGGATCCACCTCATTTTTCTATCACAGGTATGCCACATCACCTCTAAGTGAGGCCCGCTGACACTTGTCACTTTCCTGCACTCTTGCATTCTATCTCTGGTGAGTATCTTTATTTTGCAGGCAAATGCCCACCACAGGATCAAGACATGTGTCATGATCCTATGCATCTTGCCACATCATCATGTGTGTACTTTGGTTCAAAAATTTTCTTACATCATCACTGACAATCGGTTGACATCATCACTAACAATCGGCTAACATCATCAGTGGGGTCCCTCACATGGGTCGGGCTTCCAAAAGCCCACTATCTTAAGACACAAGGTAAAGTGTGTTGGATATTATTTAAGCACATGAACATCTACCCACTTGGTGAATGTGGGACATTTGGTTTCATTATTTTGGCCTCTTCTCTTAATGTGAATTCCCTGAGCTTCTCGCGGCTTCATTTTTTTTTGTTTAAATGCCTCTAAATTAGCATCCAACTTACTAAGTTCTTCTTTTGATGGTTTATCTGTATCATTTTTTAGAGACAAGAATTCCATCTCCAACTTGATCACAGCTCTGTCTAATTCATCCAATTCATTAGGCTTTGATGTCATTTCCACTTTAGTTTTGCAGTAGCTTCATCAACAAGATCTATTACTTTATTAGGTAAAAAAACTCAATAATATATCACTCTGAAAGTACTACAGTTGTAACTAGTACACCATCAAAAATTCTAACTCCATGATGCAATTCATACCACTCATGTAATCCATGAAAAATAGATATAGTATCTTCAACTGACGGTTGACCCACGTATACTTGTTGAAATTTGAACTCAAGTGCAACATCTTTCTCTATATATTTGTAGTATTCATTGAGGTTGTGGCACCAATATAACATAACTTTCCTCATCCAAGCATGTGCTTCAACAAGTTGCCTGCATTCATAGACCCTTCTGCAGCACCTATGCCAAAAACTGTATGAATCTCATCAATAAACAAAATGACCTGTTCATTTGATGTTGTAACTCTTTTTAAAACTGCCTTCAATCAATCTTCAAATTCTCCATAGAATTTAGCTCCAACAATAAGTGCACCCGAACTTTTAATATTTTACATCTTCCACTTTTGTACAATTAGAATGCAAAGAAAAGAAAGCGAAAGACATATTTGTTGAGCCCTTGAGAGTGGTTTCAACTCTCATTATCAATCTTAGCCCACAAATGATGGATCATGAGTCATTTTAGATTTATATGAAAAAGGTGTCACACCTATCAATTTATCTTTACTTACCACAATGGGTGTCATTCACATTTCAAATAGGAGGTAGAAGCAAAAATGCTCCCAATAGTGTGAAACACAAGTCTTCATGGCATATTCAATGCCTCCATCTATGAAAATTATGCACATCCAATTGATTTCATCAAGTGTATGCCTTCATGGATCCATTTGGTCCCACCAAACAATATCCATACACTAAAAGTTTATAATAACTAGGATCATTGTGAGCTCTCTTCTCGAAACATACCAAATCCTTACTGGTTGTCACAAATGTGATGAATTTAGCCGGGGCCCAAAGTAGGTCTGGCTAAAAAAATTTTTGCTTTCAAAAAACTGAATTCTCAAACTACCTTACTGAACATCCAACATTGACTGAATTCAAAATTGATCAATGCTCTACTATTAAAAACTCATTTTGTCATTAATCTGCAAACTGTCAATTTAATGCCCATGGGTCCTTTCACCAGCATTAAAAACTGACACTTGACCAAGCTGTGACATCAACAACACTGAATCTGTATTCCACATACATGTACCATGTAAATGTTAGATTGTGGTGACTGATCAGGAAAGTACTGTACATACTTCATAAATAGTGGGGTTTGGGGCATCGCCCCGAAAAAAATTTTTTTTTGGAAGTAGCCGACATGGTAGCCGACATATTATGGCCAACATATGGCCGACATGCTATAACCCTAAAGCGGTTTAATACTTGTATAAAAAGGGCTTAGGGTTGGGTATTTTATATGTGTGGTGATACGAAATTGGTTCTTGCGGCGGTATTGAGCTGTAAGGGATTACGGATTGTAATCAGGTTGTAATCACTGGATTGTAATAAGATCGGACTTGCTGTTTGGTGGACGTAGCCCAGGGATCGGGTGAACCACGTTAAATCTTGGTGCCTTGTGTTCATTTCTGTGTGTTCTATTATTTTTTGTTATTGGTTATATTTGCATGTAGTTTTTATTTCTATCTATGGTTTATCCTAACAAGTGGTATCAGAGCCTAGTTGTTTCTCAGTTATCCTCTGCAGGAAAGTCTCACAGTTAAGTGCCAGTCTCACGGTTGAGTGGGAGCAATGGCAGATGATGGTAAGCTGAGGGTTGATAGGTTTAATGGGCAGAACTTTCAGTTATGGAAGATGCAAATGGAAGACTATTTATATTAGAAGGATTTATGGAAGCCGTTGGAAGGAAAAGCCAAGAATCAGGGAACTATGTCAGAGGCTGAATGGGATCTTTTGGACAAAAAGGCACTCGGAAGCATTCGGTTATGCTTGGCACCATCGGTGGCATTTAATATTACAAAAGAAAAGACGACAGAAGATTTGATGAAAATCCTAGCGACACTGTATGAAAAGCCCTCCGCTTCAAATAAGGTATTTCTCATGAAGCGTTTATTTAATATGAAAATGGCAGAAGGTGGATCTGTTGCAGATCATTTAAATGAGTTTAATACTATTACTAGTCAATTATCTTCTGTGGGTATAAATTTTGATGAAGAAATTAGGGCTCTCTTGATTTTGTGTTCTTTGCCTGAAAGCTGGAATGGCTTGGAAATGGCGGTGAGTAATTCTGTTCCTGGATCTAGTACCCTAAAATATGATGATGTGATCGGTGTTATTTTAAGTGAGGAAACTCGTAGAAAATCCTCAGGTGGATCTACATCAGGAAGTGCTTTAAATGCACAAAGCAGGGGCATAACGAATGAAAGAGGAAGTAACTCTGGAAATCGTGGGAAATCAAGAGGAAAGTCAAAGGGGAGGAGGTCTCAATCGAGAGGACCAAATGATTGCTGGTACTGTGGGAAACCATGGCACAAAAAGAAAGATTGCTAGACTCGAAAGAAAAATGAAGGAGATAAATCAGATGGAGACAAAGAGGCAAATATGGTAAGTAATAAATCCGAAGAGGATGCTTTGCTTCTGTCTTTAGAGAGTGTTGATGATTCATGGGTTTTAGATTCTGGTGCTTCTTTTCATGCTACACCTCATAGAGGTTATTTCATTGATTATGTCCAAGGGGATTTTGGGCTTGTTTATTTGGAGGATAATGAACCCTGTCAGATTGTTGGAAAGGGAAAAATTAAGATTAAGTTGCAGAATGGGAATCATTGGCTACTACATGAGGTAAGACATGTTCCAAAACTAAGTAGAAATTTAATTTCAGCAGGGCAACTTGGTGATGAGGGTTGTGTAGTTACTTTTAATGATAAAAATTGGAAGGTTTCAAAAGGTTCCCTTGTAGTAGCAAAAGGTGTGAAAGTAGGCACCTTATATCTTTGTACAAGTCATATTGTTCCGTCTACTTTGATTGTTTCAGAGAAAAATGAATATTCAGGAACAATTACTGCAGTTGAGCAGGGAGAACAAATAGCTGCTGTAGATTTTGATACAGCGCTGTGGCACAATAGACTTGGGCACATGAGTGAGAAAGGTATGAAATTACTTCATTCAAGGAAAGTTTTACCAGGTCTAAAATGTGTGAATATGGATTTCTGTGAAAGTTGTGTGTATGGAAAACAAAAGAGAGTGAGTTTTGTAAAGACAGGGAAGGAAAACAAAAAGGAGAAATTAGAGCTTGTGCATATAGATGTATGGGGACCGGCTCAGGTATCTTCCCTTGGTGGCTCTCATTATTATGTTACATTTATTGATGACGCAACTAGAAAAGTATGGGTTTATTTCCTTAGACAGAAATCTGATGTATTTCAAACTTTTAAGAAATGGAAATGCTTGGTTGAAAATGAGACTGGTAAGAAATTAAAATGTCTCAGATCTGATAATGGTGGTGAGTATTGCAGTCATGAATTTGAAGATTATTGCTCCACTAATGGTATTTGTAGACAAAAAACTGTTCCAAGGATTCCACAGGAAAATGGAGTGGCTGAACGCATGAACAGGACTATAATGGAGCGCGCAAGGAGCATGAGGTTACATGCTGGGTTGCCCTTACACATGTGGGCGGAGGCTGTCAATACTGTAGTATATTTGATTAATAGAGGTCCCTCTACTCCTTTGGGCTGTGGTATTCCAGAGGAAGCATGGACTGGTAAGAAGGTGAGTTATTCTTTTCTCAAGACCTTCGGTTGTGAAGCTTTTTCTCATATAGACTCTGAAAATAGAACCAAGCTAGAAGCAAAATCAAAGAAATGTGTCTTTGTTGGATATGGCATTAATGAATTTGGCTATAGGCTTTGGGATTTTGAAAATCATAAAATTATAAGAAGCCGAGATGTCATATTCAATGAAAAAGTGTTGTACAAAGATCTGTTGCAGCAACATGAGAAGAAAGAAGATGATTATGTAGTGCTGGATGATGCTCCAAAAGCTAATGTTCCAGCCATTCCTCATGATGTGCAACAACTGCAACAACAAATACCACACACACCAGTGAATGTTAGACGGTCAACAAGGCCAATTAGACCTCCACAAAGGTTTTCTCCCTCTTTGTATTCTATTTTACTTACTGATGCTGGTGAACCTGAAAGTTATGATGAAGCTGTGCAGGTGGATACTAAGATTCAGTGGGAGTCTGCAATGAAAGATGAAATGGACTCTTTGCTGAAAAATAAGACATGGGATTTGTGCAAGTTACCTGCAGGTAAAAAGGCTTTACAGAATAAATGGGTTTACAGGTTGAAAGAAGAGGAAGGAGGTAAGAAAAGATTTAAGGCCAGGTTAGTTGTAAAAGGATTTGCACAGAAAAAGGGAATTGATTTTGATGAGATATTTTCTCCTGTTGTTAAAATGACTTCTATTCGTACTGTTTTAAGTCTTGTGGCTACTGAAGATTTGCATTTAGAGCAGATGGATGTTAAAACAGCCTTTCTTCATGGTGATTTGGATGAAGAAATATATATGGCTCAGCCACAGGGTTTTGAGGTCAAAGGTAAGGAGAACTTAGTGTGCAAATTGAAGAAAAGTTTATATGGCCTGAAGCAAGCACCTCGGCAATGGTATCTAAAATTTGACAGTTTTATGCATGAGCATGGATATAACAGCTATCATTCAGATTACTGTGTTTATTTTAAGAGGTTGGATGATGATAGCTACATTATTTTATGTCTATATGTTGATGATATGCTTATAGCTGGGTCTAACATGCATCATATTAAGGGGCTAAAATGCCATTTAGCACATGCATTTGCTATGAAGGATTTGGGGGTAGCAAAACAAATCCTTGGTATGAAGATTTGCAGAGATAGGAAGAACAGAACATTGACGCTATCTCAAGCTGATTATGTTGAGAAGGTGTTGCAACGTTTCTCTATGGAGAATGCTAAAGCTGTCAGCACACCTTTACCTGGTCATTTGAAATTGACTAAGGAGATGTGTCCCAAGACATAGGAAGAGGAGGATAAGATGTCCAAGGTACCCTATGCTTCAGCTGTAGGAAGTTTGATGTATGCTATGGTATGCACTAGGCCAGATATTGCACATGCAGTGGGAGTCGTTAGCAGGTATATGAGTCATCCAGGTTTTGAGCATTGGAATTCTGTCAAGTGGATTCTCAGATATTTGAGAGGAACATCCAATAAGTGTTTACACTTTGGGGGCTCTACTACTGATTTACAGGGCTATGTTGACTCAGATTTGGCTGGGGATATTGATACCAGGCGGAGTACTACAGGTTATGTCTTTACTGTTGGTGGGGCAGCCGTGAGCTGGGTTTCTAGGCTACAGAAGATTAATGCTCTCTCCACTACAGAGGCAGAGTATGTTGCTGCTACAGAGGTAGCCAAAGAGATGATATGGCTTCAATTCTTCTTGGAAGAATTGGGACATCCTCAGAAGGATAATTATTTGTTCACAGATAGTCAGAGTGCCATTCATCTTGCTAAGAATTCAGCTCTGCATTCTAAGACCAAACACATACAGTTGCGGTACCATTTCATTCAGTCAGTTTTGGAGGATGGACAGTTAAAGCTAGAGAAGATACATACCAATGAAAATCCAGCAGATATGTTGACAGAGGTTGTCACAAGGGAGAAGCTGAACTCCTCTTCAGCTTTAGTTGGTCTTTTAGACTAAATGTGAATAAAAGAACAGCAGAGTCCAGGGTGGTTTGATCCAGTGGGAGCCCCATGCAATAGTTGTATTGCTACAGGATCAGTCTCCAAGTGGGAGATTGTTGTTTAATGTGGAGCCTGATCAGTCCCCAAGTGGGAGATTGGTAGATTGTGGTGACTGATCAGGAAAGTACTGTACATACTTCATAAATTTTTTTTTGGAAGTAGCCGACATGGTAGCCGACATATTATGGCCGACATATGGCCGACATGTTATAACCCTAAAGCGGTTTAATACTTGTATAAAAAGGGCTTAGGGTTGGGTATTTTATATGTGTGGTGATACAAAATTGGTTCTTGCGGCGGTATTGAGCTGTAAGGGATTACGGATTGTAATCAGGTTGTAATCACTAGATTGTAATAAGATCGGACTTGCTGTTTGGTGGACGTAGCCCAGGGATCGGGTGAACCAC
Source organism: Cupressus sempervirens (assembly GCA_028749045.1). Classification (NCBI taxonomy): domain Eukaryota; kingdom Viridiplantae; phylum Streptophyta; class Pinopsida; order Cupressales; family Cupressaceae; genus Cupressus; species Cupressus sempervirens. The sequence continues at coordinate 893,680,931 of CM053785.1, forward strand.
GTTAAATCTTGGTGCCTTGTGTTCATTTCTGTGTGTTCTATTATTTTTTGTTATTGGTTATATTTGCATGTAGTTTTTATTTCTGTCTGTGGTTTATCCTAATAGTAAAATCTTGTCTCATGATGAATTTAAGGTCAAAAGATATTGACTATCAAAGTTATCCCTTTAAAATTTCCTGCAAACAAACATGTCAAAAAATAATAAATTGCATTCAGATTTGGCTTTGAAATCTAGGCAAACTAACTCTTGGGGAGACAAAAACTGGGGTGTATGTTCACTATGACAAGGAAAGTATAAATTTTTGATTTGGGCTCATGAAAAATCATTAGACACATTTGGCAAGCAGTCAAAGTAGGCTACTCAGAATTTGAAAATTGGAAACACTAATAGAAAACATTTTTCGCAAATGGAATTAACCTGGGAAAGTGTGCAGACAGATTTGTCAAGACTTGAAAATTGACACACTTAAATTATTTTTAGAGTACAACATAGTGGTACAATCCATTCAATCTTACCAATCAGATGACCAAAGTTATGGCATCAAAAACAGGGGTTCTGACAAATTTGCATGTGCTAACAACAATAAAAAATAGAAATTAAATTTGGAATCGCGTTTGAAAACTAATCAAATAGATTCATCATAAGCTCAAAATTGAAAGGTAGCAAGTCTTTGACCTCTAAAATACAAAAAAAAAGGAATTTTAACATTTTGGTCAATTGGGTCAAAATTATAACAAGTCAAATAGGGCTTCCTAGAATTTAGAACAAATCACATTAGCATGACATCAGTAAATGATCAACTTTCAGGGATTCAAAACTTAGTCAAACAAACTCAAAATGATTTGAAATCTAAAACATAGGCTCTCAGATATGGGCACTAGATATTACCAAAGTAGATAGCCATGAAATATTACTAGGTGTGAGATATTCAATTGCAAACATAGCCTCCTGTTGCTATTTGACACTTGAGAAAAAATGCAGATTGACAAATGCTCAAAACGGGACTTCACCAAATGACTCAAAATGTCAATTTATCATCATGGGATGCATAGACATATTGAATGCAAGGTGTTAGAGACATTAAACACCTCTTAGGCCTCAAATTTATAGTCGAGTACACATGCATTTAAAAGTGCTTCTGGGGCTTAAATTTCTTAATGGTACTCAAAATCAGGGCTTCAATTTTGAGTCCCAACACAATGCATGCTTTATATTTTCAATGTAGAGAAGCATACACTCTTGATAAAGGATTAGTAGGAATGGTTTAGCTAATCATTAATGCTAATTCCAAAAATATTTCACCTATATTTTATTTTCATAATATTAGTTGCATTTGGTAAGTCCTAAATCTGCAGCTACACTCGGGGTTATTCAATACTAATACTTACATCACGTGTCTTACAATAGCTATGTCAATAGAAAATTTGATAGGTAGGTAGTAGTATAGCAATTTAAAAATCTTATCCATCATTGTCCATTCTTTTAAAATGTTCTCACCACAACCTAATTATTTCTTATGTGCTGGCCCTAATACAAGTACTATCTCTCTAGAAAACTCAATTATCATTGCAAAATGTTAATCATACATGAGTTGAATGAAAAATACAAAGAACTTAAGTGCAAAAAAATTCAAAATTTCCTTCAAATGTCTACACTCATCCTTTAAATGTAACATTACATTATTCACACTTTAACTCTTGTACTTTGGCTAAAGATTAAATCCATGCTTGGAATAAATCTATTTTTTCCTACTCTTTGGAATGTAAATATTTCACAAGTAGATATTTTGCATACATCAAATTTATGATAGGAAAACCTTCTCTTAATTTTACTATTTAGAGTCTTCATAGTCAAATATTTAAATGTGCAAAAGAAATCAAATATCAACCAAAAAAGACAACAATGCATTACTTCTTAATAGTAGTTCATAATATATAGTGAAATAGAGTTACTAGGAGTGAAGAGATTCAGATAAACCTAAGATATTTGCCATCAATATAAGTGGCTAAACATATTTACCCAATAAATTTTTGGTAGGTAGTGGACACTATCCTCTAGTCTCATATATAAAGGTTACCATGAGTCAGAACATTGTTGTTGCCTTAACAGATGGAATTTTTAATCACTAAACATTGTTGCTTCCTAGATTATATAATGTTTCACGTGCCTGGCAAATGATTGGCTTTGGTTCTCTTACTAGCAAACAAATTACAAAGGAGTGTTGTCTTCTAAGTTTTACTTTTGGCCTCTCTATCTTGGACAAGCCATTTTCCAGGAGGAATTTATAGAGTTTATAATCTTGAAACATATTTGTCAACAAAGACACTTGTTGCCATGTCTCCTTTTTCAGCCAAAGATATTAAAAACAATCCTGGCCTATTTTAAAAAAAATTTGTGTAGGCTTTTGGGACATTAAAAGAGAGACAATTGAATAATTTAACTTGTCCAAATAGTAATTGTGCTCATAAAGAGACAACTTATATTTTATTATTAAAGAGGCAACTTATGTTTTATTATTAAAATGATTTTACAAAATAGTCAATAAAATGTCACTATAGTTGGGACCTGATGTTTTTAAAAAAAGTCTTTCTAGACACTTAACAATAAAAGATATTAATATTATATTCCCTGAAAGAACTTGTATAAGGATTTGTTGAGTATTTTAGAAGATTTTCTGTTTATGAAAAATGGATTCAAGGAAAAGACTTGACTATTTATATGAGCAATTTCATCCACTAATCACTCGTGAACTATAATGATTGGGTTTGGGGATGAAAATACTTGTCTCCATTAAAGTGATTTAATATAGTCATTTAAAGATTGCCAGTGTATTTAAAATTGCAGTAATTTTCCCAAACCCAGTTAAAGAATACAAATTTTGAAAGTATATGAAATTAAGTTTAAACAATTGAATTGATTTGTGGTGATTATAAAATACCATTTTTACATAGTTACAATCAAATTTTGTAATATTATAATGCTATATCTTTTCTAGCCATTGACAATATGATTGAATTGCCTAATTGTAGCCTCCATTTAACTGGCATACATGTGAAATAATATCTGAACTTCTTTCCAGTGTTGGATAACTTTCATTTCTAGCTATTCCTAATTGATGTAAATTTGCAAAGTTGCCATATATTTCAAAAAGAGTTATAAATTGCATCATAGTGTGCCAAAAAAACCAGATAGTAGGTAGTTTGTAATAAAAGAATTTCCTTTTATTAGATGCCATAGCCTATTGTATTTCTCTAGAAGTCTAAAAGAATTTTCTTTTATTGGGTATCATATCCCACCATATTTCTCTAAAAGTCTCTGTTTAATATTAGTGACAAAATCATATTTCTAAAGGAAGCTATTATAACCACAAATAGGATAACTATAACTATAACTATATATATATATATATATATATATATATATATATAGAGAGAGAGAGAGAGAGAGAGAGACACACACACACACACACACACACACACAAAATCCTTTATAATAGTTGTCATACTACTATTGGTAGGAGATTTTTATGGTTTCTAATTTATTTGCTTAGATAATTCGTGGGATATTCAAGTTTGATTTTTCTAATAAAAATCATAAATTTTCAAAGGATCTAAAAAATTAGTAAAGTATTCATTTATCTTGCATTAGCAATTAAATATTTCATAGTCTATATAGTCCTCCATGAAATATGTTCTTATTTTGTTCCAAAAGGCTAGCCACCCAAATTAATTTGTGAAAGCTTCAGATTCCTAGTATCAATCTATGCATTTTGCTAAAAATATATTATTACATTTTTGTAATCATTCTCACATCCTTGCTAGAATAACTAGTTTCAATCATTTTCTATTTAAAGTTTATAATTATTTTGTAAATAGCCACCAAAATTTGCACATCTTTAATTCCATATTTGGTAATATTTTACGAATTGAGTTGTATAGCTTGTCACCAACATGCATATTACAGTACTATATATGCTCTCACCTTGCTCACACTGAAATTGTGTACATCAAAAGGTGGTAACATTTCTTGCATTATTACTTATGAAATTGCAAAATTCAATTTGAGACATTATGTGTACGAACAAAGCTCAATATTTATATAGCCTTGAGACTAGAAACAACTAACTTTCTAATTCATCCCCCTCCCCCATAGCTACAGTCCAATTTTGATCTTTCACCATATGCTCTCACCTTGCTCACACTGAAATTTTGCTCATCAAAAGGTAGTAACTTTTCCTGCATTATTCTTATGAAATTGCAAAACATGCATGAAAAAAGGTCAATATTTATACAACCTTGAGAGAAGCAACAAAAAATGACTTTCTAATTCATCCCTCCTCTCCCCTAGCTACAGTACTATTTTTGATCTTTCACCATATGCTCTCACCTTGCTCACAATGAAATTTTTCTCATCAAAAAGCGGTAACATTTCCTGCCTTATTACTTATGAAATTGCAAAATGTGCATGTAAAAGTCAATATTTATATAACCTTGAGATTAGCTATAAAAAATGACTATGATTCATCCCCCTTCCCTCCCTTTAAGTTTAAGAGAAATTTGAAATAGTAAAAAAATGATTATATAGACCAGAGACTACCTCCAACAACTGACTTTTTGATTCATCCCTCCATTCTCCCCCCTCTCCCACCTATCCCGAAAAAAATAAAATAGTATCAATAAACAAGAACTATAAATTAGCAATCCTCTAGCTTCTTCCAATCCAACCAGAGTAGCACAGAGCATCATATTGAAAATAAAGTAAAACCTATATATATTATTCGTAATGAGCTAGCCAACTCACAAAGATCATTACAACATGGCCCCTAAGAACTCGCTACTCATTAGATCCATATAACAACTTAGACACATCTAGATTCCAAAATGTCACCTTCAATTCAATACTCAAACAAATATCTACCATGCAATCAAGGTTTTTTTTTCTCACAATAACTTATGGGAAAGAGTTTCTTTAAAGACAGAGAATCTGGCACCCAAAATTTTGCAGTCTCAATTCATAATAGCATGTTGCAAAAGGAAATGATGAATTTTTCAGGTTTGAATTCATGTTAGCATGAAAAGTAAACATGATGTTATTATTTTACCATGTCTAGGCACAATAGTCAAACCCTAATTAAATAGAAAAGCTTTGCAAAGATTGAAGTGGATCATGATAAATGCAAATCAATTTCATATTTTCTAATCTTAAAGGAAGAAATTGTTGTTGTGAGAAAAAAAATCCATGGAGTAATAGTCAGTCACTCAAAATGAACAAATTAAGTTCTGAATTATAAGTTTCTTCAAAACATGGTTTTATTTCAAAAGACACAATATTGACATGTGACCCAATAAAACCTAATTTTTACCTCTATTGTTTTGTTTCGACAGCAATGTTGGTAACACCCATTTCCTTGTGCTAAGGTCCCTCAAACAAACCCTGGTCAAACCAATGATGATTGCATACATCTACAAAGACAAAAAAATTTGTATCAGTATCCCCATATTCCTGTAACAAAAGGAAAGTCATAATAACATTTGTAGAAAACATATGTAGCATAGAGATGACTAAGTATTACCAACATGATACATACATGCAAGAATTAAATATTGTTAAAGAACTATACTTATTTGTGAATTCAATGTTTGATAACACTTTCCTATCCACAGAAAGAATCATGTAGTGGCATGCTAGGCAATCAACATTGCTCAATTGAATACAATTAGTTGGAAGATGGATACCATTTTTTAACAAAGGACCAGTGTAACATTAAACCAAGTATTGGAAAATGGCTCAGTCTAATAAGATCAATTGGAAGATGCATATCATTTTTCTTAATAAATAAGCTACCTTGGAAAGAATATTTGAATACTAGACCAATGATTACCTGGAATTAGATCCTCGCATCTCATCCAAGATTTGATCAGGTGCATGTGCATTGTTTGTTTTAGTACATGAACCCTCTGAATATGTAGTAAAATATGCACAATAATTTGTAAGGGATGAATGACCACCTACACTAAGGTAGAAAGAATTTTATTACTTACATAGGAAAAGAATAAAAAACTATGATTTGAAACAGAACCCTAAAGATGGAATTTATAAATTACAAAGTTAAAGCTTACTGGATTTGTAATATTTTACTAGAAACAAAGTGATCTTTTATACAAGTACCTCTATTTATTTGTATATAGAGAGAACTACACTTAAACATTTCTTAATGCCTTTTTCTATTTTCATAATAGACTCTACTGGTCATGAGTTTTAGATCTTGTTCTTTTGTTAATTTTGACCATTCCATTGAACACTATTGCTGGTTGTTCTATTACCAACAATTATAATTATTCAACTTTAGAATTTCTATACATGACGTATTAATTATGTAATATTCCCCTTGGCAAACTTGAGGTTTTTAATGCATACAAGTATCACTATTAGAATGTTGATATAGAATCAATTCTATTCTAGAGAGTATTATTAGGCTGCAACATGTCTTTGTCTTTCAAGTGATATGAAAGAACTAAAAGCAATGTAAATAACTTGATGTGTGTATGAGATTCAAATTCCGTACTGTATTGACTTTTTTCTTGTTGTTGCATGCCATTGTTTTTCATGATATCATGCTAAAGTTTTAATCCCATAGTTTCCATAATAAATTCTACTAGCATGAGCTTTTTATCCTATAATTTTGTTACTTTTGACTATTCCAATTTAACACTATTTTGCTAGATTCTCCCCCCAAAACCCTTTCTTTCTGATGTCTATTCAGATTGGAAGATATTTTGAATCCATCATTCTATTGCTGCTGCATGCAATTATTTTCCATAAGATCATGATATTCTTAATGTTCTCTGTGTTTATAATAAATTCTACTAGCCATATGAGCTTTGGATCTTAGAATTTATTGATTGACCACTGTATGTAACATAGTTTTTCTGCATTCTCCACCAAAACCCTTCATACCTGAATCCTATTCAAACATGATAATAGTCTTGACACTATCTCCACACATAAATGCTTATTCAATAAAGGGTTTCTATAAGACATCTATCTATAAATTTGGAAAAAAAATCTTAAAATTGATTGAATAAATTTCCTTATTAAAAAAACAATAATGTTATAATGTTTCATCTACTCTGTGATAATTTCTAAAGGTTTGGTACCCTTTCAAAACTCAATTTTTAAACTATCTAATAGAAAAAGACAAATAAATTTAGTTTCAATGCATTTTATAACTTTTGATAAAATATGTAGATTATTGATATGACTATGTTCATAATGAAACTTCTTTTCCTAGAGGATCAACTTCAACCAAGCTTTAAGAATATTCTAAGTCCACCTTTGTTAGCTTTCAAGAAGTATTGAGCCCATGTGGGTAAATCACTACTGTAGTTGACAATTGGATAGTAACCCTTTGCTTCCTTGTTGTAGGTACAATCTAAAAAATGTGTTGAGTTACAATGATATGCTCCCTTCCAAAGATTGCAAGGCTTGACAAAAAAATCCAATTCCTAATTTTGGCCCCAGTCTAACCCTTCTGCCATGCTATAATTTTCTTAGTACCACACACTATCCTCCAATAAAGCAAGTGTCATTGGTGAAACTATAGATGGTGTGTCTACAAAATCAGACATTATTTCATTCATCAAAAGTCTTTTCTCCTAGTGTGATCCTACATAATTTAGCATTGAAGCCTGAAAATTATGAAAAGACAAAAAAAAAAAAATTGGTAAAAAATGACTAATATTTTAATAAAAATATAAGAGAATTGCTCCTCTGAAAACACAAAAGATAGAACTATACCTAATGTGTCCCTTCCCCCTCCATCTTCCAGTTCAAGACTTGTGAATTTTTTTGAGAAGGCCTAACAAAAAAGGAAATAATGGTTAGTCCTGTTTTCAAACATATAGCCATAAACAAAGAAAAATTTAAGAATTGTGGAGACATTCACATTTCATATTCTATGATCAAAATAGCATAAGACACTAAACTATCAAACTAGTTAAAAGATGGAAACTTCCTATAGACCCCATACCATACAGTGTCATCTTGAATACATTACAACACATGGAAGAACAACACGGGTCACCATTTGACCAAGCTATGCACCAAAGGACTTAGTGACAACTTGAATAGGCAAATTTGAATTAAAATAATAAGATCAAAAGTATTAACTTAGGAATCATGAACCTTGCTTGTGCAAATCTCATCTAGTGATCAATTTAACATATAGTTTCAAAACAATAAGTTTTAAACATCATTGAATTCAAACAAAATGTAATTTGCACCACAAAGCATTAGTTAGAAACATCTACCACAATGGCATTTTTACAATTTTATATAGCAAAAAAAATAGGTAATTGGAAAATTTATTTCCTTTAATTTTTATAGAGCTTGTGCATGTATGTGACTCTCATCTACTAGATGAACCACCTTAACAAAGTAGCCTAAATCACATTCAATAATTGTGTGCATTAAAAAATAGTGTTCTAAGATTGAGATGTGTTTAATAGTTTAGTTAAAACTTTATCAAGAATAATAGCTTGGAATTTTGTTGTGTATTGAATTAGCATGGCATTCATACAAAGAAAAAGACATCTCTGTCAAAGTCTTAACTTTAAATTTAGCGAAAACAAATAAAATTGCAAGGAAAAACATATAAATGACATCGATGATGATGGCAACAACTGTACCTTGAGAGGTTGGACCCAACTCCATGGTAGCAAAACCTATGTAGTTGTAGGTAGTGAAAATGATACATAGGGCTACCAAAATCTTCAAAATCCTAAAATAAAAAGTGGGCATGATCACTTGGACATAATAATACTTGAAATTATCAACAATGTTTTGCTATCTCGATACAAATCCTACTCAGACTGCTTCTTCCATGTCAAAATATAGAACCAAGAAGAATATTTAGCCTATCTATAATCCTCCATTTTCTCTAATTTTGATTATTAATGTGAAAAAATGGGATGCATACATCTTGCCCTGATCTTGTATCAATTACACAAGCCTCTTCAACACTCATTTGAATGTATGCTACTCTTCCTAGCTACTTCTATTTGGGACTTTTTTGTACAAAGAAAAATTGTTGGACTGACTATACTACAAGAAAATGAAAAAATAATAATCTATGTAAAGCTATGTCCATAGCATTCATATGACATGTACAAGAAAGTGGGGAATATGACCTATAAAGGTGGGAAGCGACAATCATGTAAAGCATTGCAACAAAAATTGTCATTTGAAACTTCTTAAACTAAGGATAATGGAAAAGTTAGACAAGGATTAGTGTATTATAAACTTTAACCAACATAAGATCTAATGTGAAATTAATCAAAAACTTGAAAACCTTCTAAATTTTGATGAATTATACATCAAGCTTAAAAAAAACTGTAAAATTTTATGGAATTAAGAGGTGAGGCAAGGAGTAGACAATATTAAATAGTTTATAATTTATTGATACATATGAATGAATATATTAGAAAAATGGAATACAACCAAAAACTTGACCAATTTCTATATATTAAAAAATTGTTATCCACATTCATTCCCTCTTTTATTACTCTTTTTCCACCCACCAATCAAGACTTCACTCAGCTCCTAATAGTTATTCAAATTGAAAGTTCAATTTCATTAGTATATTTCCAAAGACAAAAACTTGACCAATTTCTATATATTAGAAAATGCTTTCCATAGTTATTCCCTTAGCTCCTAAAAATTATTTGTACTAAAAGTTCAGTTTCATTAGTATATTTCCAAAGACAAAAACTTGACCAATTTCTATATATTAGAAAATGATTTCCATAGTTATTCAGTTTAATGAAAATAAAGCTTCTCTTCTTTACCTTTTGCCCACCTTTTAGCTGCATTTAGAACAAAAGTATATATCCCCAAGTTCAAGTAATTTTAAAATATTTATAAATGACTACAAGTATACTATGTTGCCAAATTAGAAGTTTAACCTATTGAACCCAAGTATGAAATGTTTCAAATTGGATCTAAACTTAGACCATCCACACACCTTTTTCGACCCTTCCAAACATGTGAAATATGAATAAATCCCTAAAATGTGATGTGATCTTCATTTTCATTCATTTTACAAACACATTGAATGGCAGATGTAGCGAAGAATGATTTTTTAGACTGGAATTTTAGTTGACTAATAATATAATGTTACCTCTCTTAGAAGGATATTGAAGAGTTAGTAGCGATGGAGCCCTATTTTTTTTGCAAAACATTATGGCCTCACCATTTAAGAGATGATGTTGAAGATTTGATGAAGTATTATGGCATCATATAAATCTAGTTTTAAGAAAAACATTAGTAAACATATTGTCACCCAATTATGGGTTAATATGCTCATTGTTAAAATTAAAAGCAATTAAAAATGTTATCAAATGAAGGCTACCTTTAAACATCGCATACTTATACACTACTTTCTTTGCTATAGTCTTTGAATAGCAATACCAATTCTGAGCACCAAAAGAGAAAGAGGAGAAATTAGTTTGATAAAGTTGGAATATGGATATAAGTTTACAAGTCTTTCCATGGTATACAAGTACAAATTAAATGCATTACCTTGGTTTGGATGCAATAATGAAGGTTTCTCTAGTGATCCTTATCAACTATGGTTTGCGAATTTCTATTGGGGTCAAGGTAAATGGCACCGATGGAGGACATGAGGTGTTTAGAGAAACTATCAAAGGGCTATAATTACCTAATTAGAAAATAGCTAAGACTAAAGAAAAACATCTAATTGTGACTGTATAGGGATAAAAACTGCTGACCTAAGGTAAGATTGTTCTCATGGCTAGCACTAAAAAATAAAATCCTTATAGCTGATATATTAAAAGAAAAAGGATATGTAGGTCCAAGAAGGTGCATATTATGAACCTATAAATACTCTCACCAATGTTGGAGTTGGTTACATAACAAACTTGGATGGAACTCAACAATGCCAAGGTCAATCCTAAGCATGTTTCAAGCTTGGCCTATTTGAAATAAGGACTATTTGTATGGTGGCTTGTGGATTGCAACATCATCTATTGTCATATGGGAGTTATGGTAGGAGAGAAATAGACACATTAAAAAAAATAAAAGGATACGATAGGAAAAACTTATCGACAATATGGAGGTTTCTATTATCAAGATTGTGAATAATAGAATATTGAATATGAAAAAAGTGGTGGAAAAGATGACTTGTTGGGATGAGAATACGAGAAGTAGATGGATTGGGTTTAAGATTCCTTGGTATGTTAGTTTGAGCTTCACTTGGTTTTGAGAATACTTTAATATTCTCTACTTAAAAAGGCCAATCATGTGAAGATGAAAGCTCATCTAGCCTCGCCTCCCTCCCCCTAACATCAATCTAAATTACCCATTATCATCTAATTAAATACTTCAGTCATTTATTCATCCATTTATGAACTATAACATTCAATCAATAAAATTACATGACATTCATTAATATGATATAAAATTCATTAATAAACAATAATAATCAAGACTTCATTAACACATAAAAGTATTCATTAACATGAAATAAAAATCAATATTAATACACAAAATTCATAGATAATTACTTAAAACAAAGTTCTTTCATTATCCAACAAAGTTTATCAAACAAGGTTTATCAAAGAGCATTTTAAAAAAGATCATTTCTTCTTTTTGTTTTTCTTAGCTCTATTAAGAAAAAGGTTTATAGGAGCATCAATATCCTCCTCATTCTTCTCCTCTTATGGAACATGTAATGTCAAATTATGATGCCTCGTCCTATTTGGGGGAGTAGGAGGCTATTGCACTAAAGGGGGCTCTATTGCAAGAACAAGTAAATGAGTTAAATTGGCAAACTCTTTCTCATTTTTTAACTGTTATAAGTATTTAATTAAATAGTACAACATAACATGCATTTTTCATACTTGAAAATGCCACATCATGTACCACGTGAACATCTTGAACACTTGGAAAATGCTCCACTCCTTCACCATGATGTTCAACATGCTCTAAAATATTCGAAAAAAAGGTTACACATCAAATTTTAATTGAAGATGTTAAATTGTATTCATAATTACATAATTAATTTCCAATAGAAAATTAATACTGCCACCACTATAATGCACATCATGTCCTTCATCACAAGTAGGTTTTGTGATAGGATATGAAGGTTGCAATGAAATGTTATGCACATTGTTATGCTATCAATTTATGTTGAAAACTAACACCAATTTTTTTTCCCAACTATTCAATTTGATTTACTTTTCATCTGACCAATTTACCTATGTCTCATTTGGTGCACTAGATTCTTGGGTATGGCTTTTAGATTCTTGGCATAAGCATGCAACCATGACTTTGTAGCCTGCCTTCAAAATAATTTTTTTATCTTCATCCATGAGTTACACATTGAATTCTGCACCCTATATTTTTTTCTTAATATTGTCAGTTTTGCTTGTATCGTTTGATTAAAGAAAATTGTTCACAACACTATATAGGTAAAATTATATGAAATTCCAATATTTCTACTTACAAGTCGAGACTAAAGATTCATATAGCCACTAGAGCCAAGTTTGTGTTGCCCAACCTTTTCTGGTCTCACTTTTGTAGTCAATGATGTATCCTATAGTCTATGAATAGTTTGAAACATGTTAGATTATATATTACAAATATCACTAATTAGTGCATGATTACTTTCTACTTTCTACTTAATACTATCATGACATACCTTCTTTTTCCTTGTGTTGGTTCATTTCCTTTATGATGTAGGAGCATCTAGAGGTATAAGGGCAATCCTGTGTCACCCAAAAAAATGTACTTAGACTTAGTTTCTATTTCATGTGTTTTCATTTCTGGATACCCATTTCGGTCAATTAAAGGTTCCAACTTTCTAGGCTTGAGTTGTGTCCCCATCAAGTGGTATCAGAGCTGGTTTTCTTGAGTGTGTAAACAGAGCACTGACTGTGAGGTAGTTTGCACCAGGACTATGTGGTTGTGGGTTTGAGTTAAGAAGATGCCTCCACAAAGAGAGCATGGTGGAAGGGTCGGAGCTATTAATCCTGAGGAGGTTAGAGCCCTCCAAAGCCAGGTACAAGCATTGCAAGAGGAGCTTTGCAGAGGAACAAATGTTACTATAGGTGAAAAAAGTGAGGATGACAATGAGGAAGAAGAAATTGGATCAGAAGGGGAAGTTGAAGGGGAAGTTCTAAATTAGGTAGAGGAAAGGCTTTTTAGGGCCATTACTAAGTTTGGGAAAAGACCTACAATTGATGTGGGTGTATTTTTAGGAAATCTAAAACCAGATGAGTTGATCGACTGGATCAATGAACTAGAAGAGTACTTTGAGTATGAGGATATTAGGGATCTAGATAGGATTAATTTTGCAAAGGCCAAACTAAAGGGCCATGCCAAAATCTAGTGGCAAGAGGTTCAATTGGAAAGAAATAGAAGAGGAAAGGATAAGATCACAAGGTGGGATCGCATGGTGGATAAACTAAAGAAGCAGTTCATTCATGTTGACTACAAGCTCGATTTGTTTAAGAAGATGCATGGGTTAAATCAAGTAGGAAAATCAATCCAATAATATATGGAGGAGTTTTACCAACTTCTGATTAGAGTAGGGCATGCAGAAGCAAATAAAAAGAAGGTTTCTCATTATATCAGTGGGTTATGACCTAGCATTCAGGAGGAATTAAGTCTGGTAAGAATGACCAACATTGAAGAGGCATACCAATTTTCCCTACGAGTTGAAGAGAAGCTAAATAAAAATTTTGAAGGCAGACAAAGATCGTGTGGTCAAGGAGGAAGGGGTAGTGGTAGGTCATCTGGAGGTTGAAATGAAACCCAAAAGAAAAATGAAGATGTGGGTACTAGCAGGAACTAGAGGAATGAGGATTTCAACTACTCCCATGATCAAAACTTTGGAGATCAGAGAGGAAGAGGTAAAGGATATGGAAAAGTTTCAAGAAGAGGAGGTTTCTGTGGTACCTATTTCCATTGCAATGAACAAGGCCATTGTGCCTTTGAATACCCTTAATGACAAGGAAGGACAGATAGGAGAGCTGAGGGCCAAGCTAGGGTTGCTCATGTGGATGAGGATGCATAGTCATCACATTCAGAGGATGCAGAAAGAGGAGAGACTTTAGTAAATGAAAGGGTTCTACTAAGTGGGGAGGTTGAACTAGGACAAAGGAGGAGTCTATTCCATACCAGGTGCAAGTGTGAGGATAAATGTTGTGATGTGATCATTGATGGTGGTAGCACTGACAACTTGGTATCAGAGGAGATGGTCTCTAAGCTGAAGCTCAAGAGGGAGAAACACCCCCAACCCTATCAGATAGCTTGGGTGAAGGATGAGCATAAGGTCCTGATAAGTGAAGTTCAAAATTGGGAGTTACCATGATGAAGTTCTCTATGATGTTATTCCAATGGATGTTTTCCATCTATTGTTGGGTAGACCGTAGTAGTTTGATAGACATGTAGTACATGATGGTCATGCAAACACCTACTCTCTAAAAAATGATGGAGTTCGCCACAAACTGAAGCCCATGAAAAAGGAAGTGAAATGGTATGTAGCAGTGCTAGGATCTATCTTGTTGATGGAATAAATTTTTTAGATGGTATGAAACATCAGTGTATGTGTTATGCTTTGATTCCTAGAAAAGATAAGGAAGGTAGTAGTGAAATACCACTTGAAGTTTCAGATTTATTAGGTGAGTTTGGAGATATCATCTCTAATAATGTTCTAGAAGGATTGCCACCAGTAAGGCAAATTAGTCATCAGATAGATTTAATCCCTGGAGCTAGTTTGCCTAACAAGGAAGCTCATAGGATGACTCCTACTAAAATCGAGGAGCTAAACAGACAGGTTCAAGAGCTACTAAAGAAGGGTTTTATTTGAGAGAGCCTGAGTCCATGTGCAGTACCTATAGTACTAGCACCAAAGAATGATGGAGAGTGGAGAATGTGTACGGACTCTCAAGCTATAAATAGGATAACCATCAAGTATCAGTTTCCTTTGCCAAGAATGGATGATCTTATGGATTGTTTGAGTGGAGCTCAGTACTTCACAAAGATAAATCTCAAAAGTGGTCATCACCAACTATGGATATGAGAAGGAGATGAGTGAAAAACTACCTTCAAGACCAAGGAGGGTCTTTATGAGTGGCTAGTTATGCCCTTTGGATTAACGAACGCCCCAAGCACCTTCATGCGGCTTATGAATGAGGTATTTAAGAAGTTCTTGAGAAAATTTGTTATTGTCTATTTAGATGATATCTTAATTTTTAGCAAGACTTTGGAAAAACATTTGTTGCATATTTGTAGTTTCCTTGAAAGGTTAAGGGAAGAGAAATTGTTAATTAATTTGAAAAAGTGTATCTTTGCAAAAAGGGAGTTAGTTTACTTGGGGTTTGTTATATCAACTGAAGGCCTCAACATGGATCCAAAGAAGGTAAAAGCCATCTTGGAATGGCCTACTCCAAGGTCTACTATTGAGGTGAGATCATTTCATGGTTTGGTTAGTTTTTATAAGAAATTCATTAAGAATTTCAGTGGCATATGTGCACCCCTAACTGACACAATAAGAGGGGATAGAAAAGAGTTCAAATGGATTGCGATAGCTATGAGAAGTTTTGAATTGTTGAAGAAGAAGGTGATAGAACAACCTGTGTTGGCACTTCTTAATTTTAGCAAGGTGTTCTAGGTGGATTGTGATGCTAGTAGCAGCACTATTGGGGCTGTATTAAGCCAAGAAGGTAAGCCTATTGCATATTTTAGTGAAAAATTGAATGAATCGAAAAAGAAATATTTTGTTTATGATCAAGAGTTCTATGCAATAGTTCAGGCCTTAAAGAAATGGAGGCATTATTTATTGCCAAAGGAATTTGTTTTATATACTGATCACTAGGCATTACAGTATCTAAATAGCCAAGGTAAATTGAACCAACGACATATGAAGCAGGTAGAGCTCTTGCAAAGCTATACATTTTTGTTGAAGCATAGAAGTAGAAAATTTAATAGGGTTGCAGATGCATTAAGTAGGAGACAATTGTTGCTTACAATAATGTACGTTGAAGTAGTTGGGTTTGTTGAACTTAAGAATCTATACCCTGAGGATCTTGATTTTCCTGAAGTATGGAAAGCTTGTAAAGAACCTATTGCTGGAGATAGAACTAAGTGGTTAGACTATCTAATTCAGGATGGTATGTTGTTCAAGGGTAGTCAATTGTGTATTCCAAGGAGTTCTATGAGAGAAAATCTAATTAAGGAGAAACATAGTGGAGGGATGGCATGAAATTTTGGTCAAGATAAGACCATTTCCATTCTTAGAGAACATTATTTTTGGCCTCAAATTTCACAAGATGTGAAGAAGTTTGTACAAAATTGTCAAATTTATGAAGTGGCCAAGGGATTTAGTCACAATACTGGACTTTATCAGCCATTTCCTATTCCATCAAAGCCATGGGAGGACATAAGTATGGATTCTGTTCTTGGATTGCTGAGGACACAAAGGGGTAATGACTCAGTATTTGTAGTGGTTGATAGGTTCTCTAAAATGGCACATTCATTCTATGCCATAAAACTCATGATGTTTTCCATATTGCAGACTTGTTTTTTAGAGAGGTGGTAAGACTACATGGCCTCCCAAAGAGTATAGTTTCTAATAGGGACACTAAATTTGTGGGGTATTTCTGGAAAACATTGTGGAAGAAGTTGAGAACAGTCTTGAAATTCAGTTCCACACATCATTCGTAGACTAACGACCAAACAGAAGTGGTAAATAGAAGTCTGGGGAATTTGCTAAGATGTTTAGTTTGGGATAAGCCCAAGGGATGGGATTTGATTCTATCATAAGTGGAATTTCCTTACAATAACTCATTAAATAGAAGTACTGGAAAATCGCCATTCCAAATTGTATATGGAAGTAGCCCAAGGACTGCACTAGAATTGAGGAAGATGGAGCAAGGGGAGAGGACAAGTGCTAAAGCAAAAGCGTTTGCTAAACATATCAAGCACCTACATGAGGAGGTCCAAGCACACATTATCAAGATGAATCAAGAGTATAAAGCTAGGGCTGATCAAAGGAGAAGACATAAGGAATTCCAAGTAGGGGATCTAGTCATGGTACACTTAAGAAAGGAGAGATTTCCAATAGGTACTTACAACAAGCTGAAGATGAAGAAATTTGGCCCCTATAAAATTCTGAAGAAGGTGGAGTTACCAAATGGAATTCACATTTCTCCTTTCTTCAACATTGCAAACTTAATAGAGTATCATGATGATGGTTTAGATGAGGAGCTAATGTTAGAGCCATGTCCAATTCCTACTTCTAAGAAGGAGGAGATAGAAGACATTTTGGATCATCGTGTAGGAAGGAGTACCAGAAATAGATAGTATGAAGAGTATCTAGTTAATTGGAAAGGTTGACCAATCGAGGACTCAACTTGGATATCAACAGCTGAGGTTTCCCATTTGGGATTTCCTCTACCATCCATAAAGTGATAGGGTCACTTTTCAATCTACCTTGGGTGTCAGATGTAGGAGCACCCAAAGGTATAAGGGCAATCATGTGTCACCCAAAAAAATGTACTTAGACTTAGTTTCTGCTTCATGTGTTTTCATTTTTGGATATCCATTTGGGTCAAATAAAGGTTCCAACTCTCATAGTTCAACTATCAGTGTTCTAGGTTAGAGTATTTGAACACCTTGGGATGTGTATAAATGCTGAAAAAATAGGAGTATGTAATTGAGCCATAATTTTGGTAAATTAGAGGCTGTCAATTGGCTGGATGAATGTAATTGTAATTTAGAGAATTCTAGAAAAAGAATCAGGTCAAAAGGACCCACGATTTGAAAGTTATTACAGTTTTTTAGTTTTTGGAAACCTCTTAAGAATGCTTCAAAGTCAAGTTAGGGGCATTAAATGACCTCGTACAAAGCCAAAAAATTGGGGATGAGGGAATCTTGTCCATAGGGCTATAGAGCGCTTTGAGAGCTTTGCAAAAATGTAAACAATTTGTCAATCAGAGCTACGATTCAAAAGTTATGCCTCCCAGAAGTTCGGTTACCATTTTTGGATTCTTCTAGTTTTGTGTTGACTTCTAATGCAGCTTCTAGAGCCTTCTACTTGGTCAGTGGATGCCAACTAGCACTTTTTAGAATTTATTCCTAATCCTTAACCCTTTAGAGTCTATTTAAGGACATTTTTGGCATTGTAAAAGGCAATTTGGAGTGGAGTTTGAGAAAAGGTACTGGAAGAAGAAATTATCTCTAGATTTATGCTATTGTAAGCCCATAGGGCATGTTTTGGAGTCTATTTCTCTACAGTAAGTGTACTAGCATATTCTCATAGTTAATAAAATTTTTCCTTTCCTATTGTGTCCATTTTGTGCTTGGGTTGTGTCCCCATCACTTTATTATCATGTAGCCTTTTCTCCTTTACATTGTCATCTTGATGCTCTTTTCAGAAGTAGGGCGGTGTCAAAAATGTTTTTTCCAAATAGGTCCTCAAAAGATGTAATCAAATGATTTTTTAATATAGAACCCCATTCATTCCACTTTAATTTTTTTTTTGTTAGATCAATAACTTTAATATAGTTTAGTAAATGGAAGAAAAGAAAACTATTGTAGCAATAATACAAAACTATGTACCTTTTACATATGGTGGGTACACATAGCCTCAATGTCATGTAAAAAAGATGATCAAAGAAAACATTATTTCCTACAAAAACATAAAGGGATCATTAGTCCAAAATGATGTATAAGTAAACTAAAATTACACTTTCAATAATGAAAATTTTAAAGCATCTAGAAGCTTTCATAATTTTAACAAAAACATAGTTTTCTTGTTCAACAACAATGTCCCTACAAATGAACCAGTACTAGTCACACAGATTGCTCCAAGAAATGGATCAGCTTTAGTAGTAGTGGCCTTTGTTGCTCTATCAACTAAAGGTCTATCTATTAGTGCAAAAAATAGATACATGAGTATAAAATCCACTCAACAAAAATAATTTGCATGATTAGCACATTACAAAATATAGAAAAATAAGGTTTTACCAGCTATAGCAAGCATATAGAAGGATGTTTGCATGCTCCTTGTTTCCAATAATACGCTCGGCAATATCAGACTACTAACTAAAGGAGGCATCCACACTTCATCATGAGATGAAGAATACAATATTGTTAGCAAAGGCATTTGCAATGGATAAAGATCAAATGGGTTACTAGCTAGAAGTGTCCAAAAATAAAAGTTAAGTGTTATAATGTTGACGAAAACAAACAATGTTCCACTAGCTTCACTTTCAACATTAGATGTCCTATTTCAACACTTAGTAATTGCCTTAAATAAACTCAAATGTGTAATAATGCTATAATTATAAGTAGTGTTGTAAAAAGAAAGTGTTATTTACATGAAGTTTTTGTAATACAAACCTCACCATGTCACAACTATTGCAAATACAAGGGGAAAGAGTAAACTTTTGGTGGGGGTGGGGCAGGGGGTGGGTGGTGAATTAGTAGTTTAACCTTGAACCCATAAAAATTTCACCATTCATTCATTACATGCATAAGTAAGCTGAAATAACATGTAGAGCATATGCATCTAAATCACATAACCATGTAAGCATTCACACACATAACACCAGATATGATTACATGAAAACTCTCCAAGTGAGAAGGTAAAATTGGGGTGGGGTTGACACCAAAAAATCTTCACTATTGTATTAATAAAGTGTATCCAATGAAGGTTACAATCTTTTGACCATGAAACATGATCTACCCTGTGAAAGGTCTACCCTATTAAAGGCTTACAAAGACTGTTAGGTCTCACCTTGTTAGAGGATTTCAAAACCCTGTTAGAAGTGTGCCTTGTTAGAGGACTTCAACTCACAACTAAGTAAGCACCATATTAAAGGATTTCACACATCTTGTTAGGACTACTCTGTTAAGAGATTTAACTAAAATCACCTATTAAAATTTCTAAGCATAGATCTTGCTATTGACACTTGCTTTTCTGATAATAGATCACCTCTAAACAATGTCTAATTGATCCTTCATGATCAGATATCTCAATGTTGTATCCTTTTCTCTATCCTCTATTCTTCTCTAACTGATTCTACAATTCACTCATTCATCACAACTTCTAAGTCACCTTGAATGCTTTGCATGCAAACTATCATGTTCACTCCTTCAACTCTTCATTCCATTCACTCCTTTGCCTATTCATCATCATAAAGAGTTTAGGGCTTCATCTTCCTTAATAAGACTTAGGTGGCTTAGGGTTAGGTATGAATCTATGGCTGAGATTCATTTATTTTGTCACTTAAACCTTCCCTTTTTTTATTGGTTGCATGTAATTGCATAGGGAATCCAAATATAGATTTGTCCTTATCTCCAAAATATCAAAATATAATCTTAAGTTGGCTCAAAAATGGTTTACATAGTTGTTTGTGCCATTACAAATTTTTTTTGTCAAAACTATGTCACTTGGCATATGAAGTCTTTGATGCTCGACATGCATTGTTTTGTATACTGTGACTCAGCACCTGCATTACTCAGCTCCTAAATCACTCGGCATGATCTATCTGCTTGACACTTGAGTGACTTGGCACATGAGTGACTCAAAACTCATTGTAACTTGGCATGGTCTAATATTTACATGTTGTGCTCAACATGTATTACTAGTTTGACATGAACTAAGTAAATGGCTTAAGTGTGTTGACACTCACTTGTCAAAACTAATTTGACATCAACAATCTGCCCCTTTAACCTGAATGTCAAAAAAACTTGAATATACAATATTATCCTTAATCTCTTGAGCATAACATATCCATGACTCAGACTAAACAGATTGTGGATACCCTCCATACCTTGAATGAAAAAATTGTTAATCTGGGGGACTATCTGACCAATGTCGGTCTTGTGGGGAATGGGGAGCATAGTACAGAGCACAGAACCAGCCGAGAAGATCCTCAAAAAGAGATTGGAATCAAGGAAAGTTAGGGGGACTAGATGCATTTCCTCCCCATGATCCAGGAGGAAGAGGCCAACTAGAAGGAAAGTGATGCTGCAGAAACCCTGCAAGCAATGGAAAAGAGGGGACACTAATCTGCCCGCCAAGCTTTGTTCCTGGCCTTTGTTTCCCAGGCTTCAGGCCTTTTTGTTTTTGGCCTTTTGAGGCAGCTTTTTTCTGTCTTTTTTACTTTATGTTGTTTTCTGCTGTAAAACTTTGGGTTTCAAGATCCCTATAAAACTTGTTTTCCTAATCAAAAACATATCCATGACTCGGCTTATATACAAAACTTCAAAATTTCTAGATTTTGCACTAACTTGTATACCTCAAAATTTTATAACTCCCACTAAGTTAATGTGTTTGATTTGTATCCAAAATTTGTGCTCCCTTTGACTTCAATGCATTGCATATGATACTCTTTCATCTGATATGCTCTCTCTTAGCTAATATTTGTCCCTATTTTCTCAATTTCTTTCAAAAATGTATATCACCTCAATGATATAACTCTACCCACTTTATTATTTATTTCTCTTTTGTTCATACATCTCCTTTGTTCTTTATCCCCCTTATATTCTCTATCTCCCCCTTTGTCTTTATCTCCCCCTTTTTTGACACTTATGTCAAATGGGTTATACACTTATAGTGTGTTTGTCAAAAAAAGATTTATGGACATCCATTATTATTCTTAGAGCTACATCCTAGTTATCACATGTAACATCCAATGATTTAATTTGGATTGCAATCTTAGAAGCAAGGTGCAATAAACCATCTAAAGTACAACGATTGGGGTCTTTCTTCAATAAAGTCTCAACATAGCCTAACTCCTTGTGTAGTATCTCCATGTGTGGGGTGAGAGATACCTGTATGCATGTCAATTTGGCTCTTATGCTAGCCTCATTTTCTATCAATATAGCTAATTGACTTTGTGTTTGAAGCAGTGTCCTAAAGTGCTTCTCACTCTGGGGTGGATTTGTAGGTAGGCTGGTACCTAATGTAGTAATTCTGTATTCTAGACTCAGAATGTAGCTTTTTGTCTCTTGGGTGAAGAGTGTATGATTACATAGTTTTGTGTACAATGAGAATGTATTCTCAAGTACCTTCTTCACATCCTCAATCTGTATTGCTAATGCAACTTGTTGTAGTGCTATCTCACTAGATATTTTCTCATTTACCTTGCCTTGAAACTTCTTTTCAGACCATTCTAAGAGTTTTGCATTTGTATCAAGGTCTTCATTAGTGACCATTTCCACTATATCAGTCAATTGTGGCTTGGTCTCTTAGGAGTCGGCAGGCTAAATGCATCTTAAAAGATGTCCTTTATATCTTGAAGAACTTGCTTCTTCTTGTGTTCTCTCCTAAGATTTTTTTGATGCTTTTTCCTTTCTAAGGCTTGTTGCAAAATGCCTATTTGCTCCAATGTCATAATATCATAGTCATAATTTGGAATAAAAATGTCTTCATCAAGGATTATTTCTCCATAATGGATTACATTTTCTACCTTTGATGAGCATGGGCTTGGCACTAAAATTTGTAGTAGGGTGGCATCTATGCTCAGCCTCGAAAGAGTTTGCATAGAAGGAGTGGCAGATGCTAGTAAGGCTACTAGTGCTTGGATGACCATTTGTTCCTTCACCTTTGGTGTGAGCATACTCTCTTTAGGCCTACCCTATTCTATCACTATGACTTGGCTAGTACCTTGTTTCTATGCTATAGGTATAGATCAATCTATCTATCCTGTTTCCTACTATTGACTAGTAGTAGTGTCTTTCTCTTCTACTTTCTTCTCAATTGTATCAGTTTTAGTACTTATATCAACCTTGAACCAAAGGTTGTACATGAGTAATTGAAGGGATGATTGAAGGTGGTTCTTGTGGATTCAACTTTTCCCTTGTGACTTCAGTCAATGCATTTTGTAGTTCTTCCACACTAACCAAAATAGGATTGCCACATAGTTTGGCTTGGAGTGTAGACTGGTCTAGTATTTTTTTCAAATCTTTTGCACTAAGTGGATTGATGTTCTGAGTTGATGCATCAAAAAAATCCTTAATAGTTATAGTTTCAATGGTTTTGGTTGTGTCATGGGGAGGACTGACACTCGACACTTGTGTGTCCTACACACTCTATTCATCTTGCTATTACTTAGCTATTGCCTTATCATCCTTTTGGTTTTCTATCTCTTCCCCAACTATATTATCTTTATCATCATCTTCCTTTTCATCATCTTTATCATCATCCTTATCATCATATTTACCCTTTAAAGGGTCATCTTCTCCTTGTTTCATAGTGGTCAATACATAGATAAGTTTCCATATTTGAGTTGATTTCTTGACCACATCTTCAATGTTATTTTGGAGAATGATGAAGGCTCTATATTTAGGTGTGAACCTAACTACATATTTCTTAATAGCCTTAGCAATTTTTCCCTTTGTCAACTCTGGCATTACTTGGGCTAATGTTGTTTCCCTAATTTTTCTTTCCACATTTAGAAAATGATGCCATTTTTGCTCAACAATATCATATAGGCCTTTTGGTATTGAGTTGACAAATTCTAGTGTAGTATTCTTAAACTTTGACATCATGGCATTTAATTCCTCTTCCACTTGGTTTTTCTCTTCTTTTCCCAATTTATCAAAATCAATAAGTTTGAAACTAGGTAAATCAGCATTACTCTTGACATTTTCACACAAGTTCTCAAGATAAGAGAGAGGATTGTGACTTACCACCTTGAATTGACTATTATTGTCTGATTTTGTCTTCTCTTCATTAGAATCTAGTTGAGACACATATTTCCTTCTATATCTTTTCTATTGTTATCCACCTTGCTCCATTTTCTTTGACTTCTAATTGGCCTTTTGAGTATTTTCATTTGTGCTAACTCTAGTGGTAGGTGCAGTGGGCTTGGCTTGGCTAGGTTTCACAATATTCTTTGCCTTTGTCATAGATTATGCCTTAGCCTTCCTTTTCTTTGACTTGGTAGTAGTAGGTGCTTCCTTGGCTTCTTCTCCCTTATCACCTATAGTCTCCTCCTCTTCTTTGTCTTCTTCCATACCTCGAGTCAGAGCTAGGGATTCTTGTGCTTGTGTTTGTTCTTCCTCTTCATCCTCTTCTTCTTCTTCTTCTTCTTCTTCTTCCTCTTCCTCCTCCACAATATCTCCAAATTTGGCTTTCAATTTCTTTACCAACTTGTCCTTTTTCTTGATTATGGAGGCAGTCTTCAATTTCATGGCAATTTTTTATTTCACCATATCATAGTTTCCAAAAGCTTTAGCAGTTTTATCTACTTCCTCTTCCAATAGAGCTATGATGGTTGTTGGGGCTTCATCAACATTTATCTCATAACCTAAGGGTCTCGACCATCTTATCCTTAGTGTAGCAACTTGCACAAATGTGAAGTTGGAATCAACAAGAAAACATACATCATCATAATGTTTCTCAACTAAGGAAACTGGTATCCTCATCCTTTCCTTTATTTAATTCTTGAAATCTTTAAATTAACTTGTGATTATAGATCCAAAGTTTTCTCCTAGCTGTTCAATGTACTTATTAATATGCACTGCAATTGATCTATTTTTCTTCCATCTTACTATACCAAATGAGTGAAATGTGTTCTATACATAAAATAATATACAAACTAGCATAGAACCAAATTTTCACTATGCACTCTTGGTTTTCCTAATTGCTCTAAGGTTCTACATCAGTTGTTGTAATTGTAGCTCTACTAGATCATATGTATGATCTTTCTTAACAATTTTATAGCCAAAATGTATAGCTATGGAGGGTACACTATTCCATTTCCTAGATTGATAGAATTTGTGTGAGATTAACCTTACAAAAAAGTTTAACAATGGATCAACAATTGTATCTATTGTCATGCCTCTCTTATTTCATTTTGCTCCAATGTTCTTTTCAATGACTTCCTTGGAATCGCTCCTGAGTGTCTTTGACCGATCTAGGATTTGATAGCTAGTAACCCTATGGATTATTCTCTTAGATATTTTGATGGGTCCTCCCTCTAGCCATAGAGAACCATCATGAATTCAACTTAGCACAATTTGAATCCACTCTATTTTGAATACATTAGGAAAATATATGGCTTGTGTCGAACCCTTTCTCTCTACAATTTTGTATTCATCTTCCAAAACACCATTTTCACACAATCTTTTGTATGCATCCCTTATTTCCATGTCTCCAATGCTACCAATTTTGTAGTTATAGCATCTCCTCACATCTTGCACCATTATTAAATTTGTTAGATTCATGGGTCTTGTTTATAGGCTATGTTGGGAATGCCTTTAAAGACAGGCTATCTAACTTCATTACTAACAAGCCAAACATTCAAAACCTCCTTCCCTTCAACATTTTTTGAACTAGATGCCATCTTTTCAAACTAGGGTTTATGAAAATTAAAATTGCATAGCTCGACATAAATACCTCGTGGAATTTAATGAACTAGCATGAAATTACTGTAGAATCTCTGAAAATTTTTTGAATGGGTTTTTTGAATTGCCTTTTACTCTATTCTCTCTTTCTTGAATTTGAAATGATGAAGAATGAACAAAAATTGATCATATACCCATTGAAAACCTTGCATTTAAAGCTAAGTACTTACATAGTTGTAAGCTCGGCATCAACCAATTTTGGGTTCACTCGACATCCATTTATATTTCCATTACTCAATAGCTACTATGAGCTTGACATCCACTAGCCAGACTAATAGCTTGGCATCTTCTTACATCCCACTTGGCATACATATGAAATGTTTCATACTCAAAAACAATATGAAAAACTTAAAGATTTGTCTTGAATTTTTAATAACATTTTGCATCTTCATTCATGCTAATTTATTCTTTTCAATACTATATCTTTTTGGAACTGATGTATGATATAAACTTAAAATATCAGTCCCACATACCTCTTGATTTCCTAGTTTGATGAGGTGTGATCACCTGACCCATTGGGTGAAGTGATTCCTTCTCCATTTGATGTGTTGCAATCATCTTTCTCTTTCCATGTCTTGTTCATCTCATCTCTAATGTGTTCAACTTCTGTCTTGCCTTTACCTTTATCAAATTCACAACTTGGTGCCTTTGACATAGTTGGATAGTATTTACTAATGTGACCAATCTTTAAATAGCTAAAACATGTAGTTTGACTTAACCATCTTTTGTAATTGCCACTAAAGTGTGTCCTAATACAATTCTCATGAACATGTCTATATTCTTGACAATAATGATAGCTATATATTGTATTATAATCCCAATTACAAGAGTTCCCATTGCTTCTTACCTTTGTTGACTTGTTTTATGACCACATGGATTTGGATCTGCATTCAAAAGCTCTATGTCCATACTTTTGACAATTGTTGCAATATCCTTCAAATCTTTGTGTATTCATAGTTCTAGTTTTGCATTCATGTGCTTGATGACCTTGCTTGTTGCATTTATGACAATGAGTCATGTTCTTAGGCTTTACATTTTAATTTTTAGTTTTGCTCCTACATTTATTAGTAGTATGTCCTTTCTTACCACAATTATGACAACTAGGTTTAGAGTTCTTACCTTTGGTGTTTCTTTTTTCTGTGACCTTGGATGATTTTCCGTCTTCAGTGCATGTGTATCCTAGTCCTAATGTATCATTTTTGGATCTAGGGAATCTCAATAGTTGCTCAAAGTATTTAATGGCTTCATTTGGTTTGTTGAAACTTTTAGCAAATTCCTTTTCTCTCTTTAGGTCACTCTGCAATTGTTCATTCTGCAACTTCAATGTAGTTATCTCAATGTCCTTGACATTTAATTCATAGTTTGCATTCATCATTTGACTTAGAGTATCAATTACATGTTGGAAATCTTGGTTAACTCTATTGACTTCTCTTCCAATATATTGGATAGAATTCTTTTGTCTTCTTCAATCATGGCTTTGTCTTCCATAGCCTTCTTCTTTTGT
Source organism: Cupressus sempervirens (assembly GCA_028749045.1). NCBI lineage: Eukaryota > Viridiplantae > Streptophyta > Pinopsida > Cupressales > Cupressaceae > Cupressus > Cupressus sempervirens. The sequence continues at coordinate 893,707,878 of CM053785.1, forward strand.
TTAGTCACCTCACATAGAAGTATAGCTTGTGATTTTTGCTCTAGCTTGAGATTTCTAATTTCCTCAGCTTGGATTCTATTCTTTTCCATTAGATCTGTAACTATTGCATCAAATTCATTAGAGTCACCATCTACAAATAGCTTGGTAGTTTCTATCTCTTTTCTTCTCTTCAAGAATTTCTTTAGTTCCTCTCTTGCTTCATTTAGTTGATGTAGCATGAGATGTATTTCAATCTCCTAGTTCTCAATAGTTTTTCTTGACTTGTATATTTTCATTTCAAGATCTTTCCTTAGAGCTGCTACTCTTTCAGAGAAAAAGGCTCTAATACCAATTGTTGTAATTACAAGGGGAAAGAGTAAACTTCTAGGGGGGGGGAGGTGAATTAGTAGTTTAACGTTGGACCCATAAAATATTCACCATTCATTCATTACATGCATATGTAAGCTGAAATAACATGCAAAACATATGCATCTAAATCACATAACCATGTGCGCATTTACACACATAACACCAAATATGATTACCTAGAAGCCCTCCAAGTGAGAAGGTAAAAACTAGGGTAGGGATAACACCCACAAATCTTTACTATTGCATTAATAAAGTGTATCCAATGAATGTTTTGACCATGAAACATGATCTACTCTGTTAAAGGCTTACAAAGATTGTTAGGTCTCACCTTGTTAGAGGATTTCAACACCTTGTTAGAAGTGTGCCTTGTTAGAGGACTTCAACAAACAACTAAGTAAGCACCCTATTAAAGGTTTTCATACAGCCTATTAGGACTACTTTTCTAAGAGATTTAACTAAAATCACCTATTAAAATGTCTCAACATAGACCTTGCAATTGGCACTTGCTTGCTTGATAATAGATAACCTCTAAACAATGTCTAATTGATCCTTCATGATTGAATGTCTTAATGTTGTATCCTTTTCTCTATCCTTTGTTCTTCTCTAAATGATTCTACAATTCACTCTTTCATCACTTCTTCCAAGTCATCTTGAATGCTATGTATGCAAACTATCTTGTTCACTCTCCATATTTCAAATTACATTTAACACCTGTATTTCACATTATATTTGATTTGTTGTCATTTTAGCTTTTTCCTATCATTTGTGACATCAATATTAGTAAAATTGTATCAAAATAAATCCAAGGTCATAAAGAAAAGAACATAATAATATGACATTTATTTCTATATAATTTGAACAATTACAATAATTAAGGTATAACTCCACTGAGGAAGGTGTGTGAGATGGTGCATCCCCACTTGTGCATGGTGGTCTACCCATGTCACCTTATAAAAAAGATTAATAATTCTTAGCAATAAGTAGTGAAATGAAAGTATTTTTACATGTTGTACTTAATTTTTATATTTGTACATATGGATTTCAAAGAAAAATTTGGAGTAACTAATGTGTATATCTCCAAAATTTAATAGCAGTAAAATTCAATATCAGTAACATTCCATCAAAATAACTCCAAACCCATAAAGAAAAGAACATAATAATATGAAATTTATTTATATAAAATTTTAACAATTGAAATAATTAAGGTTTACCTCCATCGAAGAAGGTCTGTGAGATGGTGCATCCCCACCTATGCGTGGTGGTCTATCCATGTTGCCCTATGAAAAAGATTAGTAATTCTTAGCAATCAATAGTGAAATGAAAGTATTTGACATGTTGTACTTAATTTTTATATCTACACATATGGTTTTCAAAGAAAAATTTGGTATAACGAATGTGTATATCTGCAAAATTTAATATGGTAAAATTTAATATCATTAAAATTCCATCAAAATAACTCCAAAGCAATAAAGAAAAGAACATAATATTATGATATTTGTTTCTATATAATTTGAACAATTAAAATAATCAAGGTTTATCTTTGCTAAAGAAGGTGTGTGAGATGGTGCATCCTTGCATGTATGTGGTGGTCTATCCATGTTGCCCTATGAAAAGGTTTAGTAATTCTTAGCAATTAGTAGCAAAATTAAAGTCGTAGACTTACCAAAAAAAATATTAATAATAAAGTAGATTCTATATTGGAGTCAATATTAATTAGAGGTAATTGGTTTATATTTTATGCTTACCATTCCCATGATAGGGATTTTTTTTGTATATACATGATTCAAATTGTAATCTACTAGAATCTCTTCCCCTACACTTATTGGTTTTATCGCACATACAAAAATACAATTTCCCTCACATGCCTCGAATATACAATCACCAAATTATTAGTTGACATAGGTCCAAAACTATTTATTGTAACAAACCTTTATGCCATCCATGGAAAATAGGCCCAAAACATGTAATGAAGATGGAGCTATGCGATATTTCATTAATAGAAAAATGAGTATTAACTATAGTTAATTCCTTGGGTACCCATTCTTTCTGAAGATGTATGTACCTTAACGAAACCTCCCTATCACCTTCACTCTCATTATCATAAGAACATGACCCCCCTCAAGAATAAAAAATTGCATTCATTTGCTGAATTTTCTTCTATTCCTTTGACCTCTAATTGATATCCCTATTTTAGACCTACTAGATGTCTCACTTTTGTCTTCTATTACTACATTTTCCTCACTCGAGGAAGACATAATAGACAAATACCTATTTGGTGATACCTACAATCCATAAAATGAGAGACACACTAGGCAAAAATTTGACATTGACAGTAAAGAGAAGATATGCAAAAAAAAAAAAATTTGTATCTATATGGTCTATTGACATACACCTATCGATCCATGTGACTATGCAAGATCTTGATCAAAGACATTGAATAGCCTGCATATTTAAATTATTTATGTTAAGTTAACCAAAAATTTGGTCTAATAAATGTGTATATCTAAAAAAATATTGGACATGTTGTACTTAATGTTTATATCTACACATATTGTTGAAAAAGTTTTCCATTTACAATTCTCTATAAACTAAAAATTACATAGAAGACAAAAATTACATGATGCATTCATCAAAATCAAATAGATTTTTATAAATAAAGATTATGACCCCATCATACTTGACATTGATTGTACCTTGAAAAACATTTCATTGATCATGTCATTGATCATCATCTTCATCCATGTCATCATCATCACCATTATTGCACTTGTCACTTTGATCATCGTTGTCATGAAAAACATCTTCGTCATCATTATAATGACCATCATCACCATGATCATCACTATCTTTATCAACATGATCATGATCATGATCATCATCACAATTATGATTAGCGTGACTAAAATTATTATCATCATCATCTTCTTCTTCATCATTGGATAGTAGTTGTTGGTGGTCATCATTTGCTTTTTCTTGTGATTCTTTAGTATATTCTTCTTTCATCACATTATACTTTACTGACCTTTCTCTTGGATCATGTTTAACAAAAAATGACCAACCCATCTTGCATGGAACATTGAAGTAAAACACTTGCTTGCATTGGCTTGAAAGAATATTGGGCTCATCTCTAATTGGCTCAAATTACCTTGCATTAATCATTGTAAATCCACTATCATGCTCAATAATAGTCCTATCAGGATCATTTCAATTTAGATGTAGCCTATACCATTTGATGAAAAATAGAACTAATTTGAATGAATTAAAGTTCTATTTGTGACTATGAAATATTGGTGACTATAAAGACTACAGTTATCTTAGAATCACAAGTTTTCTTCATTTCATTTGACTTTTTAATGCAAAATTTATGGCCATGGTAGTACATAGCTTTGTGGTGTCTGACCTATAATTATTCAAACATGGCAAGATTATTTGCATCAATCTATGAGTTGATATTAAACTTATGACTCATGATTAGTAATCATTTGCATACTTTTATATCTCTTATGCCATATGCTAGATTAAGTACCATTGGCATAACATTGAGATCTCCATTATGATGAGCTTTTTAAACCAATGATGCAAAACCATTCCATGTAAATGAGCAACAATTTTCTTAAGACTATTCAATCCATACCATTATCCAATCAAAGATTGTTTGCAATATACAATTGTAGTGCATCCTACTCACAACCAACTACAAAGAAAAAAATTAGAAAAGTTACAAAAAACTTATATCAATGATGGATAAGAATTAATTAACTAAAAAATAACAACTTATAATTACCTCTCACTCTTCTTAATCTACCTTTCCTTGTTAGGTACCCCCCTTTGAATTTGTCAATAGAGTTGGGATCTTAAATGTAATCTACATGGATATTTGTTGTAAGCTTTGGAAGATATCTAGTAATGTATACTATGGTTTGGTATACCATATATCCCTCTACCATAGAACCCTTATGACATGCTCTTTTTTGAACCAAGCCCTTCATAAATTTCAAGTTCCTCTCAACCATTCACATTGACCTAGTTTTTATAGGTACACACAAATTAATCTTCTCAACTTGATGCATGAGATAGTGTTCTTGAACACTAAAAAGAGTTAAAGGTAGACACTTTTGCATTTCACACATAAGCTGTGAAATTTTTCTCTTCTAATATTTTATGTCTTTTTTATCAATTTCTTTAGATGATAACCACCTAAAAGAGATTCAACATGAAAGAGCATATAAACAAGATTTTAGATAAAATTATACAAATCTAAGAAAAAACAATTATAACCTCATGTATTTTTTAAGATCATATATAACTTATTTAATATTATTGTCAAACTAGTGTAGGAGGGATAGAGGTATGATGTATTTCAATCATTAAAAAATGATCATTTCAATATATTATTAAATAATATAATAGGTAGTACATTCAATTTTACAAATATATTGTAAATAGAGAACATGACATACCTTGATGAAGGTATGCCAATCATGTGTTTTCAAACTTGGCCCAAAATCACCTTTTTTTGATACAAGAGTGCTTATTTTTGTAGCAAATCATGTGAGTTTTTTTTTTTTAAATTACTTAATTTTTTATTTTTTATGACTTCTTTTAATATATCATTTTGTTGCTCAGTTAATAACTAAGGAAGGGTACTTGTGTTTATGTGATTTCCATTGCTATTTGATTCAATGAAATCTTTCAATGCATGATTGGATTTATGAATGCCAGCACAAATTTTGGTATTTTTTTCTCTATCATACCTTCTATTCAATATTTTTCATAGTGTCTCTATTACATTCTTTCCAATATGCATAGCATCAAACAAATGCACAATTGAGAGATCTTTGTAGTATGGAAACCTACTTAAGTGAGTAGGATAAGTTTTTGTTCCCCTAGGAAGTTGGTCATTGATGCCTTGAAAACCTTCATGGGCATCAATTACATAATTACTAAATATAAGACAATATCAAAATATGAATTTCAAACTTCGGACGCAGGGGCAGAATAGTAGGCATTCACCCTACAAACTGGACATCACCTTAATGATTTAGTCAATTGTATTCAAACTTCCATAGATAAGGTGTCATTCTTCATGGACTTGATGTTGTCTCTTCTTTCCCATTAAAAAAATATTTTTCAGTAATTTGATACTTACGATTATTGTGGAGAAAGTGCCTAAACTTATCAAACACTTACTTTCCTAAACTTCTTGAATGACAAAATTTCATCTTTAGACCACAAAATGGACATGCAAATTTTCCCTTTATATGAAGATCTAAAATATCATATATAATTATCATGCATAACTTAAGCATACAAAAATAATGTGTAAGTACTCTAATAGACCAAAAATATGTGGCCTTAACAATATAATATACTGCAAAAATGAGTTAGCCTAGGGGCATCGTGTATTGTCCATACAAGCATTGTATAGAATTAAAATTGTGTTTTTTGTATTGGTCTAGAGATGTCATACATAGTGATTCCATTCCATATCTTCAACAACTGATCAATTAGGGGCTTAATATACATGTTCATATCTTTAACTTGGTACTTACCTAGTAATTGAAAGAACAAAAATATTACATAATTATTATGACCATTTTTATGCACTGTTTATTAATTGATTTAGATAACTATTGAATAAAAAAATACTTAGCACAATCATTGACAACATTATGTGCTCCCTCTTTATGGACATCCACGGAGGAATGTTATTTTTAATAACAAAAACAAGCCACATTGAGTAAATAGATCTCATATCTCCAAATGGATTAACACTATCCGCTGCAAATGAAAGCTTAAGATTACAAGGTTCTTCTTTAAAGTGTGACCATGTTTCTTCTATCTCTTTAAATGCAAGACCATCCATAGGCATTCACATAATTTCATCTTGACTTTTATTGCATGTACAGTAATCCATAAATTGTGCAAGCTGGTGCACCCGAATAATTGTTGAACACATGGAATAATGAGAATGTACCGAAGAACCTTGTGAGGCACCATTTTTGTTATTTGATCTAATTGATATCTACTAATGTGAAAATCAAGGCATTTTGATGCAAACTCATGTTCTTTATGATATGGAATGTGATCATTGGAACATGCATGTATTATTTGATACTTCATTCCAATTTGATTCATAATGATAGATAATTCATAGTACAAATGAGGCAAAATGTTTTATGGTGGTAAAAAAACTCACCTATCAACCTACAACAAAAATAATGCATTATTGATATAATGAATAGTAATGGTATGCTAACATTAAAGATGGAAAAAATGGCATACCTTAGCATACATGACATTGCTACATTGGATAAGTCATTCAAAACCTTCAAGTTCACCAACAACACTATATATAAGAGAAGAGCTATTTGGGAGCCATCATATAGGGGCTCATGTGCCTTTTCAAGTAAAGGTATATCAAGACCATCTTCATCATCATTATTAGATATGCTAGTACCATCATCATGAGCATCTTCTTCAATCATGTCCTTTGGCACATTATCATCTTTTTCCATGGGAGTGTTATCCTCAACCTAGATATTCACACCTCCATGTTCCTCCAGTAGGAAATCCACATTCAACAATAGACAAAAATCATGGCCCCCTTCAATGTGACCATGTTTCCTAAAATGACTTTGGGCTGTTGTGATTAGAATTCTTTGATTCTTTAAGCCCTTACACTTTTGCAAGGACAATTACATTTATCAGCTTTTATTCAAAATTGAGACCACAATATAGCCATTGTCTCATTGTTTTGTTCTAGGTTCATATTGTTAGGCATGGTCTTTCTTCATAGGAAAATATATCTACAAAAATATTGGACATGTTGTGCTTAATGTTTATATTTGCACATATGGTTTTGAAAGAAATATTTGTTGTAACTAATGTGTATTTTTGCAAAAAACTTGGACATGTTGCACTTAATGTTTATATCTACACATATGGTTTTGAAAGAAATATTTGGTGTAACTAATGTGTATATCTAAAAAAATTTGGACATGTTGTACTTAATGTTTATATCTGCACATATGGTTTTGAAAGAAAAATTTGGTGTCATCAAGAGTTGAATTTTTCTATAGAAGTCCTAGTTTATTCATACTTGTCCAAAAATTGTAAAATTTCTATTATATATTTTGATGGATTGGTGCTCACATTAAAAATCAAACCTTTCCCTGTACATGATTTAGTTTGTAACATAGATCTTTTGGACTGAAGTTTATTCTTTGTAATTGTTGAATCCATGTCTTTAGTCCTCTTAATGGCTACCTCTAGAGAGTTAGGACTAAGAGCTTTTATTCGTCCATAAATAGCACTGCCAACCTCTTCTATGTTATATAAGTGGCCAATATTGATAACTCTAAAAATTAGCAATGTAAATGTTCACTAAACAACATTGTTCAAACTAAGCCAACTTCTTAAAATGATGTTTAGGGTCAAATTTATCAATAAGCCTCTCAGTGAACTCTTCATAAGAGGTACTTTGATCATGTCCCATTATGATCATTTTGTGGTGCCACTAATCATGAGCAATAACAACGAAGTAAATAGCAACATATTTAAATGGTCTCATCTTCTAGCATGGGGATAAACCAGAAATAGGTATATATTTTTAGAACCCATGTTCTTGTCATTGTCTTGATAGACACATCATAGTAGAAGAGGATCAATGTTCCAACCCTTTTTTGCAAGTTATTTTCATAAGATCTTCAACTCTATAAATTAGTCTAGAACTTCTAGGGACTACCACTTTCTTTATTTCTAAAAATATCTCTGTCATCTTTTGCTCAAAAGAAACATAAGAAAACATGATAACCAACTCTTATACCACTAAAGTAACACTACTGGACTATGCCCAAAATTAAACCCTTTCTCTCTACATTTCTATATATATTTTCAATATTTGTACATATGAATGAACTCAAACCTATACCAAAGGGGAAAAAATTATTGAACACATGTACCAAAATTAGAATCCAAATTGGCAACTTAGATGAAAATTTAAGCATAATTTAAATACTCCATTTGAGTTTCAAAAATCAACACCAAGGCTTCAAAATCTCAAATTAATCACCATGATGTAACTAAAGTAAAGGATGATGACAAGTCCCAACTTGAAAACTTACTAAAAATAACATGCTCTCCAAGCCAAGGACTCAAGTTGTATCACAACTCTTGTTATAACATGAAATCAACTTGCCTATATGCATAATAAGAATGCCTAAAATATCTTGTGTCATCTTGGACATTTCTTTACCTTCAATATTCTCTTCCTTGGTGTTTGACCACCTTATTTAGGACCTAGGGCCCCTGTACCATTGAGTAGAGATCAAAAGTTTATTGTTTGTAATACATGGATAACCATTATTATTTCAATGGTGGAAACAAATAGGAATATGCTACCCTTTGATCATGGGTCACACTTATGTGCATGTGCTAATAGAAAATGGATAATTTAGGGTAAGAACTAAAACTCTTTAAAACATCTATCAACCTATGCTTGACTTTGTTCTTTGAAACTAGTCATGGTTGTCCATCAAAACATAAATAAGAGTGAAATTCATTTAGATATTCTAGTTGGTGTTGGAAATATATATATGATAGGATAAGTTACTAAGAGGGGAGGGGTGAATCGGTAACCTATAAAACTTGATCTTTTATTACTAATTAATCCTTCTTGTGTATTTTAATCTAATTACATGCATGAAAAACTAAAAACATGAAAACATTCATAACACTTGACACACAATATGTTGACCTAGAAAACTTTCAAATAGAAAGTAAAACTGGGGTGAGGATGATACCCATAAGCTTTAGTACTATAGTATGAATTTTTCCTATGAAGGCTTACAATGATCAATTCTGATGATCTATCCTATTAGGAGCAATAAGGACTGCTAGGTCCACCCTGCAAAAGGATTTAAAAACATACAATGAAGTATGCACTTGGTAAAGAGTTTTACAAAAGACTGTTAAGTCTACCTTGTGAAAGGATTTGACTGATCCACTTATTAGGATGAAATAGTGGTTGATCTTTGATCTACAACTTGGTTTGCTGAGTGAGATTCCTTTGAGTGTAATGATCACCTAGCTGTGATAAATAAATCTTTTTTTCTTCTTATACTACTATAGTCTTTGTACTTCACACTTTTTCTCTTCTCTGCTTGTTACATTCTTTTCATTTTTTCCGTACATCTCATACCATTGGATGTGATAGACTACATTAAATATATACCAATCCAAATTATAATTTAATAAAGTCAACTACAATATAAGTTTACACAAAATATACAAAGTTAGCTCAATTGTAGGAACTTGGGTTCTAAAGACTAGCTCGATCTGACACTCAACATCCACTGCCAATGCTTGACATCATCATGCACTTGGTAGATGTATACACTTGGTCCATATTGATCACTTCCAAGTAGTTTGAATTTTGACTTCATTGGTGACTCGATGAATAATACAAAACTTGGCATATAAACTGAATCATTGGATTCACACTGCATAGCTCAATCAATGCTATCACTATGATCTTGGTATAAACTAAATCACTTGGTTAACACTGAGTGGCTCAATCAACACTAGATTCACATTATTGAAAGTACAAACTTGGTATACACTACACAACTTGGTTTTCCCTGAGATGCTTGGTAAATAATAAGAAGCTTATTTTACACTACTAATCATCATCCTAGTAGAAACTACTCAGCATAAAGTGAATATTGTTCCTTGAATTCAATAACAATTGTAGAACTCGGTAAAGCCTAAAGTACTTAGTTAATATCATTAACTATAACATAAGCTCGATAGTTACTAACTATTTGAATAAATGTGTGTCACTAATAAAAAACTTAACTACAATGACAACAATCTCCTCCTTTGGCATTAGTGACAAAAACACTTAATCAATGAAAATTGAATTCTCAAAAATTCCAAACACAATATTTATTCTTCATTCATATCTTCAACTCAGTAGAGTACTCTATTTTTGAGATTTTTTGAAATTTCTTTTATAAGATATGTTTCTCTAAATATTTGTACATATATATAATATGATACTACTATTGACACCAAGTCTACATCTACCAAAATCACCTATTCAATATTTTAGAGCCTTAGGTCATGGGTTCAAATCTTGGGAGGTCTTCTTCATTCTACGGTGCAGAACCCTCAGTCAGTGCTAAGGGAGAGATTGTTGACTTGGTGTCAACACCTCCTTTAGGATGCATGACATGGCTTAACTGCTTCTCGTGGATCTGAGTAAGTCTAATGTTTATGATGTTCATTGCAAGCTTGAGCTTTTGGTGCAACGGTAAACATACCAACAACTACTCCCCCATACATATATATACAATATACTTTACATCTTTTCACATCTTCTCCCCTTTATGCATCACATCTTCTGATCTTTTCATATGCTTTATATGTTATATATTTTTCTCCCCCTTTTTGTATACTACATCTTATATTATACATTTTTCCCTTTTTACAATATACTATCTACATCTACTTCTCCCTTTTTGACATAAATGCCAAAGGTGTAATATATACAATAATACCAAAATGTGATAAGAAATCAAAATGTACCTTTATAATCCATGCCAAAGTCTTGTCCAAATTTTCTTGCAACACCTTGCTTGTGTGCAATGCAATTTGAACTTTTTCTAAAAGTTCTATCATGTGGTCTGCAATGGAGAAGTTGTTTCCATGGATGAGTGTCTTAGCATGTATAATATGTTTCTGCAATACATCCATGTTTGGGAGAATCATGCCCTGTATGTCAACCAATGTAGCTCTTATCTTGGCTTCTTCTCTTAGTAATTTTTCCTACATATGAGTTAAGAATTAGATCTTTGTATAGTGGGTAGAGTTGTAACTCGGGTCAAGCTACAACTACCATGCACTTGCCTTTAGATCTTCATCAATATTTGAAAGTTATCTTTAATTTCCTTGGTGAAAATTGATGTATCATGGAGTTTACTAAATAACAAAGTTACATTGTTGCAAGAGATCTCCAATGAGCCTAGAATAGTAGACAAGTTTACTTGACTAATTGTAATCTTTTGAGCTACTAGCTACAAAACTTTATTCTCAAATTTCTTCTCTGCTCTCTGCAACATTTTCTCTTGTCCATTCATATCTTCATTGAATTTTTGGATGACTTCTACTAGCTAAGAAAAAATTGGTTGAGAAGTGTTAGCCTCTATGCTAAGTTCTTCTACAAGAATATTCTTAGCATCTTCAAGCACTTGAAATTCTTTATTTCTTTCTTCTCTAAGCCTCTACTACTTAGCTTTCTTTTGAAGTTGTTCTCCAAATATATGCATATGATTAGGATTAAGATTGGATATATCCCAATTGAGGATGACTATCTCCTCATCAAGATCAATTTATTTTTCTTTTTCTTTTTCTTTACTCAAAAATTTTATACTCGATTGAGCCTTGGTCTTAACTATCTTCATACTTATTAATTGTACACTCAAAATGGAAACAATAGTAGAAATAGTACGACTAGCAAAAAAAGTAGATACTACACTTATTGAAGAAATATCTTGTGTAACCAAAATTGATGGTGGATGAAGTGATGATTACTCAATAGATGAAGTGCTTGTCACTTCTATCAATGAAATACTGAGCTGAACAAGTACAAATATTAGTTGAGTGCTTGTACTTGCAATGTTTGACACAATCAATTCTACAGTAGCTTTCTCTAAGATTGATATCTTCAATGCTTTGCTCAGAAAATGAGGAAGTGATGCTATGAATGCTGCTACAATCTTCCCTGGGTTAGCCTCCTAATGTTTTGAACTTTAGGTAGATCTTCCTCGATAGCTTCCCATTCTTTTTCTTTTTCCTCATCATCTATATTATCATAATGTGTTACTTCTTCATCATCAATTTCCTCATCTTTTCCATGTTTCCCATCATCTTCCTTGTCACTAACATTAACAACAAAATCACTTTTCTTATGAAGATTATAAATGTTTTTCCATGTGTTGGTGGTATTCCTTACCACATGTTCAATGTCATTAATCAATATTAGACAAGTGTTGAACCTCAATGTAAGATTTTATTCATTCTTCATTAAGGATTCTTTTACCTCCTTGTCATTCAAGATCGACATGAGTTGCCTCAAGATCTACTCATTTATGTCTTTTGTAGTTTTCCTTGCATGCTCCCATTTTGGCTTTATATTTTCCATTAACTCACTTGGAATCTGCTGAGTAAGTTGACATGGAGAATATTTCCATTTTCCTTGTTTAGATATAAAAATGTCTTCAACTTGATTCTTCTCCTCTACAATCCTAGTTTCATACCTTAATTCTTTGAAGTTTTTAATGCCAACTCCCAAATCTATTTCTTTCAATCTTTCCTGAAAGGTGGGTGGAGGCTTCTTGAAAATTATATCTTTTTCTTCTTCACCCATCTTCACTTTCTTTCTGGTTGCCCTCCTTATGAACACTGCAATACATGATTTGGCAGGTATGGCTATAATAATCTTACCCTTCTTCTTTATCGGCTCTTCTTCTTCTAAATTCTCTTCATTTTCTATATCATCTTCATCAATGTCATTTCCTTAACCTTTAGTTAATAGGAGTGTGGTTCTAGTTTGTTTCAAGTTAACTATCCTTTCCTTCCCTTTGTTGACCACCCGAAGGAGTTTTATTCTTGCTTTTTCTTCCTCATAAGTGGCAAAATATGTAGCTTTTGGATCAATAGGATCATTTAACAATGCTTCAATGATATCCTTGGTTTCATCAATATTAACCTCATAACCTAGAGGCTTAACACATACAATTCTCAATCTTACTACTTGTATATAAATTTTATCACAATCAACCATGAAACAAATATCATCTGTATAGTCTTCAACATGTTTATTTAGGATTCTAAATCTTTTATTCATATTTTCCTTAAGTGCATCAAAATAGTTATCCATTATACTATCATAGTTTTCTCCCATTTAGCTATATACTCATTTATTTGATAAAGGATAGGTACACCTTTTCTCTATACGACTGTACCTTTTGAAGGAAAGAATTTTTGTACAAAGAAAAATAGAAAAGTCAAGAGTGAATTGAACTCACAAGGATTTTTCTTTTAAGTTGTTATGCTCTCCATTTTCATATTGAACTAATTCAACATCAACTCGGCTAGGTCAAATGACATATTATTCTTGACCACTTTGAATGCGAGATCCATTGCTTCACACAATACATTGTTTAGTCTACTCAAGATGTATATCTTATGTGCAATGACATGTATCCCAAACTTTAGTTCCATATCTATGACATATTTGATCTTCATTCCCCTTCCATCCCACTCGACAAGGGTTTTCTTTTTTAGCTCAACCCAACTTAGGGTTTTGGTCAGTTTTCCTTTTTCAAGACCATTGATCCTATGGATCATCTTCTTCATTGTCAAAATAGGTTTCTCCAACCAAAACTACCCATTATGCACATGACTAAGGATAAATCTTATGCATTTTATGTAAAAATCTCTTGGCATGTGAGGGATGTGAGTTTTGCCTTTTTCTTCAAGGTGTTGATGTTTTGGTTTCACTATGCCCTTTACACATAGCCTCTCCAAGGTTTCATCCATTTCAAGATTTCCAATATCTTGGATAGCACATTGAAAATGCAAATGAATATCATTAATTAGTAGTATCTTGGATGGAATTTGAGATTGTGCTCCACTTGGATCTAGGGTTTTCACAACTGTTAGACTTAACTTAAAGTCTAGTGCCTTGCATTCCATACTTTGAAATAACATCTCTAACCCTTTCTTAGTCTTTCTCCAAGAGGATACCATCACTTGTTAGGGTTTGCAAAGATATGAAAATCTTCAATAGTAATTTTCACAGATCACTTAGCTACTTTAGAAATCACTCTGCACAAATAGGTCTTGAAAATTTGCGGTGACAAACGAATTTGATTTTCTCCTTTTATCAAAATTTTCCTTTCAATTGCCATAAATTCCTAGTATGATCACTTGGTAGATGAAAAACTATCTTCCACTTAGCTTGTTTTAAATGCTCAATAGAGTCATCCATGACTTGGTGTCCACACAACAATCTTAGTAGCTCTTGACCTTGCTCGATAGGGTCTTGCAACCCAACCTTACTTGGTAATGACTAGAATTTTATTGAACACTCATTGATCCCTTTACATCTTGAATGCTAATATGGATCTTTTCTTTCTCTTGACTAGAACTGATGTAAGATGTTTGTTTCAGAATCTTAGTTCTAGTTCTCCTTGTGAGAGATCAAGTGGAAATATTTGAGTCATCCAATTCTTGAGTGAAAATTTCTTCATTGCTTGGACTTACATTCTTAGAAGATTTTGGAATCCATTGCTATCTCATCTACTTTCTAATGTTATTTTCTTTTTCCTTCTTTTCATCTTCAATTCTTCCAATATTCATACAGTTCTTGGCAAGATGATTGAGTTTTGTACAAATGAAATATCTTCTAGTGGAGTCTCTTGTCCTCATGTGATGCTTTACACAATTCATTCCAATGTGTCCAAATTCTCCATAGTAATGACATCTACACTAGGTGTTGTGTCCCAACCAAATATAGCTTTTACAATCTATTCTACTAGATTCAATATCTTAGTTTTGCATTTAGAGGATTTGTGCCCATGCTTCTTGGATTTGTGACATTTTCCTTCAGATTTAGATTTCTCTTTGCATTCATTAGCTCTGTGACCATGATGATTACAATTATAACATTTTCCATTGAATTTTGCTTTCCCATTACTCCAACATTTGTTTGATGTATGACCTAACTTGCCATAGTAATTGCAAGTAAGTCTTTGATTCCTTTGATCTCCTTGCTTTGATGATTCACCTTCTTATGTATATCCAATTCCTACTTTGCACTTTTGAATGTATTGAATTTTATCATTTAGTAGATTCATGTCTACTTGAGATTTCATCATCCTCTAATTGGTTTTCTTTGTTGGAAATACAAATGGGAAATATATACTTTTTTAGAGGTGGGGGAGTGAATCAGAAGTACTAATCTCTAACCAATAAAACTTTTAACTTTTAAAAGAATGCATGCATAAACATATTAAAATAACATGTAAAGAAAATGCATCCACATAAACACTTGAAACTAGATATGATTACCCAAAAACCCTCCAATTAGAAGGTAAAACTGGTGTGGGTATGACACCCACAATTCTTCACTACTATAGCAATAAAGTTCACCTATTAAGGTTACATAATTTGACCATTCTCATGATCTACCCTATGAATGGCCTGCCCTATTAAAGGCTATTAAAGGATTGTTAGATCCCAACCTATTAAAATATTTTAACACTCTATTAAAAGTGTATATGGCTAAAGGACTTTAAAACACTCACTTGGAATGTCACCTTGTTAAAGGATTTTACTATCACTATTAAGTCAACCTTAATACTAAGGATTTCATCCTGTTGATATAGTTGTTAGAAAGTACAGTAGAATATTTGATCTGATACACTTACAATCTGGTATTCTTGATTTCAAATCTCAATTTAGTCCATCTTCATCCTTGCTGATCTAATATAAAATTACTATATCCTTGATCCTCTATTCTGTAAACTAATTCTACAATTTTGTCCTTCTTCTAAGTCACCTTGAATGTATACTGATCAATTCACCCCTTTCTCTTCCTTCAAATATTTGCTAGCATCACCTTCTCACATACACATTCACTTATCCTCTCTTTCATACTGAATTATGAGGCTTCATCTCTCTTTAAAAATACTTTGGTGGCTTAGGGTTATGTATGAATCTATGATTGAGATTCATCCATTTTCCCACTTAATTACTTCTATTTTTTAGATTGGTTGTATGATGATCGCATTAGGGAATCCAAATAGATTTGATCTTATTTTCAAACCTTTGAGATATATCCATAAGTTGGCTCAAAAATGGTTTACATAGTTGTTTGTTCCATCACAAATAACTAGGTCCATTTTGTGTTACTCAACACTTGATAATACTGATGCTTGACACATACTATAATTCTATCTATCTCAACACTTGAACTTGCTTAGCATCAACTATTCACTTGGCACTTGAACTACTCAGTACTATCTATTTTCTCAACACTTGTTTGACTCAACATCTATATATATATATTATACTCGGGATATGTTACTAGCTCAACATGAGCTTAGTAAAAAGCTTAAGTGTGTTGACACTCAATTGTCAAAACCAATCTAAGATCAACAATCTCCCCCTTTGACATGAGTGGCAAAAATGCTTAACTATACATGATGAATCTAATCTCCTTGAGTATAATGTACATTTAGTTTAGTATATATACAAAACTTCAAAATTATCAAAATTTTGTAATGAACTATATGCCTCAAAAATTTTCTTAAAATTTGTGTAACTCCCCTTGAGTTAATGTGTCTTTTCTATATCCAAAATCTCTCTAAGTAGATTTTCCTCTTGCTAATACTCTTTATTTTCAACCATTATGATACTCTTTTATCTAATATGTGCCCTATTTCTACTTTTCTACTATTTACTCTATCTTTGTTTACTCTTCTCTTTATTTACTTTATCTTCTCCTTTCACATGTCTACCCCTTGCATATTTATCTCCCCCTGGCTTTTTCTATACAGTAATTGTGTATTTATCCATAAAGTTCTTATGGACTTCCATTACAATCTTTAGAGCAGCATCCCAATTGTCTATTGCTACATCTAAGGATTTAATTTGGATGGTTGTCTCTACTGCAAGTGTTGACATTGAGTCAAGTTTTTTATTAGTGACAACATTTATTCTGATTCCAGTTTACACTGAGTAGCTCAATGTTAGCCAAGCAATTCAGTGTTTGCCAAGTACTATAGTTCAAACTAAGTAGTTCAATGTTCATTGAGATTTTTAGTTTCTACCAAGTTAAAAACTTAAGTCAAATAAAGCCAGCAATAATTAAGTTGAATAGTGTCTACTGAGCATAGTTGTGGTAAATAAAGAATGCAGTTTATAACAAGTTACACAGTATCTACCGAGTCACTAGTGTATACTAAGTTTGAAACTATGTTGAAGTGATTAGTATGGATTGAGCCTATACTTCTACAAAGTGCATGATGATGCCAAGTAATGACAATGGACACTGTGTATCAGAAATTCACCAAGTCAATTTTTAGAACCTGAGTATCTACATTTGGGCCAACTTTGTAATATTGGTGTTACTTGTGTAATGGCTGAATTTTTAATTATGTGAATTAGAGTGATATATATATGTAATGTATTGTATCATATCCAAGTGTGTAACATAATGATAATGAGATAGTGTAAGCATGCAAATGTGAATCAGTAGTAGAGCAAAGAGTATTGCAAGGCCATATTAGGAGCAATAGAGTTATATCTATCACAAAAAGGTGATTAGTACTTCAAGGATCTCAATCATCAATTTAGTTATAAGTTAGAGATCTACTATTTCCTCCTAATAGGTGAATCAACTTCAAATCCTTTAACAAGGTAGACTTAATAGTCTTTTCTTTAAATCTCTTTACTAAGTTCATACTTCATTGTATGTTTGTAAAACTCTAACAAGGTGGACCTAGTAGTCCTAATTGCTCCTATTAGGGTAGATCACTAGAAGTGATCATTTTAAGCCTTAATAGGTCAAATTTATGTTGCAGCATTAAAGTTTTGTGGGTATCATCCCCACGCTAGTTTTACTTTCCATTTGGAAGATTTATGGGTCACCAAATATTGTTTTAAAAATGTTTTATGTCTTTAGTTTCTCGTGCATGCAGTAGATTAGATCTATTAATGGTAATTGAATTATGCTATTAAGGTATAAATTTGTTAAAATTTTTCATGTTACTGATTCACCCTTCCCCTCTCAGTAACCTAGCTAGTCTTTAATATTTCTAACAATTGGTATCAGAGCATTGTGGTTGTTAGGATAAAATTTGATAGCTTGAGCAAAGATCATGGACAATGGAGATATTTAGACTTGACAAAGCTATTAACAATAAAAAGTTAGATCTAGAGATGGCTATGGCTCAACTTAAGAAAACAAAAAAGCATCTTTCCTAATCTCTAAAAAGAAGGCAGGAACTTACAAATTAGATGAATGACCAACAGTATGTTGAAGAGAAGATAGAAGATTTTCTCCCCTCAAGAAATTTAGATGAAGCAATTGATGCAATCAAAGAACTCCTAGGAAAGAATGGTTCCCTATAAGAAGAAGTAAGAAAATTGAAAAGAGAATAAGAAATTCAGTCAATAAGATTGTGTGAAATCTCAAAACAAAGAAATAAGGCAAAAAAAGACTTGGAGGTAAGGAACAATGAAATTCAAAATCAATCCCTTTAGGAAGAAAATCTTATTGATCAACTCTCCAATGCAAATGAAGAAGTTACGAGTCTGAGATCTAAAAATGAAAGGTTAAGGAATGACTTAAACTCTAGAAGGAAAATCAATGAAAGGATGAAAATTGATCTAAATTCTAAAAAGCAAGTCAATGAAGGAATAATGAAATCCCAAGCAGACATGGATCAATTGAATCAAAAAAGTGAGCAGAATCTTTATAGGCAAAAGGGTAAGGTTGGACTTAGATACAAAGAAGAAGGTGAATCCTTCAAACAAGGTGCTCAAAGGAATCAAAGACCTACTTGTAATTTTTGTGGTAAGATAGGTCATACATCAAACAAATGTTGGAGTAATGGAAAAGAAAAATTCAATGGAAAATGCTACAATTGTAGTCAGAATGGTCATAAAGCTAATGAATACAAAGAAAAGCCAAAGTTTGAGGGCAAGTGTCACAAATGCAAGAAACAAGGTCACAAGGCATCTAAATGCATATCTAAGTTATTCAATCTAGTTGAACAATTTGTAAAGGCAATATTTGATTGGGACTACAACACTTGGTGTAGATGTCATTACTATGGAGAATATGGACACATTAGCATGAATTGTGTTAGGCACCACATGAGAATAAATGATACCACCTTAAGATGTTATGCATGTACTAAACTTGGTCATATAGCTAACAATTACATGAATATAGGTTAGAATAGAGGATGAAAAGAAGGAAAAGGTAGATAACATTAGGAAGTAGATGAGACAATAGTAGATTCCTAAATCTATTGAGCAAGCTAGTTCAAGTGATAGTCATGTCACTCAAGAAGTGGGTGACTCCACCATTTCCAATAAAGTTCTTAAGGAAGAACTGGAATTGTGTGTTCAAGGTCACATCTTAAATAGTTCCAATTGAAAGGAAGTAAAGATTCATATTGGTATTCAAGATATAGAAGAATAATCAGCAAGATCAATAATAGTTGTCACCAAATTGACTTCTCTATCAAGCAAGGTTGGGTCATGGACTCTACTGAGCGAAGTCAAGAGAAACATGGTTATGTTTGGTTGCTGAGTTACAAGCTTTCACTAAGCAATCCATAAAGATAGTGGATGATAAGCTATCATGCACAATGTCATTATGGCTCCCATCATACTGAGCATTAATGGGAAGTTTTATCAAAAGGTAGGAAATCAACTTCATTTTCAACGTGGATTTAGTATATTGCAAATAAAATGATTTGTAGAGCATCCCAACAACCTTGAGTAGAATTTGCAGCAAATTTTTTTTTGAAGATTTTTCTTAGCTTACTGAGTTATTATGGCATTTAGTAGTAGCATCAAGGTGAGGAAAGGATCTGAAATGTTGGTGTGAGGTGTTGAATGGAAAGCCTCTAACTTCAAACTTGTGTCGGTGATCACCAAAACGCTCAACCTGAATGGAGCTCAATCACAAATACCACCATCATTTTAAATGTGCAATTTAGGAGATAGTAACCCTAGAAATTTATAATGCCCTAAGTGCATTTTGTGTGAATGGAATTCTCAAACCTGAGAACAAACATTTGGAAGAGAAAGGTTTAACCCATATTCCTCACCTGCCTCAAAACTTTCAAATCAAATGGATTAGGTACATCCTAAGCCAAGTTCATAATGGTCAACTGTGGTTAGAGCAACTAGTTTTAATTACAAAGAAAATGATTCATCACATTACTGGTCTCCCCATGCTCACCAAATCTAAAGCCACTAAAACCCTAGGTCAGGATGAGTTACAAAAGAAAACCCTAGCTAAATGGGATGAAAAAGGAATGAAAATCAATAATGTAACTAATACAAAACTAAAAATTGGCATCCATGTAATATCACACAAGATTTATAGTTCAAGCCAACTCAATAGTGTGTCATGTAAAGCAAATAACTTAGCATATAAGGTTGTAAAGAAGAATCTATCATATGACCTAGCAGATTTGTTGTTGAAGCAGCTAAACAAAAAGATGGAAAGCATTAGAACCTCAAAGAATAACCCATACAAATTTGGTTCATTGTTGACATGTTTGTTTTTCTATGTTCAAAAGTTTTTCCCCTCAAAAGGCATGATTGTATGGAGAAAAGACACACTAGTTTTATATCAAATCAATGAGTATATCACTAAAATGAGTGAAAATTTTGACAATATCATGGATAATTATTTTGAAACCTTCAAAAAAAATATGAATAATAGATTCAAGATACCAAACAAGTTGGTTGAAGATTATAAGGATGATGTTTTTTTTATGGTAGATAGTGACAAAGTATACATTCAGGCAGTAAGGCCTAGAGTTGTGTAGGTAAAACCTCTTCCATATGAGGTTAACATTGATGAGGCAAAGGAAATCATTGAAGCCTTGGTAAATGAGCTTGTAGATCCAAAGGTACCTCTCTTTAGAATCTATGATGAGGCTAAAGGAAGAATTTAACTTGAGATGAAGCTTCCACAAGTGATAAACAAAGGCAAGAGGAGGATAACAAAATTGAAAATAGTAAGCACCCCTCTTATGTTAACCAAACATAAAGGAGAAGATGTCAAAGAATTAAATGAAGAGGAAGTAGAAAAGGAAGTAGAGCAAGTAAGGAAGAAAGGCAAGGTGATCATCACCAAGCCACCAAAGCCATCCACTGCAGTATTTACAAGGAGATCCAAAAAGAAAGCAAGAAAAGATGGTAGTGTTGTTGTCTTCAATTGACCTCCTCTTAAATTTTATGAAAGGCTAAAGATACCAAGAGAAAATGCTAGAATAAACAACTTTAAAGCACTCAAGTATGAGACAAGGACTCTAGCAGAGCAGAAAGAAGTTGAAGATCTAGTTATGGACAAATTGGGCAAATGGAAATTCTCTCTAGACCAGTTACCTTCTCAAATCCCTGCAATTTTGTTAGATAAGGTCAAGGTTAGATGGGAGAATACCATATAGACTGTCAAAGACATTTTTGCACAAACATTAAGATGGTACCCAATTTGACTGATGTAGAAGTAAATAAGGCATTAAAAAACAATGAGAACAAAATGACTTTAAAGTTCAAAACTTGTCTAGTTTTGATGAAAGATATAGAGTATGTTGTGAAGAATGCTACAAATGTGATGTCCCCATTTTGAAAGGAATTTAAATAATAATAAATACTTTATATATATAAAGTAATATTAATAAATAATATTAAAATAATATTATTATGCTATAAGTAATATTATAATAATTATATTATGTATGTCATATTATAATACTAATACGAATGAAATAATAAATAATGATAAAGATATGTTTAATATAGCAATACTGTATTAATAAAGTATTATAACATAATATAATATATATATAGTTGATATATTATAATAATGTATAATATATCTTATGATATTAATCAATATAATCAAAGCTTATTTAAATAGATTATATATATCTCAATACTATGATATACCCGATTAATGAATAAATAATATTTATAACAAGTAACATTATTAATAATGATAGATATAATATATGTTATATGTTTAACATATGGTATATTATTAATATAAATATATATAATTAATATATTTATAATTTTTAATATAATATAATTATTATTAATGAAAAGACATGACTCTATGAAACATGCATATATATACAAAATCAAAATATTGAGAGGAATATCACATTACATATTGTCAAACTAATACAAATAGAAAGGAAATAAAAAAATGTCCTAGAAGGGGACATTACAACAAGCCTATGGAAAAATGTATTCCATCTTCACAAACCAAGTGAAAATACTATTGAAATCAAAGATGGTGATGAGGATAGTGACAAAGATGAAGAAAATGATGAAGACTCTACTCCATTTGTCATAATTGATGTAGAAGAATATCAAGAGTTAATGAAGGATGATGAAGAAGAAAAAGAGGAAGAAGCTAAAGAGTAAGCTAGGAAAGAAGAAGAAGACATTGACCAAGTCAAGATAGTTGTGGCTATCATAGATTCACTTCCTCACTCTCTAGCAAAACTTGCAACATCATCAAGCACTGAGACAAGTTTAGTATAATTGGTTGTGACAACCATTGATACATCAAATGTCCAATCACTCCCTGCTACCTCTCAGCTCAACACATCATAGATAAAAGTGTCTATCACTTCATCCACCAAGTTGTAGCATCCTTTAGTTACTAGTCCAGCCTTAGCAATGGATACAAAGTGTTCCACAATTTTAAGTTCTTTAGCAGTAAGTGCAATTTTGGATTCTTCAATTTTGGCTACTTCAATTGTACATACTCTAGTAAGTGATTTAGTTGTAAATACTTCTATCAATACTTCACTTGCAAATGTTTTAGCTTTGGAAATTTTGGTATATACATTAGTTTTGGATTCCATAAGTATTCTAGTCAGTATTCCACTAGTAGGCACTATACAAGTTTTCACTGCTAGTCCTACTGTATCCACTATTGTTTCCATTCCAAAATCTAAAGTATTACCTTCAAAGTCAGTTCAACCAAGATTGTTGATTAGTGGAAAGGAAATAGATGAAGATATAGATTTGGATGAGGAAATTGAAATTTCAAAAATGGGATTTTGAAAACATCTTTGTAGATCAAATGCACATAGTTGGTCATCTTCTACAAAAGAAGGCAAAGCAAAAGAAACTCAAAGAAGAGAGAGATAGAGATTACAAAATTATTGAGGATGCAAAGAACATTTTGATTGAAGCTATAGGTGTTGAAGTTGATTCTTCTCAACACATTTTGTTGCAATTAGAAGAAGCAGTCAGTAAATTCAATGAAGATTCTAGTGGCCAACACAAGTTAATTGTGAAAGAAGAAAATAAATTTGATAACAAAGTGCTTGAGCACATTGCTCAACAAATAGCTATTCAGTAGGTAGAGCTTTCTTCAATTTTGTCAAATATTGAAACCTCTTACACAAATGTAACATCCCTTTTTGCAAAGTTATGTGATGTTACTAAGCATACTAAGGAAATAAAGAGCAAATTGAATAAAATTGATGAAGATCTGATGACTAGTGAAAAGTAGTTGCAACTTGACCCTAGTTCAAGCTCTGCACATCATATGAAGATTAGATTCTTATCAGATATGCAAGAAAAATTATTGAGAGAGGAAGCAAGGAATTGATCTAAACTCATAGACATCTAGAATATGATCCTTCCCATCATGGATACAATACAGAAGCACATGGCTTATTCCAAAACATTGATCCATGACAATAATTTCTCAATTGCAGGTCACATGATTGAGCTCTCTGCAGAAGTGCAAGTCGCTCTTCAAACCTAAAAAGTTTTGCAAGATAACAAGGATAAGACCTTAACTCTCATTCTTAAGGTACATTCTAAATTTATCTCACATTTTGGTGTCTCCATATAAGTAGATTGTGTATATATCTTTGGCATCATTGTTAAAAATGGGTAGAGACATGTATATAATTAAGGAGGAGATATATTTGTATATATCATGAGAGAAAGATACCATACTAGGAGATACACTCAGTATGTTAATATGTTTGATATGATATGTACATGGTATTGGGGAGATATATGCAAAGAAAATGTATATATAACAGAGTTACAAAGACAAATTTTGAAAAATCTCAAAAATTAGCATGCCATACCAAGCTAAGTATCACACTATGTTGTACATAAGTTTTGGTGAATAAGTGTTTTTGTCACTAATGCCAAAGGGGGAGGTTGTTGACATTGAGTCAGGTTTGTTATTAGTAACAAAACTTATTCTAATTCTAGTTCAGACTGAGTAGCTCAATGTTAGCCAAGAAATTTAGTGTTTGTCATGTAATATAGTTCAGACCGAGCAATCCAATTTTGCCAAGATTTGTAGTTTCTATTGTGTTAATAGCTTAAGTCAAGAAAAGCTAGTGTTAACTGAGTTGAATAGTGTCGACCAAGCATAGTTGTAGTAAATATAGAATGCAATTTATACCAAGTTACATAGTATCTACCAAGTCACCAGTGTATACCAAGTTCGAAACTATGTTGAAGTGATTAGTATGGACTGAGTCTCTACTTCTACCAAGTGCATGATGATGCTAAATAATGACAGTGGATGTTGTGTATTAGAAATTCACCAAGTCAATTTTTAGAACCCAAGTATCTACATTTGGGTCAACTTTGTAATATTGGTGTTAACTTGTGTAATGGCCAACTTTGTAATTGTGTGAATTGGATTGATATATATATATATATATACATATATATATACATATATGTATGTATATATATATATATGTATATATGTATATATATATATATATATGTATATATGTATATATATATATATGTATATATATATATACATATATACATATATACATATATATATACATATATATATATACATATATACATATATATATATGTATATATATATGTATACATACATATATACATATATACATAATATATACATATATATATATATATATATATATATATATATATATATATATATATATATATATATATATATATATATATATATATATATATATATATATATATATATGTAATGTATTGTATCATATCCAATTGTGTAATGTAATGATAATGAGATAGTGTAATCATGCAAATGTGAATCAGAAATAGAGAAAAGTATATTGCAAGGCCATATTAGGAGCAACTAAGTTATATCAATCACAAAAAGGTGATCAGTACTTCAAGGATCTCAATCAACAATTCAGTTGTAAGTCAGAGATCTACTATTTCATCCTAACAGGTGAATTAGCTTCAAATTCTTTAATAGGGTAGACTTAACAATCTTTTCTTTAAATCTCTTTATTGAGTGCTTTATTGTATGTTTGTAAAACCTCTAACAAGGTGGACTCAGCAATCCTAATTGATCCTAATAGGGTAGATCATCAGAAGTGATCATGGTAAGCCTTAATAGGTTAACTTTATGCTGTAATATTAAAGTTTTGTGGGTATCATCCCCACCCTAGTTTTAATTTCTATTTGAAAGGTTTCTGGGTCACCAAATATTGTGTTCAAGATGTTTTATGTCTTTAGTTTCTCATGCATGTAGTAGATAAGACCTATTAATGGTAATTAGAATATGCTATTAAGGTTTGAATTTGTTAAATGTTTTGAGGTTACTGATTCACCCCTCCCCTCTCAGTAAGCTAGCTAGTCTTGAATATTTCCAATAGCAAGGTGTACTAAGCCATCCAAAGTTGAAACATTAGGATCTTTCTTTAACACTACATTAGCATAGGCTAGTTCTTTCTATAGTATTTCCATGTGAGGGGTCAGGGAAGCTTGAATATGGACTAGCTTGTCTCTTGTGTTAGCCTCTTCTACTATTAATACAACTAGTTCCTTTTGTGTGTAAAGCATGGTTTGAATTGGTTCTCACTCTAAGCTAGGCTTTATGGTAATTGAATACCAGATATTTTCAAATTTCTTTACAGACTTAGAATCCCCTGGCTCATTGCTTGTGTGAAGAGTGTGGGGTAACACAATTTTGTGTATAGTAAGAATATTTTCTTAAGTACCTTCTTTACCTTTTCAATCTTTGTACCTAGTTCCACTTGTGATAGTGCTATTCCATTAGATATCTTCTCATTGATATTTCCTTGAAATTTCTTTTCAGACCATTCCATGAGTTTTACATTGGTTTCTTGGTCTTCATTTGTCACCTGTTCAACAATTTCTGACAATTGTTCCAATATAGGCTTGGTTTCATCAGGTATTTGCAAGTTGAAGGCATCTAAAAAGATGTCTTTGATCTAATCTAATGCTTTCCTTTTCTTATACTCCTTCCTATGTATCTTTCGATTCTTATTTATTTCCAATGCCTCTGGCATCTCATTGATCTGCCCTAGAGTCGTGGTTGCATAGTCATATTTTGGTACAATTATTTCTTCATCTAGTGTTGGGTCTCCGTAGCGAAGTACCCTTGCAACCTTTTTTGAGCTAAGGCCTAGTGCAAAAATCTGAAGTGGCATTACATCACTACTTAGCTTGTGGAGGACTTTGGTAGGAGTGCCAATTGTTGGTAAATTAACCAATGTCTAAATAGCTTCTTGCTCCTTTTCTTTTAGAATTCCCTTGTCTTATTCTAATCTTCATTGATCAATTATGATCAGTTGTGGTGCACCTTGTGTTTGTTTAGTAGGAATAGAATCCTATGTCTATCTTGCTTGTTCCTTTGTAGGCTCCTCTACAGTATGGGTCTATTGTTCAATCATAGCAACTTTGACTGTGGTTTTAACCTTTGTTGATGTATCCTCTGATGTTTGCACTGGAGGTTGGCCACTGGTAGCTATGGGGATGAAAAAAGGTGTTTCTTGTGTATTCACCTTATCCCTAGGTATGTCAACTACTACTTTTTGTAGCTCATCCATATTGACCAACACTAGATTATCACACAATTTAGCTTGTAGTGTGGATTGGTCAAGGATCTTCTTTAGTAGTGGATTGATGTTTTGAGCTAAGCTGTTAGGAATATCTTTCAATTTTATTGTGACTACAAGTGTGTTTGTGTCATGTGGAGGGCTTAATTATGGCAATTATGTGTCTTGCAAACTTTGTTCTATTTATTACTCCTCAGCTTTTGCCATTTCATCTTCCATTTGTTGTGCCTCCTCCATTGTGTTATCTTCCTTTTCTTTCTTAGTTTCACCTTCCTTATCATCCTCATATTCTCCATTGTTCCTTTCCTCAAAGGGATCCTCTTCTCCTTCCTTGATAGTAGTCAAGCCATATATCAACTTCTATATTTGAGTGGATTTCTTTACAACATCTTCAATCTTATTTTGAAGAATGCTAAATGCCCTATACTTGGGTGCAAATTTGCTACCATGTTTTGTGTTTGCCTTTTTGATTTCCCCCTTTCAAAATTCTAGCATCACTTGCGCCAATGCATATTCTCTTATTTCTTTTTCCATATTTAGGCAATAGTGCCATTTATACTCAACAATTGAATATAAATCTTTGGGCATTGTATTATCAAATTCAATAGGGGCATTCTTGAATTTTTCCATCATGGCATACATTGAACCTTATTTTTATATTCTCTACTCAATTTATTAAATTAAATATTTTTAAAACTAGTTACATTTGCATTGTCCCTAACATTATCACAAATATTTTCAATATCAGACTTGGGAGCATGACTTACCATTCTAAATGGGTTTCTGTCTTCTGACTCGGTCCTTTCATCATCTAATTTTGGTTGTGCAACATATTTTCTTCTTAGATTCTTCTACATAGGACCTTGTTGTTTGGTATAATTTTTCTTTTCTTCTACTTCCTCATTGGCCTTTTGAGTGGTGGCCCTTGTGATGGCTCTTATAGCTAGAGCAGTAGGCTTTGTAGGGCTTGGTTTAGCAATTTTCTTTCCTTTTGGCTGAGCTGCAAGCTGTGTCTTAGGCTCTCTCTTCTTTGGTTCTTGTTTGGCTAGTGCTTACTTATCTTGTTGCTCCTCAAAACCTTCTTCTTCATCATCTTCACCCATGCCTTTAGTTAGGGCAAGAGGTTCCTAACCTTGCTCTTCTTCTTCCTTTTCTTCTTCATCATCACCTCCAGCTCCTTCACCAAACTTGGCTTTCAGCTTCCTCATCATTTTTTTCTTTCTTTTATAGAGTTGAGGCTATTCTCAACTCCATCTCAACTTTAGATTTGAAAACATCATAGTTACCAAAGATTTTAACTATCTTATCAATTTCTTCTGCAAGAAGTGCAGTGATGGCAGCTGATGAAATGTTGATTTCATAACACAAAGGCCTTAGCCATCTAACTCTAGGCACTATAGCCTAGATTAACGTGTAGTTAATGTCTACCAAGAAACAAATATCATTGTAGTATTTCTCTACCAAGGAAACATGAATTCTCAGCCTCTATTTCATTGACTGCTTGAAATCTTCAAAGTAACTAGTCATTACTGACTCAAAATTATCTCCCATTTGTTCAATGTACTCATTTATTTTCACATTAATAGACCTATTGGTCTTCCATCCTACTCTTCCAAAAGAGGGGAATTCATTTTTCACATAGAAAAATATGCATATCATTATGGAACCAAACTTGCATTGAACACTTTTAGTCTTCCTTATTGCTCCTAGGTTCTCCATTATTTGTTGTAACTTTACTTCTACAAGATCATAAGTATGATCTTTCTTCACAATCTTATATCCTATATCAACTACTATACAAGGAACACTATTCAATTAGCTTGACTAATATAATTTATGTGATATAATCCTCACTACAAATTCAAGAAGTGGATGTTTGATGGTATCAATTGTCATTCCTCTCTTGTTCCACTTTGTCCCTGTATTTCACTCTATTACCTCTTTAGAGTCACTCCTTAGGGTCTTGGGCCAATCTAGGGTTGGGTATCTTGTAACCCTATGTACAATCCTCTTTGAAAGTTTTATAGGTCCTCTTTCTAGCCATAGGAATCCATTATGGATTCTTCTTAAGACAGTTCTTATCCATTATGTTTTGCAAATAGTGGGGAAATCTAGGGCATGAGTTATTCCCTTTCTTTCTATGATTTTGAATTCATCCTTCAACACTCCATTTTCACATAATTTATCATATGCCTAATGTATTTACATGTCTTTAATTCCTCCAACCTTGTATTTATAATACTTCCTTACATTGTGAACCATTACGACCTTGGGTGGAATAACTGATAACACACCTACTGGGTCATTTTTGTATGTAACCTCTGGTATGGCTCTAAAGTCTGGTTTCTTAACCTCATTACCAACTAGTTGAACTTCAAATGGTTCCTTATCCTTTAAATTCCTAAAGTTTGATGCATTTTGCAAACTAGGGTTTTACCAAAATGAAACTACATAACTTGGCATGTGAAGAATACCTTTAGATCGATGAAATGATGCCTAATCATTGCTAGAATCCATGCAAATACTTTGTTCTTTCTTGAAAATCACTTCTTTTCTCTGCTCATTCTTGCTTTATGTTTGAAATGATGAAAAATGAGCAAAAATATACCTTATACCCTTTAAAAATATCACATTTAATGCATGGTACATGTATAGCTATAAACTTGGCTCTAATACAATTTTTGTTTCACTTGGCATCCATTGGTTTTCCCATCACTCAGCAGCCATAAGAATTACCCTTACTAAGCTTCTATAGAAATTTCCTTTACTCGACAGCTGCTACTAACTCAATGTCAATTGGCTTTGGCTGACGACTCAACACACACTAGGATTTACTCGACAATTGAAGAAGACTTTTTACACTTGGTAGTAACATGAAAGTGTAAAGATTTAACCTTTGTTTTTCCTTGATGATTTGCATCTTTATTCATGCTAATTTATCCTTTTCAACACTAACTTATTTTGGATCTGATGTATGATGAAGCATTTAAATATCAGTCCTACATAGCTCCTTTTTCTTAGTTTGATGAGATGTGACCACTTGACCTTTCAGGTGAAGTGATCCCTTCATTTGATGTGCTGCATCCATCTTTCTTCCTCCATGTTTTTTTCATCTCTCCTTTGATGTTCTCAACATCTACCTTTCCTTTTCCTTTCTTGAACTCTAAGTTAGGTGTTGGGTGATGCGATGCACTCCCCTGCCCATAGGTGGTTAATTACATGGTATTCCATGTTCACTAACAGTCATGGCTTTTGGTGCAACAGAAAATGGGCCCTACAATTGGTATCAGAGCTTGTTTTGGCCTGGTCATGGGTTCAAATCTCCTCGGTGCCTTCCCGACCCGCGTAAGCACCTGGTATGCACGTCGAGGGGGAGATTTTTGGGTGATGCGACGCGCTCCCCCGCCCACAGATGGTTAATTATGTGGTGTTCCATGTTCACTAATAGTCATGGCTTTTGGTGCAATGGAAAATGGGCCCTACAATTGGTATTAGAGCCTGGTTTTGGCTTGGTCATGGGTTCAAATCTCCCCGGTGCCTTCCCGACCCACGTAAGTACCTGGTATGTGCATCGAGGGGGAGATTGTTGGGTGATGCGACATGCTCCCCTGCCCACAGATGGTTAATTATGTGGTGTTCCATGTTCACTAACAGTCATGGCTTTTGGTGCAACGGTAAATGGGCCCTACAATTGGTATTCCAGAAGAAGCATGGACTGGTAAGAAGGTGAGTTATTCTTTTCTCAAGACCTTCGGTTGTGAAGCTTTTGCTCATATAGACTCTAAAAATAGAACCAAGCTAGAAGCTAAATCAAAGAAATGTGTCTTTGTTGGATATGGCATTAATGAATTTGGTTATAGGCTTTGGGATTTTGAAAATCTTAAAATTATTAGAAGTCGAGATGTCATATTCAATGAGAAAGTGTTGTACAAAGATCTGTTGCAGCAACATGAGAAGAAAGAAGATGATTATGTAGTGCTGGATGATACTCCAAAAGCTGATGTTCTAGCCATTCCTCATGATGTGCAACAACTGCAACAACAAATACCACACACACCAGTGAATTTTAGATGGTCAACAAGGAAAATTAGACCTCCACAAAAGTTTTCTCCCTCTTTGTATTCTATTTTACTTACTGATGCTGGTGAACCTGAAAGCTATGATGAAGCTATGCAGGTGGATACTAAGATTCAGTGGGAGTCTACAATGAAAGATGAAATGGAATCTTTGCTGAAAAATAAGACATGGAATTTGTGCAAGTTGCCTACAGGTAAAAAGGCTTTACAGAATAAATGGGTTTACAGGTTGAAAGAAGAGGAAGGAGGTAAGACAAGATTTAAGGCCAGGTTAGTTGTAAAAGGATTTGCACAGAAAAAGGGAATTGATTTTGATGAGATATTTTCTCCTGTTGTTAAAATGACTTCTATTTGTATTGTTTTAAGTCTTGTGGCTACTAAATATTTGCATTTAGAGTAGATGGATGTTAAAACAACCTTTCTTCATGGTGATTTGGATGAAGAAATATATATGGCTCAGCCACAGGGTTTTGAGGTCAAAGGTAAGGAGAACTTAGTGTGCAAATTGAAGAAAAGTTTATATGGCTTAAAGCAAGCACCTCGGCAATGGTATCTGAAATTTGACATTTTTATGCATGAGCATGGATATAATAGGTGTCATACAGATTACTGTGTTTATTTTAAGAGGTTGGATGATGATAGCTACATTATTTTATGTTTATATGTTGATGATATGCTTGTAGCTGGGTCTAACATGGATCATATTAAGGGGCTGAAATGCCAATTAGCACATGCATTTTCTATGAAGGATTTGGGGGCAGCAAAACAAATCCTTGGTATGAAGATTTGCAGAGATAGGAAGAACAGAACATTGATGCTATCTCAAGTTGATTATGTTGAGAAGGTGTTGCAACGTTTCTCTATGGAGAATGCTAAAGCTGTCAGCACACCTTTACCTGGTCATTTGAAATTGACTAAGGAGATGTGTCCCAAGACACAAGAAGAGGAGGATAAGATGTCCAAGTTACCCTATGCTTCAACTGTAGGAAGTTTGATGTATGCTATGGTATGCACTAGGCCAGATATTGCACATGTAGTGGGAGTCGTTAGCAGGTATATGAGTCATCCAGGATTTGAGCATTGGAATGTTGTCAAGTGGATTCTCAAATATTTGAGAGGAACATCCAATAAGTGTTTACACTTTGGGGGCTCTACTACTAATTTGCAGGGCTATGTTGACTCAAATTTGGCTGGGGATATTGATACCAGGTGGAGTACTACAGGTTATGTCTTTACTGTTGGTGGGGTAGCCGTGAGCTGGGTTTCTAGGTTATAGAAGATTAATGCTCTCTCCACTACAGAGGCAGAGTATGTTGCTGCTACAGAGGCAGCCAAAGAGATGATATGGCTTCAGTTCTTCTTGGAAGAATTGGGACATCCTCAGAAGGATAATTATTTGTTCACGGATAGTCAAAGTGCCATTCATCTTGCTAAGAATTCAGCTCTGCATTCTAAGACCAAACACATATAGTTGCGGTACCATTTCATTCGGTCAGTTTTGGAGGATGGACAGTTAAAGCTGGAGAAGATACATACCAATGACAATCCAGCAGATATGTTGACAAAGGTTGTAACAAGGGAGAAGCTGAACTCCTCTTCAGCTTCGATTGGTCTTTTGGACTAAACATAAATAAAAGAACAGTAGAGTCCAGGATGGTTTGATCCAGTGGGAGCCCCATGTGGTAGTGGTATTGCTACAGGATCAGTCTCCAAGTGGGAGATTGTTGTTTAGTGTGGAGCTTGATCAGTCCCTAAGTGGGAGATTGTTAGATTGTGGTGATTGATCAGGAAAGTACTGTACATACTTCATACTTGTATAAAAGGGCTTAGGGTTGGGGATTTTTTCATATGTTGTGATATAAAATTGGTTCTTGTGGCGGTATTGAGCTGTAAGGGATTACAGATTGTAATCAGGTTGTAATCACTGGATTGTAATAAGATTGAACTTGCTTTTTGGTGGACGTAGCCCAGGGATTGGGTGAACCACGTTAAATCTTGGTGCCTTGTGTTCATGTCTGTGTGTTCTATTATTTTCTGTTATTGGTTATATTTGCATGTAGTTTTTATTTCTGTCTATGGTTTATCCTAACAAGTATTGTTGGGTGATGCGACGCGCTCCCCTGCCCACAGGTGGTTAATTATGTGGTGTTCCATGTTCACTAATAGTCATGGCTTTTGGTGCAATGGTAAATGGGCCCCACAATTGGTATCAAAGACTGGTTTTGGCTTGGTCATGGGTTCAAATCTCCCCGGTGCATTCTCGACCCGCGTAAGCACCTGGTATGCACATCGAGGGGGAGATTATTGTAGGGCCCATTTGCCGTTGCACCAAAAGCCATGACTGTTAGTGAACATGGAACACCACATAATTAACCACCTGTGGGCAGGGGAGCGCGTCGCATCACCCAAAGATCTCCCCCTTGATGCACATACCAGGTGCTTACGTAGGTCGAGAAGGCACTGGGGAGATTTGAACCCATGACCAAGCAAAAACTAGGCTCTGATACCAATTGCGGGGCCCATTTGCCATTGCACCAAAAGCCATGACTGTTAGTGAACATGGAATGCCACATAATTAACCACCTGTGGGTAGGCGAGCGTGTCGTATCACCCAACAATATACATTTAATTTTGTACCTAGATGGGCATGCAACATGTAAAAATTCCCATGGAATATTCTTGATGAGTTGTATTGTAACATTGTGATAATATTTGATGTAATTATTTAATATTGGAGAAAAGAATTAAATGCCCAATATTAAATGTGGAGTCAGTGGGTTAGGTAGCACATGGCTTATGTAATACCACTTGGTGGTTTTGTGGGACTTACTACTATATAAGCAGCCACAAGGGTAGTTGTTGTAGAGAGAGAGACAAGAAGAAGACAAAAGGCAAGAGTTGAGCGGGACAAGGCTTGATAGGTTAGCCAAGGGAGCATTTGTGAAGGTTGAAAGCATGGCATGGGATGTGTGGATTCATGCCTGTTCACATAGTCTGCTCGGTTGTGGCTATGGCCATGAAGGTTTCCATGGTTGTATGGCAATGGTATTTTTTCTGAATAATACATGATGATGAATGCTTTTGGAGGCTGGGTTTTTTCCTCAATGAGGGTTTCCCAGGGTATATCTTGTGTCACATTTTATGGGTATGTTGTCTATTCTCTTGCATGTGGATTTTAATTTCGTATTTATTTTAGATCTATTATGGGTTATGTGGAAATGGTTATATTCTTTATTGCCAAGTTTCCTTACAATTGGTATCAAAGCCTAGTTTTGGCCTGGTCATGGGTTCAAATCTCCCCGGTGCCTTTCTGACCCGCGTAAGCACCTGGTATGCGCATCGAGGGGGAGATTGTTGGGTGACGTGACGCGCTCCCCTGCCCACAGGTGGTTAATTATGTGGTGTTCCATGTTCACTAATAGTCATGGCTTTTGGTGCAACAGCAAATGGGCCCTACAATTGGTATCAGAGCTATAGTTTTATTATTGTAACCCTAGATTGAATCCATGGGAATGCATGAGAGGATAAAAGAAAGGGCAAGATATATGAATGATTTATTGCAGATCTAAGGGTTTTGGATTTTGCTGTTATGATGGGATGTTAAAAGATTTGGGCATGTGAAATTGTTGGACAAAAAGATTTTTCGGATGTTTCATTTAAAATGAGGGTTTTGGGGGGTAGCATGCAGAAATGACCTCTTAGGTAAAAATAGACCTCACCATTGGATCCGGGTCAACATTTCCATAAATTTTCATATATAATATGCCCTAGTTTGGCCATGTTTAGAGGAAATGAAAGAGTTTTTTGGTTTCAGCCCATGATGGCCGTCAAATTTAATCCCATCGGAATTTTCATCACTGAAAAAATAAAAAAAATGAAAAATCGTACTGAAAATGGTAAAAAGACTATCTTAGTAAAATGGCCATAACTTTCTCTTAGAATATCAGATTTCAGAGTTCTTATAGGCGTTGGAAAGATAATTCAGAGCACTACAACATGGTGTAGGTTTGGTTCTATGATTTTAAAATTTTGTCAGGTTTTCAGAGCCCTAAAGTCAGATGTTATTTATTTTGAGCACGAATTGGGGCATTACTTGGGCATACGGAGTCAGATTTTGGACTTTGAGTAGTCAACGAAAAGCTCTTGGAGAGCTCTACACATTGGTTCAGATTTGGTGTAGGTTTGGCATGATTTATTTGTTGATATATTGATCTGAATAGTTTATAGATATATTTTGACTACGGTAACATTGTGAGTTTATGGCATTGGAGATTTAAGTTTTGATGTCATTGTATACTCAAGTTTGGTCTCATGATGATATGTTTATTAGTGTTTAGTTTGGATATGCATGATGACTTGTTGGATCTACAAGTTGTGCAGTTTTGTAAGCGATCTATACTTACAGGTTGTATTTATGGCTTGGTTATGGGTTGTCTTTGCCCATTGATCTTTCATTATTGATGCATATTTAGATTCGTGGCTTGGATTTGGGTTGTCTATGCCCTAAGTCACATGATTTTATCTTCATGTAGAAGGGATGAAATGTTGTTACCAGGTATAGTCATGGCAGAGGATTGTGGTTGACTATGCTGACAGGTTGGACATACTTTGAGAGCCAGATGCTCGGTTCATGGATGTGATCATGGTGTCATGGATTTTGGTATGACATGATTGGTTATATAGGTACATCCTTGATGTTCATTAGCTTGGATTTTCTGATTTGGTTGTGGTGGTATATCATCTTGGTTGAGGATCATGGTTATTTGGTTTCTTTTAAGGAGCTCATGATGTGCACTTTGAGTTCTTTGATAGTTTGATGCCTTGGTTGATTCTCATGGTTAGAAGATGGTTTTTCATCATATGTCATGGATAGCTTGGATACACGGTTTAGTGGGAGCTTGTGACAGTGATGGGGTGACAGTGCAGGATTAGTTCCTGGTTTGGTTTGGATCTTCATATAGAAGATGGATTTTATGATGCCAGAGGTGACTTGGTACCACGGTTGAGTGGGAGTTGTTGGCATTGATATATTTATTGAGTGTTTGCAAATGTTGGAGGTTTTCCTTAGATCCTGTTGCTGCAGAAGCGTCTTTGACATTTGCATGGTGCACTTGTTATCTTCATGGTGTTTGAAGATGGTTAGATCTTGAGGACTCATGGAGTTCTTGGTTATCTTCATGGTATGTGGAGATGGTTCTTCTTAGTATGTGGAGATGGTTTTTCTTCATGGTGTGTGGAGATGGTTGCATCTTGAGGACTCACAAGGTTCTTGGCAAAGGTGTGGTTTATATTTTTATTTGGCATGTTATCCTTGGTATGAGGATGGTTTCATTATTATGTCATGGTATTCTCTTGATACGCGTTTAGAGTTGTGACATGTTATGGTGTGTTCATATGGAGCATGTTATCTCTTTAGTTGAGATGCTAAGATCATGTTGTCATGGTTATGTTCCTGAGGCCATGGTTGGAACTTTGACATTGATCTTGGTTTAGTTTCTTGGTATTGAGTACACTGATCATAAGCTGGATACTTCATGATATTGCTATGTTGCATTTGGATTTGGCATGGATTGATTGGTTACAGGTGCTCATGGATACTTAGAGATGGTGGTGACGCTGATTTCTCTTGGATTAGAGAAGTATTTGTTGGGACAGTTGATGGTTTCAGCAGAAAGTCCGAGGGGCAGTCACCTGATATGGACTTGAGAGGAGATTGTTCTTAGATGAGTCTTGGTTGGAGACTTGGGTATCTTGATGAGCATTCTCATTCCCCACTCTTGGTCTACTCGGTGGTTTGCTACTTGAGAGGTATAGCCCATTGTTTCTCTAAGTTGCATTATATTTATGCTTGTCTTTCATGGATATGGATCTTGAGCTACGGTACATGAGTTAGTTCTAGAGGGTTCATTTTAGAGATGGTTTTAGCATTGGTTATCTCCATGTGCATACGTTGTTATGCTGGTTATGTTTGGGAGATGGTTTTATATTGGGCATTTTTCTAGGATTAGGAATGGTTATTCCTTGGTTTAGGAATGGGTTTATTGAGTTTGATCTTCTTGTGAGAGGCTTACATCCATGATGAGTTATATGGTATGGTTTGGGTGTTGTTGAGGCTTCTTGTTGGGGTTCTATGGAGGAGATCATACTTGCACAGTTTACATCTAGACGTTTGTGTAGAAGGACATGATACATGTTATGATTTGCATGGTTTCTCTGGTCTTGGTTATCTTCTTGGATGTTCAGTTTTTCCTACATTGGATTTGAGATTGGTTGGAGATTGTGATCACTGGTTTGTGCTAATGTATGTCATGTGAGAGATGACATGGTTATTTCTTTCTCTTTCCTTTATTGGTTATGGAGAATTTGGGAGACTATTGGAGACTTTTTATGAGAGTTATTCTTGCGGGATATTAGTTTATGTATTGTGGATGTCCTTGATACTACATGGATTCACTTCTTTGAGATGTGTTGAGTGGATTGGTTATAGATTTGACATTATCTTTTGCAGTGGGAGCTTCTTGGTATATATGTGGCAGGTATTGCTCTTGAGGCTTGTGATTGCAGGTTATAGATTGGATATGTCAGTGATATGAGATTCACTTGTTATACCTTTGAGGTATGGATAGTTGGATGGGTTTGGCACTTGCTATGGGTTCTATTTCAACTATGGATATTTTGACAACTACGGATACATGTGATTACCTTTGGATCAAGTTTTTGTGCTTGGAATTTCAGTTGGTACACGATTTTATGATCTTCTAATGCAACAGGTTGGGTGGTTTTTCTCTTTGGATGGCTTCTATGTATGTCCAATGGGAGTGGCATAATAGGAGGTGAGATCATTCATGTTTGAGATGCTGGATACTTGGATTTTTTCACGGGTACCAGGATGGAGCACTTGGTGTATTTTGATCCATGATGGTGGATGTGCTAGGAGGGATTGTTCCCTTGTTCATTTATGTGGCTACAGATTGACCCTATGCAATGTATACAACAAGTGGGAGATTGTTGAGATAATAGGTGTTGCACACATTGCATAATATTGTTATTTTATTATTTTATTTTATTATGTAATGTTGTACCTAGATGGGCATGCAACATGTAAAGATTCTCATAGAATATTCTTGATGAGTTGTATTGTAACATTGTGATAATATTTGATGTAATTATTTAATATTGGGGAAAAGAATTAAATCCCCAATATTAAATGTGGGGTCATTGGGTTAGGTAGCACATGGTTTTAGCACATGGCTTATGTAATACCACTTGGTGGTTTTGTGGGACTTGCTACTATATAAGTAGCCACAAGGGTAGTTGTTGTAGAGAGAGAGATAAGAAGAAGACAAAAGGCAAGAGTCGAGCGGGACAAGACTTGACAGGTTAGCCAAGGGAGCATTTGTGAAGGTTGAAAGCATGGAATGGGATGTGTGGATTCATGCTTGTTCACATAGTTTGCTCATTTGTGGCTACGGCCATTGATGCAGGAGCATCTTGCATGGAAAAAAAAAAAAATTTGAAAAAAAAAAAAAAAATTGGAAAAAAAAAAAAAAAAAATTGGAGGAGAGAAAAAGTGACGAAAATTAGAGGAGAAATAATAAAAAAAAATTTAAAAAGGAAAAAGGAGAAAAGAAAGGAAAAGGTGATTTCTATTTTCGAGGTGCATAATAGAAAAAAATAAAAAATAAATGGTTGTCATTCCATTTATCGAGGTGAGTGGGTAGAATTCTAGAAAGTTATGAATATTGTAGAAAGTTTTGGAAGTTGTAGAAGGTTGTGGAAGTTGTAGAAGGTTGTGGAGGAATTCTAGAAGGTTGTGGATAAGTCATGCATGGGGTGGTAAGTGCCTATTTAAGCAAGGCATATGAGCATTTCTAAATCAAGCTCAAGGGGAAGCTTGAGGAGTAGAAGCTCGAGAAGAAGGTGAAAGCTCAAGGAGAAGTTTGAGGAGTGGAAGCTCAAGGAGTAGCTTGAGAAGGAGAAGCTCGAGAAGTGGAAGCTTGGGAAGGTGAAGGCTTCAAAGTGTGAAAGAGAAGGAGAAAGTGAAGAGTGGGTTTTCCTGAGTTTGTGAACAAAGTGCCGAATGTGAGGCAGTTTACAACAGGATTGTGGTGGAATTGTGAGTGTGTAAATAGAGCGCCGAATGTGAGGCAGTTTACACTTGGATCTTGGATTAGGTTTGTGAGAAGAGCTAGTGACTGTGGTTTAGAAATAAGGAGGTTGCTTGGTGGCTTGCGAGCACAAGTTGAGATCTCAGAGGTTTCTACCAGAGTGTGGATCTGGACTAGCTTGGGTTTGGATTGGATCTTGCGAGATCTTGCAAAAATGTTGTTGTAATTAGATTTTCAAGTATAATAAAAGAGTTCTTTGGGAAGCATTTTATTTTCTTTTTCTTCATATTGTTGCATTCTTGGTTGTGAGTTGGTAAGGGTGGTGTGGCTCTTCATCAAGTGGTATCAGAGTGTACCTACATTAGCCATGAAGGCTTCCATGGTTGTATGGCAATGGTATTTTTGCTAAATAATACGTGATGATGGATGTTTTTGGAGGCTGAGTTTTTTCCTCAATGAGGATTTCCCAGGGTATATCTTGTGTCACATTTTATGGGTATGTTGTCTATTCTCTTGCATGTGGATTTTAATTCCATATTTATTTTAGATCTATTATGGGTTATGTGGAAACGGTTATATTCTTTATTGCCAAGTTTCTTTACAATTGGTATCAAAGCCTAGTTTTGGCCTGGTCATGGGTTCAAATCTCCCTGGTGCCTTCCTGACCCGCATAAGCACCTGGTATGCACGTCGAGGGGGAGATTGTTGGGTGATGCGATGTGCTCCCCTGCCCATAGGTGGTTAATTATGTGGTGTTCCATGTTCACTAATAGTCATGGCTTTTGGTGCAACGGAAAATGGGCCCTACAATATCTCCCACTTGTTGTATACATTGCATAGGGTCAATCCATAGCCACATAAATGAACAAGGGAAAAATCCCTCCCAGCACATCCACCATCATGGATCAAAATACACCAAGTGCTCTGTCCTAGTACCTACAACAAAATTAAAGTATCCAGCATCTCGAACATGAATGATCTCACCTCCTATTATGCCACTCCCACTGGACATACATAGAAGCCATCCAAAGAGAAAGCCACCCAACCTGTCGTATTAGAAGATCATAAAATCCTGTACCAACTAAAAATTCCGAGCACCAATAACCTAATCCAAAGGTAATCACATGTATCCATAGTTGTCAAAATATCCATAGCTGAAATAGCACCCACAACAAAGTGCCAAACCCATCCAACTATCCATACCTCAAAGGTATCACAAGTGAATCTCATATCACCGACATATCCAATCTATAACCTGCAATCACAAGCCTCAAGAGCAATACCTGTCACATATATACCAAGAAGCTCCCACTGCAAAAGATAATATCAAATCTATAACCAATCCACTCACAACATCTCAAAGAAGTGAATCCATGTAGCATCAAGGACATCCACAATACATAAATTGATATTCTGTAAGAACAACTCTCATAACAAGTCTCCAATGCTCTCCCAAGTTCTCCACAACCAACAGAGGAAAGAGAAAGAAATAACCATGTCATCTCTCACATGACATACATGAGCACAAATTAGTGATCACAATCTATAACCAATCTCAAATCCAATGTAGGCAAAACTAAACATCCAGAAAGATAACCAAGACCAGAGAAACCATGCAAATCATAACCTGTATCATGTTCTTCTACACACACCTCTAGATGTAAACTGTGCAAGTATGATCTCCTCCATAAAACCCCAACAAGAAGCCTCAAAAACACCCAAAGCATACCATATAACTAATCATGGATGTAAGCCTCTCACAAGAAGATCAAACTCAATAAACCCATTCCTAAACCAAGGAATAACCATTCCTAATCCAAGGAAAATGCCCAATATAAAACCATCTCCCAAATTTAACCAGCATAACAATGTATGCACATGGAGATAACCAATGCTAAAACCATCTCTCAAATGAACCCTCTAGAACTCACTCATGTACCGTAGCTCAAGATCCATATCCATGAAAGACAAGCATAAATATAATGCAATTGAGAGAAACAATGGGCTATACCTCTCAAGTAGCAAACCGCCGAGTAGACCAAGAGTGGGGAATGAGAATGCTCATCAAGATACCCAAGTCTCCAACCAAGACTCATCTAAGAACAATCTCCTCTCAAGTCCATATCAGGTGACTGCCCCTCGGACTTTTTGCTGAAACCATCAACTGTCCCAACAAATACTTCTCTAATCCAAGAGAAATCAGCGTCACCACCATCTCTAAGTATCCATGAGCACCTGTAACCAATCAATCCATGCCAACTCCAAATGCAACATAGCAATATCATGAAGTATCCAGCTTATGATCAGTGTACTCAATACCAAGAAACTAAACCAAGATCAATGTCAAAGTTCCAACCATGGCCTCAGGAACATAAACATGACAACATGATCTTAGCATCTCAACTAAAGAGATAACATGCTCCATATGAACACACCATAACATGTCACAAATCTAAACGCGTATCAAGAGTATACCATGACATAATAATGAAACCATCCTCATACCAAGGATAACATGCCAAATAAAAATATAAACCACACCTTTGCCAAGAACCCTGTGAGTCCTCAAGATGCAACCATCTCCACACACCATGAAGAAAAACCATCTCCACATACTAGGAAGAACCATCTCCACATACCATGAAGATAACCAAGAACTCCATGAGTCCTCAAGATCTAATCATCTTCAAACATCATGAAGATAACAAGTGCACCATGCAAATGTCAAAGATGCTTCTGCAGCAACAGGATCTAAGACAAACCTTCGACATCTGCAAACACTCAATAAATATATGAATGCCAACAACTCCCACTCAACTGTGGTACCAAGTCACATCTCACATCATAAAATCCATCTTCTATATGAAGATCCAAACCAAACCAAGAACTAATCTTGCACTGTCACCCCATCACTGTCACAAGCTCCCACTAAACTGTGTATCCAAGCTATCCATGACATATGATGAAAAACCATCTTCTAACCATGAGAATCAACCAAGGCATCAAACTATCAAAGAAATCAAAGTGCACATCATGAGCTCCTTAAAAGAAACCAAATAACCATGATCCTCAACCAAGATGATATACCACCATAACCAAATTAGAAAATCCAAGCTAATGAACATCAAGGATGTACTTGTATAACCAATCATGTCATGCCAAAATCCATGACACCATGATCACATCCATGAACTGAGCATCTAGCTCTCAAAGTATGTCCAACCTATCAGCATAGTCAACCACAATCTTCTGCCATGACTGTACCTGGTAACAACATTTCATCCCTTCTACATGAAGATAAAATCATGTGACTTAGGGCATAGACAACCCAAATCCAAGTCACCAATCTGTATATGCATCAATAATGAAAGATCAATGGGCAAAGACAACCCATAACCAAGGCATAAATACAACCTGTAAGTATAGACCGCTTACAACACTGCACAACTTGTAGATCCAACAAGTCATCATGCATATCC
Source organism: Cupressus sempervirens (assembly GCA_028749045.1). Classification (NCBI taxonomy): domain Eukaryota; kingdom Viridiplantae; phylum Streptophyta; class Pinopsida; order Cupressales; family Cupressaceae; genus Cupressus; species Cupressus sempervirens. The sequence continues at coordinate 893,750,591 of CM053785.1, forward strand.
AAACCAAACACTGATAACCATATCATCATGAGACCAAACTTGAGTATACAATGACATCAAAACTTAAATCTCCAATGCCATAAACTCACAATGTTACCATAGTCAAAATATATCTATAAACTATTCAGATCAATATATCAACAAATAAATCATGCCAAACTTGCACCAAATCTGAACCAATATGTAGAGCTCTCCAAGAGCTTTCCGTTGACTACTCGAAGTCCAAAATCTGACTCCGTATGCCCGAGTTATGCCCCAATTCGTGCTCAAAATAAATAACATCTGACTTTAGGGCTCTAAAAGCCTAACAAAATTTTAAAATCACAAAACCAAACCTACACCATGTTTTAGTGCTATGAAATAGCTTTCCAATGCCTATAAGAACTCTGAAATCCAATATTCTGATAGAAAGTTATGGCCATTTTACTAAGACAGTCTTTTTACCATTTTCAGTACGATTTTTTATTTTTTATTTTTTTAGTGATGAAAATTTCAACGAGATTAAATTTGACGGCCATCATGGGCTGAAACCTAAAAACTCTTTTATTTCCTCTAAACATGGCCAAACTAGGGCATATTATATATCAAAATTTATGGAAATGTTGACCCAGATCCAATGGTGAGGTCTATTTTTACCTAGGAGGTCATTTCTGCATGCTACCCCCCAAAACCCTCATTTTAAATGAAACATCCGAAAAATCTTTTTGTCCAACAATTTCACATTGCCAAATTTTTTAACATCCCATCATAACAGCAAATCCAAAACCCTTAGATCTGAAATAAATCATTCATATATCTTGCTCTTTCTTTTATCCTCTCATGCATTCCCATGGATTCAATCTAGGGTTACAATAATAAAACTATATCTCTGATACCACTTGTAAGGAAACTTGGCAATAAAGAATATAACTGTTTCCACATAACCCATAATAAATCTAAAATAAACACGGAATTAAAATCCACATGCAAGAGAATAGACAACATACCCACAAAATTGTGACACAAGATATACCCTGGGAAACCCTCATTGAGGGAAAAAACCCAGCCTCCAAAAGCATCCATCACCATGTATTATTCAATGAAAAATACCATTGCCATACAACCATGGAAGCCTTCATGGCCATAGCCACAACCAAGCAAACTATGTGAACAAGCATGAATCCACACATCCCATGCCATACTTTCAACCTTCACAAATGCTCCCTTGGCTAACCTGTCAAGCCTTGTCCCACTCGACTCTTGCCTTTTGTCTTCTCCTTGTCACTCTCTCTCTCTACAACAACTACCGTTGTGGCTGCTTATATAGTAGCAAGTCCCACAAAACCACTAAGTGGTATTACATAAACCATGTGCTACCTAGCCCACTGACCCCACATTTAATATTGGACATTTAATTCTTTTTCCCAATATTAAATAATTACATGAAATATTATCACAATGTTACAATACAACTCATCAAGAATATTCCATGGGAATCTTTACATGTTGCACATCCATCTAGGTACAACATTACATAATAAAAATAAAATAATAAAATAACAATATTATGCAATGTGTGCAACACCCATTATCTCAACATTAGGTTCCTTTTTCCTTGTTGGGTAGTGCTTGCCGATATGACCAGTTTTCAAATAGCTAAAGCATGTGGTTTGACTCAACCATCTGTTGTAGCTACCATCGAAGGGTGTTCTTATAAAATTTTCAGGGACATGTCCATAATCTTGACAATAATGAAAACTATGTCTTGTATTGTAATCTCAGTTATAGGAATTTTAATAGCTTCTTCCCTTTATTGAATTCTTTGATGACCAAGTGAACTTGGATTTGCATTCAAAGGCTCTATGTCCAAACTTCTAACAATTTTAGTAGTGTCCTTAAAATTTTGGTTCATGCATGGTTCTAGTTCTGCATTCATGTGCCTGATGACCTTATTTTTTGTACTTGAGAAAATGAGTCATATTCTTAGGGTTAGCATTTTGATTAGCATTCTTGCTCCTACAAATAATAGCTATATGTCCTTTCTTTCCACAGTGACGAAAAGTAGGTTTAGAATTCTTATCTTTATTATTTCTTTCCTCAATAGCTTTGGATGATTCTCCTTCTTCAATGCTTATGTAGCCTAATCTTGATGTGTCTTTATTGGATCTAGGGGATTTTAGTAGTTGTTCAAAGTACTTGATGGATTCATTTGGCTTGTTGAAACTTTCAAAAAAATTCCTTTCTCTTTTTAGGTCATTTTGTAGTTATTCGTTTTGTAACTTCAATGTAGTTATCTCAATGTCCTTAACATTCAACTCATGATGGGCATTCATCATTTGACTTAGGGTGTCCAATTACATGTTTAAGATCCTAGATAGCTCTGCTGACTTTTCTTCTAGTCTAGTTGCCAAAATGCCTTTGTCTTCTTCAATCATGGTTTTGTCTTCTATAGTTTTCTTCTTTTGCTCAGTCACTTCACATAGCATCATGGCTTGTGATTCTTGTTCTAGCTTGAGATTTCTAATCTCCTTAGCTTGTGCTCTGTTCTTTTCCATGAGATCTATAATTGCTACATCAAATTCATAGGAGTTACCACCTACAAATAACTTTTTGGTGTCAATCTCTCTATATTGTGTTTCATTTCCTTCTATAGCAATATCTTTCCTTCTTTTTTAACAAACTTCTCAAGGCATCTTTGGCTTCATTCAGTTGTTTTAGTAAGAGATGTATTTCAATCTCCTAATTTTCTTTTCCAACTTGTAAACCTCCATTTCAAGATCTTTTCTCCAAGCTGTAAGGCTTCTCCTGATGAGAACTTAGCTTTGATACCAATTGTTAGAAATACAAATGGGAAATATATACTTTTGAGAGGGAGGGTGAATCAAAAGTAGTAATCTCTAACCAATAAAACTTTTAACTTTTAAAATAATGCATGCATAAATATATTGAAATAACACGTAAAGTAAATGCATCCACATAAACACTTGACACTAGATATGATTACTCAGAAACTCTCCAATGAGAAGGTAAAACTAGGGTAGGGATGACACCCACAATTCTTCACTATTGTAGCAGTAAAGTTCACATGTTAATGTTACATAATTTGACCATTCTCATGATCTTCCCTATGAAAGGCCTACCTTGTTAAAGGCTTACAAAGGATTGTTAGATCCCACCTTGTGAAAGGATTTTAACACCCTATTAAAAGTGTGCCTAGCTAAAGGACTTTAGAACATTCACTTGGAATGTCACCGTGTTAAAGGATTTCACTATGACTATTAAGTCAACCTTAATCCTAAGGATTTCATATTGCTAATACAGTTGTTAGAAAATATAGTAGAATGTTTTATTTGATACACTTACAATCTAGTATTACTAATTTTAGATCTTAATTTAGTCCATCTTGATCCTTTCTGATTTGATATGAAACTATTGTATCCTAGATCCTTTGTTTTGCAAATTGATTCTGCAATTCTATCATTCTTCTAAGTCACCTTGAATTTATATTGATCAATTCACCCCTTTCACTTCCTTCAAATCTTTTCTAATATCACCTTCGCACATACACAGTCATTTATCCTCTCTCTCATAGTGAACTATGGGGCTTCGTCTCCCTTTAAAAAGAATTTGGTGGCTTAGGGTTGGGTATGAATCTATGATTTAGATTCATCCATTTTTCTAGCTCAATTCCTTCTATTTTTCTAATTGGTTGAATGGTGATCACATACGGAATCCAAATAGATTTGATCTTATCTTCAAAGCTTTGAGATCTATCCATAAGTCAGCTCAAAAATCTTTTACATGGTTTTTTGTGTCATCACAAACAACCAAGTCCATTATGTGTTACTTGACACTTGATAATACTGATGCTCAACACATACTATAATTCTATCTAGCTCGGCACCTAAACTTGGTCAACATCAACTGTTCACTCAGCACTTGAACTACTTGACACTGTCTATTTTCTTGACACTTGATTGACTTGACATCTATACATATTATACTCGGCATATGTTGCTCGGCATGAACTTAGTAAAAAGCTTAGGTGTGTTGACACTCAATTGTCAAAACCAATCTAAGATCAACATTCTTTTCACTATTTAGATCATTCTTCAATCTTTCATTTTCTAATCTTAGATTCATGATTTCTTCATTTGTATTGGTGAGCTAATCAATGAAGTTTTCCTATTGAAGGGATAGATGCTAAATTTTATTGTTCTTTGCTTATATCTCTTCTTTTATCTTATTTTTCTCTTCCATGACTTCACACAATCTTACTAACTAAATTTCTTGATCTCTTCTTAGGTTTCTTACTTCTTCTTGAAGTTTTCCACTTTTTTCTAATAATTCTTTGATTGCTTCATTGGTTTCATCTAAATTTCTTTCTAAATGGATGTCTTCAATTCTTTCTTCAATGTAGAGTTTTTCATTCACCTAAATTGCAAGATCTTTTTTTCTTTTCAAGGATTGAGAAAGTTGCTCCTTTTCTTTCTTGAGTTGCCTAATAGCCAATTCCAAATCCAACTTTTCATTGTCAATAGCCTTATCGAGTTTGAATACCTCCATTGCCTCTAATCTTTGCTCAAACTATTAATCTTTTCTTTGAGACCCACAAAAATATGATACCAATTGTTGGAAATATATATATGATTGGTTAAGTTACTAAGAGGGGAGGAGTGAATCAGTAACCTATAAAACTTAATCCTTTATTACCAATTAATCCCTCTTGTGTATTCTGATCTAATTGCATGCATGAAAAACTGAAAAACTAAAAATATTCATAATGCTTGACACACAATATGGTGACCCAGAAACCTTCCAAATAGAAAGTAAAACTAGGTGGGGATGATACCCACAATCTTTAGTACTATAGTATAAAATTGGCCTATTTTGGCTTATAATGATCACTTCTGATGATCTACCCTATTAGGAGCAATAAGGACTACTAGGTCCACCTTACAAAAGGATTTACAAATATATAATGAAGTATGTACTTGGTAGAGTGATTTACAAAATACTGAACATAAGTCTACCTTGTGAAAGGGTTTTATCTGATCCACCTATTAGGATGAAATAGTGGTTGATCTTTGATCTATAACTTGGTTTTTTGAGTGAGATTCCTTTAAGTGTAATGATCACCTAGCTTTGATTGATAAATCTTTTCTGCTCCTTATACTATTGTAGCCTTTGTACTTCACACTTATGCTCTTCTCTACTTGTTACATTATTTTTATTTCTTTCATACATCTCATACCATTTTGATGTGGTACAATATATTACATATATACCAATCCAAATTATAATTTAACAAAGTTGGCCCAATTATAGGAACTTGGGTTCGAAGACTAGCTCAGTTAGGTTTTGACACTCGACATCCAATGTCAATGCTTGGCATCATCATGCACTCGGTAGACATAGAAACTCGATCCATACTAATCACTTTCATTTAGTTTGAACTCAGTCTACACTGGTGATTCAGTGAATATTATGAAACTCAACATATAAACTGAATCACTAGATTCACATTGCATAGCTTGGTCAATGCTATCACTATGAGCTTAGTATAAACTGAATCACTTTGTTAACAATGAGTGGCTCAGTCAACACTAGATTCACATTACTACAATTGTGAACTTGGTAAGCATTGCACAACTTAGTTTGCATTGAGATTCTTGGTAAACACTAAGAAGCTCAGTTTGCACTACTGATCACCATCCAGGTAGAAACTACTCAATGGAAACTAAATACAATTCCTTGAATTTGGTAGCAATCATAGAACTTGGTAAAGCTTGAAGTGCTTGGTTAATACTATTACTGTACAATAATCTCAATATATACTAACTGTCTGAATAAGTGTGTGTGTGTGTGTCACTAATAACAACCTTGACTGCAATGTCAACAGTTGGAAGTGCTATGGTAAACATGTTGGTAAAATGGGGAAGGATGTGCAAGGGATGTGAACTATTTGAAAAATGCCTCAATGATATGTAGTCTCATCAATTAAGATGATTGCAGCATATGCACAAAATAGATTTGTTCAAAAACCCTTAGAAACTTCTAAGCATAGGTAGATGGCAGGGGGTAAAGAGGGTAGGGTGTTTTGTAGTGGTGAATATTCATAATTTTGTGAATTTTAGAAATTTTTTGCTAGTAATTTGGCTAATAATTTAAGATTTAATGCAACTAAAATTGCCACATTTTTATTAAATTTAGTTCTAAAATATTTGAAATCGCTCAATAATTTATTTTATTAAAAAATTTAAACTCAAAGATTCACCACAATATTTGATACATTATTAGATTTTATTCACCTAAATATTATATATTATCAAATAAATTAAAATGAATTCACCAATAATTATCATAATTATTAGTTACTTTAGGGATATGCTAGCAATATTTAGTTTTCACTATTTATTTAAAATATAATATAATTATCCTCAATTTCCATGAGATAAAACATGTTCAATTTTGATTTGTAATATTCCATGACAATTAGCAAACTTCTTATTATTCTTGAGATTTGCCAATACTTTCTACTAAAAATTATGATCCCAAAATAATCACCAATGTAAATAATATTTAAAAGAAAAAAATTGAGAGATTTTCTTATAAAAATAATTTGTTTTTTTTAATAATGAAAGATTTGCCAATAATTTATATCTTTTTTTGGAGGGGGGTTTCTTAAAGTTTACCCTGAAAGTAGGACTTCGTAACCTTTTCTGCCTTCTCCCAACCTATGCTAAAATGAGACCTTTAGAACATGCATGAACTGCCATCAAAATTTTCAAAAAAATCTTTGGTCAGACATCAAAGTTACCAATGTTTTGATATACATGTATATAAAATATGGAAAGATACAGAGGTCATCTAAATTGTTTCAAAAAATAATTGAAAGGGATGTGGTCTCATGGAATTCATTAATTGTAGGATATGCAAAATGTGGATTTGTTAAAAGGGTATCCAAAATTAGAAACCTTTAATCAAATCTATTGGCATATTTAATGTCATATTTCACAACCTCTCTAGCATCCTAATAGTCTATGAAAAAATGAATGCCTTAGGATTGGACATGAATTTCTGTCAAAGTATAACCAAATGTGGATATTTATTAGATTATATAACTATAAAATCACTAATTGATTTGTATGGAAATTGTGGAAACATGATCAAAGCATGAAGAGTTTGATAGACTACCAAAAAAAAATGCCATCTCATAGAACACCAAGATTGTAGGATATGCAAAAAATAGATCTCTTTAAAAGGCATTGTATTCCTTTAAACAAATGCCATTGTAAAATGTAAAGTCTAACTCTATAACCTTTTCCAACATCCTAGTAGAATTGTGGAAATCATTAGATTTTATATCTATAAAATCCCTAATTGACTTGTATGGAAATTGTGGAAACATGCTCAAATCATGAAGTGTTTGATAGATTGTCAAATAAAGGTAGCATCTCATAGAATACTAGGGTTACAAGATACACACAAAATGGATCTCTTGAAAAGGCATTGTATATCTTTAAGAAAATGCTATTGGCAAAGTAAAGTCTGAATCTACAACCTTTTCTAGCATCCTACTAGCTTGTGCAAAATTAGATTCTTTATAACAAAGTATATAAATACATCAATCTATTAAAAGTGGATTTTCCTATGATGTTTTTGTTACCAATGCCTTGCTAGACATGTGTGAAAAATGTAGATACATACATAGAGCATGTGAACTGCTTGATAAAATGCTTCAAAAATATGTCAGTAGATGGAATGCCATTTTTACAAGAAATGGATAGAACATATTTTTATATGATGCTTTCAAACTCTATGAAAAAATGAAGCATTGAGGAACATACTCTTACCATGCAAGCTTCATATGGGTTTTTTTTACATGTAGTCACATAGGTTTCATGGATGAAGGCTTTAAATATTTCAATAACATGAGTGACTCTTATTTCATTATGCCTAAAACCAAGCACTATGTATGTATGCTTGACCTCCTCAGCCAAGATGGCTATCTTGAGAAAACTATAAATTTTATCGTCAAAATGCCAATGAACATGTTTCCTCAATGTGTAGATTACATAATAATATATAGTTGGGATTATTTACAGAAAGTCTTCTTTTTGAGATGGATTCAAGAATTCCATAACTTATGGTCTTCTATCAAACTTGAATGTAGACATAGACAGGTTGAAAAAAGCACATACAGAGAGGAGATTGATGAATGATATAGAAATTAAAAGATACCTACAAATTGAAGAATGTAAGGTGTTTGAGTGAACAAGGAAAGGGTAGAATCATCCCACCAAGTTTATTATAAGGAAAATCAAATTAGTATATATAATAGAAATTTCCTAATAGGGAAGAATGATAGTGGCTGATGTTTCTAAATGCTAAGTTATGTGAGAATTTTTTGTTGGCATAGGCTCTTATATATACCATTATAGTAATTTGAGAAATCACATGCATTAATAGAGACCATAGGATTGGCATGATTTTTGTAGGACATGTGCATTAGTTTGTTCCATTTATCATTGTACTCATTAAGATGGACTCATCGAGGGTAAATTTGAAGTGAAGCAGAGCATGGGATGTGTGGGAAGGAAATCTATTGGAAGATGATGGATTAGATACAAGATGAGGGAAGAAGAGAATACAAAATGATGATGAACATAAATGAGATGGAGATGGCCATGGGGAAGTATGCAATTTCTTATTTTTTTTGGGTGAAAAATGATCTTAATGTTCATGCCTTTTTTTAAGATACACACAAAGTGGGTTTTTTCAAAAGGCTTTACAAGGTTTTAATCAAATACAACTAGTTGGAGCAAAGCCAAACTCCTCAACTTATGCAAGTGTTCTCCCAGCATATGTTCAAATCAAAGCTTCAAAAAATGATGCAGTCATCCATCAAAACATAATTAAATGTGGAATATGTTCATATATCATAGTGGGAAGTGAGCATAAAATATAGAATCATGCACAAAGCATGTAGATTATTTGATGAAATTCTTCAATAAAATTTACTCTCATGGACTTTGATGAATTAGAAATATGTACAAATTGCATTTTTTCAAAATGCATTGGAAAATTTTAAGCAAATGCCAACCTACTTCCAATTATGTTGGATTGGAAGCTCTAGAGAAAGGAATAAACCTACATCGTGACATGTCTGTAAGAAGATTTTCATAAGATGTCATATTTTGCAACACCCTAATGACATGTATACAAAATTTGTAATGATACAAAAGTCATGTGAAATATTTGAAAAACATTTTCAAAGGGATGTGGTTTCATGGAATTCAATTATTGTAGGATATGTATAGAATGGATTCATTGAAAAGGATATAGAAACCTTTCATCAAATTCTATTGGCAAATGTAATCCTATACTTTACAACCTTTGTGAGCATCCTAATAGCCTGTGCAAAATGGAAGCTCTAATACTAGATATGAACCTCCATCAAAGCACAAACAAAAGTGTATTTTTCTTGGATGTTGTAACTATAAATTCTTAATAGACATGTATGCAAGAAGTGGAAGAAAACTCAAAGCACATGAAATGTTTAACAGACTTCCTTAAAGAGATGCCATCAAAATCAAAGCAAGTGAAATGTTTGACAGACTTCCTTAAAGAGATGCCATCTCATGGAATGCCATTGTTGCAGGATATGCACAAAATAGGTCTTAGAATATATTGTTTATAATGTTAATGCAAGCTTCAAAACCTTCACCAACATCTTACTAGCCATCTAAAAATAGGATCTTTTGAGTATGGATACAAATTGATTCACTAAAAAAATAGATTTATTTAAAAAATTTGTAGCTTGATAGAAATGTATGCAAAATGTGGAAACATACATAGGGTATGTGAAATATTTGACTAAAAATACCTCAAAAAGATGTCATATCATGGTTATAGGAAATGGACAAAATAGGTTTAGTAATAATGCTCCCAAACTCTTTGAAAAATGAAGCACTCTAGAACATATCCTAACCATGTAAGCTTCACAACTATTTTGTTTGCATGCAATTATCTAGGTCTAGTGGATGAGGGCTATACATACTTTAATATCATGAGTAACACCTATTGCATTGTGCTGAAAACTAATCACTATGTGTTCTTGGTCAAAAATCTTAGTGGAGCTCACAATCTTGAGTAAACTTTGAATTTTATCATCAAAGTACCAATTAAACTTGCAGCCATTATGTGGGCATAATTCCTTGGTATTTTCAGATTACATAAGAAAAAACCAAGCTATAGGAAATAAAATGACATTTAGAGAGCCCTCTAGTCTGGCTAAAGAAGCCAGAATTCATAACTGTAGATGATTTGGTTTGGGTTGTGGGTTTTGCTTTCCGTAGATTTTGAATTTGATCCTCTTCTAGAGGGATTGCTTATGAGCTATGCCTTTTTGAAGCCAAATTTACTAATATGTAAGATCAAAATAAAATAGGTGGAAACACTAGATTGAACCACATATGCTCTACATATAGAAAAAGAGAAAAAGAAACCCACCACCACTGAGAAACAAACTCAGGCTAAAAATTAACCCAAACCTACACTATAATTCACATTTTTAGTATCCTCTAGTGAGAAATTTTTGACACAAATGTTCTCTTCTCATGACTCAAAGCTAGGTGCTCTATAAGGGTTGAATATTAATGCTTGGTTTTATCAGAGCTAAAACCTCCATAATATATTTGTTGGTTACATGGAGAAGAATGTATCATAACCAATTACATTGAATGAAAACTATATATTGTGTATAAAGGATTGAATTTCAATGATTGTTTTTTTTTTTCAACCTTAGAGTTATGGAAAGTAAGGTGCCATCTAAGTAGTGGTTGCTTCAAAAGTTCTATTCATATAAGGAAAACAATTCAAAAACATACATTGCTCTCTTATAGCTCCTTTCTAATAAAATATAACTGATCAAAGAAAATTTTGTAACTTTATCACCCACTCTTCCTGCTATGACTATAGTAATCCCACAATTTCTATTTATTTTCCAATTACTAGTTAAATGTTTAATGGCTATTACTAAAAAATTATCAGTCAGAACATGGATTACATAAATATTTCAATATGTTTAGTATTATCATATATTAAAATTACATTAACTCTTAGAAAAATGCTTTAAGTGTAACTTGCACCATTTTTATGCTCCTAGTAGAGGATTGTTGTGTTACACCATAATGAAGAAAAACTATATGAAAACAACAAGAAACATCTTCAAATGGGATACAAACTTTATCTAAAGTATAGACTAAATATCTTTGTTTAAACTAATAATATTATTAGTTTTAGTTAATATTAAACACCCCTTACCATAAACACATTAATATAGTTAACTTTACATTGCTACAAATTTAAAAGAGATGTACAAATTAAAAACCAATCAAACAAAATCCACTGGAAATGTTTCTTTGTATTTTTGTCAGTAGGAATGGCTCAAGTGAATACTCAGGCATCTTGCTTTTCTACCAGAGCTTTACCAACTAGAATTTTTTGTATCAACTCAGGTACTAATTTTAGAGTACATAAGAAAATTATTGTCATTTATGGTAGAGGCATTATTGTGTTTAGGATTTGGTCTTTGGAAGATCTATTAATTTTTTTGGCTCAAACAATACACTAGTTTATGACTTGTTCAGATTGCCCCTTTTGAAATTCTACTAAAGATTTTAACTTGGATAGAACACTCTATTTTTTTTATTTTTATTTTCTTTCAGATCTCCATTATCATACAAGCTCTCATTCTTGTTGCTCTTTTTCCAAAAGCCTATTAAAGATTGCAACTTAGCTAGTACAACTTAAGCTTCAACTGAGCTCTCTTTTATGACACTTGTTCACATTCACTCTCCTTTGTGTCAAAAATAAATTTTGAGTATTGAAAATAAATGAAAAGCACATGGACACCCAAAAAATATATGAAGTCCATTTTTACCATCTTAATATTGTCTCCCCTCCCTAATAAAACAATCACAAAAATATATGTAAAATACAATGGGAAAAGTTATAGAGGCTACAGTTTTTAGAATGAGGGGTCATTGCAGAAGTCATCATTTTCCATTTCTGGCAATTCCAATGGAAATATCTTGTAGTACAAGAATTTAGTATATTTCATAAATGATTCCTCGTCATTTTCTTGGGTATTTAGAAATGGAGTGGCCCATCCTATATTGATTAAACTAGGAAGGACTGTAGGGAATTACATAAAAAATGGAATGGTAGCAGGAGTCAACACTCAAGAACAACTTCCTATACCTCTACATTGGAACAAAAGAAGGATGGGAAAACTAGAGAGGAAGCATCAAAACCTACAACCCTAGGTGGGTAGTGATTAATAAATTAATGTTTCCTTCAACTATCCAAGTCATGAGTACATATTGATGAATACCTAGGCCATTAAAATTTAGGAAATTAAGGGAAGTGATCAGTGTATTTACTAAACCTTTCATTTATGCCTATCCCCAAATAGAATATGGGCAACAAGATGGACCAAAATCTTCAGTTGACACTCCCCTATTGAATTAGCTTCCCCTAGTCCTCCCTATGTATAGATTCATTCCGTAAATCCCAACTCCTTGCTATCAAAAATTGAGAAGGTAGTTATTGCAAGCATGGATGCTAATGATATTACTATGGGGGTGTATTGTAGATATGTTACATTCATGATTGAGTCTTTCATTGATGCCAACATAATAATTTTCTGTGGTATCTGACAAAAGAACAATAGAAAGATCATGTTGTTATAGATAGCTAGTTGAGTATTATAACTATTTGAGATGATAGGAGATACTTCTAAGTATCTGGTATATGTAATTAATGTCACAAAAAGAAATGATAATACTAGAATTAGTTATGTAAGTTTTGCTGATGTCAGTTTTGAGATAGAGTTTACAAAGGCATGTTCTAATAAACTTGTTATATCTCTTAGTAGAGTTGATATTCTAAGCATCAAGGTTGAGGAAATGAAGAATACATGTTGATGATGATGTGGCTAAGTTCGTTCATCATAATATTATGTGTACAAAATGTTATTCAAGTTGCAAGGTGGAAGATTAATGTTATCGTTAAGTGTAACGTGTTCTTAATTTGGTCCTATAATAATTAATTAAGAAGGTCTAACAGTTGACTTCTAGAATTTTTTTGAGGACTCAATATAAAGGAAGGACATTTTTCTTTATCATATGGTATGGTTTTTTATTGAGGATAAGAAATAGTAAGAGCAGAATACGAAGTTGACTAGAGTAGTGCAGAAGTGAAGGAAACTTCATTGCCAAGATTTTGTTGAGTGATCCAAGGTTCGATATTTGGATGAAAGGTTTGTGACCTAATCTTTAAGGTCTAATAGTGATTGGTTTAGTTGATAGAAAAAATGAAATAAGAACATAATAGTAAATTTCATGTTTGAGGAGTGAGCTCTTCTTGTAGTTGAAATTGCATGTTTGGGCAGTGGGATCATCTTGCATACATTGTACTAAACTTCTCATAGGGTTGGAATCTCCTAACAGGGATTCAAAGTCTCCTAATAGGGACTCTATGTAATGAATATTGTAATAGACTCCTAATAGGGTTCATTATATAACAAGGAATATTTATATTAGTACATCATCTTGTGGTAATCATTCCTACCAGGGTTTTCCCTCTAATCAAGGGTTTCCCTAGTTAACATATCTAGTGTAATTGTCTATGTGTATTTTATTATGGTTTCTATTTACTTTGGTTGAATGGTTAAGTTTGTTTAGAGAAGATAAATGTTTTAACTATAAGATAACTAATTCAAGCCCCCCCACCCCCACACCACCCCCCCCAGTTATCTTAGTGGACTATTGTTTCTAACAATTGGTATTAGAGCATCAGGTCGTTGAAGATAAAGTTTAACAAATTTGGGAGATCCATGGTGAACATATTGAGGAAAGATAGTCCAAAGTTCTGTGGAACAAATTTGACAGCTAGAAGGACAGGATAAAGATGCATCTATTGTGTATAGGTCTGGGATATTGGATTTTGACAAAATCAATGAAGACAATCACTACTAAAAAGGATTTGGAAACTTTTACTAAGGTAGAAAGTGATCTTTTTATGTGTGACATGAGAGCTAGAGAAGCACCATTGATTGCACTTCCTAAAATTTAATACAATAAGGTAAAAGCACTTGCTACTTCACATTTGATTTAGAAAGATTTGGAAACTAGTTTTAAAGGTGTTGTACATTCTAAGAAGTTGAGGATACAAAGTTGGATTTGTGTATTTCAAGATGCTAAAATGAAGGAAGATGAATTTGTTAGAACATATATAGGTAGGATATCAGAAACTATTTTAGATATTAAATCTTAAGGAGGAACCAAAGAAGATGATGAGGTTATATGGAAGATATTGAAGACTCTAACACCACCATTTAAGTCAGCAGTTTAGATGATATAATTGTTGATATCTTGTACCAAAGATTTTATAAAGGAGCATGAAGAATTGAAGCAATTGAGAATGAGCTTAGATAGTCTAGAGAATTGACCAAAACAAAGACAACTTTCAGTGTCCTGAATATTCAACTTTCAGTGCTAGAGGAGATTTTGCTAGTAGTAGTAGATCTAAGGAGGATAAAAAGATTGAAGGAGTAGTCCTTCTAGTAAAAAGGGAAAAAGGAGGTAATAAATTCTTTAAATGTTGGACTTGTGATGAATATGGTCATTATGCATCTAAGTATCCTAAAGGAGAGAAAAGGTATAAGGGAAATTACAAATCTAGAAAAGATAGAGAGTGTTTGTATGCAAATGAAGATAATGATTCTGATGAACAAGTAGTAAGTGCTAGTGATGATGAAATAGGATTTGTGAAAATTAAAGAAGAATCTCTAGAGAAAGTAGCTTGGGTGTCACAGGTTGAGAAGAAATTTTATTGGATAACTAACAATGATTGTTCACATCATATGATTGGTTATATGAACAAGTTTTTTGACTTCAAAAGTTAAGATGGAGGCATTTTTAGAGTTGAAAATAATGAAATATGCCAAGTTAAAGGTATTGGATGTATACTTTGTTAATGGTTTAAAGTACAATCTTTTGAGTGTTGGAAAACTAGTGGACAAAGGCTACCAGTTGCAATTCATAGAGAAGACATGCATGATGAAAGAAAAATATGGAAAGGTAACTGGAACAAGAACCAGATCTAGAGGTAATGTATTTCAATTGAATCTTACTAAAATGACATGTTTGGTTGCAAAGGTAGACGACAGTTGGTTATGGCAGTTAGAGATTTTCCAAAGATTGTAAAGCCTACTAACACAATTTTCAAGGAGTGTGTTTTAGCAAAGCATAACATAAATTCTTCTCCCAACAAGAAGTTTACCACTACAATGAAGTTGGAGATTTTATACACAAATCTCAATGGTCTTACAAAGACTAAAGGATTCTATGGTGAATGGTATTTTATGATTCTAGTTGATGACTTTTCTAGAATGATTGGGGTTGCATTTCTTAAAGAGAAAGCTAAGGCATTTGATAAGTTTAATATATTCAAGGATAGAGTTGAGAATAAATCTGGTATGAAGATTAAAGGTTTAAGATTAGATAGAGGAGGATAATTTACCTCAAATGAGTTTAACATGTTCTATGAAGAAAATGGAATTTAGAGACAATTATCAACTCTGAGAACCCCTAAATGGAATGACATTGTAGAGAGAAGGAACAAGTCAATTATAGAAGCTACAAGAGCTATGTTTGTAGAGAATGATGTATCAAAGATTTTTTGGAGAGAAGCTATAAAAACAACAGTCTACACTATGAATAGAGTGAAATTCAGGAAAGACACAAACAAGACCCCTTATGAACTATGGTTTGGTCACTCACCTATAATTAAGTATTTTGGAATTTGGGTATAAGTGTTATATCAAGAGATATGATGATATTGGTAAGTTTGATGCTCAAAGTGATGAAGGTATGGTTCTTGGTTATTCATTGAAAATGAAGGCTTATAGATGTTATAATTAGAGAACTAAGACTATTATGGAAAGTGCAAATGTGAGAATTGATGAAAAATTTAGGATACAAAAGAGAATAGTTGATTAGAATTTAGATGATGGTGTTGTTAATAAGACAAGGAATGATGAGGTATTTCTTGAGACTAACAATGATTTGCAAAATGAAGGAGAGCCAAGGCAAGAACAAAGCTCAAAACCTTTAGTGGAGCCAAGAGTTGAGATAGAAACACCTACTTCAAGAATGAATATGATAAAGAATCATGCATCTAAGTAGATCATCAGAAGAAAAGACAAAGGTGTGATGACAAGCAGTAGAGTTAATGAAGAACTATGCTTTATATCTCATGTTGAGCCTAGGAATGCAGATGAAGCATGTAAAGATGATTATTAGAAACAAGCTATGAAAGAGGAATTGGATTAGATATTAAAGAATGAGACATGGGAATTGGTTTCTAGACCAGCAGACAAAAATGTGATAGGAACTAAATGTGTATTTAGAAACAAGATGAATGAACAAGGTGAAGTTGTAAGGAACAAAGCAAGATTGGCATGTAAAGGTTACTCACAACAAGAAGGGATAGATAATGAGGAGACTTATGCTCTAGTGGATAGAATAGAAGTAGTAAGATTATTCTTAGCCTATGTAGCACAAAATAAATTCTAAGTGTATCAGATGGATGTTAATTCAGCATTTCTTAATGGAGGAGTTGAAGAAGAAGTGTACATTGAGGAGCTTGAAGGTTGTCCTTTCACAATATGCATATTGAGGAAAGCATTGTATGGCTTGAATCATGCACCCAGAACCTAGTATGCAATGTTGGACAAATATTTGACAAAACTTGGATATAGCAAAGGTATGACATATAATAATCTCTATTGGAAAGAAATTGAGAATAGTTTGATGATTTTGGTAATGTTTGTTGATGATATCATATTTGAAGGAAATGATGAAGAAAGTGAGAAGTTTGTTGAGGAGATGAAGAAAGAATTTGAAATGAGTATGATAGGAGAGATGAAATATTTTCTAGGATTGTAGATTATACATAATAAAGAAGGAATCTTTATTTCTTAGACTAAGTACTTGAAGGATTTATTGAAAAGGTTTGGTTTGGAAACATGTAAACCCATTGGAATACCTATGGTAACTGGACACAAGTTATTTACAAAGGATGAGACACCTACTATTGAGTAGAAAAAGTAAAGATCATTGATTAGAGGATAGCAATATTTGACTCACACAAGGTCAAATATAGAAAATGCAATTGGAATTGTTGCAAGATTCCAAGCTGATCTAGAGAAGCATATTATGTAGTAGGAAAAAGGATATTTAGATATCTAAAGGGAACATCTGAGTTTGGATTGTGGTATGATAGATTTGATGATTTCACTCTAAGTTCTTCTACTATTTCAAATTGGACAGATAGTATGGATGACAAAAAGATCACTAGTGTTGGAGCCTTCTTTCTTCGAGGAAGATTGGTTTCTTGGCTAAGTAAGAAGCATGATTGTACATCATAAAGTATAGTAGAAGAAAAATATGTTGTAGTAGCAAAAAATTGTAATCAAGTCATTTGGATGAAGTAGATGCTAAAGGATATAAGGATAGAAATTAATGAACCTATTGTTATAAATTGTGACAACACACACATGGTAAATATGTCTAAGAATCTAGTGTTGCATTCTAAGATCAAGCACATTTCTATTAAGTATCATATGTTGAGAGAGAAAGTTGTAGAAAACGAAATTAGATTTGAGTATGTGAGCACTAAAGAGAATATTGTAGATATATTTAATAAGCCTCTTCTGAAAGAGACTTTTTCATATTTGTGAGGTATGCTTGGGGTTATGCCCCTTCCTACATTAGAGTGGAAGATGTAAGAGTGCATCAATCTAGTGTAATTGAGCACAATTATTGTCTAGAATAAATGTTGATGCTTCCTAATCTATGGTGGATAGAGTCAACTAGGAATCTTGTTGGATGTTGTTTTGCATAGTGTATTTGGACACTTGAGGTAAGTAAGAATTAGTTGTTGTAGAGTTTGATGTGGTAAAATTGGTTGTTGAAACCTTTAACATTGATGTCAATGGGGGAGAAGTTTGGCATGAAAAATAGTATACATAATAGTTGGAGAATTTTGGCATGAGTACAATATGTTTGGAAGAAGTACAACATGGAATGACAGTTTGACAGAAAGAACATTGAGGTATATCAATGAGGAAAAATGATTGATGAAGAGGATTTGAAAAGATGAACGATATTTTTTTGGTATTCTTGGAACTAGATGTTTTTTCATCTATGTTGCCATCAATACCAAAGGGGGAGATTGTTGCAATCATGAATCATGATGATATTCCTATAGGTGAGTATTATAGATATGTTAATATGTTACATTCATGACTAAGTTTGTCATTGATGTCAACATAGCAATTTTATGTGGAATCTGAAAGAAGAAGAACATAAAGATCAAGTTGGTATGGATGACTAGTTGAGTATTATAACTATCTAAGGTTATGGGAGATGCTTCTGAGTATCTGGTATATGTAGTTAATGTAAGAAGAAGAAATGATAAGACTAGAATAAGTTATGTAAGTTTTAGTGATGCTTGTTCTAAGATAGTGTTTATAGACGCATGTTTTGGTAAACTCATTATATCTCTTAGTAGAGTTGATATTCTGAGGATCAAAGTTGAGGACATGAAGAAGACATGTTGATGATGGCATGGCTAAGTTCACTCATCATAATATTGCATGTATAGAAAGTTATTCAAGTTGCAAGGAGGAAGATTAATGCTATTGCTAAGTGTAATGTGTTCTTAATATGGTCCTATAATAATTAATTAAGAAGGTGTAATAGCTAACTCAAGGAATTGTTTTAAGGACTTGGTATAAAGGAAGGGCATTTTCCTTTATCATATGATATGGTTTTTTATTGATGATAAGTAGGAGTAAAAGAAAAATGCGAAGTTCAGAAAAATAATGCAAAAGTGAAGGAAACTTCATTGCCGAGGTTTCACAAAGTGATCCAAGGTTTGATATTTGGATCCAAGGTTTATGACCTAGTCTATATGGTCTGATAGTGATTGGTTCAGTTTATAGAACAAAGGAAAGAATAACATAATAATAAATTGTATGTTTGAGTAGTGAGCTCTTCTTGTAGTTGAAATTACATATTTGGGTAGTGGGTTCATCTTGCATACATTGTACTACAATTCCTAACAGGGTTGGCACAACTCCTAATGGGGTTGGATTCTCCTAACATGGATTCAAAGTCTCCTAATAGGGACTCTATTTACTAAATGTTGTAATAGACTCCTAACAAGGTCCATCCTCTAACAAGGAATATTTATATTAGTACATCATCTTGTGGGCATCATTCTTACCAGGGTTTTCCCTCTGATTAAGGGTTTCCCTATTTAACATATCTAGGGTAATTATCTATGTGCATATTGTTATGGTTGTTATTTGCTTTGGTTGAATGGTTAAGTTTGTTTAAAGAAGATAAATATTTTAACTACTAGATAACTGATTCGCAACCCCTCAGTTATCTTGGTGGACTATTATTTCTAATAGAAGCTAAAGTATAGGAGAGATTAATCGATGGAGGAGCATTCCCCATTATTCTATTGACCCTATTCGTAGCCTTCCAGTATTCCTATTCTATATAATCTATATCCTATATTACATGAGTATGTCAACCTTTTCTTCAAATTATTGTATCAAAGCTAGGGAAAACATTATCGAAGCTGATTCTCCATTAGGCCCTAGAAGTTCATCTCTACTTAAAGAACCTTATTAAAAAGAATTGCAATCCAAATATGAAATAAGAGATAAAACAAAAGAGAATTCATTATAGGATTAGTGGCAACAAGCTTTGCCATGCGATTCAAGACTTCAAAAATATGTTGTGAGCTTACCCACACAATCATGAGAGCTTCCACATCAAATTGTGACTTCCAGATCAAATTTAATTGCCACCCCCACTTTTTTTTTTTGCTATTGAACATGATTTGGTCAAAATTTCAACCAAATTGGGTAAAAAACAAACAAAAACAAGAATTCATATGCCATTATGGCCTTTGGTTAGAAATTTAGTTTAAAAA
Source organism: Cupressus sempervirens (assembly GCA_028749045.1). NCBI lineage: Eukaryota > Viridiplantae > Streptophyta > Pinopsida > Cupressales > Cupressaceae > Cupressus > Cupressus sempervirens. The sequence continues at coordinate 893,770,652 of CM053785.1, forward strand.
ATAGGGGGAAATATACTAGTGTCACAAAAAATGATTAATGCAAGAATATATAATGAATCAATCTATAATGAGGATAGGTGGGGGGTTTATATACATCACAAATAATTTTATGGAGTTAAATTTGGTTGGGTTGACCAAGAGACCCAATATCCTTCCCAAATCTTGGCATGGACCTTTGGGTCACATTTGGGTCTCATTCTCTTGGTACAATCAATAACGGTGACATGTCTCTAGAAGAATGGGCCTAGATTTGATTTCAGCACCAAGGAGTTATATTAAGAGTGGTAATTTTGATGAAAACTCATTTCAAGATCATAGTATATCATAAAGGCCAAAAATAAGCAAGTAGGTTCTAGGTGAGGCAATGAATTAATTGGATGGAAAATAAGAAAACATGCCTAGAAGTAGAAGGGACATAATCAAGTTAAATAAAAATTAGAAGGAATGAATGAGCCAAATTTGAACCCATAACATTAATAAATACAACTATTTAAACAAAATGAAATGAGAAGTTGTTAGTTTCATCACTAAATTCACAACCTTGGACAGAACAATCAAATTAATCCAAATTAATCAGTTATCCTCAAAAACTCTTTCAATAAATTGTTAGTTTTATTACTAAATTTTCAACCTTATCATGGTTCTATTCCAACTTAATCCTAATTATATGCAACCCCAACCCATGGCTAGCAATATTTTTGGGTGGAAAAACTTAATATTGAAGGTGGATATGCATTAAGTTTGATGTCAAGGATCTAGTTGTATAAATAAAATGGAAAAAATATAAGTGACATTAAACCATGTAAGAAAATAGAAAGTAGAGAAAATTTTGGAAGAAAGATACATCTATGATTTTACCTTCCCTGAAAAACCAATGTTAAGGGGTAGATCATTAGTTGTAGATAACATAAATTACATTTGAATTGGTGTAGGTGTGTGAGCTATTGCCAAAGTCCCAGTTGCTTAGGGTTTTATCTTATGTTTTATGATTCAAACCAAAATAGACTTATTCTTCTTATATAGCTTTGTACACAATTCTTTTAATTTTATATAAATTTTAAATTAAAGTATATATTTCAGCTCTTTCCAATATTATACTTAACCATATGGTGGACTTTAACTAGATAATACAAATCAGGACAACTATAAACAGTTGTCAAAGTTAACTAGATTGTAAAAAGGCTGCTGGTTTTTTCATTTATAACACCAAAAAAATATGTTTCAAATTTACGCAAGTTGTAGGCAAAATGGCTTCTCTAGATTGTCTTGCAAAAATGTGGTCTACATTGAATTTTGATCCTCACTTCTATTACAATTGATAAAATAAAGAAGGATACGATGAGCTAAGGATTCTTCAAATGCTTATAAGCTACATGCATAGTCTAGTTTTGAAGCAATCAGAATAAATATCCTACGCACTATGATATTCTTGGAATTCTAATGGCATTATTAGTAACAATTACTTGGAAAAGTGAGTGATAAATTGAAAGAATCACAAGGAATAACCTACATGTTGCTCAACTCTAAAGGCATTTCTAGCTATTATAGAGGAAGCTATATATTATCTCCAATGAGCTCCATCCATGCAATACAAAATAACATTGCTGATAGTAATTAGAAACATTAGATAAAGTTTTAGAATGTCTTGAAATCAAAAATTTATATTTATTATTTACCTATCTAGTGCTAATGTGATGTATGTTGAGTTCCAATATTTTATTTTTAAAGTATTGAGTATGATAGATGAGTCCATTTCCAAGGAGAAGTGATAAAATAAAGATGCATACAATGAAAAGCCAATCCTCTATTCAAAAGCAACACAGATGATAGCTAGACTGAGGCTTATTCAACTAGTTATGACCTAAATGTAATTTTTGTTTTGATGCGAGGGTTTACTATAGACTTGAGATTCTAGGTATCATTTCATCTGCAATGAGCTCTATAAATACAAGTCAATTAGAAGAAGTAATATAGTCAATTTGTTTCATTGAGAAAAAAAGAAGAATTGCCTACAATGTTTTAACAAATTTGAATGTGGAAATGTACATGAAGTTTCAAAGTTATAGATTTAAAAAAGAAATTCAAACAAGAAATGTGGATCGATTATCTTGCACTAACCTTTCAATGGCTCCTTCACTACTGTAGATTGGTGCCAAAAACACACAATGCCCAAATCATACCTTTTTTATTATGGGCCCGATTAGGTCAAAATTTTGACCAAATTGGGAAACCCCAAGTTGTTCAAAATTTTGACCAACTCAAGAAAAAAATAAAAAAATGTATTGAAGAATCCCATTTAGGGCTTGGTTAAAGTCTTGGTTGAAATTTGAGTGCAAATGTACTAGTGTCAATAGATTAACAAAGGTATTTTTCATGTGCTGAGCAACCCTAGGTTTTCATAATGGTGTCTGGTTTTTCAACCCCTAAGGTTAAAGAGGGTAAGGAAGTTTTGAATGTAGAATTGATAAGCAATGAGATCATAGAACTAAAATTTAGAGCTATTCTTGATATTTCTTACAAGCAAGATCCATTTGGTGTGTTATCGATAATATCACCACAAGTTTTAATGATTCAAGGTGTGAGATGTTGCTACACATGCAAGGTGGGCAACATAGGTGACATGGAAATTAGAGAAACCTATGGAAAACTATGTGTAAATGGAGCATTGAAATATGAATTCAAAATTTTAGAGAGAAAATGGTTAACCCATGCCCTAGATTTCCCCAACATCTTCAAAATAGAATGGATAAAGATAATTTTGAAAAGAATTCATTATAATTCTATATGGTTGGATAATGGATTGATAAAGTGTTGATCTCATATTGGTTATGACAAGTGAGTGTCAACACACCTAAGACATTTACATAGTTCATGCCAAACTAGTAGTGCATGCCGAGTACAACATGTAAATACTAGACCATGCTAATTTGCAATGAGTGCTAAGTCACTCATGTGCCAAGTCACTAAAGTACCAAGAAGATAGACCATGTTGAGTGATTCAAGTGTCAAGTAAATAGTAGATGCCAATTAGTTTAGGTGCCGAGTTAGAACAATGTATGCTCAACATTAGAGACTTCATATGCTGAGTGACACAAATTGGACATATTTGTTTGTTATGGCACAAACAACTATTTTTCAATTGACCTAAGGATAGATTTCAATATTTTGGAGATAAGGAAAAATCTATATGTAGATTCCCTATGCAGTTACATGCAACCAATCAAAAAATGGGAAGGTTTAAGCAGCAAAATGGATGAATCTCATTGGTATATTCATACCTAACCCTAAGACAACTAAGTCTTCTTGAGGAGGATGAAATCCTAAATTTTTAATAGAGTTGAGAGCATTGGAAAGGGGTTAATGATAGAATTGATGGAGCGTACAAGATAGTTTGTTGAGCATTCAAGGTGACTTAGTAATAAGAGTGAATTGTAGAATCAATTAAGTAAAAAACAGAGGATAGAGGATACAACATTGATACATTAGATCATGAAGGATCAACTAGAGTTTGTGTAGAGGTGATCTATTATTAGGCAAGTGAAATGTCCCTTTTCTGATTTTATATGATATTTCAAGCCTCTAATCAGATCTTTAAGATCAAACAACCAATATTTCAAAGATCCACCAATTTCTCAATAAACCCCAAATTGGGTATGCTGGAAATAGTGCCAAAAACTTCATAGCTTCACATATTATTAATAAATATGAAAGTGGACATTTTTTATAGAAATTTTAGCAGCATAAAATCCTAAAAAATGACACTTCCATATCTATATAAAATTTACACAACAGCTCCCAAATGGAGGACAAAAATAATGCTCATCGAGCTCCCGAAAACAACATAAAATAGCCAGAAATACCACAAAAGCACTGATAATATATCATAGAAGTATAATCATGAAAAAATAAATATATTAAGCTCTATTTTAACATCTAAATGTCTGATATACAGAAGCAACCCAAACTGATATGAAATACTCAACCAAAAATACAAAACTCTTACAAAAAATAGACCCGAAAACCCACAAATCTGCACTATTCAGCACAAAGGAAAACTCTGCATGAGCATGCACATGGAATGGATTTAAACTCCCATCCTTAGCCTTTTTAGAAAACTAAAACCTCCCATTCTTGGGTCTCCTTCTCCATAGGTTTGGAAGCCTCTGAAGAACAACAAAGAAATGAGCCAAAAATCAAGTTCTGGAAATGAGCCCAAAATGCCTCCAAACCCCTTAAAAGAGGGCATAACCCTAACTCATGTCCAAGAAGGGTTAATAAAACATATTTTAATAATAATTTTCATTTATTAGTCCATTAGCTTCCAAATATTATCCCCTTTTTTTGAAACTTCACCTTTTTGGGCCTGCCTGCCTTAGAAAAGATTACTATTTTTAATTATTTGAAAAGGGGACATGACAAGTCCTCCCCTTCCAAATATTGCTTGTCCTAAAGAAATGGTTGAACAATAAACCAATCAATCCACCGAGATCCCAAATTTAGTCATGAACTATACTATTGTCAATTAACATAGGCTGCTACAATAACCTCTGCAATATGACCAAGAGGAATCCATAATCAAACTGACAATTACTGCTCAACCAAACTCCAAAGTCACAACTTCCACAGTCAGAAACCCATGAGACACAAACTCTTAGAACATCAAAACCCAAGTAAAGTGGACAAATAAAACTACCAACATAGTAAATACCATCAACACATCCCTATGGCCTATATGGAATGTACAATCCAACTCTGTAACAATGGTGAATGCTCCCGAATGAAATTGTACCATGTATGGAGAATCCACACACTGTACAACTCTTGCAGTCAATAGAACTTTGTAGATCACTGGCCACTGTCTCATAACCATAACTCCCATGCACCCCTAATGGTGAAAATCCATCACAAGATAAATAGCAAGAAATGGAACCCAAACTAAATTTGCCTACCATCAACTCCTCAACACAAGGATCAAATGCTAACTAATGTACATACCCTGCAATATAATGTTGATAAAAAAAACCAACCTCAATCAACAGTTCACCATGAACAAGTGATACAACTTACTATGACTGATCACCAACTAATTTAGGAGATGTTTTAGCCAAAGGAGTAGAATCAATAACAAAACCTATTGAAGCATCACTCCAAAACTTCTGCTCTAAGTCATGTATTATCAAGCTGTCAACTGTAGAACCTATCGCCATGTCATGCCCATCACAACTCTCATCCCGAGGCATCAAACTATCCCATAACTGATGATAAGCACTGGGAACCAAAGTACATCTCTGTATCATCATCTCATCAACATGGTCATCAAAGGTGAATTGATGAGCATACATCACAGTGTAATGTCGATAGAATGCACCAATCTCAGTCAGTGGCTCAGACTGCAATCCAGATGTAACTAACTGCAATCGATCACTAACCAAGTTGGAACTGACTACTACCTTTGAAGACATTTCCAATGGAGTAGTATTACTAGTAGGAACCATGCCAACTGTCGGCTCACCAACATCACACATGATCTTTGATACAACATCTCTAGTCTTTGTGCCATCAGTACTAGAGGTCACCACCATGTCAGGCATACCACAACAATCTGCTGCAGCACCCAACTCAACTGAACCGGACTCTAGTGGGGATGACCCTAATATGCTAATGTTAGTATCAAGGATGGATGTATCCCCATCTCCACTTTCTTTGATAATCTCGACCATGGACATCCTCAGATCACCGAACACCATAGCTTGTGACTGTATATAATCTAGTAAAGACTATAGTTTCTCTAACTCCATGGTCACCTTAGCCAAATGAAACTGTGACTCCTTGAAAGCCAACTATGTACTCTCAAGAATCTCAGAAGTTACCTTGAGTTGCTGAGTAAGCTCACTCACCTCATCTTCCTTGGCCAATAATGCATCATATGTTGTACTCCCCCACTCCATAAGATAATCTCTGTCAGCTACCAACTACATATAATTCTATCTCAAAATCTGAATAGCCTCCCATAAAGAGTGGATCTCTATCAAGGAAAGATAACTTCCTTCCTGCTCATCACTAGTAGGAGAACCCCATCCATAAACTGCTAACAACTGATGAGTAGCATTGAAATGCTGGCAAGTGATAGCAATGTCTCACTCACTAACTCTCAACTAATTAGACACATGATGGCACTTTCTAGATTGTCTCCTACAAACCTCCTCTGATGCATTGTCTAAAGGAATATCCTCAAAGTTACTAGTCTCTAGAGTATTACCATCCATATCTTGTGAATCAAATTCGAAGCTCATATCAACATACGAAGTATCAAAAACTATAGCACTTCTTTCCAACTCCTTTGTACCAAAAGAAACTGCCAAGGAAACTAAGTCTTCAAAATTGCCCACTACATCCTCTTGGATGTCATCAATGCCAATATGATCCTGGGACTCATTTGTACACACTGCCAAATATGAAAGATCATCAACACATTCTAGCAAGTATGGTCGACTGGATATATGAACAAAGCCCAACACCGGTGTATAAAAACTAATACTAACATCAAACAAGCTGCTAGCACAAGAAAAGACAACACCATGCAATCTACTAATCAAATCCATGATAGCACCCAAACAATCACTACTACCAAAAAGAGTTAAAGATTTCCAGTCAACTGAATCCCAAATGCCAATATAACAATCTTGAGTCCATATCCATAAACTATAATCAATTGGTAACTCAAGCAAACTCCTCACTTGAGTAATATGACCAATACCAACTAATTCCACATACCTGCCTGACATTGTCCCTATATCCTGGATGTGAATGCAAGATGAACTTGCAACATTATCAATGTCCACATATGATCTACTATTCGTAGAAAGCTAAGTATTAGGAGTGCAAGATGAAACTAAACTCAATTCCATCCCATGCTTATCCCCATGTCTCTCCCAATCTTGTAATGCCAATGGAGTATTCACCAAAGAAGCTCGAGTGTCCTCAAGCTTATGAGAAAGCTTGTCAACTTCCTCCTCCTTCCTCCTCAAGGCATCTGAATAGTCTCTGACAAGGATAAGAAGATGGGCATGATCTGATAGAAGATGTAAATAACTCAACTTCATCATTCCCATTCCTTCCCTAATCACTTGTAAGTCAACACAAGGAGACTTTTCCTAAACTCCCTTATGTCTACCCTGTAACTGAATCATCTGAATGTGATCCTCTATCATATCTCGCATCCTATCATGATGAGATAATGAAGTCACAATACTATCTTTGTTCACTTCAGCTAGCTGGACAAATCATGTGAAGTTCTACCTACCTCAACCTCATGTGACAAAGCATCTAACTATGCCTGGTACTCTTTCTCAACAAAGTCATGAATGCTCAATGTCTACTCATCTCTACCAGGTATCTCACCATCATGCACAACAACATCCTCATAATCATGATCTAAACCCACTACCTCCTGTGGAAGAGTGGAATCTGAGACCTCTTCCTGGCTATAAGCTAGTTTCTCAAACTCCTCATGCAAATTCTTGGTAATTGTGTCATCTGCCTTGTGAGAAAATCTGCTAAATAAAAATCTAGTCAACTTATCCACCTTAGCTGGGTCAAAAAACATGTCATTCATCATACGGTGGGGCTCAACCAACTGTTCAGACATGTCATGGCTTATTTTCCTAAGTTTATCTTGAATGTCTAAATAAGTATCCTTTCTACTGTTCTGACTCTGGATATCAATTGTCCAAGATCGTGTCCTCTAAGACTCTGTACTATACCTATCCATTCTAGATAAAGTAGAGTGTAACCCCAATATTTTATAACCTTTTCAAACACCAAGAACTAATATGCAATTGATTAGAAGTAGCATGCAACCATAGATTTTGACATGTAGCTGATTAGAAGCAAAATGCAACCACCAAATTCACCAAGAACTAACATGCAAATGATTAGAAGTAGCATGCAATCATAGATTTTAACATGCAGCTGATTAGAAGCAACATGCAACCACCAAATTCACCAAGAACCAACATGCAAATGATTAGAAGTAGCATGCAACCATAAATTTTGACATGCAATATTTGAGTAGTTGTCAAAAATGACATGCAAACTTCTACAAACCCTCAAGCTGGCAAGATCATAGCTCTGATACCACTAAAATGTCTCTTTTCTTATTTTATATGATATTTCAAGCCTCTAATCAAACCTTTAAGATCAAACAACCAATATTTCAAAGATCCACCAATTTCTCAATAGACCCCAAATCGGGTATGCCGAAAATAGTGCCAAAAACTTCACAGCTTCACCTATTATTAATAAATCTGAAAGTGGAAATTTTTTATAGAAATTTTAGCAGCATAACAGCCTAAAAAATGACACTTCCATATCTATATAACATTTACACAACAACTCCCAAACGGAGGACAAAAACAATGCTCATCGAGCTCCTGAAAACAACACAAAAGCACTAATAATCTATCATAGAAGTATAATCATGACCAAATACATATATTCAGCTCTATTTTAACATCTAAATATTTGATATACATAAGAAACCCAAACTGATATGAAATACTCAACCGAAAACACCAAACTCTTACAAAAAACACACCCAAAAACCCACAAATCTGCACTGTTCAGCACAAAGGAAAACTCTGAATGAGCATGCACATGGAATGGATTTAAACTCCCATACTTAGCCTTCTTGGAAACCTGAAAACTCCCATTCTTGGGTCTCCTTCTCTATAGGTTTGGAAGCCTCTGAAGAACAACAAAGAAATGAGCCAAAAATCAAGTTCTGGAAATGAGCCCAAAATGCCTCCAAACCCCTTAAAAGAGGGCATAACCCAAAATCACATCCAAGAGGGGTTAATAAAACATATTTTAATAATAATTTTCATTTATTAATCCATTAGCTTCCAAATATTATCCCCTTTTTCTGAAACTTCACCTTTTTGGGCCTGCCTGCCTTAGAAAAGATTATTATTTTTAATTATTTGAAAAGGGGACATGACAGCAAGAAAGTGCCAAACATAGGATCTATGCTAAGACATTTTGATAGGTATAGAGTAATCTTAAAAATTTTTATGAAAACCTTTAATGGGGTGCTTACCTAATTGTAAGTTGAAGTCCTCTAATAGGACACACTTATAATAGGGTGTTGCAATCCTCTAACAAGGTGGGACTTAATAGTCTTTGTAAGCTTTTAATAGGGCAGGCCTTTCACAGGGTAGATCATGATTCATGGTCAAACCTTTGTAACATTAATTGGATACACTTTATTGCTGTAGTAGTGAAGATTTGTGGGCATCATTCTCACCTCTATTTTACCTTTTCATTTGGAGGATTTCTGGGTAATCATATTTGGTGTTAAGTGTGTGTGCTTCATTACATGTTTACATGATTTATACATATGATTTATATGTTATCTTAGTTTATTATGAATGTGATGTATGAAAGGTGAAAATTTTATGGGTCCAAGTTTAAACTCTTGATTAACAACAACCCCCCCCCCCAAGAAGTTCACTCATTTCCCACTTGTAATTCCAACAATTGGTATCAGAGCCTTGTTCTCTAAAAGAGAAGCTTTGTAGCTTAGAGAAAAGATCTTGAAATGGAAGTCTACAAATTGGGAAAGACTATTGAGAACTAGGAGATTGAAATACATCTTATACTACATCAACTAAATGAAGCAAAAGATTCTTTAAAGAGTTCTTTGAAGAGAAGGAAAGAGATTACTATTGCAATGAATGAAACACTATACAAAGAGATAGACACCACCAAACTATTTGTAGATGTAACTCTAGTGAATTTGATGTAGTAGTTGTAGATCTAATGGAGAAGAATTGAATCCAAGCTAAAGAAATCAGAAATCTCAAGTTGGAGCAAGAATCACAAGCTATACTACTATGTGAGGTTATTGAACAAAAGAAGAAAGCCATGGAAGACAAAGCCATGATTGAGGAAGAAAAAAGAATTCTGGCACATAGATTGGAGGAATAGTCAATAGAGCTAACCAAGATCTCCAACATGTAATTGGATACTCTAAATCAAATGATGAATTCCAACTATGAACTGAATGTAAAGGACATTGAGATAACCACATTGAAGTTACAGAATAAATAAATGTAGAATGACCTAAAAAGAGAAAAGGAATTTGCTGAAAGTTTCAACAAGACAAATGAAGCCATCAACTAGTTTGAGCAATTACCAAGATCCCCTAGATCTAGAAAAGATACATCAGGATTTGGCTACACAAGCACTAAAGAAGAAGAATCATCCAAAGTTCCTAAAGAAAGGAACAACAGAGGTAAGAATTCCAAACCTACTTTTCATAGTTGTGGAAAGAAATGACATACTACCAATAAATGTAGGAGGCAAAATACAAATTAGAATTTCAAGTCTAAGAACATGGTTCATTGTCATAAGTGTAGCAAACAAGGTCATCAGACACATGAATACAGAACCAAGACCATGCATAAATAAAAATTTGAAGGATATTACTACAACTGTTAGAAGTATGGACATAGAGCCTTTGAATTTAGATCCAAGTCCATGAGGTCATCAAACAAGCCAACAAAGGTAAGAAGCTATGGAAACTCTTATAATTGGGATTACAATACAAGATATAGCTACCACTATTGTCAAGAATATGGACATATCCCTAAGAATTGTATCTAGACATACTTCAGTGGTAACTACAAAGGGTGGTTGAGTCATACCACATGCTTTAGCTATTTGAAGACTGGTCACATTAGTAAGCATTATCTACTAGGTGAAAGGCACCAACTTGTGAATTTGATAAAGGAAAAGGCAAGGTATACATTGAACACACTAGAGATGAGATGAAAAAGACACTGAAAAAGAAAGATGCTTGCAACACATCAAATGTAGAAGGGATCACTTCACCCAATGGTTCAAGTGATCAAACCTCATCAAATTGAACAATCAAAGGGTATGTAGGACTAATATTTAAAGTATTATATCATACATCAGTTCCAAATGAAGTTAGTATTGAAAGGACTACTTTAGAATTAATGAAGATGCAAGATGTTAAAAATTTAAGATTAAATTTTTAAGTTTTCATGTTGTTGCCTAGCATGAAAAGTTTTTAATGGATGCCAAGTGGAATGCTAGTTGATGCCAAGTCTGTAGTAGCTATCGAGTGATGGTAATATCAATAGATGTTGAATGATTCTGAAATCAAGTTAATGTGAAGTTTATAGCTATATAAGAACTAAGCATTAAATGCAAGGGTTTTGAAGGGTATATGGTCAAATTTCACTCATTTTTCATTATTTTGGATTTGAGCAAGAGCAAATAGAGTAGAAGGCGATTCATAAACTTGTTTGAAGCATTTGCAAAGATTTTAGTGACAATCTCATACTAGCATACATATTTTATAAGGTATTTATCATAAGTTGAGCTATGTAGTTTTATTGTACACAAACCCTAGCTTGACAATTGACATCTAGTTTGAGGAATGCAAAAGGGAAAGAGGTTTTAAATATTCAACTAGTTAGTAACAAGGTCAAACAACCCATATTCAAGGCTATCCCTAACATAACATATAAACAAGATCTCTCTAGTGCACTTTCACTGATCTTACCAAATGTTATTACTATTCAAGATGTTAGGAAATGTTGCAATTGTAAGATTGGTAGCATTGGAGACCTAGAAATTAGAGAAGCCTATGATAGATTATGTGATAATGGTGTTTTAAAAGAAGAATATAAAATTGTTAAAAGAAAGGGTTTGACCTATGCCCTCGATTTTCCTACCATTTTTAGGATTGAATGGATTAGAATTGTCTTAAGCCGAATACATGATGGATCCTTATGGATAGAAGGAGGACCAATTAAAATATCAAAGAGCATAATTCATAGGGTGATTGGCTACCCAACCCTAGATTGTCCCAAGACTCCGAGGAGTGACTCCAAAGAAGTGATAGAGATAAACACTAGGAAAAAGTGGAACAAGAGAGGAATGACAATTGACACTATTAGTGATCCACTACTAGACTTTGCCATTTTAATAATTTCACACAAATTCTATCAATCTAGCAGATTGAATAGTGTACCCTGTATTGTAGTGGATGTTGGCTATAAAATTGTGAAGAAAGATCATACTTATGATCTGGCTAACCTATAGTTGCAAAAATTGATGGAGAACCTAGGAGCTATGAGGAAAACCAAAAGTGCACAATACAAATTTGGTGCAATACTTGTCTATGTATTTTTTTATGTGCAAAATACATTTCCCTCTTTTGGTACAGTTGGATGGAAGACTAATAGGTCAATTGCAATGTAGATAAATGTATTTATTACACAAATGGGAGAAAATTTTGAAACATTGATGACTAGCTACTTTGAGGACTTTAAGAAGTCAATGAAACAAAGAATGGGGATCCTTGTTTCATTAGTTGAGCAACACTACAATGATATATGCTTTCTAGTTGATGCTGATTACACCTTTATATAGGCTACTAAACCAAGGGTCAGATGATTAAGACCACTTGGATATGAGATCAATGTTGATGCATCAACAATAATCACAACACTTCTAGCAAAGGAAGTTGACAAGAATGCAAAAATCTTTGGAAACTATGATGTGATGAAATCAAATATTGAAATGGAATTGAAAACTACCTCCACACTTAAGAAGAAAGATAAGCTAGTAAAGAAGCTAAAGGCTAAATTTGTTGAAGGTGCAAGTGAGGAAGAAGATGAAGAGGATGAAGAAGAAGAATAAGAACAAACACAAGGACCTCTTACACTGACCCAAGGCTTGGGAGAGGAGAAGGAAGAAGAAGTTGAGGAAGCGCCTATACAAGCTAAGCCAAAGAGGAGAAAGGCTAAGGCACAACTTGTGGCCAAGGCAAAGAAAGTTGTCAAATCTATCCTAGCCAAGCCTACTACTCCTACCACCAGAGCCAGCACACATGCAAACACACAAAGGCCAAGGAGAAGACTAAGGCTACAGATCAAGGAGGTCAAGTGCAAAAGAAATAGAGAAGAAAATATGTTACACAACCTAACTTAGATGAAGAAAAGACTGAATTAGATGATTTGAGTCAATTCAAAGTGGTAAGTCATAAACCAATTTTTGATATTGAAAATGTGTGTGAAAATGTTAGAAATAATGTAGAATTGTCTGGATTTAAGAATATTGATTTTGAGAAACTTTAAAAAGAAGAACAAAAGTTAGTAGAAGATGCCCTATATACAATGATGTTTAAATTTAAGACTATGCCATTAGAATTTGCTAACTCAATACCCAAGAAATTATATGATTTAGTAGTGAAAAAATGATAGTATTGTTTAAATTTGGAAAAATAAATAAGGGAAACTACATTGGCCCAAGTAATGCTAGAATTGACAAAAGGGAAAATTGCTAGGGCTACTAAGAAATATGGAGCTAGGTTTACACCTAAGTATAGAGCCTTCAACATACTTCAAAACAACATTGAAGATGTGGTAAAAACGTCTACTCAAATATGGAAACTAATCTATGGGTTGACCACTATAAAGCAAGGAGAAGCTGACCCTTTTGAGGGTAAAAGTGATGATTGAGATGAAGATGACAAAGAAGATGATGAAAAATAGAAAGATGATAATAAAGATAATATAGTTGGGGAAGAAACACAAAAGCAAGATGATTAAATGACTATAAATGATCAACAACAAGATGAACAGAGTGTATAAGACACACAAGTGCCTAGTGTCAGTCCACATATGACATAGTCAAGTCAATTGAAATAATTACTGTCAAGGATGTTCCTGATGCATTAGCTAAGAACATCAATCCACTAATTGTAGATGACTTGAAGAAAATATTGGACCAATCTACACTACATGCTAAGTTATGTGATAATCCAGTATTGGTGAGTGTAGATGAGCTCCAAAAGGTAGTAACTGACATCACAAGGGACAAGGTAAATCCACAAGAACCACCTTCTACCATCCCTTTAGTTACTCAAGTGAAACCTTTGTTTCAAACTATAGTATATACACCCACTAAGGTTGATACACTTGTGAAAGTTGTTACTCTTGAGAAGAAGCAGGAAGAAGAAAAAGACACAAATGTACAATAGGAAGTAGGATAGATAGTTTCATCTGTACTTGAGGCACAAGGATAGAGTGCTATTCAAGTCATTATATTAGACAAGAGACAATCTAAATAAGGTGAGAAAACACCTAAGGTAAAGGGGCAAGAATCCATCTAGGCATTGGGAACTCTACCAACATCTGGCATTTCTCCTACAAAAGTTCTTCAAAAGCTAAGCATGGAAGCTATATAATTACAAATCTCAGTGCCAGGCTCAAGCTCTTCAAAAGCTAAAAAGGTAATTCAATATGGTGATGTCACTCTTGATGAAGAGATCATTATTCTAAAGTTTGATTATGATACAATTACTTTAGATCAAATAAGCATTTTGCAACAAGCTTTAGAAAAGAAGAAACATCAAGAAATGCTTAGGAGAGAATATAGGTATAAGCAAGCTCTTCAAGACATAAAAGACATCTTTTGGGATGCATTTAGTCTACCTGCTCCTAAAGAGACCAACTCACTACTGGAACAACTGTCAGACATAATGGAAAAAGTCAACAATGAAGACATTGATACAAGTGCTAAACTTTTAGAGTGGTCAAAAAAGAAATTCTAGAGCAAAGTCAATGAGAAGATATATGGTGACATACCACTGACTCAAGTTTCTTTAGCAACAAAGGTTGAGGATGAGAAGAAGGTACTTGAGAAAATCTTCTCATTGTACACTAAATTGTGTAACCCTACACTCTTCACCCAAGAATCTAGACATCATATTCTAAGCCTGGAGAGAAATCTAAACATATCAAGTACAAAGTTACCTCAAAATTCAGCTCAGAGTGAGAAGCATTTTAATACATTACTTCAAATAAAAATACAATTAGCTATATTAATAATAGAAGAGGCTAACATAAGAGCCAAATTGACAAGTATACAAGGCATCTCTCACCCCTCATATAGAGATACTGCACAAGGAGCTAGGCTATACAGACAATTTGCTAAAGAAACAACCCATTCTTTCTATTCTAGATGGTCCAGTACACCTTGCTTCTGAGCTTCTCATCCAAGTCAAATCACTAGATGTTGCATGTTACAAATGGGATGTAGCTCTTAAAATTATAATGAAGGTCTATAAATCATTTTTGGACAAACACACTATACGTGTATAGCCCATTTGACATAAGTGTCAAAAAGGGGAGAATATCCTATAGGGGAGATAGATAAAAAGGGGGAGACAACAAAAAGGATGAGAATATCCTATGAGGAAGAATAAAGAAATAGGGAGATATACATTTTTGGAGAAATACAATGTAGAGATAGAAACAAAGTAGAATAGATATCAGCTAAGGGAGAGCATGAAAGAATATAAGTGCATTGAAGTCAAAGAGTATTAGTTAGTGTAGACACATCTACTCTGAATGGAGAATAGATTTTGGATATAGAACAAACATATTAATTCAGGGGGAGTTATAAATTTTGAGGCATAGAGGTTATTGCAAAAGTTTGAAAAATTTGAAGTTTTTCATACAAACCAAGTCATGATATGATATACTTGAGAATATTAGATTGATTATGTATATTCAAGCATTTTTGACACTCATGTCAAAGGGGGAGATTGTTGATCTTAGATTGGTTATGACAAGTGAGTGTCAACACACCTAAGACATTTACTTAGTTCATGCCAAACTAGTAATGCATGCTAAGTTCAATATGTAAATACTAGACCATGCCAAGTTGCAATGAGTGCTAAGTCACTCATGTACCAAGTCACTCAAGTGCCAAGAAAATAGACCATGCTGAGTGATTCAAGTGCCGAGTAAATAGTAGATGTTAAGCAGTTCAGGTGCCAAGTCAGAATAGTGTATGCCGAGCATCAGAGACTTCATAGCTCAAGTGACACAGATTGGACATATTTGTTTGTTATGGCACAAACAAATATGTAAATCATTTTTCAGCCAACCTAAGGGTAGAATTCAATCTTTTGGAGATAAGAACAAATCTATATGCAGATTCCCTATGCAATTACATGCAGCCAATCAAAAAATGGGGAGGTTTAAGTGGAAAAATAGATCAATCTTAGCCATAGATTCATACCTAAACCTAAGCCACCTAAATCTTCTTAAGAAGGACAAAACCCTAAATTTTTAAAAGAGTTGAGAGAATTGCAATGGGGTGAATGATCAAATTGGTGGAGCAAACAAGATAGTTTGTAGAGCATTCAAGGTGACTTAGTAATACGAGTGAATTGTAGAATCAACTAAGTGAAGAACAAAGGATAGAGGATACAAAATTGATACATTAGATTGTGAAGGATCAAGTAGAGATTGGATAGAGGTGATCTATTAGTAGGAAAGAAAGTGCTAACCATAGGATCTATGATGAGACATTTTGACACCTATGATTTTAGTTAAATTTCTTAACAGAGTAGTCTTAACAGGCTGTATGAAATCCTTTAACAGGGTGCTTACTTAATTATAAGTTGAAGTCCTCTAACAAGGCACACTTCTAATAGGGTGTTGAAATCCTCTAACAAGGTGGGACTTAACAATCTTCGTAAACCTTTAACAAGGTAGGCCTTTCACAGGGAAAATCACGATTCATGGTCAAACCTTTGTAACCTTAATTAGATACACTTTATTTCTATAGTAGTGAAGATTTATGGGTGTCATCCCTATTGGAGCTCAAAATTGCTTTCTCATTTTGAGCGTCCATTTAAAATTTTGAGTCAATTCAAGCTGTTTGAATGCCCTTGAATGCAAATGTACTCGACTGTACCTATAAGGCCCTAGAGGTGTTCAATGTTTCTAAAACCTTCCATTCAGCCCATCTACGTATTCCATGAAGATAAATTGTCGTTCTGAGCCATTTGGAAAAGTCTTGTTTTGAGTTGGTGCCAAATCTGCATTTTACCCCAAGTGTCAGACAACGACAGGAGGCTATGTTTGCATCTGGATATCTCACACCTAGAAAGTTTTTGTGACTCACCACTTTGGAAGTATCTACTGTCCATACCCGAGAACCTATGTTTCATATTTTGAGTCATTTTAAGTTCGTTTGATTAGGTTTTGAATCCCTCAAAGTTGGTCAGTTACCGATTTCATGCTTTTGCAATCAATTTATAATTCTAAAAAGCCCTGTTTGATGTACTATAACTTTTGACTAGTTGACCTAAATGTTGAAATTTCTTTTGTGTTACATTGTAGATGTCAGAAACTTGTTATGTTTCAAGTTTTAGCTTATGACGAATCCGTTTAATCAGTTTTCAAATGTGATTCCAAATGGAATTTCTAAAGTTTTACTTGCATCAATATTTGCAGATTGATTGGAACTCTTGTTCGTGGCATTATAATTCCTAATCCATGACTGGTGAGATCGAATGGATTATACCACTATGTTTTCCTCCAAAAATACTTTAAGTGTGTCAGTTTTCAAGTCTTGATGAATCCATCTTCCCACTTTTCTAGGCCAATTCCATTTGCAAAAATTGTTTTCTGTCAGTGTTTCCAGTCTACCAATTCTGAGTAGCCAAGTTTAGACACTTGCCAAATGCGTCTTTTTATTTTTCATGAGCCCAAATCATAGAATCATATTCTCCTCATGACAATGTACCAGTGCTCCAATTTCTAGAATCTCAAGTGCCCGTTTGCCTAGTTTTCAAGGCTGAAACCAAATGCAATTTCTTGCATTTTGCCATGTTTATCTACAGGTGATTTTATGTAGGCAACTTTGACAGTGAATATCTTTTGATTGGAAATTTTTCATAAGATGAAATCTGACAGGGTGAAAGTATGCAGAGTAGAGAACTAGTGTGCAAATTTTCAGAGTCCGATCAAGTGTTTGGATCAGTTTTTAGGGGTAGTCAACGGACCTCTTGACATGAAAATTAACAGTTTGCAAATTAGCGGTAAAGTGAATTTTATTTGATTAATCAGCAATCGAACTTGATTCCAATTAGTTTGTGATGTTCAGTTGGTCAGTTGGATGAATCAGGTATTTGAAAACGAAATTTTTTTTAGTCGGACCCTCTTTGGGGCCCAACTGATTCCATCAGATTAATCAATACCATGGATATCAAGGTTGTGTTAATGGTCCTCATGTTTGCATTTGTTAAACATCTTGATATGTTTATGTCTAATAAAAGTGTAAGAATCACGCAAGTGTGAGGATTATGGGTAAAAAATAAGGAAGGAGACGCCTTTGAAAATACTAAAAAGGTGCCATTCAAAAGCCCATGTGGAAAGAAAATGAAGCCATTTGAAAGGGTCACTTGTACTTAACATGGAATCATGGGAAAATTATTTTCTTTCACCCTGGAAAACAAAGTATAGTTTGAAATGTCAATACAGACAAAGCATACAATGTTTATTCTTTGATATAAATCAAGGGCACATGAAGTGTCATGGGAAAAATCTAGGAAATCAAAACAAGCACAATTTCTTTCACAAACTTTTGACACTAATAAAGGGCACATTTTTTTTGAACCAGTCTTTAAAATAGAAAATAATTTTTCTCGAAAGCTCAAACAAGAAGCCGTTGCAAGGTGAAGGCAGCAATCAATGTTATAAATAGACCTTGCAACAAACAAGACACCCACGTTGCAAATGGAGTTTCACACGTTTGAAAAGAAGCTCAGCCACAGGCATCAAAAAGGAGAATAGACTCATGCCCAAGCCATGAAGACGAGTCTCCCATGAAAAGGGACCATAGCCTTCCAAAGCCATAGCACAGAGAGAAGATCTTATGCTAAGGCTAAAAGGCCCGTGTGGGCAATGAAATAAGAAGTTGTAGCATGAAAAAAAGGCCACGCCCACTAATGGGGATAGTCAATAGTATGAACAGGATGCGCAACATAGAAAGGAAGGCGGCAGGTGTTTTAAGAGTTACTAGTCGATGCAAGCATAAAGAAGGAAAACCCTGCTACTTGAAACAGGAACAAGACCTCACACAGTCAAAGACAACAAAGATCTGAACAATAGAAGGATTCACATGGACAACAGGAGTTTGAAGACCAAGACCCATCACTATGGAAATAAGCCGCAGCAAGGAGAAGGCAATGGATAAAAAAATAGGGATGCCAATTAATCAAAGATATCATGCATAATATGATGAACTCAGAGAAGTCAATGCAAAAGGAGGCGTGGAGAGCAGAATAGAGCACCTTGCATATAGAGTGGAAGTCGTTGTGGGAGGGAGTTTCAACAGAGAAGCGCCCACATGCAACGAGCCACCAAGAACAATGGAAAAACACATTATCCCACATTTCCTGTGGGAGGGGACTCCTAAGACTTTAAATGTTATTCATTGCAGTTTGGCTTGTGTCTTGAGGACATGGCCTTTTGAGGTAGCGCTTGGCCTTGTGTGGGGCCCACGTGGTGAATGTAAAAAATTTTTGACGATCACCTCACTTGCCCAAGCCAAGGTATAGCGTATGAGCATGACGTGAATTTGAAGTTTCTCTGAGCTTACGCTCAGCTCGTAAGGTCAAAGGTTGGTTTGAAAAGCATTACGATATCACGCCCAACATAAGATCGGGAAGCACTTTATGAAGGTCCTCTAGTCTTACACTTGAGTGTATGAGAAAAGATTGAAAATTGAAGGCTTTCGATCATATGCTAAAGCAAGCTGCTCATAAGAGTGTAAAACAAATTTTGAGCCCCGTCGGTGTTACGTTTGAGGCCATGAGAATGTAAAAGAAGCCCTCCCCGTATGAGCATTTCAAATGCTTTCGGTGCTATGTGATGAGGAGTTAGAAAATTAATTGATATTAATATATTAAATAATTATAAGTTGTCCAAGTGTTGCACAGCTATTAGGGACCTGCTGTGTGGCATCAAAAGATTGGAGAGAAAAGGGAGAATAAGAAAATAAGTTGAAAAGTGAAAGTTCAAAAAAGGATAAATGCATGAAATGAAAAATTTAAATGAATTTGAATTTTTATATAGTTTAGACTATATAATTTTTAAAAAATTTCATTTTTAATGCAAAGACATAGTTCAGACCTGAGATTTTCAAACTGCCATAACGGGGGCATTTTTTATCAGAAACAAGTAGTGTAGCATACTGTTGGAACTGGGAGGAAGTAAATTTTCTGAATTTGGGATCAAATTATGCACAGGTCTTCACGCGTTTATTCTATAAGTATATTTTCAATTTTCAGAGGCATTCTCTATGCAATGACTAATTTTCATCATGAAGCATCAAAGTTTGTTACAGAGCTGTTTGGAAGGTTTGGTAAAGTTTGAATGTGAAGAAAAATTAGTTCCAGAAGATTTTCTTGGCTTTTAGAAGTCAAATTTTAAACTAATTTTCACTTTTACCATAGGTAAAGATCAAGAATCAAATCAAAAATTTGTTCACTCATAGTTTCAGATATTTGATGCTTTTAGAGCCATAACTAAAAATGATTTGATTCAGCATTTTGAGGGAAAAGATCTGAAAGTTGTTTTGAACCTATTGAGAAGTTTTTTCTAGGTGGATAGATGTCAGTTGCAGATTCAGATCTGTGAATTAACTTCTCCTATATCTTTCTATTTTTTCTCTATTGTAAGGGTTCCAGTTTTTTATGACTATGAAACCATTGTCGGTAGGAAATTTACATTCATTCTATGAGACCACTTCTTTGCATCCAGAACTGTGATTCCACCTCCATTCTTTAGCATTTCTCTGTTGTATTGAGCAGCATGTATGTTTTATGTAGATAGTTCTTTTCTGTTAGGTGATCTATGAGTTATTTTTTGTACATCTTTCATGTATTCATTTTCAAGGAGAATGAATAAAATACAACAAAGGTTCCCAAATTCAATTTGAGTCTTGTCTCCTATTTATGGATCTGTAATCTTTCTAGTTTGTGATCAAGGATCATAGATTAGGTTGCATCTCATTTTGGAATGTATGTGGTTAAAATGTTTTGCATATGGATCAAAGAGCCATGTAATTGTTTGGTATTTATCACAGGGTTTGTAGATTTCATGGTGGGATAATTTGAGTATGAGATTCAAATCTAAAGTGGATGTTTGTTCACAAGGTGAAGGATAGATCAGGGATTTGGATATAGTAATGTGTCTCAAATTTCCAAAAGATGTATGGTTATAATTCATTTAATTTCCCAATAGATAAGGCGCTGATCAAAAATAGGATCACTAGATTTTTTTGCTCATATTTGAGTCTTGCTGATATCAACATTATTAATCAAACGCTTTTCCCTTTCATGTTGAAAACCTGTAATAGAATGCCCTCACTCAGCTTATGAGGTTCCTAGATCTGCATTTAGCTACTGTAGATTGATGATTATTTCACGAGTTATCAGGAGAAATAAGGATTTTATCTACTTCATATTAGATTTAGTGATTGCTTTGACAACTGGTACAATATAAAGAATCTATAGGTCCACCCGCCTAGGTTTTGCAGAGCCTGAAGAAGAAGGGTCATGCCTTATAGTTGGCCTGGTGTCTAAATTGGCATGTTGAAAATGGGATTTAGCTACCCCTAGAGGTGTCTTGTTCTCATTAGGGTAATTGGAAACAGGTAACGTTTTCAATCACCAACAATCCCCACCCCAAATTTACCTTCTCATTTGGAGGGTTTTTGGGTAATCACACTTGGTGTTAAGTGTGTGATTTTCCTTACATGTTTACATGATTGATGCAAATGCTTTATATGTTATTTTATTTTATTATGCATGTGATGTATGAAAAGTGAAAATTTTATGGGTCCAAGTTTAAACTTCTAATTCAGCCCCCTCCTTCTCTGAAGTTTACTCCTTTCCCACTTGTAATTCCAACATGAAGATCACAAAGAAGATTGTACACAAAGTAATAGGGTATCCAACCCTTGACTAACCTAAAACCATAAGGAGTGAAGCAAAATAAGTTATTGAGAAGAATACAGGGGCCTAGAAAAAAAGACGAATGACAATGGACACTATCTCATATCCCCTAATTTCTTTTGTAGTGAGAATTATAACACACAAATTATATCAACCTAGTAGGCTCAATAGTGTAACTTGTATTGTTGTTGATATGGGCTAGAAAATAGTTAAGAAGGATCATACCTATGACCTTGCCAAGTTGCAGAGAGAACAATTGTCAGAAAATTTGGGACCAATAAGGAAGACCAAGAGTGCATAATACAAATTTCGTTCAATTCTTGTATGTATATTCTTTTATGTACAAAATACATTCCCTACTTTTGGTAAAGTTGCATGGAAAACAAATAGATCTATTGTAGTGAAAATAGGTGAATTTATTGAGCAACTTGGAGAGAATTTTGAGTCTATGATGACTAGCTACTTTGAAGATTTTAAGCAGTCAATGAAGAAAAGATCAAGGATACCAGTTTCACTAGTTGAGAAACATTTCAATGATGTTTTCTTTCTAGTTGACATTGATTTCACATATGTAGAGGCTAGGCTATGAAATCAATGTGGATGAAGCCTCTATATCTATTACAAAATTACTTGTAGAAGAAATTGATACAATGGCTACTAACTTTGGAAAGTATGATGTGGCTAAATATAAAATTACTATTGATTTTAAGACTACTTCAATTATCAAAAAGAAGAATAAAATGGTCAAGAAACTCAAGGAGAAAATTAATGATGGAGCACAAGAAGAAGTAGAAGATGATGATGAATAAGATGAAGATGTACTTGGTCAAGCATCATTGGCCATTACTAAAGGTCAAGGTGAAGTACAAGAAGAAGAGATAGAAATTGAAGAAGGTGTTGAGGGAGAATAAGCCAGTGAAGCACCTACAACCATAGAGAAGAAAAAGAGAAAAACTAAAACTCCAAAAATGAGCAAGAAAAAGAAGGTTTCAAAACCTAAGTCTATAGTTCCCACTACTAGAGAAAACATAAGAGCTATTTATAAAAAGGCCCAAGATGCAGAAAAGAAAAAAGAGAAGAGGGATAGATTAGCTAGTAAAGAAGAAGAGCCTAAGAAGAGACCAAAGAGAAAGTATGTAGCTCCAATTGAATATGATGAAGAGAGGATAGAATTTGATGATAACAACTAATTCAAAGTGGTAAGTCATAATCCTTCCTTAGATTTAGACAATATATGTGAGAACATAAAGAATAGTGCTAAGTTATCTGGTCTCACACATATTGAGATTGATAAACTTGGAAAATTTGAGATGAACCAAGTAGAGGAGTAAATATATGCCATGATGGAAACATTCAAATAAACTCCAATTGATATTGCCAACTCATTACCAAAAGATCTATATGAAAGAGTTGAGAAAAAGTGACAATATAGTCTCAATATAGAAAGCAAAATTAGAGAGACTACACTTGCTCAAGTGATGGAAGAATTGGATAGGGAAACAATGGCAAAGGCAATAAAGAAGCACATAGGGAAATTCACACCAAAATACAAGGCATTCAACATATTATAAAATAATATTGAGGATGTTGTATAGAATACCACCAAGTCATGGAATTCATTATATGGTTTGACATCATCCAAGGCTATTGTGTAGGCATCTATTGAGGTAGGTGAGGACAAAGATGAAAAACAACAAGTAACTGAGGTTACCAAAGAAGACACTACAAAAGATATAGTTGTGGAAGGCACTAAAATGAACATAGACATACAGGCACTAGATGAGGATTACAAAAAAATAGAAAAAAGTGTATTAGATACACTAGTGCTGAGTACCAATCCTCAACATGAGTTGAATCTAGAAGATTAAGGATGTTTCTGATACTATCACTTAGAACACCAATCCCCTTACAAAATAAGACTTGAAGAAGATATTGATAGGATCTACTACCCAGGCCAAACTTTGTGAAAATCTTATATTGGTAAATGTTGATGAGATTGACAAGGTAGACAAGGTATCTATAGCAGAGGAAATTCAGACACAAAAGATATCTACAACCCCTCCTCAATTCTCCATGGTAAAAACTACATTATCTGTTATAGCATATCAAAGGAAGGAGACAACAACTTTTACTATCAGTACATTAGTACAAAGTGCTCTAGATTAGGAAATGAAACAGAAAAAGAAAATGACAAGGTTGAGACACAAGGAGAGAAAAAATTTGAAATAGAAGAGAATGAAGGAACAAGATAGGATGCTACTCCTACACCTACAACACAAGATCAAGGTGCAACTAAGAATGTAGAGAAAGCACAGGATAGGACTGAAGAGCTACATTTGACTACAAAACCTAAGGAGTAACTTATAATACAAATACTAGTGACTTTTCTAGAATTTTCTACTCCTCCAAGTCAAGCTCTTCATAGGCCAAGTATAGAAGCCATACCTTTACAATCATCAAGGAAAAGTCTAAACACATCCAAGGTAGGTAAAGTTACATCATTTGGTGATGTGAACTTGGATAAAGTGATTGAGTTACCAAAGTTTGATCTTGAAACCATCACTATTGAACAAATGGGTATACTATAGGATGCTCTTGCAAGGAAAAAGGAACAAGAACTACTCAAAAGGGAGTATAGGTAGAAGCAAGCTCTATTAGATATCAAGGAAATTTTTCTTGATGCATTTGACCTACCAAGACTATAAGAAACAAAGCCTCTCATAAAGTAGCTAACTAGCTTAGTTGAGAAGGTAAATGACACAAACCTATATTCAAATGTGAAATTACTTGAATGGTTTGAAAGAAAGTTTCAAAATAAGGTTAATGAAAAGATATCAAGTGCTATTTCACTGTCACAGGTTGAGTTAGCAACCAATTGACAATGTGAAGAAGGTACTAGAGAAAATTTTCTCTTTATACACCAAATTGTGCAATCCAACTATCTTCACATAGGAAATTAGGAGCCACATAATGAGTTTGGAGAGTCATATGTAGTCAAATGGTATAACTCTGCCAAGATCTCCAACCTAGAGTGAGAAACATTTCAAGAATCTCTTGAACTCCTAGATTCAGTTAGTAGTACTACATGTAGATGAAGAAAACATAAAGGCTGAATTGATCAACATCCAATCTATGCTGACTCCACATAAGGAGATATTGCACATGGAACTAGTCTTTGGTAAGACACTCATAAATAAAGATCCTTATCTTTCTACTCATGAATGCTTAGTAGACCTTGTTGTTGATTTGATCATCCAAATAAAATCATTGGAGGTAGCTTGTGACAATTTGGATGCTACTTTGAAAATTATGCTTGATGCGTATAAAACATTTTTGGAAAAACATACTCTAAGTGTATAACCCTTTGACCTAAGTGTCAAAAAGGGGGAGAAATAAGCATAGGAGAGATAATGGAGGAGAAAATATTTTTGGGGGTGCTACTATTTCTGTGAAAAGGGGAGTCAATGATAGAAATAGAGTACATAGATCAACTTATGTAAATATACTCAACAAGAGGAATAATTTTGGTTTAGATACATAACAACACAATTAACTTAGGGGTGTATATGAGCAATGTTAGTATGCTAATAGAAACCAAATTTAAATAAAGCTTCTACAAACTAAAAAAAATTTATAAACTTCAAGATAGACTAAGATGAGCTCTCAATTAAGAATATGAACCATTAATGGGCTCTCTCAATAAGAAGCTCTCTTGTTGAGTGGCTTTGTCTAAATAGATAGGATGTATGCTCAAGCTTATGCTTCAAAAAGAGCTTCAAATGGAGTTGGAATTTGGGTGTGGGTGTATGGTTTTGATGTAAAATGGCTTCTTAAAATGGCATTATGACTTTACTTCATGGATTGTGCTATTTTGCAAAGGGGAAGGATCCAATTTATAGGCAAGAGGCTTGAGGGATTGAGGGCTAAGATGCAAGGATGGGAAAAAGCTCATGGAGGGCTCAGATTGCATGAGAGGAGAGCACATGGATTGTGCTTCCTTATAGCCAATCAAGGAGTGACACATGTCACATGGTGAGAGGATGGAGGAAAGGGGAAGGATGAGTCAACAAAGGAGGCTTAAGGGATAAAATCTTCAAAAAGACCCTCATAATGGCTTGTAAGAGCAATAAAAGGGCTTGGAAGAGTCATTTATGGCCTAGTGGGCTTCATAAAGTTTTATGGTTGGGATATTTTGAGGGAGATGAGAGAAATTTCAACTTGGACTTGATTAGGAAGGTTTTAAGCTTGCTTAGGCTTGTGCAAATGATTAGAGGATGGATTAGGATGGTTTAGGATTAGCTTAGGGATAGGCACGTGGATGACATTTAATGAGGGTGGGTGAAGGAGGAGATATTTGTTAACTTTGGCTTGGGTTAGTAAGTCTTAACCCATGTTTAGGGAATGTGACAAGGTTAGGAGGGGATTAGGATTAGGTTTAAAGACATCTTCTAGAAGAGTCTAGACTTTGGATGAGGATAAAGACTTTCTAGAATAGTCTAGAATTTCCTAGGATGAGGATGAAGACTTTCTAGAAGAGTCTAGAACTTCTTTGGATGAGGATAAATTAGATTTTTAGGAAATAAATAAAGTTTTATTTATTTCAAGGGTTTGGGTTGAGGAGATATTTATTAAAACTTTTTTAATAAAAATGAGGATTAATATTTAATCTTAATTAAATATTTTGAGTTGGCATTAGGGGTAGGAAATGATGGGATTAGCCTTTAATCAAAATTAAAGAAGGATTAGAAGATTTTGGAAGAGGTTAGTGGTCTTAAGGAAATTGGCCAAGTTTTGGGCAAAAAATAAATTTTTTATTTATTTTGAGTTTTTTTGGTCAATTTATTAATTAAATAATTAATAAATAAGGAAATAATGTTTAAATAAGATTTAAACATTTTTGGGAGGGATTCTTTAATTAAATATTTTTAATTAAGATAAAGGGATTTAATGGCATAAAAATAAATTAATTAATTAATTAATTAATTAATGATGTTGTCATCAGGAATTTTTCAAAAAATAAAAATACTTTATTTTCTAAAGGTTTTTAGGTGTCTACAAGGGGGAGTTATTTAATTTTGAGGTATGATTGACGAGTCATAACTTTTTGTAAAATTTTGAAGTTTTGAAATTTTTTATGTAAATAAATATTATCCGAGTTCTGCTTGAAAGGCGAGAGTTATTCATGCATGAACATATTAATTTTGACATTGAGTGACAATATACTTAATTCATTTACTAAGTTCATGTCAAACAAGTAATACATGCCGAGCATAAGTTGTTAGATATTATATGTTGAGTGAGAGATATTTAGTACATGTCGAGTAACTAGTAAGTGCTGAGTCATTCAAGTGTTAAGTAGATAGTATGTACCAAGTTATTTAGATGTTGAGTGATCAATGGATGTTGAGTCATTCAGAGGCCAAGCTACAACATTGAAGTTGTAGTTGATGCTGAGCATTAGGGACTTCAAGTGCTAAGTGATACAGTTTTGACATAGTTGTTTGTAATGACATAAAATTCTATGTAAAACATTTTTAGTTTGAATTAAGGATTATTTTACGATCTTAGATGATAAGGATGCATTTGTATTGTGAATCCCTATGCATTACATGCATCCAATTAGAAAAAAAGGGAAGGATTAGGTGACAATATGAGTGAATCACTATTGTTGATTCATACCTAACCCTAAGTCATCTAGGTCTTCTTATGGAGGAAAAACTCTAAAATTTTTAAGAATGTTGTAAGTAGAAATTAGAGAAGTTTTTATGTGCAAATAGAGCATTCATGGTGACTAAGGAGTTTTGATTTGAGATACATTACAGAATTAGCTATTGGAGAAAAAAGGAAAAGAATAAGAAGACAACAGAGATACATCTAATCAGAAAGGATCAAGTACAGATTAGGAAAGAGTTGATTTGATAACAGGTAATAGAGTGCTAATCGAAAGATCATTGTTAAAACATTCTAATAGGTGAATTAGTTAAATCTCTTAATAGAGTAGTCTTGACAAGCTATTGTAAATCCTTTAATAGGGAGCTTACTTTATTGTAAGTTAATGTCCTTTTGCTAGGCACACTTCTAATGAGGTTTTGAAATCCTTTAATAGGGTAAGATCTAACAATCTTGTAAGCCTTTAACTGGGTAGGCCTTTCATAGGCTAGATCATATTTCATGATCAAAACATTGTAACCTTCATTGGATACACTTTATTACTATAGTAGTTGAGATTTGTGGGTATTATCCCCACCCCAATTTTACATTATCCTTGGAGGGTTTTTGGGTAACTAAATATTTTGTGTCATACAAATGTTGAATGTTTTACTTTCATGCTATGGATGTATATGATTAATTTGGTATTTTAGTTTATATGCATAGATTGTGAGATGGATGTGTGGTGAATGTTTTTGTGGTTGAAAGTTTTAAGTACTAAGTTTCACAATATCATTAATAAAGAAGAAACCTTTTGGAAATAATTCTCTAGAGTTTAATGGATTATAGAGGGTGATTAGAATACCAGATTCTTTCACTAGTCTACTCTAAAATATAAAAATATAATATTATTGAGGAACTTATTTCTATTGTGTGATTCCCTACCTACCTATGTGATATTGAAAATGAAGTTTTTGGATACTATAAGGATCTTTTGAACCAACTTCCTCCTTGCAACCCTAACCTAGAAGGATTTTGCAACTCCCTTTTGGATTGTGTTCCTTAATGTATCTCACTAGAGGATAATTTACTTATGGAAAGATCCACCATGTTGGATGAAGTAAATGTTTTCACCTTTTCTCTTAACCCTCTTAAATCCTTAGGTCTAGATGGGTTTTCTCCCTTATTCTTTCAACAATATTGGGAAGTGGTTGGGAAAGATGTTTTTTTGGTTGTTAAAGAGTTCTTTTCTTTGGCTGTTTTTCTCTAGGAGTTGAATAATACCTTCATCTTTCTCATTCCTAAAGTGGTGAGAGCTAACAAAATAAGGGCTTTTTGACTGATAAGTCTTTGTAATATTGTTTATAGAATATTTTCCAAATTGTTGGTTTTGATACTAAAACCTTTTCTAGATTGACTTAATTACCCTCACCAAAAAGGATTTAATCTTGAGAGGCAAATTATGGAGGTTATTTTCATGGTGCATGAAGTTTTTTATGCTATGGAGAAAGGAAAGAAAGAAAGAATGATCCTAAAATTGAACATTTCCAAATCTTATGATATGGTCTCATGGTATTTTCTAATGGCTATTTTGCAAAAAGTTGGGTTTAGAGGCACAATACTTAATCTCTTGGAAGTTTTTTCAATAATCCTAAATTTTTGGTTCTAATTAATGAGTTCAAATTTTTTTTTGAGGTTTTTGGTGGTTAAAGACAAGGTGATCCTCTCTTCGCCTACTTGTTCATTATTTTAGTTGATGTTCTTGTTTGAAACCTTTGTAGATTGGGCTCTAATGGTGTAGTAAAAGGGTTTAGAGCCTCCTCTTCTCCTTCTATTATATCCCATCTATTGATTTTTCAATGATACCCTTTTTTTTGGAGAAGCTACCCTCATGGAATCTAAGGGCTGAAAGTCTCTCCTTGGTGATTTCACCCTAGCTTTTGGTCAGAGGATAAACTTACAAAAAAGTGCACTTTTCTTCTTTAACACACCAAGAAGAATCCAGAAATGAATTGTTGATTTGATGGGTTTATGAATTTCTTTTATTCCTTTAGTTTATCTAGGTATTCCTTTTTCTATAGGGAAAATTAATATTTCTATTTAGTCAAATCTTACTTGAGAGAATCCAACAAAAGTGGACAACCTAGAAAGTTTCTATTCTTAGGAATGATGGAAAGATTCAAATGATCACTATCTTAATTCAAAGTACTTCCCAATACATTATGACTCTAATTTATGTGCCAATTTCTTGGGAAAATATAATGGACATTATTAAGAGAAGATTTTTCTAGGCTGGTGTTGAGTAGAAAAAACATCTTTACATGGTCATTTTTGACATAGTCTTCTCCTCCAAGGAACAAGGAGGTCTCAATTTTAAAGATATGTATCATATTAATATTTCTACATCAACTAAGGTTATGTGGAATATTATGAGTTCAAGAATTGATTAGGCTAGTATTATGAGGAACAAGTATTTAAACAATTGTAAGAGATCTATTTTTCATAAAGGTACTCTCTCAAATGGTTTTAAAATTCAATAAAATCTTCAAAGAATGGTCCTTCTCTTGATTCGAGGCTATTTTTGGTAGATAGGAAACAACCATGATATAGATTTTTGGCTAGACCCTTGGGCCAGGCAACCTCCTCTAGACTTCACCCAATGTTCCCTACACTTAAAAATGTGCTAGTTGAGCAATTATGTAAAAAACTTAGTGATACAAGAACATCTTTGTGTCCCTCCGAAGTCAAAAATTGATAATAATTTTTTTGAGAATGGTATTAAAGGGATTTCTATATAGTTAATCAATACTCTTTCCTCTCTTAGGTTCAACAAAATATACGAGCTTGATATTTTGATCTAGAGTAATTCTATTTATGAAGTTTAATTAGTTAAATATGGATTTGATCTCTTGTCTCTTATTGGCCTTAGAATTTTTACTGGACATATAATTGGAAGATGAAAGTACTCCCTAAAATCAAGCTTTCCTAGTGGACTATTTTCCATAGAATGATCCTTACTCTAGATAATTTGCAAAAGAGAGGAATTCAATTAGTTATCATCCCCTTTCTTGGGAAATAAGACAACATATTTTTTGCCTATTTAAAATCTAATGGTGTTGGAGTAATACCCCTAACATAGTTGTAGGTTCTTGCCCCCCTCTAATCATCCCCTTTTTAAAGAAATCTAGTGGTAGGCTCTTGATATGAGAGTTGGTCCATATAGAAGTAGAAGAATGATTTTATATTGAGAGATTTAAAAAAATATTCTAATATGGTGTTCCATGCATTGACCAACAATATCAAAGAGAATAAATTGATTGTTGACCCTTCTACTAACAATTCTCTTCTAGGTTTTATTGATTGGGATAGAGCTAGAAGTGGGAACTTGGTTGATTATTTGAAAAAATACAAATTCCCTAAAATTGTCTTAAGAAAAAGAATAAATGGATCCCCATAACTCATGATGGATGAAATTTATTTTTTATAGTTTTCTCTTGGTAATCCTAGTTGGTTTAGAGATGGTTGTCTCACAAGAAATGATAGACGTTGTGAGCTGGTGGCATATGTTGTTAATATGGGAATTCAAACTGCTTAAATGATAGAAAATTTTAGTTTTTTTTCATGGGGTCAAGATTGCACATGAAAAAGGTTATAATAAAATCATGGTTGAAGGTGATTACCTTAATATAATCAAAATTTTAAATCATGCTTAGAACACAAATTTTGTTAAAATATGAGAAGATATTAATTCAATAGCCATAGAGGCTAGTTCAATAATTTTATAAGATATTGCCACTTCTTTCAATCATGACAATGTTATCAATGGTAGTAATAAGGATTGCTAATTATATTTTTATTTAGGATTTTGGCTAGTGTATGTTTTCTATTTCCCTTATAGATTTTTCCTTTCTTGATGTTTGTGATGACATTAAGGTCAATTTTTTATTATCAATAACTCACACCTAGTCAATTGATTAAGCTAATATTGAGCCAAGTAGTCTATATATAGTTGCTACCAAGTTCTACAACTACTACCAAGTTTTAGAATCTTCATTCAGCTCATAGAGAGTAGTATCTACCAAGTTGATCAGTGACAGTACTAACTGAGCTTCATAGTATTAAATGAGTTGTATAGTGTCAACCATGTTCTCTATTTTCTACCAATCTCACAATGTCAGTGGTATGAATCTAGTGTTGACCAAGCTGAAGAGTGTCAACCAAGTGATTTAGTTTATATTGTTGAGATAATGGGTGTTGCACACATTGCATAATATTGTTATTTTATCATTTTATTTTTATTATGTAATGTTCCACCTAGATGGACGTGCAACATGTAAAGATTCCCATGGAATATTCTTGATGAGTTGTATTGTAACATTGTGATAATATTTTATGTAATTATTTAATATTGGGGGAAAAGAATTAAATGCCCAATATTAAATGTGGGGTCAGTGGGTTAGGTAGCACATGGTATTAGCACATGGTTTATGTAATACCACTTAGTGGTTTTGTGGGACTTGCTACTATATAATCAGCCACAAGGGTAGTTGTTGTAGAGAGAATAAGAGAGTGATAAGGAGAAGACAAAAGGCAAGAGTCAAGTGGGACAAGGCTTGACAGGTTAGCCAAGGGAGCATTTGTGAAGGTTGAAAGCATGGCATGGGATGTGTGGATTCATGCTTGTTCACATAGTTTGCTCGGTTGTGGCTATGGCCATGAAGGCTTCCATGGTTGTATGGCAATGGTATTTTTGCTGAATAATACATGATGATGGATGCTTTTGGAGGCTGGGTTTTTCCCTCAATGAGGGTTTCCCAGGGTATATCTTGTGTCACAATTTTGTGGGTATGTCATCTATTCTCTTGCATGTGGATTTTAATTTCGTGTTTATTTCAGATCTATTATGGGTTATGTGGAAACGGTTATATTCTTTGTTGCCAAGTTTCCTTACAAGTGGTATCAGAGCTATGGTTTTATTGTTTGTAACCCTAGATTGAATCCATGGGAATGCATGAGAGGATAAAAGAAAGGGCAAGATATATGAATGATTTATTGCAGATCTGAGGGCTTTGGATTTGCTGTTATGATGTGATGCTAAAAGATTTGGGCATGTGAAATTGTTGGACAAAAGAGTTTTTCGGATGTTTCATTTAAATGAGGGTTTTGGGGGGTAGCTTGCAGAAATGACCTCCTGGGTAAAAACAAACCTCACCATTGGATCCAGGTCGACATTTCCATAAATTTTGATATATAATATGCCCTAGTTTGGCCATGTTCAGAGAAAATGAAAGAGTTTTTTGGTTTCAGCCCATGATGGCCGTCAAATTTAATCCCGTCGGAATTTTCGTCACTGAAAAAAAAATTAAAAATGAAAAATCGTACTGAAAATGGTAAAAAGACTGTCTTAGTAAAACGGCCATAACTTTCTCTCAGAATATCAGATTTCAGAGTTCTTATAGGCGTTGGAAAGCTAATTCAGAGCACTACAAGATGGTGTAGGTTTGGTTCCATGATTTTGAGATTTTGTCAGATTTTAAGAGCCCTAAAGTTAGATGTTGTTTATTTTGAGCACGGATTAGGGCATAACTTGGGCATATGGAGTCAGATTTTGGACTTCGAGTAGTCAACGGAAAGCTCTTGGAGAGCTCTACACATTGGTTCAGATTTGGTGCAAGTTTGGCATGATTTATTTGTTGATATATTTATCTGAACAATTTATAGGTATATTTTGACTATGGTAACATTGTGAATTTATGGCATTGGAGATTTAAGTTTTGATGTCATTGTATACTCAAGGTTGGTCTCATGATGATATGGTTATTAGTGTTTGGTTTGGATATGCATGATGGCTTGTTGGATCTACAAGTTGTGCAGTGTTGTAAGCGGTCTATACTTACAGGTTGCATTTATAGCTTGGTTATGGGTTGTCTTTGCCCATTGATCTTTCATTATTGATGCATATTTAGATTGGTGGCTTGGATTTGGGTTGTCTATGCCCTAAGTCACATGATTTACTATTTTCTTCATATGTTGTTACCATGTACAGTCATGGTGGAAGATTATAGTTGACTATGCTGATAGGTTGGACATATTGAGAACCAGATGCTCAGTTCATGGATGTGATCATGGTGTCATGGATTTTGGCATGACATGATTGGTTATACAAGTACATCCTTGATGTTCTTTAGCTTGGATTTCTGATTCAGTTATGGTGGTATATCTTCTTGGTTGAGGATCATGGTTATTTGATTTCTTTTGAGGAGCTCATGATGTGCACTTTGAGTTCTTTGATGGTTTGATGCCTTGGTTGATTCTCATGGTTAGAGGATGGTTTTTCATCATGATGTCATGGATAGCTTGGATACACGGTTTAGTGGGAGCTTGTGACAGTGATGGGGTGACAGTGCAGGATTAGTTCCTGGTTTGGTTTGGATCTTCATATAGGAGATGGATTTTATGATGCCATTGGTGACTTGGTACCACGGTTGAGTGGGAGTTTTTTTTTTGGCATTGATATATTTATTGAGTGTTTGCAGATGTTGGAGGTTTGTCTTAGATCCTGTTGCTGCAGAAGCGTCTTTGACATTTGCATGGTGCACTTGTTATCTTCATGGTGTTTGAAGATGGTTAGATCTTGAGGACTCATGGAGTTCTTGGTTATCTTCATGGTATGTGGAGATGGTTTTCTTCATGGTGTGTGGAGATGGTTGCATCTTGAGGACTCACAGGGTTCTTGGCAAAGGTGTGGTTTATGCTTTTATTTGGCATGTTATCCTTGGTGTGAGGATGGTTTCATTATTATGTCATGGTATACTCTTGATACGCGTTTAGAGTTGTGACATGTTATAGTATGTTCATGTGGAGCATGTTATCTCTTTGGTTGAGATGGTAAGATCATGTTGTCATGTTTATGTTCCTGAGGCCATGGTTGGAACTTTGACATTGATCTTGGTTTAGTTTCTTGGTATTGAGTACACTGATCATAAGCTGGATACTTCATGATATTGCTATGTTGCATTTGGATTTGGCATGGATTGATTGGTTACAGGTGCTCATGGATACTTAGAGATGGTGGTGACGTTGATTTCTCTTAGATTAGAGAAGTATTTGTTGGGACGGTTAATGGTTTCAGCAGGAAGTCCGAGGGGCAGTCACCTGATATGGACTTGAGAGGAGATTGTTCTTAGATGAGTCTTGGTTGGAGACTTGGGTATCTTGATGAGCATTCTCATTCCCCACTCTTGGTCTACTCGGCGGTTTGCTACTTGAGAG
The DNA here is from genome assembly GCA_028749045.1 of Cupressus sempervirens. Taxonomy (NCBI): domain Eukaryota; kingdom Viridiplantae; phylum Streptophyta; class Pinopsida; order Cupressales; family Cupressaceae; genus Cupressus; species Cupressus sempervirens. Next base: position 893,805,429 of record CM053785.1, read on the forward strand.
GTATAGCCCATTGTTTTCTCTCAGTTGCATTATATTTATGCTTATCTTTCATGGATATGGATCTTGAGCTATGGTACATGAGTTAGTTCTGGAGGGTTCATTTGAGAGATGGTTTAGCATTGGTTATCTCCATGTGCATATGTTGTTATGCTGGTTGAGTTTGGGAGATGGTTTTATATTGGGCATTTTCCTTGGATTAGGAATGGTTATTCCTTGGTTTAGGAATGGTTTTATTGAGTTTGATCTTCTTGTGAGAGGCTTACATCCATGATGAGTTATATGGTATGGTTTGGGTGTTTTTTGAGGCTTCTTGTTGGGGTTTTATGGAGGAGATCATACTTGCACAGTTTACATCTAGAGGTGTGTGTAGAAGGACATGATACAGGTTATGATTTGCATGTTTTCTCTGGTCTTGGTTATCTTCCTGGATGTTCAGTTTTGCCTACATTGGATTTGAGATTGGTTGGAGATTGTGATCATTGGTTTGTGCTCATGTATGTCATGTGAGAGATGACATGGTTATTTCTTTCTCTTTCCTTTATTGGTTGTGGTGAACTTGGGAGAGCATTGGAGATTTTTTATGAGAGTTATTCTTGCAGGATATTGGATTATGTATTGTGGATGTCCTTGATACTACATGGATTCACTTCTTTGAGATGTGTTGAGTGGATTGGTTATAGTTTTGACATTATCTTTTGCAGTGGGAGCTTCTCGGTATATATGTGGCAGGTATTGCTCTTGAGGCTTATGATTGTAGGTTATAGATTAGATATGTCGGTGATATAAGATTCACTTGTTATACCTTTGAGGTATGGATAGTTGGATGGATTTCGCACTTGCTGTGGGTGCTATTTCAGCTATGGATATTTTGACAACTACGGATACATGTGATTACCTTTGGATCAGGTTTTTTGTGCTTGGAATTTCAGTTGGTACAAGATTTTATGATCTTCTAATGCGACAGGTTGGGTGGTTTTCTCTTTGGATGGCTTCTATGTATGTCCAGTGGGAGTGGCATAATAGGAGGTGAGATTATTCATGTTCGAGATGCTAGATACTTTGATTTTGTTGCGGGTACCAAGATGGAGCACTTGGTGTATTTTGATCCATGATGGTGGATGTGCTGGGAGGGATTGTTCCCTTGTTCATTTATGTGGCTACGGATTGACCCTATGCAATGTATACAAAAAGTGGGAGATTGTTGAGATAATGGGTGTTGCACACATTGCATAATATTGTTATTTTATTATTTTATTTTTATTATGTAATGTTCCACCTAGATGGACGTGCAACATGTAAAGATTCCCATGGAATATTCTTGATGAGTTGTATTGTAACATTGTGATAATATTTCATGTAATTATTTAATATTGGGGGAAAAGAATTAAATGCCCAATATTAAATGTGGGGTCAGTGGGTTAGGTAGCACATGGTATTAGCACATGGTTTATGTAATACCACTTAGTGGTTTTGTGGGACTTGCTACTATATAATCAGCCACAAGGGTAGTTGTTGTAGAGAGAATAAGAGAGTGATAAGGAGAAGACAAAAGGCAAGAGTCAAGTGGGACAAGGCTTGACAGGTTAGCCAAGGGAGCATTTGTGAAGGTTGAAAGCATGGCATGGGATGTGTGGATTCATGCTTGTTCACATAGTTTGCTCGGTTGCGGCTATGGCCATGAAGGCTTCCATGGTTGTATGGCAATGGTATTTTTGCTGAATAATACATGATGATGGATGCTTTTGGAGGCTGGGTTTTTCCCTCAATGAGGGTTTCCCAGGGTATATCTTGTGTCACAATTTTGTGGGTATGTCATCTATTCTCTTGCATGTGGATTTTAATTCCGTGTTTATTTCAGATCTATTATGGGTTATGTGGAAACGGTTATATTCTTTGTTGCCAAGTTTCCTTACATATATTGAGCTCATAGTGTTAGTGTTGATCGAGCCACACAGTATCAACCAAGTGATTCAGTTTATATGTCAAGTTGCACAACGTTCATCGAGTCAGAAGTGCTAACTAAGTTTAGGCTACTTGAAAGTGATTAGTACAAAGTAAGCTTCTATGTCTATCAAGTGCATGAAAATTCCAAGTGTTGATAATAGTTGTTAAGTATCTGAACATCACTGACTTTGTCTTCTAAATGCAAGTGTCAATAGTTGAGTCAACTTTATGATCTTGATGGAAACCTATTTTTTAGTTGACTTTGATGAATTGTGATTTGGATGGGTATATATGTAATGAATTGTATCATATCCAAATAAGTATGTGTGAAGTGAATATAAGGAGAAGAAGTGTGAATTGAGAAGGCTACAAGTAGTATAATGGAAAACAAAGATTTATCTATCACAACAAGGTGATCTTCACATTTCAAAGGAATCTCAACTAGAAAATTAGAGTTGGAGATAAGAGATCAGCCACTAATTCATCCTAATAGGTGCATCAGTCAAATCCTTTAATAGGATAGACTTAACAGTCTTTGAAAAATCTCTTTACTAAGTGCATACTTCATTGTATGTTTTGTAAACCCTTTAACAACATGGACCTAGTATTTCTTATTGTTCCTAACAAGGTAGAGCATCAAAAGTGATCAATTATAAGCCTTAATTAACCAAATTTATATTGTAGTACTAAAGCTTGTGGGTATCATCCCCACCACAATTTTACTTTCTATTTGGAAGTTTTCTGGGTCACCATATCTTGTGTCAAAGTGTTATGAATGTCTTATTGCTTTCATTCTTTCATGCATACAATTAGATGAAAATACTTTATGAAGGATTAATTGGTCAAATAAGTTGAAGTTTTATTGGTTCCTAATTCATCCCCACTCTTAATAATGTTTCCTACCTCATATTTCCAACAATTGGTATCAAGGTGTTGTGGCTCTCAGAGAAGATGTTTCGTAGCTTGAGCAAAGATCAGAAGTGATGGAGGTCTACAGGATAGATAAGGCTACTGATAATGAAAAGTTGGATATGGAATTAGCCATTGGTCAACTAAAGAAAGAAAAGGAGCAACTCTCTCAATCATTGAAAAGAAGAAAAGATCTTGTAGTACAAATGAATGACAATCTCTATAGTTAAGAAAAAATTGAAGATATCTATCTAGAAAGAAATTCAGGTGAAGTTGATGAAGCAATCAATGACCTATTAGAAAAGAATTCCAATCTTCAAGAAGAAGTTAGAAAATTGAAAAGAGAACAAGAAATCTAGTCAGTAAGACTACGTGAGGTCATGAAAGAAAAAGATAAAGCCAAAGAAGAGATAGAAGGAAAATAATGAAATTCAACATCTATCACTTCAGCAAGAAGACTTCATTGATCAACTTACTAATGAAAATGAAGAAATCATCAATCTAAGATCAGAGAATGAAAGACTACATAATGATCTAAATACTGAAAAGAAAACCAATGAAAGAATGTTGAAATCTCAAGAAGACATAAATTAGTTGAATGAGAAAAGTTAGTATAGACACAATGGTAAAGCTAGAATAGGATACACAGAAGAAGGTGAATCATCTAGACAAGGAGCTTGAAAGAATCAAATTCTTACTTGCAATCAAATGGTAAGTTAGATCATACATAAAAAAAATGCTGGAGTAATGGTAAAGAAAAATTTAATGGAAAATTCTACAATTACAATAAGTAGTCATAGAGTAAGTGAATGCAAGGAGAAACCTAAGTTTGAAGGGAAATGTTAGTTGCAAGAAACAAGGACACAAATGTTCTGAATGCAAATCTAAGATATTGAATAAAAAAGAACAAATTATAAAAGAAATATTTGGATGGGACTATAATGCATGGTGTATATGCCACAACTATGGAGAATTTGGGCACATTGGAGAAAATTATGTGAAATATCACATGAGGAAAAGAGACACCACTAGAAGATTTTTTATTTGTCCAAAACTTGGACACCTTGCCAAGAACTATATGAACACTAGAAGAATTGAAGATGAAAAGAAAGCTAGAGCTAAAAATATCAGAAAGCAGATAAACCAACAATGGATACCAAAATCTCCTGATAATGCAAGTCTGATCCGCGAAGCACATGTCATTTAAGAGTTGGGTGAATCAAGCATATCAACTTGAAGTCCCTATGAGAATAACTAAAATTGAGACTTTGAAGTAGACATCTCACATTAGTTCTAGCTACAAAGAAAAAGAGATCCATATCAAAATTAAAGGTGCAAAGGGATCACCAAGTGATTGTAGAAATTCAAGACCTTATCGAGCTAGGTCAGGTTGCACGACCCTACTATGAAAGGTTGGGATACACTAAAACATTGTGTGGACATAAAGTAATGATGAGACCATCGAGCTATGAATGAATTTACCAAGCATTAAGGTTGAATCAAATAGAAGATAGTTTTTCATTGAATGAACAAATGTACCAAGAATTTATGGCATTTGAAAAGTGAAAATTTGTTCAAAGGAAGGAAATCAAATTCATTTGTCACCATAAATTTTTGAGAGCTATTTGCAAAGATAAATTTCTATGTTTCCAAGAAATTTGTGTGTTTTTTGTTGAAGATTTTTGTGTTTTCATAAACCATACCAAGTATGGTGTCTTCTAATAGAAAAACTAGGAAAGGATCTAAGTTCTTGGTTCGAGGAATTGATTGAAGCCACCAGACTTCAAGTTGACTCTAGCAATTGCAGAAGTGCTTGACCCATCTAAAGCTCAATCATAGATTCTACCCATGGTATTACTCATTCATGATATCTATTCATATTTTCACTATAATTTATGAACTTGGAATCCTAGAGATGGATGAGACTCTGGAGAAGTTATGTGTGAATGGTTTGTTGAAACCCAAGAATCAACATTTGGAGACCAAGGATTTAACACATATTTTGCATATGCCCCAAGACTTTTAGATCAAATGGATACGATTTATCTTGATCCATGTACATAATGGGTAGTTATGGATAGACTAGCCTATTCAAATCACAAAGAAAATGATTCATAGAATCATAGGGCTCCCAATGTTGAACAAAGACAAGACTACCAAAACCCTAAGTTAGGTAGAACTGGAAAATAAAACTCTTGCCGAGTGGGAAGGAAGAGGAATGAAGATCAATGATATAATTGACATGGAACTAAAATTTGGAATTCATGTGATTTCTCATAAGATCTATAGCTCCAATTTTCTTAATAGTCTATCATGTGAGGTAGTTGATTTGTCTCTCAAGGTAGTGAAGAACAACAAGTCCTTTGACCTTGCTAAGTTAATGCTAAATCAATTCAACAAGAACATGGAGAGCATCAAAACTTCCAAAAATAATCTATGTAAGTTTGGTTCACTCTTAACTTGTTTATTCTTCTATGTACATAAATTCTTCCCTTCTAAAGGCTTGGTCATATGGAGAAAAGATATACCATTTTTATATCAGGTTAATGAATATATAGCAAAGATGGGTGAAAACTTTGTTAGTATCACGAACAACTATTTTGATTCATTCAAGGAAAAGATGAATAACAAATATAGAATACCAAAGAAACTTTTAGAAGACTACATGGATGATAGACTATGAGAAAGTGTACATTCAAGTAGTTAGACCTAGAGTGGTGTGGGTTAAGCATCTAAACTATGAGGTTAACATTGATGATAGAACTAGAGTGGTGTGGGATAAGCCTCTAATGTATGGGGTTAAAATTGATGACACCAAAGATATTATTAAGGCACTACTGAATGAACCTATGTATCCTGAGGGCACATATTTTGGTACTTATGAAGAAGCCAAGGTGAGCATAGAACTTGAAATTAAACTTCATCAAGCAGTTAAAAAAGGAAAGAAGAGGATGAAAAAACTAAGGCAAGCAAGTTCTACTCTCTTATTTTTTAAAGGAAAAGGAGATGATGTGGAAGAAGATGAAGCAAAAGAAATAAATTCTAAGGATGAAGAGCCTATAAGGAAGAAAGGTATGGTTATTATAACCAAACCTACTAAATCATCTATTGCTAGATTCACAAGAAGAGCACAAAAATCTAGGAAGAAATTGAAGTTAGGTGAGAAGAATGTTGAGGAAATTATTTTTAAAAAGCCTCCATCTACATTTCAAGAAAAATTAAATGAAATAGAATGAGGAGATGGAATGGAAAAATTCAAATCTCTCACATATGAAACCAGGAATGTAGATGAGAAAAAGCAAGTTGAGGACACGAAGATGACAAAATTGGGTAAATGTAAGTACTCTCCTATTACATGTACAACAAATTCCCAATGAGCTTATGCAAGCAATCAAGCCTAGATGGGAGCATGCTAAGAAGACTACAAAAGACATTTGAATGTACTTTGAGGCAACTCATGTTGAGTCTTAGTGACAAAGAGGTGAAAGAATCCAAGGAGAAAAATAAAGAAAAGATCACTCTTAAATTCAACACATGTATGATATTAATAAATGAGATTGAATATGTAGTGAAGGAAACCACAACTATGTGGAAAAACATTTACAACCTGCATCGATGTAGAAATTTTGTTGTTCATGTTGGTGACAAAGATGATCAAGATGAAAAGGAAGATGATGAAAATGATAATGAAGAAGATGTGGAAACAAAAGATGATGTAAATTTGAATGATGAGGAGGAAGAATAGGAAGCTATAGAGGAGAATCTCCACAAGATTCAAAGTATTGAGGAAATTAACCCAAAAAAGATTGTAGTAGCAGTGATGGCCTCATTTCCTCATTCTCTGAGAAAAGCTTTAATTCTATCAAGCTCTATGAAAACTTCTACCGAGTTGGTTGTGACAACCACTTCAACACGAAACACCCAACCAATCTTTACACCTATTTAGTTGAGTACCATATTGATTGAAGTGGTAAACATTTCATCTACCAAGCAATAAGTGCCACCATCATTAGATTGGGAAATGCAACAACAAGGCATTTCTACTATTAGTGCCATATTTACTTTTTTTTCTAGCCCCTCTATTTCTACTATTGTTTCTATTCCACATATAGAAAGTACAAGGATAGTTGAGAACAAGTCTCAACTAATTACTAAAGTTTAAAATAAGGATAAGGGTAAATAAGAAGATATTGATCTAGATGAGGATATAGTTATCCCAAATTGGGATATCTCTACTCTAAATCCTAATCAAATGAACATCATGGGTGAATTATTGCAAAAGAGAGCTAAGAAATATAAGCTTAGACAAGAGAAGAGTAGGGAAAAGCAAGTTCTTGAAGATGTAAAGAACATATTTGTAGATGCACTAAGTATTGAGGTTGGTAGTACACAACCTATTTTGATTCAATTAGTAAAATTTGTCTAGAAATTAAATGAAGATCTGAGTTATGGACAAGATAAGTTGCTACTAAGAGAAGAAAGAAAATTTGAGAACAAAGTATTGGAACAAATAGTACAAAAAATTACAATAAACCAAGTAGAATTGTCTACTATTCTTAGTTCATTGGAAACCTCTACAAATAATGTAACTTCATTATTTAGTAAGTTGTGTGATAAATCTATCTTTACCCAAGGAATCAAGGAAAAATTATCTAAGATAGATGAAGACTTGAAGGCAATTGCACACCAATCGTTACTTATCCCAAGCTATAGTTTTGCTCACTATTCAAAGATTAGATATCTGACAAGTTTGCAAGAAAATTTATTAAGGGAAGAAGCCAGGATAAGAGCCACACTTGTAGACATCGAAGGCATGATTCTCTCAAACATGGATGCATTGTAGAAAAAAATTACACATGCCAAGACACTCATCCATGACAATAACTTTATAGCTTATCACACAATGGAGTTATTAATAGAAGTACAGATTGCATTACATACAAGCAAGGTGCTACAAGAAAATTGGGACAAGAAAATGACATTGATTTTGAAGGTGCATTCTAACTTCTTGTCACATTTTGGCATCAACATGTAGTATACACCTTTGGCATTTATGTCAAAAAGGGGGAAAAGTATAATATAAGATGAATGTATATATGAAGAATATTGGAAATAGTATAATAAGAGGTATATATGTTATATGTAAGGAGGAGAAGTATAATATTATACAAATACATGTACAAATAATTAAAAAACATCTTTTACAAATGCAATTTTGAATAATTTCAAAAATAGTGTATGTTATCAAGCTGAAGACACAGGATGGAGATAAAAAGAATTTTTTGACCTAAAAATTTTGAGTATTCAGTTTTGGATTTGTTAGTCTTATTTTCACTTCATGCCTATCTAAATATATCCATGAGTGAATGTTTCAGGTCCCTCTTGTGAAAATTAGGGTTTGGTCTCTTTAATATTATTAACCTAGAATAACCTTAATCTTTGTTTCACTAAATCTTGCCGTAGAAAAGCTTTTGGGTCATGTACCTTTTCAAATTAATCCAAGTGGGAGAATTTTTTTTAAATTACCCCTTTGTATTTCTAGGAACCTTTTAAAAGATTATTTGAATTGTTTCCTAAAGCTTCCAAAATAATCTTTAGCTATCAAATCTCTTCAAGATCGATGGTGGTCACTATGTCATTGTAAGAAATCATGTGCCTTTTATTCCTAGTGACATAGTGTCCAAGAAACATCCACATTCAGGACCTAGTTAATAAATAAATAATATTTTAAGGTGTATGGCCCACACTGTTAGATCTTCCTATGATTGACTGTGGTCACCTTTTCGCCAAGGGAAACCACAAGGTTTTTACCCTTGGCAACATAGAGACCACCCATAAAAGGGTATATTGTAGGACCAAAACTAAAGATGAAACCATGAATTTACTTGCCATTACTAGCATTATTATTACATTAGCTTGGTAGAGGGCTAGATGCTACTAAGAATTTTCACTAAAAGAGATGTACTATTGATCCACAATGTTAGATCTCCTTAAGATTAACAGTAGTCACCTTGTCGCCATGAGAAGTTGAATGAACTTTACCACTAGCGACATAGTGACCAAAGGGAAATATTATGATCCTACCCTATTCATAACAAGATTATCATATGAGTTCTATGATCCAATGTAAGGGACACCAATGATGGTCACTATGTCACCATGAGAAGTTGCTCGATATTTACCCTTCGAGACATAGTGAGAGCATGACAGATGTCCAAAGGCACAAGTGGGTCCAATGTAAATAATTAGAAATGAAAGGAAAGGATTATATGGAAGGATTTAATTGGATTTATTTCCAAATTGGAGGGTTGAAGTTGAGTCATAAAATTTTTTATTCTTCAATTGCCAGATTTTTCAAAAAATTGATAGCTTGTTTTTAAAATTGGAAGGTAGTGCCACTCTATTTTTCTCTATGATCTATTTTTGAGAATTAAGGCTCCCTGTGCGAAGTAAAAACTAGGGATATATTGTAGAACTCAATGATTTTATTGATACCAACATATTTTTTAATTTTCTAAGAGCTAGGACCTGTTGAAGAGCTTTTCCCACCTAGTTCAATTGTGAAATTTTTTTTTGTATTAGTGATTTACTACAGAATTCAAAGAAGGAATAGGAGAAGAAAGTAAGTATCTCAACCCATATATCACTAAGAGAATTCTTTTTTTTAATTCATTATTATCAATATGCCTCCAAAGAAGGATTTTTGGGGAAAAGTAGAATATACTAGTAAAATATACATCATGATTTCTTGGAACAATTAACTGAGTCCACAAACGAGTCAGCCCAAATGAAAAAGTCAATTCCTTTGGACCCTAGACTCAGGATTGTAGATGGCTTATATGATAAAGGGAATTGGACTAGGGATTCCATTACTTCTAAAATAGGGCTCTAGCTATTCAAGAAATGGTTCCTAGAAAGGAAGTTGTTTGCCCCAAATGGAAATATATGGAATCTTGATTTGGGTTAGTTAGTAGTCCCTAGGGTTTTCATGGACTCAAACCTTCTCACAACCATAGCCCTAAATTATGAACCAGTATCTAGGATAGTAAGAAGAGTAGATGGGAAATGCTTGATAAGCAGATCCAGTCACAAATTATCATGATATCATTGACCTTTAGGGATTAGAAAAGGAGTATTTGTCTAAAAAGGATCAATTCATGCAAGGTGCATTAAGAGGGAACTTGGTCACAATTGGAAATTTGACCTTTGTTACAACATCAACTAAGGAGCCTTTCAAGAAGCAATTTTTCACTACTAGGGCAATATACATTTAAATGACTTTATGTAGGTTTTTTAGTGAGGATGAACAAGATTTTATGCCCATAAAGTACATGTACATGATGAAACAAGTTTCTTTTTTTGTTGTGGATATTATCTTTGATTTTGCATCTTATTTAGCAAAGGAAATTCACTTAGGTTTAGTTGGGATTGCAAAGAGAAAAGTTGATAAAATATTTGGTCATTATTCATTATTGATGCATATGTTCTTATTTAAAGGGGCTACTTTGAAAAAGAGATGAATATGAGGGAGAAGCTCTGCCGATCTAGTTATGGAGTGCAGATATGACCTAGGATGTAGAGGGGGCCAAATTTTTTAGATTTGGTAGGTACTTCACATCCAGGTTGAGAAACCTCATATTAAGGGACAATCCCAAAATTCCCAAGGCACTACTAGATTTTATTAGGCCTATGGACAATCTTGCTAGTTTGAAGGTGTCCCATAATTGGGAAGATATCATACCCTACCCTGTGTCTATAGTTTTTAGAGTATATGGATTCCAAAAGACTCCCCATGTACTTCCTTACTATGTACCTCTAAAGGTAGGAATAGCTGAAATGCTATGGAAGAGAGGTGAGTTAGAGAAAGCACAATTGACTGGTTAGTCTAGGGGCTCAATTCTCCCAAGTTGCATAGTTGCTCACTAGTGTATAATCACCAAGGGTGGTTGGTTGTATTTGTATAAATTCTTGAACCAATATAAAATGGCTATCTCCCATGTTTAATTCAATGTTAGTGAGGGTTGATGTATTTAGACGAAGGGCTAAGAATGGTGCCAAGGACCATCAACACTACTTCCTTGAGGACATAATAAGGAATGAATTCTCTCTTCAAGAGTAAGATATTAGAGTTTAATCTAGGGTTTAGAATTTATTAATTTGCTTGATAAGGATTAAAAGTCTCTAGAAGATGAGAAGATAGAGGGAGATAAATTAAATAAATTGATGATCACTTTTCTAGAGATCATTAGGGCTATGAATGAGAAGAAATTATTTTTTCTTAATTCTTATCCTGATAAGGCCTAAGAGGTCATGAAAAAAATTGTCTTTCACCCTTGTGGTAGGATTAGGGTAGTTAGTTATTCAAAGAAAACCTAGCTAAAATAAAATTTAGAATAAGAGGCCTACTGTGGACAAGAGAAAAGAAACAATTGGGTCAACCAATGCTATTTTTGAGGAGAGGCTTGATGAGCCCATGCCTAAGAGGTAGAAGGTAGAAGAAAAATAGGTGCCTCAAATAGAGGAATATTCACCCACTCAATCCCCATTACATATAGGAGAGGAACAACTCACTAAGGAGTAGATGGAACAATTGGGATCTCAAGGGGGGTGTGTTTATTACTGCTACAAAATTAGAAAATGAGAATCCTCAAGAACCTCCCATGCCAAGTCTTGAGTTAACTATTGCTAACTATAGAGGAAGTGATTTGGACCCTGTCATAGAACAAACTAGTCAAGAGTTTCTTTTTGATGATAACTTTATAAAATCTAGGGCCTTCTACCAATTTGCATGGAGGAAATATATTCAAATTTTTGAGGAAAAATGTAATAAGATGAAAATAGAGCATCCTGAGATGAAAGAGGTAGCTCTACAAAATTAAATCAAGAATGAAATGATGTAAGAATTTTAGAGCTTAACTCTTGAAGAGGGGAGGAAAATCATAAAATCATTGGGGGTCCTACTTCTACCAAATTGGGACATTACTAAAGTAATGGTCTTTAATTCTATTACAAAGAAATTAAATTTAGATGAGAAGGTGAAAAAAGAGATGAAAGGTGGCAAGTTTAGTGAGGATCATGCTACATTAGTGATATGGTCAATAAGAAAAGGATCCAGAACTAGGTCTTCCCAACCTGGTGATACAAGTGAAAAGGCTACAACTCTAGGTGTTGGATCAGCCAATTTCATCCTAGCCACAATCTTGAGGGATAAAAGGGAAAGATTAGAGCTACAGGAAAAATATGAGAAGGTCCTGGCAGCATATAATAAAGAGGTGTAAAATATGATATAACTTGAGAATAAGTTGATAGAGCATCCAATAGTGGAGCCTTTATAATCTACTCCTCTTATTGAAATTCCAAACACACCACAAAGACCTCAGTATTACACTATAGAGGATTTTGAAGAAGAAAAGAGTAAACTATGGGCATTGCATGTACAGCTAGATATTAAGTATGAGGATGGACTAAGAAAAGCCATCATGTATTTAGTTGATAAAATTGGTTGGCCAACATTTTATGAACAATTAAAAAAAGTAATAAACATATGGGACAAGCTAAAAGAAAATGGTGATGCTCTAAAGCCAATTGTAAATAAATGGAACAAGATGGAAAAAAATGTCACTCTTTTGTATTTTTCAATTATTACTCTATCTTGTGAACATATAGAAAGGACTTATGACTTGACTAATCATTTGTCTAAGTTTGATGATAAGAGAACTACATTATAAAGAAGAATCATTAATTATCTTGAAAAATATAAGAGTAAAGTATTGGACTCTTCTCTGATGCCCTAGATAGAAAGAATAAGTCGAAGAGTAAAGAGGAATGGGCCCATGAGTTGAATGACCTATTATGTCTTTAGATGAATAGAGTCATAAATGAAAAGGGAAATGCATGGTAGCTAGGTAGTTACACTTGAAGAAGTTGTAAAAGTGTAATTATTTTATGATTCTTTTGATGAGACTAAAATTTGCCTTTATTTTGTGGTGTTTAAGATACTTTGTTGATAATCTATTTTTTTTTGTTAGAACACTTATGGACCTATGTTTACCGAACCTTTGATGAACCTATGGGGTAGAAACTATGTCATCTTTTTCTCATATTATATCTAGTATGCAGTATTTCATATAGTTATCAAAATGTGTGTTCTTATGTTCAAATTTAATTTGATAAATGTTTATTTGCAAACATGATTTGTGTCATAAATAACCTATTAATGAAGACTAAAAGATGATTGGAGGGATTCAAAAGTTAGGTGTCAATCGTATTCAAGGAGAAGCAAGTGCTAAGGAGCAACCATGGTGGAGAAAGTTGTAATAGTTTTAGGAAACAATGAAATGAGTAAGAAGGAGCTATGAAGATTCATTGCCTTCTCTACATTTACTTTGTGGTGAGTGGATGTTAAGACTTTATTATTCCCGCCTTGAGCCATTATTTCTTCTTCCCACCTTTAGTTGTTCTTCCTATTTTCTCTCCTATAGATTTAAAGTTCGGACATTTACTTTTCTATTATGGAATAAAGTGTTGATCTCCTATATATGTAGGAATTGACCTCAGTGTATTAAATTTTTTTAGCGAGTAAGAAGAAAAGTTCTGAGAGTAGACTGTTAACTTTCACAATTGTGTTTTACAGTTATGTGTTATGTAATGAATATCTAAATGGAATGAAATAGTTTTCTTTGGCTTCTATCCCATGTTAATAGTTTAGAGAAGGAAACCAAGGGGGCCCACTTGGGAGGTGGATTAGATTAGGATAGAATAGATTTTTTTTCAAGCGTTAGTAGTATCTTAAGTAGAAGTAGTAAGTTCCTTCCTGTAGCATCACACTCTATGAATGTTCCTGCAGCATATGTGAGAATAATTTTAGTGGATGAGCCAAGTTGGAATATCTGTTATCTTTTCCATTGTATTTCCAATATTCATAGAGTTAAGTGTTTTACCTTCCTACAGCAGTAGTGTAAGTTCTTTTCCTTGCATTTTTACTTTTCTGCAACATAAGTTTAGTGACTCATTAAGAGACCTAGTGCACATACTGTGCTGACCATTTCAAGTATATGTCCCTAGGTTGATAAGATTAAATGCACCTCATGGTGGGGAAAATAGTCCTTAGTTTAAATATATTATTTCCAAGCAAGGCCTAGTGCATGACTATGATACACCTATTGTGAGGCAATTCATTTTTGGCACTGTTGTCGGGGATGGTGTCAAGCTAGGAGCATTTTTGAGTCATAGTTTTTAGTTTGAATTCTTTTTACTAGTGTAAAAATCTTAATGGCATGCATCAAAGAGGAAGATGGCAAGATGAAAATGGAAAATTTCTTTGATGAGGATTTTTTAATTTGAATGAAGAAGTTGAACAAGAAGAATTTGAGTTACCTTTTGAAGATGCAAGTCCTATTTTTTTGACAACATCATCATCAAGAGGTGAACCCGTAGATATATCAGGTCTCCAACCTTGCACTAAAGTATTGGCCAATTTCCTTAATAACACTACCCTAAATCCACCAGTTATTAATCATCCAGTGCCCAATGTTCCTTTTTAGTAGCAACCTCAAAATCCATTACCACTAGTCATGGCACAACCTACTTTTCCATTTCCACTTCCAAGTCTCATAACCAATGCCAATCTCAAGAACATACCTCCCACTGCTCTTCCAAAGTTCTATGGCCTTGCAACTGAAGACCCTACTACTTTCTTGGTTGAGTTCAACATACTTTGTCATAGTTTTGAATACAAAACTGATGCCTAAAAGCTTAAATTATTTCTAGCAACATTGAAAGAATTAGCTCTATGATGGTTCATGGGCTTAGGAGCTAATGCAACCACAACTTGGGATCAAATGCAAGCTTTGTTCCTAGAGAAGTATAATGAATATTTCACAGCATCTGGTACAAGAGGCGATGATATCTTCAAGATATCATAGAAGGAGGAGGAGACATTGGAAGACTATGTTTCACATTTTCTATATACATTGCAAAAGAATCCTCAGCACACGTTGTCTGAAGACTCACAAAAGCTAGTCTTTTTTAGAGGTGTGAATGATAAATGTTTGGAAGCATTGGACCTAATGGCTAGTGGTGATGTATATCAAGCTTCTTGCGATGACATTAAAAAGATCTGTCAGAACTATTCAAAGTCATCTATGAAGACAGGTTGAAGGCCACATTCTACAGTCACTAAAGGGATTAATCAAGGCATTTCAAAGCTTGAGATATCCAATCTATTCTTAGATTTAAAACAAGGCATTATTAATGATGTTTCCACATAGTTGGACACAATGACTGCAAAGAAGAAGTAAGCAAAAGCCAAATTAAAACTAGTTGAATACTGTCCTAATTGTCAAAAGCAAAAGAAGGATTGCTAATGTAAATTGGTTGCAAGCATGGAGAACTAGCATCTTCCTATTGAATATGTCAAGATAGATGGAGATGATGAGCAAGTATTCTTTGTTTCTCAATGCTTACCATGGGCCCAATGTCAAGGTATGCCTCAGGACCCCTTGCAAAGTTCAAATTCATATGGTAGTCAATGGAAAATTCGTAATACCCAAGGTCCTCCACAAAATTAATCCAATTGGAACAATGTTGGGTAAAATAACCCACAACAATCCCAATAGCCTCAAAATTCCCAACAGCCCTGCCCTAATCAATGAAATAATGAATGGACATAGAACCAACAGAACCAACATAACTACTGGCAAAACTAGCAAAACCAATGGCAACCACCCCAAGGGAATTGGCAATCTACAAACCAATGGAAGGGCAAAATACTGGTGCTCCACAATTACCCCCTCCAGTTCAACAACCTGCTTTAATGCCACCACTTGCAAATCTATGACCTCAAAAGAAAACACAGTTACCCGCACAACTTTAGCCAAATCTGAATAGCCAACGACCACAATAGCCCATGTATGGTGCTGATACCCAATAGTATCCTGCTAATGCTTTAGGTGTTGCAGATATACATCTAAGATCTAGAATGACTTTACTAGTGCCTAAACCACTTATTATAACTAAAATACCAGACTCTCCTGCAACATCAAAACCTTTGGTTGCTAAACTTGTTGACTCAACTAATGTTACCTTGACAATGCTAGTTCAATCAGCATTAGAACCTCCTTTTCTAGAATAACTGATACAAAAGAAACCTAAACAAACCAAGGAACAACCTTTTGACATTGTTGATCAGTTGAAAAATATATATTTCCAAATACCACTATTTCAAGCTATTAAGGACATTCTAATCTACGAAAAAGCTATCAGGGAAGCCTTCTTGAAGAAAAAGGACCCCACCATAGTCCATGTTGTTGGACAATTGGCTGATATCATGCTAGGGAAAGTGATTACACCAAAATATTCTGATCCAAGAAGTCCAATAGTGAATGTCAGTATAAATGGTCAATTTGTTAGAAATGCTTTAATGGATCTTGGAGTTGCTATAAATGTGATGACCAAGGATACTATGAAGAAGTTTCAAATAGAAGATTAAGGCCTACACTAACCATTTTGTGGCTTGCAGATAGTTCCACTGTCACTCCTAATGGGATGATAGAGAATATTTTTGTAACCTTAGATTCTCTAGGGTATCCTATAGACTTTATGATTTTGTCCCCTAAAGTTAATCTATCTGGTTATCCTATCATCTTAGGTACACCATGGTTAGCCACAACTAATGCAAATATAAGTTGTATATTAGGGAACATGACCATATCAAATGGCCAAGCAACAAAGCAATTTGATTTATATCCTCCAGCCCAACCATTACCAGATTTAGGAGATGAAGAATTATATAGTACAACTCATGATGTTGCATAGACAGTCTTTTCTAAAATTGCAAGAAGAAGATTTAGTACTCCAGAGTATCCTTACTAACACTTGTGTGGTAGAGAAAGATGTATCTGAAAGCTCTATGAAAGAATTAATCACATATGAGCAATGTCATAAGAATTGTACTTTTCTCAAAGAACCTAAAATTCTTTGTTCACTCCTCCCTTGTGAATTAGAAGCAAGTCCAATCTTTGAAGTTGCTATGATAGAATCTACTACTACTATTGAATTGAGTAAAGCCCATGAACTGCATGTTAATCCCAAATTACCATCAACATAGATAAAATAGTTAAAAGGATTGCTTCAGAGGCATGAGAAGGTTTTTGCATGGGACTATGGTGATATGAAAGGATTGAGCACTACATTGTGTACTCATAGAATATACATTAATGAAGGTTGTCTACCACTCCATCAACTCCAAAGAAGGATAAATCCAAGTCTTAGAGAAATAGTCAAAATTGAATTGCAAAAATTGCTTGATGCTGGTTTCATTTATCCTATATCTAATAGTAAATGAGTATTACCTCTAGTTATAGTGCCTAAGAAAGGAGGGAAATGGAGAATTTGAGTACATTATAGAGAATTGAAATAAGGCTACTAAAAAGAATCATTTTCCTTTACCCTTCATTGACCAAGTTCTAGATACACTAGCTAGAAAGAAGTATTTGTCCTTTCTAGATGGGTATAGTGGTTATAATCAAATTAGTAATGCTCCTAAAGATAAAGATAAAACCACATTTACATGTCCATGGGGTACTTTTGCATTTTTTTTTTTACCATTTGGTCTATGTAATCCTCCTACAACATTTCAACGAGTAGTTATCAATATCTTTGTTGATATATCACATGATTGTATGGAAATCTACATGGATGACTTCACAACATTTGGTGTTACTTTTGAAGAAACAATGATGAATCTAGAAAAGTTTTTTGTGAGATGTTAAGAACATAATTTGGCACTGAACAATGAAAATTTTTTCATGCTCATGCAGGAGGGCATGGTACTTGGTCATTTCATATCCATTGTAGGAATACAAGTGGACCTAGCTAAGATAGAGGTAATTCAAACATTGCACATACCTAAAAAATCAAAAGATGTAAGATCCTTTCTAGGACATGCTAGATATTACAGGCATTTTATAAAAGATTTCAGTAAAATAGCTAGTCTTTTGTATAAGTTACTTTGAAAAGAAGCTGAATTTAGTTGGACATCTGAATGTGATGAAGCCTTCCTATAGCTTAAGAAACTTTTGACCACAGCCCAGATTTTACAAGGCTCTGATTGGAATTTACCTTTTCACATATATACAAATGCCTTTGATTATGCCATAGGTGTAGTCCTAGCATAGAAATTCCAAAATCTTGAAAATGCCATCTATTATATCAGTAGGAGTCTTCATGGTCTAGAGCTGAACTACACCATGACTAAAAAAGAATTGCTAGTAATAGTTTATGCCCTGGAAATTTTTGTGCATTACATAACTAGTTATTCCATCTATGTTCATACTGATCATGCAACAATCAAATATCTCATGAACAAACATGCTATAACAGGTAGGTTAGCAAGATGGTTACTATTGTTACAAGAATTTGACATAACCATAGTTGATAAGCCTGGGAAAGCCAATGTTGTAGCTAATTATTTATCAATAATCCATCATGATGATACTGACACTACTCTAGTAAATGATGCATTTTTGGATGAGCATTTGTTTCATATTTCTGTTCAAATTCCATGGTATGCATATATTGCTCACTATATTGTAGCCAATAAGATACTAGCACATTTTTCCTCTAAGGAAAGAAAGCTGCTTGTAGAGAAAAGTTTCCATTTCTCTTGGATAGATAATCTTTTGTTCTATAATGGGCCTAATCAAGTTATGAGAAGATGTGTGAGAGAAGATGAGACATATGACATTCTACATGCATGTCATAATGAACCATGCGGAGGAAATTTTGTAGCCAAAAGGACAGCTTTCAAAATCTCGACAACTAGTTATTATTGGTCTACACTTCATAAGGATGCAGTCAACTATACAAGGAAGTGTGACCAATGTCAAAGAATGGGTTGACCAACAAGAATAGATGAAATTCCTCTTAATCCTCAAATGGTGTTCACACCATTTGACAAATGGGGAATGGACTTCATTGATCCAATTGATCCTCCATCTAATGGGAAGTCCTATATTCTAGTATGCACTGACTACCTAACAAAATGGGTTGAAGTTAAGGCTATGAAGCATGCCTATGATGAAAAATTTGTTGAATACTCGTATGAAGAGATTTTTACTCGCTATGGTGTTCCCAAAGAGTTGGTTATTGACTAAGGTACACAATTTACTTCCAACTTGATCTTAGAATTGATGAAATAGTATAACATCAGGCACCAAAAATCCACTCCCTATCATCCACAAGCTAATGGACAAGCAGAGGTTACAAACTGTGAGCTAGAAAATATTTTAACAAAAGTAGTCCATTTGCATCGTCGAGATTGGACCAACAGGTTACAAGAAGTTGTTTGGGCTTATAAAACAACTTGGAAGACTACTACATGATTCACACCATTTGAGATCCTATATTGAAAGGTGGAAATGCTTCCAATTGAATTTGAACATAAAACTCTAAGGACAACCTTGGCATTGGATATCGACCTTCCTGTAGCACAAAGAGAACACATTTTGCATCTTAACTCTTTGGATGAGATGCATAAAGTCACTTTGGAACATACTGAACTAGTACAAAAATAAAGGAAATAATGGCATGATTCTCATATTATTAGTAAAAAATTTCAAGTTGGTGATTGGGCATTATTATATGACTCTCGCTTCAAGGATATGCTAGAGAAGCTATAGACAGGATGGTTAGGACCATATGAAATCAGTCATGTCTTTGAGAATGGAGTTGTGTAACTAACCACAATTGATCAAGTGCCTTCCAAATTGTTAGTCAATGGTCACCAACTCAAATTATAAAAAAGACCACAAATAAAATCCGATTTCCTACAGTAGTTCCAATAGCCGGATTCAAATATGACTCAAGAAACTCTTCCTGTAGCTGAAGGTGTTGACCTTTGGACTGTTGCTCTTCAACATTAGTTTTTAGTTTGCACACTCATAATAATAACTTTATGTTCACATAAAGTTCAATTTCTATTCATTTTTTCTTTCCATCTCATATCTTTATCTTCCACCCATCCACCTCATCTCATTTCTTAATCTTCCATCCACCCACTTTCCACTTCATCAAAATTTCCATGTTTTCAATAAAATCTGTAGGTGCTAACGAATACTACCGCTGACATTATTTTTTCCACTTTTTTGGTATGTGTGATAATCAACTTGACAAGTATAACATTTTAAAATTATCTTTCATTTATAAGTCAATAGATTTTGTCAATTATATTTAATACTACATGAAATATATAATGGCAGCATATGCTAGTCCCTCACTCGTACAGATCTGACAAGTGAGGAAACTTGTCTAAAATTAGCAGGGGGCAAAGGAAGGTCATACTATCCAATGGCATGTTTGATTATCCATGATGATTTTCTAAATCTTTGAATTACCCCTTATTAATGAAAATTTGTTGCCATAAGTACACAAAGTAAGGCATTGTACTCCCTATTTTTGAATAATTTTTTGTGTCAAGCTATGATGTAACCTATTTTTAATTTTTTTTTCATTTGAACCTTGTTTTTAGATGATTTCCACACAAACTTATGATTTACCTTCATTCAGAGCTTAATTATTGTACATAACAATTTGTTATGGCAATTAATTGCTTCTTAAAGTAAAGCAGTGAGATGAGTTTGAGGAATAACATAGAGTTTGAAGCTTGAATTTAGAAAAAGGGGAGAAAATAGAGTAGTAGAGGAAGTGCTAAGAAATGGTTGAGAATTTGCAAAGGAGAGAGCTGGTAGAGTACACTGTGTTTCTCTTCGATGTAGAAGCTATGAGAAGATTCAATGCTTGTGGATGGCTAGGTTATTGTTTAAGTTTAACAACATATGATGAAGAGGTGGCTATAGAATTTACCAAGACATTCAATGAGGGTGAAGCTTCTATTTGGGGCTTGATAGTAGTTGCAATAGAGAAGCACATCACAGAAGTAATCGGGTTACCTGCAGTTGGAGAGCACTACCCGAGCACACATGACACTAGATTAGTGAGGGTCCAATTTACTGGACCACATGACCCTCAATTGGATTTCATGAAACAAGGATGTAATATATTTTTATTGCCACCATCATACCCTAAATTAGTGATGCACATTATTAGGTATTTTATTTGTGAAGGCATATTTTCTCACTTGCATGCACATCATTTCAAACTACTTAGCTATGTAAGGCATAATATTGCTATGAATATTCCAAATTTCTTGTATAACATGCTTTGCATTAGTGTGGAGGATACTCATAAAGGGAAAGAGAATTTTGTTACTCACCATGCTTTAATTAACTTGTTAATAGAGACGTCTCTTAGGGATGTATCCCCTTTAACATGGGATGAGTTTGTGCAACTTAAAACCTTGCAACCCCAAGCTAGCCCTAGTGAACAACATAGTAAGGAAAACATAGCTCCCAATAGTGAGCTTGCAGAACAAAACATTCAAGGAGCTAAAACTGAAAAGACTCAAGGAAATGAACAAGAAATTGCCCCTATTCAAGAAAATATTCCTCCATCTATACAAGAAATCCCTATACCTACTACTAGAAAAGCTAAGAGGAAATGAAAATTACCAGAAGAAACTTTTGTTCATCAAGAACCAAGTCCTACAATTGAAAAAAAAAAGATAACTAAGACGGGTCCTATAGAAATTGATCCTGTAGTAGTGACACAGAAGCAGAAAAGTAGGCAAAAGGTTGTAACAGAGGAAGAGAACCCTATCCGTAGAAGCCCTAGAATGAGAGGGTAGGTTTCTAAGGATCCTATGTTCTCTAAAACATCCACTAGGGAATATCTCGTGCAAATTATTTCCAATCATTCTCCCCCTCATCCTGAGATAACAAATACTCCTGATAATCTTACAGCAGAGTGTGGAAAAGAAATTAAAGAAAGTATAGATGATACCCTAGCAGATTTACCAGACACTTCTAGTTGTAGGGATGAAATAGTTCCTGAGTATGTTGATCCAAATACTACCTTAGTTATACATAGATCAACATGGATCAATATTTTGGCAAAGCATCTATGGAAGGAACAAAGAAGGAGGAAAAGGGATCATGAAGGAGAAGACAATAGTGTTGTCACCCTATAGAAGCTCCTTTTTCAACTTTATGGACATTATCTATTTGCTAAAGCATTGTGGAACAAAGAAAAGAAGAAGATCAATAAGATTATAGTATCACAAAATGATGAAATTGCAGAATTGAAAGAACAACTAGAAAGCCAAAAATAGTGCATGGACCATGCTCTTAAGCTAGCTAACCAAGCCCTTGCTTATAGGCCACCACCTAGAGTCTATGCTCTCTGCTTGAAAGATCAATTTCTTTTGTTTTAGTTAATGTTAACTCTCAAGAATGTAAATGCAGAGTTTAAGTTAGCATAGGAATTTTATGGGCTATATCAAACTTTACCACCATGGCAACAGAACTTATTGTGTGAATTATATGTTCATAACTTTTTTATTCCTACAAAGATTGAGTGGAATCCTTTGCTTTACATAGGAGATGTCCATTTAAAAGCTCTGATGTCATGGATGTCCAGTGAAGCAAATTATGATAGTCATTTGAATGAATATAGAGATGAGGAGAGAGAAAAACCTTTACCTTTGAGAGCAGAAAGTAGTAAACTAGAGGAGATGCTCTGGGATTGGTTTACATTGACCTATGGAAAGAAGAATCCAATAGTAAGGGAGAAGATATTTGCTGCTAGAACTAAGGTTTATGCTGAATATGAAAATTTTTCCTACTTTGCATTTTAGAGAGCCATGACCAGTGTAAGGAGTAGGTGGGAAAAACTACCTGAATCTCTTAAGAAATTAGAACCACATAGCCTTATTAACTTGGAAGCTACACTACACAGAGTTCCAAAATATTTAGAACTGGGAGAGTATCCAAGACTAGAGTTGTGGTGTCCTTTAACAATGCACCCTCCAATGTTCCTATGACCCTTATATGATATCAATGTTGATAGACTTGATAAATTACAGGAAGATCACCAGAGAGAAGTGTGGGAGAGAACTAGAGGATTTTACTACACTTTTAAGAGAAACAGAAAGGGGAGGATAGAAATTCAAGAGTTTAGGTCTCTAACATGGAAGTGCAATGCTTGAGGACAAGCATTAGTTTGGTAGGGGGTAAATGATGAGACTAAAATTTTCCTTTATTTTGTGTTTTTTAAGATACTTTGTTGATACTCTATTTGTCTTTGTTAAAACACTTATGGAACTATGTTTACCAAACCTTTGATGAATCTATGGGGTAGAAACTATGTCATCTTTTTCTCATATTATATCTCGTATGCAGTATTTCATATAGTTATCAAAATGTGTGTTCTTATGTTCAAATTTAATTTGATAAATGTTTATTTGCAAACATGATTTGTGTCATAAATAACCTACTAATGAAGACTAAAAGATGATTGGAGGGATTCAAAAGTTAGGTGTCAATCGTATTCAAGAAGAAGCAAGCGCTAAGGAGCAACCATGGTGGAGAAAGTTGTAACAGTTCTAGGAAACAACAAAATGAGTAAGGAGGAGCTATGAAGATTCATTGCCTTCTCTACATTTACTTTGTGGTGAGTGGATGTTAAGACTTTATTATTCCCGTCTTAAGCTATTATTTCTTCTTCCTACCTTCAATTGTTCTTCCTATTTTCTCTCTTGCAAATTTAAAGCTAGGACATTTACTTTTCTATTATGGAATAAAGTGTTGATCTCCTATATATGTAGGAATTGACCCTAGTGTGTTAAGTTTTTTTAGCGAGTAAGAAGAAATGTTCTGAGAGAAAACTATTAACTTTTACAATTGTGTTTTACAGTTCTGTGTTATGTAATGAATATCTAAATGGAATGAAATAGTTTTCTTTGGCTTCTATCCTATGTTAATAGTTTAGAGAAGCCAACCAAGGGGTCCCACTTGGGAGGTGGATTAGATTAGGATAGAATAGATTTATTTTCAAGCATTATTAGTATCTTAAGTAGAAGTAGTAAGTTCCTTCCTACAACATCGCACTCTCTAAATGTTCCTGTAGCATATGTGAGAAAAATTTTAGTGGATGAGCCAAGTTGGAATATTTTTTATCTTTCCCATTGTGTTTCTAGTATTCATAGAGTTAAGTGTTTTACCTTCCTGCAACAATAGTCTAAGTTCTTTTCCTTGCATTTTTACTTTCTTGCAACATAAGCTTAGTGACTCATTAACAGACCTACTATAGATATTGTGCTGAACATTTCAAGTATACATCCCTGGGTTGATAAGATTAAATGCACCTCATGGTGGGGAAAATAGTCCTTAGTTTGAATATATTATTCCTAAGCAAGGCCTAGTGCATGAATATGATACACCTATTGTAAGGCGGTTCATCTTTGAGAGAATATTTTGTTGAGATTGACATATTTGGAGAATACATGATCAATAAACAACATGATATTCTTAATTTTAATTGGCTAGATGACATACTTTTTAACAAGTGGATGGTAGATTTTGTTCATGCAAAACAATGAGAATATGGTGAAACTAATGATGATGAAATGGAATCAGATGAAGTGAAAACAATTGACACATCATTAAAACTAGAAGAGGATAGAGGTAAGTAACCAATTGTAGTTACAAGCACAGAGGCCCAAATAGATGACTTGACAATAGGACAATTGATTATGACTGTCAATCTATCAGTACAAGATAATATGGATAGAGAACCTCAGGTTTAGCTTAGCTTTCAAGTACTAGAATAAGGCTCATCACATGCAACTCCAATGGTCACACACTCCAAGGAAGAACAATAGTAGAAAAGCCATTCATAAACTCCTCTTAACAACAAAATGTGTAGCAGAAAGTGGTCCCCACAAAGGAATATTCATGATTTGAAATCTTTCTGTTGCACCAATTTTTGTCTTTTGTGACAATAACTTTGTAAATATCTTTCTGTCTTAAGAACAACTATCATGTACTCTCTAGACCTAAATCTTGTTGCATCTTGCACTATATAAGTGACATTCCAAGGCTAGAGAAAGGGTTTGATTTATTGTATAACTTCTAGTTCTGCTAGTTTAGTTTAGTCCAGTTTTCTTGATGTTAACTTTGTGATGTATTTTCTTTGCAATTTTGAGAATTTATTAATTTTCTAGGATCATGGTTTCTTGTTGTGAGTATTATCAAATGTTACATAATTTTCAAAGAGAATTAATACAAAGATGAACTACCACCATAGCTTTTTTCTGAATCTTGTCTCTATTTTTATTGAGTGGTTATTTTGAGGTTGTAGCGGTAAAGTCTTTCTCAATTGAATGTAACTAGGATAAGTTGTATATCAATTCATTATTGATTTTAATTCAATGGATTAAGTAAATGCTTCAGTGAGTATGATATGATCTCTAGGAAGTAAGAAGGATTTTTTTAAGAATGAGTTTTAGTGAGAATTGTTGATAATATTGATTACAATGTAGTCAATTAGGTCAAAAGGTTAGATAGACTCTAAATCCCAATTGATGAGTCACTGATCAATTAGTTTAGTTTGCATATGAAGAAATCATGGATAAGCATCAAGCACAATTTTAAAATCAAAATCAATTTTATTTTAAAAGTATGAAGAATGTCATTACTAGTCAATACTTGTTTGCATTTAATATATGTGTTTTAGTTAGCTTATGTTACCCATAATTACCTATAGATCTAAGAAGAATTGTGACTAATCTGATGTTGGGGATGAATATAATAATATAATGTCATAAAATTAATGAAATGTGAAGATAGTATCAAATTCTAAAGTCATTTTATCCCTCAGGTGCACCTGCCTTAGTTTTGCAGAGCCAAAAGAGTAGAAAATCTTTATGATTTTGTCAAAGTTGGGTCCAAATTTGAAGGTCATCTAGCTAATCAAGGGAAATAGATAATCCTTAGGTTATTTTAATCTTTACCAACTTGGTATCAAGTATATTATTTCTTAGTAGTGTAAAAACACCAACAAGATTGATAATTTTTTTTGTCACTAATCTCAAAGGGGGAGATTGTTGACATTAAGGTCAAGTTTGTTTATCATTGACTCACACTTAGTCAATTGGTTAAGCTACTACCAAGCCAAGAAATCTATATATAGCTGCTACCAAGTTCTATAGTTGCTACCAAGTTTTAGAATCTTCATTCAATTCATGCTGAGTAGTGTCTACCGAGTTGTATTTGTGATACTGCTAGTCGAGCTTCATAGTATCAACTAAATTACACAATGTCAACCATGTTCTCTAGTGTCTACCAAGCTCATAGTGTTAGTGATGTGAGTCTAGTGTTGATCAAACCAAGGAGTGTCAACCAAGTGATTCAATTTATACTAAGCTCACAGTGTTAGTATTGACTGAGCCACATAGTGTCAACCAAGTGATTCAATTTATATGCCAAGTTTCATAGTGTTTACCAAGTCACAAGTGCTAACAAAGTTCATGATACTTGGAAGTGATTAGTATGAACTTTTCTTCTACATCTACTAAGTGCATGATGATGCTGAGTGTTGACAATGGTTTTTGAGTATTAGGGCATCATCGAGTTTTTCTTCTAAACCTGAGTGTCAATAGTTGGGCTAACTTTGTGATCTTGATGGAAACCTATGTTGTAGCCAATTTTGATGAATTATTATTTGGATTGGTATATATGTAATGAATTGCATCATATCCAAATAAGTATATATGAAGAAAATATAAAGAGAAGAATTGTGAATTAAGAAGGCTACAAGAAATATAAGGGACAATAAAGATTTATCTATCATAACAAGGTGGTCTTCATATTTCAAAGGAATCTCAATCACCAAATCAAAGTTCCAAATAAAATATTAGCCACTGGTTCATCCTAACAGGTGCATTAGTCAAATTTTTTAATAGGGTAGACTTAATAGTATTTGAAAAATCTCTAAATACCAAGTGCATACTTCATTGTATGTTTTGTAAATCCTTTAACAAGGTGGACCTAGTAGTCCTTATTGCTCCTAAAAGGGTACATCATCCAAAGTGATCAATTGTTAGCCTTAACTAACCAACTTTATACCGAAGTACTAAAGCTTGTGGGTATCATCCCTATCCTAGTTCTACTTTCTATTTGGAAGGTTTCTAGGTCACCATATCTTGTGTCAAAGTGTAATTTTTTATTGCTTTTATTCTTTCATACATGCAATTAGATCATAATATTTTATAAAGGATTAATTGGTAAAATAAATTGAAGTTTTATTGGTTCCCGATTCACCCTCCCTCTCAGTGACCTTTCCTACCTCATATTTCCAATAGTTTAGTGGTTCCTTTTTCCTATATAATTTTCTTTTTTAAGCATCTCCCTATGTTTATTATTTACTAGGTCTTTTTCTTTTCACATTCTAAAATCAGAGGGTTGTGGGAAACCATGGGTGTTGAGTTTTGCTTGACAAAAGTGCTCTATAGTAATTGAGAATATTTTGAGTATAGTTTGTTGAGCACATATTGAAAAAGGATATTATTGAGCAGTTGAAAATTCTATTGGATTCTTATGTGTTGTACTCATGACTTTTTTGTCACTGGTGTCAACATATATGTGTTTGTTATGCGATAGACATAGAGTTAGTATATTGTAGATGCATATTTGATTATAAAATTTTGGATATTAAGAGTTAAGAAATGTGAGATTAGATATTTGTGTTGGAATTAACAAGTGGGAAGTATAATTCTAAGGGGGTGGGGGGGGGGGGTGAGGGGGTGGCTTAGTAGTACTAAGCTTTAACCAATAAAACTTTTAACTTTAAAACATTACATGCATAGACATATAGAAATAACATGTAAAACAAATGTGTCCACATAAACACTTGACACCAAATATAATTACCCAGAAACCCTCTAAAGAGAACATAAAATTGGGGTGGGGATGACACCCACAACACTTCACTACTACAACAATAAAGTTCACCTATTAAGGTTACATATTTTGACCATTCTCATGATTTTCCCTATGAAAGGCCTACCCTATTAAAGGCTTACAAGGATTGTTAGATCCTACCCTATTAAAGGATTTTAACACCCTATTAGAAGTGTGCCTGGCTAAAGGACTTTAGAACATTCACTTGGAATGTCACTCTATTAAAGGCTTTATACAATGGATATTAAACCAACCTAAGTCTATAGAATTTCAATATGCTATAACAATTGTTAGAGAGTACAACAAAATGTTTAATTTGATACACTTACAATATTTTCTGATTTTAGATCCCAATTCAATGCTTCTTGATCCTCTTTGATTTGATATGAAATTTTTGTAACCTTGATCCTTTGTTTTGCTAACTAATTCTACAATTTTTTCCTTCTTCTAAATCACCTCCAACTTGATCATTTCAACCCTTTCACTTCTTTCAAATCTTTGCTAGCATTATTTCCTCACATGCATTCTCTCTCACACTCTATATAAAGTATAGGGCTTCATCTCGTTTAAAAAGATTTTGTGACATAGGATTAGGTATGAATCTACAATTGAGATTCATCCAATTTTCCTGCTCAAATCCTTTCATTTTTCTCATTGGTTACATGTTGATTGCATAGGGAATATAAATAGATTTTATCTTATCTCTAAGCTTCGAGATCTATACATATGTTGGCTCAAAAATGGTTTACATATTCGTTTGTGAAGGAAAAAAATCTTATGCTGATTTTGTTTTACTCAACACTTGCTAATTGCTGATGCTTGGCATACACTAAATTCTATCTTGATTGGAACTTGAACTGGCTTGGCATCTATTGTTCACTCGGCACTTGAAACTTGCTCGGTATTGTCTATTTTCTCAACATCTGAATGACTCAACACTTATTGAATTTCTAGCTTGGCACATATTGCAACTTGGCATCTATATTATACTTGACATGAATTTAGAATTTTTCTTAAGTGTGTTGACACTCAATTGTCAAAACCAATCTGAGATCAACAATCTCCTCCTTTGACATGAGTGTCAAAAACACTTAACTGTACATGATGAATCTAATCTCTTCAAGTATAATATACATTCTATTTGGCATATATACAAAATTTCAAAACTTTTCAAAATTTTATAAAGGACTATATACCTCAAAATTTTGTATCTCCCCCTAAGTTGATGTGTCATTTACTTGTATCCAAAAACTCTCTGAGTAGAGTGATTTGCCTCTACTAATACTCCTTGTCTTTATTCTGAATTTTGAATTTTGATACTTTAAACCTAATGTGTTTTGTTATGCCCTTTTTCTTGCTATTTTCTCTCCCCTTTTCTGTTCTTTGTTTATAATCCCCCCCATTTGTTTTGGCTCCCCATTTCACATGTCTTCCCTTGAAAATTAATTATCCTTCTAGCCTTTTGATCCATCTCTCTCTTTTTACAATTTCTCCCCCATTTTGACAGTTATGTCAAAGGGTCTATACATTGACTAAATATTTTTCCAAGAAGGTCTTGTTAACTTCCATAACAACTCTTAGAGTAGCATCCCAGTTTTGTATTGTAATTTCTAGGGATTTGATTTGTATTGTTGTCTTTGCTACAAGGTGAACTAAGTCATCTCGTGTTACAAGATTAGGATCTTTCTTCAACATATTTTCTTCATAGGCTAGTTCCTTTTGTAGAATCTCCATGTGAGGGGTTAGGGTGGCTTGTATTTGAACTAACTTGGCTCTTGTATTAGCCTCATCTACTATTAGTATCGCTAGTTCCTTGTGTGTGTGAAGCATTGTACTAAAGTGGTTCTCACTTTGAGTTAGATCTATCAGTAATTATATGCTTGATATTTTCAAATTTCTTTCCAAGCTCATTATTCTCTGGCTAGTTTCCTATGTGAAGATTGAGGGATCACACAACTTTGTGTATAGTGAGAAGATATTCTCAAGTATTGTCTTCACCTTTTCAATTTTCTTAGCTAGTTCTACCTATGAAAGTGCTATCTCACTAGATATTCTTTTATTCACCTTTGCTTAAAACTTCTTTTCTGACCATTCCATCAATTTTACATTGGTACCATGGTCTTCACTTTGCACTTGTTCAACAATTTATGATAGTTGTTCTAGTATTGGCTTGGTTTCATTAGGTGATTGTAGGCTAAAGGAATCTAAGAAGATGTCCTTGAGCTCATGTAGTGCCTACTTTTGTTTATACTCATTTTTGAGTATCTCTTGCTTCTTTTTCCTCTATAATGCCTCTTGTATTAGGTTAATTTGTTCAAGAGTAATATTGTCATAGTCATAGTTTGGAATGAATATTTCTTCATCCAATGTTGGGTCTCCATAATGAAGTACCCTTTCTACTCTTATGGAGCTCAAACCTGGTGCAGTGATTTGTAATGGCATGGCATCAATGCTCATCTTTTAAAGCATTGTAGGAGCTCCAGTGGTTGGCAAATTAACCAAAGTTTGAATTACCTCCTGCTCCTTTTCTTTTGGACTTTCTTTGTCCTCTTCTAATTTATCTTTATCAATCACTATTATTTGGGGTGCACTTGTTCTTGCGCTATAGAGATAGAAGTGTCTATCTACCCTTTTTGATCTTTTGCAAGCTTTTTCTCTTCTAAATTCTAAGTCTTGTGCTAAATCATCAAAACTTTAACTATGGTATCAACCTTAGTAGATGTATCTATTCTTGTTTGTTCTATAGCTTGTCCACTTCTAGCTATAGGGATGTTATCCCCTGTCAAGTCAGCTATAGCTTTTTGCAACTCTTCCACATTGACCACGATTGGGTTATCACACAACTTGGCTTATAGAGTTGATTGGTCAAGGATCTTTGTAAGATCCTTTTAGTCAATGAATTAATGTTCTAACCACAGTTGTTAGGAACATCCTTCACTTTGATTGTTTCTATAAGTGTTTTTCTATCATGTGGAGGGCTTGGGGGTGGCAATTGTGTGTCTTGCACACTTTGATCTATTTTCTATTCTTCAGCAGTTGTCATATCACCTCCTTTTTGTGTTTCCTCCTCCACTATATTGTCTTCCTTTTGCTTCTCAAATTCACCTTCCTTATCATTTTCATCCTCTTCTCCATTATTTCTTCCCTCAAAGGGATCTTCCTCTCCTTCTTTGATAGTTTTTGGGCCATAAATCAATTTCCACATTTGAGTGGACTTCTTGACAACATCTTCAATCTTATTTTGAAGAATTCTAAAGGCTCTATACTTGGGTGCAAATTTGTTCCCATACTTCTTATTGGCCTTAGTTATTTTCCCCTTTGTGAGCTCTATCATTACTCAAGCCAATGTAGACTCTCTTGTTTCCTTTTCCATGTTGAGGCAATAATGCCATTTATTTTCAACAATAGAATATAAATCCTTAGGCATTGAATTGTCAAGTTCAAGTGGGGTGGTCTTGAACTTAGCCATCATGGTGTAGATAGATTCTTCACCATTATTTTTTTCTTCCCTACTTTACTTACTAAATTCAATATTCTTCCAGTCGTATAAGTCAATATTATCTTTAACATTGTCACAATTTTTTTCTAAATCAGATTTTAATGCATGACTTACCACTCTAAATTGGCTTGTGTCTTTTGACTTTGTTCTCTCATCATTTGAGTTAGGTTGAGCAAAATATTTTCTTCTTAGTTTCTTCTTTTCTGGACCTTGTTGTCTAGTAGCCTTCTTCTTTCCTATTGTTTTCTCTTTTTCCTTCTAAGTAGTAGCCCTTGTAGTTGCTTTTGTGGCTAGGGCAATAGGCTTGGTTGGGCTTGGCTTTGTAGTCATTTTACCCTTGGGTTGAGCTGAGGCTGATTTTGAGATTTCTTCTTCTTAGGATCTAGCTTAGTAGGTGCTTCCTTGGCTTGTTCCTCCTTGACACCTTCTTCTTCTTTAGCATCTTCTCCCATGCCTTGTGTCAAGGCAAGTGGCTTTTGGCCTTGTTCTTGTTCTTCATCTTCATCATCATCTTCTTCTTCTTCTATAGTCCCTTCACCAAATTTGGCCTTAAGTTTCTTGACCAATTTATCCTTTTTCTTTAGAGTTGAAGTAGTTTTCAACTCCTTTCCGCCTTAGACTTTACAACATTAAAAGTGACAAAAGGTTTTGCACTTTTATCAATCTCTTATGTAAGCAATGCTATGGTTGTTGCTAATGCCTCATCAATATTTATCTCATATCCTAATGGCCTTAGCCATCTTACTCTTGGTACTACTACTTGGATATAAGTTTAATCAATGTCAACTAAGAAACAAATATCATTGATGTGCTGATCTACTAGGGAGACTAGGATCTTTAGTCTTTACTTCATGGACTTCTTAAAGTCCTCAAAATAGCTTGTCATTAGGGTTTCAAAATTAGCTCCCATCTACTCTATGTACTCATTTACTTGTACTATTATAGATCTATTGGTCTTCCAACCTATCTTACCAAAATAGGGAAATTAATTCTAAACATAGAAAAATATACATATCAAAATTGATCCAAACTTACACCGAGCACCTTTTGATCTTCTTTTTGCTCCTAGGTTCTCCATAATCTACTACGATTACAATTCTACTAGATCATATGTATGATCCTTCTTAACAAGTTTGTATCCCACATCAACTACAATGCAAGGTACACTATTAAGTTGGCTTGACTAATGGAATTTTTGAGCTATGACCTTAACAACAAATTCTACAAGTGGATATTTGATTGTGTCAATAGTCATGCCCCTTTTATTCCACT
The DNA here is from genome assembly GCA_028749045.1 of Cupressus sempervirens. NCBI lineage: Eukaryota > Viridiplantae > Streptophyta > Pinopsida > Cupressales > Cupressaceae > Cupressus > Cupressus sempervirens. The sequence goes on from CM053785.1 coordinate 893,837,907, forward strand.
TTGCCTCAGTGTTCTTCTCAATAGCTTCCTTTGAATCACTTCTTAGTGTCTTTGGCTATTCTAGGGTTGGGTATCCTGTCACCCTATGTATGATTCTCTTTGACAACTAAATAGGTCCTCCTTCTAACCATAGACATCCATCATGAATTCTACTTAACACAATTTTTATCCACTCTATCTTAAAAATTGCAGGGAAATCTAGGGCACAGGTTAAGCCCTTTCTTTTGACAATATGAAATTCTTCCTTCAATACCCCATTCTCACATAGTTTTTTGTAGGCCTAACAAATGTCCATGTCACCAATAGCTCCAGCCTTACAATTATAACACTTTTTGTCATCTTGGACCATTATGACTTTAGGTAGAATGATGAATAACACACCAGTAGGGTCGTTCATGTATGTGACTTTAGGTATTGGCCTAAAATCTGGTTGTTTAACTTCATTGCTCATTTGTTGAATCTCAAATGGTTCCTTGTCCTTGGGATTCCTAGAGCTAGAATCCATTTCTGCAAACTAGGGTTTAAACTTTAAAATAACATAGCTCGACATTTGAGAAATACCTTAGATTGATGAAATGGTGCTCAATCTCTATTGGAATCTATGCAAACACTTTGATCTCTACTTGGAAATCACTTCTATGCTCTTCTCACTCTTGCTCTATGTTTGCAATGATGAAAAATGATCAAAAAATTAACCTTATACCCTTCATTACATAACATTTAATGCTTAGTGCATATACAACTATACACTCGACTCCTTATGCAATTTTTATTTCACTTGGCTTACATTAGTTTTCTTATCACTTGGCATTCAATAAAGTTTCTCTTACTTGGCTTCAATAAGAATTTCCTTTTACTTAACAACCACTACTAACTTAGCATCAACTAGCTTTGGTAGACAACTCGACACATACTAACATGCACTTAGCATCTAAAGTGAACTTCTCACACTTGGTAGTAAAATGAAAAACTTTAGAGATTTAACCTTGCATCTTTATTCATGCTGATCTATCCTTTTTAATACTAGGTTATTCTAGGAATTGATGTATGATACAATATTTAAATATCAGTTCCACATACCGTCTCTTGCTTAGTTTTATGAAGTATGACCACTTGAACCTTTAGTTGAAGTGATCCCTCCATTTGATGTGATGCATCCATCTTTCTTCTTTCATGTCATATTCATTTCTCCTCTGATGTGCTCAACATCTACCTTGCTTTTTTCTTTTTTTGACTTTGAGTTAGGTGCCTTTGTCCTTGTTGGGTAGTGCTTGTTGATATGACTAGTCTTCAAACAACTAAAGCATTTTTAGCTCAACCATCTGTTGTAGCTTCCACTGAAATGTGTTCTAATGCAATTCTTAGGGATGTGTCCACACTCTTGACAATACTGATAACTATGTCTTGTATTATAGTACCAATTATAATAATTTTCATGGCTTATTTTCTTGTTTTATGATCATGTGGTCTTGGATTTTCACTTAGATGCTTTATGTCCATACTTTTGACAATTGTACTAGTGTCCTTCGAATCTTAGTGCATGCATGGTTCTGGTTCTGCATTAATATGCCTAATGACCTTATTTGTTGCACTTATAACAATAGATCATGATCCTTGGCTTGGCATTCTAGCTACCATTCTTTTTCCTACAAACATTAGTTGTATGTCCTTTCTTTCCATAGTGATGACAAGAAGGTTTAGAGTTCTTAACTTTATTTTATCTGTCCTTAGTAGCTTTGGATGATTCTCCTTCTTTAGTGCTTCTGTAGCCAAAACTTGATGTGTCTTTACTAGATCTATGGGATTTTAGTAGTTTCTCAAAGTACTTGATGGCTTCATTTGGCTTGTTGAAGCTTTTAGAAAACTCCTTCTCTCTTTTTAGGTCATCTATAGTTGTTCATTCTACAACTTCAATGTAGTTATCTCAATATCCTTAACATTCAACTCATGATGGGAATTCATCATTTGGCTTAGGCTATCCAACTGCATGTTCGAGATCCTAGAAAACTTTGCTAATTTTTATTCCAATCTATTTGAGAAGATTCTTTTTTCTTTTTCAGTCTTGACCTTATCCTCTATGGCTTTCTTCTTTTGTTTAGTCACTTCACATAGTAGTATTGCTTGTGATTCTTGCTCCAACTTGAGATTTCTGATCTCTTCAGCTTGTGCTCTCTTCCTATCCATGAGATTTGCAATTGTTGCATCAAATTTACAAGAGCTCCCATCTACAAATAGTCTTTTGGTATCAATCTCCTTGTATTGGGTGTCATTCTTAGCTATGGCAATTTCTTTCCTTCTCTTTAGTGAACTCCTCAAAGCATTTTTGGCTTTATCCAATTGTTGTAGAAAGAAGTGTATCTCTATCTCCTAATTTTCAATGGTCTTTCCCAACTTGTAGACTTCCATCTCAAGATCTTTTCTCCAACTTGTAAGGCTTCTCTTGATGAGAACTTACCTCTGATACCAATTGTTGGAGTTAACAAGTGGGAAGTATACTTCTGGGGGGGTTGAATCAGAAGTACTAAGCTTTAACCAATAAAACTTTTAACTTTAAAGAATTGCATGCATAAAGATATAGAAATAACATGTAAAACAAATGCATCTAAATAAACACTTGAGAGCAAATATGATTACCCAGAAACCCTCCAATGAGAAGGTAAAACTGGGGCAGGGATGACACCCACAACTCTTCACTATTGCAGCAATGAAGTTCACTTGTTAAGGTTACATATTTTGACCATTCTCATAATCTACCCTAAAAGGCCTACCCTATTAAAGGCTTACAAGGATTTTTAGATCCTATCTTGTTAAAGGATTTTAATACCCTCTTAGAAGTGTGCCTAGCTAAAGGACTTTAGAACATTCACTTGGAATGTCACCTTGTTAAAGGCTTTATACAATGGATATTAAACCAACCTAAGTCCATATGATTTCATTCTTCTATAACAATTGTTAGAGAGTACAATAGAATGTTTGATTTGATACACTTAGAATATGATATTGCTGATTTCAAATTCCAATTCAATGCTTTGCGATCCTCTTTGATCTAATATGAAAACATTGTAACCTTGATCCTTTGTTCTACTAATTGATTCGGAAATTCTATCATTCTTCTAAATCACCTCCAACTTGATCGATTCACCCCTTTCACTTCCTTCAAATATTTGCTAGCATTATCTCCTCACATGCATTCCCTCTCACACTCATTGTAAAGTATAGGGCTTTGTCTCCTTTAAAAAAAATTGTGACTTAGGATTAGGTATGAATCTACGATTGATATTCATCCAATTTTCCTACTCAAATCCTTCTATTTTTCTCATTGGTTGCATGTTGATTGCATAAGGAATACAAATAGATTTGATCTTATCTCTAAGCTTCAAGATCTATGCATATGTCAGCTCAAAAATGGTTTACATCTTAGTTTGTGAAGGCACAAACTATTATGCTAATTTTGTAATTCTTGGCACTTGCTAACTGCTAATGCTCGACACATACTAAATTTTGTCTTGCTTGGCAGTTGAACTTGCTCGACATCTATTGTTCACTTGGAACTTGAAAGTTTCTTGGAACTGTTAGTTTGGTCAGTGTTTGAATGACTTGGCACTTATTGAATTTTTGGCTTGGCACATATTGGAACTCAGCATCTATATTATACTCATCATGAACTTAGAAAATTTCTTTAAAGTGTGTTGACACTCAATTGTCAAAACTAATATGAGATCAACAATTTTTTTATGAATATTCTCAAATGCTACATCATAATGTGAAGAGTTGGATGAGTTACTCTTCATTTAGTCAAGACTGGTAGGAGAACAATTTGCAAGAAAAAAATCATCAATAAATTAGTTGTATTTAATAAGTGAGATTGAATGAAATAAGAAATCCTATATCATGGTTGAAGAAATGTTTTTGATTCTATGTTCATGATAGAAGATGTTGGGAATTATTCTATGAAGGAAATTGAAGTGTAACATGTGGTATGTTTACTAACTACTAACTCTTGAAATGGAACTTAATTGTAACATCACATTTAGGTCCTACATTACCATTTTATATTGAAAAATACCTCACAAAATGAATCAATCAATTATTAGGAAAAAGGTATAAAGGAAAGGTTGCTTCATTGGTTGTAAGTGTGGATTATGGCATTGTGTGATTTGATACTCAAATGGAGGGGATACAAATTTAATTAGAGAAGAGTAGAAGACGATGTCAAGGAATTCAAAGGAACTATATCGGTTATTTTATTACTTGGATATGTTATTCTAGATATCCATTTTGTATAAAAGTTCTAAAGAAATTTGGACAATGGGTTTAATCATCTTCCTTATAGATGCTAACTATTGGAAACTAAATTGGAATAATTATTATGTTATCATGGATGTCAAACCTTATTGGTAAGATAATTCCTACCTGAACAAAGTCTCATATCAAGATGATTGATGAAGAGGATTTGCAAAGAAGAGACAACAAAGAGATCTAGTTAGAAGGTTGGGTTATGTGGAATTACAATAGTCACTTGATTAGTTGGACCTTGACAAGATAATGTGTTTTTTAATCATTACACTAAGTGGAGAAGATGGTTGAGTTGAAAATTAGTTGAGATGATCAATGAAGGACCAAATGCATATTCTAAATCAAATAATAAAGAAGAAGATTAAGGAACTTATAGTTGAAGTCGATCTGTGCTAGTGTCAATCAAGTGAGCAATAGAAGATGAGCATAATACAACATTGGCTGAGCATTAGTAAAAGTCTAAGTAAAGGTAGTAAAAGCCAAGAAAGATAATTAGTATGACCAAGTTGTCAAGAGAAGACCAAGGCCAACGAACCTAGTATTGGCTGAGTGTCAACATTAGATAGTTTGTGAAGGAAATGACTTTCCTAACTGACATAGTTGAATTTTTGGATTGGTCAAAGTGCATGAAGGATAAGTATTGATTAGTTGGAGTACTTAATACATGATAAACTATGTTTTTGTATTTCTAGACATGGATTCTAAATTTTTGAGAAGTATCTAGAAATATAAGAAAGAAACCAAAAGATGGAATGATTCAATGAATCTGACCTAACCCTAGGATCAACAATGATGTTTAACTAGATAAAGATCAAAGCTACCTATTTAAGGAGGCATAAGGATAACCTATATATTGGAATTATTAAGAATAATTGAGAGGGGAGGAAAATAAGTTATCCAAGGTCTAGATGTATAATTGAAACTTTTCACAACTTAGTGAACCCATATCCATAGAACATTTTCATCATGCATGCATCCATTAGGTCATACAATCACTTAAACTTGTAGGTTATATTCAAATCAACTTTGTAGAAATGTAAGCATGAAACATAATAGATTCAATAAAACATTTGGCAAAATAATTTAACGTAGAAACTCAATTTGGGAAAACCATCAGTAACATGCAACTCATTCTCACTCTTCTAAAGTGATGCCTTGTTAAAGGCTAACCCTATTAAAGGTTACAATGCAAAATCTTAAATGTGACCTAGTTAAAGGATTTCAATCACCCTATTAGGAGTGAGCCTTATTAGAGGATTTTAGATCATTCACTTGGAATGTCACCTAGTTAAAGCATTTACAAATGACTATTAGGTCAACATTAATCCAAAGGATTTACCCTAGAATGGTACAATGATTAGAAAGTAATAGTAAGGCTTTGATCTAATAACAACTTACAACACACTTGTAGATTATAGATCTCTATTTTCAATCCTCCATTCTACTTAGCTTTCACACACTTCAACCTTGATAGTTTGTTCACCCTTCAAGCATCTATACCCTTAAGCATTCTTTTTTTTCTTTCCAATGTAGTCTCTTCTCTTAGGTCACTAAATGAAGCAATACCCTAGACTCCTTGTCTTCCTTAGGTTCTCACACATAACAAACTTTGCTTTTGACCAACCATCTCTATATATAGATAATTACATCTTTTTCTATTCATCCTTCTTCATCCATTTTAAGGTTAGGTTGGATTAGGTAGGATTAAATGAATCTACCCATCATTTCAATTCATTCCTTTCTAGAAACTTTTCCTTCAATTCTCTTTGAATTTTCCTCAAAAGGATTCATCATGAATTTTGTGCCTCCAACTCATTAAGCTTATCTTCCACACAATTCACACAAACCAAGAAATAAATTTTTTTTGGCTCAGATTCATTAAATTCTTGATCTTTCTCATAATGCTAACACTCAGCATTAACATCATTTTGATGATCAGCACATACTGTGTTGCTTGACATTCACTATCGAAACACTAGACATGAACTAAAATTTACTAGTACTTGACATCAACTAAACTATACTTAGCTTACATTCACTCACTTGTCTTACACTAAAATTGACTTTGCTTGGCTCCAGCTAATCTTCTACTCATCTTACACTAACTTTTCTTGGCACCTACTATCTAGATTGTTAAGCTTGGTAGACATACTTCATTTTACTTGTTCTTTGAACTTAATCAATGTATCCATCCTTTGCAACCTTAAGTAGATTATCAATACACTATAGTATCACTATCTTAATTGATCCTTGTACTCCTTTTCCATATTATAACTTAACCTTTCCTCTAGGTTCTATTGTTACCTCATTTGATCAAATCCTTTTCATCAATCAAACAAATGATAGTACTCAAATCATATAAGCAATTATCTTACCAACAAGTAGCAGGTTTGATATCAATGACAAAACAATGATTGAAACATATTTATCATAATTATATCAATCTTTTTTCGAAAATATCCCTCTTTGGCATTGATGGGAAACCAAATTGACCAAACCTAATCAGTTCAACCAACAAATACCAAAAAGAAAATAATTCCTTGTATTAAAATCTCTCCCTCAATCAACAACTTTCATCTTCTGAATATGTTAAATTTTTTTTTTTGGATCAATAGACAATGAATAAATTGATACTTATGACTCCCTTTTGATCACTTCTTATACCACCTTTGGCATTAAATCCCTCTTACTGGATATTCATGTTTCTTCTATATTTTCTTTCATCTCAACTCAGCAGTTAGGATTTATCCCGCATTTCTCCCTTAGTAGGATTTCTCCCTCTTTGACAACAATGCCAAAGACTTGTCATATTATTATGTAGATATGAACACTTTTAGTTGCTCCCTTTGTCACCTAACTTGTGACTAATTTGTAACTCTAGCTCTTTGATTACTTTAGGTAGTTCCTAAAATAAAATCCACTACATTAATGTGTAGCATATGGCAATCAACTTGTTTGATGGAGGGAACTTATCATTCTTTTTAGATAGCCTTTGATAGGGATATTTCCCTTAGTTTACCTCTTAGATACTCATGAACATCCTTAAGTAATTATTTTGTGAAGATATTAACTATTTTCTCTTTTGTGTTGACATATTCCATCTTCACCTCTTTATCTTGAACTAACTCTCTCAAGTAATGATACTTGATTGCAATGTGCTTAGTCTTTGTATGCATCATATGATTCTTTGATATATTTATAACACTTGCATTATCACAGGTTTAGTGATTTCCTTTTTCATACCTTTGAGTAGCCATTTGATCCATACAATGTTTGTACAATTTACTATAGCAACAACATATTCAACTCCAACAATAGATTGAGAGATTTAGTTTTGTTTCTTACTAGTTCATGTAACTAGCCTTTTTCTTAGAAAAAATGCTTCTCCACTAGTGCTCTTTTTATCATCAATATTTCTATCCTAATCAGCATGAGTGTAGGCTCTTAATTCAAATTTCTCCTTTTTATTATAGATAGACCATAGTCTTCTATTCATTTAAGATATCTCATTATTCTCTTAATTTCCATCAAATGATTCTCCCTGGGATTAGCAAAGAATCTTGCGACTATCCTAAGAGATAATGTAATATCAGGTCTACTATGTACTACATATTATAATTTTCCAATCATAGACCTATATAATGTTTGATTCACCTCAACTAAATCATCATTCTTTGACAATTTATGTCATATCACCATAGGTGTGCTTACAAGCTTGGAATCCTCCAATCCAAAAGTTTTCAATATCTCCTTTACATACTTTAACTAAGTGATGTATATACCATATTTCATCTAATGTACTTGTAAAACCACAAAGAATTTGATCTCTCCAAAAATAGACATCTCAAATTCTTTCTTCATTTCATTTGCAAAAGCCTTACATAAAGTATTATGTCATATCACCATAGGTGTGCTTACAATCTTGGAATCCTCCAATCCAAAGTTTTCAATATCTCATTTACATACTTTGACTAAGTGATGTATATACCATATTTCATCTAATGTACTTGCAAACCCACAAAGAATTTGATCTCTCCAAACATAGACATCTCAATTTCTTTCTTCATTTCATTTGCAAAAGCCTTACATAAAGTATCTTGACCTCCAAATATAATATCATTAACAAAAATTTCAGATAGTTAAATACCTTTTCGTTTCTATATCTTCAAGTATAGATTATTACTATCACCAGTCCTCTCAAATCCAATCTTCACAAGATAATTATGAAGCCTTTTATACCATGCTCTTGGTGCTTGCTTCAAACCATATAAAGCTTTTTGTAGTCTACATAAAATATTTTTGCTGTCAACATCAACAATTCCTTCTAGTTGTTCTATATAAACCTCTTCCTCCAATGTACCATTTAGAAATGTAGACTTAACATCCATTTGATAAACTTTGAAACTTTTGTATGCAGAGTAAGCAAGATAATTTCTTACTCCTTCTAATCTTGCAATAGGGGTGAATTTTTCTCCATAGTCTATCCCTTCTTCTTATGCATATCCTTTACAACCTAATTTTTCCTTGTTCCTTTTGATTTCACAATTTTCATCTAACTTGGTTCTATATACCCACTTGTTGCCAATCACATTTTTATCTTCTAGTCTAGGAACTAGAGTCCATGTCTTATTTTTCTCAATTTGTTTAATCTCTTATTATATGGCTTTACTCCAGTCCGCATCTTCTAAGGAATATTTCACTATTTTAGGTTCTTGTGTGCTCAACATGAATGTATCATTTATCAACTTTCTCTTTGTCATTGGTCTAGAATCTTTATCTCCAATGATTTGTGCAGTAGGGTGATGCCTCTTGACATACTTAGACAATCTTGCTTCTGTTCTAGTTTCTTTACTTGGTCTCTCAACTTTTGAATACTATGTACATCTCTATCAGGTAGTTTAACATCTGTTTCATGTACACTAATCTTAGAATCAAAATGTGGCTCAACTTCATTTTACAAGTCAACACCTGAGTCTAGTTTGGTTCTTGAATGCAACTTGACATTCAAAATATGTGACTTGGCAGTCACTAAAACTTTTTGTTTGTTTGTAACTTGATTTACAACATCTTCATTAGCATGCATGCCTTATTCAAAGTATACAAATTATTTGTATTCTTCTAGTTCCTTCATAGGTTTAGTCTCATGTACTTCTATATATTCATCAAATTTCATATTTACATTTTCCACAATTTTGTTCATGTTAGTATTTAAACACTTATAATCTTTACTTCTTGTGGAATAACCAAGGAATATACCTTATTCACTTTTTTCATCTAATTTACCAAGCCTAAAATCCATGAGAATATAACACTTGCTTCTAAATACCTTAAAATATTTTACATTGGGTGAGTATCCATACCATAGTTCAAAGGGTGTTGAATGAGTACATTTCTTGATTTGGACATAGTTCAACATATAGACAACTTTACTTACAACTTCTCTCCAATAATTCAAAGCAATATTTTTCTCCATCATGAGTGTCCTAGCATAGTCCATTACAAACTTGTTCCTCCTTTTAGAAATTTCATTTTGTGGAGGGATCCTCAGAGCAAATGTCTATCTTTTGATTCCTCTGTCATTACAAAATATCTCAAACTCATTTGATGTATACTCTCCTCCACTGTTAGATCTCAAGCATTTCAGGCTTTTACCTATTTCCTTCTCAACTCTTGCTAAGTACCACTTAAACATTTGGAAAGCATCTTATTTATACTTTAGAAACATAACTATCATCATTCTAAAATAATCATAAACAAGTAGCATAATGTACTTATCTCCTTTATAGCTTTGTACTTCAATTGGTCCACACAAGTTAGTATGAACAATCTCTAATATTCCTTTAGAGGTGTGAGTCTTCTTACTCTTAAGACTTTTTCATTTTTCCTAACTAACATTATTTGTAAATTATATTGTTAGGTTTCTTTGACTTAGTCAAACCTTTGACTCTTCTCATGTTACTGATACTAACCAAGTTATCAAAATTAACATATCATAACCTCTTGTTCCATATTCACACATCATCAAATTCTAAAATTAAATAAGTAGCATCCTTTACATCAAGGTAGAATAGATTACCTCCAGTTTGATCACCTTTTCAAATTAGTTTTCTATCAATATCATATATAGCTTACCAATCTTGCTTTCAAACTCAACCTTAAAAGCTAAATTATTCAGTTGTGACACACTCAAACAATTATAGTTAAGTCCTTTAACATAATAAGCATTGTCACATAAAATATTTTCTATGAGTTTGATAGAACCTTTTCCTTTTATCAGACATGGTTCATCATTACCAAACCTTACACTATTTCCATCATAATAATTCAATGTAATGAACTTACTTTTATCTCTAGTCATGCAATGCGAGTAGCCACTGTCAATGATCTATTTGTCAGTCTTGTTCACACAGGACACTGGTGTAGTTGCCTCATCCTCATTAGATTCATCCTCTATTGTAACATATACCACTTCATCATCGTGATCATTAGATCCATCTTTTGTTTCCTCTTCAACAATGTAACAAGACTTCTTGACTTTTCCTTTGTAATCTTTGTTGTCTTCATCTCTTCTACTTTTGTACTTGTCTCCACCTTTGTAGTTCTTCTTCTCTAGACATCTAGTAGCAATATGACCAACCTCATTGCAATTCAAACACATGATAGGTAACTTACCTTTGAACTTGTCTTTAAACTCTATGAAATCTCCTTGCTAGTAGTGCTTCAAGTTGATCTACATCTTCCTCATCTATATCACTACCGTTGGACCCATATTTTACCTTTTTCTTCTTCTTCTCATTAGGTTCCTTCAATGAAAGCTTAGCTTTGAAAGAAGATTCAACATTTTCACGTTTGTAATTATCAAAATTAGATAGCTCAAAAGTAGTGAGCCTACCTACTAACCTTCAAGACATAGATAAGTCCCTAGTATACATCTCAACTCTTATATTGTAGAAACTTTAATAGCATAAATGTGCAATAGTCTTCTCAAAATTTTTCTTAGTATAGTCTCATCATCTATCTTACCAATAGCTCCTCTTATTGCATTAACAACATCTTTTATCCTAATACAATATTGAGTAATATTCTTACCTTCTTGCATTCTTGAATATCATTGAATTTACCTCTAAGACATTCTAGTTTGGCTCTTAGAACATTTTTTCACCTTCATAGATAGTGTGTAGAGCATCCCACATTTTCTTTGTACTATCACAACCCTTGATATCATCAAACTCAACATAACTTAGGGAAGAGTCAATTACCAACATTGATTAGTTATGTTCTTTCTTCTTTTTCAGATCTTTAGTAGTTAGGACTCCAACAAGATCAACATGATCAACAACAATGGTAGATTGTGCATGATCTCCAAGAATTCCTTGGTGTAGCTTCATCAGACTTTCCCATGCAAGAAATTTATATCTATTAAGCGTGGATACCTCTCTTTTTGATATCTTGATCTTTTTTCTTCTAGTACCTTCAAACTAGTCCTCTTAAGTAGGTGTCTTCGATATCCATTCTTAGAATTCTTTAGAATAAATGAGAGGGGGGGGTGAATCATTTATCCAAGGTCTAGATGTAAAATTAAAATTTTTCACAACTTAGTGAACCCATATCTATAAAATATTTTCATCATGCATGCTTCCATTAGGTCATACAATCACTTAAACTTGTAGGTTATTGTCAAATCAAATTTATAGAAATGCAAAATTAAACATAACAGATTCAATTACACATTTGAAACAATGATTTAGTGTTGAAACCCAATTTGGGAAAAATCAACAGTAACATGCTACTCATTCTCACTCTTTTGAGGTGACACCCTATGAAAGGCCAACTTTTTTAAAAGTTACAATGAACACTAGTAAATGTGACCTGGTTAAAGGATTTCAATCACCTTGTTAGGATTGAGCCTTGTTAGAGGACTTTAGATCATTCACTTAGAATGTCACCCAGTTAAAGGATTTACAAATGACTGTTAGGTCAACCTTAATCCAAAGGATTTATCCTTAACTAGTACAATGATTAAAAAGTAATAGTAAGGCTTTGATCTGATAACAAATTATAACACACTTGTAGATTACATATCTCTATTTTTAGTCCTTCATTCTACTTGGATTTCACACACTTTCACTCTAATAGCTTGTTAACCCTTCAAGAACCCATACCCTTAAGCCTTCTTTCTTTATTTTCTAATGCACTCTCTTCTCTTGGGTCACTAAATGAAGCAATACCCTATACTCATTGTCTTTCTTAGGTTCTCGCACACAACAAACTTTTCTTTTGACCAACCATCTCTATAAATAGAGAATTAAGATATTTTTTCATTCATCCTCCTTTGTCCATTTTAGGGTTAGGTTGGATTAGGTAGGATTCAATGAATCTACCCATCATTTCATTTCATTCCTTTCTAGAAACTTCTGCTTCAATCCTCTTTGAATTCACCTCAAAATGATACATCATGAATTTTGTACCACTAGCTCATCAAGATTATCTTCCACATAGTTCACAGAATCTAAGAAATAAAACTTGTCAGCATAGATTAATCAAATTCTTAATCTTTCTCATTATGTTGACACTTGGCATTAACTTGCTTCTGATGCTCGACACATACTATGTTGCTTGATATCCACTTTCAAAACACTCAACATGAACTAAAATTTACTAGTGCTCAACATCAACTAAAGTTTACTCAGCTTACATTGACTCACTTGACTTACATTGAAATTGACTTTTCTTAGCTTCGACTGATTTTTTTCTCAACATACACTAACTTTTCTCAACACCCACTATGCAAATTGTTAAGCTTAGTAGACATACTTCATTTAACTTGTTCTTCTAAACTTGATCAAAGTACCCATCCTTTGTAACCTTTTGTAGATTATTAATGCACTATAATATCACTATCTTAACTGATCCTTGTACTCCTTTTCCATATCATAACTCAACCTTTCCTCTAGGTTCCATAGTTACCTCATTTGATCAAATCCTCTTCATCAATCAAACAAATGATAGTACTCAAACCATATAAGAAATTGTCTTACCAACAAGTAGAAGGTTTGACATCAATGAAAAAATAATGATTGAAACACATTTACCATAATTGTATCAATCTCTTTACAACACTATAGAGGCTAGCAGTTGCTAATTTTCTTGATTGGTAAAACTGTGAAGAAGAAATAGAGCAGATGTGAAAAGTGATTGCTTGAATTATTTTGCAAGCATATCAAAGACAATGACAAAGACATGAATGGAGCCCACTTAATGAATTGGCATATGAGATACATTGTGATATATATTTTAAAAGTAATTTTCATTTATCAGATCAACTTGTTGTTACTTTCTAATCATTATCTTAGTTTAAAATTCTTTAATCAAGGTTGACCTAACAATCATTTGTAAATTCTTTAATCAAGGTGACATTCTAACAGAATATTCTTAAGCCCTATAAAAAGGACACTCCCAAGAGGTTGATTAAATTCTTTAATAGGGTCACACCTAACATTGTGTATTGTAACCTTTAATAGGGTTGGCTCCTAATAGAGCTCACTTTAGAAGAGTGAAAATTTGGTAGCATGTTACTAGTTCTTTTTTCCGTTGATGACTCAACTAGGAAAGTACCAGTAAAGAACCCATCATCCTTGTTTGATACACATAGATAATATCATAGAAAATACCTACACATACACTAGAATGACTTCAAGATTACCCCTTACATAAATTTTTATCAATTAAAATCAACATATGCATCTCATTGTCCTTAGTAATAATATCAACTAGATTTAAAGATATGATATTCAAGCCCTCACATCCTAGATTTGCTAGATAATTTTCCAAAGCATTACCTTCATGAAGAGTGTGTGAAATGTAAACCTCTTTAAAAGAAGCTAATAGCTTCTAAATTTTTTGTAAAATATATGCTAAGTGCTAATTTTGTATTCTCTTTTAACTATAGGCATTGATAATAACCATAGAATAACCTTCCACTTGAATATTATGAAAACTGCCATGTTTTGCAAAGAATAATCCATGAATTAGAGCATGAGCTTCTACTATGTTTTTTGTACCTTGATGAAGGGGAGAAGATTTAATAGCTAACACTTCTCCATGACAATCTCTGATGCATACTTTGACACCTGAAATTCTAGGATTACACCGAGAAGAACCATCAAAATTGATTTTAGCAAGCCCAATGATAGGGGGTTTCCATTGAACTATTTCTCTATCTTGTGTATTTTTTGCTTGAGGTTTATGACACCAACCTATTTTGAGATGTTTTACTATTTAATATTTTAACATTCTACAAGTAAGTTATTATTGGGATAGTGACCTACAAGTTTATGTTACTAGTAAGCTGTTATAGATACCAAGCTATCTAATGAATAAATTGAGTTGTTAAAAGTGGTTAAATGTTTGTTTGGTACATTTGGACCTAAGGATAACTGATTCACCCATCTCCTCTTAATTTTTATAAAACTATTCTAACAGATTGTATTAGATGATGTTTTACTTGTATGGAAAGTTTGAAAGGACTTAAATCTAAAGATCAATATGTACAAAAATGAGGTACCCACGTTGGACAAAGAGAACTTCCTTGCATGAAAATTTTTGATGAAGCTACACATTACTAGAATTGAAGATTCAATAATGTACTACCTAGAGCATAACTTCATAGAAGTACCATCACCTATTACAACCTAACAGGTAAAGGAGAAACAAGAACACAATCATGCAATGTTTGAGATTGCATTTACCCTAAGTTACTTGGAGTTTGGAATGAACTACTACAAAGAAAATATGGGACAAACTAGAAAAGATCCATGGAGGAAATAAGAATGTACTAAGAGCCAAATCAAAAAGCCTAAGAGGAAAGTTTGATGACATGAAGATAGTAGAAGGTGAGAATGTATTGCATAATATGTTGAAAGATTAGTGATGAGACTGTTATCATCAAGGTAATGAGAACTTTACCTATTTATGCTATTAGAGTATATTCAATACAAGAATTAAGATGTACTCCTAGTAATGATCTAGCCTTGGATAGTCTTGTTGGTAGACTCACTACTTTGGAATTGAAATTTTTTGATATTTTTACTACCACTGTTATTGAATCTACATTTAAGTAACAACTTGTTTTACATAAGTCTAAGGAGAAGAAATAAAAGTACGAGGATAGTGATAGTCAATCATCTAATGAAGATCTTGAGGATCTCAAAGAATTAATGGCTATAAGCCTATCAAGAGGCAAAGAAAAACTTAAAGGTAAACTTCCTATAATTTGTGAGCAGGAAAATTATAGTAAAGTTTGGTAATGATGCACCATGTCTTATGAAAGGTAAAGGATAAATAAGATTGACTGACAAGATCAGTTATGATAATGCTTAATAGATTGAAGGACTTAATTAAAATTTGTTGAGTGTTTCTTAGTTGAACAATTTAGTTTATAGAGTTCAATTTCAACATAAGAAGGCTAAGATCTATGATGGTTCTGGTGAACTTATTGGAAGTGAAGATCAAACAAGAGGTTACTTGTTCTATTTAGACATATTTGACGATACATGCTTATTTGCACAATATGAAGAAATATGGTTATGGCATAAGATGCTATGTCATGTGAACTTTGACAATCTGGAAAGCATTATTAAAACAAAAAGAATGAGAGGATTACCAAGAATGAAGAAACTCAATAAAATGGTGTGTAAATGATGCCAATTGGGAAAAATGACAAAGTCTAGTTTCAAGAGAAATACCTGTACTTCTAATGATATTTTATAGTTGGTTCATACTAGCCTTTTTGAGACTATTAGAGTGCCAAGCTACTATGGAGATAAATATTTTATCTATTTGTTGATGATTACTCTAGAATGATATCTATGATGTTTCTTAAAGAAAAATATGAAATATTTCAAATGTTTAAGAGGTATTTGGCTAGAGTTGAAAAGGAAATAGGTAAAATATTGAAGTGTTTAAGATCTAATAGAGGAGGTGAGTTTATATATGAGGAATTCAACACATTATGAGATGATAAAGAAATTAAGAGACATATGTCTAAACCTAGGACCCCTCCACATATTGGTATAACATAGATCAATCATAAATTGTGCTAGGACATTGATGATGGAGAAGAATGCTACACAAAAAGTAATAGAGAGAAGTTGTAAGTACAATTGTTTATACCTTAAATAGAGTACAAGTCAAGAAAGGTACAAATATCACAATATTTGAGTTATGGTATATATATGCACCTACTATGAAATATTTCAAAGTTTTTGGACACAAATGTTATATATCGAAGGACAATATACGTGGAAAAATTGATGCAAAAAGTGATGAAGGTATATTCCAAGGATATTCTACTAAAAACAAAGCATATAAATGTTCAAATTTTGACACTTAAAAAGTTGAGGGAAGTGCAAATGTGAAAATTGATGAACATGCAAAAAAGAATGAAGTTGAATGTAAGAAGGAGCTTGAATATTAAATTTCTTTTGTATACATTGATGAAGGGGAGCCCAATACCTTACCTACACTTGAGAAGAAAGCTATCAAGAAGTAGTAGATAGTGTATGTCAAGTCACATTATCAACATGCCAAGCTTTAAGAAATGGGAACAGAGTGTTAGGTAGAGCATGTTGAGTGTCAACAAGTGATTGCCAAACAACCAAAAGAAGAAGGTGAGATACATGAAGTGCTTCCTAAAGTGTCTGTAGAAGATGAACCTAAAGAGAAACATCAAGATGTAAGAAGACAAGAACCTATGCTAGAAAAATATGTGAGAATAAATAATGAACTAGATCAAATCATTGGAGATAAAGATTTAGGAGTTATGAAAAGAAAGACACTAAGGAGTGATACGTGCTTATTGTGTGAATTTGAGCCTACATTAGTTAAGGATGCACTTGAGAATGAAGATTGGATTGATGCCATGAATGAAGAGATTCAAAAAATAGAGAAGAATAAGACTTGAAAATTAGTACCTAGACCAAAATATAAGAATGTTATTGGTAAAAGGTGAGCATTCAGAAATGAGCTAGATGAGAAAGGTGAAGTCATGAGAAATAAAGCAAGACTAGTTTGTAAGGGATATGCACAAGAAGAAGGAATTGACTATGAGGATACATTTACCCCATCTACAAGGTTAGAAGGAGTAAGAACTTTTATTATATATTATCTACAAAGGATTCAAAGTGTATCAAATGGGTATCAAAACTATATTTCTGAATGAAATTTTGGAAGAAGAAGTTTACATTGAACAACTTGAAGGATTTTTTATCTAACCAAGAGGAGTATGGTATGTAAGTTGTATGTAAGTTGTAAAAAGCATTATATAAATTGAAACAAGCCTGTAGAGCATGTTATGAAAGGTTCCACACATATTTGGTAAAGATTGGTTTTTCAAGGACTAATGATAATGGTAATCTATACTTGAAGACTGAATCTAGAACATGAATACTTTTAGTTGAGATATTTGTGGATGATATCATATTTGGAGGACAAGACTCATTGTGTCAAAAATGTTCAAATGAAATGAAGAAATAATTTGAGAGGTCTATGTTTGGAGAGATCAAATTCTTTATTGGTGTACAAGTGTGTCAAATGAAGAAGGGTTTAAATATTACACAATCCAAATATATCAAGGAGATATTGAAAACTTTTGGAATGAAAGACTCAAGACTAGTTAGTACACCTATGCCTACTGGACATAAACTTTCAAAGAATGATGACTTTGCTCATGTGAATCAAACCTTGTATAGATCAATGATTGGAAAAATAAAATGTGTTGTTCATAAAAAATTACATATTGCACAAACAATTTGGATTATTGCTAGATTTTCTACAAATCCTAAATGATTGTGAAAAAAACACTAAGATATATGAAAGGAACATAGGATCATATATTGTATTACAAAAAGAATGACAAGTTTGAACTAAAAGTGTATATTGATGCAAATTGGGTTGAGAATGTTGATAACATAAAGAGTACAAGCAATGGAGCTTTCTTTGTAGGAAAGAGACTAATTCCATGGACAAGCAAGAGAATAATTTCATTTCTCAAGCTAAAATAGAAGCTGAATGTGTAGCAATAGTAGTTAATTGTTCAAACATAGTGTGGATCAAGCAATTGTTGAAAGAAATGAATGAAGATATCACTAAACCTCTTGTCATATTTTGTGATAACACAAGTTCTATAAACATATCTAGGAATCCTATGATGCACACCAAGACCAAACACATTTCTATCATGTATCATTACTTGAGAGAGTTGGTACAACACAAAGAAGTGAGATTGAAGTATGTGAATACAAAGGAACAAATAGCTGATGTATTCATAGTAGCTTTACCTAAGGATGCACATGAATATCTAAGAGGTAAATTAGGAGTTATTCCCTTAACTAAAGCTATTTAAGATAGAGATGGAGCATTGTATGAAATGTTTTGATCAAAATATCTTACAACTTGATGCAAATATGTCATACTTTAGGAGCTATCTAAAGCTATGAAGAGATGATAATAATAATAAGATGTTGAATCAATCACAAGAAAGACAATAGAGGTAGAACCTAGTTCACAAATTTATTGTAGAGTTATCTACATGATAAAGATGTATGAGATATATTATGATGTCTTTAGCATTGTTGTCAAAGAGGGAGAGAAGTTAAGTTGTTGTCATCAATAATGAGAATGAGTGAGAGTATGTATATATACCATACAACATGAAATAGATAAGTGATAGAGTTACCACATGACAAGATATCTATTAACGAGAGATATCATGTTTTGACATGATAGACAAAGTTGTTAGTTTTCTACACTATTTTATACAAATGATGTCTAGAGGTGTTGTCTAGTAGAGTTGCCTAGAAAAAAATTGGAATGAAACTAAAAGATAAGGTTGGGGAGATTGTTGGACATTGAGTTGAGAATTAGAATGAAACTAAGGATATTAATGAAGATTTGTTACTAACCATAGAGGGAGTTGACTGAAGAAATTCAAGTATTTTGGATTACATGGTAACTATAGGTGTTTCCATCCATGCCAAAGAGAGAGATTGTTGGAAACTACAATTCGAACAATTGTTATATTGTGAATGATGTCAAACCTTATTGGTAAGATAGTTTTGTTAGAAATAGATAATACAGAAAAGGGGGGCAAGGGGGGGGAAGGTGTGGGTGAATTAGTATTCTACAATTTTTTTCCACAACTGAATATTTTTATTTACTTTATAACATGTATATGAAAGTAAAATAACAATGCCACGTAGTAATAATAACCATACACAAAGATAACTCATAACACCATATTTTGTTAACTAGGGAAACCCTTGCCAAGGGAAAATCTTGATGGGGATGGTACCCAAAAAATGACCACTAAAAAAGGTATCTGGTTAAGGATGTTGACCCTATTAGGAGTTGGTATATATAATTACAAAATGTATACAAGAGGATCCCACTTCCCAAGCATGCAATTATACAATACAAATCCTTTATACAAAAAGAGATAGATACAAAAACCTCTTATTGCTATCTACTACACTTCACAATCTTTTGATCATACATGTTGTATCACATAATTCACATATCATATCGCACATCTTCATTACTTTGCATATCTTGATCATTTACTTATACCTTTCCTTTTAACAAAACTTGCCTTGTCGACCTTCAAGTATTAACATACTTGATATAATACAAAATTGATTCTTTATAACTTAGGGATAATATATTGGATGTCATCCTTAATTAGTTAAATAACTATTTTAAGAAAAAAATAATTCTTTAACTTGTAATTCTTATTTCACTGTCATGCTGAGCTATTCTTTCCTATACACTACCTATCTCAGAAATCAATCATAACTAATGTTGTACTATCTGTACTATCATACGCACTTAGCCATGTCATCATGACACCTCATACTACCATTGCTTAACTATGCATATTCCAAATGTTAATCTTTCATCCACACATAAAAAAACTACTGTTTCTCTTCTAGATAATTATCTAACACTTGGACAATTTTTGAAGTATAACTGCCTTGACTAACTTTTCATGATCTTCTTTGCTCATATAGTAATCATGTTTCTATAAATGATAGCATTACTCCATCACCTCAGATAAATCTCCAACAATCTCCTCCTTTTTCATTGATGGTAACATTAGGAAAATTGGCTAAGTCCAAAAAGAAACTTATCACTTCAAAAGTTGTTTACAAAATTGGTCTAGAAAAAATGTCAAAAACTATGAATGATTTTATAAACCATCTTTCCTTGTACCTCCTAAATAATTACATTACTCCCTTTGACTTAAATACACTTATTATAAATCTATATGATTTTTCATACTTTTCTCTCCCCCTTTGACATCAATGACAAAGATGTAAAAATTCAAAACTTATTTACAAGTCAATTTTTTTTATTATCAATAACTCTTTATTAGGTTGTGATGGAGACACAACCCAAGCACAGAATGGACACAACAGGAAAAGGGAAATTGTATTAATTGTGCAAACAAGCTAGTACATTTAGTACAGAGAAAATAGACTTCAAAACATGCCCTAAGGGCTTACAATAGCAAAAAATTGGAGATAATTTCTCCTTTTGGTACCTCCTTTCAAATTCCACTTCGAACTGCCTTTTACAATGCCAAAAATGTCCTTAAATAGACCCCGAAGTGTTAAGGACTAGGAGTACATTCTAGAAAGTGCTAGTAGGAATCCACTAACCAAGTAGAAGGCTCCAGAAGCCATGCTAGAAGTTGGTACAAATCTAGAAGAATCCAAAAATGGTAACCGAACTTCTGGGAGGCATAACTTTTGAACCGTAGCTCCGATTGATGAACCGTTTACATTTTCGAAAAGCTCTTGAAGTGCTCTATAGCCCTATGGAAAAGCTTCACTCGTCCCCCATTTTTTGGCCCTTTTCAAGGTCATTTAATGCCCCTAACCTGACTTTGAAGCATTCTTAGGAGGTCTCCAAAAATTGAAAAACTACGATAACTTTCAAACCGTGGGGCCTTTTGACCTGATTCTTTTTTTGGAATGCTCTAAATTGCAATTACATTCACCTGGCTAATTTACATCTCCTAGTTCACCAAAATGATGTCTCAATTATATACTCCTATTTTTTTAGCATTTACACATATCCCAAGGTGTTCAAATACTCTATCCTAGAACACTGATAGTGGAAATGTGAGAGTTGGGACCTTTATTTGACCCAAATGGGTATCCAAAAATGAAAACACATGAAATAGAAACTAACTCTAAGTACATTTTTTTGAGTGACACAAGATTGCCCTTATACCTTTGGATGCTCCTGCATCAGGCTGCTAATCTCATATTGGTTTTAACAAATGAGTGTTATAAACTGAAGTCATTTACTTAGTTCATACCAAACAAGTAACATATGTAGATCATAGCATATAAGATAGTGTATGCCAAGTAAATAGTGAGTGTCGAGCCACTCAAGTTTCAAGTCATTCAGATGCTGAGTAGATAGTATGTGTCGAGTGATTCAAGTGACAAGAAAGTAGTGCATGTCGAGTCATTCAAATGTTGAGCAAAAAAATTGAAGCTATAGTTAGTGCTAACCACTAGAGACTTTAGATGTCGAGTAGTATAGTTTTAGCATAGTTGTTTATATTGGCACAACCTACTATGTAAACCATTTTTGAGTTGACTCAAGTATTGTTTTATGATCTTTGTTGATAGGGATGAATCTTAATTGCTAATCCTTATGAATTACATGCATCTGATTAGAAAAATGGAAGGTTTAAGCAGTAATATGGGTGAATCACTACTATTGATTCATACCTAACTCTAAATCACCTAGGTCTTCTTAAGGAAGACAAAACCTAGACTTTTAAAGGGAATGCTAAGGAGAATTGAAGAAAATTTGCATGAACAAATAGAGAATTCATGGTGATTAAGGTGTTATGAATTGAGTTAGATTAAAGAATCAATTAAAGGAGAATAGAGGTACATATTATTAGAAAGGATCAAGTATCACTATAGATGTGATCTCACATCAAGTAATAGAGTGCTAACCAAAAGATTATTGCTCAAATATTTTAATAGGTGAATCAGTTAAATATCTTAGTAGAGTAGTCTTAACAGGCTATTGTAAGTCCTTTAACAAGGTGCTTACTTCATTATAAGTTAAAGTCCTCTTACTAGGCACACTTTTAATAGGGTGTTTAAATTATTAAATAGGGTAAGATCTAATAATCTTGTAAGATTTTAAAAGGGTAGACCTTTCATAGGGTAGATCATGTTTCATGGTCAAACATTGTAACCTTCATTGGATACACTTTATTACTGTAGTAGTGAAGATTTGTGGGTGTCATCCCCACCCTAGTTTTAGCTTCTCCTTGGAGAGTTTTTGGGTAACCAAATATCTTGTGTCATACATGTGTTGAATATTTACTTTCATGCTATGGATGTATATGCTTAATTTGGTATTTCAGTTTGTATGCATAGATTGTGAGATGGATGTGTAGTGAATAGTTTTTAGTGGTTAAATTTCTAAGTGTTGATTCATAGGCTACCCCCCCCCCCCTCCACCCCTTATTAGAGTTTACTTCCCTATTGTATTTCCAATAGAGCATAGTTCTTTGAAAGAAAATCTTTGCAACTTTGAGAAAAGATCTTAGAGATGGAAGTCTACAAATTGGGAAAGACAATTGATAACAAGACAATTGAAATATAAATTTTCCTACATCAGCTAAATGAAACAAGATATGAGTTAAAGAGATCATTGAAAATAAGGAAGGAAATTGCTATTCAAGAGAATGACACACAATACTAAAAAATTGACACTACTAAATCATTTACAAATGGAAACTCTAAAAGAATGGAGCCTTAATTGAAGGGGTCAAAAATATAAACAGAGAACAAGAGATCCAATCAGTATTACTATGTGAGGTGATCGAGTAGAAAAAGAAAGCTAAAGAGGAAAAAGTCATGATTGAAGATGACAAAAGGATTTTGACTAATAGACTAGAAGAGAAAACATCAGAGGTAACTATGATTGCTAACATACAATTGAAAACTTTGAGTCAAATGATGATTGCAAATCATGAACTAAATGCAAAGGATATTGAGATCAGAACACTTAAGTTGTAGAATGAACAATTAAGAAATGATCTATAAAGAGAAAAGGAGTTTTCTTATAGTTTCAACAAACCTAGTGAAGCCATCAAATACTTTGAATAATTGATGAGATTCCCTAAATCCAAAAATTATACTTCTATATTGGGATACAATAGTACTAAAGAACGGGAATAATCCAAAAGTGGCAAAGAAAGAAGTAAAAAAGGTATGAACTCCAAGCCTACTTGTCGTAATTGTAGGTCATATTGCTAATGTTTGTAGGAGCAAGACTACAAATCAAAATCCTAAGTAGAAGTTCATAGTTCATTGCTAAAAATGCAAAAAATAAGGACCTCAGGCACATAAATGAAAAGCCAAGACCCTAAGCTTACAAAGATTTAAAGGATAATGCTATAACTATCTATAGTATGGACATAGAGCGTACGAGTGCAGATCCAAGTCTAAATGGTCATCAAACAAGTAGAAAAAGGTAAAGAAAAATGGAAAATCTTATAATTTGGATTATAATACAAGATATTGTTGTCACTACTATGAAGAGTATGGACATGTTGCTAAAAATTGCATAAGAACACATTTTAGAAGTGGCTACAATAGATGGTTGAGTCAAACCACATGTTTAGCTATTTGAAGATTTTGCGCTCTCAAATTTTTGGATTTGATTGTGTATAATTATTTTACATCAACGTTTCGGATCATACTACATGATCCATCATCAGGATGCTAGAGAGAAAAGAGAACATGAAAAAATATTTTTTCATGTTCTCTTTTCTCTCTAGCATCCTGATGATGGATCATGTAGTATGATCCGAAATGTTGATGTAAAATAATTATACACAATCAAATCTAGAAATTTGAGAGCACATTAGCATGGATTGTGGAAATCTAATAGATCTTATTTGAAGATTGGTCACATAAGCAGACTTTTTCCAAGAAGGTCAAAGGAACCAAACAGTGAGTTCAACAAAGGCAAAGGAAAGGAAGATGTTGAGAATGTCAAAGATGAAATGAACAAGACATGGAAGAGAAAGGAAGATTGCAACACATCATGTGTAGAAGGGATCACTTCACCCAATGGATCAGGTGATCATGCCTCCTCTAACTAATCAATCAAGAGGTATGTAGGGCTAATATCTAAAAGGATATACTTTACATTAATTCCAAGGATTTAGTTTTGAAAATATTACATGTGCATGAAGAAAGATGCAAATTTTTGTTAAGAATCAAGAATAAATCTTTAAGTTTTGTTAGATTTCATGTTACTATCGAGCATGAAAAGTTTTATTATGATTGCTAAGTGAATTTATTAGTTGATACCAAGCTATCAAAATTGTTAGTGTGGACTAATCTCTAAGTGGTTTTTGAGTGAAAAGGAAACTTCATGGAAGTTGAGTGAGTTGAAATATTTATTGAAGCAGAGCTTATAGCTATGTAAGAACTAAGCATTAATTGCAAGATTTTGAGGTCAATATGATCAATTTCTACTCATTTGGCATCATTCAAATTTTAAGGAGAGGATAGAGAGATAAAGCTAAACTAGAGAAATTGTCCTTAGAATTTATTGATGAATTCAATAGATGCTTGACACCATCACTATAGATTAACAATGGTATTTATCATGTGTTGAGCTACATAGTTTGATTTTTTTGCAAAACCTAGTTTTATGAAATGGCATCTAGTTCTTTAGCATCAAAGGTTATAGATATAAAGGAAATTTTAAATGTGAAATTAATAAGAAATGAGATTAAAGAACCTAATTTTGGAGCTATTATGGACATAGCATATAAGTAAGATCCATTTGGTGTGTTGTCAATGATGCCACTGCAATTTTTAATGATTTAAGATGTTATATGCTACTATACATGTAAGGTTGGAAGCATAGGAGACATGGAAATTAGGGAGACATATGGGAAATTGTGTGAAAATGGAGCATTGAAGGAGCAATTCAAAATTGTTGAGAAGAAAGGGTTAAGTTGTGCCCTAGATTTCCCCAACATCTTCAAGAAAAAATGCATAAAGATAGTTTTTAGTAGGATACATGAAAGTTTTGTATGGTTAGAGAATGGACTAGTGAAAATCACCAAGAAAATTGTGCATAGAGTTACAAGGTATCCAACCATAGATTGGCCCAAGACATTGAGAAGTGAAGCAAAAGAAGTGATTGAAAGGAATACATGGGCTATATGGAATAAAAAAGGGATGATAATAGATACAATCACAGATCCCTTAATTTCTTTTGTAGTAAGGATCTTATAACACACAAGTTCTATCAACCCAACAAGCTTAACATTGTTCCATGTATTGTAATAGAGTAGGATACAAGATAGTGAAGAGAGATCATACTTATGATCTTGCCAAGTTGCAGTTGCAACAATTGATTAAGAATTTGGGAGCCATAAGGAAGACTAGAAGTGCACAATGCAAATTTAAATCTATTCTTGTATGTATATTCTTTTATGTATAGAATATATTTCCTACTTTTGGTAAAGTTGCATGGATTGTAAATAGACCTATTGCAATGCAAATAGGTGAATTCATTGAGCAACTAGGTGATAACTTTGAGTCAGTCATGACAAGCTACTTTGAAGACTGCAAGTAATAAATGAAGAAAAGACTAAGGATACCAGTTTCACTAGTGGAAAAATATTTTAATGATGTTTGCTTCCTAGTTGACACTAACTATACATATGTTCTAGGAAATAGTTCCTAGAGTTAGATGATTAAGACCATTGGCATATGAAATCAAAATTGATGAAGCCTCTACAATAATAACAACATTAATTGAAGAATAAGTAGACAAGGAGGATATAGCTTTTGGGAACTATGATGTGGAAACATAAAAAATCACAATGGACTTGAAGACAGGTTTAATCATAGGAAGAAGAATAAGATGGTAAAGAAACTAAAAGAGAAATTTGGTGAAGGGGAAAAAGAAAAAGAAGAATATGATGATGATGAAGAAGAAGAGAATTCACCTATCCAAGAACCACTCACCATCATCCAATGTCAAGGAGAGGACCAATAGGAAGAGGAAGTAGAAATTGTAGAAGGTGCTAAGGGAGAAGAAGCCAATGAAGCACCTACAACTACTAGAAAGAAGAAAAGAAAAGATAAAGCACTAGTAGCAAGAAAGCCAAAGAAGGTTGAAAAACCTACTCAGCCTAAAATAATTACAACATGAGCTAGCACAAGGGACATTATACAAAAGGCTAAGGAAGTAGCCAAGCCAAAGGAGAAGAGAGCTAGTCAAGCTAGCAAGGGTGAAGAATCTTAGAAGAGATCAAGGAGAAAATAAGTTGCTCCAACTGAATCTAATGAAGAGAAGATTTAATTTGATGATAATAGCCAATTTCAAGGGTAAGTCACACTTCTTCTTCAGATTTGGATAATCTATGTGAGAATTTTAGACATAATGTTGATTTATTTAGATCCTCTAACATTGAGTTTGACAATCTTGGGAAGATTGAAAAGAATCAAGTTGAAGAGGCATTATATTCCATGATGAAAATATTTAAAAAGGCTCCTCTTGAACTTGCCAACTCCTACCCAAAATTTTGTATGAGAGAGTTGAGCAGAAGTGGCACTATTGCCTAGATACTGAAAAACAAATAAGAGAAACAAAAATTGCCCAGGTAATGCCAGAACTAAGTAAGGGTGCAATGGAAAAATCCATTAAGAAACATACTAGAAAATTTGCACCAAAATATAAGGCATTCAGTATATTGCAGAATAATATTGAGGATGTTGTAAAAAAGACTACTTTGATGTATACATCACTATATGGTTTGACAACATCCCAGGAAATATTGTAGGCACCTATTGAGGTAGGTGAAAAAAAAGGAGAAAAAGAAGAAGGCATTGAACAATATACAATTGAGGGAGGCACAAACATAATTATAGACACACATGCACCAATTGAGGATGAGAAACCAACAAGATAGAGTGTACTAGATACACTAGTGTTGAGTGTTAGTCCTCCACATGAGGTGAACATAGAAGATGATACTTGAAAGATAAACGATGTTTCGAATATTTTTACTCAAAACATCAATCCCCTCACAAAGGATGACTTGAAGAAGATATTGGTGGAATCTACCATCCAAGCCAAATTTTGTCAAAATCCTATACTAGTGAGCATTAATGAGATTGAGAAGGTAGATAAGGTATTTGTAGGGGAGGAAGTACAAAAAAAATTTGCACCTTCAGCCCCTTCTCAAATCACAATGGTACAACTAACATTACCCCTTGTGGTATATCAAAGGAAGGAGACAACTACTTCTACCATCATTAAATTGGCACAAAGTACTCCATTCGTAGTCACTATAGAGAAAATTGAACATAACAAGGGTGAGATAGCTGGAGAGTAGAAAGATGAGATAGAGAAGAATGAAGGAACACAAGTTCAAATAGGTCAGGTAGATACTCCTACACCTACAACACAAAATCAAGGTGTTATTGATAATACTAAGTGACAACAAAGTTGTAGGAGCAATTAGAAATACAAACATTGCTAACATTACTAGAATCTGCCATTCCTCTTAGTTAATCTCTTCACAGAGGTTGAGCATAGAATCTATACCATTAAAATCCTCAAGGCCAAGTCCAAGCACATCCAAGGAAGCTAAAGTTACGTCATTTATTGATATCAATTTGGATGAAGTAATTGAGTTTCCCAAATTTGATTTTACAACTATTACTATTGAGTAGATGGGCATACTCTAGAAAGCCCTAACAAAGAATAAGAATCAAGAATTTCTTAGACAAGAGCATAGGTAGAAGAAAGCTTTAATTAATATCAAAGACATTTTAATTGATGCATTTAGTTTGCCAGCTCCAGAGGAAAATAAGCCAATAATAGAACAATTAACTAGCTTAGTGGAGAAGCTAAATGACACAGACCTAGATTCTAATGCCAAACTACTTGAATGGTCTAAGAGAAAGTTCCAACAAAGGATGATGAAAAGATATCAAGTGATATTGCATTGACACATTTTGAATTAGCAACCAAAATAGAGAATGTGAAGAAGATACTAAAGAATATTTTCTCTTTGTATACCAAATTGAATAATACTATACTCTTCCCAAGGGAAGTTAGGAGTCATATCCTAAAATTGGAGAGCATTATGAAAACATCTAGCATAACTCTACCAAAGTCTCCAATGAAAAAGTGAGAAAAAATTCAACACCCTCTTACAATCCCAAAGTTAGTTAGCAACATTAATTCAGATGAAGCCAACATCAAGGCTAAACTGATATGCATCCAATCTACATTGACTCCACACATGGAGATACTGCACAAGGAACTAGCCTACTTTGAAACTCTCATGAAGAAATATTTTCATCTTTCTACACATGAAGGCTTAGTACACCCTACTACAAAGATGGCTATCCAAATCAAGTCATTTGAGGTAGCCTATGATAATTGGAATGCAACTCTAAATATTATACTAGAGATCCGCAAACCATTTTTTGTCAAACACACTATTAGTGTATAACCCATTGACATAAGTGCCAAAAAGGGGGAGTAAGAGAAAAGGGGGAGTAATAATGAGAAAGTGTATGGGGGAGACAAAGACATAGATAAATAGATAGACAATCTACTTAGCAAGAGAGAGATAAAGAGTATCAAATATAGAGTATATCATAGAACAATCAACTTAGAGGAATTTATGGGAGTTATGAAATTTTGGGGTATTACTAATAAGTCATTTGTTACAAACTTTTGATCTTCTAAACTTTTTATATATAAGTTTAATAGATACTAGATATCTAAGTTATTCTTGTAAGGATAAGATCATTAATGCATTACCAAGTGTTTTTGACACTCATGTCAAAGGGGGAGATTATTGATCTAAGATTGGTTTTGACAAATAAGTGTTTATCCACTTAAGTCATTTACTTAGCTCATATCAAACAAGTAACATATGCCAAGCATAGCATATAGCATAGCCCATGCCAAGTAAATAGTGAGGGCCAAGCCACTCAAGTTTTGAGTTAGTCAAATGCTGAGAAGATAGTATGTGTCAAGTGATTCAAGTATTGAGCAAGCAATACATGCCAAGTCATTCAAATGCTAAGTGACAACATTCAAATTATAGTTAGTGTCGAGCACCAGGGACTTTAGATGCTGAGTAATACTATTTTTACATAATTGTTTATATTGGCACAAACTACTATGTAAACCATTTTTGAGCTAACTTAAGTATTCTTTTATGATCTTTGTTGATAAAGATGAACCTTAATTATGAATCCCTATGCATTACATGCATCCAATTAGAAAAAGGGAAGGTTTAAGAAGCAATATGGGTGAATCACTACCATTGGTTCTTACCTATCCCTAAATCACCTAGGTCTTCTTAAGGAAGACAAACCCTAAACTTTCTAAGGGAATGCTAAGGAGAATTGAAGAGAGTTTGCATATGGAAATAGAGAATTCATGGTGATTAATGTGTTATGAATTGAGTTACATTGCACAATTAGTTAAAGGAGAACATAGGAAAGGAATCAAAAGACATCAAAGGTACATCTAATTAGAAAGGATCAAGTACATATTAGTATAAAGGTGATCTAACATCAAGCAATAGAGTGCTAACTGAAGGATCATTTCTAAGACATTTTAATAGGTGAATTAGTTAAATCTCTTAAAATAAATAGGTTTTTGTAAATCCTTTAATGGGGTTCTTACTTCATTGTAAGTTAAAGTCCTCTTCTTACTAGGCACACTTTTAGTACGGTGTTTAAATCCTTTAATAGGGTAAGATCTAACAATCTTGTAAGCCTTTAATAGGGAAGAATTTTCATAGCATAGATCATGTTTCATGGTAAAACATCATAAACTTCATTGGATACACTTTATTACTGCAGTACTGAAGATTTGTGTGTGTGATACCCACCCTAGTTTACCTTCTCCTTGGAGGGTTTCTTGGTAACCAAATATCTTGTATCATACATCTGTTGAATATTTAATTTCATGTTATGGATATATATGTTTAATTTGGTATGTCAATTTTGTATGCATAGAGAGTGAGATGGATGTGTGGTGAATAGTTTTTAGAGGTTAAAAGTTTTAAGTGCTGATTCACTCCTATCCTACCCTACTTAGAGGTCCCTACTATATTTCCAACATAGGCTAGTAGTGATATCATACAATCATCAAAGCTTTTCTTCAAACTCTTAAAGCTCTTCTTCCATGAATCTTTGATGCCTTGAGATATGTTGAGAAGGATGCAAATTCCATAAGCTATAATCTCTATTGCATTAAAGTTTGAATAGAAGAACTTCTCAAATGATGTTTTGGCTTTGAACCATTCTTCTATCTACTACTCTAAAGTTCCAATTTTCACAGATAGATTCTCTTTGAAAAGTGAAAATATTTTTTCAATTTTCTCTTTTTCCATCTCAATTATTTCTCTCTCCATAGATTTCCTCTATCTAAATTTGAATGTCTTATGTTCTCTACTCTGGCTATTGAAGCTTATTTTCTAGTGCTTCAAGTTGTTCATTCTTTTTCTTCATCTCTTCATCTTTTTCCTTAGTGAAATTTTAATGTCAGTGTGTACTTAGCATACACTACCTTTCCTTCCAATTCACATATTCTTAGTTCTTTAATGCATACATCAAGACTTCCCAAGTCATTTTGAATGTTCTGACAAATTGTGCTAAATAGCTGTGCATCATGGCATGCCTAGTGTTGTATCACCTGAGCTTGTATCACTGCAATGTCAAATAACATTGTGAATTATGTATCAAATTATTATATCACAATATTTTCTCTATCTTGGGAATTGGTTTTTGTCAAAATTTTTGACAAAATTTTCTTAAGTCTCAATGTAGCTACCATAAAGGTTTCTCGTAGACTCTTTACATTCCTATTGTCTCTATAATCTTGCTAAGGGATGATACTAGTTCAGTCTGATCATTGTCTTCTACTCCAGTCAATGTTGCCAATGATATAGGTGTCCAAGAGGAAGTAGGTACGCTTACCTTTTTTGCATCTAC
The DNA here is from genome assembly GCA_028749045.1 of Cupressus sempervirens. Classification (NCBI taxonomy): domain Eukaryota; kingdom Viridiplantae; phylum Streptophyta; class Pinopsida; order Cupressales; family Cupressaceae; genus Cupressus; species Cupressus sempervirens. Next base: position 893,869,298 of record CM053785.1, read on the forward strand.
TTCATGTTTCCTCTTTTCTTCTTCCTCTTGTCATGTTTCTTCCTTCCTTCTTCTTCTCTTATTATTCCTTCTTACTTTTCTCTTCCTCTCTTTCCTTTCTCTTTTTCTCTTCTACTGCCTTCTTCTTTTCTTCCTCTTCTATTTTTGTTTTCTTATCTTCCTCTTCTATTTTTTTTTTCTTTTCTTCTTCTTCTTTTTTTCTCTTTTTCTCCTCATCTTTTTCTTTTTCTTTTTATTTCCTTTATTCCTCTTCCCTTTTCTTTTCTCCTCCTCTTCTTCCTTCCTTCTTTCTTCATCTTCTTTTCTTTTCTTTTCTTCCTACTTACTTTCTTCTTCACCATCTTTAGAGCTCATGTAATTGACCAATTTATCAACAATATTTGTTCAAAAATCCTTAAAGAGATCTTCTTTGTCATCAACACTTATTTGTGTCCTATCCACATGCATGGTTTCAGTACTAATTGTGATCTAGAGAGATGCTACTAGCATCTTAGCATTCTTTTCTTTCTCTATAGTTGGTGTTGGTTTTATTTTCTCAATAGTCATAGGGATTGATCCCCCTTTCTTCATACTCTTCTTAACAAAACTAGGTACATAAGTCATGTATTTAACAATGGTTTCGTTGGTATCTTTATTTACTTCTTCATAGTTACCTCCCATTAAAAGAATGACTCTTCTTTTGTTTCTTAGCAAGGATTTAGTACCCTTCATGATTCTACTCATATCTTCATTATCATTAACTTCATAACATTTTTAAATTATATTTTCACTAATTCCTTTGTCTTCATCAACAACTCTCCTTTTCCTATTTATCAACGTATTGTACGAATTCTATGGGATATTCTTTTGAATATCTTCAAATCTTTTATTCCTCAAAATCATATTTTTGACTAATTCATTTTATAGTTGTATTCTATCCATGTTATTATACAAGCTATAATAGTGATTCACTTGAATAAAACTATCATTATCAATTATTTGAACATTTAGATTCTCTACCTTGGGTTTCCATGGTTTCTTTGTAGATGATGTTCTTGCCTCTCCAACTATCTTCTCTTTGGGTTTGTCTTCTATATCTTCTTCTTCATCATCTAAATCAGATTCAATTATTTGTAGTGACTTTCTCCTTTTTTCCTGGTCCACTAGACTGTTGTTTAGTTCTTTTGTTGGATGAGAACTTAGTACATTCTACCTTAATTTTAGAAATTCTTTCATATTTCCTCTTTTATTTCACTCCAACTATATTTCCTTCCACTAGATCATTGTGTGGCTCTTTAGTTTGGCCTTCACAAACTTGACCCTATCTAGATCTTTGATATCTTTATATTCAAAGTACTCTTCCAATTCATGGATCCAATCAATTAATTCCTCTGGGTTAATATTTCCTAAAAATGTGGGAACGTCAAAATTAGGTCTTTTTTCAATATTATAAATATCCTTGAAAATATTTTCCTCCTATGGGTTCAAAACATAATCTTCTACTACTTGATTTGTGTTTCCTTCTTCTCTTTCATCCTCACTTTCATCATCTCTTATGGTAAGATTCATTCCTCTATGCATTTATTCTTTTTTTTTTTTCATTTTCCTTTAGAGGGCTCAAAAAGCCTCAAGCATAATACCTATGACTCTTTGTGGAGTCATTTTTGTGCTTTTGCTAGAACCCTAGTGCAAACTACTTCATAATCGATAATCTATCTACATGCTCAACCAAAACCATGGTCTTTGTGTGAATTACATCATAGTCAATGATCTATCCACACACTCAGGAACCCCATATTTGATACCACTTGATAGAAACAAAGAAATAAAAATAAAGTTTCAAGAATAAAATATGGACTTCTTATTATCGCTGCAAATGCAGAATTATAGAATTCAAAATTAGAATATGCTAACCCACATTATAGTAATCTACAAGACAAAGTTGCAAACTATCACCCATAAATGTCCTAGACAATCTACACGTGTTTCTTAAATGGGAAATTTTTATGCTGGTTAGGAGGGTTCTAGACACTCAAACTTAATACCTAGGGCCGACAGACCCTAACAATACATATAGAGTTGGACAAATACACCTTTGACATTTATTTGGAAGTTTTGTTTGACCCAGCTTTGGAATGCCATAACTTTTAAACTATCACTCTAATATTCTATTATAACCCCTTTTTAGAATTCCTATCTTCCAATCTATAAGCTTGAATATGTGCACGTGCCCATCTGTCAAGTTTTAGGGAATCATCTGGACATGTTTAGGCCTTCAAAACTAAGCCCAAAGTTTTTATACCAAAAATTAATACCAAAAATCCAAAATAATTTCACCAATACTTGTGACATGACATTGACCATCACCTAACATGCTGATATGATTGAGATGAATCTCCACCTTTGAAAATAGGATATTTTAAGCTTGTATGACTGGCTTACTTAGTAGTAAGCCTCTATAGACAATAACTTTACATCAAGACAACATTTATTTAAATAATTAAAATAAAATATTTTTGGTTGATGCAAGGTTTCTCTTACACCCAAGATGTTCTTGTGTCAAGAACCTTCTATTAAAGAACATGTTTTTGAAGGATTTGAGTAATACACAAAAGAAATCCATGAAACCCTTGAATACTTGCATGTAAAAATCCTATCACAGAGAAAGAAAAGACAAGAGGAGTTGAGGGTTTACTCTTAAAAATGTATAAATTATTCTCAGAAAAAGAAAAGATCCAAGATACTTACAAATAATTTATTATTATAGTAGGAGATTGAAACCCAAAAAGAGTAACCTAAAAGGTACAAAGGGTAATCTAAAAGGTAAAAGCCATTTAATAATTAACTGTAAATGCAATAGTGCATAAAGAGAAATATTAAGGAGGGAGAAAAGGTAATTTAATTAATGAAATGAAATAAACTTTTTTCTCTAACACCCCACCTTAAGACGAGCAACAATGTAGTTACAAACAATGTAGAAAGAGCAAGGAAATTACAATGCCATGCTGAAAGAAAACTTGGATCTTGGCAACAAGGCCTAATAAGGTACCTAGTCATAACCAAATCTCTATGAAATGGAGAAATAGAGAAATCCATTGGGAAAAACTCTACTCTAGAAAGAGATAGTTGAAAACCTAGTGAAGGACTATAGAAGCCTCCAACAAGAGAATTATTCCAAAAAATAGGAACGAATAGTGATCATGAAGAAACATCATTAAAGTTATTGGAATACTTTTAGAATAATTGAGGGTGGGGGGGGGGAGGGGGTGAATTAGTTATCCAAGGCCCAGATGTATAAATAAAACTTTTCACAACTTAGTGAACCCATAAAACATTCATACCCATGTATGCATCCATTATGTATTAAGTAAAACTTGTAAGTTACTATCAAATCAACTTGCAAAAATGTAAAGCATGAAACACAACACATTCATCATCACACTTGACACAAGGATTTACATGGAAACCCAATTTGGGAAAAAACACCAGTAACATGTTACTCCTTTTCACTCTTCTAAAGTGATGCCTTGTGAAAGGTAAACCTTGTTAAAAGTTACAATACACACTATTAAATGTGACCCGGTTAAAGGATTTCAATCACCCTATTAGAAGTGAGCCTTGTTAGAGGACTTCAGGCCATTCACTATGAATACCACTTGCTTAAAGGATTTTCAAATTACTATTAGGTCAACCTTAATCCAAAGGATTTACCCTAGACTAATACAATTGTTAGAGAGTAACAATAGAGCTTTGATTTGATACAACTTACAACTTCTCTTGCAGATTATAGATCTTCATTTTTTCCTCAATTCTACTTGGCCTTTGTACTTTATAGCTCTGATAGCTTGTTCACCCTTCAAACATTCATCTCCTTAAGCCTTCTTGCTTAACATGCCATTGTAGACTCTTTTCTTGGGTCACTTGATGAAGTAAAACCCTTAGTTCCTTCTCCTCCTTAGGTTTTTGCTCATGACACCAACCTCTTTTGCTTCATGGCTAGATTTTCCATTTGAATTCACCAAAAATAGTTTACATCCAATCTTGTGCAACCAACTCATCAACCTTATCTCTGACCTAGTTCACAAGTTTCAAGAAAACAAACTTGTCAACTCATATTTGGAAAATTTTCAATCTTTAGCATAATGTAGCAGCTTGGAATTATCAATCTTATGATTCTCGACACATAATGTGTTGCTTGACATCAACCGTAAAATCACTTAACGTCAACTAAAGTTTACGAATGCTTGACATCAACTAAAGTTTATTAATGCTTCGCATCAACTAAACATTACTTTGTATGAACTTTTTTTCTCTACATCCACTAGAATGTTTTTTCACTTTGCTCCAACTGACTTTCTACTCAGCTTGCACTGAATTTTCTTAGCACCTACTATCCACTCAGTCAAGCTTGGAAAACAAACTTTGTTTAACTTGCTCTTCTAAACTTTCTAATTGTAGCCAACCATTTTGTAACTTTAAGTAGATCATCAATACATCATGTCATCATTGTCTTAACTAATCCTTTTACTTTATTACATAATCATAACTCAACCTTTCCTCTAGGTGCTATTGTTACCTCTTATTGATCAAATCCTCTTCATCAATCAACTAAGTGATAGTACTTAAATCTTATAAGTAGTCATCATACTAGAAAATAGAAATTTTGACATTAGTGACAAAATAATGATTTAAACACGTAGTCTTCTTTAATAATTCTCCCTATTAAAATCTCTCTTATCAATGATCTTTTCAATCAAATTTCAATAATCTCCCTCTTTGGCATTGATGGAAAACCAAACTGGTCAACTAATTCAATCAAATGATGAACATCTTTTTTAACCAAAAATGATTCTGATTGAGTTAAAATATTAAGGCAATACCAAAAAGAAAACTTGTATTGAAATTTATTCCTCTATCAGCAACTTCCATATTCTGATTAGGTTACAAACAAATATCTCCTTTTGATAATGATTAGTTGAATATGCTTTCTCTCTCTTTGTTTTGGTAGCTCTTGATCATTGAATCTCTCCCTCTTTGAAAACAATGCCAAAGACATATACCAAATATTTGTCATCTTAAAATATGTAGATATAAGGCTTTGCAGTTTCTCTAGTTTCTCCCTCTGAGTTTTGGCATAATCCATTATAGACCTATATCTCCTTTTAGCAATCCCATTTTTTCTAGAGGTCCTAGGAGTAGATGACTATCTTTTGATTTCTCTATCATTATAGAACATCTCAAACTCATTTGATGTGAATTCTCCTCCTCTATCTGATCTCAAGAATTCTAGACTTTTCCCTATTTCTTTCTCAACTCTTACCAAGTACCACTTAAACATTTGAAAAGCATCAAATTTCTATTTCAAAATCATAACTATTATCATCCTAGAATAATAGTCAACAAATAGCATTATTTACTTATCTCCTCTATAGCTTTGCACTTCAATTGGTCCATGCAAGTTAGTATGAACAATCTCTAGTATTTCTTTAGAGGTATAAGATTTACTCTTAAAGCTTGACTTTGTCATTTTGCCTAGTTGACATTGTTTGCACACTATATTATCAGGTTTCTTCAACTTGGGCAAACCTCTAACTTTATTCATATTAATGATAGTAACCAAGTTATCAAAGTTAACATGACATAATCTCTTGTGCCAAAGCCACACATCATCAAATTTTGCAACAAAACAAGTAACATCCTCTATATCAAGATAGAATAGATTACTTCTAGTTTGATCACCTTTTCAAATTAATTTCTCATTTGTGTCATATATCTTGGTAGTTTTATTTTCAAATTCAACCATGTATCCCAGATTATTCAATTGTGACACATTTAACAAGTTATAATTTAGTCCTTCAACATAGTAAGCATTGTCAGATGAAATCTTGTCTATGAGTTTGATAGAACCTTTTCCTTTTCTCAAACATGGCAATTCATTACTAAATCTCACACTATTTCCATCATAACAAGTTAAGGTAATGAACTTACTTCTATCTCCAGTCATGTGATGTAAGCATCTAATGTCAATGATCCATCTATCAATTTTTTTCACACAAGTCACAAGTGTAGTTTCTTTATCTTCATCAGATTCATCCTTTATTGCAACATTTACCACTTCATCATCATGTTCATCAGAATCATCCCTATTTTCTTCTTCAACAATGTAGCATGACTTCTTGCCTTTGTCTTTGTACTCTCTACTATCATTTTCTCTCCTATTTTCGTACTTGTTTCCATATTTGTAGTTCTTCTTCTATGTACATCTTGTAGCAATATGAACAACCTCATTACAATTGAAACAAATGATAGGTAACTTACCTTTGAACTCACCTTTACCTCTATGAAATCTTCTTGCCAGTAGTGCTTCAAATTATTCAACATCTTCCTCATCTCTATCACTGTCACTAGCTACATATGTTATATTTATTCTTCTTCTTCTTCTTCTTCTTCTTCTTCTTCTACTTCACCTCATCAGAGTCCTTCAATCACAACTTGGCTTTGAATACAGATTGATGAGTCTAGAAAATGTCTTTATTTTGTTATGTTTAAGATACTTTGTGATACTCTGTTTATCTTTGTTTTAACACTTATAAGCCTATGTTTGATAAACCTTTGATGATTTATGGGGTAGAAAAACTATGTCGTCTTTTGCCTAAATTATATCTAATATGCAGTATTTCATATAAATATTCAAATGTGCATTCTTATACTTGAATTTAGTTTGATGGATGTTTATTTGCAAATATGTCTTATATCATAACTAACCTAATGATAAGGATTAAAGGATGAGTGGAAGAATCTAGAAGTTGGTTGCTGACAGCATTAAAGGAGAAACAAGCATCAAGGAACAACCACAAAAAGGAAGTTATAACCACTCCAGGAAACATGGTAGCGAATAAGGAGGAGCTTTTATGAGCCATTACCTTCTTTGCATTTACGTTGTAACAAGCAGATGCTAAGACTTCATTGCTCCATCCTCAATTCTGTTATCCTTCATTTTCGCTTTTAGTTGTTCTCCTATATTCTCTCCTGTGGACTTAACTTAGGATAGTTACTTTTTTGTTATGTAATAAAGAGTATATTCCCTATATATGTCGGGATCGACTCTTGTGTGTGAAGTTTTTAGTTTTTGGTTTTTGATAAGTTTTATCAAGTAAGAGAGAACACTGATTTATAGTTTGTTGTAGTTGTGTTTTACGATTCTGAATCATGTAATGATTGATTAATGAAATGAATTAGTTCTCTTTAGCTTCTATCCTGCGTTGGTAGATTAGAGAAGCCAACCAAGGGGGCCCACTTGGAAGGTGGATTAGACTAGGATAGAATATATTCATTTTACTAGCATTAGCAGTATTTTAAGTAAGACATAGCTAGTTAATTCCTTCTTGTAGCATCACACTTCATGAACGTTCCTGCAGCATCTGCGAGAACAGTCTAGTGGATGAGTCAAGATGGAATCTCTATTATCTTGTCATTGTGTTTTCAACATTCATAGATTCAGTAGTTTCCTTTCCATAGCATTAGTGTAGTTTTCTTCCTTTGCATTTTTACTTTCCTTAGCTTGAATAGATTATTCCTAAGCCAAGCCTAACACATGACTATGGAACACCTATTGTGAGGTGGTTCATTTTTGGCACCGTTGCCGGGGATGGTGTCAAGCTAGGAGCATTTTTGAGTCATAGTTTTTAGATTAAGTTCTTTTTACCAGTGTGAAAATCTTAGTTGCATGCATCGAAGAGGAAGATGACGAGATGAATATGGTAGATTTCTTCCACAAGGATCTATTAATTTGAATGAAGAAGTTGAAGAAGAAGTTGAGTTTCCCTTTGAAGATGCAAGTCCTGTTTTCCCCACAGTATCAACATCAAGAGCTGAATCCCTAGATATAACTGGTCTCCAACCTTTCACTAAAATATTGACCAGTCTTCTTGATAACACTACCTCGAATCCACCAGTTGTTAATCATCCAGTTCCTAACATTCCTTTTTAGCAGCAACCTCATAATCCAGTCCCACCAGTCATAGCACAACCCACTTTTCCATTTCCACTTCCAAGTCTCATAACCAATGCCAATCTCAAGAATATACCTCCCACTACTCTTTCGAAGTTTTATGGCCTTGCAACTGAAGACCCTGATACCTTTTTGTTTGAGTTTGACATCCTTTTTCGTAGTTTTGACTGCAACACTGATGCCCATAAGCTTAAATTATTTCCAGTCACATTGAAAGAATCAACTTTATGATGGTTCATGGGCTTAGGAGCCAATGCAGCTGTGAATTGGGATGAAATGCAAGCCTTGTTTTTGGAAAAATATAAAGAATATTGCAAAGAATCTAGTACAAGAGGAGATGATATCTTTAGAATATCAAAGAAGGAGGAAGAGACATTAGAAGACTATGTTTCTCGATTTTTATATACACTACAAAAGAATCCTCAGTACACATTGTCTGAAGATTCCCAAAAACTAGTCTTTCTAAGAGGAGTGAATGAAGACTATTTGGAAGCATTAGACCTGATCGCCGATGGAGATGTGTATTAAGCTCAATGGGATGACCTCAAAAAGATATGTTAGAACTACTCAAGGTCAACCATGAAGAAAGGTCAAGGACCCCATTCTACGGTTACAAAAGAAATTAGTCAAGGCATTTCAAAACTTGAAATATCCAATTTGTTGTCAAATTTCAAACAAGACATCGGTAATGATGTCGCTACACAGTTGGATATAATGACTGCAAAGAAGAAGCAAGAAGAGGCTAAGTTACAACTAGCTAAGTACTATCCTCATTGTTGAAAGCAAAAGAAGGATTGCCATTGTAAATTGGTTGCAAGCATGGAGAACCAACATCTTCCAACTAAATATGTAAAGATAGATGGGGATGACGAGCAAGTATTCTTTGTTGCTCAACATCAAGGTATGCCTCAAGACCCCTTGCAAAATTCAAATTTATATGGTAATCAATTGCAAAACTGCAATACCCAAGGTCCTCCACAAAACCAACCCAATTGGAATAATGCTGGGCAAAATAACCCACAATAGTCTCAATGGTCTCAAAATTTCCAACAACCTTGGCCTAACCAATAGAATAACCAATGGCCCCTGAACTAGCAGAACTAATGGCAACCACCCCAAGGGAATTGGAAATATCTAAACCAATGGAATTGGAAATCTCAAACCAATGGAAGGGATTCAAACAATGGCCTAACCAAAATACTGGTGCTCCACAATTACCCCCTCCAGCTCAACAACCTACTTTAATGCCACCACCTGCAAATAGTGGATCTCAAAAGCAAACATAGCTACCTGCATAGCCTCAGCCAAATCCAAATAGCAAACTACTATAGCCCATGTATAGTGCTAATACCCAGTAGTACCCTGCTTATGCCCTAGATGTCATAGATATACATTTGAGATCTGGAACAACCTTACCAGCACCAAAGCCACCTCTTATAACTAAAGTATCAGACTCTCCTGCAACATCATAACCTTTGGTTGATGAACTTTTTGACCCAACTAATGTTACCATACCAATACCAGTTCAACCAGTAGTAGAACCTCCTTTTCCAGACCAACTAATACAAAAGGAACATGAACAAAGCAAGGAACAACCCTTTGACATTGTTAATCAGTTGAAGAATATGTATGTCCAAATACCTTTGTTTCAAGCTATTAAGGACATTCTTGCTTATGGAAAAGCTATAAGGGAAGCTTGTCTAAAGAAATCTGGAAGGAAGAAGAAGGATCCTACCACAGTTCATGTTGTTGGACACATAGCTGATATCATGTTAGGAAGAGTGATTTCACCAAAATATTCTGACCTAGGGAGTCCAGTAGTAAGTGTCAGCATAAATGGTCAATTTGTTAAAAATGCCTTAATAGATTTGGGAGCTGCTATAAATGTGATGACTAAAGAAAGCATGAAGAAGTTACAAATAGAAGGATTAAGGCCCACAACAACTATTCTGAAGCTTGTAGATAGTTCCATTGTCATTCCTGATGGAATGATAGAAAATATTGTTGTGACCTTAGATTCCCTAAAATATCCTACGAACTTCATGATTTTGTCCCATTAAGTAAACCTATCTGGCTATCCTGTCATTCTAGGTAGACCATGGTTGGCCATAGCGGACGCAAACATAAATTGCAGATCAGGGAATATGACCATATCAAATAGCCAAGCAACCAAGCAATTTGATCTATATCCTCCTGCACAACCATTACCAGATTTAAGTACATCTTTTTGGCTAGATCTAGGAGATGAAGAAGAAGAGATAAATTCCATAGTACAACTTATGATGTTACATAGGCAATCTTTTCTAAAGTTGCAAGAGGAAGATTTAGTAATCTAGAGCATCCTTTTCAACACTTGTGTGGTAGGAAAAGATGTGCCTGAAAGCTTTGTATTAGAATTGATTACATATGAGGAGTGTGATACAAGTTGTACTTTACTTAAGGAACCTAAAAATCTTTGTTCACTACTTCCTTGTGAATTAGAAGGAAGCCCAATCTCTGAAATTGCTATGGTAGAATCCACTATTCCTGTTGAACTGAGTAAAGGCCATAAACTGCATGTTAACCCCCAATTGACATCTATACAGATAGAACAATTAAAAGAATTGCTTTAGAAGCATGAGAAGACTATTTCTTGGGATTATGGTGATATGAAAGGATTAAGCCCTACACTGTGTACCCATAGGATATACATTAATGAAGGTTGTCTACCACTTCATCAACCTCAGAGGAGGATACATCCAAGCCTTAGAGAAATAGTCAAAATATAATTGCAGAAACTGCTTGATGCTGGCTTTATCTATCCTATATCTGATAGTAAATAGGTATCACCACTGGTTATAGTACCTAAGAAAGGAAGAAAATAGAGAATTTGTGTATATTATAGGGAGTTGAATAAGGCTACTAAAAAGGATCATTTTCCTTTACCCTTCATAGTTCAAGTTTTGGATACACTAGCTGGAAAGAAGTACTTCTCCTTTTTAGATGGATACAGTGGCTATAATCAAATTAGTATTGCTCTTGAAGACTAAGACAAAACTACATTTACCTATCCATGGGGTACTTTTGCATACTCTGTTTTACCATTTCGTCTTTGTAACGCTCCTCCAATGTTTCAACGGACTATAATTAGTATTTTTGCTGATATATCACATGATTGTATGGAAATCTATATGGATGACTTTACAACATTTGGAGTTACTTTTGAAGAAGCAATGATAAATCTTGAAATTTTTTTGGTAAGATGTCAAGAACATAATTTGGCACTAAATAGTGAAAAGTGTTTCATGCTTATGCAAGAGGGTGTGGTACTGGGTCATTTCATATCTACTGCAGGTATACAAGTAGACCCAACTAAAATTGAGGTAATTCAAACATTACCCATACCCACTAAATTAAAAGATATTAGATCTTTTCTAGGACATGCTGGATATTACAGGTGTTTTATAAAAGACTTTAGTAAAATAGCCAGTCCCTTGTACAAGTTGCTCACAAAAGAAGCTGAATTCAATTGGACACCTGAGTGTGATAAAGCTTTCCTACAGCTTAAGCAACTTTTGACCACAACCCCAATTTTACAAGGTCCTAATTGGAACCTACCTTTTCACATATATACAAATGCTTATGATTATACCATAGGTGCAGTTTTAGCACAGAAACACTCAAATTTTCAAAATGCCATTTATTATATTAGTAAGAGTCTTCATGGTCCAGAACTAAATTACACAGTGACTGAAAAAGAATTGTTAGCATTAGTCTATTCTCTAAATAAATTTCAGCATTACATCACAGGTTATCCTATCTATGTTCATACTGATCATGCAGCAATCAAATATCTCATGAACAAACCTACTATAACTAGTAGGTTAGCAAGATGGTTACTATTGCTACAAGAATTTGACATAACCGTAGTGGATAAGCGTAGAAAAAAAAATGTCGTAGCTGATTATTTGTCAAGAATCAATCATCATGATACTAACACTAATCTAGTAGATGATGCATTTCCAAATGAACATTTGTTTCATATTGCTGTTAAAGTTCCATGGTATGAAGATATTGCTAACTACATTGCAGCTAATAAGACACCAACGCATTTTTCTTATAAGGAGAGAAAGCTATTCATATAGAAAAGCTTCCATTTTTCATGGATAGACAATTTTCTATTCTATACTGGACCTGATCAACTTATGCACAGATGTGTAAGAGAAGATGAGACATATGATATTTTGCATGCATGTCATAATGAGCCCTGCGAAGGACATTTTGTAGCCAAAAGAACAGCTTTCAAAATCTTAGCCACTAGTTACTATTGGCCTACCCTTCATAAATATGCAATCAATTATACAAGGAAGTGTGACCAATGCCAAAGAATGGGTCACCCAACAAAAATAGATGAAATGCCTCTGAATCCTCGAGTGGTGTTAACACCATTTGACAAATGGGGAATGGATTTTATCGGTCCTATTGATCCTCCCTCCAATGGGAAGTCTTATATTCTAGTTTGTACTGACTACCTAACCAAATGGGTTGAGGTTAAGGCTATGAAGCATGCCCATGATGAAAAAGTTGTCGAATTCCTGTATGAAGAGATTTTTACATGCTATGGAGTTCCTATAGAATTGGTTACTGATCAAGGCACACAGTTTACTTCCAACCTGATTTCAGAATTGATGAAATAGTATAACATCAGGCATCGTAGATCCAGTCCTTATCATCCACAAGCCAATGGACAAGCAGAAGTTACCAATCGTAAGCTGGAAAATATTCTAACTAAAATAGTCCATTTGCATTGTCGAGATTGGACCAGCCGATTACAAGAAGTTGTTTGGGCTTATAGAAAAACTTGAAAAACCACTACTGGATTCACACCATTTGAGCTTTTGTATGGGAAAGTTGCAATGCTTCCAATTGAATTTGAAGACAAGACTTTAGGAACAACCTTGACCTTAGATATTGATCTTCCTACAGCACAAAGAGAATGCCTCTTGCATCTTAATTCTTTGGATGAAATGCACAAGACCACTTTAGAACACACTGAACTGGTCCAAAAATAGAGAAAACATTGGCATGATTCTCATATCCTCAACAAATAGTTCAAAGCTGGTGACTGGGCATTATTGTATGATTCTCGCTTTAAGGATATGCCAGGGAAGCTGTAGACACGATGGTTATGACCATATCAAATCATCCATGTCTTTGACAATGGAACAGTTCAACTAACCACAATTGATGATGTACCTTTCAAAATGTTGATCAACGGTCATCGACTTAAGCTTTACAAATAACCTCAAAAAAAAGCCGAACTCATGCAACAGTTCAAACAACTGGATCCAACAACTCAAGTATCTCTTTCCATAATATTTCTTTCCATTCATATCTTAATCTTCCATCCACCCACCCCACTCCATTTCTTAATCTTCCATCCACTCACTTTCTACATGCTTAAGTTTTTGTGTTTTCAATCAAATCTACACATGCTGATGGATGTTGCCATTTACATTATTTCTGCCACCTTTTTTTTGGAGCATGTGACAATCCACTTGGCAGGTATAAATGGTTTCAAACTATTATTCATTTATAAGTTTTCAGATTTTGTTAATTATATATAATACTGCATAGTCTCTATAATTATGACATATTCCAGTCCCTCACCCATACTAGTCTGACAAGTGAGGACACTTGTCATAAAATTAGCAGCGGGCAGGGGAGTGTTGTACTATCCAATGACATGCCTGATTAACTGTGATGATTTTCTAAAATCTTGGCATTACTCTTTATTTGCAAATATGTCTTATATCATAACTAACATGATGATAAGGATTAAAGGATGAGCAGAAGAATCCAGGAGTTGGTTGCCGACAACATTCAAGGAGAAACAAACATCAAGGAACAACCACGAAAAGGATGTTATAACCCCCAATTGACATCTATACAGATGGAACAATTAAAAGAATTGCTTCAGAAGCATGAGAAGACTTTTTCTTGGGATTATGGTGATATGAAAGGATTAAGCCCTACACAGTGTACCCATAGGATATACATTAATGAAGGTTGTCTACCACTTCGTCAACCTCAAAGGAGGATAAATCCAAACCTCAGAGAAATAGTCAAAACAGAATTGTAGAAACTACTTGATGTTGTCTTTATCTATCCTATATCTAATAGTAAATGGGTATCACCGCTGGTTATAGTACCTAAGAAAGGAGGAAAATGGAGAATTTGTGTAGATTATAGGGAGTTGAATAAGGCTACTAAAAAGGATCATTTTCCTTTACCCTTCATAGATCAAGTTTTGGATACAGGAGGTGGAAAGAAGTACTTCTCCTTTTTAGATGGATACAGTGGCTATAATGTAATCAGTATTGCTCCTAAAGACCAAGACAAAACTACATTTACCTATCCATGGGGTACTTTTGCATACTCTATTTTACCTTTTGGTCTTTGTAACAATCCTGCAACATTTCAACGGGTTGTAATTAGTATTTTTGCTGATATATCACATGATTTTATGGAAATCTATATGGACGAGTTTACAACATTTGGAGTTACTTTTGAAGAAGCAATGATAAATCTTGAAAAGGTTTTAGTAAGATTTCAAGAACATAATTTGGCCCTAAATAGTGAAAAGTGTTTCATGCTCATGCAAGAGGGTGTGGTACTAGGTCATTTCATATCTACTACAGGTATACAAGTAGACCCAGCTAAAATTGAAGTAATTCAAACATTACCCATACCCACTAAATTAAAAGATATCAGATCTTTTCTGGGACATGCTGGATATTACAGGCGTTTTATAAAAGACTTCAGTAAAATAGCCAGTCCCTTGTACAAGTTGCTCACAAAAGAAGTTGAATTCAATTGGACACCTAAGTGTGATAAAGCTTTCGTGCAGCTTAAGCAACTTTTGACCACAGCCCCAATTTTACAAGGTCCTAATTGGAACCTACCTTTTCACATATATACAGATGCTTCTAATTATGCCTTAGATGCAGTTTTAGAACAGAAACACTCAAATCTTATGAATGCCATTTATTATATCAGTAAGGGTCTTCATGGTCCAAAACTGAATTACACAGTGACTGAAAAAGAATTGTTAGTAGTAGTCTATGCTCTAAATAAATTTCAGCATTACATCTCAGGTTATCCTATCTATGTTCATACTGATCATGCAACAATCAAATATCTCATGAACAAACTTGCTATAACTGGCAGGTTAGCAAGATGGTTACTATTGCTACAAGAATTTGACATAACCATAGTGGATAAGCCTGAAAAAACAAATTTTGTAGCTGATTATTTGTCAAAAATCAATCATCATGATATTGACACTACTCTAGTAGATGATGCATTTCCGGATGAACATTTGTTTCGTATTGCTATTAAAGTTCCATGGTATGCAGATATTGCTAACTACATTATAGCTAATAAGACACCAGCACATTTTTCTTATAAGGAGAGAAATTTTTTCATACAGAAAAGCTTCCATTTCTTATGGATAGACAATTTTCTGTTCTATACTGGACCTGATCAAGTTATGCGCAGATGTGTAAGAGAGGATGAGACATATGATATTTTGCATTCATGTCATAATGAGCCCTGCAGAGGACATTTTGCAGCCAAAAGAATAGCTTTCAAAATCTTAGCCACTGGTTACTATTGGCCTACCCTTCATAAAGATGCAATCAATTATACAAGGAAGTATGACCAATGTCAAAGAATGGGTCACCCAACCAAAACAAATGAAATGCCTCTGAATCTTGAAGTGGTGTTAACACCATTTGACAAATGGGGAATGGAGTTTATTGGTCCTATTGACCCTCCATCTAATGGGAAGTCTTATGTTCTAGTTTGTACTGACTACCTAACCAAATGGGTTGAGGTTAAGG
This sequence comes from Cupressus sempervirens, assembly GCA_028749045.1. NCBI lineage: Eukaryota > Viridiplantae > Streptophyta > Pinopsida > Cupressales > Cupressaceae > Cupressus > Cupressus sempervirens. Next base: position 893,885,171 of record CM053785.1, read on the forward strand.
CTATGAAGCATGCCCGTGATGAAAAAGTTGACGAATTCCTATATGAAGAAATTTTTACATGCTATGGAGTTCCTAAAGAATTGGTTACTGATCAAGGCACACAGTTTACTTCCAACCTAATTTTAGAATTGATGAGACAGTATAACATCAGGCATCGCAGATCTAGTCCTTATCATCCACAAGCCAATGGACAAGTAGAAGTTACCAACCATGAGCTGGAAAATATTCTAACTAAAACAGTCCATTTGAATCGTCAGGATTGGACCAGCCGATTACAAGAAGTTTTTTGGGCTTATAGAATAACTTGGAAAACCACTACCAGATTCACACCATTTGAGTTTTTGTATGGGAAAGTGGCAATGCTTCCAATTGAATTTGAACACAAGACTTTAAGAATAGCCTTGACCTTAGATAATGATCTTCTTGCAGCACAAAGAGAACGCCTCCTGCATCTTAATTCTTTGGACGAAATGTGCAAGAACACTTTAGAACACACTGAACTGGTACAAAAATAGAGAAAACATTGGCATGATTCTCATATCCTCAACAAATAGTTCAAAGCTAGTGACTTGGCATTATTGTATGATTCCCGCTTTAAGGATATGCCAGGGAAGCTATAGACACGATGGTTATGACCATATCAAATCATCCATGTCTTTGACAATGGAACAGTTCAACTAACCACAATTGATGATGTGCCTTTCAAAATGCTGATCAATGATCATCGACTTAAGCTTTACAAATAGCCTCAAAAAAAAGTCAAATTCGTGCAACAGTTCGAACAACTAGATCCAACAACAACTCAAGTATCTCTTCCTGCAGCAGAAGGTGAAAACCTTCCATCGACTCCTCTTCAACATTAATTCTAATTTGCATGTCCATAATAATAACTTTATGTTCGCATAAAGTCCATTTTCTTTTCATGATATTTCTTTCCATTCATATCTTAATCTTCCATCCACCCACCCCACTCCATTTCTTAATCTTCCATCCACTGACTTTCTACATACTTAAGTTTTTGTGTTTTCAATCAAATCTGCACATGCTGATGGATGTTGTCGTTTACATTATTTTTGCCACCTTTTTTCTGGAGCATGTGACAATCCACTTGGCAGGTATAAATTTTTTCAAACTATTATTCATTTATAAGTTTGCAGATTTTGTTAATTATATATAATACTGCATAGTCTCTATAATTACGGCGTATTCTAGTCCCTCACCCATACTACTCTGACAAGTGAGGACACTTTTCATAAAATTAGCAGGGGGTAAGGGAGTGTTGTACTATCCAATGACATGCCTGATTAACTGTGATGATTTTCTAAAATCTTGGCATTACTCTTTATTAATGAGAACTTTTTGCCGTAAGTATGCCATGTCAAGTGTTGTACTCCCACTTTTTGAATGAATTTTTCCTTGTTTATGCCAAATTTTTTGTTCTAAGCCATGATGTGACCTATTTTTAAATTTTTTGGCTTTTGAACCATGTTTCCAGACAATTTCCATGCAAATTGATGATTTACTTTTACCTAAAGTTTAATTATGGCACATAACAATTAGTTATGGCAATTAATGTTCCCAAAAAGAAACAGTGAAGTGTTTGAGAAATAACGTAGAGTTTTGAAGTTTGCATTCAGAAAGGGAGAGGGAAATGGAGTAGCAGAAGAAGTATCAAGAAACGAGAGGAGGTTTATAGAGAAAAGAGCCGATTGAGCACATTTTGTTGCTCTCTGACGTAGAAGCAGTAAGAAGATTCAATGCATGCAGGTGGTTAGGTTATTGTTTAGATTTAATAGCATATGATGAAGAAGCAGTTGTAGAATTCACTAGGACATTTGATGAAGGTGAAGCTTCTGTGTGGGGTTTGACAGTAATTACAACAGAAGAATAAATTGCAAAAGAAACAGGGTTACCTCCTGTTGGAGAGCATTATCTGAGCTCGCATGACGCTAGGTTAGCAAGGGCCCAGTTCACTACCCCACATGACTGTCCATTAGATGTTACAAAGTAGGGGTGCAAGAGATTGTCTTTGCCGCCTCCATACCCTGACCTAGTAATGCATGTCATTAGGTATTTTACTTGTGAAGGTAGATTTTCTCACTTACATGCACACCATTTTAAGTTGCTTAGTTGTATAAGGCACAATATTGCTGTGAATCTTCCAAATTTTCTGTATATTATGCTTTGTATTAGTGCGGAAGAGACTCAAAAAGGGAAAGATAATTCTGTCACTCACCATGCCTTGATTAATTTGTTAATACAAAGGTCTCTTAGGGATGTATCCCCTTTGACATGGGATGACTTTGTGAAATTTAAAACCCTACAACCCCAAGTTGACCCTAGTGAATGATAGTGTGAGGAAAATGTAGTTCCCAGTAGTGAGCCTACAAAACAAAATATTGAGGGAGCTGAAACAAAAAACACACAAGGGATTGAATTAGAATTTGCTTCCACTCAAGAGAATGTGCCTCCACCTGAATAGGACATTCCTAAACCCACTACTAGTCAAGCTAAAAGGAAACGGAAGTCACCAAAAAAAATCGCTGCTCAATAAAAACCTAGTCATGTAATTAAGTAACAGAAGAAAACAAAGAAAGTTCTTGTAGCAACTAATCCTGCAGCAATGATACTGAAATAGAAAAGTAGGCAAAAGATAGTAGTACAAGAAGAGACTCCTTTGCGGAGAAGCCCTAGAATGAGAGGGAAGATTTTTAAAAATCCTATATTGTCTAAAGCACGTGCTCCAGAGTCTCCTATGCAGATAATTTTTGATCATTCTCCCCTTCACACTGAGATGACAAAAGCTTCTGGTAATCCTCCTGCAACATGTGAGTAAGAAATTAACGAAACCTTAATGGATTTACCAGGTGTTTTAAGCCATGAGAATGAAGTAGTTCTTGAATGTCATGATTTGAATACTACCTTAGTCCCATATAAGTCAACATGTATCAATAGTTTGGCGGAACATCTATGGTGGGAACAGAAATAAAAAAGGATTATGAAGAGGATAGCAGTGCCATCACCTTGCAAAAACTCCTTTTCCAATTATACGGACATCATTTATTCGCTGAAGCACTATGGAAAGAGGAGAAGAAAATAATGAGCAAGATCATAACATCACAAAATGAGGAGATTGAAGAATTGAAAGAATAGCTAGAAAGATAGAAACAGTGCATGGAACATGCACTTAAATTAGCTGATCAAGCTCTTGCTTGCAGACCACCTCCTTGAGTATATGCTTTTTGTTTGGAAGAACAATATCTTTTGTTTCAGTTGATGTTAACTCTCAAAAATGTAAATGCAAAATTCAAAACCAGACAAGAGTTTTATGGGGCTGTATCAAACCTTACCACCATGGCAACAAAATCTATTGTGTGAGTTGTATATTCATAATTTTGTCATTCCTGCAAAAACTGAGTGGAATCCTTTGCTCTATATAGGAGATGTGCATTTGAAAGCTTTAATGTCATGGATGTCTAATGAGGTGAATTATGACAGACAACTGGTTAATTACAAAGATGAGGAGAGAACAAAAATTTTACCCTTGAGGGTAGAAAGTAAACAACTAGAAGAATTTCTTCGAGACTGGTTTACATTAACCTATGGAAAGAGTAATCCAGAAGTTAGAAAGAAGGTATTTGCTACTAGAGCCAAAGTGTATGCTGAATATGAAAACTTGACCTACTTTGCATTCGAGAGAGCTATGACCGGAGTAAGAGGTAGATGGGCACAGTTACTTGATTCTCTCAAGAAATCAGAGCCGCATAGTCCTATTAATTTGGAAGCAGCACTATATAGAGTTCCAAAATATTTAGAATTGGGAAAGCAACTAAGGCCAGAGCTATTGTGTCCTTTAACCATGCAACCTCCAATGCTTTTATGGCCCTTGTATGATATTGATGTTGACAAACTTGATAAGTTGCAGGAAGACCACAGGCGAGAAGTATGGGAAAGGACCAGAGGATTCTATTACACCTTCAAGAGTAGTAGAAAGGGAAAGACAGAAGTTGGGGAGCTCAGATCTTTGACAAAGAAGTGTAATGCTTGAGGACAAGCATTAGTTTAGCAGGAGGCAGATGATGAGTCTAGAAAATGCCTTTAGTTTGTTATGTTTAAGATACTTTGTGATACTCTGTTTATCTTTGTTTTAACACTTATAAGCCTATGTTTGATAAACCTTTGATGATTTATGGGGTAGAAAAATTATGTCATCTTTTGCATAAATTATATATAATATGCAGTATTTCATATAAATATCCAAATGTATGTTCTTATGGTTGAATTTAGTTTGATGGATGTTTATTTGCAATTATGTCTTATATCATAACTAACCTGATGATAAGGATTAAAGGATGAGCGGAAGAATCCAGAAGTTTGTTGCCAACAACATTCAAGGAGAAATGAGAATCAAGGAACAACCATGAAAAGGAAAATATAACCACTCCAAGAAACATGGCAAGGAATAAGGAGGAGCTTTTACGAGCCATTACCTTCTCTAAATTTATGTTGTAACTAGAAGATGCTGAGACTTCATTTCTCCCTCCTCAATTCCGTTATCCTTCCTTTCTACTTTTAGTTGTTCTCCTATATTCTCTCTTGTGGAATTAACTTAGGATAGTTACTTTTCTATTATGTAATAAAGAGTAGATTCCCTATATATTTCGGGATGGACTCCTATGTGTGAAGTTTTTAGTTTTTGGTTTTTGATAAGTTTTATCGAGTAAGAGAGAACACTGATTTATAGTTTGTTGCAATTGTGTTTTACAATTCTAAATCATGTAATGACTGATTAATTAAATGAATTAGTTCTCTTTAGCTTCTATCCTGTGTTGGTAGATTAGAGAAGCCAACCAAGGGGGCTCACTTGGAAGGTGGATTAGATTAGGATAGAAAAGATTCATTTTACTAGCATTAGCAGTATTTTAAGTAAGACGTAGCTAGTTAATTCCTTCCTATAGCATCACACTTCATGAATGTTCCTGCAGCATCTGCAAGAATAATCTAGTGGATGAGTCAAGATGGAATCTCTTTTACCTTGTCATTGTGTTTCCAACATTCATAGATTCAGTAGTTTCCTTTCCACAGTAGTAGTTTAGTTTCCTTCCTTTGCATTTTTACTTTCCTGCAGCATAAGCATAATGACTCATCAAGGTACCTAGTGCACATACTGTGTTGACCATTTCAAGTATACGTCTTTGTGTTGACAATCTAAATGCACCTCATGGTAGGGGAAAAGTAGTCCTTAGCTTGAAAATATTATTCCTAAGCCAAGCCTAGTGCATGACTATGGAACACCTATTGTGAGGCGGTTCATAGATTCAAGGCGCTTAGGTTTGTAATTATCAAAGTTAAATAGCTCAAAAGCAATGAGTGTACCAACCAAACCTTCAAGGGTTAGATCATTTCTTATAATACATCTCAACTCTTGAATTGTAGAAATTCTAATTGCATAAACATGAAGTAATTTTCTCAAGACTCTACTTAACATAGTATCATCATTTATATGACTAGTAGCTCCACTTATTGCAGTAACAACTTCTTTTATCCTAGCAACATATTGACCAATACTTTCACCTTCTTCCATTCTCATATCATCAAACTTACCTCTAAGGCTCTTAGGTTTGGCTCTTTAAACATTTTTTTCTCCTCCAGAGATGGTGTGTAGGACATCCCACATTTTCTTTGTAGTGTCACAACCTTTGATATCATCAAATTTGACATATCTTAGGGTTGAGGCAATCTCCAACATTAATTGATTATGCTCTCTCTTTTTCTTCATATCTTTAGCAATTAGGGCTCCTATTGGATAAACATGTTCCACTATAATGGTAGATTGTGCATGATCTCCAAGTCCTCCAAGGTGTAGCTTCATCAAACTTTTCCATGCAAGAAAGTTATCTCTATTGAGCTTGGGTACTTCTATTTTAGATATCTATCTTGTTGCTTTTAGTACCTTAAAACTAGTCCTCTAAAGTAGATGGCTTTGATACCAATTGTTGGAATAATTTTAGAATAACTTTTGGTGGTGGGGGGGGTGGGGTGTGAATCAGTTATCTAAGGTCTAGATGTATAAATAAAACTTTTCACAACTCAGTGAACCCATAAAAAATTCATATCCATGCATCCATCCATTATGTATTAACTAAAAGTTGTATGTTATTGTAGAATCAACTTGCAAAAATGTAAAGCATGAAACATGACACATTCATCAACACAACACATTCATCAACACACTTGACATAAGGATTTATGTGGAAACCTAATTTGGGAAAAACCACCAGTAACATGCTACTCCTTTTCACTCTTATGAAGTGATGCCCTATGAAAGGCCAACCCTGTTAAAGATTACAATACACACTATTAAATGTGACCTGGTTAAGGGATTTCAATCACCTTATTAGAAGTGAGACTTGTTAGAGGACATTAGGCTATTCACTAGGCATGTCACCTAGTTAAAGGATTTTCAAATGATTGTTACATCAACCTTAATCCAAAGTATTTAGCCTAGACTGATACAATTTTTAGAGAGTAACAATAGAGCTTTGATCTGATACAACTTACAACTTCTCTTGCAGATTATAGATCTTTGTTCAGTCCTCAATTTTTCTTGGCCTTCATACTTTGTAGCTCTGACAACTTGTTCACCCTTCAAGAATTTATCTCCTTAAGTCTTCTTTCTTAACATGCCATTGTAGACTCTTCTCTTGGGTCACTTGATGAGGCAAAACCCTTAATTCCTTCTCTTCCTTAGGTTCTCGCTCATGATACAAACCTCTTTTGCTTCATGACTAGACATTCCTATAAATAGGAAATTAGGATATTTTCCTGCTCATTTTCCATTGTCCAAGTTAGGTTTTTGGATGGATTAGATAGGATAAAATGTATCAACCCCATATCTTGTCTTCTTTAGAAACTTCTCCTAGAATCCATTTGAATTTGCCTAAAAATGGTTTACATCAAAATTTGCACCACCAACTCATCAACCTTATCTTCCTCCTGGTTCACAAGTTTCAAGAAAATAAACTTGTCAACTTAGATTTGGCAAACTTTTGATCTTTAGCGTAATGCAGCAGCTCGACATTATCAATCTTTTGATGCTCAACACATACTATGTTGCTTGGCATCAACTGTAAAATGAGTCAGCATCAACTAAATTTTGTTGATGCTTGGCATCAACTAAAATTTACTAGGCATCAACTATTGTGATTGGAATCCACTAGAATTTTATTTCACTTAGCTTCAACGAAATTTCTACTTGGCTTGCATTGACTTTGCTTGACACCTTCTGTCCACTCAGTCAAGCTTGGTAGACAAACTCTATTCAACTTATTCTTCTAAACTTTCTAAGTGTAGCTAGCCATTGTGTAACCTTAAGTAGATCATCAATGCATCATGTGATCACTATCTTAATTGATCCTTATACTTCATTGCATAATCATAACTCAACCTTTCCTCTAGGTGCTATTATTACCTCTTATTGATCAAATCCTCTTCATCAATCAACTAAGTTATAGTAATTGAATCTTATAAGCAGTTGTCTTACCAACAAATAATAGGTTTGACATCAGTGACAAAACAATGATTGAAACACGTAGTCTTCTTCAACAATTCTCCCTCTTAATAATCTCTCTTATCAATAATATTTTCAATTAGATTTCAACAAAAGCATGAAGAAGTCACAAACTCTATAAAAAAGAAACTGCTAATCTATAGAACCTCCACTGAAATAGAACCTGACTTTGTAGAGAAGATTAGAATCTACATCAAATCAAGAGGCAAACAAACGAAAATAACCAAACTCAAAGATACAAATGGCATGAAATTCCAAAGATTGAAGAGATGATCAATCAAACCAAGGAAGCATGATAAACAATAGAAGGACCCCCCTAATGCAAACAAGGGTGAGGTGATAAGAAACTAAGAAAGTGGGCCAATAACTCCTATAAAATAGAAAGAACCAAGAACATTGAGAGTTAGGAAGAGTTATAGACACCTATATAGGCATGTTTCATCGACAAATCATGGGGTTAATGTTGTGGAAATGACACTCAATTGACAAAGCAAGATGACACTAAAAGACAAACAACTATCCCCCCATGGTATATTATAATGTAGTGGGAGTACAATGAGTCACAATGATGAAAATAATCTTTGAAATGCAAGGCCTGGCACTTTATCTTAGTGTGTTTGTATAAAAATTCTTATAAATGATATCAACAATGATTAGAAAGGGCAAATAATTGTTACAATAGATAGTATAGCCCAGAAGAAGAAGTCCTATGCCATGAAAATGATCCCCAAACCTGGAACATCCAAGATATTCACTATAGTACAATAAATGAAAAAATCATAATAGAAAGAGCTTAAAGTAAAATATGGAACACAAACTAGCATTTATCAAAAGAGAATTGAACAAACCTTCCAAAAATATAACATTTTCAAAAAATGGAGTTGGAATGCCCAAGATACGCCCGTAGAAGTGAAAAAAAGAAAACCTAGATTTGACTGCTAAAAAAGGAAACCAAACTTAAACTCAAAAAATAATATGCCATTGTCTCCATCTTGAAACCATCTTTTTAGTACTTTTTTTGGATACTTAAGATATCGCAAAAAAAGACAGGCCCCTTGATTGAGCATTAAAAAGGAATTTAAAATTTTTTTAAAAAAAAAAAAAAAAAAACAACATTGCTTAGGTGGAGTAGTGATTGGTTTGAGTCACCAGCAGAGGTGGTGGGCCAAAGTGGTGGGCAAGCTAGAGGTAATGGGCTAGAGTGGTAGTAGTTGCCAAGTGGAGCGTAGGTGGACGATAGTGGAGCTGCTCATGGGAGGTGACGAAGGAGCCACAATGGTCATTGAGCTCTCTAGGACCACTCGTGGTCACCACCAGTGGTTACCGCAACTACTAGTAGTTTTTTCTAATCATCGTGGCCCAAAATTAAAGAAAGAGATGAAGATAAAAGTAGGTTAGAACATGTAGTACAAATTGGTGTGCATTTAAGTTGTTTAAAAAAATGTTTAGGAATATATGTTGTTCTCCTTAGGGAACAATTTTTACTATGGAAAATTAATTAGATCAGTTTGAAAAAGGAAACTAAATTATGAAGATGGTTTTGAGTTCATGTCTGACTACACTACTAGAATTCTTATAGTTCATAATTCTATGTGTGAATTCTATTTGCATGGGTTCTTGCTAGGTCATCCTATTTGGTGATATTGAGAGCATTTATTTATTTAATGTAAAATAAAAAAGAGTGGGATGACAAGAATGACAAGTTTTTAGAAATGCTAGTGAGGATTGGTCTTCCTATGAGAAATTAATATCCAAAAACCAATCCTTTTAGAGAAAACTTTAATGAAATTGGACAAATTGGTGATACTATTGAGGTATATATAGAAAAAATATACAAGAAGTTTTTACGGAATATAGAGATGCAATTGACCTTCTAACATTCCAAGCTTGTAATGGCATAGGGAAAGATATGAATCTATTCCCCTTAGAATTTGGAAAAGAGAGCCTATGAATCCTCACAATTTCATTTGGTCACAAACAAGAGCAAGGGAGATTTGAAATATTATTGAATTATAAGGAGCTAGGTGGATTGGAATGCAATTCAGACCTCCCTTAATTATTCATCCAATTCCTTAGTTTAATTCACCAAATAGGTTTGATGGTGGTAGACTTAGAGATTGGAGAGTTGATATTTTTATAAAAAATGGTTATTGACATGCCAGAGCTTATATCTTAGATATAATTTTAGGAAAATGTGTCTAAGAATCATTATGAAAGAGGATAACAAGAACTTACCAAATTTTCCACAATGAGGACATTGTCCAATTTAGAAAGGGGAGAAATGATGAGCATTAATTAATATATCTTTTATTTTTCCTATTAATGATATTAAAATACATCTTTTGAATATTATTATTTATAATTGATAAGACTTATATGCACTTACATTTAGAATATTGACATTTTAAGTTCTTTTTGAGCTAATGCGTTAATGTTGATATTTGAATAGTAATGCATATTTTTCCTTATCCATTATTGAATGAATCTAGTGAATATGTGCCATTATTATGCATATTTTATGCTTTTATCATTTACAAGGTGTTTATAGATTCAAAGATACGTATTTTTGAAATGCCAAACTTTGTGTAAATGAAGTTCACTTAACTGGAGAATTAATTTCAAAATTGAAGGAAGTAGTTGGATTAATTCAAGAAGATTTTGTATATCTCATGCATTGTTTATACACATCTTCAAGTGTTTTTAACACTTAATCCACTTGTTTCTTCCATTTCACTATTGTAATGGTAGAACTTTTGGTTTTGTCAATTTTTTCTAGTCTTTGATCTTGAACATTTAGATAAGTAGTTTTTGAATTTTAAAATAAGGAATATTCACTATAAATATTCCATCGATAATCTATTTTAGGGGGAAAATTTAGTACTTTTTTTTTAGTAGTAGGAAATTTTTTAGGGAACATTAGTATTAGGAAGTATTAAGTAGTCTCTATTTTATATTTTATTCTATATTCAATAAGATGTTATTTATTTTGACTTTAAGATTGGAGCATGGATAATTGAAGAAGATATTTGGATCTTGTTATCAAAGGTTTGTCATTCACTTGCTTTCTGCCTCTTACAACTTATAACCCCACCCCACCCCACCCCACTATTTCAAGGGTAAGGGTAAGACCCTCCAAAAAAATTATTGTAAGAGTGAGCCCCCAAATAGATTATTGTAAGGGCATATTATTGTCCCTACTATTTGCCCCTATATTTTAAGGGTCCACTAAGAAAAAAAATGGGGAACGCAATATAGGGTTGGTGCATTCCACCAATATCCAGATGCCCTATTATTCTAAGGTGATAAAGATTGAGATTTTGAATCAAAGGAAGCATCTGAGTAGTAGATGGAAGCATAGGTGGAAGTAATGGTCGATGTTCATTCACCGGAAGAAGCCAAGCAGTCACTTATCACCTATCATTACGAAAGTACAGGCAAGGGTACCTATTAAAAAAGAAGATCTAGTTTCATATCCTATGACAATAGTGGATTCAATAGCAACAATAGTAGTAGCAACTACAAGAGACCAAATAACAGCCTACAACTTATAACCTTCTTTTTCATTCACTTGCTTTCTATCATTACTAAAAAAAAAAATGAGCTTGATATCTTTGTGATTAGATCACTTGCGTTCAAAATCCTACATCCTTTTGCATTCACTTGCATTTGAAAAGAAATTGGTGATACACTTGTAGTTCGATCCCTCCTCTTGCACTCATGAGTGAATAGATGTAGTAAAAATCCCTCCTCCCGTGCACCTCTCTCTCTCTCTCATAATCCATGTTGGTCAAAATTTCAACCAAAAAAACTAATGTTGGTCAAATTTTGGACCAAATTGAAAGCTTAAAAGTAAAAGTTAAAATCAAATGGAAAATGACATAAGGTCAGAAACTAACACCAAATCTACTAGTGCCTATATGGAAGTTGTAGAACCAAGAGGCAAGTTCATTGATCTTATGGGATATGAAATGATAAAGGAATTGATTGAGGTTATGCAAAGATAATTCTTGAATCAAGAAAGGATGGACAGTGCCCTATATGGGACACCTATGAAGAAAAAGTGAGGGAAGTGGACAATCAGCAATATGGAGAAGAAAGTTGAAAAGAAAATAAGTGAGATGTTGAAGTAAAATGGTATGAAAAAGGAAGAATTCAGAGAAGTTATGGGTATAGCTAAAGAGATGAAAGAAAGTAGGAAGTCTAAAATCTTAAATGCAAAACCATTAGAAATTAAAAGTGGATCTATTGAGGGTGTAATAGTTGGAGTTCCATCCATGTAATCACCAATAAACCCAATGTAATAGTTGCAATAATACAACCACACATTTTTCCCTCTCCACAAGTTCAACAAATGAAAGAAGAAGATGTTAATAAAGTGAAATTTTAGACAGCTACACCTTCAAGAACAAGAAGATCAACAAGGTTAGGTGAAGTAAAATAAGAGGTAGTAGAACCTCCAAAATATAAGAGAGTAAAGGAAATTTCCACTAGAATAGGTAATAGACAAAAAACTATATTTACATATGTGGGCAAGCAGAAGAAGAAAGAGGCTAAACTTGAGAAAGAGGAATTAAAAGAAAAATAAACTATAACAAAGGAAGTGATGGTAGAAAAACTAAAACCAGCAGTAATAAGTAAGAGTAGAAAGAAGTGGAAGCCAAAGATAGAGAGCATGAAGTTTATGATCATTAATGATGACAATGACAAAGTTGAATAGATTCTACCACTTATATGATAGTTTTGAGAAATTACAGTTAGAGAATGGTATCATCATATATATGATTTTATTCAAAAAAAAAAATTTTAATATTCACTTGGATGAATTCCCAATGACTTGTATGAGTGATTGAAAATAGGATGAAGAGAGTCAAGGCAAAGGATAAAGTAATAAGGGAAATCATTGTCAGAAAACTATGTGAAATGAAGAAAGAGGAACACTTTTGGAGGATTATGAAAAGTGTATAGGTATTGTTATAGAATAACACAAGAGTAATCTTAATTATGGGAGGAAACTATGAGGTAGTTAATAAAGAAATAGAGGATTTAGTTATCAAAGTTATCATAGAATTCAAACATTCTTTAATAAAGGAACATAAGAATTTAGAAGATAAAATAATGTCTGATATGCCTAATCCTAGTCAAGAAGAAGAGAACATGAAGTTAGGGGGAAAAAATCTAGTAGAACCTACTACTACCACATCAGTAACAATCTAGGTAAAATAGACACAATAATGACAAATTCATTAGTTAGTAGAGCACCATAAGTAATAGTGTTTGAAACAAAATTGATTACAATTTGTACATACATAATGAACATTGATAGCACCAATATTGCTCTTGATGAATTAGAGGATCCTTTTAAGGATTATGGCCCCATTGTTGACAATTCGGTGGGATAAAAAAGTTTTGAGGACAACGAGAAGGAAGAAAATAATAAGAAAGGTGAAGAATTTGAAAAGAAGGAAGGAGACAATGATAAGAAATATGAAGATCTAACTACTTTAGTAGATGAACACAAGAGAGTTCATAAGAAATTGTAAATTTTCTAGAAAAAAATTACACAAGAGACTTCTCATTTCACACCACAATTGAGACATACAAAGATAGATAAATAGGAAGCAACTATGCATACAGTTAAGACATTATTAGAAGATAGTGGAAAAGAGAAGAGCAATTAGATAAGATAGTGACACAAGAGGAAAGATAGAGAAATGCACGAGAGGAAAATCAAAATTTGTAGATTCAATCATTCACTCCCACAAAGGTAACAAATTTAAAAACACCTAGCACAAGCACACCAAAGACATTGATGGAGTTACTCTTAGAAAACATGATAGGTAATGCACCCTTTACACCCACTAGTGATCTTGAGATTGATATTTTTAGCTAGATAATGATTCTTTCCACCAATAAAATTGTGGAAAAGACCAAGGGAATAAGGAGGACCCAAGAAGTTCTTGAAAGAGTGACAAAACAATTGTAAGATATCATTGAAATAAAGGTCATTGAATCAAAACTAGAGAGGAAAACTAAAGAAGTAGTACAAGTGTTTGACAATTAGTTCAACACTCTTGAGGAAATTGCATCTACTAAGGTATAGGTAAAGCATGATGGACAATTGTTTGATATAATATGCAAGAACATCAAAGGATACTTGACAAGTCCTGACTCTTGCATCAAGGACTTAAGAAGATGCTTAACTAAAGGAAAGACCATGTATGGACAACATGCCTTGTCATATAATTTCATCAATGATATCCCTAAAGAGCTGAAATAAAAATAAGCAAAGTTACAAAATATTGCAACTGAATTATAGATGCTCAATATGTAGATTGAGGATTTATATAGAGAAAAATTAGAAAGGCAAGTGATGATATAAGCTTGATAGAGATGAGAAGAGAAAGAACAATCAAGAGGTTTTTGATGGGTGGGCAGAGGCACACATAAAATATGAAACAATGTGCTACGACACAAATTTTATTACTCTTTGATTGACAAAATGGATACACAACACTCCCTTTTATAGGCAAGTTTACAATCTTTAGAAATTTCTAACATTTGTTGACAAGACAATCATCTACAAAATTTTGGAAACTACTATAGCCAACACAACCTAAACCTAAACCTAAACCTAAACCTAAACCTAAACTTCTAGAATGATAGATTGGAGTAGAAATTAATATTTCTAACACTGCCCCCTAATTTCTACTATCAACTATTACAAAACTTCTTTAATATTTACAACTCTCAAAGCCTCCTTCAAAATTTCAAACTGTACTTGTGGTAAGGCCTTGGTAAAGATATCTAAAAGTTGCTCCTCTAATTTTCAATGCTGTAGATTAATTTCTATACTATTAACTAGCTCTTTAATGAAGTGATACCTGGTGTCAATGTGCTTTTTCCTCTTTTGAAACACATGGTTCTTTGAAAGTGCAATAGTAGACTTTTTATCACAATAGATTGTAGTAGGTCCATCTTGAGCTTGCATTAAGTCTTTCAAAATCCTTCGTATCCATATTGCTTGGCATGTTGTTGTTGTTCCTACTACATTACTCTGCTTTAGCTGATGAGAGAGTTACTACAAGTTTCTTCTTTGATGCCTAGGCTACAACACTTGTCCCAAGATGAAATGCATATCTACATGTACTCCTTCTATCCTTAGTATTCCCTGCAAAATCACTATTTGTAGATCTAACTAACTAAAAATCATCTGAAGTAGAATACAAAATGCCATGATTCATAGTTCCTACAATGTATCTCAAAATCCTTTTTTCTACCTACCAATGTGAGTTCTTTGGTGAATCCATGAATCTAGAGATTAAACTCACTCCATACATAATATCTGGTCTAGTAGTAGTGAGATACATCAAAATACCAACCAATCTTCTAAATATAGTTGAATCAAAACCTTTCTCAGTATCTTCTCTATTTAATTTGGTGCTTACTACCACAAGTGTAGAAACTAGACTACAATTTATCAATCTAAATCTTTTCAAACTATCTTTTTCATATTTACTTTGGCAAATAAAAATTCCTTTATCATTTTGAGTAACTTCAATGTTGAGAAAATATTTCATCAATCCTAGATTTATCATTTCAAATTCCCTTTTCATTGCTAATTTAAACATGTCAATAGATAAATTGCCTATGAAGATCAAATCATCAACATATAAAAAAAAATCAAAATATGACCTTTTTCATTGATCTTGGTATATAATGTAGGTTCACTAGTGCTTCTCTTGAATCTATTCTATATCATGTATGAATCTATTCTACTGTACCAGGCTCTTAGAGCTTGCTTCAATCCATGGAGTGCCTTTTTCAACTTATAAACTTTGTTTTCATGTCCTCTTATTTCATATCCTAGTGGTTGTTGCATATAGACTTCTTCATCCAAATATCCAGTCAAAAATTCTGATTTGATGTCCATTTGTTGAACCATCCATTTGTTTATTGCTACAATAGATAATACTATTCTGACAGTATCAAGTCTTGCTATAGGTGCAAATGCCTCATTATAATCAACCCCATATTCTTGTGAAAATCCCTTAGCAACTAACCTTGCCTCATAAATTTGTCTACATCTTCATTAGCTTTAAATTTAGTCTTATAAACCCATTTTACACCAATGCAATCTTTGTTCTTAGGAAAATCAAATAATTCCCATGTATCATTTCTCTCAATTGATTCTATTTCAGCATTCATTGCATTAATCCATTGTTCTTCCTTAATTGCATCTTCAAAATATATAGGATCTTGAGTAAATAAAGAAAAAATTGATTGCAAATCTAATTTACTTCCTTGATCATAGATCTCACTCAACCTTCTAGTTTTCTTGCTTGATCTCAGTTGTGCAAGTATAGGGTTTGAATTATTACTTACTTGTGAATTCAAAGATTCTCCATGCTCAACTTCATTTTTTAAGTGATCTCCTAGTGGAATTTGTGGTGGAGTTCCTTCTTGGTCACTTGGTTGATCCTCTTGATCTTCATGATCCTTTTTATCCTTCCCATCATATGGTATTGTGGCAACACCTATAACATTTATATCTATATTTCCATCCCAAGATTCATCCTCTTTAAATACAACATCCCTACTCACAATGAATTTTTTGGTGATAGGATTAAACAACATATATGCCTAAATTGCTCATCATAGCCAACAAAAATGCATTTCTCACTCTTATCATCTAACTTACTTCTAGTTTTCTTAGGAACATGTGCATATGCAATACAACCAAATCTTTTGAGATGAGAAACACTATAAATCTTAGCACTCCATGCTTGTTGTGGAACCATGTCCCTCACAATTTTTGTTGGACTCCTATTCAAAATATAAATACCACAAGAAACTGCCTCAGCCCAATACTCATTAGGAAGATTCTTACCTTTCAACATGCTTCTTTCCATCTCCATTATTGTCATGTTCTTTCTCTCTGCAACACCATTTTGCGGTGGTGTGTAACTGGTAGTAAATTGCTTTTTGATTCCATGATCTCTGCAATAATCTAAAAACTCATTTGACTTATACTCTCTTCCTCTATGAGATCTCAATACCTTGATAGGTAAACCACTTTGTTTCTCAACAAAAGCCCTAAATTCTTTAAATTTCCCAAAAGTTTCAGATTTGTATTTAAGAAAGTAAACCCATGTCTTTCTACTAAAGTTGTCAATAAATGTTAAGAAATAAATACTCCCCCCTAATGATGATGTTTTCATTAGACCACATATATCTAAATGCACAATTTCTAAAGGTACCCTTGCTCTATATGATATCACTTTTAGAAAAATCTCTCTATGATGTCTGGCCAAAATACAACATTCACATGGACTTAATAATGCTTGAATTGGAGGTAAGCCTCTTACCATTTCCTTTCTTTGCAATAAAGATAATCCTTTGAGATTTAGATGACCATGCCTCAACTACCATATCCATGTTTGATCTTGACTTTCTGCCTTGAAAATTGCTACAACTTCATTAGTTATATTTCTCTTCATTTGAAGTGGAAACATGTTGTTATTTGTCATTTCTACCCTTGCAATCACCATGTTACTAGGAAGCATATCAAATATAGTGCACAATTTTTTCTCAAAAATAACTCTATAACCTTTTTGACTAAGCTACCCCACACTTATAAGATTATGTTTCAAACCAAGTACAAAGTATACATCAGAAATAGATTTCTTACCATGCTTTGTTATAACATTGATTGTGCCTTTTCCACTCAATTCCACTATCTCATTATTTCCCAACTTCACTTTTGATTTAATTGATCTATCCAAACTTTCAAAAAACTCTTTATTGCTTGCCATATGATTGCTCCAACCACTATCTAAAAACCAAAAATCATTTGTGCTCTCTTTAGCTACATTTTTCTTACTCATATCAACTTCTTTTTTTCCAACACACATTTACAAAATGTCCAAACTTGTAGTAATAACATTGAACAGTTGATTTATCATACCTTTGTATGTCTCGTTTTTATAGCTTCCCCTTGAATAGGAGTATTGATTTCTTCTTCCTCCTAAATCTAGACTCCTTTCTTCTTTTTGAAAATTATTTCTACCTCTTCCTCTTCCTCTAAATCTAGCATTTCCTCTTCCTCTTCCTTTGTCAAATTTCATTTGTGTTTTGAATGCATTCTCCAGTGAGTTACCATTACACTTTTTCAACTTGTCTTCATGATTATACAAGGATCCAAACACCTCATCTATAGACAATGTTGTTAAATCCTTAGATTCTTCAATTGCAACCATAACATTATCAAATTTAGGAGGAAAACTTCTTAAAATCTTTTCTACAACTTTCTGGTTAGAAAGCTCATCACCATTCATCCTTACTTGATTAACCACATTCATAACACGATTTGTAGATTTCTCTATAGAGTCAAAATCCTTCATTTGTAAATTTTCAAATTCTCTTCTAAGTGCTTTCAATTTAACAATATTTACCTTACTTGTACCTTGATATGCAATCTCAAGAATTTCCCAAGCTTGCTAAATGTAACAGCTAGCTTAATTTTTCCAAGATCTAAGTCATCCAAAGCTTGTCCAATAATTTGCAAAGCTTTTTACTCTTTTGCCTATTTTCATCAAGCTTTTTCTTTTGATTAGCATTTAAAGTAGACTCATCTATAGGTTCAGCATAACCAATTAAGATTATATCTAATAACGCATAGGAATCAAATATAAGCTTCATTCTAAAATCCCAATCATTATAATTCTTTCCAGAAAACATTGGAATTGAAGCCTGGAAACTCCCTGAAGCCATGCCTTATACAAACTTATAAACAAAATTAATAGTTATAACAAACCCTAAATAGGGCAATAAGAAACTTACAAATTTCACAATAACTTTCTATCTATCCCTTTTCTCTACTACAATCCTCCTTATGCACAATCCTTCAAACTCCTCTTCTTAACCAAGCTTTGATACCACTCTGATGGGTGGGCAAAGGCACACATAAAATATGAAACAATGTACTGTGGCACAATATTTTATTACTCTTTGATTGAAAAAATGGATACACAACACTCCCTTTTATAGGAAAGTTTACAATCTTTGAAAATTTCTAACATTTGCCAACAAGACAATTATCTACAGAATTTTGGAAACTACTACAACTGATACAACCTAAACCTAAACTTCTAGAATGATGGATTGGAGTAGAAATTAATATTTCTAATAATTTCCATTCCTGAGAGAACAACTCACTCCAAAAATCAGCCATATTCAAAAGTAATTGGATAAATTCCTTAAACATGCGACATCTTATGAGAAATTTGTATATTTAGGCTTGAATGCAGTTGAAGCAACATCTTATGGACTATGCACTCTTATCAGTAGATTAGAAGGTGTCCAAGACATATGGGAAAAGTAATTCATGAACCTAGAGACAAAATTTGTTGATTTCATCACACACATATCAAACCAATCAACATGAAGGAAAGAAGGTAGATCCAAAATTTTGACTTGTATAAGTTGATAAGTAGGAGATAATTTTCATAGCAAGTCAAACTGTGATATTAATATTAGGATTTAACTATGTGATTTTGAGTCAAACTCATTGATCCACGTTTCATGAG
This sequence comes from Cupressus sempervirens, assembly GCA_028749045.1. Taxonomy (NCBI): domain Eukaryota; kingdom Viridiplantae; phylum Streptophyta; class Pinopsida; order Cupressales; family Cupressaceae; genus Cupressus; species Cupressus sempervirens. The sequence continues at coordinate 893,904,326 of CM053785.1, forward strand.
TAGTGATTCAACATGAATCCATCTATCATGAGAATAAATGGAACACTTAACACTCAATAGATCTAGGTGATGCTCACAGAGATGAAGCATCATGACTTCCTAGGAGCTCACCCATCCCAATACTACTCCAGCGTGTGCATGACTTTCCTCCATGGTTAAACCCAAAGCTTGCAACCCCATTTGCAAAACCTGAACAACAAGTGTTGTGGAAATGAATGGTTCATAAGACACAATCAACCATGAAAAAATACAATCCAATGCACCACCTTCTAACAAAATCATCAAAAACCACCATTATTCAAAGTAAGATAACTACTATAACTAAAATGAAAACACAAAATATTTAAAACAGCAGAGTAACTGGACAAACAAAACCTACAAATATTACCCTTGTTTCAAGTAAATCAATGTAATTTATTGACTAAATTGTATTTCAATATTGCCTATTCAATTAATATAACTTTTGAAACCATATTCTATAATCTATCATACAAAAAATAATAATAAACCATAATAGTCTCCATCATAAGTTTAATTTTTTTAATATCTTTAAGATAATGAACATACCAAAAACAAAGACGGTTAGCAGCAATAGAAGTAGCACAGACACATTCATAGCCTTGTTCATCTTGTCTGCAACTCCAAATCTCCAGATGATTCACTTTATAACTATTCATAAAATGATTCAATATATTGTCTAGTATTTATGGCCAAGTTGGTAATAAACAAGAGAACGTTATCCAAATTTGGATGTCAATTTTCTTGTGGCTATCGCTTATTTTTAATGGACCAACGTGTCTTAGAAGTTGCTCAATATATATATATATATATATATATATATATATATATATATATATATATATATATATATGAGCTGATTGAATGTTCTTCCACGAAATTCTAGCTTTATTTTTAAATTTTTTCTGTTAAGAACAAAAACGACATATATGAAATATATTATAAACAAACCATCATTTCTATTTTTTGAATTTCAACCTAGAAAAAATAAATAATAAATAAAAATTATTTTACATATATTTAGTTAAAAATAAATAGAATGGAATAATGTTTTGTAAATAAAATAGAACTAGTATATCTATATTTATAAAAATTTATATAATATAGGTTATTTGTTAATTCAATTTTAGAAATTTAACAATAACAATCTTTTAACATAAATCTTTTAAAATAATCTAGACACTACTATTATAACAATTTTTAATTATATATATGATAGCATAGGTACTACCACATTAATAAAATTAGTTGTGTTAATTTTTATTGACAAAAATCATTGTATAAAGTTGATTTATATGTATATTTAATGAATGATATATGTGACAAAAGAAAAATGCATCTAATAAAAGTTTATATTAATAAAGATATCACCCTTTCTTTTAGATCAAGCCTATTAAACTAGGAAATCCATAAGCAAATCGATTAAGGCATACAAGAGCTTAACCAACACTATAGATGATGAATCCCAAAATATTACCATGTTAATATAACTATGATGATAATTTTTTCTTAAATTAGAAAATTTTATTATAGTAATGCACATAAGTAAAATAATTTTGTCTCAAAATTTATTTAGATTCTTTCCAATAAAAATAAAAATAATATAATATCTTTGACATAAAATTTAAAAATAATTGTAATCACATAAATCTCAGGTCGAATAGCACCACTCAAACATGCACTTCCCAATGTGATCTACTAAGCTATACTATCAAACTAATATTTCAAAACTATACATTTTCATAAATTATTTTATTTTATCTTAATAATATTATTCCTATTTTTCAATTACTATATCATAAGACCAACTTTGTGTGTAAATCCATTGAGGTGGTCCATATATTAAACAAAGGTTTTGATGATAGTGTATAATATGCTACAATTTGTCAAATAACTATTTGACCACCTTCTTCTCAATTTAAAAAACTCTTTACTATTTAAACAATATTGTACACCACAAAATTAATAAATAATTTATAAAACTACTTTCAATTAAAAGAAAAATGTGGGCATGTTCAAAATCAATTATGATGGTACCTCAATAGGCAACCTAGGCAATTTAGGTGTTGGCCACATTACTAATTCTAATGGGTTGATACTAAAAGCAACATGTAGTCCATTAAAGCAAGATCTTATAATTTCATTGAGCTATAGGCCTTTTCCCTTGGGATTGATGTCTCCCTCTCTTTAAAAATTAAGAATGTTGTCATTGAGGGGGACTCAATGTTCACCTTTTATTGTGTCTAACATATATCTTGTCATATTTGAAAATAGAACTAAATGATAATTTCAATTGTTGAGCCACAGAAATTATTTAATTCATGTAATAAAGTAATTAATTTGTGATAGTTGTCCTCTATTGAGGTGTTTCCATAGACCTTGCCTCTCTTTTAATGTTGATAATCTTCATCTTCTCCCTACCTTGTGTTATTGGTTCCTCTCTCTTTTTTCTCCCTTTTTTCCTTGTCATGTCATAGTTTCTTTGTATTTTTTATTTTATCAATTTTGGTTGTGCACAAATTAAATGTGAAGATCATAATCTATCTTCCCCCTAATGATTGCTTCTGTGCAGAACATTTTACCTCTCACATTATCTCTTCTACAAAAGTTCGGACACAAATTCCACGCGGTTACCACTTTATCCCTTTCATGCATTAGTGCTATTCCATGCACTAGTAAATTTAGGCCTAAATTTTGACACAAAAAGGTCAAAATTTTGACAAGAGTAGATCGATAAGGTGACCAAGCTTGCTGTCGATCCTTTTTGGTCAATTTTTCAGCACATACATTCTATGTCAAAATTTTGACTTCATAAAGGTGTACTTACCGATGCAAATTTTGTCAATTTCCCTAGTCCAACCTAAACTATTATTTCCTCATTTGCAGGTACTGTTGGTCAAAATTTTGACGTAAACCTACACCAATTTGGCATCTAAATTGTGATGAAAACCCATTACTTTTCGATGCCGGTGCCATACAAGCAACATCAAAGGCGACCAATTTGGTGTCAAAACTATGACCAAAACACCAATTTTTATTTTCATTTACATCGAAATTGAGACCAAGATATGTAGAAATTTTGACGAGCTATCCCAGTTATTGTAAAAGCTTTGCTCTCATAGGAGCCTTCTAAACTGCACAAAACTTGATTCTAAAGCGTAACTGCTCGATACATGAGAGTCAGGGTATCATGCACATTTCTACCTCCACACCATTGTTTCATTCATCACATGATTTATTTCATACAGAACAATGGGAAGGAGGAAGAAATGTGCATGATATCCTGAGTCTCCACCGAGAAATTATGCTTTACAACTCAAATTTTGTGCAGTTTAAAAGGCTCCTATGAGAGAAAAGCCTTTGCAATAATTGGCACAATGCATCTAAATTTTTGTTCTTGTAGGGAAGAATAAAATTAGGAAAGAATTATTTATCAGGAATGAAAGCCAATAATTTCATCTATTTTTCAAACAGATAAACGTGACAAAAAAACTTACAGTCCCAATCACATCATCATAGGAGCGCATATATAACTATAACTATAACTATGTCTAAAACCAACATAATTTAAAAATATCCACAATTCAAATATTATCCCTTGATGTTTTCTTTAATACAAAGTTTTAAGTCAACTATGTTTTCTTTAATGCAAAGTTTTAAGTCAACTATGTTATCGCCTTGGATTTAATACCAAACTGTCATTAGGCTAAAGACTAGAGCAAGATTTACGATTTACAAATGCAAGGAGAACTACCCAACCAAAGTAGTAAATGACATTAAAAGTGAACAATCTATCAATTAACAATCTAGATAAAATATTTCTAGCAATTGAACTATATGTTATAGAAACAAAAAATTGCCTTAAAATTGACACCTCACCAGTTGTTCATTTGCATCCATAATGGCTTCACAAAAGTTGAAAGCTTATGATTTGTCAAGAACACAAAAGGCACTTGTAGTTCAGCTACATCAATAAAACTAAAGTAGTTGACTATCATTTTACTTAGATCCCTATGAAAATGTAGCACTAAAATACAATATACATTGGAGTTAGGAATTTGGTTGACAACCAAAATCAATTGAATTGAAATAAGAAACTTCACCAAAGAATCAACTAAATATGTATCTTTAAGCATATTTTTCTACTCAAAATGTTATGAATTCTTCCTTCTTGACCTTAAACTTGTGACATTTTCTATTTTTACTATGGGAAACACGATCTCTCCAACTGTTAGTTCTAAATGGCTTCCACTTTAGGTACATAGAGTCTTTGAACTAGATAGATAAAATACACAACCATGTTGAAGACCATGGAAATAGAGGATAACATGGAAAATACCAAACAACAAGTTGGATGATGATGAAAACTACAATGAAGGTAGAAGATCCCAGACATCATCAATTAATACCAAACTACCAAATGGAGTATACAAACTTGAAAAGATAAGACACACCTTACAACTAAATGAAACTCTAGAAGCTACCATCAAATGGCATGACATTGAATCATTACCGATAAATTAATACAACATAGAGAAGCTACTAGATATGGTATTTCTATTCATTTTTCAAATGAAAGAGTGCAGAAGGTATGCAACCAAGACTAAGGAAAGTACAATTTCACACCATTTTCCATATTCTAATATGATGATAACAGATGTCCAATACCCTAATCTAACAATATTGTATTGTCACCCAAAACAGAAAAGTAAATGATAACAAATGCCCAATACCCTCTTTCAATTTGTGCTCTTCCCTTAAATCAATATTTAAGTCCAACAATCAATCATAGGAAAATGTTTTTTTTGTTATTGAAATTTGTTGATCATTAACTCTTGCCATGGTATATGCTTTATAAATTGCACCTGCACATGCAATCCTTATATGTGTCTAATTTCTCACAAACAAAAACCATTTTTTATATTGTTTGGTGTTATCTTTATTATGTAAGACTTCTGTTAAGTACAAGTGCTTCCCTAGAAAAACACTTATACAAGGCTTTCTGCATTCAATAATCAAAACAATAAAAGAACTTGAAAGCATGATTTTATTAGGAACTTAGCCACTTACTCATCAATGAACTAGCAGAAATATAAAAGAAAGTAGCTTTGGCTTCTCCTGCCATAGCTTATCCAATCATCGTTTTCCCAATACCCTAAGAGAAAATTAAATGTACTTTATTGTAAACAAAAATGAATTTCCAACATATAAAGAATAGAGAATAAATCAAACTAACTTATAAGAGGGCCAAATAAGAGGAGCCCTTTGCTTGGAGAGTGACAACCTTGAAAGATGTCAAGTCGCAATAGAGACCATATGACCATTTCCATCACACACTTTTTGGCATGCTCTAGCCTAGCTTCAATATAATTTTGGAAAAATAAATATTAATGTTAATGGGTAAATAGAAATAAACATGAATAATATTATCATCAATTCATTCAGCCACATTAAATTTACCAATATCATCCCACTAAACATTGGGATCCTGGTCCATTATCTTATTGCTAACATGCTCTATCAGACGTGGTTCCACGTTACGTAGCTTATCAGGTAGTCTGTTATGGAATATGCATGTGGATAGAGTATTTCCCAACTTGTTTGAACATTTGAGCTGCAAAAAGATGTTGATTATATACTTTACACTACAAAAAATTAGTATACACAAACAAGGTTGAATAGGCACTATAGCAACATATTTAGAACTAGTTAAACATCCAAATCACCATTAAAGAAAGGAATCATACATGAATAACTCCATTGTCATCTTAAGATGAAACATAGTTGTCTCATCTTTTGGCTTAGAAGAATCGCCATCATTGCCTAACCACAAAATTATTGTAGTATTCAACTATGTTCTTCATCACCTATAAAAGCTGACTAAGGTTGCAACATTTATAATGACTATAGACAAAAACATAAATTAAAACAAGAAATATTATCATCAATGTTTTTAAATGTAGAATGAAATGGTTGTAAGTATACATTTCTACCACATGCAAATGATGTTGAGATACAGATCTGTGCAATCCAATCTCCCAAGGAATAGACAGCACCACTTATCGCCATCTTTTCCAAAATAGGATTTGTCATAAAGCGATGTTAGAATAGTTACTAAAATGGTCATAAATTATGTTGTTGTAGTAAAAGAATACTTTAACTTAAGAAAAAAAAACTATACAATATTAAAACATGACATCATGCTTTAAAAACTAAAAAGGTACTTGTAATGAAGAACTTTGTTTTGACTTGCTAATTGGTTGTCACTATTAACTATAAGCTTATCTTTAAAGTTTGAGCTTCACTTGGTTTCGAGAATAGTTAAATATTCCCTACTTAACAGGGCCAACCACATGAAGGTGGAAGCTCATTTTCCACCCCCCCGCCCTCCTTCCCCAACATCACTCCAAATTCCCCATTAACATTTAATAACATTCAATCATTATAATCACATGATAACATTCATTAACACATAAAATTCATAAACACACAACATTCATGAATAATTCATTAACACAAAATTCATTAACATGCAACATTCAAGAGTAAGTCATTCATGAATAATTCATTAACACAATATTCATTAGCACCCAACATTAATAAATAATATTCATTAACAATATTCAAAAGTAAGTCATTCATGAATAATCATATGCTTTTTGCTTTCTTGCCATTTATTTTTTTCATTAAATTTCTAAGAGGAATATTAATGTCCTCGTCATCCCCCTACTCTATTGGTTCTAACACATGTCTCCTCCTTATTCATTCAGGAACATCATGAGGCCACTGCACCAAAGGGGGGTCCGCTGCAATAACAAGTACTTCATGAGTTAAATTTGCACCATTTTATATTAGTGAATTACGAGTTTTTATTTAAGTAAAAGAACTATAAATCAAAAAATTAATTCAAAAGAACAAAACATATATTTCCTTTACTTGAATGTACAACATGATCTACCTGTTGATCAGTTTGAACATCCTCTGGAACTTGTTCAACATGACATGATTCTATATCCTCAACACAAAAAGATTACACCAAGTTCAATTAAAGATGTTAAATTGTATTAATAATTACATAATTAGTTTTAAATAACAAATGAGCACCTCCATCGATAGTACGATGCACATCAGGGGCTTCATGATGTTGCATATGATCTGTGTCATGATTAACAAGTTGCATTGCAATGTCATACACATTATTATCAAATAAATTGTTGCTCAAGTATTCAATTTCTAATATATTTTTTGGCATATTTACCTATACACATGATGCAAGAGACTATTTGGTTGGGGCAATGGAAGCTTGCCATAGGCGTTTAGCTACCCCTACATAGCCTTGCTTGAAGGCAATTTTTTTGTGTTCTTTTGTGGCCTCAAGATTAAAATCAATGCCCTGCATTTTTTATTAATTAACAAAATTATTTTCATTTTATAAATAATTTTTCTTTGAAACTCATTTATTGCTACTTATAATGCGTTCTTTGATTTTTGAATATCCCCTAGAGCCAAGTCTGTGCTACCCAACCTTTTCCAACCTCGCCTTTGTTGCCTTTGATGTGCCTTGCAACCTATGAAAAGTTTGAAATATGTTAGATGATATAGATATAAAGATCAGTACTAATTAGTCGATTATTATATATTGGTATGAAGGTTTTAGCATAAAGTAGCATGTTCCACCAAAAATATGAAAAAAGAAAAGAAATTATAGCATCATACCTTTAATTGACATGTGTAATCATGTTATTTATCCATGATAGATCTAGAAGGTTATCAAATATGGTTGGCCACATGTCATCAATATTCTTGGTACTCTTTGTAATTGGCAATTGGTAATTGGTAATCGGTAATGACTAAGAATTGCTTATCATATTAAGATTTTTGGATGTAATTTTAGTGTGGTTACTATTTGGTGATATTTATTCTTACCACTATGGTGACATTTGTAGTAGCATAATCATTTCCATTCATAGTGAGAAGTGCTATTGAGTGCTTTGGATGATGAGAAACATATTTTTGAGATATAATGGAATCCTTGAAATTCTCAACTTGCACACTCAGCTTTGGAACTCCAAAAGTATCAAATACCCCATTGTATGCTACTACAAAGTTTATTCCTTTCCTTTCTGGTATATGATGGCTTGAACTTTTCAGAACCTTGTAGATCACTGGAGATGGAAGACATACTCTAGTAAATGTATTCACCTATATATTTAAAACCATGGCAATATAATCATAAAGAAAAGAAGTATTTTAATCAATGAGAATAAATTTTTACAATCTATGACAATTATTTGCAAGAGCTTCTGGATTTGATTTTGTATAGTTTTTTTAGCATCAATATTTTGAACCATCATGAGGATGAAATCAAGCATAAGAGAGATGAAACCAAGCATAAGAGGCCACAAGAAAAAAGATACACAACCATAGAGCACGAAGTTTGATTTGAAACATCCATGCTTAAAAAACTATACACAATCAAATCCAAAAGCTCTTGTAGATAAGCATTTTAATGTTAATAGATTAAGGAAATAGGATTGTTCCAGTCCATGGCTTAGAGTATACAAGAGAAGCACTACTGGAGAGAACTTGTCATACTTATCAAGAAGGAGCATGAGGAACACCTGCGGTTGGTATTGCAGTGTTTGATGGACAATCAGCTTTATGCTAATGCAGTTAAGTGTGAATTTTTCAAAATGGAGATTCAGTATTTAGGGCATGTTATTTCAAGTGATGGTATTTTAGTGGATCTTGCAAAGATTCAGGCGATAATAGAATGGCCTACACCAACTAATGTGCCAAAAATTTGTAGTTTCATGGGTTTAGCTGGCTATTATCACAGATTTGTCTAGAACTTCTCTAGGATAACACATCCTATCACTTCTCTTCAAAGGAAAGGAAAGAAGTTCATATGGACAGAGAAATGTGAGGAAGCTTTCCAGAAGCTCAAGGAGCTTTTGACTAGTGCATCGATTCTAGCTATACCAGATCCAGAAGGTGATTTCATGGTATGTACAGATGCTTCTCTTGAAGGGATTGGGGTAGTGTTAATGCAGAATGGATGGGTGATTGCATATGAATCATGCAAGCTCAAGGATCATGAGTTAAATTATCCTACACATGATCTTGAGTTAGCAGTAGTAGTTCATGCTTTGAAAATGTGGAGACATTTCTTGTTGGGGCACAGATTTGAGCTACACAGTGATCATCGTATTCTTCAGTACATTTTTACTTAGCCTAATTTGAATGCTCGCCAGAGGTGATGGATGGAGTTTCTATGCGAGTATGATTTTGAGGTTAAGTACATTCAGGGTGAGGAGAATGTGGTGGCAGATGCTTTGAGTCCTAGGAGACATGTGTTATCATCGATGACTCTTAGTGTGGATTTGAGGAGTCAGATTCTTCAGGCACTTCCTACAAATTCCTGGTATCGGGAAGTGTGCAGAGAGATTAATTTAGGAAGATCTTTGGAAGGTAAGTTTGCAAGTTACGTTCGAGAGTCAGATGGTCTTTTGAGACATTTGGGGAGGATTTATGTGCCATTTTTGGATGAGCTTCGCACCTTGATACTGGCAGAATCCCATCGTACACCTTACTCAGCACATCCAAGTGTCAAGAAGATGCATGCTAATTTGAGATGTTTTTTCTTTTGGTCTAGGATGAAGCGAGATATTGCTGATTTTGTGGCTAGGTGCCTTGAGTGTCAGAGAGTTAAGGCAGAACATCAGACCTGGCTGGACTTTTGCAGCCTAATCTCATTCCTTCTTGGAAGTGGGATATCATCTCCATGGATTTTATTGTAGGATTACCTATGACAATTCAGCGTCATGATGCTATCATGGTTATCGTTGATCGATTGACTAAGGTGGCACATTTCTCACCGATCAGGTCTTCCTACATAGTAGCTTCTGTAGCTAATATCTTCATGTGTGATATTGTGAGATTACATGGTATTCCTAGAAAGATCATTTCTGAAAAGGATCATGTATTCACATTTGCATTCTGGACATCGCTAGAGCATGAGCTTGGAGTGCAATTAAACTTCAGATCGGCATATCATCCAAAGACTGATGGTCAGACAGAGAGGGTGAACCAGGTTTTGGAGGATATGTTATGGATGTATGTGATGGATAGGCAGACACATTGGAAGGATTATCTCTATCTAGTGGAGTTTTCTTACAACAACGGGTATCATAGTTCTATTGGTATGGCGCCATTTCAGGCATTATATGGACGTCCTTGTCATACACCATTGAGTTGGGATAGTCTTAAGGATTGCATCCTGTTGGGTCCTGAGATGCTTCATGATATGGAGCAATAGGTAGTGTGTATCCATGAGCATTTGACTACGACACAGGATAGGCAAAAGAAGTATGCCAATGCTCATAGGACTGATAAGCAGTTTGCTGTGGAAGATAAGGTTTTCTTGAGAGTGCAACCACAAAAGGGTCCGAACCAATATGGAAAGGGTTCTAAGCTAGCACCTCGTTTTGTGGGACCATTCAAAATTCTAGAGAGGACTGGCCCGGTTGCTTACCGTCTTGCTCTACCACCCAGCCTAGCTCGCATTCATGATGTTTTCCATGTTTCAGTGCTTAGACAATATATTCTTGATATTGTGCATGTTCTTGATTGGAATGCATTGCAGGTAGAGGACGGGCAGCTGGCTTTGGAGCCGGTTCATATTCTGGAGCAGTGGGGATTGACCCTTAGGGGTCGAACCATCGAGCAGGTAAGTGTCCAATGGGACCCTACTGATGATTCTTCAGCTACTTGGGAGGATGCAACTAGATTGAGGGAGTTATATCCCTACTTGTTTGTAGGCTTCTAGGAGTAAGCCTAACCCAAGGGGGGGTGGATGTAGTTCCTACCCTCGTTCACATATTTTCTGGACATTGTTATTATTATCAGACTGTGATAGACTAGTTTTATGTTGATGGATTAGTGGTATTATTTTGACACTATCAGACATTATGTTATGGATTCAGTGGTTATATGTTGAGATCATTTAGATTTTACATTTCATGCATACATGATGATCATTATACTATTTTTAGTTATTATTGATGATTAGATGGATGTTTATTATCTTATGTGTTTTATTATGGATACTTACCCCATACTTGCATGTGTATGGTGTGCATGTTTTCATATTGTATGGTGTTTCTAATGTGGTTAAGGAAGGGAGTCATAGTCACCTTCTTTGTCAGGATCTACACGATGCACCACTTCTTGCCATTGTCTGTTTAGCTTAGCATTATATATTGTATGTACATGCATGGTTTTTTTGCAGGTTGCAGGTATTGGGTATCGACTTTCCTGAATTGCTAGGATGAATGTACCCTATTATACTATCTCAATGATAAGAGAAGGGAGATAAATTCTCAAGTCCAAATCCCAAACCCTTAAACCATTTGTCCTAGTGAGTTAGGACAAGTATCAGAGTTGAGTACCCACCGAATGTGTCGGATGACATATTTCGTGATATTTTTAACCCTTTAGACTGATTTTGTATGATTTGTTCTATGATGGGTTTTCATATTTTATCTTGGAGGTCTATGGTGAATTTTTTATTAATTAAGTCTTAATAAATAGATTTAATTAATAAATTAATCATTTTGGAGGAAATTAATAAAATATCATGATCTTTGATATTTTGAGTATAATTAATTAAATGAGAATTAATTGAGAGAAAATAATTAAATAAAAGAAAATTAAAAATTAAAAATTAATAATAATAATAAAATAATAATAAAGTAATAAATAAATAAAATAATAAAAGTTATAAAAATTAAAATGGAAGTTATAAAAAATTTAAATAGAAATTATATAAAAAGTGGATTGGATTTATAAGCTTGCATGGGAGTTAATGCACTTTTCTATTTCTCATGTGTCAACAACATGGGGGTTAGTGCATTAATTAAGCACATGGTGTCTACAACCCTATGGCTCATTTTGAAGGTTCGAAAAGACCCATTCTTAGTTGGTGACACCTTCCAGCTATTTCTAGAAACATTCTAGAGGTTTCCTGAGAGCTGTTTATATTCAGGCATCCCTAGAAGCTTAGACATAGCATTTGGAGTGCAATTGGAGCATTGGAGGATTTGAGAATTCTGAAGAACGGAGCTTGCTCTGTGGGTTTTTTGAAGAGGAGCGAATTAGCATCAGAATCTGGGTAGATTCTTGTGATTTTACTTATGCTATTTTCACATCTTGCATTCCCTGTCTTCTTCGTGTCTTCCATATGTCTTTTGAGGAATTTCATATCTTTATTGTATGCATTCTCAATATGGGCAATTGAATTTATGTGGAAATCTTTATATGCATAGATCTAAAAGAAAATGGGGCTAGGGTTTAAATTCATAGCCAAACCCATTAGATTATTTATTGGATAAATTTGAAGATCAAAGATTTAAAGGAAAATTCTAAAAATTAGAATTTCTAAGTAAACTGTGTATATTCTTGAATCTGCATACACATATACATATATATATGTATGTGCTGTGATGGTGATAAACTCTGTGGGTATATATATATATATATATATATATATATACATACACACACACACACACACATATATATATACATATATATACCCATATATATATACATACATATGTATATATACATATATTTATTTATTTATATAATAATCGAATGTCAAATCGCGATCGCGATAGAGTTTCATGTTAATAGTATTTCATATTGCATGGGAACGTTTTTATAAAAAAATGTTATTGAAAATCACGTTAAAAATATATATATATGATGTTGGGCAGGTATTATATACCCCACCCACCGTAGGCTTGAGAGATCGCATGGTACCTACGACCGCAGTGTACCTGCAGTGCAGATGTATTGGGCCGCGTGATTTTAAAATTGCATTGTGATTTGAGTTTGGTTTTAAATTATATAAAGTTTTATTTGCAACCTTATTTCATATGAGATTTGGATATGAATCTTAATTTTGTTGCAATATCATTAATTATTAAATGTTATTATATATATATATTTATGTATGTATATATATATATATATATATACATAAATATATATATGTATGTATGTATATAAGTATATATGTATATATAATTAATTATAAATGAATATTATAAAGTTCTAAATTAATGAATCACTCTTTTAATGATTTAAAATATTGATATTGAGCTTGTCAATTATGAAGAGATATTAATAATTAATTTAATTAAACTCAGTTTAATTAAGATTAGTTATTAGAATATATAATTGAAGTTTTGATTCATTGAGAGTGTCAATTTTCAAACAATGTTAAATAAACAAAATATTATTAGATCAATTAGAAAATTGAGTCTAATAGTTTTGGTGAGAAACTTTTATCTATCAACCAAATACATGGGTTAGGAAAAACGTGAAATTTCTCCACTTAATATAATTTGGAAAAATGTAAACAGAGACTTTTAAATTCAAATTTGAAAACTTAGCAAAACCAAAACATGTGTTTACATTGTGTATTCTTTATGCTATTGTTCTGGGTTTTAGGTTAACTAGTGTTGACCAGTATAGGACGTCTACCAGAGGCTTGGGTGTTATGTGATTGTGATGTCATGATGATTTTTTAATCTTGACCTTTATAAACCCAACCATGGTTTGTGATGGAATGCTCTATGTATTGGATGTGATTACTGATTGTTATAATTGAGATTCTTGTGTATGAGACTCTTGACCTAACCATTATTTTGGTCATCGATCAGTTATCCTCGATTATTTTCTAATCGCCATGATGGGACTGAGATGTGGATTTATTCTTGATGATGTCATGTTGTGACATGTTTGACTCAACCATTTTTTGAAGTCTTCGATCAGTATGATTGAGATATATATTTTGGTTATTGAGAACCATTGGATATTTGATTATCAGTGATACTTCAGTTGCCAATAGAGAGCTGTTGTGTTCATGATTTTCTATGGATGTTTGCTCATGGAGATTTGATGCTTTTATGCATATTTGATGATTTTATTATGGATTATCTTTTGTGATTTTGAGATTTATGAGTCCATGAGCATTAGGGTAGGATATTTGCATGTAGTGACGGGAAGTGGCTTGTAATGGGGGCCAGGGCCCTAAGAGGCTGCCAGGGTAACTCATTGTAAGTTGGATTAATAAGTGATAACATTCACACCTAATACTAAAAAAATGAACCTAAAATGATAAGAGTTTTGTTCTCGCCCATGCCTTGAGTGCTTGTATAGGCTAGGATGGGAGTAGTGAGACGCATGGTTGTGACCTTGCATTCCGTAGTATGCCTTGTCAGTATGAGAGGATACTAGTGGCCGCATGAAATCAATATGGACCCGTGGAGTTTAGCTAACTGCCAGGATAACTTGTACGTGATAATTGCGATGACACTTTCCTGCTTGCATAGTAGCTTCCTGCATGTCATTGTGTGCCTTTGGGATTAGATGTCAGATTTTGTGTTTGGAACCTTTGAGTTAGTATACTTTTAGGATTCCTGGATATGTGCTATGTGATTTTGATAGCTTGTTTGGGACTTGAGATTATCTCCTTAGCACGGTGGGAGTGGACCACTTTGGTACCACATGGTTAGGTGGTAGTGTATTTTCTACTCTTATCATTTTGAGATTCATTGAGACATCGTGGTTGATGCGTCCTTCATGATGGTGGATATGTATCCTTTTTCATTGATGTTTAGCATATGTTAGATAATGTTATCTTATGCTTTTATTTTCATGTTAGATTACTTTCTACATATGATGTTGTATATATTAGGAGTGACATTCCTACTATGTTAATACCGATGATCTCTTCGGTGATTTGAAATGTTACACACGGAGGGATGGCTAGGATCCACGATGGTCTAATGATGCTATTAATGGTTGGGAGGAACTGTGCACTTAGTTTATTATGTTTGATCTTTATGATGGATGTATATGTTCTCTATGATGTTGTATCGTGTGATTATCTCTACTTTGATGTATCATGGATTAGAATAGGATGATGTACCTTATTCTATGTATGTATATTTTTGAGCTTGTCATACCCTGTGACATGTACAGTGGATGAATGAGCATTTGAAATGTAATGTATAAACATTAGACTTATCATTTCATGAGGATGTTGTACTAGATGGATTCATGTATGTAATTCACGTTAAGGGATATTAAAGAATGTAATCTATTATTTATGTTATGATGGACATTGCTATTGATTCCATTAATGTGCATAAGTTATATGTGATGTTTACTTCTATGGAAAAAAATATATATATTAGTGAAATTCTAGGTTAATTCTTTGGATCCCTTGGCGGGGCATTACATGCATCAATAAAGTATTTTTCACATATTACATATTTTACTTCACAACATAGAAGATTATAAAATATAAATCTTTATTGAATTTTTGTTATAACTAAAGATTCATTACTACTTACTTCATAACGACGAGCTTGCGCTCTCAAATCTGATAGCCTCTTCATCATCTCCTCGGATTCCATATTTGCCTCATCCAAAAAAATAATTATTTCTAAATTAATTTTTTAAATTTTTTTCTTCAACATTTTTGTTACATTAGGAGTTTCAGCAATTTCCTCATCAGAAGGCATAGCTAGTGGCTTGGTACTTACTACTGGTGCTTTACCCTTATCCTGAACATCAAATTGTGAGAGGAATATCAGTAAAACTATCATAAAAACTCAAAAACTGTAAATAAAATAACATAATAATATAACATTTTTCAACTATCTAATTTGTACAATTTCAAAAAGGTTTACCCTTGCTAAAGAAGGGGTGGGAGTAGCATCTTGGTGACCTCTATCATCTGTCAGATCCATATCATCCTATCACAAAGATTAAACATAAAACATTCAGCTAACTGAAAGCAATAGATAGCAAAAAAAAACTTATTAACAAAATGGTAAATAGTACTTACATCCCTCATGATAGTAACTTTGTTTGTATCTATGCGATTTAAATGGTAATCGATTAGTAGTTCTTCCCTTGCACTTATTGGTTTTATTGCAAAACAAAAACTTCATTCCCCTCATGTGCCTCAAATATGCAATTGGGTTTCTTACTAGTTGAAGAAGGTCGCGTACTATTTATAAAACCTACAATATTACCTATTGCTTTTGGTCTCCCATCAATGTACATAGAAAATCTTTTACTTTGATCATTTTCTTTCTATTGTATATAATTAGCTAATACCCGATACCTACACATACCTTTTTTATATTGAACAATCTGCATTCAATCATTGTAATTGTAACATGGACCGACATACTTGAACAATTTGACAACTTTTTTGTAACATACCTTTATCCCATCCATGGAAAATAGGCCCAAACCATGTATGAGGATGGACCAATGCGATATATCCTATCATTAACACAAAAATCTGTGTTAATTGGAGGCAGCTCATTGGGTACCCATTCTTTCTCAATGTGTGTGTACCAAAAGGGCACCTTGATGTCTCCTTTGGTCTCATCATCATAAGAACATGACCCCCCATTAGCAAGGAAAAATTGCATGCGTTTATCAATTTCTTTTCTATTCTTTTGACCTCTAGTTGATCTCCCTATTTTAGTCGTACTACATGTAGAGCTTTCATCTACCATTTCCTCATTTCCCTCATTCGATGTAGATAGATCTGACAAGTACCTATTTAGTGGGTCCTACAATCCATCAAATGGAAAGTGAAAGTAACAACTATAAAATGTAGTAAGTTGAAAGTGATTATACAATTATATTTCTATATGGACCTTCTTTGTCTATATATACATTATATGATTATATAATATGTCTATTTATAACATACGTGGTCAATGATAAACAAGAAGAATATAAGAAAATTATGTATATTTATTGACTTATACCTACTAATCCATGTCACTGTGCACAATCCATGCCAAACAGGTCAAATTTCCTACATATGTTAATAATTTATCTTAAGTTAGCTAAAATTTACATGATACGCTTAAACATGAAAAAATTTACATGATACATGTTTGCTACAAATAACTTAGAAGACAACATGAACAATAGGCAACATCGTAAACATGAACAAATTTCCCTTATATATGGAATGCAAGATTGTCAACAGAAGGGGTGATGATGTACTTGTAGTCAATTGACTGTTTACAAAAAGAGTCATAATTAGACACAACATAAACATTGGTAACTATAAATAATATATGTTGTAATCATTAGAAATGAACACAATAAATATGTAATCAAATTTCTTGCATATGTTAATCATTTATCTTAAGTTAGCTAAAAATTACATGATACGTGTATGCTACAAATAACTTAGAAGACAACATGAACAATATGCAACATTGTAAACATGAACAAATTTACCTTATTTATGGAATGCAAGATTGTCAACAGAAGAGGTGATGATGTTTGTAGTCATTGATGATCTTCATCATCATCATCATCATCATCATCATTTCCATCATCACCATCATCATCCCCATCATCATCGCCATCATCACCATCATCATCGCCATCATCACCATCGCCATCATCATCATCATCACCATCACCATCATCATCATCACCATCACCATCATCATCATCACCATCACCATCATCATCATCACCATTATCTTGATGTTTATCATCTGCTTCTTCTTCATCATCATCATCATCATCATCATCATCATTTACATCATCACCATCATCATCGCCATCATCATCGCCATCATCACCATCATCATCGCCATCATCACCATCGCCATCATCATCATTATCACCATCACCATCATCATCATCACCATCACCATCATCATCATCACCATTATCTTGATCTTTATCATCTGCTTCTTCATCATCTTCAATAACTTCTTCTTCCATAACATTATACTTCATCGACCTTCCTCTTGGATCATGTCTAACAACAAATGACCAACCCTATTTATGTGGAACCTTTGAGTAAAACGCTTGCTTGCATTGGCTTGGAAGAACATAGGGTTCATCTCCAACTAGCTCAAATGACCTTGTATTGATCATTGTAAATCCATTATCATGTTGAATAACCATTCTATCTAGATCATTTTGATTTAGTCATAACTTGTACCATTTGACGATGAATAGAACTCCTTTGAAGGTGTTAAATTCACACTCAATTATATCATCCAAGATGCCATAGTATTGATTTTGAGATTGTTGAGGATGTATGTCATTTCTAGATGATATATTGGTGACATTGAAAACTACACTTATCCCAGAATCACAAGTTTTCTTTGTGTCATCCAACCTTTTTATGCAAAATTTGTGGCCATGATAGTACATAGCTTTGTGGTGCTTGACCTGCAATTTTTGAAGTGTGTGTAAATTATTTGCATCATGAGTTGATACAAAACATATGTCGAGTTATGATCATTAATAAATTTTTACATACCTCTCCACCTCTTAAACCCTTTACTAGATCAACTACCATCGGCATAACATTGGAATCTCCATTACGATGAGCTTCTGTAACCAATGAAGCAACACCTTCCCATGTTAATGAGCAACCATTTTTTTGACATCGTTCAATCCATTCCATCATCCAATCAAGATTGTTTGCAATATACAAATGTATTGCATCCCACTTTCGACCACCTGTTTCAAAAAAATACACCAATTAAAAATAACTTATATTGAAAATTTATAAGAATTAATTAACTACAATAACATCTTAGATTTACCTCTCACTTTCCTCGATCTACCTTTACCCATCAAGTACTCCCCTTCAAATTTGTTAATTGAGTTAGGATCCCAAATACGATCTATATGGATCTTTGCTGCAAACTTAGGAAGATATTCACTAATGTACACCATGGTCTAGTATACCATATATACCTCCATCATAGAACTCTCAAGATGTGCTCTCTGTTGAACCAAGCCTTTCAAAAATTTCAAGTGCCTCTCAACCATCCACATTGACCTGGTTGGTATAGGTTCACATAATTCAATCTCCTCAACTTGATGTATCAAGTAGTGTTCTTGTGCATTGAAAAAACTTGGAGGTAGACACTTTTGTATTTCACACATCAGAAGAGAAATTTTTCTCTTCCAATATTTTATATCTTCTTTATCAATTTCTTTAGATGGTAACCACCTCATGTATTTTCCAAGATCATATATAACTTGTTTGACATTGTTGGCAAAATAGTGTCAGAGAGATAGAGGTAGAACATATTGCAATATTTGTAAAATGATCTTGTCAATATTTTATAAAAGAATGAAATTGAAACTACATGCAATATATAAATATATAGTGAATACAAAATAACATAAATTACCTCAATAAATGTATGCTAATCGTGTGTTTTCAACCCTGGCCCAAATTCACTTTTATTTGATATGAGATTGTTTTTGTTCACAACAAATCCTATGGAAAATCATATTTTATTTTTATTTATTTTTAGGCAAAAGTGGCAAGCCACTGTAATATTTTATTAATATAATTCAACGAGGTCAACTGGAAAAGAATCAGTGGAGAAAACCCAGCATCGTCCCTAATGTATACATTGTTTTAGACATTTTGAACAAATAATTTTAAAGGGTGAATAAAGTACCACCCATCAGTATATCTAGAACTGAATATCACCTTCCTTCAAACTGGTATACATGAGCATGATCCAACAAACTTATCTTCCTGAATTAATTTTTTGAGGGTAGCATGTTTCTCAATTATTGATTAAGGGCGAAGTGATGAAATCAACAACCCATCACAACCCAAATTTGAAAGAAAATCCGCAACATGGTTTCCTTCCCTATAGGTGTGTGAAATACAAACATCCAAGCACTCATCTAGGAGCCTCCAAATTTGAATAAGAATATATTTTAACTTCCAAGAGAAGATAGTCCCATGAATACAGGCATTAATAATGATAGAGGAGTCCCCTTCAATATGTAGCAACCAAAAATTACCTTGTTTTGCTAAAATAAGACCAGCTAACAGAGCTTGTGCCTCTACCATGTTATTTGTATTAATAGGCAAAGGGGATATTGTAATTGCCACAAAATCTCCATCTGAATTTTTGATACATGCACCAAAACCAAAAGGACTGAGAATACCTCTTGATGCACCATCAAAATTCAATTTTCAATATCCCTCATTTGGTGGCCTCCATTCTTTTATAGCATTGCTTTGCTGCTCTGACAATAACCAACTAAGGGCACTTGTATCAATCTGGTCTCCATTGTTATTTGATCGAATGCCATTTTCCATTACATGGTTGGATTCTTCAATGTCACTACAAGTTTTGACAATTTGATCTTTGTCATGCCTTCCATCCAAGATTTTCCATAATGTCTCTGTTACATTCTTTCCAATATGCATAGAATCAAACAAATGCATAATTGGGAGTTTCTCATAGTACGACAACCTATTAAATTGCATAGGAAAATTTTTTAGTCCTTTTGGAAGTTGGTCATTCATGCTTTGACGACCTTCACAAGCATCAATCACGTCATCAGTAAAAAAAACACAATATCAAAATATAAATTGGAAACAAAAACTATCAAATGGACTGACATTACCTCAATGATCTATTTTATTGTATGCCAACTTCCATAGACGAGGTGTCATTCTCTGTGGGTTTGATGTAGTCTCTTCTAGACCATTGAAAAGATGTTTTTTGATAATTTAGTACTAATAATTTCTGTGTAGAAAGTGTCTATTCTCATTGAACACCTGCTTTCTTAAACTTTTTGAATAATGAAATTTTGTCGTTGGACCACAAACTAGACATGCAAATTTTTCCTTTGTCTAAATACCTACAAGATAGTGTATAATTGGATTAAATGTGTTAACTTTGACATGCCAAAAAAGAGGTGTCAAGAAGAGAACATACCACAAAAATGTGTTAGCCCATGGGCATCATGTATTGTCCATACAAGCACTGCATGAAATTGAAATTGTCTTTGTCTTATTGGTCTATAGATGTCATACATAGTAACCCCATTCCATAACACCACCAACTCGTTGATAAGGGGTTCAATATATATGTTGATATCTTTAACTTGGTAGTTACCTAGTTGAATGAACAAAAATATTACATAATTATTATGACCATTTTATGGATTAGTAATAATAAATTAATTTAGATGACCACTAAATCAAAAAATACTTGGAACAATCAGTGTCAACATTATGTGCTCTCTCTTTATGGACAACCAAGGAGGTATGTTATTGTTGATAACAAAAACAAGCCACACCGAGTAAGTAGATCTCATCTTTCCAAAAGGATTAACACCGTCTGCTGCTAATGAAAGCTTGAGATTACGAGGTTCTTCTTTAAAGTGTGGCCATTTTTTCTCTATTTCCTTAAATGTCATACCATCTGCAAGCATTCACATAATCTTCTCTTGAATTCTATTGCATGCATGGTAATTCATAAATTGTGCCAAGCTATTGCACCTCAATAATCGTTGCAAATGTGGAATAATGGGAATATGCCAAAGAACCTTGCAAGGCACCTTTTTTGTTAATCGATCTAATTGATATCTACTGATATGACAAGTAGGGCATTGTGTTGCAAATTCATGTTGTTTATGATATATAATATGATTGTTCAGACATGCATGTATTGTTTGATACTCCATTCCAATATCTTTCATGATGGCAAATAATTCTCAGTATGAGTGAGGTAGAATGTTTGATGGTGGTAAAAAACACTCACCTATCAACCTATGACCAAAAATATAATTTGTTAATTTAAAGAATATTAATTGCTACATGAACCCAATGTTAATTGTAAGGGAACTACGAGTAAAATAATGAAAGAAGATGGCATACCTTAACATACGTGTCATTGCTACATTGGATAAACTATTCATAACCTTCAAGTTCACCAACAACAATACAGAAGCAAGAAGATTTGTTTTGGAGCCTTCATATAGGGACTGGTGTGCCTTCTCAAGAAAAGGTACATCAAGCTCTGCATCAACATTATCATCATCATCATCATCATCTTGATCATCTTGATCATCGTGATCATTTTGATCATCGTGATCTTCATCATCCTAGTCTTCTTCCATGGTATCATTACCTTCTACTTCAATATTCAGGGCTCCATGTTCCCTCATTTGGAAATTTGCATTCTTCGAATTGTCATGGTCCATAACATGAAACTCAGGGACATTGACCTATATGAAAATGATGACCTTATATTAACCATGACCATGATGTCATCATCAAATCATGTCTTATGTAATTTATAAACTATTAAAATACATACCAATGGGCAATATTTGTTTCCCCCTTCAATGTGACCATGTTGCCTACAATGTTGCTCAACTATTGTGATTAGATATCTTTGAGTCTTTAAACCCTTACACATTTTGCAAGGAAAATAACATTTTCCATCACCTTTTCTTTTTAAGTTAGACCACAATCTAGCAATTGTCTCCCTATTTTTTTGTGCATTGATATCGTCAGACATGGTCTTTCTTGAATGGAATGAGTCATTGGTGGAAGAAGGATGATTTGTTTGCAACTTGCAAATGGAGTAGTAAGAGGAAGACACATATAGAAAGGAGTTAGGTCTATGAACCAAGTAGGAGTTAGGACATTCTGGAGTGGGGTTAGCCCAAGATATTTTGGAATCTTGAAGAACTTGGTAAAGGGTATCTAGAAAGGTGAAAATAAAAAAGTATTTTTACAGCTACAAAGGAGGAATCGAAAGCATTATATATAATGAAGAAGAAACTTAAATCCATACAGCTTCACCTCTATTTATAATTTGACCTTTCTGCATGTGAAATATGACAATATAAAAAATTTCTAGTCACATTTTCACTTAAAAAAGAACACCAAATATAAATTTGCTAAAATATCCTCTTCAAATTCTTCACTATCAGATTATTCAGAACTGCAAGCTCCTATGCAGAAAAAAGATGAGATGTACTAAGTAATTTTTGATGGGCAATATTTAAACAAATTAACTATCAAAAAATTTTTTTATGAAATTTAGTTTCTTTATTATGTACTAAAGACTTGGCAAGATGTTCCCACGTCTATCTATAGAATGCCTATCTATACGGTTGTTTGCAAATAGTCAAGTATGGTGCTACTTTTGAACAACAACAAATGTCAATGGGGCTGGTAATTTGGCTCAAGAGATGCACAAGCCTTTTGACAACACAAAACTTTTAGTTCATATAGCATTCAATTGTCTTCTTTAACAAAATCCAAAGAGAATACAAACAAACTAATGAGCCATGTCTATCTCAATTAAATAGTAAGTACTATAGTTCATAAAGTAGAGCTTGGTAAAATTGTCCTTCACTTACATCATCAACTCAAAACCAACTTGTATCGAGAATAGTTGATCAAACTTAGATCACCTCAATGTGAAAATTCATTTAAGATATGGTGATTAAAAGTTAGGTTTTCTTCTCAAAATTGCTGCAACTCAGAGGACCAAATCTTTTCTGATTAGTTTAACATAGATTGGTGAACAGAAAATTCATAATAAAAATCTATTTTTTTTCCACACTTGTTCAAACCATATAATGAATGACAAAAAATGAATTGTATATGAGTCACTCCAAATTCTTAGCTTTTAATACGCTTCATAGATGAGATTGCATTATATGGTTTGAACAAGATGTGGAAAAAAATGAAATGACATAGATATAAGCATTCTCACACCATGAGTGAAGCACCAATTGCATAAAGCTTTATTGCAAAAAAATTGTCAATATTATCTACATTGTACATACTTGTTTATATAATGCTTCAATTCCTAAACTAAGAAACTATAGCTAGTGTTCTAACCATGCATAAAAATAAAATTACAATGTAGATGTATGAAATTATATGCATAACTACTCCTATACTAGTTTATAACTACTATGCACATATTTTTATCCATTTACAAAGTGCATCTAGGTGTTACAACTCAAAAATCTATCAAAAAATAGAAGAAAATGGATTGCAACACAACAAAAATTGGTCTCCAACTTGAGCTTAGTTTGATCTTCTAAAAATATCTCTCAACATGTGCCCATGAAGCCTCTAATTGAATGCAACTAATTGAATTACCAGCACAAACAAAATGCACATAAACCAGAAGAAGCAAATATAGAATGCAAATAATGAACCTAGAACTCCTCGATTTTATGATTTTTTTTCTATCCCCATATCATCATAAGCTCCCTTCCCCTATTGATCAACTCTCTTAGCTTGGGGAAGAAAGTTGAAACACGTCCCGAAACTATAGTAATTTTCCATACAAATAGCTATCCATGTACAAATACATTTTGAAGAGATTTTTTTATTAAATGATCACTACTCTTCAATAGAATCTTATTATTACTCTTAAGTAAGTTTTAATCATTATTCTTATATTGTGAAGGGTGAAGTATTTTTGAGAGTTGTATCTAGACTTTGTGATATACTAAGAGGTACAATATTTTATCTAATTAGAGTGGACTTGATGTTGGCTTGATTTTTTAATAGAACAAGGATTATTATAGTTCTTAATCATCTTCTAAGTTCAGTTTGTTCATTGATAATATCAGGTCAATGATTATCTAAGGAGATTTCTAAATATCAATCTCTTGAACATGCAAAGAAAGTACTTTGCCTACTTGCTTGGGTGGAATGAGCATAAAGATTTGTATCAACCTATCTTTCTCAGGTCATGATGGTAGATTTGGAAAATACAAATGTAACATCAATTTGAAAATCTCAAAGGATGAGTGATCAAAAAGCCTATTTTATTTGACATACAATCATCAAATAGATAATTTGAATCAAGGAGCTTGGAAGGGAGAAAGAGAGTGGTGTGAATTTTAGGACAGATTTGTCTTGTAAAAGGTTGTAGATTTAAATGACACTATCTTGGATGAGTATTAAAGGATTCTGATGTGTGAAATTTCATAGTATCTTGTGATCGATTTCTTGTAAGTAGAGGAGATGATATTTAGAGGTTGTTCATGTCTAGAGATCTTAGATATCTGTGTGGCAACAAGAATCAAGGACAAGTTATGTGTAGAAGCTAAGATTTCAATTAAGATGATTATGGTCTTGCAAATCCAAGTAGCTTAATATTAATAATTTTCAAGTAGCCTAGTCTAGTGAGAATGTGTAGCTCTTCAAGCTCAAGACACTCACCAATGCACATGTTTATTAACTTTGTAAGATTGCCACTCCATTCACTGCAACTTTTTTGAGCCAAAAAAAAGCAAAATTTATTCATGTCCATAAGAAGGGGAACCCTATTAAAGGTCATCAATATAGGTGACAACATTTTTTTCTTTTTCTAGACATCTAGCTATCCCATTCCTAGAGTAGTGGAAATACCATTAGGATACCAAGTCAACCCCAGTACGGTTGAGGGAGGGTCAGAATGCCAAGGCACCCTTTGGCATTCCATAATGGAGAGGTCTCCACATAAACATTCCCAAATTATGGGCATGTCCCATTTTCTATCTTTTTGATGGGTGGAGCGGGAATGTTTTGTCCCCATCTTCAAGCTCCAAAAATTATAGACATATGGTTTCCATAATTCATAATGTTGAAATGCATAGAATCAATTCTAGAAGTTACACATTTCAGCTCCAAAAATGTTCCCATTACTCAAGAAAGGCTAGAAACTTACAAGAAAGACTAGATCTATCTTAACATGTTGACATTAATAGCATAATAGTACAATAAAGGCTAAAACTTTCTAAAACTTTCAAAGCTTCCATGCTACCGCATAGATATCCATGTTCAAGATCACAGCCCTAAAGACATACATTCACCTTCCAAGCTTCACCCTTCTATGAATTTGATACATTATGTGTACCATCAAAGGCCTAAAATCAAAAAAATTGTGGAAAAACAACACCATTAGGCATTTATATTCCATGGGGCTTAAATAACTCACCTCTTTGCTCTAATTTTCCATTTTGTTCTCTTTTTTCTTGGTCTCTTATGAAACTTCCACTATTTTTTGAAACACCCTCTTCTTATTAAGATGGATGAGTAGTGATATGAAGAAATTTAATATGTGATGAAGGGGGGAAATGAGGAAAATAAATGGGAATTCTTTAGATCCTCCTAATATTGGGCATTAATATTTCTCACCTTTTTCAGAATTGGTAGTTGCAAACATTTCTTTGAAAACATTGCCTGTGTAGTTAAGCCGGATAGATGGATGCTTGCCAACAGAGTATACGTTGTCTACGTCAAATTTGTGGACACATAACTGCCATAAATTTAATTAGCCATGCTAGGTATCCAGACAAATCTTAATCTCTCTTCAAATTTTTGAAGGATCCTAAAGGGGAAAAGAGTGTTTGAGCTTCAATTTGAAGCCACGTAGATAAATAGTAAGAAAAATAGGTAGCATTCTGTGTACCCATCTCATTCCCAATTCGGTGCAATTTTATTCCTTATACGCCCATATTTATTTACTTAAATTGTTACTAACCCTGAATGAGCTAATTATATTGTTAAATGTTCTTTTAGGAAATAATAGTTTTTTACCTTTTAATTTTTTACTTCGGTCATGAGTTTTTTCTAAAATTTTTGTGATTAGTTATTTTTAAATATACTATCATCAATCTATTACCTCCAATTTTCTAACTTCGTATTGAAGAATGCATCTTATATATAATGGACACCTAAGAAAAGGTGGTTCATAATAACAGAAATCATGATAGCATATACTACAACCCGAGACTAGTTGAGACAAACAGCAACATGAACAAGGAAAACTCATGAAACTCACTTTGCTTAATACATTCAAGTTAGCAAGACTTGTCATTGATAACAAAACAATCATTATAGGTATTCTTAGTGAGCCTTGAAGTTACAATAATTCCACTTTAATTTATCATCACTATCTGTAGTTGATAATAATGTCATTTATTATCCATTTCTTCACCATAATGAATGTCTCTCTAATGCTCTAAAAAAGTTCATAGCTCTTTGATTTCTATATCTTATCTTCTTCGACAGACATTTAATAGTAAACCACCTAGCATCATGACTTTAATGTCCTGTACTACAAGATCTGAATTCCCAAACGTAGGATCAAGCATTTTCTCAAAGAGAAGTTGTATTTCATGGGGAAACTACCCAAAATAGTTCCAAAAACACATCAATAACATTCTCCACACCTAAACAAGCATTTTCTTATCTAAATAGAGATCAAAATCAAAGTAAAATGAAACCCACATACCATTGAAGCTGATGCAGAAATGTTGTTAGCCATGATCATGATGATGGTGAAGATGAAGTAGCTTGCCGAAGATGAATTATAACTACACAATACCCAAATTAACAAACTCTTGCAATCTACCAAAATAATTGGTAATAAAACACAAGAAAGATGCTTAGGAAGAATGCAGTGAGCACTGCCCTCATCCTCCTTGAAAAATTCCACCATGATGTTCAACATTGCCAAAAAAAATGATTGAAGAAAGGACGGAGTGAAAGAAAACAAAGGAGAGATCTGAGAGTGAGAATATGCGAAAAGAAGAGAATATGCTAAGATCCAAGAATATGCTAACTAGAGAGGAAGAGAAAGACATGTTAAAAGGAGGACAGAGGCCATCCTCATTCTCAAATCCTCTCCCCACAATTATCGTCCCTATCAACACTCCCCAAATGTATAATGAATCCTCTCTTTTTTTTCATCCCAACAGTTTTTATTGTTAATGTTTGTCCATTTTCATTAAAAGAATGTTTTTATTTACAAGCACTATAATACATGTGGTAAGAGAATAATTTATATATTCGGATAAAAAGAATGTGGGTTATGACACCATACAAAATTTCAAATTATAGCACTAGTGTTGAAATGATTGACTTGAACACAAGAGAAATGTTAAAATGAGGTTTCTAATCCATCTTCATCTCTCAATATAAAACTCAATCAGAAGTAATAAGCAACAAGCTCAAATCTATCTAGTGGCTGAAAATTTATGATTTGTTCAAAAGTTGAAAAATAATAATGAAAATAATGGTTTAATCTTCATAAATAGTTTGGATGCTGCTATGCACAATAAGACATCAAATGCAGATGAAAATAATATCTATATGTCCAATTAGGGTGTCTCACTCATCTTGTGATTTGGTAGTGTTGATGTCATATAGTTATTTGTAATAATTTTTTACTAGTCTTTATAGCCAAGACTACTTTTCCTAGACTAAAAGTGTTAAATAGTCAAATTTAAACCTATTTTTCTAAGCTTAATTTATTCCTTGGCCTATGATGTTTATATAATATTTATAAGAAAATCTTCATGATCATTAGTTATTAGTTTAAGGAAATAGGATAGTTGTCACTAATGATATAGGATACATAAATAAGGGTAGCAAGGCAGCATAGTTCCTACCAAAAGATGGTAGGACAATTTTAGGAAATAGGATAGTTGTAACTAATCAATTTCTAAGAAGATCAAAGGAGATCAAATTAGTACAAAAAAAGATAGTTGAATTGTAATAAACTAGCTAATAATCTGTAATTTGTTCTTAAAACTAGTCTAAATATACACAATTAGAATCTACTCATTGTACTCAACTTTGTATAGCTTTTGGATCCAGAGGACCTCAATACTATTAGACATTAGCAAATGAAAAACCAAGGCACAACCATTAATGGCCACTTTGATCTAAAATAATTTTAGCCTTTTCTTGCACCCCTTCCATTGCATTCTTGATCATAAGATAGAGAATAAGAGAGTTAAAGGATGATAAAGGTGAGCTAGAATTCTTTTGGTTAGTTGATCTTTGATATTTGATAGCTTTCACTGAGAGCCGCTATTCCTTTATTCCAAGAGAGGCTGATTAATATCAACTGAAGAATTATCACTAATGCCTTTGGATCCATTTTTATATCCTTGACCCCATGTCTTCATGCCACTACTTAACTTTGTTTTGTGCTTAAAAATAAGTATAAAACCATCACTATGCAATTTTTTAATTAGCGCAAAAGGAAATTTAAGAATCTTCTCCTATTGTTGTGGTGTAATAGCCACTTAACAATTGAAAATAGACTGTTGAAAAAATGGGGGCCTGAAGTGAAGCACGTACTGTAAATTGAATAAAAGGCCAAGCTTTTTTTCCCTCTATTAAGATATAGTTCTCTCCAAATTTTCCCTCTAAACTTATGTTAATGTACTAAATTATATAAAAAGAAAACATGTCTAAAAATTATAAGCAACAAAATAACCAGAATTAATAATTTCATGGAGGCACCTACTCCATGGAATATTCCTTAAAATGTGGAGCAATGACTACTAACCAAATTAAGCTTAGCAACCCCATAAGGACCTCCAAGTCTTGGAAACATCCCTACCAAGAACACGCCTCCATGGAACATTGCAGAAGATACCGAATGAATATAAAAAGTTGGGAAGCTCCATATCCCACTTTAGCTTCCATTTAGAGGCATCAGTCTCAAAAATCAAGACAATTACAGGTACTCTAGATAGCGTCTAAGAGCAGCATCATTACTATCAATGATTTTTCAGTTGGACACTTCTTCAAAACTGGGACATGATTCAGGAACATTGATCAATTTCCATTTGATGTAGACATCATAGCCAAACAATTTGAATGCACAATGTGTCTCTGCAAGAGTGGGGCCTTTGTAGAAAGTCATGATCATTGCCTCCCACATAGATTATGGTGCCTATAACTTTTTCTTGTCCACACTTACTTTTGATGTTGACATGTACCATTCTGAAGAAAAAAGCTTAGTTTACATCAATTTAAACACATTTCATACTTTTGATGTCAAATTGTTCCAATCTCAAAATAAATTCAGTTTAGACTAATTTAAACCCATTTTATGTTTCTAATGTCAACTTTTGTAATTAAAAAAAAAGACCAATGTTAGTTCCTTTCTCTTGGCTGAATGTTCTTGGTATGCCTGAGATGGTTTGAGTTTAACTTTGTGGAACTTCTGTTTGGGTTTGGGTTGCTCTAACATCAATTCTTGAATCTACTTGGCTTTGAGAGACCTCGGTTATTTTTCTTCAACTTGTTCAACTTCTGGAATAGGCAGTGACTATGCTAAGTGTACCCTAAGCTAGGATTGACCAAGTTTGGCAAACATTCATTCAACAAATAAAAAAGCAAGCAATAGATAGGAACAACTAGATAGAAGTTTTTGATTCTCAAAATGTGATACTTGCGCTGAGGAGTGTGTATGTTTTACAAATATTTCGATCAGTCACTTCAAACACATTAACACTCTAGATGGTTGTCTACAAGGCTGACAGTTGATTTAGCTAGGGAGTCCTTGATATAACCAAAGGTACGTGAGGCCCAAATCTGTAGATGAAACCAACAAGATGTCACACAGCCAAGAGGAGTGGTAACCCACTTCTCCTCTTTCACTTCTCAAGGGTATAAAGTTCCTTGAGGCTTAGCCCAAGTGACAAAAATCTTGATTCCAAGAGAGGTGTCTTTCGATTCACCTCCCGATTCTTATACTCTACCAGAATGCTGGAGTTGAGGTTGTCCAAGGGGTGATGAAATCCCCAAGTAGGTCTCCTAAAAAGAAACAAGGTTTTTTATCCTAATCTTATGCACCCAAGATGGCCTCGAAAGATGACAAGGGGAGAGAAGACTTGGATGACCTTTGGCTAAAAAAAAAACATGTTTGTTCTTTTACCAACTGACTCTTATGTGTGCTAATCTAGACTTTGCAAGCACTCATGTTTAAGAGACAATGTTCAATTCCAACTTGAAGTGCCAAAAAAAGTAAATCGATTGAAGAATGCAAACAAGAAAAAGAGTTAGGGTCAACAAAAGCAAACTTGTGCGCTTAGAGGCCCTCCACGTCAAGTATCGATTAATTTCCTTTAAAGCATTCAAGAGTTTGTGTGATTTTGTTTTAAGCCCAAAGCAAAGATGTGTGAGACTCGATTTGTCAAGCGCGCACCCAGAGGCCGTCTACATCAATAGTTGTTCAATTTTAGTGCCCAAACTTGAAGTGTGATCGATTTAATTTAGAGTTTTGGTCATTTAAAATTTTTGATAAAGTTAAAGAAAACATTCAAAGACCAAGTGAGTGAGTTAGATTGTGGAACATTTAACACCTTTTTCAAGTAGACCCATCCCCATAAATGGCGCTGAGATTGCAACCAATGGTTGAATTGATGGGTGACTAGAAAAGAGGTGAGTCCAAGGAACTACTCAAATTGATTTTTGCAAATTTGTATTTAACTTAACAAAGTTTCGTAAATGTCCAAAAATCAAACTTTACCTAAACTGCATGTGGAAAAGAGATTTGTTTTGTTCAATTTTAGAAGCTCCAAATGAAGTGTTTGATATTGCAATGGTTAATTGATCCTTGACATTCAAGATTGGATTTATTGTTTTAATCATGCATTCAAGAAAAATTTTATTTTAATCCATGGTATTCAAGAATGTGTTTAGCAACATGCATTCAAAGACAAGTGATTAAACATTCAAGTTATTTTCCTTTGAGCATTCAAGATTGAGATTTTGTGCGTTGTTTTAAGAACTTTGAAGTGCTTTGTTTTAACCTTTAGATCATTCAAGATTGTTTTTCGACTCAAAAGTGAAAATGACTCTTTGGACTTTTCTTTTCATTCAAGATTTTGTGTTCTAGTTTGCATGTTTTAAGCCCAAAAATGATATTCCTAGATTGTTTTGATGCATGAAAAACCTAAGAAACATTCAAGATTTTGCAACAAGACATTTTTTTGGAACAAATAACAAAGCTTTTAGGACAATTTTGGCAACCATTTAGGACTCTTAGTTTTCATGAGATTTTTAAAAGAACTTTAAAATATTTGCAAATGAGGTTCATTTTATCCTTGATTGATGCTTTGAGTTTGATTTAGATTTTAGTGTGCACTTAGTGTTGATTTTGAACCTTTTGAAATGGAAACTTGAAGTTCTTTTTAAATTTCCAAAAATAAAGTGTTTCTAACTTTGCATGAATGCATCTAAAACCTTGATGTTGCAAGGATGCAAATGATTGGATTGGTTTAGTTTCACTTGTTAAAAAGATTTTTTTTTTTTGCAAATTTTTAGTTTTTAATGGATTTAAGTATGATTTAGGGGTTCATTTTAAGCACTAAAAAGAAGTGTGTATGATTGTGCTTCCTTAAAAAAAATAAAAAATGGCCAAGATCTCCCACAAGAAGAAGAAGAAGTAGTAGATGGAATAAGAAGAATATAGACAAGAAGAGGAAGAAGAATTCCAAGTGCTTTGTCCACCTATAAGCTTGAAAAATCTGCAAACACTATGAGATAGACTATGAGTTCCTTTGTCTTCTTCATGCTCATGTGGACCTACACAACCAATTTATACAATCCTATCAATCACAAAAATAAGCAAAATTAGCCAAAATTAGCAAATGACATACAAAACTTGACTAAAAAAGCTAATGAAGATGACCCATGTGGGGTCCCATCGGGCGTGCCAAAATGTATATGAGCAATGTTAGTATGCTAATAGAAACCAAATTTAAATAAAGCTTCTACAAACTAAACAAAATTCATAAACTTCAAGATAGACTAAGATGAGCTCTCAATTGAGAATATGAGCCATTAATGGACTCTCTCAATAAGAATCTCTCTTGTTGAGTGGCTTTGTCTAAATAGATAGGATGTATGCTCAAGCTTATGCTTCAAAAAGGGCTTCAAATGGATTTGGAATTTGGGTGTGAGTCTATAGTTTTGATGTAAAATGGCTTCTTAAAATGGCATTATGACTTTACTTCATGGATTGTGTTATTTTGCAAAAGAGAAGGATCCAATTTATAGGCAAGAGGCTTGAGGGATTGAGGGCTAAGATGCAAGGATAGGAAAAAGCTCATGGAGGGCTCAAATTGCATGAGAGTAGAGCACATGGATTGTGCTTCCTTACAACCAATCAAGGAGTGACACATGTCACAGGGTGAGAGGATGGAGGAAAGGGGAAGGATGAGTCAACAAAGGAGGCTCAAGGGATAAAATCTTCATAAAGACCCTCATAATGGCTTATAAGAGCAATAAAAGGGCTTGGAAGAGTCATTTATGGCCTAGTGGGCTTCATAAAGTTTTATGGTTGAGATATTTTGAGGGAGATGAGAGAAATTTTGACTTGGGCTTGATTAGGAGGGTTTTAAGCTTGCTTAGGATTGTGCAAACGATTAGAGGATGGATTAGGATGGTTTAGGATTAGCTTAGGGATAGGCAAGTGGATGGCATTTAATGAGGGTGGGTGAAGGAGGAGATATTTGTTAACTTTGGCTTGGGTTAGTAAGTTTTGACCCATGTTTAGGGAATGTGACAAGGTTAAGAGGGGATTAGGATTAGGTTTAAAGACATCTTCTAGAAGAGTCTAGACTTTGGATGAGGATAAAGACTTTCTAGAATAGTCTAGAACTTCTTAGGATGAGGATGAAGACTTTCTAGAAGAGTTTAGAACTTCTTAGGATGAGGATAAATTAGATTTTTAGGAAATAAATAAAGTTTTATTTATTTCAAGGGTTTGGGTTGAGGAGATATTTATTAAAACTTTTTTAATAAACATGAGGATTAATATTTAATCTTAATTAAATATTTTGAGTTGGGATTAGGGGTAGGAAATGATGGGATTAGCCTTTAATCATAATTAAAGAAGGATTAAAAGATTTTGGAAGAGGTTAGTGGTCTTAAGGAAATTGGCCAAGTTTTGGACAAAAATAAAATTTTTATTTATTTTGGGTTTTTTGGTCAATTTATTAATTAAATAATTAATAAATAAGGAAATAATGTTTAAATAATATTTAAACATTTTTGGGAGGGATTCTTTAATTAAATATTTTTAATTTAGATAAAGCGATTTAATGGCATAAAAATAAATAAATTAATTAAATAATTAATTAATTAATAAATGATGATGTCATCAGGAATTTTTCAGAAAATAAAAATACTTTATTTTCTAAAGGTTTTTAGGTGTCTACATTTTGCCCCTCTTTGATGTGATGCCGCAAGTGGCATGGCATCAAAGATAAGAAAATAAGATGTCCAAGGCTAGAGCAAAAGAGGAGAGAATGGACTATGAGATGCCCCCTCAAGAAGGCGGTGGGGAGAGAAAGCAAGGCTCGATGGCTTCTTGAAAAGTACAAGAATTTTGAATGAGCAAGGAAACTTAGATTGGCAAAGAGAAGGGGCTTAATTAGCTCAAACTCTCACTATGGGAGAATGATAAAGGAGAATCAGATGCACAAGAGGAAGCAAGCTTAAGACTTTAGGGAAGGTGGAGGATGAAGGAGTAGAGCGCTATAAAAGGAATCCAGGATGGGGAGATGGATGAGGGGATTATAAAGCTGATGTAATAGGATTTCAAAGAGTCAGATTGGTGGAAGATGGGTTTCAGAGATCCCTAGGACTAGGATTGTGGATCTCGAAAGATGAGGCTTGGTGGATTGATTTGGATTGGTGGATCCCTAAGACTAGGATTGTGGATCCCTAAAGCTAAAGGTGAGGAGTGATTCAAAGAGATACTAATGCATAAGCTGGGGTAGGAGAGATAGATGTTGGATATGGATGGGGGATAATGGAGATGAAGAAAAACCATTGAAGCTTTTTGAGCAGGGGGGATACTTCAAAAAGAAGTACCACCATGTAGTTGAGCACTAGATTTGCTATAGGACTATTGGTTAATTGCCAAGGTTACCAAGAACATCAAGGCCTTTTCACCAACTATCCAAAGGACTGACGAACTAACTCAAAAAAAACATGCAAGGATTTCCCCAGTATCACACATGAATCCCAGAGGAAGCAGTGTGGAAAAGACACTGGGTAACCCACAAGAAGAAAAGAAAACAAGAAAAAGACGTGATCAAGACCTTATGCTCTGATTGCCCCATTTGCAGTATACCATGATACGGAAGATCGTGGCAACCTTGAGGAGGGAACAAGGAGATTTCTTGGAAAAGATATTTCAAAACCCAACAGGGAAGAGTCCAAATCAAAAAAAAGCAAAAATCCAAAAGATAACCATTTGCCAACGAGATGGGTAGGACGAGGTACTAATAGACCAAGATCAGACATGAGGAAAGCTATATCCTGCAAGGACCTATCAGAGAGAACCTAAGCTGATGGATTTGGATGAGTGATGCATCTGGCAAGCTAAACTAAGAAAGATAACACTTTGGTGACAAGAAATCTAGCTAAAGGATGCATTGGAATAGCTAACCAAGATGTGCGATGGGTGCAGGATGTTGATCAAGGATGAACTGACACGAACGCTGGATAGATACAATGGTACTAAGCTGAAGAGGATGTACAAGCTAATCGACCAAGATATGTTACAAATTGATAAAGTGCCACACCACCCTTACCCACTCACAATCAAGAAAGCAACAATAAGGAAACAAAGAGATAACAAAATACTTCCCAACTAATTTTATTAAACTTGAAAATCCAATAGAAATTACAATAACATTTCTCCAAGATCTCTCAAGATCCAATCAAACCCAAGCTAGTCCAGATACACACTCTGGTAGAAACCTCTGAGATCTCAACTTGTGGTCGCAAGCCACCAAGCAACCTCCTTGTTTCTAAACCGCAGTCACTAGCTCTTCTCACAAACTTAATCCAAGATCCAAGTGTAAACTGCCTCACATTCGACGCTCTGTCTACACACTCACAACTCCATCACAATCCTGCTATAAACTGCCTCACATTCGGCGCTCTGTCCACAGACTCAGGAAAACTCACTCTTCACTTCCTCCTTCTCTTTCATACCTTGAAACCTTCCAAGCTTTCCAAGCTTCCACTTCCCAAGCTACTCCTTTAGCTTCCACTTCTCAAGCTTCTCCAAGCTTGTATTAGAAATGCTCATATGCCTTGCTTAAATAGGCACTTACCACCCCATGCATGACTTATCCACAACCTTCTAGAATTCCTCCACAAACTTCTACAACTTCCACAACCTTCTACAACTTCTAAAACTTTCTACAATATTCATAACTTTCTAGAGTTCTACCCACTCACCTCGATAAATGGAATGACAACCATTTATTTTATTTTATTTTTCTATTATGCCACCTATGCACCTCAAAAATAGAAATTACCTTTTCCTTTCTTTTCTCCTTTTTTCCTATTTTCTATTTTAAATTATTTCTCCTCTAATTTTCGTCACTTTCTCTCTCCTCCAGATTTATTTTTTATTTTTTATTTTTTTTCAATAATTTTTCCATGCAAGATGCTCCTACATCAGACTCCCCCGGTAGATAGAAAAGTGTGTCCCACACTTTGATGCCAAAAAGAAAGAAAGATCTACCACCATCTTCATCTTCACCAAAGGTTTCCACCTCAATGGGGACAAGAAAACCAACGTGCAAAACTTCCACATTTGCATCCATATGTCAAACACCAGCATCTCAACCATCCAATCAGAATGCTCACTCCTAAGAACAAACTGAACATAATGCTTCAACAGAAAATTCTTATCCACATCAGCAACTAATGAATTCACACTCGTAGCAACAAATCCCACATCAACAGCCACATGTAGATCTCCATCAACACATGCCAAACTCTCAACACCAGCAAGCTCATTGCTCACAATAAGATGCTCTGCAATACATAACTTACCTCCAACAACAACTGGATCATCCACAACCAAGTGCTTTGCAACATACAAGTCACCACCAACATCAACTAGATCATCCACAACCGAGTGCTCCACAATCTCCTCAACCAATTGATCATGAAAACCAACATCTGTCCCAACATCAACAACATTAGGAATATCTTTAGCAACAACCTCTAGTTGCTCTATAGGTTCTGCATCAAGCTCCACAAATTGATCAGCAAAACCATCCTCTTCCACCTTGACCTTCTTAGCTTTAGCATCCAACCGAGCAAACATCTTAGAAAAATTCCTCTCCACTATATCATGGATTTTTGCAATCATCTTAGGGTCCAATCCTCTTGGAGCCATCTCCCAAGATCTTCATAAACTCTCTGCAACAAATCCTTCCTACACTCCTTGTGACAACCTCAAATTGTTTGCAAGTCAAATCGCAACCTGCCACCTCGCACGAGCAATCAGGAACCACATCACAAGTCTAAGACAACGGATTTGCAATCCACTAGCTCTGATAAACTTCACCCAACCAAGGTCCTGGTACAAACTGCCTCACACTTCGGCGATCTGCTTGTACACTTAGGAACTCCCGCTCTGATACCACTTGATAGAGGGCCACACCACTCTAACAACTCACAACCAATAATGCAACAATATGAAGACAATTTTATTATACCTAAAAATTCAATAGCAATTACAATAACATTTTTCCAAGATCTCTCAAGATCCAATCAAACCCAAGCTAGTCCAAACCCACACTCTGGTAGAAACCTCTGAGATCTCAACTTGTGCTTGCAAGCCACCAAGCAACCTCCTTGTTTCTAAACTGCAGTCACTAGCTCTTCTCACAAACTTAATCCAAGATCCAAGTGTAAACTACCTCACATTCGGTGCTCTATCCACAGACTGAGGAAAAGTCACTCTTCACTTCCTCCTTCTCTTTCACACCTTGAAACCTTTCAAGCTTTCCAAGCTTCCACTTCCCAAGCTACTCCTTGAGCTTCCACTTCTCAAGCTTCTCCAAGCTTGATTTAGAAATGCTCATATGCCTTGCTTAAATAGGCACTTACCACCCCATGCATGACTTATCCACAACCTTCTAGAATTCCTCCACAACCTTCTACAACTTCCACAACCTTCTACAACTTCCAAAAGTTTCTACAATATTCATAACTTTCTAGAATTCTACCCACTCACCTCGATAAATGGAATGACAACCATTTATTTATTTATTTTTTTCTATTATGCCACCTATGCACCTCAAAAATAGAAATCACCTTTTCCTTTGTTTTCTCCTTTTTTCCTATTTTCTATTTTTAATTATTTCTCCTCTAATTTTTGTCACTTTCTCTCTCCTCCAGATTTTTTTTTTTTTTTTTCCAATAATTTTTCCATGCAAGATGCTCCTGCATCACAAATGTACAAGTTTGTTCATGTTTTGGTTTTTGTGAGATGGAAATGTTTGTGAAGGATGGGATGTCTATAATAGGTGATAGGTGGATAGGTAGATGGTTTGCCAAAAGCTTAAGTGAAAATGGGGTTTTGTGTGTGCACGTAATAGTATACAAGCTAGGATACAAGATTATTTACAGGCTGGAATATGCTAAAAACTTTGGACAAGATTCAAATATACAAGGTATGGTACAAGATTTACAAGGTATAATACAAGCTTTGGTACAAGATTTTACAAGTTGAGGTACAAGATTTTACAAGCTGTACAGGAGGTATTTACAAGCTCCATTAGATTTTGGATATTTCGTTGGAACACCAAGGGAACAAGCAGGTGTTTTATGGGATGGTGGGTGAATGGATGAGGGATAGGATAGTGATAGATAATGGATTAGTCTTAGTACACAAGGCACCTGAATTACTAGGTTTTCACCAAGGTACCTATCCAAGGTGCTTGAATTGCCAAGTTTTCAACATTGGACGCTTATTTCTCTTTACTATTTTTTTTTGTATTTTTCAAAAGCTGGGTATACCAAGGATCTTCAAGCATAGAACTTCTTGAGATGAATTATGTTAGTAGGATCATTCAAGAATTCTCCTTCCAGTGTAGATAGCTGATAGGCTTCGGAGCCAAAGGAAGCAGTGACAACATAAGGACCAAGCCATGTAGGTTCAAACTTGCCTTTCTTTTCTCGATCTGCTTGGACTTTCATGTTTTCTTTGAGGACCATGTCACCTGGCTAAAAGTGTCATGGAAGCACCTTCTTGTTGAAATTCCTTTTGAGATGAGTTTGATAAACTGTGAGATGATCATAGGCTTGTTGTTGCTTCTTGTCTAAGAGATCTAGCTGGGTGAGCCGAGCTACTCTGTATTCTTCATATAATATTTGCCCTTGCAAAGATATGCACAAGGAGGGAAGTTCAACCTCTATAGGTAGTACCGCTTTGACACCATAGACTAGGGAGTTTGGAGTTGTGCCTGTGGTTGTACGAAAGGAAGTTCGATAGGCCCATAGGGCTAGATTTATTTGTAGTTGCCAATCACGGCCGGAATCATTGACAACTTTCTTTAGGATTTTAAGGAGGGTTTTGTTAGTTGCCTCTGCCTGGCCGTTACCTTGTGGGAAATATGGGCTAGAAAAGCGGTGATGGATGTGGAGGGAAGTGCATAATTCTTCCATGTTGAGATTTTCAAAGTTACCTTCGTGATCGGTGAAGATGGTGGATGGGATGCCGAATCGGAAAACAATGTGGTACAAGATGAACTTGGAGAGCTGAACTCCTGTAGCTGAGACTAGGGGGATTGCTTCCACCCATTTAGTGAAATAGTCTGTACATGTTATTATCCATTTATGTCCATCAGATGAGAGGGGTGTGATAGTTCCAACTAGATCAAGGCCCCAACAAGCAAAAGGCCAAGGTGGTGCAATAGGTTGTAGACCCTGTGCTGGAGCATGCACAAGATTTGCATGCTGCTAACATGGGAGACACTTTCTAACAAAGTCACACCAGTCTTCTTCAATGGTAGGCCAATAGTAGCCTGCTCTAAGGATTTGTCGTGTGAGGACAATACCACTCATGTGGGCACTGCAAAGTCCAGAGTGTACTTCTTTTAACACCATCATGGCCTCGTTTTGGTCTAAACATCAAGAGAGAGTATTGAGATAATCCTGATGATATAGGGTATTGGCTATGATAACATAGTGGGATGATTTTCAGATGAGCTTTTGGCATTGGGTACGTGTGAGGTGAGGGGATATGATACCATAGTTAAGGTAAGTGTGAATCTCATGGTACCAAGGGGATTGGGGACCAACCAAGATACAAACACAATTTGAATCCTCATTCGCATAGGTGGGTGTGAGGAGCTGCTCGACTAAAAACTCATACTGTGTAGCTGCTTGGGGAATTTCCAAGAGCGAGCCTATAGTAGCCATAGCATCTGTTTCTTTGTCCTATATTCAAGGCACTTTTGTAAACTGAAGCTTTGTAAAATGCTAGGTTAGCTGATCAACTAGCTCTTTGTAGGGTAATAGCTTTTCATCTTTGGTTTGATATTCATTTAGGGTTTTCTTGATGATGAGCTGAGAATCACCAAAGATTTGTAACTCAGTAATGTTCCATTCTGCAGCTATCTTTAATCCTGCTATGAGAGCCTCATATTTAGCTATATTGTTGGTGCTAGGGAATTGTAGCTTAAAAGATTTTGGAATGTAATCTCCTTGAGGTGTGACCAACAATATTCCTACCCTTGATCCATGAGATGTGTATGAGCCATCAAAATAAAGTTTCTAGGGGGTTGTTCTTCAATTACACAGATATGCTCATCTAGAAATTCTGTGATCAACAGATAAGCATCTATTAGAGGTGCATCAGCTAGGTGATCTACTATAGCTTACCCTTTGATTGCATTTTTGTCCACATATTGGATGTCAAATTCGCTAAGAAGCATAACCCATTTGGCCAAACGGCCTCTAAGTGTTGTTCTGGAGAGCATATACTTGAGAGAGTCAATCTTGGAGACTAGTTGGATGGTATGACTTAGCATGTAATGGTGAAGCTTTTGAGTTGAGAAAACAACTGCCAAACAAGCTTTTTCCATAGGAGTGTAATTGAGTTCATAACCAACTAGGGTTCTACTGATGTAGTAGATGGCTCTCTCTCTGCTGTAGTCATCGAGCTGTGCTAGAAGTGCCCTTAGAGCAGTAGGTGTTGCTGATATGTACAAAATAAGGGGATGACAAGGAACTGGTGGAACCAAGATAGGGGGATTGATGAGATACTGCTTGAGATGGTCGAAGCTGTGCTGACATAAAGGATCCCACTTGAAGTTCTCATCCTTCTTTAGTAAATGTGAAAATGGTGTACACTTATCTACAAGTTGGGAGATGAAACACTGAACAGATTGAAGCTTTTCCTGAAGAGAACGAAGTTGTCGTAGTGTTTGGGGAGGAGACATGTCTAAGATAGCATTGACCTTCTTGGGGTCGATCTCTATACCTCATTTAGAAACTAGAAAGCCTAGAAGCTTGCCAGATGTGACCCCAAAGACACATTTCTTGGGATTTAGCATGAGATGATATTTGGCTAACCTATCAAAGACTTTCTCCAAGTTAGCAAGATGATCCATGAAGGTATGAGACTTGACCAAGATATCATCCACATAATCCTCCAAAATGCTATGGATGAGATCATGAAAAATGGCTGTCATAGCTCTTTGATAGGTAGCCCCAGCATTCTTTAGGCCAAAAGGCATCATGTTGTAGCAAAAGGTTCCCCAAGGGGTAGTGAATGATGTCTTATGCTGATCCTC
The DNA here is from genome assembly GCA_028749045.1 of Cupressus sempervirens. NCBI lineage: Eukaryota > Viridiplantae > Streptophyta > Pinopsida > Cupressales > Cupressaceae > Cupressus > Cupressus sempervirens. Next base: position 893,945,639 of record CM053785.1, read on the forward strand.
TTCTGCAATCTTGATTTGATTATACCCAGAAAATCCATCCATGAGAGACCAAATTTCATGTCCAACTATAAGATCTACAATCATATCTATGTTGGGCAAGGGAAAATCATCTTTTGGACAAGCTTTGTTAAAATCTCTAAAATCAGTGTAGATTTTGGTGTCACCAGAAGGCTTAGTGACGGGTTTTGGAGATCCACTCTGGATAGTCAATAGGTCGGATAACCTTAGCAGCTAACATTCTTTCTAACTTAGCTTTGACCAGTAATGCCACCTTGGGGTGCATTTTTCTAAGCTTTTGTCTAACAGGCTTGATCTGTGGATTGACTGCAAGATGATGAACTACAAACTTTGGATAAGGCCCTGGCATGTCCTGATATGACCATGCAAATCAGCCAATTTTCTCTCTTAAGACCTCAAAGAAGAGATCAGCTTGGTCTTGTGATAGGGATGCAACAATGTGAACAAGCCTAGGGATCTCTGAAGAACAAATGTTGACTTCCCTAGTATCCTCAATTAGAATAGAAGATATCTCTGGTTGATTATCTTGAGGAGGTAATGCTAAATCCTCATGTTTTGCTTGTGGCTCTGGATGTTCTTGCCGAGGGGTTCTCTTCGCTGCCTTAGCTAGTCTCGGATTCACCTTAGTTCCAGTTTTGGGTGTATCGAAACTACGTTGGGGATTTTTTCCAAAATACCCCTTGGGATCTAGCTTGTAGATATAGGTAGAATTTGGCTTTGTTTTCTTGTTAGGTGTTTCAACTCCCATGAATCTTAGAAGCACTTCCTCTGATGTGAACTCATCAATGTGTATGACACTCGGTTGGTCCCAATCTATGAGTTATGGATGGGCGAGTGGTAGGTCAATGAGGTGGATGGATAGTTCTTGGAGAACAGAGTCTCCGAGGGAGATTTGGTCTAGGATATCGTCGTAGGCTCTCTTTTCAACTTCCTCAGGAATGTCTTCAATTTCAACAAGGTCACGGTGAATGTTCAAAAAAGTGTTACCATCCGTATTGGTGCCCTCAGTTGTGGGTATGCCAAAGCCAAGACTTGACTTCAATTCCCACTTGTGTGTGTCGATGGGGCACTGCATGCCTCTTTCTTCTGGTCCTAGACCACCACCTTGATAGTTCCATTTGTTAGTGATGAGCTTATGTTCTTAGGGATACTTCTGGCTAAAGTGATCAAGGCGTGCCTGATTCCTTTGAGGTGCATCCTTATGTAACCAATTGTTGATATCTGGAGTGAGCTCCTCGTGAAGAGGGATTTTCGAGGATACAAAGGTTGTTGGGCCAAACTATTTGTATCGAGGAGGTGAAATCTCTTTAGCTTTGTGATATGTCGATTGTCCATGGGCCTTTGGATCAAGTGGGAGTGCCCCGACAACAAATGCATCCGACAGACTATACTCTCCACAACCTTTGTTATTGATCTTCATGGTAGATAGGGTAGAGGCGAGGATGGTTTATGGGTCATTATAAGTGTGGGATGAGTTGGCGATGGATGTGCCGATATCAATTCCAAGGCAATGGTTTGTATATGAAGCTTCAACCGCATTGTAGTAAGCAAAGGGTTCTGGATCGGCATGGATGGTTACCTCAGTGCCTTGATGCAAAAATTTGACACACTGATGGTAAGTGGATGGAACGGCTTTCATGGCATGAATCCATGGGCAACTAAGGAGGATGTTGAATGGTAGGTTTAGATCAATAACATGGTAGAGTGTTTCTTGGATGATTGGCCCAACCTTGATTGGCAGCAAAATAGTTCCTTCTGTGGTTCTTTCCAAGTTTTCATAAGCTTTGATGGTGATAACATCACTGATGATATCTACCTTAGTATACCCAGCTTGTTTTATGAATTTTAGGGTGCAAATATTCAAGGCTGATCCATTATCTATCATTACTCTTTTCATGGCAAAATTGGATACCATGATAGCTATAAAGGGTGTGATCTGGCTTGACCACGAGTATGTCGCTAGGTTTGAATGATAGGGCACATGAGGATGAAAGGTGTCCAACAAGATTATGAAAATCAGTAGCATTGATATCAGAAGGGACACGAGATTCTACGAGAGCACTGTCAAGGATGTTCTTGTACACAGGACTAGTGCGAAGAAGGTCTAAAATGGAGATTTGGGCTGGCATGTTCCCAAGGTGTTCCAAGATATTGTACTGGCTTTTTGATGGAGTTGATGGTGTTGGTGAAATGGGTGGGCCTATGATGTTAAATCAGGCTCTTCGAGTGGTGACTGCACACTCATTGTTTGATCCTTGGATATTGATAACATTGACAAAAGGCTCTTTCTCAGATATACAACCTATAAGGCTACCATAGTCTATATAGGATGAAGTGTGGTCATTGTTCTTCCCATGCTGTTGGTTTGGCTAACGGTTGTTGGTGTTGTTGTTGTTGGTTTGGATAGGTGCTTTTCCAGGATTTTGATTGTTGTGAGGAGGAAAAGCATTTTGATAGATCTGTAAGTCTACATTGGGAGAGGTTTGGGCACCAACAATGATTTCCTTCCGATCAATGAGGTCCTGCACATAGTCTTTCAGTTTCATGCATCTAAGGGTAGTGTGACCTTTTACCCTATGAAATTTGCAGTACTCATTGTCTTTGTACCATGCAGCTTTGGATTGGCTTGGGTCAATTTCCTGGGTAGGAGGAAATTTGATGAGGTTTTCCTTGACTAATTTCTCAAAAATGACATCCAATGACTCACCAAGGGGTGTATAGTTTCTAGGTGTAGGTTGGAATTTGGGCTTTTGTCCTACAGCTACATTGATGGCATTAGCTTGATTTCTAGACCCTTGAAAGTTTGCTCTTGGATTGTGGTTTTGATAGCTGTGGTTATTCTGTTGTTGGTAGTTGATAGCTTGCTAATTTTTTGGTTGATAGGGTGGGTTGGACTAGTTGTGAGAAGGACCAACAATATTCACATGTCTGGTGTTAGTGACGCCATCTGTTGCAACATGCTTGTTTTTATTCCAATACCTAGACTTGTCATTGGAATGTGATTGATTTTGGTTGGCTTCCTTGTAAATCTTGACCATGCCATCTTTAATGAGTCCTTGCTCAAGGATCATTCCTTTCTCTTTGATATCTTTGTAGGTTTGCAAACAGTTCATGGTCATGTGGTGAGCCAAGCTAGGATGGGCATTATCAATAAACATTTTCACGAAATGGCACTCTGGCAAGGTGCAAGATATGTGGGTGGTAAGGGTTTGCCATCTTTGCAGATATTCGAGAAGGCTTTCTCCACCTTTTTTCTTGGTGTGGACAAGATCAACTACTGATAGCTCTGTTTCAACAAGATAGGCATATTGGGCTACAAATGCCTCAGATAATTCAGCAATTTTTTTAATTGTGCCATAGGGGATTCTATAAAACCATTCAAGAGTTGGTCCGGCCAAGCTTTTGGGAAAGAGATGCAAGAGGAAGACGTCATCGTATGCCACTTCTTGGCAGTGCATGTAAAATTCTTTGATATGTGTGACAGGGTCTCCTTTTCCTCTAAATTTGTCAAATTTGGGTGTCTCAAAATGCTTGGGGAATGGTGTCATGGTAATGGCTCTGTAAAATGGGTAAGGGCACACATTCTCAAACTTGAAAGTTTTTGGATCATTTCCCTCTTGGATGTTCTTCAAAGCTGTTTTCATGGCTTCCCATTCTGAATTAATGGGTGATGGCTGGGGTGCCTCCAATGTAGGAGTGCCTTGAGGTAGGTATGCACTAGATGGGGCCACTGAATATGGATGGCTATAAGAGATTTTCTGATAGGGATTGTACATTGTTTGGGCAGCTGCATGGTGGATGACAGTTTGCTGAGGGGGAGGTGGCACATAGTGATGCATGTACTGTGAGGCTTGTTGTTGATATGGGATTTGAGGTTGGGATTGAGGAACATAAGCTGGCTGTGGGATAAATGAATTGCTTTGTGGAGGTAAGGTATAAGATGGTTGTGAAGCTTGGGGAAAGGATCGGGGGGCTTGTGGGGTTTGACCAAGGTATGTGGGCTGCGCCCCCATTTGGGATGGTACCTGCATATAATTGGTGGTTGGCTAGATTGGTGGGTTACCTCCTAGAAGTGGCATTGAAAAGTAGTTGGTAATAGGAGGTAATGGATTAGTTGGTGGTGGAGGTGGTGGGAATTGAAAGCTAGGAAATGGAATTGATGGGGTTTGATAGCTTGGTGGCTGGATCTGAAAGCTTGGTAGAGTGGTGGCGGGAGCTTGGGTCACTTGAGAGCTAGGCAGAACATTGGTAGTAGCTTGTGGATTTGTGGTTGATGGCACTGAGCTCCCAAGACCTAATGGAAATGATGGGATTGTGCTTTGGGCTGTGGTGAACAAGCTAGGGGTGATGAAAGGTTGATTACTTGGCCCCATGGGAGGCATCCCTGTTGTATATTGCTAAGGTTGGCCAAAGATGCTATCACTGATTTGGGAGATGGGTGGATTTGGAAGGCTGGGTTGGGGAGCAGCAACAACAATAATGAAGGGCATGAATGGTGAGGTGTTTTGGGTAAAGGGGGTTTGGAGCGGAGAGGTATGAACCAAGGATGGAGTGGTGGTGGCTGGGTTGGCTTGTGGCATGGAGATTTCAACTTGGGTGGATGATGGTATGTTTGGGTTTGTTAGATCATATGGATTGGCTGGAGGCTCTTCTTTTGGCATATATTGAGGATAATTTGGATCATAAGAGCCTATGGGTGGTGGCAGCTACCCAAACAACGGGTGAGATGGATCTAATAATGGAGGGGGTCTTCCAAAGTCAAAGGTTCCTACATTGTCCCTTCGAAAATGCCATGATTGTCTCTTTGTTCTTGTCTATAATGGTGTTTACCAATACTGCATTTCCTGGTTGGTTCATGAAAGCTTCAATGTTAGTAGATGATGGCATAGCTTTCTCTGGGCTGAAGGATGGCTAAGTGCTCAAGGAGGGTGAGACTGTTCGATCCAAATGATAGGGCTCCATTATTTATTTCTTCTTGCCTAAGCGAGTGATGGGTGGCATGAAAAATGCTCCTAGGGATGAGATGCAACAAATGCTGGTGGATGCAAAAGGGAGGAAGGATTTTCTATGCAAATGATTTCCTAGATTGAGGCAAAGCTATATAAAAAAACTTAAGGAGGATTGGGTTGGGGATTCTAACTTCAAAGATATGTTTCCAAAGCACAAAAGGTCTACTTTCCTATGTGCAAGCTTGGTGGTGATTGTGTCAACTTAAGGTTAGACTGATGATCCTTTAGGAAGAACACGGGATTGACCACTTGTGGATCCCAACCTTTAGCTCAAGGTGATGAGGGATAACAAGTGGCAAAGTTAGATTACCCTAGACAAAGCTTTGTCAAAGGGATAACCTTGGTGAGATTGGTGGTTTTGAAAGATTTTAGGAATGGCAAACTTTTAGCAAGGTGACAGCAATTTTTGAAGGCTTGGATGTGAAGATTTTGGATTGCTGGCTAGATGGTTTGGTCCTAAATGAGATGGATGAGGTAATAATGCTTAAGGGGATAACCTAAGATGGCTGACTTTTCTACAAAGATGACTCTAAGGTGAAGCTTATCCAAGAAGGTGTGGAGAAACAAGGGTGTCTAATCATAGAAATCATGCCTAGTTGGTAAGGCATAAGCACGATTAACTCCTGGATGTTGGCTAAATTTGATGGTGTGCTCTAACCAGGCCTCTTGAAGTGCTTCCTTGATAGCTTTATCCTCTGCTTTGTGAAGTTTGGCGATTCAAGGACTTGGTGTTAATTCCTTTCTCTTGACTGAAAGTTCTTGGTATGCCTGAGATGGTTTGAGTTTAACTTTGTGGAACTTCTGTTTGGGTTTGGGTTTCTCTGACATCAATTCTTGAATCTGCTTGGCTTTGAGAGACCTCGGTTATTTTGCTTCAACTTGTTCAACTTTTGGAATAGGCAGTGACTACGCTAAGTGTACCCTAAGCTAGGATTGACCAAGTTTGGCAAACATTCATTCAACAAATAAAAAAGCAAGCAATAGATAGGAACAACCAGATAGAAGTTTTTGATTCTCAGAATGTGATACTTGCGCTGAGGAGTGTGTATGTTTTACAAATGTTTTGATCAATCACTTCAAACACATTAACACTTTAGATGGTTGTCTACAAGGCTGACAGTTGTTTTAGCTAGGGAGTCCTCGATATACCCAAAGGTACGTGAGGCCCAAATCCGTAGATGAAACCAACAAGATGTCACACAATCGAGAGGAGCGATAACCCACTTCTCCTCTTTCACTTCTCAAGGGTATAAAATTCCTTGAGGCTTAGCTCGAGTGACAAAAATCTTGATTCCAAGAGAGGTGTCTTTCGATTCACCTCTCGATTCTTATACTCTGCCAGAATGCTGGAGTTGAGGTCATCCAAGGGGTGATGAAATCCCCAAGCAAGCCTCCTAAAAAGAAACAAGGTTTTGGATCCTAATCTTATGCACCCAAGATGGCCTCAAAAGACAACAAGGGGTGAGAAGACTTGGATGACCTCGGGGTAAAAAAAAACACACTTGTTCTTTTACCAACTGACTCTTATGTGTGCTAATCTAGACTTTGCAAGCACTCATGTTTAAGAGACAATGTTCAATTCCAACTTGAAGCGCCAACAAAAGTAAATCGATTGAAGAATGCAAAAAAGAAGAAGAGTTAGGGTCAACAAAATCAAACTCGTGCGCCCAGAGGCCCTCCACATCAAGTATCTATTAATTTCCTTTAAATCATTCAAGAGTTGGTGTGATTTTGTTTTAAGCCCAAAGCAAAGATGTGTGAGACTTGATTTGTCAAGCGCGCGCTTGGAGGCCCTCCACGTCAATAGTTGTTCAATTTTAGTGCCCAAACTTGAAGTGTGATCGATTTAATCTAGAGTTTTGGTCATTTAAATTTTTTGATAAAGTTAAAGCAAATGTTCAAAGATCAAGTGAGTGAGTTAGATTGTGGAACATTTAACACCTTTTTCAAGTAGACCCATCCTCATAAATGGCGCTGAGATTGCAACCAATGGTTGAATTGATGGGTGATTAGAAAAGAGGTGAGTCCAAGGAACTACTCAAATTGATTTTCGCAAATTTGTATTTAACTTAACAAAGTTTCTTAAATGTTCAAAAATCAAACTTTACCTAAAGTGCATGTGGAAAAGAGATTTGTTTTGTTCAATTTTAGAAGCTCTAAATGAAGTGTTTGATATTGCAATGGTTAATTGATCCTTGGCATTCAAGATTGGATTTATTGTTTTAATCATGCATCCAAGGAAAATTTGATTTTAATCCATGGCATTCAAGAGTGTGTTTAGCAACATGCATTCAAAGACAAGTGATTAAACATTGAAATTTTTTCCTTTGAGCATTCAAGATTGAGATTTTGTGTGTTGTTTTAAGAACTTTGAAGTGCTTTGTTTTAACCTTTAGATCATTCAAGATTGTTTTTGGACTCAAAAGTGAAAATGACTCTTTGGACTTTTCTTTTCATTCAAGATTTTGTGTTCTAGTTTGCATGTTTTAAGCCCAAAAATGATATTCCTATATTGTTTTGATGTATGAAAAACCTAAAAAACATTCAAGATTTTGCAACAAGACATGTGTTTGGAACAAATAACAAAGCTTTTAGGACAATTTTGGCAAACATTTAGGACTCTTAGTTTTCATGAGATTTTTAAAAGAACTTTAAAATATTTGCAAATGAGGTTCATTTTATCCTTGATTGATGCTTTGAGTTTGATTTAGATTTTAGTGTGCACTTAGTGTTGATTTTGAACCTTTTGAAATGAAAACTTGAAGTTCTTTTTAAATTTTCAAAAATGAAGTGTTCCTAACTTTGAATGAATGCATCTAAAACCTTGATGTTGCAAGGACGCAAATGATTGGATTGGTTTAGTTTCACTTGTTAAAAGGCTTTTTTTTTTTTGCAAATTTTTAGTTTTTAATGGATTTAAGTATGATTTAGGGGTTCATTTTAAGCACTAAAAAGAAGTGTGTATGATTTTGCTTCCTAAAAAAAAATTTAAAATGGCCAAGATCTCTCACAAGAAGAAGAAGAAGAAGTAGATGGAATAAGAAGAATATAGACAAGAAGAGGAAGAAGAATTTCATGTGCTTTGTCCACCTATAAGCTTGAAAAATCTGCAAACACTATGAGATAGACTATGAGTTCCTTTGTCTTCTTCATGCTCATGTGGACCTACACAACCAATTTATACAATCCTATCAATCACAAAAACAAGCAAAATTAGCCAAAATTAGCAAATGACATACAAAACTTGACTAAAAAAGCTAATGAAGATGACCCATGTGGGGTCCCACCGGGCGTGCCAAAATGTATATGAGCAATGTTAGTATGCTAATAGAAACCAAATTTAAATAAAGCTTCTACAAACTAAACAAAATTCATAAACTTCAAGATAGACTAAGATGAGCTCTCAATTGAGAATATGAGCCATTAATGGACTCTCTCAATAAGAATCTCTCTTGTTGAGTGGCTTTGTCTAAATAGATAGGATGTATGCTCAAGCTTATGCTTCAAAAAGGGCTTCAAATGGAGTTGGAATTTGGGTGTGAGTGTATGGTTTTGATGTAAAATGACTTCTTAAAATGGCATTATGACTTTACTTCATGGATTGTGTTATTTTGCAAAAGGGAAAGATCCAATTTATAGGCAAGAGGCTTGAGGGATTGAGGGCTAAGATGCAAGGATAGGAAAAAGCTCATGGAGGGCTCAGATTGCATGAGAGGAGAGCACATGGATTGTGCTTCCTTACAACCAATCAGGGAATGACACATATCACAGGGTGAGAGGATGGAGGAAAGGGGGAGGATGAGTCAACAAAGGAGGCTCAAGGGATAAAGTCTTCATAAAGACCCTCATAATGGCTTGTAAGAGCAATAAAAGGGCTTGGAAGAGTCATTTATGGCCTAGTGGGCTTCATAAAGTTTTATGGTTGAGATATTTTGAGGGAGATGAGAGCAATTTCAACTTGGGCCTGATTAGGAGGGTTTTAAGCTTGCTTAGGATTGTGAAAATGATTAGAGGATGGATTAAGATGGTTTAGGATTAGCTTAGGGATAGGCAAGTGGATGGCATTTAATGAGGGTGGGTGAAGGAGGAGATATTTGTTAACTTTGGCTTCGGTTAGTAAGTTTTAACCCATGTTTAGGGAATGTGACAAGGTTAGGAGGGGATTAGGATCAGGTTTAAAGACATCTTGTAGAAGAGTCTAGACTTTGGATGAGGATAAAGACTTTCTAGAATAGTCTAGAACTTTCTAGGATGAGGATGAAGACTTTCTAGAAGAGTTTAGAACTTCTTAGGATGAGGATAAATTAGACTTTTAGGAAATAAATAAAGTTTTATTTATTTCAAGGGTTTGGGTTGAGGAGATATTTATTGAAACTTTTTTAATAAACATGAAGATTAATATTTAATCTTAATTAAATATCTTGACTTGGGATTAGGGGTAGGAAATGATGGGATTAGCCTTTAATCAAAATTAAAGAAGGATTAGAAGATTTTGGAAGAGGTTAGTGCTCTTAAGGAAATTGGCCAAGTTTTGGGCAAAAAATAAAAATTTTAATTTATTTTTGGTTTTTTGGTCAATTTATTAATTAAATAATTAATAAATAAAGAAATAATGTTTAAATAAGATTTAAACATTTTTGGGAGGGATTCCTTAATTAAATATTTTTAATTAAGATAAAGCGATTTAATGGCTTAAAAATAAATTAATTAATTAAATAATTAATTAATTAATAAATGATGATGTCATCGAGAATTTTTCAGAAAATAAAAATACTTTATTTTCCAAAGGTTTTTAGGTGTCTACAAGTTATACTGCCATCTGGGATCTAGGTTGAATATTGCAATTTCATGAATGTAACCATACAAAATTTCTATAGTTAAATTATATATAGAGTGATTTGTGATAATTTTTATGGGGTTAGGATTCCTTGAATTTGTCTTAATATTAACAGGGATTTTAACTTCATTGGTCATAATAAAATTTCCTTCAAAACCTTTTGTTTGGCCTATTAAATCTCCTATTCTCATAAGGATGCTACTATGCATTAATTCTACTAGGCATTTTTTTATTGGAAATCCAAGTGGGGATCAAATCCTGTTTGACTATATTATAACTAAAGTTAGGGGACCACTTAAAGAATTTGAAACATAACCCATCAAGAGAGAACCATGGGGTATTTAGAATATCCTCCTTGGTTTCCTTCACATTCTTAATAACATAAATCTATGGAAAGGATAGTGATACTTACATGTTGAATAAGATCTTTGTGGAGCCACTATGCAAATTTGGAGTAAGCTATTAATGGACCACACCAAAAGGCATACCATCCCAAAATGAGACATCGATGTGAGTTAACTTTGGTAAAGCAGTCACTGAGGATGCCCTGAGTAAATGTATCATCTTCATTATTAGGGTTTTGTTCTGACATAGGAATTCCTCCATTTCGCTCCTCCTATGGAGAATCCTACATGGTGTTGTTTGGTTTTGAAGATCTGCCTTTGGGATTAGGTGATTTTACTAATTGCGGTATTGGGTCGGTTGTATCATTTTTTAATATCTCTTTACCTCTTCTTCCAACTCTTACCCATCAGTAATTCTATGAATGATGAATAGGTTGATCCTTTGACTATTTTTGGTTTGATCCAAGGAAGAGCTTCTTCAAATCTTTGTTATACTTCTATCATAAGAATTTACATTTTTCATCATGGAGTGATGCCAAAACTTCAAAACTATTAAAATTCTTGATTCAGGATGGATTTTCTTGTTTGCAATTTTGTGAAGTGTGTTGCCCCACTTTTCGTCCTACACCCATGCTATCAAAGTGGAAGATTTTAAAAATTTTAATGTCTCAGTCAAGTTTGGTCTTGTTTGAGTCTAAGTCTAAGTCCTCCCTAAAATAAGCTATCTTTGTTGGGTTTCCTTGCCATTGCCTTCTTGCTCTAAGCCAGGTGGGTTTTTTTTAAAAGTCTCTTCATATTGGGTAGGTTATAGATCCCAACCCGGTGAAGATAATGTGTTCCTATTGATGATCTTTTTTAGCAGAAGGATGATTGGGAATTATAGTTACCAGGCATTCATAAGAAATCAAAGAAGATTCTTCATATAGATGATGCAGTGACAGAGATGCTGTGAGGAGTTATTCTTGAGATCCTTCAATGGCATTGGATCTAAGTATGGTGATTGACAGGCTGAGCAGAATGAGCTATGAGACATGGAAGTCATGTTACTTTGTTGAACAATTTACTGCTAATGTAATAAAAATAGTAACAATTCAGTGCTGTTGCAACTTTGTTGAACTTGTCCCTAATTGAGAATAATCAAAAGATGATTCCTACTGTAGGGGCTATTAATTCACTTCTATATGTGCTTAAGATTGGAAGCTCTCAGGCTAGAGAAAATGTTGCTGCAACTTTGTATAGTATCTCAGCTATGGAAGTCCAATGTTTAAGTCTGATATAAAGGAGGTAAAAGTCTCAATCGCCATTCACACATGAATCAACACCAAGTTCTGTTTGGGGAATTGAAAACAGAGCATGGAGGTTGCGACATTGGATGAACCCTCAGATAATGTCCGCGGGTTGATAAGGAACAATGTAAGCCACCAATGGAGTAATGAACCCAAGCCCAAGCTTCATAGCAGCCTGAGGTTGTATTGCCTGACTATAGCTGACTTCGTGAACTATCAAGTGCGAATAGTTCAGAGCATTTAAATTAAGAGACAATGCGTATTAAAAGAGACTTATATTGCGTGCATGTGGAAAACATGCAAAGGTCACTCCTTGTGCGTATTGAAGGTGGCTTGATATTAATAACTCTATGAAATTAACTCTAGGCACTATCATTGTAACATCAGTATTGAAAATAAAAAGAGACCCTGAGACCTTCATACTGATTCCCAGTTAGAAGCTTCACACCAGTTCCGAACACCAACATAGATGTATTGATTACAATCCATATACTAGTCCAACAATTGAAGTTGGAAATGATCGAATTTAGAAGATTTAAAAAGAGAATCTGAAAAGACAGATAAGAAAAGGAGAATTAGAAAGAAACAATTATGAAACCAAAGGTCGCCATGGGAGAACTGAAAGGTTGTGAAGGAGAATTAGAAAGAAACAGTTATGAAACCAAAGGTCACCATGGGAGAACCGAAAGGTTGTGAAGGAGATTATTTATTGTCATGTTTTTCCAGGAATGGAGGGGGGAAAATTTTGGCATAAAGGGGTTGCAGAGACAATCATACTGGATGCCATTTCTTTACTGTCCATGTGCTTCCTTTTCTGCATACAGTCAGAGAGCTGGAGTAGAGGAGAGGGCACTTTTAATTTTTGCACTTTCATTCATACATCAAAGATTGGTATTCAGTTTTTGTAACAGATTTGGCTATAGATTGCAAGAAAATATAATCAAAGTATTGTTTTTGTTGTGTTTAAAACAAGGAAAGTTTTGTTATGAATCAGAGTATTTGGGCATCACTTTTTGATTACTTTCAATCAGAGTATTGCTATGGTCAGTTTTGAGCACTTTCTTGCATTCTTAGTCAAGTGGTGATTGGGTGGTAGATTAGAGTACTGTCATCTGATCCTGTTGCAAAGATTTGGATATTTAATCTTCATTTTAATCTCATATCATTACATTTGCATAACTAACAGCATTCTTGCAATACCAATGTCGAGAAGTCATAGGATGTATGAGTTCTCATAGTTGGCTAAGGTTTAGAATCTAAAATTTGCCTGAGTTAGTCCTATATAGGATTAGCTTGGTTTTCCTCTTTTGCTCTCGAGTTAAGAGCATACCCTATGTTAGTTTTAGGATCAAAACATAATTCATTGCATATCATTCCATAAGGGAGCTATACCTACCAATTCAGAGAAAAGCCAATAATCAAAGAGTGGCTTTTCAACTGTTGTAACTAGATATTGTTCATGATTTGGGCATTAAGAGTCATACTCATAAGAAGCAAGAAAGGATAAATCTGTTTACCAACAAACTGTAAGGGTTTTTGGAGATTAAAAATATTTTTTTCATAGAGTGACGAATGTCAGAGTTTTTAGTCTACTTTTTTGTCAATGGTTGTTGAAGATCGCTTTCCATGTGAGCGATCCTCAAGCTATAGAAAAAGCTTGATATCATCCACAAGAATATTGTTATATTCTTCTATTTATTTAATAAAATATATATTTCCTTTTGTATTTAAATTTTATTTAAATACTATCTTTAATATATTAAATTAATTTGAATATATCATCCCTATAAGCATACAGCCAGGCATGGAACAAGAATTTGGCAAATGAAGAAGAAATTGCAGCAGGAATGAATGGAATTTGATATGTAGCACGAATTTGCTATGGGAAGAGGTAGTAGCAGCTACATCCTGCAATGCTTTGAATGTAGTTTCTACCTAATTCTAGGCTGGCCAAGGGGTTGCATCTTGGTCAAACTCAAGATAGATAGGTAGTTTTAAGCATTTTAGTGAACGAATCCCTAGCCAAGTGTCCATATTCACAATCCAAACATTTAAATTGTGGCCATCTAAATCTTCTAATAAATAGTAGCGCCTCTGATGATCAGCGACAAATTGAAGTGTGTAAAGGTTATTTGGATGGGATAACTCAAGTGTATATTACGGGCATTTCACTTCTCACTAGCCACACTTTTCTCTTGAGGAGATAAATCATATTCTACTCAAATGGTACAAGCAACAGAAAACCCTCATTTTATCCTCGTGGGCAGAAGGCCGGGAGTTTTCAAAGCTGATGTAAGCAACCAAACGCCCAACAATTTCTAAAATGCAAGTTTCCTTGAACGTATCCTCATAATCTTTAAATAGGACTTGAATAAGATTACTAACATATCCCAATGTTCAGTCCAAAAGAAAATCTTTAAATAGGACATACTTTTATCTATTACAATGATTGCACACAATGCTGAGTCTTCTCTTCCGAAAGCCCCCTTGAAAATCTATGCCCTCATGTGAGCGAAATGCTGGAAGTGAAGGAGTTGAAGTGCCCTTGGATTGATGTAGGCGGAACCATATGAAATTTCTGGAGAAACCATTAACTCACACTTCTCGCGAATACCCTGGAACCCTCAACACCAAATGAAATGTGATATATTTTTGCCCCCCTTTTTTTTTTTTTTTATGCTGCGGTGTGCATCGCAATTATTGGTCGCAATGGGCATGTTATAAAAAAAAAAAAAAAAAAAAATTTCTTTATAAATCGACCAACCAACCCATTTAAAATACTTAGTCAAGAATTTTTGGTCCAAAATTAGGGTAAAATGCACTAATGATGGCATCTACCTTGGGGATTAAAAGAAGATAACATTAACATTAAATTGACATTTTGACAAGTTTCAAGAAAAGTTAAATAATGGAATTTTTTTGTTTAGACAACATTAATCTAACCACTTGACTTATTTTATATTTTCATTATTGTTTATGTTTTCAATGAACATAATTTTAAACTAATATTAAAATTTAGATATCAATATGTAAATTCTTAATAGGTTAAAAAAAGAATCTATAAGAATCAATCATTGGACAATAAGAATTGTTTTATAGTTTCATTATTATTATGTCTTTAAATAAAATAATTCATGATAACATTAACATTTAGACAATAATTTAAAAATTATCAATAATAGTTAAAGAAATACATACAAGACAACAAGAAATACCTAACCACTTATCGTATATTCTCATTATTCTTATGACTTCATATAAAATAAAACATTCAGATAAGAATTGGAAAGTTTTCATTAATTTAAAAAAAAAAATGAATATAACCGAAGTTAGACCCAAAAAAAATCAATTAAAAATATTCTCATCTTTAAACATTTGTGTCCAAATAAAACAAGTAACTCTAAATTGACGTCTCCAGATTTGGGAGAGATGTATTGAATCCTAATTCTATATCCTAAGTTTTTACATATGCCGAGTACTTTTGGAGTCATAGCAGAAACAAGCCGGACCTAGTGAGCTCCAGTGGCAAGCTCCCCTATGGGCCGCCTCATACATTTTACATACATTATGACATTCATAAGAAATTAAGCATGGCCCTGTAAAAGTAGTGCTGAATCTACCACAACTATCATCTGTTTCATTCTCTTGTAATCCTGTACATAAAAACACAATAATCAATAAGTATTCTATGCAGAAATCTATCAAATTAAGGTTGGTTCTTGAGGAAGAAAAATGAAAAGAAAATTTCGAATAGAAAGAATGAATTTTAGATGATTGTTTTGTATGCACTATATTGGTCTATAATACAGATTTAAACCTTATATCTCTAATGGATTAATGGATACTAGATCAATGTTGTTTCTGAGTTAATTTCTGTTCAATAGTAATTTGGCAAGAAAGAAAGAACTATAAATAGTAGGTCAATTCTAGCTATAAAATTCTATATCATATTTTATGATCTATTGTCAAAATAATAAACAACATTGATCTACAATATAGATTATAAGAATCTTATATGTTAAAAAAGGAAATAACAGATCAATGTTTTTATTTAAGAAGAGAGAAAAAGGGTCTTGAATTCAAACCCAAAAAAAAACAATCATTAGATAACAATGCAAAGAGCCATTACAGCGAATCAAGCGACAACCATTACAATCCAATGCAAGACCTAACAAAATCATCGAAAACAGCAATTATTCAAAGTAAGATAACTACTAAAACTAAAACACAAAATATTTAACCAATGTAACATGCAGCTACTGATAATATCAACAGAGTAACTACATAAACAAAACCTATAAATATCACCCTTGTTTCAAGTAAATCAATGCAATTTCTGAACTAAATTGTATTTAACTATAACATTCAAAAAAATAAAACTCAATATTGACTGCTCAATTAGTATAACATTTGAAACCATATTCTATAATCTATCATTAAAAAATAATAAACCACAATAATCTCCATCATAAGTTCAATTTTTTTATATCTTTAAGAGAATGAACATACCAAAAACAAAGACGGCTAGCAGCAACACAAGTAGCATAGACACATTCAGAGCCTTGTTCATCTTGTCTGCAACTCCAAATCTCCAGATGTAATCCATTCACTTTATAACTGTTCATTAAAAGATTCAATAAAGAAGCGCTGTGGATGAAAGATTCAATATATTGTCTGGTATATATGGCCAAGTTGGCAATAAACAAGAGAACGTTATCCAAATTTGGACGTCAATTTTCTCGTGGCTATCGCCTGTTTTTAATCCAAATTTGGACGTTAATTTTCTCGTGGCTATGGCCTGTTTTTTATTGACCAACGTGTCTTAGAAGTTGGGCAATATATATAAATTTGAGTTGATTGAATGTTCTTCCATGAAACTCTTACTGGATTTTTTAATTTTTTCTGATAAGAAGAACAACGACCAATCTGAAATATATTATAAACAAACTTTCGTTTCTATCTTTTGAATTCCAACCTAGAAAAATAAAAAATAAAATAAAATCATTTTACGTATATTTAGATAAAAATCAATAGAATGGAATAATATTTTGTAAATAAAATAGAACTGGTATGTCTATATTTATAAAAATCTATATAATATAAATTATTCATTAATTCAATTTTAGAAATTTAACAATAACAATCTTTTAACATAAAAACTTTTTAAAATAATCTAGATACTACTATTATGACAAGTTTTAATTATATGCATGATAGCATAGGTACTACCACATTAACAAAATTAGTTGTGTTAATTTTATTGACAAAAACCATTGCATAAAGTTGATCAATGAATGACATATGTGACAAAAGAAAATGCATCTAATAAACAATTATATTAATAAAGATATCGCCCTCTTTTAGATCAAGCCTATTAAACTAGGAAATCCACAAGCATATTGATTACGGAAGGCACACGAGAACTCAACCAACACTCTTAATAATGATCTCAAAATATCACCATGTTAATATAAGTATGATGATAATTTTTTCTTAAATTAGAAAATTTGATTATAGTAATTTGCATATAAGTAAAATAAATTTGTCTCAAAAATTATTTAGATTCTTTCCAATAAAAATAGATATAATATAATATCTTTGACATAAAATTTAAAAATAATTTTAATCACATAAATATTAGGTCGAATAGCACCACTCAAACATGGATTTCCCGAATGTGGTCTACTAAACTATATTGTCCAACTAATATTTCAAAATAATACATATTTAATAAATTATTTTATTTTATCTTACTAATATTATTCCTATGTTTTAGTTACTATAACATAAGACCAACTTTGTGCATAAATCCATTGAGGTGATCAATATATTGAACATTTGTTTTGATGAGTGTATTATTTTTTTAAATATATGAAATTCACCTACTACAATTTGTCAAATAACTATTGGACCATGTTCTTCTCAATTTAAAAAACTCCTTACTATTTAAACAATATTTTACACAATAAAATTAATAAATAATTTATAAAATCACTTTCAATTAAAAGAAAAATGTGGTTATGTTCAAAATCAATTATGATGGTGCTTGAATAGGCAACCTAGGCAATTTAGGTGTTGGCATTAACATTATTAATTCTAATGGGTTGATATTAAAAGCAACATGTAGGCCACTGAAGCAAGATGTAATAATTTCATTGAGCCATAGGTTTTTCCCTTGGGATTGATGTTTCCCTTTCTTTAAGAATTAAGAATGTTATCATTGAGGGGAACTCAATGTTCACCTTCTATAGCCTCTAACATGTCTTGTCATATTTGAAAATAGAATTATATGATAATTTCAGTTGTTGAGTTGCTAAAATTATTTAATTCATTTAATAAAGCAATTTTTGATAAATGTTCTCTATTGAGGTGTTTCCATAGAGTTTGTCTCTCTTTTGATGTTGATGATCTTCATCTTCTCCCTATCTTGTGTTATTGATTCTTCTCTTCTTTCTCCCTTTTTTTAGTGACATGTCATGGTTTCTTTGATGTTTATCAATTTTGATTGTGCACAAATTGATGTTTCTCGTATAATAAATTAGGCATTGGAATTTTCTTTACTTCATGATTTTAGGTCTTAATCTTTTGTTCAAGATTCACTAACAACTCTTTGGTCTATTTTGAAGGTTGATGGCACTGAGGAGTCTCTTTAAGTTTTGACAAAAAAGTGTTGGTTCTTCACTTTTGACTGCTCCATCTTGTCTAGTTGACACTCCTACTCCTACTCTTGCTCTTGCGTTGATTTCTCTTGTTTTGAAGATTGCTTGTAATCTATATAAACTTTGTTATAATTTCAAGTGGACTTCTTTATAGTGTTTGTAGTTGTGTTTGAAAATGTGTCATTCTATTGCAATCACTCTTATTTTTTAAGTTTCTTATATGAGACACAAATAAATTTTTATCTTTATTTGTGTGCTCTATTGAACTAAAATGAATGAAAAATATTTGTTTTAGTAATAAATAATTATTTCATTAGCTCTTACGATTGTTTTTTTGAAATAATTTTAAAACTACTTTCAATTAAAAGAAATATTTTTCTATTATATATATATATATATATATATATATATATATATATATATATATATATATATATATATATATTTTAAATGAAAACTTTCTTTATTATATTTTAGAGTCTTCTACTTGGAAAAAAAACAAAAAAGAGCACACTTAAAAGTTACATTTGATTTCGACAACTAACAGCCAGCCAACATTAAAAAAAATGCAGAGTAGAATTCTCGTCTTAAAAGGAACAGTTAATAGGACAATGGCAAATATATCATATCCTAAGATATCTCCGAACTTATAAAAAATCATTAAAATATTCAAGATGAATTTATTTTGTTTCTTTGGCTGCCCCTTCTTTGACAACCTAAAACCAAAAACTCTAATCGATTCCTTTTTTTAACATGTAGTGCCGTCCTCTCCATCTCATTTGTTTCCCTCGTCTTTAGATTTAAGAGGCTTTCATAAGACTCTAAGCATTTTTCTACAGAAGGATAATACTGGTTGCCCAAAGAAGCCGTGTCTACCAGTTGAAGGGGAGGAAAAAAACGCATTACGCACTTAGCAAGATTTGCTAGATTGAAATCTACTCAGATGTGATTCTGACAGAACATCGAAAGAAGAAAACTCTCTATAGAAGTTCACCATCATTTCTTTTTCTGATATCTATAAATTAGATGTTTTAGTTGCTTTATGTGGTGGATTGTAGTCCTCTTCATAACTGACATTGTTTCATTCCATCTGTCATGCTATGTATAACCGGTCATGTAATCTGTTGAAACCATAGAACAGGGACATCGTAATTTATGGATTTGTTCTTGATTGAGGCAACACACGATTGTGTATGTAGTTTTTATTTTAATTAATTATTTATCTATTTACATAGCATAGAGGAATCAGCATTATGAACATAGCGTAGAGGAATAAATGAAAACACTGTGGGCACCTTGACAGATTTAACTACACATGCGTTTTCAGTTGTGTGATTACTACCTCTGTGTATTAGTAACAGCATAGTTTAGATTATGATAAACTTCTTCCTCGAAACGAAAAGTATTGAATTCTTAAACAATATTTAATGATTCCTGAATGATAGCTACCTAAGGAGTGGAAACTGCGGAATCAGATGTTCTTTAACTTAACATGATTGAGTGAATACCTATATGTAGATAGTGCACATGGAAAGTTCAATTTTAAATTCTGAACTTAATATGTATGTATTCTTTTTTATTTTCCTTAGACTTCTTAATGGGTGGTTGTAATTTGGCTAATAAGGATGGATATAAATGGATATAGTTTGCTTTGTTTCTTTCTATTTGGAAGTTATCTGATTAGAAATTGATACATTAGTTTTGTTTCATTCTACTAGAAAATTTGGGTTAAAGTGCTTTAGTGAAAGTTGTCCTCTTGTTTCGGGTTTATAGGCTTCTCAAGCTAGGGTCAGGGCATTCTTTGAGTCAAGAAGGACCCTAAGGGAGATCAACACACAGTGGTTGGTGTGGTAAAAGTGTTTGCCGACTGAGGAGATGGGACTTGCAGATGGACACTTATCCGAAGCAAATTGATCAAAACTTCTCATGTAATGTAATTGAAATGCATATTTTATTTGGACAAATTGATGTAACCATGTAGATGGTATTGATGTATCCAAATTGTATATTTTACAATAAAATGTATGGTTATATTGTTCATGTCATTGATTTATAATGTGTAGGTCAACATCATTGAATTGACATCATAGATGCTTATTTAATGAGTAATTATTGTTAATGGCTGATTTTGGTTAATGACATGAATGGTTGACTATTCAACTAGAGTTTCTCTTGTGTTTTCTGCGCTTTTTGCAATTTGATGATGTGGCAATTGTTTAGTACTAATGTGATCTTACATGTGTAATCACCTAAAAATGGTCATCTAGACTATTAGCCCCCTTCTCAGCATTTTGGCTAAATTAATTTAATCATTTATCTAGACCAAATTGCTAATAATCAATTTATTTGATTATAACCTATAGTTTGACTATGCTATCCTAAGTTCATTATTTGATTAAAAGAATATGTCCCCTTTTAATTAAATAAAATACCCCATTCTTCTAACCCACTTAAAGTGCACACATAAAGTCCTTTTTCTATTTTGCAATTAAAAGAAAAGGCTTTGTGACTTTTGTCTTATATGATAAGTCAACTTATATTCTATTGGTTGACTTGTGTGTGCACATGGATCACTCCTCTTTTTGAATTCCACCGTTGATCATCCACCATCTTCATCTTGATCTCTACCGTCCATACATCTTTAAAAGGGAGAGAGCTTTCCCCCTCAATCCATCCATCATTTGAATATTGTTATGCTGCAGGTTTTCTAACAGGTTTCTTTGGAGCTTTGTGGAGAACTTCTATTTCTTGTCTACATTCTCTCATACCATAGCATTTTAGCTTAGATTCATATTGCATTGCATTCTTGAGGAACTCCTTGAGACATTTGCATTCTTGCATCTTGTCTTTGGAACCTCCCATTGCATGGTTTACTAGCAAGAAGAGTATCTCTAAGGCTCATCTGAGAGCTTTCTTATTCTTGAAATATACTCTCTTTCACTCCGTGGATAGGGAGCTCTAAGCCGGCATCCAAGTATTCCAAACTCATGGAATCGTTTGGATAGAAGGGTTTAGAGTGGGACACTTTCGAGTGTACATTTTTGGCGCCCACCGTGGGGCGCCAAAAATGTACACTCGATTTGTGTCACACTCTAAACCCTTCTATCCAAACGATTCCATGAGTTGGAATGCTTGGATGCCGACTTAGAGCTCCCTATCCATGGAGTGCAAGGAGTTAGTATTTCAGCATGAAGGCTCTCAGCCAAGCCTTAGAAATGTACTTCTTGCTAGTAAACCATGCAATGGGAGGTTCTTTGAGACAAGAGCAAGAGTGCAAATATCTTCAAGGAATCCCTCAAGAATGCAATGCAAGTATGAAAACTAAGCTAAGATGATAATGCAAAATGCAGCTATACTAAGCATGTATGAGATTGTTACAAAACCAAATATTTAAACTATGTGATATTATTGCAAGAAATCAAAGTTAAACTAAAATGCAACTATGCTAAGAATGCCATATGATCTTATGCTAATGTGATGGAATGAGAGAATGAGACAAGAAATGAGAAGTTCTCCACAAAGCTCCAAAGAAACCTGTTAGAAAACCTGCAGCATAACAATGTTCAAAAGATGGATGGATTGAGGGGGAAAGCTCTCTCCCTTTTAAAGATGTATGGACGGTGGAGATCAAGATGAAGATGGTGGATGATCAACGGTGGAATTCAAAAATAGGAGTGATCCATGTGCACACACAAATCAACCAATAGAATATAAGTTGACTTGTCATATAAGACAAAAGTCACAAAGCCTTTTCTTTTAATTGCAAAATAGAAAAAGGACTTTATGTGTGCACTTTAAGTGGCTTAGAAGAATGGGGTCTTTTATTTAATTAAAAGGGGACATGTTTTTTTAATCAAATAATGAACTTAGGATAGCATAGTCAAACTATAGGTTATAATCAAATAAATTGATTATTAGCAATTTGGCTTAGGTAAGTGATTAAATTAATTTAGCCAAAATGTTGAAAAGGGGGCTAATAGTCTAGATGACCATTTTTAGGTGATTACATTTGCCCCTCTTTGACTAATGTGTGATCGATCTGGGAACACATTATGTCAAAGAAAATCGAAGCCAAGTAGGCGATGATAGATATAGATGTCTAATTCCGAAGAGTGAAATGCAAAAATAGATAGCAAGTCCTAAATGCACAGCCTGATAGCAGTAGTACTGAACACTAAGAAGAGATGATGTTAGAATTCAAGAAGAATACTAACACATAGAAAAGCAGATAGAGTGAGAGCAAGTGAGAAGATCAAACAAATGCTCCTAAGCAGTGATAGAGTATTTCTGCCCCCTCGGGATCGAAATTGAAATGAGGTAAGGGGATGCAAAAATTGGCTAGAAATGAGAAAATTAGAATATAGCAATGTCCAAGATGACAGATAGATGATTAGAACCCAAGAATGACTATATAAAAAAATTGATAAAATGCCCCAGTTTGACTAGAGTTGACCTTGAAGGATATATCATAAAAATTAGGTCAAAACGAGTAGAAAGGTGATTTTAGACATGAAACGGTGAATTTAAGTAGATATGAAGTATGGAAATGATGAAGACATGAAGAAATGAAGATGCCCCAGTGATGATTCAGAGATTAGACCTCAAAAGGTCAGCTAACTGCTCAGAAGAAAGTAGAATTTTAAAAGACAATTTTGACCATCAAGATGAACTCGAATTTGGATTTTGATCCCGAAAATGAATCTAGGATGTCAAAATTATTTAAGAGGTCAAAACTTTATATAATTTGATGACAAGATAGAAAAGAGATGAAGCAAAAGATTAAGAAGGTGAAAAGACATGAAAAAGAAGAAAGTAAAGAAATATATGAAAGGAGTTAGCTAATACGTCCACAAAAAGATGAAGAGAGAGCTCTCCCCATATGCAAGAATGCAAGACTAAGCTATAAAATGAACCTAAAATGCAAGATAATATGCAAAGTGGTTTACCAGCAAGAAGTACATAACATTTAGACTCTTAATTTCATCATTGAGCATTTATTAGGGACATCATGAGATCATACAACCATCACTAGTATAACTATGAGGATATGAATATGATCAATATTAGATAGGTATGTGGAAATCCAATCTAAGCATCAGAGACATGTAAGTCAAGATAACTACACGATTAGATTTCCTAAGTTTAATTTAGCAAGATTACACCTGTATCAAGGCATAAGTGCCAGGATAAACCCTGAGTGCGGTCTTGCAAAACAGTCAAGGATGATACATTTATAAGTCAAAGTGTTGAATAGGTCAAGCATAAATGCTTACAACACTATAGACAAACAAAAGTATATCCACAAGCAGAAATCAAGAAAATATGTCCCATGCCCCCAGTCTTCTAGTCAATGACATCCTTGAAAGACTATTAGGGAGGGAATACATGGCAAAGAAATCATCATAGACAGCACACAAAATAGATAAATGTCAGCATAGCTCAGTCGTTTAAGTGTTAAAGTGTGTGTGTGTAAGTCACTTGGCCATTTCTTCCAGACTTGATTCTGATAGTGAGAAATATTGCGACATCGGAGACTGTAGGTAAACTATCTGTAAAGTGTTAAAAAAACACTTGATGTCAAAGTGGGGGAAGTGTTGAGAAACACTATTTTGTGAGTTGTCAAAGAAACCCTAATGCACAAGAATACCTCAATAGGCTAAGTAGCTATGCCCCAAGATGAGGACAAGAAACAATTCCAAGCCAGGAAATGTGTAGCGAAGTGGATGATTGAGACTGATAGACATAGGTGCAAGGGTTTCAAGTAGCGCCTGTTTCCAGGTTTTCACCAAATTGATAGATTTTTTTTTTTTTTTTTTTTTTTTTTTTTTTTTTTGGTGATACATCAAAGTGAGGTTTTCACTAAGATGATCATTTTTTCAGGACATTTTCTGATTTTTAAGATTTTTTCGGACTCATAGATGTATACAAGATAGCTGAGCAGCAAGCCTCTAAGTATAGAACTTCTTCAAGTGTAGGATGTTGATAGGTTCTGCAAGTTCTTCACCCTCTGAAGTAGACAACTGGTAAGCACCAGACCCAAATGATGTTGTGATAATGTAAGGACCTAACCAGTTAGGTTCAAATTTCCCTTTCTGTTCTCGATTTTGCTGATTTTTGGGATTCTCTCTAAGCACGAGTTCACCAACTTGGAACTCACGGGGGTGAACCTTTTTGTTATATTGTGTAGACATGCGCTTCTGATAAGCTCTCATGTGATCAAAAGCAGCCTTGCGCCGTTCATCCAGAGTCTCTAATTCCTGTACTCTCATAGCTCTATGGTCTTCATCGGTTATTAACCCATGTAAGGAGATGCGCAAAGAAGGTATTTCGACTTCTAATGGGAGAACAGCCTCAGAGCCATAGACTAGAGAAAAGGGTGTAGCCCCTGTAGGAGTACGAATAGAGGTTCTATAGGCCCAAAGTGCCGGATTTATTTGCAAGTGCCAATCTTTCCCAGACTTGTGAACTGTGCGGTGTAGGATTTTCAGCAGCGTTTTATTAGAGGCCTCAGCTTGGCCATTCCCTTGGGGATAGTAAATGGAAGACCAGTGTTGCTTAATTCCAAACTTTTTGCACAGCTGTTTTAAGTCTTTATTTTTGAATTGTCCTCCATTATCTGTAACAATAGAGGATGGGATACCATATCGACAAATGATGTGATTTAGTATAAACAGGGCAACATGTTTGCCTGTAGCAGCAGATAATGGTACAGCTTCAACCCATTTAGTGAAATACTCCGTTGCTGTGATGATAAATTTATGACCGCTGGATGAGCTTGGATGGATCTTTCCTACCAAGTCAAAGGCCCATTGTTGAAATGGCCAATATGTCACAGAAGGGATTAACTCTCGCCCAGGAGCATGTATCAAGTTACCATGGAGCTGACATTTCTGACAGGACTTTGCATAGCGCACAGCATCAGCTTGCATGGTGGGCCAGTAATAACCCGTCCTAAGCAGTTTTCGGGCAAGTGCAAGGCCATTAGAATGCGCCCCACAAATGCCATCGTGGACTTCGGCAAGTGCCTTCTCGGACTCTTCTAGTTCTAAACACCTAAGCAACATTCCGTCTAGACCCCTCCTATACAAGTCACCAGAGACCAAAGTGTAGTGTGAGGCATTACGAAGGAGTTGGCGTTTTTGGTTGCGCGTGAGGGTTTCGGGAATAACCTGATCACGTAGGTAGGAGAAAATAGCCGCATAACGGGAGGAATCATGACCTACAACAGTGTAGATCACCTGGTTATCTGAAGAATCATAGGCTGGATGACACAATTCTTCCACCAGGAACTCAAATCGCGATTCATGTTCTTGTAATTGGAGGATAGATGCTAAAGTGGCCATAGCATCAGCAGCCTTGTTTTCTGCTCTAGGAATTTGTTGGAATGTTACAAAGGTAAAATAGTTCCTTAGAGCATCTATCAACTTTTTATAAGGGATCAATTTATCATCCTTGGTTTGATATTCATTATTCACTTGGTTCACAACTAGTTGAGAATCCCCATAGATGTGTAGCTCAGTTATTCGCCATTCAAGGGCCATTTTGATCCCATTTGTTAATGCTTCATACTCTGCAATATTGTTTGTACATGGGAACAATAATTTGTAGGATTTTGGGATCGTATAACCATGAGGGGAAACAAACAACACCCCTGCTCCTGCTCCATTCTGTGTATGGGATCCATCAAAAAACATTTTCCATGTTCTGTCAGTAATGTTCATGATTGAGGCATCTAGAAACTCAATTTGTAGAGGTGCTACATCTTCAAGTGGGAAGTCAGCCAACTGGTCAGCTATGGCCTGTCCTTTGATTGCCTTACGTTCAACATACTGAATGTCAAATTCGGAAAGAATCATCATCCATTTAGCAAGGCGACCAGTAAGTGCAGCTTTACTTAATAAATATTTCAAAGGGTCTATCTTGGCAATCAAGTGAACTGTGTGGGCCAACATATAATGTCGAAGTTTTTGGGAGGAAAAAACTACAGCAAGGCATGCCTTCTCTATACTTGTATAATTTAGTTCATAAGCCACCAAAGTTCGACTAATATAGTATATGGCTCTTTCTTTACCCGTCTCATCACTTTGGGCTAAGAGTGCTCCTAGAGAAGAATCCGTAGCTGAAATGTACAGAATCAAAGGTTTTCCCAGAATGGGTGGCATCAAAACTGGCGGTTTTGCCAAGTAGCCTTTGATTTGGTCTAAGCTTTGTTGACAGTCACTGTTCCAAATATGGGTAGATCCTTTATGCAGATTTTTATTGAAAGGTTGAGCCTTATCAGCTAATTGAGAGATAAATCTTCTTATGGATTGTAGCCGTCCTTGCAGACCTCTAAGTTGACTGATAGTCTTTGGTGGAGGCATATCCATGATAGCTTGGACCTTTTCAGGGTCAACCTCAATGCCTTTTGCTGAGATGATATAACCTAGCAATTTTCCAGAAGTGACACCAAAGGCACATTTTTTTGGATTCAACCTAAGTTGGAATTGTTCCATACGGTCCAATATCAAACTAAGGTCTTTGAGATGTGTGTCTCGTTTCTTTGATTTCACCAGTGTGTCATCAACATAGTCTTCCATGTTTTTATGCATCATATCATGAAAGATGGTTGTCATTGCTCTTTGATATGTAGCGCCAGCATTTTTGAGCCCAAAAGGCATGACATTCCAACAAAAGGTACCCCATGCACATGTAAAGGCTGTCTTTTCTTGGTCTGCTGGAGCTATCTTTATTTGGTTGTACCCAGAAAATCCATCCATGAGCGAGTACATCTCATAACCTGCAGTCATGTCCACTATCATATCGATGTTTGGTAGTGGAAAGTCATCCTTGGGGCATGCTTTATTGAGGTCTCTAAAATCAGTACAGACTCGTATGGATTTGTCATGCTTGGAGACAGGTACAATGTTGGAAATCCACTCAGCATAATCAATGGCCCTAATGAAGTTTGCATTCAATAGTTTTTCTAACTCTGTCTTGACCAGTAGAGCCACATGTGGATGCATTTTTCTTAACTTCTGTTTGACAGGCTTGACATCTGGTGAGATTGATAAGTGATGCATGATGAGATCTGTATCAAGCCCTGGCATGTCAGAGTATGTCCATGCGAAGTTGACCTTCTTGTCTTGAAAGAACTGAGCAAACTGTGTCTTTTCTTTGTTTGACAAAGATTGAGCTACATGGATAATCTGAGGACATTCTTCTGTTCCCAAGTTGATAGGCTGTGTAGGTTCGACTAGAACTGAAGATCTATCCTGGAAATAGCTTGGCAGACTACCAAGTACCTCATCCGCAGGTGCCTCAGAGAGGTTTTCACCATTAGATACGTCTTTATTTTTACTTTTTTGAGGGTCAGACACCGCCACAATGTGGTTTTCGCCATCTGATCGCTTATTTTTTCTTTTAATTTTTTGACTGAGGTACTTGATATCTGATTCTGTCATGTTAACCGTGGGTTCGCTGGTGGAAGAAATGACAGGTTCAATTGCGTTGAGATAACAAGTGATCTCATAGTCATTTTGGAAAGACCGTATTTCAGGTTTTTGATTTTGGATAGACCAATCTATGAGTTCTGGGTAAATTAGTGAGAGTGAGGGAGAAGTTTTAATGTGATTGATATGGAAGGAGTCATCTCTGGTGACCTGTGAAGTTGAGCCTATAGAAAATGTCGCAAAAGAGCTCAGCTCAGGAATAGTCCTAGAGGAACTAGCGTGATCCATTAAGACATGTTGTGAGTCAAACTCATCTGACCTCATACTAGACCATTCGACTACATTGGGTTGGGTTGCATAGGCATGAATGACATCCACCCCCAACTCACAAGATGCATCAGAGAGGCTTTCCCATTCATACTCATGAGAATCTGTACTTTGACCCCTATTTATGAGATGAGCAATATTCTGCCTAATTCGTCCTCTATTTATGTCCTCAGAAGTAGACCCTTCTTGTTCCTGTTGTTGGGAGGTAGAAGCTTCTTCATTATTAGCAATAACTATGTCTTCTCCCCAAAGGAGGGAAGTGAGAGGAACAAAGTCTTCGTCTTGTGTAGTAGTAGCAATTATGGGAGAGTCATCATCTTCCGATTCACTAGACATGAGTAATATTTGACTACAGTTTGGTGTATTATTGTCTAGCCCAAAGCCTAGACCAGCGGTGTCTTGAGCATCATGACCTTGAGTGTGACTTAAAGGTTCAACTAGAGCATTCTTACAACCAGTTAAGGACCCGTGGCCCTGGTAGCCCATTTTTGTCAAAAATTTATAGCCTTTTCCATATTTTTTGGGAGAAATAGGGGTAGTCATTGTAACCTCCTCGTCTTCCTCTTCTCTGTAGATCCAGTCCCTAATGGCTTGTTCTTCCTTCTCTACTTCCAGTGGTATGGAAGATTGCACAAAAGTGCCAAAAAGTGTCATAGCAGAAGCAGAAGACTTCTTTGCAATAGTTGGTTTCCCATAAGACCGAGGGGAAATTGGTAAGGCAGCAATAGAGTCCAAAGTGTACTCGCCCATACCAAGGCTCATCATTTTCAGTTTTTGTTCACATTCTGTGAAAGATGGTGCTAGCTCATGAGAAGAGCGATTGTGCGGGACTAGCGTTTCGGCAGTAGATAATGTGTTGATAGACATGGAGTTGTCGCCGGGGACAACCACTTCAGTACCATTAAAAGGGAACTTAATGCACTGATGGTATGTAGAGGGTACTGCTTGCATATCATGAATCCATGGTCGTCCCAACAACAAGTTGTATGCAAGTGGTATGTCTAAGACTTGGAAAATGACATTCTTCTCAACTGGACCAACTCTGATTGGAAGTACAATTAGACCTTTAGAAGGCCTTTCAACCTCATCATAGGCCTTTATAGTGATCTTGCGCTTAGGATCGATGGCAAATTCAGACATGCCCAATTGTTGGATTACATTGAACGAAATGATATTTAACCCTGCACCATTGTCTATCAAGACTCGACGAACACGGGTACGAAAGATTTGAACTTCGACATGAAGAGCAAGGTTATGGGGATGACTAAGAGCTCGGTCATCTTCTTCAGAAAAGGTGAGATAGTGGGGCGAGGAGATGTGGTTCACCATAGCTTGGAATTGTTCCGCATCAATATCTGTGGGAACATTGGCAGAACGTAAAGCTTTCTCAAGGATATCCCTGTGCAAAGGAGATAACTCTAGTAACTCAAAAATGGAGATTTGTGCTTGTGTGCATTGCAGTTGGCTAACAAGATCATAGTTGGAGATCTTGGAAGTAATTGGTTTCTTAGATGATGAAGCATTTTTAGGATCATTAGCAACTTTTAGGACAACCTTAGATTGCCCCCTAGTGACAACGTTAAGTGGTTCACCCTGAGAAGATGAAGACTTAGCCACTTGGAGTACCACCTTGGGTCTAGTATCAGTATGATCTTGAGGAGTGGATCGTGTCCTTAAGACCACTCTTGGTCGTTCATCTTTAGCATCATAATTTGGCCAGTTGTCATTGTTGGAGCTTGCCATACATATGTATTCAACAGGCTCAAGCATGCTTATAACATTATCAGTGTTAGTGTAAGCATAACTAATTTTGGCGTCATGATTCTTTTTGGCAGCTATCCTTGAGGTCTCACCCTTTTCGTATTCAGGTAATGGTTTTTGGAAAGCCTTATGATCAGTATTCTTAACAAGGCCATCTGTAACAACTTTTCCAGCTTCGATGAGGTCTTGAATTACATCTTTGAGTTTGAAGCAATTCTCTGTGTTATGTCCTTTACTTTGGTGATAGCTACAAGTATGATCTTCTCTCCACCATGGGGGTCTAACAGGTGGATCGTAAGGACGTGAGTTGTCTGGTAAGGTAACCAATTTGTTTGCAATTAAGGTTTTTAAAACCACTTCATAAGGTTCGACCATAGGTGTGTAAACACGTCGCTTCTTCACAAATTTAGAGCCTTTGTCAAAGGGTTGTGGTTTTGAACCTTCTTGTTGCTTTGCTGCATAGATGGCATTGGAAAGGTTAAACGCAGGCTCCTTAGTCTTAGGAGTGTCCACTACTCCATCATTGACAACATACTTGTTTTTGTTCCAAGGTTTGCCTTTGTCTTTATTGTTCCCATTGTTAATTCTATCCTTGTTTATGGTAATATCACCTTTTTTGATAGCAACATCCTCAATGCGATATGCACTTTCTACCATGGCGTTGAAGGATGTGAATAACTGTTTTCTTAGATCAAAGTATAATTCGGGTACAAGCGTGTTGACAAAGATGTCAATTTTTTCAGCCTCGGGCACTTGCCGAGGATACCGAGAGTATAAAGATCTCCATCGTTGAAGGTATATTGCAAAAGACTCTCCTGGTCTTTGTTTGATGTTGCATAAGTCTAGCACTGTCACAGGATGTTGAATGTTGTACGAATATTGCTGGATGAAACGTTGTGCAAGTTCGTCAAATGTTTTAAGAGGAGGACTCAATTTTGTGAACCACTCCATAGCTTGTCCTCTTAGACTTCTAGGGAACAAACGCATAAGAAAGGTGTCTTCATGCATAAAGTCCATGCTAATAGCATAGAAATGTCTCACATGGTCGTGAGGGTCACCATTTCCATCGTATTTGTCATACTTAGGAACCTCTATATCCTTAGGAAATGGTAGCATGTATAGACCCCTATCAAATGGAAGAGCGCAAATTGATTCAACAAATGATGTCTTAGGTGGCTCTTTTGAAGTTTGCAGTTGTGTAAATTGTTTTCTTAGTTCTTGTATTTCTTCCCTTAAGATTTCAGCCTCAGTGGGCTCTCGTTTTCGGATAATATGTTCAACATTAAAACCTTTAGGGAGTTTCCATCCCCTAGCTGCCATGTATCGGAAGTATTGGTCTCCATTTTCCTCTAAAGCTCTGAGCATTAGTTTTTGGGCGAAGCCATCTTGTTGAAATTTGATCACATCTTCGCTAGTTACTTCTTCATCACTATCATGATGAGATGGTTTAGGTGAAGGACATGCACCAGTGGCAACTGTAGGAGTCCTTGGAGGTGTGTGATTACCATCATTATTTTCAAAGGGATTTCGAGGACAAGTTCCTTTATATCCTTCGTAGCGTGCTTGATTGTCAGTTTTAGCTTGTTGATTTTCTCTCTCTGTAGCGTATATAGCCTCCAAAGTCTTTTGGGTTTCACGTGCTTGTTCTTCTAAGCGACGTTTAATTTCATCAGGATAGATATGTAATCACCTAAAAATGGTCATCTAGACTATTAGCCCCCTTTTCAACATTTTGGCTAAATTAATTTAATCACTTACCTAAGCCAAATTGCTAATAATCAATTTATTTGATTATAACCTATAGTTTGACTATGCTATCCTAAGTTCATTATTTGATTAAAAGAACATGTCCCCTTTTAATTAAATAAAAGACCCCATTCTTCTAAGCCACTTAAAGTGCACACATAAAGTACTTTCGAGTGTACAACATGTACCCACAAGTTGTGATGAACCACAATGAACACTTGTGTATTGTGATCTTGTTTGTTCTTTTTGGTTTTTTTTGTTTTCTTTTTTTAATGTTTACAATTGGTATCAGAGTAGATTGTGCTTGATCATGTTTAGTGGGAGAGATTCAAATTTTAGTGGGAGAAAAGACAATTGAAGAAATAAAGGTTGAAAGTTAAATGGACAAAGTTATGCATTGTTGAAAATGTAGATGAAGGATTCTTTATACTAAAATGATCTATAACAACCATTACAAGGTAAGACTAAGAAACCTATAGTCATGTCCAATGAAGATTGTGACATTTTAGATAGAAAATGACTAGGAGGAATTTGGTTGTGCTTGTCTCCATCTATGACATTTAATACATCTAAAGGAAAATGAACTGCTGAATTAATGACTATATTGGATAAATTTTATGAAAACCTTTGAATCCAATAAAGTTTTTATTATCAAGCGGTGAAAAAATATAGAGGAAAAGCATGGGTGAGACACCAACATGTCATGCTCTTATTATAGTGGACAAAGGCTGATCATGATAGATCACAAGAAAGGTAAAATCCTAGAAGTAGAGAGAACTAGATGTTGGTTTTGTTGTAAACTAGGACATGTCAAAAAGAATTGCTGCATATAAGAAGTTTTGGAAAAACATAAAGAAGAGGAAGAAAATGTAACATTTTATGATGATACATGTATTCTTATCCTAACCAATGAAGAAACTTTATATCATGTTTGGGTGCTTGATTTGGGAGCATCATGTCATGTGACTCCACATAACGAGTATTTTTTAAAGCCTACAACTTGGTGACTTGGGCAAGCTTTTTTTGTTTTTTTTTTTTAATAATAATGAATTAGGAGATGTGCTATTGAAATTCCAAAATAGTAATAGTTGGTTGTTGAAAAAGATCAGTATGTTCCACAGCTCAAATACACTTTGATTTTAGATGTGAAACTTGGTTCTAAAGGGCGTGAAGTTGAGTTTGAATTAGGGAGATGGAAGGTTAAGAAGGGAGATTTAGTTATTTCTCCAGGTAGTAAAATAGGTAGCATGCATGTAAGTAGTAGAGAGTTGCACTAGAATGGAAGTTATTCATCTCATGTAGATTCATTCTATGTCACAGTCACAACCTTCTATTGAAGAACCTTATGAAAACATGATACAAGTTAGCAGAGAGTTGTAGTAGAATGGGAGTTATTCATTCCATACAGACTGGTTCTATGTCACTGTGTCACAACCTTCGATTGGAGAACCTGATGAAAACATGAAAAAAGTAGGAAATGAAAAAAATAAATTAAATTAAATTAAATATTAAATAAATAAATAAAATGTTTCACAGATTTTACATTTTTCAACAGATGTACTTGACTTGATTTTTTCATAGTGAAGAGAGATGACTAAAGAATCTCTAGAACTTTCAGAGGAAGTATTGAAACAAAATCTAGATGGAAGTGCTAAAAAGAAGTCCCAAACCATAGGAGTGAAAAATCTATGTATAAAGGGGAAATTGAACATGCTTCCTACAGCCTGTGGATGATATGGAATGCTCTATGTTTTATGATCTTAATGCACAATATGCATTCATTGGGTTCAAGTAGAAAGGATGGAAGCAAAAGGTATATAGAGAATCATCTGTATTCAAAGTGTTTAGGCCCAGCAAAGGAAGATTGAGCCCAAACTTTGGCAAGATGAGAAAATATTTAGAACAAAAAAGTTGTTATTGTGCAGTTAACGCAAGATAAAGAGGATGATTATGCATCACATCACTATCACCGCATTAGAAATAACCTTCAACGGCCCCCGACTTATGTTGGATGAGGATGTGAATACCCGTAACACATTGATGGTCATGCAGCAAGTGAAAACATGGTTGGAGGAACTATTGAATGAAAACCTAATGGTTGTGGTACTCTAAACGCAAATCAGATTTGTGTTTGGGGTGGAGTTTGTGTGGTTGGTAGAAAGCAACTTCAACAAGCCACAGACCTACAAGTATTTTAGGATTTGCAACAGTGTGCATGGTAATGAGCGTGATGATAAGTATTAATTTGGAAGGGAGGCTAAAATGACATAATAATGTTTATTTTGGGGAAATAATAGAGTCTCTTCCATATCAGTATGAGAATATTAATGTAGATATCGTAGTTAAAAGGAGAATAAGAGATGAAATGAAAGAGCTTATGTCAGATAATATAGATGACACAAATAGGTTTAGGAGTACTTTTATTGTATAAGTTTTTTTAATTTAGATTTAGTCTAAAGAAGATTAATTACAAGTGTCTGTGAACGTTTCTTAGCAATATTAAAACATGTGATTTTAGAGACTGAATATTTCTTGAAATTAAGAAGGGAAGCAAAGAATAATATTGCATATAGCATTATAAATGGGTTTTAAGTGGGAGATTATTAAAAGTGAAATCTAACAATTATTCAATTTTTTCCCTCAATTTTTTTTTTCTTCTTTATATTTCAGATAATGTTTTTTTCTTTTCTATATAATGATGTTGATTGTTGCATTGTAATGTGGAGAGTTGTATTTGTAGAACAATGATTAATAAAATTATTTTTCTATTTGAAGAGTAGATTATAAACTTGTGTTGTTCTTTTGAATCCCTTTTTTTAACATCTTGTATGATATTTAAACAATAGGCATGTGAAAACTATTCAAGAATATCATACGAGCAAACATGCTTTAAGGAATAATTTCAAGTTTGTTATCATATCAACCATTATTTTTATGACAATAATGCCTTCACTAGAATCTCATCACAATGTATCTTATAGCATGTTGATCATTTTAAATTAATATATACCAATAGTAAGATCAATAATTTAGAGGTTTGGTAAGTCCATTCTAGTACATTTCACCGATTCAAATTTTACGATTTGATTCTTGGCTAAAGATTGAGTAACGCATCTTTGTAATTTAGATTTTTTTAAGAGTTATACTAAGGATTTACCTTTACTTTTTCTTTTATTTTCTACTAAGTTCTCTTACCTTCATCATTAGTGAAATGTTTTGAGATTGTTTATATATTGCAATTAAACTTGTAGGCTTAAGGAGAAAAGTCATTGGCCCCAAGAATAGAGTTTGGAGGTAGATTAATATTATATTTTCTAGATACCTCTAGCTACTTTTCCTTTTTCATAAACAAACAATTTTGTAGATATGCACAATAAGGTAATCTCAAATAATGTAAAATAGAAGACCTCATAAAAAGAGGCCAAAACTCATGAGACAAATAAAGATGGTTCAATATGTTCTAGAGTAAGAACATTTAAAAATATTACAAATCATGAGGGGGATGGCTTAAATTGTTGATGTGAAGTTCAACTCTTCATTTCCTCTTCTTTGACTATTGGTTTCTTGTTTG
The DNA here is from genome assembly GCA_028749045.1 of Cupressus sempervirens. Taxonomy (NCBI): domain Eukaryota; kingdom Viridiplantae; phylum Streptophyta; class Pinopsida; order Cupressales; family Cupressaceae; genus Cupressus; species Cupressus sempervirens. The sequence continues at coordinate 893,980,628 of CM053785.1, forward strand.
ACTCTTCATCTTGTCTTGAAAACTACTGTATAAATTTGATGGAAAAGCCTAATGTAATCAAATTGTAAGTTGCAATGAATAAATAAAACATTAGCTTTGCTCTTTAGTGAGGACATGGCCATATTTGTGGTGAACCATGATAAATCTTGTCTCTTTTCTCTATTTTATGGTTTTCCACTTTTACTTCTAATTTTACCAATCATTAGCAAAGCATATAAGTTCCTAGAAAAAAAGAAGACTATAAAAGCCTTGAGACAAAAAAAAGAAGTATGTTGAATAGAATGCTACAGTGGAGAGGAATAGGAGTTTAAGTGTTCTACCTAATAAAGAAAGAGAATAATTTGAGATTTCCAATCAAGATTTTTTTGCTGGAGATAAATAATTATTTATCTATTATATTAAGTAAAACATTTTGGAGTGAGACAAAAGGCTTGATGAAAACTATTGGAGTTCTTCATGGTAGGCTTTGATGATGTGCCCTCTAGTTTTAGTGAGGCACAATCTATGTTAAATCAGATTTTGAAAAGAAATTGCCTATTTGATAATCAAAAGACAAGTTGATTATGGAAGCTTGAGGTCTACAAAGAATTGGAGCTTGTTCATATTAAAATAGTTTTAAGGCTTTGAATTTCCTTTACGCAGATTAGGGTTTGGAAGTAGTGACATCTTTAGAAAGACGTAGCATGTAAGATCTAAGAGAGAAAAATTGATGAAAGTGGTGTAAAGACAAAATGAATACTGTCGAAAATGAACTTTATATTTTCTTTCAAAATAATTTATTTTTAAATGATACTTTGTTTGAAAATAAGTTATTTTTAAAAAGCTTGTAGACAAGTTACATAACTCTTTGCAACACTAAAAGTAAAATGAGCCCATCATAAAGAAGAACCAATATCTACAGTGCTAAAAGTACAAATATAGGATAGTATAAAGATTTCCAAATGAAATTACTGAGTAAGTGTTGGCTTGATTTTTCACTATGCAGAGGTTAAAGGAAAATCTTGTGAAAAATCATTTAAATCTTGAAATTTTAAAATTAGGGTTTTATTCCTTGTGTTTTTTCAAAGTCATCAGATTGCCCTAGCTTTAGAATACCCTGAAAATTGTTTTCAAAAAAAATGTTTTCAATGACATTTTTCCCCAAGGGAGGGCTTGCATAAGCATGAGGTCATTATATATTTTTTAAATCTTACATGACTGCGCTTAGCATACAAATTGATTAATCATTCTATTAGCAATTACCCCTGATGACTCAAAGTCTTTTTAATCCTTGATCTTGTTCAGATCAATGAGTATCGCATACCTGCAATTTCAAGATGCAAGGCATTTAAGTAATGCGGGCATGCGACTTGGTGACACGTAGCCTTTACATTCCTAAATTTTGGTGAATCATAAATTGTTAGGAACTTTTGTAGGTTTGTTAGTACTTTTGCGCATGTCCTGATTTTCCCACGATGTCATTGGTGGATTTGCCTGCAGAGATATGCAATTTATCACCAAGAAGCATCAGCCATTTATTTCATCTCAATCAAGGGCTAACACTTCCCTGCAAGAAGAATATGCTCAATAGATAAATAATGCAGTGAAGTGAAAGTTGGACAAGTGGCACGGTCTGACAAGATGGGCCCGCTGTTAAAAGAATAATGGTGAGATGTCCTCCGTGGTGTGTGTCAGATGTGTTGGAATAGGTGAAGGAACATCATTTGTCACTATTAGCCAATATGCTACTCAAATGGCGAAGTTTATGTAACCATTGATCTATTAGAGATCAAAGGCCAGCGCATGCCCACAATTTGAAACTGCATAGGAAATAAGTAGTGCCGGCAAGCGGATTTTTGACATGTGGCAAGGTGGGGTTAGGTATTTCTAAAGTAGTATGCTACACTATAAATGATTGATGACATGTATTACCAGATGTGCCACATGGAGGAGTTTTGACTACTGGATGGAAATGAAGTCTTATCAACCGTAGATATTTCAAAGATCTACGGTTAGCACAATCCCGCATTATGAAGCTACAAGTCAGATAAGAAAAGTAGGAATGCACCTTTGCGACGCATGTCACAATGGGATCGGACCATGAAGAATGCAGGAGTCACTCCATAGGTTCTGCCAAATTGCTTAGCTAGAGCTATTTATGATCTGGGCCAGAAAGATGTCAGAAATAAACACAATAGTCAGAACATGCGGGTTCAAAGCAATCATGTCATTGGCCCAAGTGGATAACACGAGCATAAAATGAAGAGTTGTTTCTGATCGCTGATCTTTATCCTGATCAATGAAAGGTGCTTCCCCGCATTTTGAATTTGAGCGATGTTTAAACAAAGCTAGAATGCACCCTGCAGACACGTGTATGTGGTGACATCAAAAAAAAAATTTAGATGCCCTGTAGGGTAAGATTAGTATCACCGTTGATCTATCAAAGATCGACGACTCGTGCAAGACCACAATTTGAAAATGCTTGTTAAATAAGGAAAACGAGAATGCGCCAGCACGACACGTGTACTAAATGATGCCAAGTACTTGCTCGCCTAGAAGATGATATGGGATCTACTGGCGTGGAATGTGGTCAGATGACATGAGCCCATATGGCGATTTCTTATTGGTCAGTATAGTTGACTGGTTTTTATTAGAAAGTGGATTAGACAGATCGTCGATCCTGTCTTGATCGATGAACAGTGCTTCCCTACAATTCTAAGATGAAGGAATTTTAAATAATGTGGGGAAGCAAAATTGTGACATGTAGCATTGTTTTAAAATCTGTAATTCTTGTTACCTTTTAAATCAGGACCATCCAATCCGGTGAAAATCTATGGATGAGATTCAAACTTGGGTGCAAATTGTGGGTAATGGTTACTGAGAGTAAATATGATTCAAACCTTATGCATTTAATTTTATTACATGGTAAGAGCCCACGATTTCACCATTAATGAACCACTAAAGCACAGAGAGAATATCAAGGCATAAAAAATTTTCAGAGCTAGGGCATGGAAATTCTTGGTTAACAATCCAGTAAAATTGCAGAAGTTATCACATAGTGCAGAAGTGCAAATTTTGGCAGGTAAGTACTCTGTGGTTTTCTAAGTAAATTTAAAGTATCTGTTGTTGTGAAGTTTCTAGGGTTCATTCAAAATGCCTCCCCGAAAAGAGTTTACTAGGAAAAAAAATTATTTGAAACGTTCTATGCATGATGACTTTCTTGAACAATTCCCCTTATCAGTGCATGAAATAACTAAGGGGAGGGAACTCATCTCAAAACATCCTAGAATAGTTGTAGCAGAGGGTTTTTATGACAAAGCTAATTGGGTAAGAGATGCCTAGGTTTCCATGGGAGGTCTAGAGTTATTTAAGAAATGGTTTTCAGAGCGAAAACTAGACACTCCTATGAGCAATGTTTGGGAGTTTGATATTGGTAAATTAACAGTCCCCACTATTTTCTTTAATAGTGATTTACTGATGGACCTAGCAAAGAAATATGATCCTATTACGAGATGGGTTAAAAATCATTATGGAATCAATCTTTTTAGGGGTTTCCCTGAGCTGTTCATTGAGGTTTTCAACCTTAACCCTAACCAACCTATGCATGAAATCATTGATATGGATGATCTACAAGCCAGATATGATGCACAAAAAATTTACCTAAGAACAAGGCCACTACAGGAGCATGCTGCCAAGGTTGGTAATTTGCTTGTGATTACAGCCAATACCCTAGAGCCATTGTTAAGAAGACATCTCAACTGGAGAGCTCAAGCACTGTATTTTTCTCTTAGCAAGATTTTTGGGATAGATGAAGGTGATCAAATTCCAGGTTCTATTGTCCTTATAATGGCTCAAACCCTTCAATTTGGAATGAGTACCATTCTAGAGTTTGCCACTTTTCTATCAAAAGAGATTCACAATGGTTTGGTTGGAATAGCAAGGGGAAAAGTAAACAAACCATTCTTTTGGTATTCATTGTTGATGCATGTTTGCTTATACAAGGGATACACTTTCTTCTCCAAGGGTATGGAGTTGGAAACAACCAAGGATGGAGAAAGGAATCTAGTGTAGTTATGGAGTGTGGATATGAATTCAGAAGCCATAGATGCTAGTTATGTAAGGTTTGACAGATTTTTCGCATCTAGGCTGAGATTGCTTTTGAGAGGGGACAACCCCAGAATTCCATAAGAATTGTTGGAATTGGTTAGACCTAGAGATCATGCACAAGGGCTGTTGGTTAGTCATAATTGGGGAGATATAATCCCTTATAATGTTTCAACTGTAATAAGGGTATATGGTTTTGTAGGAAAGCCACATGTGTTGCCTTTTCATGTGCCTTTGAAGATTGGGATTGCTGAGCTCTTATGGCAGATAGGCAATATAGATGAGAGGGAATTGATTAAGAAAGGCACTTTCTTTCCAATTGTTACTGTAGTGCATGATTTTGTCTTTGTCAAAAAAGGGTGGAAGTACCTAAATTTGTTTTTGGATAGATATAACATGGCAGAGTCTCATGCCAGATTCATTGACCCTGAAGGATTCTATGACCTTTTAAAACAAAGGGTAAGAGCTTCCCATATGGTACATCAGGTTTACTATCCAGAAGATATAATCAGAAATATCTTCACATTGCAGGAACAAGAATTGAGAAAAGAGAAATGGATAGTTTTCAGTAAGACCTTGGAATTTATTAATGCTTTTGACCTCCAGTATGACCCATTGAAAGATAAGAAATACTGGGGAGCTAAAATACAAGCATTAATGAATAATTTTGCCATAATAATTCAAACCATGAATGAAAAGAAAGCTATGTATGTTGAAACACATCCAGACAAGGCTGCAGAAGTACAAAGAAGAATAAGCAGTAGAAATGTGGTAGCTCCTAGCCAATATACATTGCAGAAGAGGGCAAGTTATGTTATGATTCGTAATGTGCAACAAGCACCCTCTCATTAGAAGCAAAGGTCAAGAAGCCCATCTACAACTTGCTCTCCAAAAAGGCAAAAATTAGAGCAGGGGTCTTCTTCTTCTCAAAAGGAACAATACTCCCCAAGCCAATCCCCAATCCATATAGATGATGAAGCATCTCTAAGGGAACAACTTAGACAAATGGGTGGAGAAGAGGATGTGATTGTCACTTCTATAGACTTGGATGTTGGAGAGCCATAAGAACCTCCTACACCTTCCTTGGACCTAACTAGTGCTGATTACCAAGGTAAGGAAATTGACCCAATAGTTGCACAGGCTTCTAAAAGATTTATTAATGATGAAAATTTTGTAAGATCTGGGGCTTTTGCTCAGTTTTTGTGGAGATTAAATATGGGAAATTTTGAGAAAGCCTGTAAGAAAATCAAAGCTAAGCAACCAGATAAACTTGACTCAGTTATTAAGGGAGAGGTGAAGTCAAAATTTTTGAATGACTTTGCCCAGTTTACTCCTGAAGTTGGGAGGCAAATAGTTAGATAGTCAAGAGTCCTCCTTTTGCCAGAATGGAATATAGCAAATGCAATTGTTTTTGATTCAGTAAGGAAGCAGAAAGATGTTCAACTAACAACTACTGAACAAATATTACAGGCTCATAGAAGAGTCAAATTTAGTGATGACCACCAAGCCCTTGTTATATGGTCTATGGAAAAGAGAGAAAATACTAGGATGCATGAGTTTCCCACTGCAAAGCATACTGGTACATTGCCAGTATACAGGGTTGGTGAAGTAAGTAGTAAGAAAATAATGGGAATGGCCTCAGAAGTGCTGAAATTGGGTGATGTTGTATCTGGCTAGGAAGAAGATAGATTTACCCAACTCAATGCTAGGTTTGAAGAAGTTTTAAAAGCATATGAGGAAAGAGGTATACAGATACAATCACTGGAAAACAAAGTGTCTCAAATCACACATGAGAAGATACTTGGGAAGAGAAAGGTGGGAGAATCTAGTGCACCTAGAATTACATACCCTCCACAGTCATTTGATAGAGCAACCCCTATTGTTGAAATACTAGACACCACTGAAAGGCCTCAATTCTATACTATAGAGGACTTTGAAGAAGAAAAAACCAAATTCCATGAGTTGTAGGTAGTATTAAAAAATAAATATGAAGGAAAATTAAAGCAGGGTGTGATGTATTTAAGGGATAAAATACAATGGTCAACCTTCTTTGATTAGTTGACAAGAATTGCAACCCTCATGGATGAGTTGAATAGAGATAAGGATAAATTGACTCCCCTTGCACAGAAGTGGAGGGAGAGGAATAATGATATCACAATTATGTGCATATCTGCTCTCCAAATGCCTTATCATCAAGTAGAGAAATTTTTTGATTTGTTAAATAAACTAGAAGATTTTGATGATAAAAGGGATTCTTTGCAGAAAAGATTAACACTTTGTTTTTCCCAGTATACTGCTGAAAAATTCACTTTATTTCCTTGTGCTTTAGAATCTGTTGATACAATAAAGGAAAAGGAAAAGTGGAAAAAAGAGTTGGATGAAATATTTTATGAAAGGATTAAGAACATCATGAGTGAAATTGGCCACTGGTTTTGGGAAAGGACAAACGAAGAGTTATTAAAGATACAATTATTTTATAATGCCATGAGAAAAGAGTTTGATGATTTAGAGGAATTTGCAAATTCTTTAGTGAGTATACAAAGAGAGGCTCTAAATTTTGATTGGCCAGATGATGCTTCTTATAATAAATGAAAAATTAGTTTATAGAACAAATGCCAGAAGATGATGAGGAGGAAGATGCAAAAGTAAAAGTTACCCTCATAGTTAGTAATGAAGACATGGAAAATCCCCAGATTAAAGTAAGTTTGCAGGTAGTTGAAGATGATACATCACTTTTTAACCTCATGGCCACTTACTCTGAGGATGAATAATAAATGAAGAATTAGATCATATTTTCTTGTCTCAACAATTGAGAAGCATAACAGAAAGGGACCCACCAAGGAATGTTTGATGTAATAGCCTTTCTGTTATTTGCTTTTGTCTTTTATGACAGATATTTGTTAGTATCTTTTAGAAGACACATGTCACTTTCTTTTAGCCTAAAGCTTGTTGCATCTCACACTATTTAAGTGAGATTCCAAGGCTAAAGAATGGTCAGAATTCTAATTTTCTAAGTGATATGCTTAGTCTGTCTTTGGTCCAAATTTTTGAAAACAAGTTTATGATGTATTTTCTCTGTCAATTCTCTGAGAATACATGAATATAGAATGAGTTGTGTTTCTTTCTGAAGGTCATTCTGAGTCTATTGTAAATGATATACAATTTTCAAAAAAAATGAATATAAATTGTGAACTGTCCCCATATCAGTTCTTTCTGAATCTTGTCTCCTTCCAATTACTTGGTTATCTTAATATTGTATAAGTAAAGGCTAGTGCAATTGAATGCAATCTAGTTAGGTTGTATATCTATTTATCACTACTGTTAATTCAATGGATTAAATAAAAGCTTTGATGAATGTGATAAGGTTTCTTTAGTAATGGAAAGGGTTTTGAATGATAAATTCTGATAAGAATTGCTGATAGAATTTGTTGTAAGGCAACAAGTTAGATCTAAGAATTTTCTACAGACTCTGAACCCAAATGGATTAGGCACTGATCAAATTGATTCAGCTAAAGGAGAAGTATGTCACAAATGGTTGTCAAAAATGCATAATTAAATCAATTTTACTTTTGTTTCTTGTGGATCTTCAAAGTTGGCCAGTACTTGTCTGCATGGAATGTTTGAGCTTCAATTAGCCACTATTTTTACGAACATCTACAGATCTGTAGAAGAAATTTTGGCCATATCTATTGTATGGGATGTGCTTATCAAGTTATTAAGAATTATGTATGTGTTTGAGGATTTTGAGATGAGAATCAGAATGAAACTAAAAATAATCCTCATACAATTTTCCCAGTCTTGAATCATCCCTGGGTATACCCACCCTATTTTTGCAGAGCCAAAAGAGTAGAAAACTACCTCTGGTTTTGTTAAAGTTGGGTCCAAATGCTTTACACATGTAATGGTTAACAAGATTTGGCTGACCTTTAGATTGTATGAGTATTATCATCTTGGTATTAAGCATTTTGTTGCTTAGTAGTTTTAGTCCTTTTAAAAACACCAACAGTAAGTTCTCAGAGTGATATCTAGGCATTGTTGAGCAGAAAAAATTGATATATGTAAAGTTTACAAAATGATTATGGAGGTATCCAAACAATTTTTTCTAGAGCTTGGTTATCAAGATCCTCATGTTAGACTTCATATTGGCATTGAAGCTACCTTTTTGAGAGAAGATGTGTAGATTTTGCATCTTTTTATTTGGCATTTTTATGTAGAATCGAATGATGGGTACGAAAATAGAGGTATTTGTGGGCCTATGTTATTTTCATTGTGGTAAAAATTTCACTACCGATAATATTGATAACTATTTTGTTTTATTTGTCTTATTGTGGAGAAATTGTAGCTTATGTTTCAGGTCTAACTATTAATAACTATTAAGTGTGATGTGTGGTATCATTTTTTTAGATTTTATTTTTGATATCATAAATATTTTTGTGTCACATTGCAATGGAAGTTTTTTTTGAAAGTGAGATTTTTTATTTATCATGAGATTATTTCTTCCACATGATTAGAGATGTTTGTTATTGTGTTATGATGAGCTCTTGATTCTAGATTAGAGCGTTGACATGATATATGTTCTCTTCATAGGTCATGTTCTTTAGAGCATGACATCATTATTTTGACATGCTTTTTATTCAAACTTATTATGTTGATTGACTTTCTGACTAAGACTATGTATGACTCGACTTGAGTTGAATATCTTTATATTTTTGTTTAGACTTTATTAGTCGATGATATTAGATGGATAAACTTTATTTATTGTCAATATGTGATGTTGTTTTATGTTTGAATTTATGGTTTGTGACATAATGGCTAAGAATTGTGATTTCATTATATGTTTATATATGATGATGTATGTTGAATGTTTTAAAATTTGTATTTAAGATATTATTTATTTATTATATTGATGACATTACTGATGCATTGGGTGATGTCGAGTTTGTGAGTGTGTAGGTACTAAAGGTAGAAGGGTGGTTGAGGTAGAGGAGTTTAGCACCTTGGTAGGGTTGGCTCAGAATTTGTATGGTGTAGTCACACACAAACACTTAGTTATTTTTATTTGAATTTAAATCATTTGCTTTGAATTTTAATTAATCTAGATGGATTAAAGGTTTCATTTATGATAAGGTGGCGTAAATGAAATTAAAAATTAAAAAAATGAATGGTTAAATGTTATTTTCTTTAGAAATATTAAAAGTTAGATTATAAAATAAATATTAAGGTCTCAATTTAGTTTTCCTTAGTAATTACAAGCATGACTTTGAAATGGTAGTAGTTAGTCAAAAAAATTAAATGGTAATTAATAGTTTTTCTATTTTGAAAATGGCAGATTTGAATTAGATGTGGAAACTTTAATAGAACTTAAAGTTTATTTAAAGTTCTTGAGCCAAGTGGTAGCTGTAGATCCAAATAAGGAAAATTAATTGATTGCTAACAATTTTAAAATTTATGATGGCAATTGCATAAGAAGATGGAAGTGATCTTGAGTTGGTTTAAAATTTTGTTTAATAGAAGTGTAAGTTTATTTATATTCTAAAGCCAAGTGTAATTTTTTAAAATTATGAATCATCCTATTTGTTTCCAATTGCAATAATGAGGGGAAGAACCATCTGTTAAAAAAAAAGAACTGCACAAAAAATTTGATAATTGCGAGTATCATTAAGAAGAAGAAAAATATTTTATGGGGGAAAGGCGGCATTAAAAAGGGAGGCCGAATTGAAGAGGGGCATGCTTTTCTTTTTAAAAGAAAGAGGGAAGAAGTTTTTGCAAGGAGAGGGGGAGAAAACATGTGGAAAAGGGGGAGAAGGATTAATCCTTCCCAAATTCTACAGGGTGAATTGGACGTATGCAAAGGGCGAACAAATTTGCTAATAAAAAAAGAAGAGAGTCCATGCGAAAAAGAGGAGAGGAGGACACAAAAATTGCAAATATAATTTGATTTTGAGAAGCTTTAAGGGTCCTACACTTTCCTCAAATAGTTCAGGTTCCCTTTTACTTTTTCTTCCCATTATTATGCTATTAGTATGTGGTTAAATTATCTATTATTGACAATGAAATTATAAAGGAAGAAAGGTTTAGTTGCTATTTGACATGGTAAATTATTCATAGATAGAAAAGATGTAGTCGGCTTTCAAATCTATTTTGATATAAACTAGCAATACGCCTAGTTTTTTTTTTTTTATAGATATACACTTGTACAGTTCTAATACGGTGAAGGAACAAAACTTAAACATTGAAATACAATTTTTTTTCCATCATTCAAAAAATCTTGCAAGTTATCTAAAACTTTTAGATTTGTAAGAAGTATTATAAGATTTGAGCCTAAAATCAATGCCACTCCATCAATCTTTAGAGAGCTATATGCAAAACAAATTTTCCAGCATAAATCGATGCACAACAATAGATTATGGGTTTATGACCGCTGTTGTCGATCATCTAATAGCTCACAATCTCACCACACAACAGCCAGTAAAGGTGCTAAACTTCATAATTCCTTTATAAATATTGTTTTATTTTTTGGTTCCTAACCGTTTACATAATATACAAGAAAATCTTACACTTATAATTCCTCCGTGTTCACATCATTTTTTTCTTCAAGCTGGGTATGATTTCTCCACACCTGTGGCTTTGTGTGTGTGTGTGTGTGTGTGTGTGTGTGTGTGTGTGTGTGTGTCTATATATATATATATATATATATATATATATATATATATATATATATATATATATATATATATATATATATATATATATATATATATATATATATATATATATATATTCCTTATCTTGGTTAATAAACATAGGGACTGGGTAAATTAAATTGTTTCCTAAACTATAAATGTAATGAGATCTAAAATGAGTTTTAAAAAAGTTATATATATAAAAGATTTTAAACTTTCCTTTGGAATTGGATAGACATTTAAGATGTAAACTTCCATGATGATTAGAAGGAAGTGTAAGAAGCTAGTCAAAAGTTGATCTTTAATTTTATTTTTTTATTATCGCTTGCTGAAATGTTGCAGAACATGTATGTGTAGATAGGATAAGTATACATATTTTTATTTTATTTATTTTAATATGATATGATTAAGTTATTCATTTGACTTATCTATACTTCTTGAGGAAGAAATTTTAGTATGGGAGGGTGTTGAATGTGGGCAAAAAGGGGAGGGTAGAAATTTGAAAGTCTTATTATCCTTTCATTACTACCTACCAATACTTTTACATTACACTAGTTATTGGCTTGGCCAAGCTTAAAAATAGTTATGCATATGATTGAGATGCATTGGTTATTTATATTTGTTTTCCCTCTTCCACATCCTTGTGTATGTTTCTACTAGACATATGTGTAAGTAGATTAGGCTCAAAAGCTACACTAGATCTTTTCGATCCAATTGTGTTGAGTTTTTAGCCTTCTCATGCCAGGTTCACGTAGTTCTCGTTAACTAGAGAACCTCGGGGAGCTAACCACTCCATGGTTGGGCCGTAAAAGTGCCTAGACCACTCTTCTATCTCATGATAGTAGATGGACATAATTTTGATGGCTTGGAGATGAGATTACATGCATATGGACACTAAGGTTTGATGACATGTTATTTTACATGTTTTATGATATATATGCTTTATATCATATCATGTACTAAAGATACATTCATGTTTGACCTGTAGGTTGACATAGTTTTGATAGAAGATGTTATATTCATATGATTCATTTCCAACATTTGTACTTTTCTTTGTATATGGTATCGATATGTGGTCATCTTTGCATTATCAAGTGTATTTAGAGAGATTGGTGATATGTAATAATGATTGTGATTCCAGTTATTCTCAATTATTTGTTGATATGTATAGATTTTCCATCTAAGAAATGGAAATTTAATTATATAGTTATGTGAATAAAATTGACTTTTGACTTTTCAAATTTTATATATTTTCGCATTTATTTTCGCATCTTGAGGTTTTTTTGCATATATGGAAAATGTTGTGGTTTTTGGTTCTTACACTTGTGGAGATCAAGTTGTCATGTTGGGTTATCAGGTAATCCAATCATGTAGTGGGAGTGTTTGATAATTGATCTTTGTTAGTGCTCTTGGTATTGAGTATATTGGTTGATTGACCATAGAGATGCTCTTGAAAACTAAGAGGCTTGGATGAGGCTACGATTCTCTTGCATTAAAGGACATTTTTTTAGATGGTTTCTCTTTAGAGGTTTTAGCATGGAGTCTTAGGATCTTATACCTATGGATGGATGTGAGTTTATCACAGACCTAGTAGAGATTGTTCTTGTAGAAGAGTCATTGTCATGACTTGATGTATCCTAGAAGAGCATTCTCACTCCCAACTCTTGGTCTACTCAACATTTTTTCTCCTTGTACATTTGAGTTTAGGAGATGGTTTAAGATGGTTCCTAGTTTTTGAATGTTTGGGTGTTGTAAATTCTCTCATATGGGGAGGTAAAGGAGAACATACTTGAAACAACTAGGAACTTGGTTGTGTTGGTAAAAGGATGAGTTACAGTTTGCATAGGGGCATATGCACCAAGATGGTGTCCAAAAAAGTGGACACCATGAAAAAATAGTCAAAAGTACACATAACGCAATCACATTATGTGTACTTTTGATCAAATTTCAAAATTGGCCTTAGCTTGATACAAACCAAGGAAGAAACATTAAAAAATTTGAACTTTTATGTAATGTGATCGGGTTATAAACACGATCGCATTATGATTAAAAAATTGTAATCATGTTTTTAAGAACTAGAAGCATTGCTTCTAGTTCTCCATAACCCCATAACCCCATTGGGTTATGAAGAACTAGAAGCAATGAGAGTGAGATATATAGAGAGAGGGGAGGTGAAGGATATGAAATGGAGGAGTGAGAGATAAAGGGGGAAATGGAGAGAGAGAGAGAGAGAGAGAGAGAGAGAGAGAGAGAGAGAGAGAGAGAGAGAGAGAGAGAGAGAGAGAGAGAGATGGGGAATGATAGAGTTCATATTGCTTTGAGGATAACTCCACAATACTTGTCACTTCTCTATTTGATTTTATTTTTGAGTGCATCTGCATTGGAGACCTTCTATCACTTCTTGATATACTAGTAGATGGTGAGCATTCATCATCATCATCATCTAACATAGGTTCACATGCATATCTTACTTCTTTCCTTTGTTTCTTTCCCCTTTCTATCTCTTCTGGTCATTATATGTAACTTCTATCATGGGTCCAAGAAGCTCTTCCAACTCTTTTCTACTAACCAAGTAGGCTTTGTCTCTGAATCCCAATTAATTGGTTAATAGTTTCATTCTTAACATAGTTCATAGAGTGATCCTACAATAATGGGTTCCACTTTTTGACCAATTTTGACACTAAAATCAATATTTTTGCAACAAACATCACGTTCAGGTGACTATATCTCCAAAACTAAAATAATTTCAAGCTGACATAAACTAGTGATTTTGAGTACTTTGTTCCTACTTTGTAACTATATTTTTTAATCTAAAAAAAAAATTATTTATGTTAATTTTTTTTATCTCCTCCAAAAAGTGGTACATAATAAAATTCAATATTTTAAAAAGTGATAGTCTGTTTGACACACATAACATTTTTTTCTAGAAATGATAATGAAGTAATTCTTTTGATGTTAGATTTATAACATCAATATCCAGAGGATGCATTTAGTTTGATTTATTTTGGTTGAATATTGTATAGTTTATGAAGTTTTGAAGTGACATGAACCGTAATTCAGACATACATTCCATTTGACACAGATAATTTGAAGTCAATTTATCATAAACCAATTTTTTTTTTGAATAGAAAGGTATCTCAATAAGCTAGTTCCTCCATATTTTTCAAAAAAAAAGTTGACCTAATTTACTAATTTTCCCAAGGTGTCAAAGTCAGTTGATGTTTAATCGATAATGAACCTATAATGAGTTAAACTCATATTTGAAAGTCTTAATGATTAAAATATGTATTAAAATTATAGTCGTTGGAAAGCTTGCTCTGAGCAACACATTTTGATATTTTTTATTTTATAGTAGGAGATCATTTTCTTGCAATTATGGAAGTCAAAAGAGCAAAAAAAAAAGAAAAAAAGAAAAAAAGGGTAAAAATTTTCTAATTTCGCATGTTCGCCCGAACATGGCATTTGCGCGAACATGCTTAGCATGTTCACGCAAACGTATGTTCAGGAAAACATGCCTCTAAAATATTCTAACTACCGAAAAAATTTAGTCCCATGTTCGGGTGAACATGTGGAATGTCAACGTGTTCGTGCGAACAGCCTAAAAAATAAAAAAAGTTGTCATTTGTAAAGCTATTTTCCATTTGTAACACTATTTTCCATCAACCTGATGAGTGGTGCATTATCCATCTTTGTCATGAATTTCGTTCGCAAAATTGAAGGCATCAATTTGGTAAAAAAATTGTACATCTAAATTATTTATTTATTTCTTTCATTAGTAAATTTGTTTAATGGATACATTGAAGTTAAATTAAAAATTAGTAACACATTAATGGTGTTAAGAAATGTATATATTTATTGTGTTACTAATGGTCTCCTTGTAGCATGTGGCAATCGTGGGATGAAGACATAATCATAATAAACTACTAATGCTTGCTTTGTAGGACGTTGTTGAAGACCATTGTGTGTTTTTCAAAATCATTTGTGTGGATTTATTAGATTAAATAACACTTCATTTGATGCTTAAAATGAACTTTTTATTTTCTATCTGGTGTTTCTATAGTGTTTAAATCCCTAAGAGTTGCATTGGACGTATCCTCTCCCCTCGCCATTCGTGGATCTTGGGTGTAAGAGAAATCCATGTAACTTCTATAGAAGGCCTACCTTGGACCAAGATACTTGATATTGGGTATGCCAGGGGATGACCTCAGAGTGGTAATGGGCCAAAAGCTAGGTCAACGTTCCAGCTGCTATATAAAACTCGATTACGGTGAAAGCTGTGTCGGCAATATTGTTGAGTGATAGCTCTCCTCCAGTACCCTTATGGTGTGTCAAACCCCAGTTCTCGGGGCTAGGAGACCCTCTGAGGAAGTTTATCACTCACTTGCTGGATGGAATGCCCTTACTAAAAACCATGTTTTAGTGGCCAAAATCCTTTCTATCCACTGGCTTAAGGGGTCACCCATGCCTGTGAAGAAATCCTACATTCTCGTGGTCCTTAGTAGAGAAAATAGTCCCTTGGGAAGTCATGCCCCTTGTGACGTGAATCTTGGTAGCCTCGAGAAGTGAGGGCACTATAAGGGGGAGTCTATGGTGCCAAGGTCCTAAGTTGTCTTCTTTGGATAAGGGCGATTGAACTTTGGTTCAAGTAGGAATTTAGTGGATACAATCCTAAAGCCTAGGTTGTGGTGTGATTTTTCACTTTTAACAATAGCTATTCTTGTCTTAATGTGTCTTGCGTGTGTGTAAAACATAATCAAGATAAAAGCCAACATTCAAATTTACACCTTAGAAACTTGCAAAACCTTGTCAAAACATCAAACATTGTCAAAACCTTGTCAAGATTTCACCTAAGTTCAAAAAACCTTACATATACCTCTATCATTAGCATAATTATATTCCTAAATGTCATTTTTGACTTACTTTAGTGGTATATCCCCCTCATATTACATTGTTCAAACCCTAGCATCATTTTCACTATCAAACTCTATCAAATTGTCCATCAACCAACTTGTCTTCTTGATCACCTATCCTCATTTTGTATAGCCTAAACGTCATTATCAACCTTAGGAAACCATCCCTTGCATAGTCCACTTTGTGTATACCTACCTTTAGCACCCTTACCAAGTCCAAAACATAACCCTAACTTTCATTTTGCATATCATAATCTTCATCTTGCATACCTTCAAAATGACACCTTGCATTTGCACTTGCATAACATCCCTAGGACATTTTCACTTTTCTTATCAAAACCCTATGTCATTTAGCATTTCCTCACATTGCATAACATCCCTAAACACTTAAAAATTCCAAAAACACTCATATCTTGCATACCCACATCTTAATTATCAAGTTTTGACCTCTTTTACCAACTACAACCCTATTTTACCAACTGCACACTTCATGGGCATAGTTGGTAGTTTTAGGGTGCAATTGATAGTTTTAGGGCACACCTGGTAATTAGGTGTTTCATTCTAGGTTCCAGAACCCTAATCTACACTTCCACACCTTGCATTGCATCCCAAGACCTTAGGAAACACTAGATAAATCACTCAAAACACTCAAAATTTGCATTTTAGGCACCTTGCAACCCTGTTTTACCAACTGCAACCCTTTTTTATCAACTGCACACTTCAAGTGCATAGTTGGTAGTCTAGGTGCACACTTGGGAGGCATAAAGTTCATTTAAGTTTCCCTCCAGTGCATCTGCATTCTGAAGTATCATGCTAGCACTCATTAGGACACAACCTTTGGAGTTGTCAAATGCAATAATGACACCTATAAGGTATCATCAAGAATCAACCATTGAAATCCTCCAAGGTACATTTGAAGACATCAATGTTAATCCTTTGTTTGACGAGATACCACCAATTCCTAAATATCTCAAAAGGATGTTAAGACTTGATTTTAGGACTCACATCATTTGGAGCTACATCATTTGGAGAAGAAAGAAGGATATGAGTGCTATAACCGAAAGAGGGGATTTCTAACATTATGTTTGTTATTTTGATAACTGATGCCATTGTCTTTTATGCAACAATTTATTCTTGAAAAAATAGATTGATATTTTTTCATAAAATGAAAAGCAATTTATTTTTTAGGAGAAACATTCTAGTATTCATACCATGTTATTTGTTTGTGATTCAATGATGGCTTAAGAAGGATTTGGTGCTTTGCCACTTGTAAAGAATGTGAATCATAGATTTTAGTCATATAATTCAAATAATATTTATTCTTTGTTACAGATGACTGCATTCTATTGGTTTCTATCAAATAATTTAAAAGTACCAACAATGACAGACAAATCTATACAGTGATTTTTTTATCTAGTTATTGTGCGAAATTTATCTTGAGGCAAGGGATAAATTATTATTATTTTTATTTTATAATGGGAAACAAGAAAGGAAGGAAAAAAAAATATGCAAGGAAAAGATCTGATGAAGCAGAACAAAGAAATATTCAGAAGATTGAGGCATGTTATCATCGAATTAAACAAGGTGAAGGAAATGTTGAAGAAGACTCAATAGAAGTAGAAGTAGTGCATATGGGAGAGAGATTAGGAACACTCCCTATAGAATCTCAAACAATGAATGTTGAAGAAGGTTCAAGATCAGTCCCTATAGAGGTTCAAATAACAGAAGTCAAAGAAGGGTCAGAATCTTTTCCTGTTGAATCTCAAACAATGGATGTTGGAGAAGGCTCAAGATCGGTCCTTGTAGAAATTCCAGTAACAAAAAATAGAGAAGGGTCGAGATCAGGTGCAGGAACTAGTATGGATGAACTCTTAAATATTGTCCAATCTATAATGTATGATATTTCTCATAAGAATTTAGATCATTTTCTTAAAATGGATGTAGATAAATTGAGAAAACTTGCAGCTAGTGTTCAAGCATTAAGTTTGTCTAAGAGAAGGTCAATGAAGAAGAATATAAGAGAAATTATGACTCAATTTGATAACACTAAAACACTTGAACAAGCTCAGTTTCTTTCACAAAAACAGTTGCAAGAGGCATTGAAATTGTTAGGTGTAAACACAACATCAAAGAAGAGAAGATTTTCTAGCATGCAAACTGATTTGATTGAAAATGTTAAACAAGGTTTGAGAAATATAGGAAAATACTCTTGAACTAAAGATAAGTCTGTGGCAAGAAAAGTGATGTTGATGTCTGTTGTATGTAAAAATATGTCTTAAAATAGACAAATATCTTCAATTTTGTCTAAAATGGGTTTTAGTAGGAAAACAATGAGACAATATGTTAAGAGAAGATTAATTGTGGATGACAGTACTATGGAGGGCAATTGGGCAATCATGTGTAGAGCAACTCATTCTGATAGAATTGAAGAGTTATTAAAAAAATTAGTCATATCATTTTGGATTGATAACACTCCTCCATCAAATAGTAGAGATGTTATCAGGCATAAGATTGCACTTGGTCAATATGAACATCATACAAAACATTGGTTGGACACAACACAACATGAGTTATATGTGTCATTTTGTAATGAACATCCTAATGTAAAAGTTGGGCAAACATTGTTTGAAAAATTGAATCCATACTTTATGAGGTCAAACAAAGTGTTTGAAACTTGTTGTTGTCGTCATCATATTGAGTTTGATCTCCACTATCAGGTATTTCAAAATTTTATAGAAGACACATATGGTTTTCATGCTACTCCTCCTAGTAGGAGAAGTGAGTTTATATCATCCATTTTGTGTGACAACATAGATGATCCAACTGGTAAAATAAATTGCATCAAAGGATTATGTAAAACATGTGGTGAATTGGCTCTATTTCCTTTAAAAATTGAAAATATTGATGTAACAAAAATATTGAATTGCAAAAGTTACAAGTATGTCAAGAATGAAACAAAGTTGGGGAAAGAAACAAAAAGGTTGGAATATGTTGAAGAGGAGTTGCCTGTTCTAACATTTATGGACAGATTTAAGAAATTGATTCAACCTTATATTTGTCATGCATTTTTTGCAAAGTGGCAAGCACAACAGTTTCAAACTCTGAGAGATCATTTTCCACTTGGAATAATTGTATCAATTGTTGATTTTACAGAGAACTATTCATTTGTTCATCAAAAAGAAATTCAATCAGATTATTACTTTAATAAGAAGGTCACTATTATGGTACATGTTTTTTATAGACATGCACATTTAGATTTGGATGGTGTTCAGAGTATAGTTCAAGCATGAGTAATTATAAAGGAATATCATTTTTATATAAGTGATGATAAAGAACATGACATTCACTATGTAGAACATTGCTTCAATACGTTCTTTTCTTATTTGAAAGAAAGAAACATAAATGTTGATAAACATTATGTTTGGTCTGATGGATGTGCTGCATAGTTTAAATCATCTAGATCATTTTATGCATTGTTTAGATATCATCGCAATGAGAATATAAAACACATATGGAATTTCTTTGAGAGTGGCCATGGAAAAGGTGAACATGATGGTGCTGGGGCTTGCATCAAACTTTCTTTGTGAAAGTATCAAATGAATTATCAGGGAGTTCATGTAAATGATGCACATGATGTTGTTGAATGGTGTAAGAATTTTTTGCATTAGATGAGGTCGGGACATCATCAACAATGAGTCGACAGGCACCTTATAGAGTCTTCTAGGAGATAACAGGTATGGATGTGTATGTCTGTTTAACTTTTATGCAATTAAATTATAAAATTTTATTGTTAAGTTTTATTTTTGAATTCGTTGAAGTTTAAATTTAATTTTTCTATATTTTCAATTTAACGAACTTTCAAGTGTAAATAGAAAAAACATGCATGGTTGCAAGAGGATAGAAAAGACACATTCCTTACATTTAGTCATGAGTACAGATAATTGCAATTGGACATTGAAGACAAGAGAATACTCATGTTTTTGTGATAGTTGCATTGATGAAAACTATGAAGAATGCATCAATCAGACACATGGATATACAGGTGCATGGATTTCAGTACCACTTGATGTTACCGATACATTTGATAAAGAAGATAATTTTTTTGATGATATTACATTGATTTCTGATTATTGTAATCATATCTCTGGATTGGTAAAAGTGGGTGAGCATCATAAAAATTAATCTCAACTTTTTATTTAATTATCAATTTCAACTATCTTATATATATTGTACACATGCATTCATGTATACTTGTTATGCAAGAGATGTCTTTGCAGTGATTGCTAAGCCTAGAAATCATGAAGGTGTCAGTTATTATTTATTGTGATGTACTACAAAGAGGAAAAAGTTATATGAACTTGAAGAAAGTGATGAAATGTTGTTCCCCATAGGTAAATTATAAATATACATGTATATGCACATATATATTTAAATAAATATATATATCTAGGTAACTTCATATCTGTCAAATTTTAAAACACTTAAATTTGTGGTACAGGTTCTGTTGTGATAGAGGGAACATATTTGAAGCAAGAGAAAATAGTCCAACATGGAATACACTTTGTTGATTGTCAACCTGACAACAAAGTTTTACAATACAGCCACCTGGTCGTTGCTACATGGCTTTTTCTACATCTAGTCAAACTTAATCGTGTACGTCGCAAGTGGACACTAGACAGTGAAGATCATGAAAAAATATTGCATGTTATAAGTGTACATCATGGTTGATTAGACCTTTGAGATTTATTTTGTAATAATCTGAATATCAACTTTGGTGAAATGTGTTTTCAATTGTACTATGGTGAAATTGTGAATATCAACTTTGGTGAAATTGTGTTTTTAATCTGAATATCTGAGTTTCAGTTATCATTAGTTTATTTAAAAACTATAATATTAATTGTACTATGGATGAATTTAATAATTTAACAACTCGATATAAATAGGCTAGAAGTTAGTTTGAACTTACACAATTTCATTATCTATGTTACAATTCTTAAATATCAACTTCTTTTCAAACTATTGAATTTCATCTTGAATTAAATGTGTTTAGATTAATTTTACGATCATAAGTTCTTAATTTTCAATAATTTATTAGAAAATTAGATAATTTAATAATTTAAATTAATCGTACCATGGATGAATTTAATAATACTCCACCTTAAAAAGTTCCAAGGAAATTCAAGTAGTTGCAAACAATAAATATGGCGATTTTGTATCATTGTAAAACAAAACACATACTTTCTAAGCCCACGAAGGTCCTCCAAAAGTTATAATTAAAAACCATCTGTTAAAGAAGATCAAAAACATTATTATTATGATAAGCTTCCATGATAAACCACTTTAGAGTCAGTTCAAAGAAATTCGTTGGACGACTGAAAATTGAACTCTCGTTAAAAAAAAAGTATTTTCTGATTGTAGACCTTTATAAAATTAATTTGAAAATGAAAAAAATTATTATTCTTAATTAGGGTATGTAATCCTTTGATTTGACAATTTAAAATCAGTAGAGAACATTATGTTCTGGTTAAAATCATTTTCCATTTTTCAAGTAGTCTATTAACATTGAGTTATTTATAAAAAAAAAGGAGCCTACACGTTGATCAAGAAAAGTGATTAGCTGAGGCTTTTGATTGCATTATTTCTCTCACTTCCATCACAATGCGAGGAAACTCATAATTTAAAATAGATATAACACAACTTAAATGTATTCCAAATCAATGAAGAGCAACTTCTGCTCCACCAATACCAAAAAATAGAGAAAGAACTCTGACATCATCAGAATATAATGCTTTCAAGACTGATAAATGATATGCAATTGTATCTATTTGGAATGAATTACCTAAACAACACGAGCGATCAGTCGGACAAGAAGTTCCACGAGTGTGATCTCTATCAAATTTTAATATAAGCTCTATATTATGGAGTTCTAGAGGGACGAGGTCACCTGGCCCCACCCATACCAAATTCCACTCTTCACACTTTTGAAGTATATATTTCTGCGCACTATCTTGCAGTTGCCCTCGTGAATTCTGAATCATAACTCTCAGTTGATCAATAAGGACAGTGCTACATTGTCTTGAGTTTATGGAATTTTTTTTTTGTCGTCTAATCCCATGAAGGCCAATACTTTTTTATTTGCGGAAGTGCTTCTTGAATAGTCATGGAGGGAGAGGTTTTTCTTGAAATCACTCTTCTATTGGAAGGTTATGCACATACCCTATTGCTCTTCTGGAAGCTAAAAAGAACTTTGAGTCCACCAACTTTGGTTCAACACTATTAAGTTGTTTGGATATTGTCTTCCAAATATCCTTTGATGCAAAAGCATCATTCTCATAGTAGAAGAAAGGTGGCCCTTGCATGAATGCATTGATTTCCTTTGAACGCTGGCCAATAGGTTTCCCATGAACTCCAAAACCAATTAGTTCCTTGAGACACAAATTAGGGATTGCATCACATACTTCAAACAGTGCTTGCTTTTCTTGCATAACCTCTATGTATTTTTCATACTTCAACACTTTCATTATCTATGTTACAATTTCAAACTTACACAATTTCATTATCTATGTTACAATTCTTAAATATCAACTTTTTTTCAAACTATTGAATTTCATCTTGAATTAAATGTGTTTTTAATTGTACGATCATAAGTTCTTAATTATCAAATTTAGTTTATTAAAAAACTATATAATTTTATAATTTAAATTAATTATACCATGGATGAATTTAATAATTTAAATTCATTTATCAACTTTTTTTCAAACTAGATTGAATTTCATAAGTGAAAATTAAAGTATGTGTTTTTAAAATTGTAAGATTATAAGTTCATAGTTATCATTTAGGTTAGTTTATTAAAAAATTATATATTTTAATGTTACTTTATTACATCTACGGTCATGTACTCTTAAAGTTTAAATTAGTTTAAATTAATATTTTTTTAAATATTATATTTTGTAAAAGTTCTCTAAAATAATGTATTGGCTTACCTAATTAACATATTTTTATCCACATAAAACTAATATTTATCTTTAGCGGGTTAGTAATTGATAATTTAAGAAATATGTATCTTTGTAACTTCCTACTAATTGATAATTGATATACATGTACACACATGTCTCAAGATCATGTTCTATAGCTATAACACAAAAAAATACACATATGTACACATATACACGTCTCAAGAATAAACATCTACAGATCTAATATATCTCTATGTATTTGAAATGCAAACTGTAAATCTTGAATAAATATATGTATGTAGCAAAATATATAAAGTCATATATACATACATCTGATGGTATCTAACTACTGAAATACTCAATAATCAAATAAATAGTGAAAGTATGTGCATGTCATCAAGGAACTGAAATACACATGTGTACATGTAAACTAGACCTCCAATATATATGCATCAAAAAATATATTAATTTGATCTACTACTAGAAGGACCCCTCAAGACGCATATGAACATAACGACCCTCTGATCAAGTCTCCTGTACATCCTCTCACCGAGGCGCATCAACCAAGCCCTACAAATATATATACATATATACATACATGTGTTAGAGTTCTAGCTTTAAAAAATATATATACATACATGCATCATGTACATGTATATTCAAATTAAATACAAATTTGTATATATATATATACACACACATATACATATATATATATACACATATACATACATACATATATATATATATATATATATATATATATATATATATATATATATATATATATATATATATATATATATATATATATATATATATATATATATATATATATATATATATATATATATATATATATCTAGTTTTCAAAATATTTAAATAACTTTAAACAAACTATTTAAAACTCAAGTACCTAAGTACTACTAGGTGCCTCAATAGAACCATCTCTCTCATGTATATGATGCCCTGAACCAATAGTGTGTAACCATGTGCTTAGCGACTTGTGCCTACATGATTTATTACGAGTTAAAAATTAAATTAAATATCTACATATATATCTAAACTAAATTTTTCAATAAATGAACATATTTTTTAATTTCATATATATTTAAAATTAAAAAAAAATTTATATATGTACCTGGGTCTCCAGAGGTGGAGGATGATTAGCAGACTCCATCATATCATCTACTAATGCACCTGAGCCTAAAACTCCATGTCCAATTGCTAGTAAATCTAAGTGAAGTGGACTATGTAACTGGTTGGGTACATTTGGTGTAGAATCAATGCTGCCAAGTCTGAATAACAGGTCCATGTATGATGAAATACCCAGGCTCGAACTAGTATCAATCTCAAACAGGCCTCACAACTGCTCACCAAAATCATCAAGGCTCTCAGTTGTGATATGGACATCTCCAACTCATATGCTCGAGTCATCTATAGAGTGTCGTGAGTCTGGTGCCAAATGCTGCGAGCTATGCACAAGTGTATCATCTGTCACTGGTGTGGTAGCCTGTGTCTGTGGAACCGTGTCAGGGCTCTGATGCTATCTAACAACATCCATCACCATGTGTACTAGAATCCTTTTTGTATCAAAAATATAGCTAATAAAGTGCAACATATCCTCCAAAAATATAGTGCCATATCCATATGTGTCTACTGTCTTGAAAGACCACAAATATCACCTGGCGGTGGTAGCCTAGCAACTCTATATGCATCATCAGAGAAGGCACCTGAAGTGCTACTAGGTGCCTGTGAAGATGGTCGATCAAGTGGACGAGGACGTCGACTATGAAGATAATGACCAATAGAATCTGATGTGATACTAGCCACCGCAGATGCAATGTGCCCAATAGTGTCAATTGCTTCCCTCTGGGAAGCAATGACGACTCTGTCTACAATAGGTGTATGTGCAAGAATCACAGGAGGCATCCTTAGTCCAACAAACTATCTAAGATCTACATGTGGTAGACGATCTACACTACAGTACTGGTCACAATCAGTGATCTGACCATGCCCCTGTCTGCAATAATTAGGAATATCTAAGTAGTTGACATTGAGCCCTATACGGAACTCAACGTACAACTACTGTGCAAAATAAAGCGGTATTTGGTCGTTATTAGGATAATGACCATATGTAGCTAAAAATCGTGGATAGATCATGCTAGCAATAATAGGGTCTCAGCATTGTGTGACTCTGTAGCCTCTCACCCTACCCTATGTCCCCTCATAAGCTGGAAAGAGCTCTCTCTAGATGACATCTTTGGGGCCTACCCTCTTGACATCATTGAATGATGCATCTCCTAAAACCTCAGCCCTAAGCTCCCTAGATATGGAAGTTAATATGGTAGGAGTAAATGAATGGTGACCTCTAAACCTAGCTATCAAATCCTGTAAACTCCTACATATCATAGTACATATGTCTCTATAAAGACCATCATCAGAGGTCAATATAGAGTGCTACAGTCTAGCAACCTCTTGCTCTGAAAATGCAAATAAAGCATCGATATCGATGCATGGAGGTGGTGTAGCAGGACCTCCAGCAAGAGCTATAGGTGCAGCCTAACCTAGAACATGACCCATACAAGGAGCCACAATAGGACCTACACCACCAGGAGCTGGAACATGAGCTACACGACGAGCCCTATGTCGAGGTACACGAGGAGCCCCGCCAGAAGCTGCAGCATGAGCCCCACCATGAGTTGCACGAGGAGTCATATCAGGAACTATATCAGGTGCTGCAATAGAAACTACATCACCATGTGCTGCAATAGGAACTACATTAGATGTCGTACCAGAAGCCGCATCAAGCATATCATGTGAAGCCATATCTGTAGAAATGTATGAAAAGCTAAACTGCCTGCTGTACATAATTTTTTTACATGTAATTAAACATACATCACACATCATGGACCTAGCTAATCTGTAATACATCTAGACCTAGATTAATTTGCATATAAGTATAAGATAACTTTAAAGTTGAGAGTTTGGTTATGGTTAGAGTTAATTTGCTGTTCTAAGATTTTATTATACTTTGGGGGGTATTATTAGAGAATTCAATTAAAGGGTAATAAATTATTTATATTACTCTTAAATGATAATGTTTCGAGGTTTAGGTTTCAAGTTGGGTTACATATATATCATTTAAAACAAGGGTCATACTTCATGTATGTACATGTGTTTGAATGTATGTGCATGTATCTCAAATGCAATTTTTAACAATTTAGGATTAGGGTCAACTTGTTTTAATTTTATTTAAGTTAGGCCTCAATTAGGTTTTGAAATAGGGTTTTAGTGTAATTAGGCTCAATTTTAAGGTAAGATTTAAGACCTTATGACATTGTTAGGGTTTACATGAACTTACATGATTTCTAGCATTAAATTTAGGGGTTAATATTAAGGTCCATGGTTAAGAATTTAGGATAAGGGAACTTAGCATATGAAGTTTATGATTTGGTTCAAGATTATGATTTAGGGTATTTATTATCATTTATAATCTTGGGTTTAGAAATTAAATTTTAAGATCAAGGTTAGGGTTAGGATTTGGATAATGGTTAGGGTGAGAGTTTGGTTATGTTAGGGTTAGGGTTTGGATGTACATGTATGTCATATTCATACCTAGATATGCAAATTAATCTACATTCTTATATATGTATAATTTAGGATCTTCCCTTAAGACATGTCATTGAATTATATAGTTAATTATATACTTCTAATTATTAAGACATTAAAAATAATAACATATGTACATTTAAACATGAATATTGAAAACATATGTATGCACGTCTATATCTAACACATGAACATATTTACATGTACATTTATGAAATAAAATATACATTTTAATCTACATTCTTATGTATAATTTAGGATCTCCCCTTAAGACGTGTTATTAAATATAGTTAATTACACTTAGTTATAAGATAAATTAAGATCAATAGTTAACATATACACAAATTATACATATAAAAATGTGAATTTATTAAAAACATATACATACATCTACTTTTAACCATGAACAAATATACATGTACATCTATGTTCAAAATAAAAAATTATACATTCTAATCTATATTTTTGCATGTACAATATAGGATCTAGACCCTTAAGATATGTCAATTAATTAAAATTCTAAAATTAAGACATTAAAGTGAATTTGACATATATACATAAACATTAATATCGAAAACATGTACATGTCTACATTTAACATTAACACACACACACACACACACACACACACACACATATATACATGTTTTTTTAATTTGTTTTCTAAAATTTATATTATTATAAATTTTGTAATGTTTTTCTAATTTTAAAAAAAAAAAATTCTAATGTTTTTCTAAATTTTATATTATTATTAATTTTATAATATTTGTCTTTTTTTTAAAAAAAAAATTTTTCTAAAATTTTTATTAAATTATAATTTTTCTAATGTTTTTTCTAAATTTTATATTAAATTCTAAATTTTCTAATGTTTTTGCAATGTTTTCTTTTTTAATTGTTTTCTAAATTTTATATTAAATTATAAATTTTCTAATATTTTTTCTAATGTTTTTCTAAATTTATTTTTTAATTTTTTTAAATATATTTTTTTAAATTTTATATTAAATTATAAATTCTCTAATGTTTTTGTAATGTTTTTTCTAAATATGTTTTCTAAATTTTCCAATGTTTTTGTAATATTTTTTTCTAAATTTTCTATTTTCTTTTAATGTTTCTTTTTTTAATTTTCTAATTTTTTAAAATATATTTTAATAAATTTGTTTTCTAAATTTTATATTAAATTATAAATTTTCTAATTTTTTTAAATGTTTTTTCTAAATATTCTAATTTTTTTGTTATGTTTTTTTCTAAATTTTCTAATTTTTTTTTCTTTTCTAAATTTTTTTTCTAAATTTTATATTAAATAATAAATTCTCTAATGTTTTCGTAATGTTTTTTCTAAATTTGTTTTCTAATGTTTTTCCTAAATTTAATATTATTTTTCCTAATGTTTTCTAAAATTGTTTTCTAATATTTTCTATATAATTTTTTTCTGTTTTCTAAATTAATATAAATAAACAATAAAAATATTAAATTAACATTTAGCTATGCTTTCAAAACTATTAAAAACGTAAATAACATTCAAATATGCTTTAAAAACATTGAAAAAATGTATTAAAAACATTAAAATCTACTTTGATAACATAAAAAAAATACTTTAAAAACATTGAAAAACATCAAATTAATAATATTTTGACATACCCGATGACGAGAATCAGAACGACAGCTACAGGATGACGGTGACAGAGGTAGCACAAATGACACGTTCGCTCGAACACTTTGAATGAATAGTAGTCGCTGTGAAAATGAATTAGAAAAGTTGAAAAAGTGATTTTAACCACCAAAAATGCAAGCAGTACAGGTTTGTGCGAACACATGTTTGTGCGAACATGGCTTAACATGTTCATGTGAACATGTGTTGCTTGTGTGTTCGCACGAACATGTGAGTTGTGTTCGCGCGAATGTATGAAGTTTGGAATTGTGAAAATTTTACAACTTTTTAGAATTTGTTCGTCTCACTAAAGTGGAACCCATTATTGTGGGTTCACCCCATAACGAAATTCTCCATAGCTATTTTTCTTCTTGATCACTATAACATTTTGTAATCAATTGATATAAAATCACCAATTTCTCATGGCCAATCCTTTAGGCATATAATTGAGCCTTTAAATCCAAAAAAGTTTTGAAATCTAGATTTTGTAGAAGAATAGTTTTAGATCCTTAATTATGAAAATTCATCACCTAATAAATTTTCAAGTTTTAATGACACCATTTGACAATTTTCATTGGCACCGAGAACTTCTAAAACAATAAGTATTTTAAGGAAGACATCCCCCATCATATACAAACCTTCTCCTACTGAAAGCTTGTGTGAATAGATGATAGTTGAAATATACACCTCCTTTTTTTGTACTACTTATGATAGTTTTCGAGCTCCAAGAGTCTCATACATTGATAGGCTTTGATGATCCCTTAGATTTTTTAGACTGGGAAGACATAGATAACATTCACCTTGGTTGTGTGGATCAGATTTCAGTATCAAAATCCTCTTGATGTCTTTTCCCAATGTACATGGGAATTTACAACCATTGTAATATGTTCTATCTTATCATCTTTAGTTATTATTGTTAGAGTGTACATAAATGCAAATGTTTTACTAGCTTCATAAGGTATAGACTCTGGAAAAGACCACTAACAATTTGATGCCTTCTATCTACTGATAATGTAAATGATGGATAGGTAAGACATCCAAGGATAATCATATACAAAACTTTTTTGAATAGACCTTCTCCTAATAAAAGGTTGTGCAAATAGATGACAAATGAAACATACACCTCCTTTTTCTATATTGCTTTTGATAACTTTTGAGCTCCAAGAGTCTCATACACTGATAGGCTCGAATGATCCCTTAGATTGTTGAGCTTGGGAAGACCTAGTTATCATTCACCTTGGCCGTGTGGATCATATTTCAGTATCAAAATCCTCTTGAATTCTTTTTCCCAACATACATGGGAATATACTACCACCGTAATGTGCTCCATCTTGTCATCTTCAATTACTATTGTCAGAGTCTACATAGCTGCAAAGTTTTTATCAGCTTCAAATGCTATAGAATCCAAAAGACCACTAATAATTTGATGCCTTCTATCTACTAATAATATGAATGATGGGTAGACAAGATATCCAAAGATAACTAGATACAAACCTTTTTTGAACAAGCCTTCTCCTACTGAAATCCTATGCAAATAGATGATATGTGAAACACACACCTCATTTTTCAGTACTGCTTGTGATTCCAATACCTACAATATGGATTCCAAGGATCATCCAACTAAACATTAAATAAGAAGGAAAACATCCCACCTTATAAGTAGCATATAGACCTATCTAGTGATCATATTCTACTGAAAATGGATTTTGATGTCACATGATGATGAAGAATATTCAACATCTACTAGTAGCTCAGGAAGTGACAGGTCTTTAATGTACATTTACTCAAAAACAAAATTTAGAGAGATCTTATGGGATCTTAAGGGGTCTTAATGTCTCTTTCAACACACTAGGACCCCTGATGACCCCTTTTGATATATTGGAGCCAACAAGTCTTTGGAAGCACTTATATTTGTCAATAGAGGAGATACACCCATTGAATCTACAATAATCTTAGATATCTCACCTCAATTAATGTCATTTCAATTTTGAAGCTTTCTCCTAACTAGACCTCCTTGTCTTTTTATAGTATCTACATGAAAATAGAAATATGAAGTTCAATGATAAGCTCTACAAATACCTTGAAAATAAAGATGCATTGAAACACAACTTAATATGATCGTATAAAAAGATATAGGAAGGATGACAAAAAATAAAGAATTCTAGTTGTTAGAAACCATATTGAAACCTTCAAAAATGTTATTTTAATCTTGACTTAATACCTCTATCCATCTGTACTAGTCTATTATTGTTCTTGCTCTTGCCACTCTAAAGAATTTTGTGAATTAGGATTCAATTTTTGTACAAAATCTTCGTTAGAAATCCAAAAGAAAGATTTATTTCTCAGAAAGTATGTAACCCATACTACATACTTAATTAACATGTAAAGTCATAACTACATACTTAAACCCAAATACTTATACAACATTTATTACAATGGAAACAAGCTCAAGTTTACAAGTGGAAAAATGATTGCAATATATGAAGTTAAGTATACCACATATGATAATGATGGTTGCATTTCCATGCCCTCCAAATCTTATTGTGGTAACATAGTAATAGGATCTAAATTTCTAAGATTGTTGAGACTGGGAAGACCTAGTTAACATTGACCTTGGTTACACTTAACACATGATATATATGTGAGACTATGTCAAATGATGATGATCAATAATCACAATCTACTAGTAGCTCCAGTAGTGATAGAAGGTCTTCAATGCACATGTACTTAGAAAACATGTACTACAATAATGCCATGTAAAACTTGTGATGAAGATGACACCTCCAACTACTAGTATGTCATGGAAAAGTTGTGATGGAGATGACACCTACATTCACCAGAGCGCTTATCAACATGTTTCATTGTTTCAAGATCACTAAATTGGGTATCAATGTTGAGCATCAATTTTAATTTCATCTCAGCAATAGCTCCAATAATTTCGCTGGTCATTCGAGAAGAATATTTTTGTAGGTTATGGTAATGCACCCTTGGCTTAATTTCAGACCCTTCTTCTTCCTATTCTTGACATACACACAAAAAACCATCATTGAATTTTCCTGCATGATAAAAATAAAAGAGAAAGTTTAGTAAAATGAATCAATGTACCTCAAATCCCTCACAAGAAATCTCTATCATTTCTTCAGAAGATGATTTATCTTTTGGTTCAACCATAATAATCTCTCTTCTATATCCTGACCTTACATTATCTTGTTACATTGCAATTAAGTTTTCCCTATAAGGGTCATATTTTTTATGAACAAAAAATTGAATGATTCCAAGACCCATAGTTTGAGTTCCAGAAGATAAGCTTTTCTTGATAGAATTGACATTTGAATCTTTGTATAAAACCCACTGTGCATTGTCCCTCTACCACGCTCTTTCTTTGTATAAAACCCACTACACATCATCACTCCAATCATTTATTTGATGAAACTAATCCATTTTTAGGTAGTTTCTTCATTAATTGGGCCTAATTAGGCTTATTAGGCCTCTAAACAATCGACTATACTTTTACATAGACATAATGTAATTATGTTATGTCTAGTAAACTCATACTAGACATAAAAGGATCACATTATGTCTAGTATGATAGTTTAGTCATACAAAGACATGACCAAATTTTGTTATAAAAAAAGCACAATCATATTTAGGCTTGGTAATAGGCCTGCTCAACTACCCAAAGGCTTGGGTTGATGTTTTCGCTCGATTTTTTGTTGTTTTAGATGGGTTTTCAACTTCTAAGACCAATTCTCATCTTTGACTTCATCAAATTTGTAAATGGTGAAGTGGGTATCTCTAAAATTACCACCACATTCTCACACATTTTCTTACCTTTATTGCCATATAAATTTTTTAATTTTTGGACAAGATTAAGATTGTGAAGTTGAATTTTCAATATCAGTGTCTTGACAATCTACTTAGATTTATGTCTGCCAATTTTTTTATAACTTTTGATCTACTTAATCAAATGGAAAATAAGGGTGACCATAAGAAGTTGGATCGCAATTCTACGAAAGTCAAATATGTGGAATTGTACTTCTTAGAAATGAGCACCTAATTTTTCTAAAATTGGGTACCCATTTCTAAAATCAAGCTTCGGGCATCTGAGCCAAAATTCAAAAATTAGGTACTCGATATTTAAAAGTGGATTGGGTGCCTGAGTCGCTCAAATATTGGGTGCCAAATTACTTTTAGAATCGGGTGCTTGATTTGAAAGACTTTATTAAACCCATTTTTTGGCATTTTTGAAGTCATTTTCATGACTTCAAAAATGGGAGCCCGATTAGAGACGCATATAGGAGCCTGATTTTCAGCCCTACCGACCACCCCCCTGCTGCTAGTTTTCGATATACCAGGTATTTTAATATGTTTTGTACTATTTTACATAATTTTTTTCAATTTTACATTTTATATCTATGTTAATTTATTATTTTTTTTCAGTTTTAATATACGTAAAATTGTAAATTTACATTGTTAATGAGTAGATGTTTAAATTTTTGTATCTACTAATTAAAATATAGTTTTGTAAATGTTTATTTAAAAAATTATTATTTTAAATGTCTGGAAATGTATTTAATTTATGTATTTATTACCATTTTGAATGATTAGATTAGATGTAAATTCATTGTTAAACATGTAATTACAAATAAATATAACCTCAACCTAGAACCATATAACCTCGACCTTTTTTAAACTATATCCTCGACCTAAATTCATTTTTTAAACTATAATTTTGACCTAACCATATAGTTATGTAGAATAAAACCCTAAACATATATAACTAAGTACTTAATCACATAACACCCCACGAAGGGATCCAAACAAAAAACTTAGTATTTAAAATGATTTTACTTAAATTGTATTGTACTTTGTTTCATGGATAAAAAATGGATGATGTAAACTATTTTGTAAATGTATATTATTTTAGCCTTTCATACCCTATGACATGTACAGTGGATGATTGTGCATTTTGAATTAATTTTTCAAGTGGCATTCAGAACAAATGCATATGTTATTTAAATGGATTGAACTGAAGTAGTTAATATTCTTTCATGTGGATGTGTTATTTATTTTACTTTTAGTACTTATAATTATTTAAAAATGAAATATAAATGTGCTCATTAAGGAATGCAATTTGTTATTTTTTTATAAATGTAAATTATTGTATCTATGTTATTGCTTGCTTAGTAAAACTTTTGATTAGTTCTTTGGATCCCTTAGCTGGGCGTCATTTAGGATTAACTATAATTTCAATTTGTATTGAATTTAAATCTACTCATAACCCTTACTATCATCTTAACCTTAATCTTAATCTTAATTTGCTAAAACCTACACCAGGTAATATATAAATAATTAAATAGCTTTCCTATCTTACCTTTGTAGAACAAGAATTAGTATGCAAAGAACATTAACCAATAAAGTAAACATTCACAAACCAAAAACTAAATTCACATATATGCTTAGACAAAGAAAGCAAACAAGAAGTGCAAACCTCACAAAAAAAAACACTCCATGCTTTCTGGATTCTGTAGATGTGTCCTTTTGCTGTGGATGTATGCTCAAGATTCTCAAAAGCTGCTTCAATGGGGATGGGTAATGGAAAATTGGTAGCTTTGTGAGCTCTCAATTTGGCATTATAAGGGTAAGATTGCTGGCTTTGGTTCTCAAAATAGCATGATAACTTTAGCTCAAAGATTGTTGATGAAATGGCTTGGGATGGGATTCAATTTATAGGCTAAGGGGTAGAGGGATGGAGGGCTTAAATGAAAGGATGGATGAAGGCTTAAGGAGGGCTAGGATGCACTCAAAGGAAAGTACATGGATTGTGCTTGTTTAGCACCAATGGGAAGGTGACACTTGTCACAAGGAGGATGAGTGTGAGAGGATAGGGTAAAGGGTTGGTTAAAGGCATGATGAGTGGGGTTGAGTATGTAGGAGGGATGTAAGAGGAATGAGTGTGGAAGAGGGAAGAGTGTGGAAGATGGGTGTAAGAGTCATGAGTGGGCTTGTAAGAGTCTTTTATGTTTTGTAAGAGCACTCATGACTTAGTGGTTGGGTTTTTTGAGGGGAGACTTTGGTTTGGATTAGGAAAGTCTTAAACTTGTTTAAGGAATGTGACAACATTAGGGGGTGGATTAGGCTTGGGTTTAGGATTAGATTAGGGATGTTAGAGATGTGCAAGTGGATGGCATTAATGAAGGTGGGTGAGTTAGTGGCTAAGCTTGGTTAGTATGGGTGGATGGGGTGGATTAGGCTAAATGGAGGTTTAGAGATAAGTTAGGGGTTTTTGAATTTGAGGATTTCATTTATCAAATAGATTTATTTAATAAATGGGGATTTTTGGAATTAGATAGGAGAAAAGGATTTAATTGATAAATAATAGATTATTTGATTTATCAATTAGGACTATAGATGATTAATTAAATTAATCAACTAGGGGATGAAAAAGGATTAATTAAATAGAAATTTAATTAATAATGCCTTTTTAGATAACTAAATAGGATTACTAAAATAGTGTAATCAAATTTAGGTGTCTACATTTTGCCCCTCTTTGACATAGTGTTGAGACAACACTATTTCAAAGAAGTTCGAATGAAGACGACACGAAGAAGATGTTTTAGCAACAAGGTTGCCCCAGTCTCGGATAAGAAGAGGAGAGATTAGACTTAGATGATGCCCCCTCAAGAAGGCGACGGGGAGAGAAATGAGGCTCGACAACTTCTTGAAAAGTACAAGAAATTGAGTGAGCTGAGACACAGGTTGGCGAAGAGAAGGGGTTGAATTAGCTCAAACTCTCACTACGGGAGAATGATAAAGGGAAATCAGAGGCACAATAGTAAATCAAGCTTAAGACTTTCCAGGATTGGGGGGGAGATGGAGGAGCGGAGCGCTATAAAAGGAATCCATGTTAGGGAGATGGATGATAGAATGATAAAGCTGATGCAACAGGATTTCAAAGAGTCAGACTGGCAGAAGATGGGTTTCGGAGATCCCTAGGACTAGGATTGTGGATCTCGAAAGATGAGGCTTGGTGGATTGATTTGATTGGTGGATCCCTAAGACTAGGATTGTGGATCCCTAAAGCTAAGCGTGAGGAGTGATTCAAAGAGATACTGATGCATAAGCTAGGATAGGTGTTGGATATGGATGGGGGATAATGGAGATGAAGGGAATCCATTGAAGCTTTTTGAGCGGGTGGATACTTCAAAGAGAAGTACCACCATGTAGTTGAGCACTAGATTTGCTATAGGATTGTTGGTTAATTGCCAAGGTTACCAAGAACATCAAGGCCTTTTCACCAACCGTCTAGAGGACTAACGAACTGACTCGAAACAAACACACAAGGATTGCCCCAGTATCACACATGAATCCCAGAGGAAGCAGCGTGGAAATGACACTAGGTAACCCACAAGCAGAAAAAAAAAACAAGAAAAAGACCTGATGAAGACCTTATGCTCTAATTGCCCCATTCGCAGCATACCATGATATGGAAGATCGTGGCAACCTTGAGGAGGGAACAAGGAGATTGCTTGGAAAAGATATTTCAAGACCCAAAAGGGAAGATCCCAAATCAAAAGAAAGCAAAAATCCAAAAGAGAACTGTTTGCCAACGAGATGGGTAGGACGAGGTACTAACAGACCAAGATCAGACATGAGGAAAGCTATATTCTGCAAGGATCTACCAGAGAGCACCTAAGCTGATGGATCTGGATGAGTGATGCGTCTAGCAAGCTGAACTAAGAAGGATAACACTTTGGTGATAGGAGATCTAGCTAAACGATGCATTGGAATATCTAACCAAGGTGTGCGATGTGTGTAGGATGTTGACTAAGGATGAACTAACACGAAAGCCGGATAGATACAATGATACTAAGCTAAAGAGGATGTACAAGCTAACAGACCAAGATATGTTACAAATGTACAAGTTTGTTCATGTTTTGGTTTTTTGTGAGATGGAAATGTTTGTGAAGGATGGGATGTCTATAATAGTTGATAGGTGGATAGGTAGATGGTTTGTGAAAAGCTTAAGGAAAATGGGATTCTGTGTGTGCATGTGATAGGATACAGGCTAGGATACAAGATTATTTACAAGCTGGAATATGGTAAAAGCTTTGGACAAGATTCAGATATATACAAGGTAAGATTTACAAGGTATAATACAAGCTTTGGTACAAGATTTACAAGCTGTACAGGAGGTATTGACAAGCTCCATCAGATTTTGGATATTTGATTGGAACACCAAGGGAACAAGCAGGTGTTTTATGGGATGGTGGGTGGATGGATGAGGGATAGGATAGTGATAGATAATGGATTAGTCTTTAGCACACAAGGCACCTGAATTACCAAGTTTTCACCAAGGTACCTATCCAAGGTGCTTGAATTGCCAAGTTTTCACCATTGGACGCTTATTTCTCTTTGCTATTTTTTTTGTATTTTTTCAAAAGCTGGGTATACGAAGGATCTTCAAGCATAGAACTTCTTGAGATGAATGATGTTAGTGGGATCATTCAAGAGTTCTCCTTCTGGTGTAGATAATTGATAGGCTCCAGAGCCAAAGGAGGCAGTAACCACATAGGGACCAAGCCATGTAGGTTCAAACTTGCCTTTCTTTTCTCGATCTGCTTGGACTTTCATATTTTCTTTGAGGACCATGTCACCTGGCTGAAAGTGTCATGGGAGCACCTTCTTGTTGAATTTCCTTTTGAGATGAGTTTCATAGATTGTGAGATGGTCATAGGCTTGTTGTCTCTTCTCGTCTAAGAGATCTAGCTGGGTGAGTCGAGCTACTCTGTATTCTTCATTTGAGATTTGCCCTCGCAAAGATATGCATAGTGAGGGAAGTTCAACTTCTATAGGTAATACCGCTTTGGCACCATAGACTAGGGAGTATGGAGTATAGAGCCAGATTTATTTGAAGGTGCCAATCACGACCGAAATCATTGACAACTTTCTTTAGGATTTTGAGGAGGGTTTTATTAGTTGCCTCTGCCTGGCCGTTACCTTGTGGGAAATATGGGCTAGAAAAGTGGTGATGGATGCAGAGGGAAGTGCATAATTCTTCCATGTTGAGATTTTCAAAGTTACCTCCGTGGTCAGTGAAGATGGTGGATGGGATGCCGAAGCGGCAAACAATGTGGTACAAGATGAACTTGGAGACTTGAACTCCTGTAGCTGAGACTAGGGGGACTGCTTCCACCCACTTAGTGAAATAGTCTGTAGCTATTATTATCCATTTACGTCCATCAGATGAGAGAGGTGTGATAGTTCCAACTAGATCAAGGCCCCAACAAGCAAAAGGCCAAGGTGGTGCAATAGGTTGTAGATCCTGTGCTGGAGCGTGCACAAGATTTGCATGCTGCTGACATGGGAGACACTTTCTAACAAAGTCACAAGAGTCTTCTTCAATGGTAGGCCAATAGTAGCCTGCTCTAAGGATTTGTCATGCTAGGACAATACCACTCGTGTGGGCACCGAAAAGTTCAAAATGTACTTCTTTTAATGCCATCGCGGCCTCATTTTCATCTAAACATCGAGAGAGAGTATCGTGATAACCCCGATGATATAGGGTATTGGCTATGATAACATAGCGGGATTATTTTCGGATGAGGTTCTGGCATTGGGTACGTGTGAGGTGAGGGGATATGATACCATCGTTAAGGTAAGCATGAATTTCATGGTACCAAGGGGATTGGGGACCAACCAAGATACAAACACGGTTTGAATCCTCAGTCGCATAGGCAGGTGTGAGGAGCTGCTCAACTAAAAACTTATACTACGTAGCTTCTTGGGGAATTTCCAAGAGCGAGTCAATAGTGGCCATGGCATCTGCTACCTTGTTCTGCATTCAAGGCACTTGTGTAACTGAAGCTTTGTAAAATGCTGGGTCAGCTAATCAACTAGCTCTTTGTAGGGTAATAGCTTTTCATCTTTGGTTTGATATTCATTTAAGACTTGTTTGATGATGAGCTGGGAATCACCAAAGACTTGTAACTCAGTGATATTCCATTCTACAGCTATCTTTAATCTTGCTACAAGAGCTTCATATTCTGCTATATTGTTGGTGCTAGGGAATTGTAGCTTGAAGGCTTTTGGAATGTAATCTCCTTGAGGTGTAACTAATAATATTCCTGCCCCTGATCCATGAGAGGTGTATGAGCCATCAAAATAAAGCTTCCATGGGGGTTGTTCTTCAATTAGGCAAATATGCTCGTCTGGAAATTCTGTGAGCAAAGGATATGCATCTACTAGAGGTGCATCAACTAGGTGATCTACTATAGCTTGCCCTTTGATTGCCTTTCTGTCCACATACTAGATGTCAAACTCACTTAGTAGCGTAACCCACTTTGCTAGCTGACCTGTGAGTGTTGTTCTAGAGAGCATATACTTGAGAGGATCAATCTTAGAGACTAGTTGGATGGTATGACTTAGCATGTAGTGGCAGAGTTTTGAGTTGAGAAAACAACTGCCAAACAAGCTTTTTCCATAGGAGTGTAATTGAGTTCATAACCAACTAGGGTTCTACTGATATAGTAGATGGCTCTCTCTCTGCTATAATCATCATGTTGTGCTAGAAGTTCCCCTAGAGCAGTAGGTGTTGCTGATATATACAAGATCAAGGGACGACCAGGAACTGGTGGAACCAAGATAGGGGGATTGGTGAGATACTGCTTGAGCTGATCAAAGCTGCGCTGACATAAAAGATCCCACTTGAAGTTCTCATTCTTCTTTAGCAAGTGTGAAAAT
Source organism: Cupressus sempervirens (assembly GCA_028749045.1). NCBI lineage: Eukaryota > Viridiplantae > Streptophyta > Pinopsida > Cupressales > Cupressaceae > Cupressus > Cupressus sempervirens. Next base: position 894,019,263 of record CM053785.1, read on the forward strand.
GGTGTACACTTATCTGCAAGTTGGGAGATGAAGCACCGGACAGATTGAAGTTTTCCCTGAAGAGAGTGAAGCTGTCGCAGTGTCTGGGGAGGAGGCATGTTTAAGATAGCCTTGACCTTTTTGGGGTCGATCTCTATACCTCGTTTAGAAACTATGAAGCCTAGAAGCTTGCCAGATGTGACCCCAAAGACACACTTCTTGGGATTTAGCATGAGATGATATTGGGCCAACCTATTAAAGACTTTCTCCAAGTCAGCAAGATGATCCATGAAGGTGTGAGATTTGACTAGGATATCGTCCACATAATCCTCCAAAATGCTATGGATAAGATCATGGAAAATGGCTGTCATAGCTCTTTGATAGGTAGCCCTAGCATTCTTTAGGCCAAAAGGCATCATGGTGTAGCAAAAGGTTCCCCAAGGGGTAGTGAATGCTGTCTTATGCTGGTCTTCTTCTACAATCTTGATCTGATTATACCCAAAAAATCCATCCATAAGGGACAGAATTTCATGTCTAGCTGTAAGATCTACAATCATATCTATGTTGGGCAAGGGAAAATCATCCTTTGGACAAGCTTTGTTAAGATCTCTAAAATCAGTGTAGATTCTGATGTCACTAGAAGGCTTAGTGACAGGGACCATGTTGGAGATCCATTCTGAGTAGTCGATAGGTCGGATAACCTTAGCAGCTAACATTCTTTCTAGTTCAACTTTGACTAGTAAGGCCACCGTGGGGTGCATTTTTCTAAGCTTTTGTCTTATGGGTTTGATCTTTGGATCAACTACAAGATGATGAACCACAAGCTTTGGATCAAGTCCTGGCATGTCCTGATATGACCATGCAAATTGGCCAATGTTCTCTCGTAAAACCTCAAAGAGGAGGTCAGCTTGGTCTTGTGATAGGGATGCAGCAATGTGAACAATTCTAGGGATCTCTGAAGAAACAATGTTGACTTCTCTAGTATCCTCTATTAGAATAGAAGACACCTCTGGTCGATTATCTTGAGGAGGCAATACTAAGTCCTCATGTTCTGCTTGTGGCTCTGGATTTTCTTGCTGAGGGGTTCTCTTCGCTGCCTTAGCTAGTCCCAGATTTACCTTAGTTTCAGTTTTGGGTGTATCGAAACTAGGTTGGGGATTTTCTCCAAAATACCCCTTGGGATCTAGCTTGTAGATGTAGGCAGAATCTGGCTTTGTCTTCTTATGAGGAGTTTCGGCTCCCATGAATCTTAGAAGCACTTCCTCTGATGCAAACTCATCAATATGTATGACACTTGGTTGGTCCCAATCTATGAGTTGTGGATGAGCAAGTGGTAGGTCAATGAGATGGATGGATAGTTCTTGGAGAATAGAGTCTCCTAAGAAGATTTGGTTTGGGATATCGTCGTAGGCTCTCTTTTCAACTTCCTCAGGAATGTCTTCAATTTCGACAAGGTCGCAGTGGATGTTCGAAAAAGCATGACCGTTGTCATTGGTGCCCCCAGTTGTGGGTATGCCAAAGCCAAGACCTGACTTTATTTCCCAATCATGTGCTTCGATGGGACATTGCATGTCCCTTTCTTCTGGTCCTAGTCCACCTCCTTGATAGTTCCATTTTTCAGTGATGAGCTTATGTTGTTTGGGATACTTCTGGCTGAAGTGATCAAGGCGTGCTTGATTTCTTGGAGGTGCATCCTTATGTAGCCAATTGTTGATATCTGGAGTGAGCTCCTCATGAAGAGGGGTTTTTGAGGACACAAAGGTGGTTGGGCCAAACTGTTTGTATCGAGGGGGTGGAATCTCCTTAGCTTTGTGATATGTTGGTCGTCCATGGGTATGTGGATCAAGTGGGATTTCTCCGACAGAAAATGCATCTGATAGACTATATTCTCCACAACCTTTTTTGTTGATCTTTACAGTAGATAGGGTGGAGGCAAGGATGGTTTCTACGTCATTACAAGTGTGGGATGAGCTGGCGATGGCTGTGCCGATGTCTATTCCAGGGCAATGGTTTGTATATGAAGCTTCAACCGCATTGCAGTAAGCAAAGGGTTCTGGATCGGCATGGGCGGTTACCTTAGTGCCTTGATGCAAAAATTTGATGCACTGATGGTAGGTGGATGGAACTGCCTTCATAGCATGAATCCATGGGCGACTGAGGAGGATGTTAAATGGTAGGTTTAGATCAACAACATGGCAAACTGTCTCTTGGATGACCGGCCCAAACTTGATTGGTAGCAAAATAGTCCCTTCTGTGGTCCTTTCCAAGTTGTCATAAGCTTTGATGGTGATAACCTCACTGATCATATCTGCCTCAGTATACCCAGCTTGTTTTATGAATTTTAGGGTGCAAATGTTTAAGGCTGATCCATTATCTATCATTACTCTTTTCACGGAAAAATTGGATACCATGATGGCTATGCGAAGCGGAAGGTGTGATCTGGCTCAACCGCGGGTATGTCGGTGGGTTTGAAAGATAGGGCACATGAGGATGAAAGGTGTCCAACAAGATTACGAAAATTAATAGCATTGATATTAGAAGGGACACGAGATTCTATGAGAGCACTGTCAAGGATGTCTTTGTACACAGGACTAGTGTGGAGAAGGTCTAAAATGGAGATTTGGGCTAGCATGTTCCCAAGGTGTTCCAAGATATTGTACCAGCTTTTTGATGGAGCTGATGGTGCTGACGAAACTAGTGGGCCTGCGATGTTAAATCGTGCTCTTTGAGTGGTGACTGCACACTCATTGTCTGGTCCTCGGATATTGATAACATTGACAGAAGGCTCTTTCTCAGATATACAACCTATAAGGCTACCATAGTCTATATAGGATGAAGTGCGGTCATTGTTCTTCCCATGCTGTTGGTTTGGCTGGCGGTTGTTGGTGTTGTTTTGGATAGGTGCTTTTCCAGGATTTTGGTTGTTGTGTGGAGGAAAAGCATTTTGATAAATCTGTAAGCCTACATTGGGAGAGGTTTGGGCACCAACAGTGATTTCCTTCCGATCAATGAGGTCTTGCACATAGTCTTTCAGTTTCATGCATCTGAGGGTGGTGTGACCGTTTACCCTATGGAACTTGCAATACTCATTGTCCTTGTACCATGCAGCTTTGGATTGGCTTGGATCAATTTGCTGGGTAGGAGGAAATTTGATGAGGTTTTCCTTAGCCAATTTCTCAAAAATAACATCCAATGGCTCACCAAGGGGTGTATAGTTTCTAGGTGCAGGTTGGAATCTGGGCTTTTGCCCTGCAGCTACATTGATGGCATTAGCTTGATTGTTAGACCCTTGAAAGTTGGGTCTTGTATTGTGGTTTTGATAGCTTTGGTTATTTCGTTGTTGGTAATTGATAGCTTGTTGGTTTTTTGTTTGATATGGTGGGTTAGACTGGTTTTGAGAAGGACCAATGATATTCACATGTCTGGTGTTAGTAACCCCATCTATTGCAACATGCTTGTTTTTGTTCCAATACCTAGACTTGTCATTGGAATGTGATTGATTTTGATTGGCCTCTTTGTAAATCTTTACCACACCATCTTTGATGAGTCCTTGCTCAAGGATCATTCCTTTCTCTTTGATATCCTTATAGGTTTGCAAACAGTTCATGGTCATGTGGTGAGCCAAGCTGGGATGTGCATTATCAATAAAAATTTTCACCACATGGCTTTTAGGCAAGGTGCAGGATATGCGGGTGGTAAGGGTTTGCCATCTTTGTAGGTATTCGGCAAGGCTTTCTCCATGTTTTTGCTTGGTGTGGACAAGATCAACTATTGATAGCTCTGTTTCAACAAGATGGGCATATTGGGCTACAAATGCCTTAGATAATTCAACAAAGTTTTTAATTGTGCCATAGGGGATTCTATAAAACCATTCAAGAGCTGGTCCATCCAAGCTTTTGGGAAAAAGGCGCAAGAGGAAGACATCATTGTATGCCACGTCCTGGCAATGCATGTAAAATTCTTTGATATGTGTGACAGGGTCTCCTTTTCCTCTGAATTTGTCAAATTTAGGTACCTCAAAGTGTTTGGGAAATGGTGTCGTGGTAATGGCTCTGTCAAATGGGTAAGGACACACATTCTCAAACTTGAATGTCTTTGGATCATTCCCTTCTTGGATGGCTTTCAGAGCTATCTTCATTTGCTCCCACTCTAAATTGATAGGTGATGGTTGGGGTGCCCCCAATGTAGGAGTGCCTTGAGGTAGGTATGTGCTGGATGGGGCCACTGAATATGGATGGCTATGAGGGATTTTCTGATAGGGATTGTACATTGTTTGGGAAGCTGCATGGTGGATGACGAGTTGTTGAGGGGGAGGTGGCGCATATTGCTGCATGTGCTGTGAGGCTTGCTGTTGATATGGGATTTGAGGTTGGGATTGAGGAACATAAGCTGGCTGTGGGATAAATGGATTGCTTTGTGGAGGTAAGGTATAAGATGGTTGTGAGGCTTGGGGAAAGGATTGAAGGGCTTGTGGGGTTTGACCAATATATGTGGGTTGTGCCCCCATTTGGGATGGTATCTACAAATAATTGGTGGTTGGCTGGGGTGGTGGATTACCTCCTAGAAGTGGCATTGAAAAGTAGTTGGTAATTGGAGGTAATGGATTAGTTGGTGGTGGAGGTGGTGGGAATTGAAAGCTTGGGAATGGAACTGATGGGGTTTGATAGCTTTGTGGCTGGATTTGGAAGCTTGGTAGAGTGGTGGTGGGAGCTGGGGTCACTTGGGAGCTTGGTAGAAGATTGGCAGTAGCTTGTGGGTTTTGATAGCTTTGTGGAGTGAAGGTAGTAGCTTGTGAATTTGTGGCTAGTGGTATTGAGCTCCCAAGACCTAGTGGAAATGATGGGATTGTACTTTGGGCTGTGGTGAACAAGTTGGGGGTGATGAAAGGTTGATTACTTGGCCCCATGGGTGGCAGCCCTGTTGTATATTGCTGAGGTTGGCCAAAGATGCTAGCACTAATTTGGGAGATGGGTGGATTTGGAAGGCTAGGTTGGGGAGCAGCAGCAATAGTGAAGGGGGTGAACGGTGAAGTGTTTTGAGTAAAGGGGGTTTGGAGCGGAGAGGTATGAACCAAGGATGGAGTGGTGGTGGCTGGGTTGGCTTGCGGCATGGAAATTTCAACTTGGGTGGATGATGGTATGTTTGGGTATGTTGGGTCATATGGATTGGCTGAAAGGCTCTTCTTTTGGAATATATTGAGGATAATTTGGATCATAAGAGCCTATGGGTGGTGGTAGCTACCCAAACAATGGGTGAGATGGATCTGATAATGGAGGGGATCTTCCAAAGTCAAAGGTTCCTACATTGTCCCTTCAAAAATTAGCCATGATTGTCTCTTTGTTTTTGTCTATAATGGCATTTACCAATACTGCATTTCTTGGTTGGTTCATGAAAGCTTCAATGTCAATAGGTGATGGCATAGCTTGCTCTGGGCTAAAGGATGGTTGAGTGCTCAAGGGGGGTGAGGCTATTCGATCCAAACGATAGGGCTCCATTGTTTCTTTCTTCTTGGCTAAGCGAGTGATGGGTGGCATGAAAAATGCTCCTAGGGATGAGATGCAATAATGCTGATGGATGCAAAAGGGGGAAGGCTTTTCTATGCAAATGATTTCCTAGGTTGAGGCAAAGCTATATGACAAAACCTAAGGAGGATTGGGTTGGGGATTCTAACTTCAAAGATATGTTGCCAAAGTACAAAAGGTCTGCTTTTCTATGTGCAAGCTTGGTGGTGATTGTGTCAACTTAAGGATAGACTGATGATCTTTTAGGAAGCACACGAGATTGACCACTTGCGGATCCCAACCTTTAGCTCAAGGTGATGAGGGATAACAAGTGACAAAGCTAGATTACCCTAGACAAAGCTCTGTCAAAGGGATAACCTTGGTGAGATTGGTGGATTTGGAAGATTTTAGGAATGGCAAACTTTTAGCAAGGTGACAACAATTTTGAAATCTTAGATGTGCAGATTTTTGATTGCAGGCTAGATGGTTTGATTCTAAATGAGATGGATGAGCTAATAATGCTTAAGGGGATAACCTAAGATGGCTGGATTTTCTACAAAGATGACTCTAAAGTGAAGCTTATCCAAGAAGATGGGGAGAAACAAGGGTGTCTAATCATAGAAATCATGCCTAGTTGGTAAGGCATAAGAAGGATTAACTCCTGGATGTTGGCTAAATTTGATGGTGCGCTCTAACCAAGCCTCTTGAAGTGCTTTGTCGGTAGCTTTGTCCTCTGCTTTGTGGATTTTGGCAATTTGTGGGCTTGGTGTTATTTCTTTTCTCTTGGCTGAAAGTTCTTGGTATGCTAGAGATGGCTTGAGTTTGACCTTGTGAAACTTCTGTTTGGGTTTGGGTTGTTCCGACATAAATTTTTGAATTTTCTTGGCTTTGGAAGATTCTGGTTGTTTTGCTTCAACTTTTTCAACTTCTAAAATAGGCAGTGACTATGCTAAGTGTGCCCTAAGCTAGGATTGACCAAGTTTGGCAAACATTCATTCAACAAGTAAAATAAAAACAAGCAATAGATAGGAACACCCAGATAGAAGTTTGTGGTTCTTAGAATGTGATACTTGCGCCAAGGAGTTTGTATGTTCTACAAATGTTTCGATCAGTCACTCCAAACACATTAACATCCTAGATGGTTTTCTGCAAGGCAGACAATTGGTTTAGCTAGGGAGTCCTCGATATACGCAAGGTACGTGAGGCCCAAATCTGTAGATGAGACCAAAAGGATGTCACACAGCCGAGAGGAGCGGTAACCCACTTCTCCTCTTTCACTTCTCAAGGGTATAAAGTTCCTTGAGGCTTAGCCCGAATGACAAAATCTTGATCCCAAGAGAGGTGTCTTTCAATTCACCTCCCGATTCTTATACTCCGCCGGAACGCTGGAGTTGAGGTCGTCCAAGGGGTGATGAAATCTCCAAGTAGGCCTCCTAAAAAGAAACAAGGTTTTGGATCCTAATCTTATGCACCCAAGATGGCCTCGAAAGACGACAAGAGGAGAGAAGACTTGGATGACCTTGGGCTAAAAAACACGCTTGTTCTTTTACCAACTGACTCTTATGTGTGCTAATTTGGACTTTGCAAGCACTCATGTTTAAGAGACAATGTTCAATTCTAACTTTAAGCGCCAACAAAAGTAAATCGATCAAAAAATGCAAACAATAAGAAGAGTTAGGGTCAACAAAAGCAAACTGGCGCGCCCGAAGGCCCTCCACGTCAAGTATCGATTAATTTTCTTTAAGGCATTCAAGATTGAGTGTGAGTTTGTTTTAAGCCCAAAACAAAAGTGTGTGAGATTCGATTTCAAGCGCGCGCCCAGAGGCTCTCCACGTCAGTTGTTGTTCAATTTTAGTGCCCAAACTTGAAGTGTGATCGATTTAATCTAGAGTTTTGGCCATTTAAGAATTTTGATAAAGTTAAAGCAAACGTTCAAAGACCAAGTGAGTGAGTTAGATTGTGGAACATTTAACACCTTTTTCAAGTAGACCCATCCCCATAAATGGCGCTGAGATTGCAACCAATGGTTAATATTTGATGGGTGATTAGAAAAGAGGAGAGTCCAAGGAACTACTCAAATTAATTTTTGTAAATTTGTATTTTAACTTAACAAAGTTTCTTAAATGTCCAAAAATCAAACTTTACCTAGATTGCATGTGGAAAAGAGATTTGTTTTGTTCAATTTTAGAAGCTCCAAATGAAGTGTTTGATATTGCAATGGTTAATTGATCCTTGGCATTCAAGATTGGATTTGTTATTTTAAGCATGCATTCCAAGGAAAGTTGATTTTAATCCATGGCATTCAAGAGTGTGTTTTGAGCAACATTCATTCAATGAAAAATGTGTTTAACCATTCAAGTTCATTTTTTAGCAACATGCATTCAAAGACAAATGGTTAAGCATTCAAGTTCATTTTTTAGCAACATGAAAACCTGCAAGAAACATGGTTAGTGGTTCCATATGTGCTCCAACCTGTAATGAGACAAAAAAAAGCAATTTAGTTAGTTAGCCAAAATCTTCAAAAATGAGAGCTTAACTATGGGGATTTATCAAATAGATTTATTTAATAAATGGGGATTTTTGGAATTAGATAGGAGAAAAGGATTTAATTGATAAATAATAGATTATTTGATTTATCAATTAGGACTATAGATGATTAATTAAATTAATCAACTAGGGGATGACAAAGGATTAATTAAATAAAAATTTAATTAATAATGCCTTTTTAGATAACTAAATAGGATTACTAAAATAGTGTAATTAAATTTAGGTGTCTACAACCTTGAGTACTAATTTTATAAATGTCAAACCGTAAAATTGTAACCTTGTTTATGATAAGCTAAATTATCCTAGAGGAGCATCATATCTACATCTACATGTCATGCACATGTGAATCTAAAAACATTTGTGGGTAAAAGCACAAACTTGTGTCACCTTTTATAAAGAAATGGGCTATCAGAATGTGATAGTTCAACATTAATGACAAAAAAATGGTATTTGTGTTTAAAATATGAAGATGATGTAAACTGATGAAATGTGTAGAATTGGATGAATTTTATGCCTATAATTTTTATTATTTTTTTGACTAAGAATTTATTCATTTTATTTTATTTTGAAGCCCTATTTTAACTATAAAAAATATAAGGTGTAATTCCCATCAAAAAAGTACATGCAAATCATCTTTTTTTATTTTGATTTGAAAATATCTTATAGATGACATGTATAGCTAGTGAACAAAAAAAGATAAAATTATTTTTGATATATATTTTCTTTGTTATAAGCACTTAAGTTTGACCTTATCAGAATCCAACAGTTTTTTCCTCTCGTCAAAACTTCCCTATCAAATCTATACCTTCTTGAAGAAAAAAAAATTCATGAAGAGGATTCTCTCCTCTAGAGATACATATAATTTTTTAATTTTTTGATATGATTTACTATTTTTTTCCTTTTTTGAGGGAGCATCTTCTGAAATGTTGAAATATTGACTTATAATATTTTGAGATTATAGCATATTATAACTAATCAAAACACTCAAAAATTTATGTAATGATGATATTGAATCTGAGATCTATAAAAGGGTATTTTTAATTTTTGAAAAAAAAAAGAGTTTTAATAGAGAAATGAGATTTGACCAAAACACGTTTTGGTATCATAAATGGTGACATAGATCTGTGCTTTTACCCTTGTACATATCTAATTATATCATTTATTGCATATGAAGGATTTAAAATTTTCATTATATATATATATAATCCATGCATATCATATCAAAAGAATCATATAGAGATATGTCATTTATGACATGTCCATCATAGATAATCAAGAAGGGTACTTAGGTGTACACAAATACCATATATAGGAGCATCTCATGTACATAAACTAAAAAAATTTACCATGACACATATAATGAGATCAAATAATATTTGTAAGATTCATCACATATACTATCAATGTATAGGGGTGATATAATCAAAATATCAAAAAATGAGTGATATCAAAGCATTATATCTTAATAGTTAACACTAAAATAAACTAACCCCTGGGTAACCCTAAACCAAATTGAATATATCAAACTAGATTGAAAGATAACCCTGGCCCTTAACTAATTAATATTATACTTAGAAACCAAATTGAATTAAACCATGATCATAAACCTAATTATATATCCCAACTTAATAGTACAAACCTTGAATTTAACCTTGAATCCTTTCCCCAACCATTAACCAAATTGAACCGTTACCCTAAGATTGAAGCAAGTTAAACATTGACCTTAAGACTAAACTAAATCACCCTGAACTAGAACTCAATAATATATTCAACACTTTAAAACAAAATTCAAACCTAACTTTTTTGAATTAATGTTGGTTTTTAATCTAAAAGCTCTAACTATAATTCCATATCTAAAACCAAATTTAGCACTTTAAAACTTAATTCAATTTATTAACTCTTGTCCTAATTGAAACCTAAGCATGTAAATCTAATCAAATAGTAAACCAAATTTAACCCTAATCCTAAAACTAATTAAACATTGATATCAAGGTCTCAAAATGATACATCATAAAAAAATTAGAAGAGACTTGAATGAATCAGGCATCTAATTAAGTAACCCTCCCTCACCATCAAGAGATAGAGGTGGAACATCAATGCGAGTAGGAGCCCAGACTACACCCTTGGATGCCTAAGAATATATCTAAAGAAGTGAATAACTTGTCTTTCCACTGGATGCCTAAACCTTTATATCCTAAGTGACTATTCATCATGTAATATCTAATTAGGAGGGTATTGAAGCACTCTAACACCCCAATCCCTAACTAGATAATTATGTTAGGGTGGACTAATTTCTATTTATCTTGGGTTGGAAGTGCCTAAAATTTTTTTCTTGGAGATTGGAGATTCCCCTATTTGTTTCCTATTTTCCTATATGGGTAGCCTAAATTTTTATTGCCTTTGCAGAATGGAAGGCCACATAAGAAAATATTTCCGTATTTTATAAAAAGAAATACCCACCCCCTAGTGATATATAGTAAGATCTTTTTCCTAATTTTACTATCAATTTTTTTGGTTAGAAGATGATGATAGAAAAATGATTTAGAAGATAGGGATAAAATGAGAACCATCATTCCTAATGAAGATGCATTATTCCTTGATAAACCCATTTCTATCATAAATAAGCTCCTCCATCCAAAAAATTAGTAATGAGAAATCCCTAGGTCAAGTAATCAATGGAGAGCTCATAAAATTGATCAAGTGATCAATGGAGGGCTCATAAAATCCCTAGGTCAAGTAATCAATGGAGGGCTCATAAAATTGATCCCCAAGGGGAGATAAGAATCTCATTAAAAATTAGAGACAAGACACTCCTAAATACATATCATACAAAATTCGTGCCAAGGTCTTAGTCTCTAGACTAGAAGATATCCTACCCAAGATCATTAACCCTACACAAACGTGTTTTGTTAAGGATATTTATACATATTGGAGAACTTGATAACCTATTGGAAGACTTTGGATTGGGAAACATTTCTAGGATAGAGTGTAGGCATGCTCAAGTAATTGATTATGAAAATGTCTACAAAAGGGTGGAATGGAGTTTCACTATGATGATGTTGCAAGCCCAGGATTCTATCCAATATTATGTCAAATGGTGTCCTCTCTTATGATTGGTGTCAGGGTTTTAGTAAAGAAATTAATGGGGTTAGATCATAATTTTTAGGACTCTCTAGATCAATTATGAAAGGTTGTCCTCTTGCATGCTCTTTATTTTTTATTGTTGTTGACTCATTACATTATCTCCTTAGAGATAACCAGTTGTCTATAAAAGTTAGAGGATCTACTCTCCAAATAATTAATAAGTATCTAACTTATAATTTGTTGATAATATTTGTATTCTTTTTAAGCTATAAGAGTGAAAAATGAGTCATTTAATGCTTTTCTTTGTATCTGGTAGTAAGATTTATGTCTCTATATCTATCTTATTGGGGCTAAATATTGAGTCCCCTACCTTGTGTGGTAAATATGGTATTGGATGGAGATGTCATAATTAAGTTGTTAGGTACTTAGAGATTCCATTTTTAGTAAACCCTAACATATAAATGAAATGTGTCTTTATATCAACAAGAAAATCTTTGGAAAACTCAACAACTAGAACTCTAATTATCTCACTTTGGTTGGTAGAATTCAAGTATGTTAAAATATTCTCTCCTCATATTGGGTGTACTTCTCTTCTTCCTACTTATTTTATTTAAATCAGTTTGGTCTTCTATATAAATCTATTAGGAACATTTTGTGGTCACATGGAAAAGGAAATATGAAGAATCGTGCTACCAGGAATAGTTCATATAAAGAAAGGAGATTAGTAAGTTGGAATGAAAACTTTAAGAAAGTTCAAGGGATTACACTGGCAATAAAATGCATAGCCAAAGCTTCATAAGGTAATGAATTATGGATTATTATTATAATTAGGATTATTATATGGTTAGGGATAGGGTTTACATGTATTAGTTCATTACCTGACATGATCGACACTTATAGTTTGCATTAAAAAGCGGATAATATTTAGGATTCAAACTACAATCATAAATAATTTTTAATCAAACCATAATTCTATCTCTAAGCTTTCATTCTAATTGTAACCTTAACTCTCATCCTAACGTCATCTATTATATATCCTATAAACAATAGGACCATAATAAATATCCAAAACCTAAATAAAATTCTAACTAAAACCATAATCCTAGGTAAGTTCCCTAACATTAAAGGACCATAATCATTATAATAATCTTAAGCTTAGCCATCATGAAAACCGCTAATATAAAAAAATTGTAAATCATAACCTTGCCATAATCTTAACTTTGTTTCATCCTAAGATGAAGATATAATCCATAATGAGTTCATACAATCCCCAGTGTCACAAAATAAGTGTACATGAAAGAAAAATTATCCTGGTGGCTCCTATTTTAAGAAAAGAAACCTTGAAATTTTTTTTAGCTCGGTGGCTCCTATTTTAAGAAAATAAACCTTGAACTAACCTAGGTATAGTTTTTTGGAGTATTATTTTATGATTAGACTTAAAAATTTGGTATTTAATGTTTAATTTGACTTAAGTGTTTAACTTTATTTATTTAATTGATATGATTTTAATAAAGAAATGTGCATTTATATAGATCTAGTTGATAAATTTTAGATTTAAATTTTATTAAATAGTAATTTTGTCATGTTTTATGTTTTATATTGTTTAAACATGTATGCAAATTATATTTAATGGACCCACTGCCAACCCCTCCCCCTCCCATACCCCCACCTCCACCCCCTCCATCTCCAACTCCAGCTCCACCCACACCTCCACCACCCACCATAGATGAGCTCGACAAGACCATGAGGCATAACCTCAATGACCTCATGTGTGATAGAGGCTATCCGAGTGACAAGCACCCTCCCCTCACCTACTACATCTTGCAGATAGCATGCAAGGCATGATTGACTCCATCCATCATTTTGATTCAAACATTGATTCATTTAGATCGTGGAGGGAAAGCATGCGTGCCTTCTAATCTGACAACTTATCATACCAATAGGTTTATAACCTGCATATAGGTAAGGGAAATTTTAAACATTATTTTGTAAACCTTGAGATGGGTGAAGAAATTAATGAGAAGAAGCCTCACATTTTCATTAGGTGGTGTACACATCCATGTATAGCAGCACATTTTTGGGAGTGGTGGTGGATGGTATTTGACCATCCACCACATGCTAACCATGAGGTGCCCATGTACTTCCTTAGGAATTTATGGGCTAAGTTTGAGTTGGGTTTGAAACCCAACTATTTTGATATGAAAGAATTTTAGGGGGTTGGTAGAGGGATGCCTCAGGATAGGCTTGGGGTAAAGCTAAGCGATAGAACAAGAAATCATAGGTGAGCTGAGCCCCTTGTACCTCTTCATGTGCCTATTGTGCCTGCTCCTCACCATCATCGAGTAGTTTCATCTTCTCTTACCCATTTGAGTGTCCTTTCAAGCAATTTAGTATAGCAGTGGACATAGGTGGTACATGCTCCTCCACTTGGAGATGTTTGTACTAGCTGTGGAGGCATATGCACAAGTCCCCAGAGTGATCCTAATGCAACACACGATGGCCATTATCTTGAGGGTGTAGATTTTGATGATGATGTATATGCTGCCCATGGTGATGGTAGTGGCGAGATAGATGTGTCATCATTTGTTGACCTCATGCAGCAGGGAGAGCCTGGAGAGAGTCAAGAGTAGTAGGTAAAATTTTAATTTTAATATAAATATAAAGTATACATAATTATTTACTTTCTACATACATGTGTAATTGTATTAACCATATTAATTTGTACTTTTGAAATAACAAAGGATGGATGATACTATTCCTCTTAGGAGGCAATATACTCTTTTTCAAAGACCTATAGACATTGGCATCCCTTATATGGTATGAACTTTGAATTACACTTTAAAAATGTACATTAAAACTCAAATTTAATAACATGTGCTCATATGTTCTTTTTATCTAATTTTGTAGGGATTGTGCGCATCTACATAGATTGATGTTAGTACTCCAGTTACCACTGAGGCACAGCCTCAAATACATGCAGTATGAACTTTTGACTAAAGAAAAATAATTTGTATTATTTTTATGTATAAACATTATCATTAACTTATAATCTGAACAATTTTGACTCACATGTATATATATTTTATTTGTTTTGATTTTACGAACAAGAGCCATATCATACTCATCCATACATGCCTCGTTATAGTCTATTTTTGACTCCATCTTATGATTATCGTGCTAGCATACTTGTAGACACATTTGTGACATTGGCTACCACTCAGGTATGATATATATATACATGCTAAATTTATAGTGTATAAAAAATGCAGTGTACAAATTATGTACTTTGTAATTATTCGTGTATATTTAATTTTGATTAACCATTTATGTATCCATAATTTTAGGACTATGTCACCATGAGTGTTGCTGCGAGCACAAGACTTAGCTAGACATTGTCATTTGAGGTCAGTATTGTGATTTATGTACATAATGTATAGTTCATTATGCTCTAAAATCAAATTTTAAAAATGTATGTATTGTAAATTACAGGACCTCACCACTGCTGCATTTGGTAGTTTTGACAGTGCACCTCCTCCCATTACTAAGGGACACCCATCTCATCTGGTATTTATTTTATTATGTAGTGAATATTTAATTTATTTGCAAGCTATATTTTGAGACCCATTTCAATTAAGCATGTACATGATGAGACATGCCTCATGTTACATAGGGTGATCTGTCCACCTCATAGGGTGTCTAACATGACAAGATGACTCATATTACACATGATGATCCATCTGAGTCCTCTTCATGTGGAGTAAAGAGGACATTCGATCAGATAGATTAGGTCTTGTTGGCACTTGTAAATTGTGTTTTTATGATGTATATTGTTTATGATGTATACACTTTGTGTTAGGAAAATTAAAACTGTATGTTAGACCATGTATTTTTTCAGTTCATAGATCATGTTATGATGTATGTTAGACCATGTACTATTTTTTTATGACTTCTTATCATGCTTGTGTATGTAGTATATATTATTATGTTTCATCATGTTTTAAGTATATTCAAACCATTTTCTTTATTCTAACATATTTTATTCATGAACATATGACACATTTTGTAAGTATATATGTAAGATGAACAATAATTTTAACTATCTATAGAGCATTATTGGATAAATATCACATCAAATTTATGCATTGAGATTCATACAAATAAAATTGACCTACTAGATTAAAAAATGTATTGATAACATACCTAGCAATGTATCATACATGATCTTAATGTGTTTTTTGGTAATGTAAGACTCTTTATCATCTAACAATACCTATTATGTGTTGGTAAACATATGAATACCTATCATAACTTATAACAGACATAATGACCTATTATGACTCCTATGTCCCCTTAAGACACACATGTATGGATAACATACCTAACAATGTATCATAAGTGATATTAATGTGTTGTTTGATAATGTAAGAGTCATTATTACCTAATAAGACATATTATGTGCTAGTAAACATATGAATACCTATCATAACCTATAATAGACATAATGACCTATTAGGATTCCTATGTCCCCTTAAGACACACATGTATGGATAGCGTACCCAACAATGTATCATAAGTGATCTTAATGTGTTGTTTGGTAATGCAAGACTCATTATCACCTAATAAGACCTATTATGTTCTAGTAAACATATGAATACCTATCATAACTTATAATAGACATAATGACCTATTAGGACTCCTATGTCCCCTTAAGACACACATGTATGGATAACATACCTAACAATGTATCATAAGTGATCTTAATGTGTTGTTTGGTAATCTAAGACTCATTATCACCTAATAATACCTATTATGTGCTAGTAAACATATGAATACATATCATAACTTATAATAGACATAATGACCTATTAGGACTCCTATGTCCCCTTAAGACACACATGTATGGATAACGTACCTAACAATGTATCATAAATGATCTTAATGTGTTGTTTGGTAATTTAAGACTCATTATCACCTAATAAGACCTATTATGTGCTATTGAACATATGAATACCTATCATAACTTATAATAGACATAATGACCTATTAGGACTCCTATGTCCCCTTAAGACACACATGTATGGATAATGTAGCTAACAATGTATCATAAGTGATCTTAATGTGTTGTTTGGTAATCTAAGACTCATTATCACCTAATAATACCTATTATGTGCTAGTAAACATATGAATACCTATCATAACTTATAATAGACATAATGACCTATTAGGACTCCTATGTCCCCTTAAGACACACATGTATGGATAACGTACCTAACAATGTATCATAAATGATCTTAATGTGTTGTTTGGTAATTTAAGACTCATTATCACCTAATAAGACCTATTATGTGTTAGTGAACATATGAATACCTATCATAACTTATAACAGACATAATGACCTATTAGGACTCCTATGTCCCCTTAAGACACACATGTATGGATAATGTACCTAACAATGTATCATAAGTGATATTAATGTGTTGTTTGGTAATGTACGAGTCATTATTACCTAATAAGACCTATTATGTGGTAGTAAACATATGAATACCTAACATAACCTATAACAAACATAATGACCTATTAGGACTCTTATGTCCCCTTAAGACACACATGTATGGATAACACACCTCACAATGTATTATAAGTGATCTTAATGTGTTGTTTGCTAATGTAAGACTCATTATCACCTAATAATACCTATTATGTGCTATTAAACATATTAAGACTTATTAAAATGTATAAAAATTATTATGACCTATTAGGACTCCCATGTTCCCTTAAGACACACATATATGGATAATGTACCTAGCAATGTATCATAAGTGATCTCAATGTGTTGTATGGTAATGTAAGATATAATCAATACAATGAATACAATGAGTAATGATCTAACATATAATCAATACAATGAGTAATGATCTTTAAATTATCATGTACAAGTGACTTGCTTTTAATATTACATTCAATAGTAATTTGAAACTTCGAACAAACATTAATTTAAACATACTTGAATGTAAAAGTAATGGAACAAAATAGGAGGTCATTACTTAAATTGACAATTAATTTATAATTTATCAAGTGCATACCTTTAACTTTAAAATACAAGTAAACTCTCATTTTTTAATTAGTTTGTACAACATATTTCACAATATATGTAAGACAATTTCAATGATATATTTATAGTTTAGTGAACTCAAAATATAAAATTGGTTGAACACATCTCTTCAAATGAGGTCCTGTAAAATAAAATTGTAAAACAAAAACACATGTTAATAAACACATAAATTAATATTCAAGATATCTAAACTATGTAAATATATGTGTAATTTGTATGTACTTACTATCTCAAATTGCACAAGATGTTGAAGTTTGATCCACTTTAACATTTAAATTTGCATAAATTGTAATTGAGACCTGAATAAGAGGTATATAAGTTCTCTAAATTGGTATTGAAAACACAAACATACATGTAATTAAATTATATAAGTACATATATATAAAAATAGTACAATTTAATGAAAAAACTTACATGTGTTTGATTTAAATGTAGTCATCCCACTATAACATCTGCAACCTCTCTCTTTTGCAATGCATCTATGATTGTCTCATGCTTGTCCATTGAAATTGTCCATAATATCTTATTGGTGGGTCTCCCTTTGTATCTTTCTAATTTGATATTTGTTGCCACAACCAAATGAGAATAGTGTAAAATCTTCTTTTTGGTTTGGTAGTCTTCAAATGTTGGCAAACTATTTCTTCTTGTTAGGCATCTACGTAGCCAGGTGCCAGCTACAATGATAGACCTGATTGGATACTCAAAACCATCATCATCTACTTGATGACATGTCAATTTTTTCTTAGGTTCCACACATCTAGCTAGCTAATACTCAGTTTGTTCATCATTATCACTAGGTGCAATAATAGCATAAACATGTCCTATAAGATAAGATAAAGTATAGAAACACTTTAATCACATGAGTGTACATATGCATATTATATAAATTTAAGCATGAGATCACAAAAAAAAAATCTAATTAAATTGTGCATACTAGGTTCAATGAGGTCTAAAATACGATCATAGTCTTTTGATGCAAAAGTAACATTTTGGCCTTCATTTACTATATCATCTTCAAAATGATTGTCAATAGGTGCTAATGATCTTTGATGTGAATCTTCAACCCATTTGGTATTCTCACATTCTTCCCATTCACTTGCAAGACAAAATTGACAAAAACAAGCAAGCTCCCTTGTCCATATAGTCCAAGTGTTAGAATCTAAAATCCTAAATGAATGCCATTTAGCTAACCCACTAATTGTATCACATTCATATCTTGAAGGGATATTATTTTCTTCAACTAGGTAGAAGAAACATTTGATTGTAGAGTTCTGACTTGATCCCATGTATAAATATTTGTTACACCATTCGACAATCTCATGTGCATTTTTGAATTTAGCTTTTTCCTCAAATTTTAATTGCTCTCTACTAAGGGTTGTCTTCATGCATGCACTAGCACCATCATGTTCTCCTTTACCATGTCTAGCCTCAAAAAAACTCCACACATGTTGGATGTTAATTTGCCTATATGTCCTACTCAACCAATAGAAAATTCTAGCATTCTTGAATTGTCTTGTACAATTATCTGACCATATCCAATGTTGTGTCATTTAAATTTATCTCTCTTTTAAATTACCATAAAAGACCTTGAAAAAATATTGGACAAACTCAGATGAATGGAGTTTATTATCACTTATATAAAAATGATACTCTCAATATTTTTTGATCCTCCTTTGTACTATCAGGTGCAAGCCTATAAACTATATGAATATAAATTGTTACTTGGTCTAAATTGTAATAGTGTGGTTGTACCTCTTCTTGTGGTGCAAGCATGTAGTTCTCTGCAAAGTCAACAATCGAAAGTATAGTACCAATTGGAAATGTATTCTTACATATGTAAAATTCTCCATCAAGACATCTAGAATATTGAGAGTGTTTAACATATTTTGGTATGATCACACTCTTAAACTCATCCATAAATGCATGACAACTAACTTTATCTATAACTAGATCCCACCTTCTTCCAATCTTCCAATCCGTCAATGGATATTCAGTAGTTTTGAATCCTTTTACCTCAACTAATTGTTGTCCAAAAGTAGTCAAAGTATTTTCATGCAAACATTCATCTAACAAAGAAAGATTGCCACACATATCACATGTACTAGAAAGACATGGATTGAAAAGAAAGTATTGATCATTAGGTGGCTTACAAAACAAATCTGATATGAAATCTTTTATAGTTTGAGGTAGTATTTTTATACCACATTCCTGCAACATTTCTTTACTATGCATGGTACCACATATAGATCGAAATACATCATAATGGTAACATAATTGAATATGAGTTTTACAACATGTGATTCTTTCCTTGTTAATCATTACATACCATGGTTTACACTTTTCAACAGATCTTTGACTAATGGTAATATTTAATACCTTACCATCTACAATTTTTTTAAACAATTCAGTTTGAGTCATGTCCAAAAAGTGTTTAGGATGTGGATCACATATTTTTGACCCAATTCTCAATTTAAGAACATCTCTTGAATTAGGTGATACTCTTGTATTATCATGCCAAAAATTTTCAATCAAACTTTTGACTTCACTAGTAAGTTTCATATCACATCTCAGGAGTCTACCACTAGAAGTTCATAAAACATTTGTTGGATCACATTCAAAGTTAACCCTTCTCTTTACATCTCTTTTTAAAGTCTTATGATTCACATTAAGATATCCACTTATGTTGCTAATCAATCTTTTGTCAGATGTTGATTTGTTATCTAAAGCTATTGTTATTGCTTTTCATGTTGCATTCTTATCTTTAGACCGACTTCTCTTTTCGATAACATCAAAGGCACTAGCAATAGTGGATACAACTTGTTTTAAAGACTCATTTTTATTCTTGGGTTTTTCATACATTCCCAACCTTCTCACTACTTTTTGCATTTTAGATATTTTAATTAGTTGTAACATTAGCTGACATTGAAACCCAAATTTCTTATTATAAAAAAAAAAGCCTATACAATCTATTAGCATGTGTCCTAATTTGTCTCCATGAAACCAATCCCTCAATATTATCTAACACATCATTAGGAATATGAAAATTATGTTCAGGCAATTTACTATCATTCTAACATCTTTGTTCAGTAGTTGGTGTTTCTATGTCTACATTCATGCAATTTTTATTTTCAAACACTTTACTATTTTCACTGTTATTTGGGATTTGAATATCATTTTCAAATTTTCTTGGTATTTCTCTCAGAGCATGCATTTCAATTGGAGTTTTTTATGCATGATCGTTTGGCAATTGCTTCTTATGAAAAAAATCTAAATCGTTTAAATCATAACCTGCTTCTAAAAAATTACCAATTTTATGACAAGAGAAAATTTGAGGGTTTGGAGACACACCTATATTGAAAGCATGATTAGAATGTGCAACTAAATTTTCTTGTATTGGGTTCTCTTCTTTGACCTCTTCATCCATTATGGTATCCTTAATGTCTTTCTCTTTTGAAACGTTGTTCAAGTCTCTAATTCTTTGTCTTCTCTCTCATTGACGTTGTGCTTCATTCTCTTTATTTGCTACAATCTTCTCATCTGTCAGAACTTTGGCTTTCTTCTTTCTTCGGTGTTTTGATCGCATGTTTGCATGAATTTTGAATTTGAATTAGTAGCTTGCAAATTGTATAAGAGGGTTAGAAAAAAGAATAAGCATGAAAAAATTCATTTTTATAGATCGAAACTATTATTTAATAATTTCAATCATTGAAACTCGGTCTGTGGGGCAACTTTTGGGGCCTAACGAGTACATTAGAAATGGGTAACTGATTGCTTAAAAATTGGGTACCCAATTCTTTAAAAATTGGGTACCTATTTATAAATCAGCTACTTGATTTTAAAAAGAATTGGGTACCTAATTTTTAAGCAATCAGGTACAACAGTTGAAAGCAATCGAGCACCCAATTTTTGAATTACAAATCGGGTGCCTGATCCTTGAGACATTAGCAAGAATTTGGTATGGCACCCAACTTTTGCATGGGGTTTTGCCTTGGGGAAAGGCATGGCATAGGCTTGGTCCCACCAAGCCATGCCTTTATGATCTATTTTTTTCTATGGCATTTAATTGGCAATTTTTGGTATTGTCGTAATTTTTTTATAGTCGTCTCCATTGAATTTTTTGATGAGACAAAAACCCATTATAGGTCTTACTATTCTAATTCCAAAAATGTAAATTTTATATTGTTATTAGTTTATTTTCTATTTTTCCATTATTTATTAATCAAAACTATGTCCTAAACATTAAAAAGTGGCATTCACTAAAACTTTAATAACTTGTTTATTTTAGAATTTTTCTTAAATTAATTTATGTCATCAATCCACATACAATTCTTTTGATGTTAAATTTTTTTTTTTTTTGAAAAAAGTGAGATTTTGATCAAATTATGTAGTCTGTACACGAGAGGTTTTAAAATTTACCTTAATAGCCAATTAATAATTAATAATAAAAAAATTATAAAATAAAAAATTAAGAAAAATATTGTCATCAATCTTAGGTGTATTAGGTAACTCCCTTTAAAAGGATTTTCAAAAATTCATTTATTTGTGTCAAATTATGGTGTTCGTACACGAGCATGGTATGGTCTTGAAACAAACATTTTGAAAAAGTGGTTTTTAAAGATCCATACCAAAAAAAAATTCTATCATATGGGTACACAAATAAATTACATATTCAAAAACTAGATTTCGAACACTAAAATTTTTATTTCTAAAGTTTTTTTATATTCAATCTCTAAGTACCTCAAATTTTGACATCAATTGACAAAAATTTTCAAAAATAGGAAAAACACTTCCACTTTTTGGCCAAAAGTGAGACCCAACTTCTTGCACTAACCCATAAATTACATATTATTGTTCTACACTTGATGCAATATAATTTCTTTAAAAAGCGTTGATTTTAGATTATTTTGATGCAAGTTATGCCCACCACACGAACATGTAACATAATCTTAGGATGGAGTCACTTCAAAAAGTCATAGAAAAAAACTATTCATCTGATAATTATGAAATAATATACAACATTTATATCTCACTCTTACCTATCATCCCACCAAATCAATTTTAAAAATATTAAATATAACTATATGTTTTGTTGAGTGCATAGAAACAACTATGTTATGCTTTCCAAAAAAAAATAGGAACTCTTTTTTGTGCACACTGGGTTTGACCCTCTTAATCTTATCCATTGAAAAAAAAACCTTAGTAATTTAGAAACTAGATTTGGAGTAATAATTTTTTTTTTAATGTTTTACAAATTTTCTCATTTTGAGTGCATGACCCTCAAATGGGTCTTCCAAGAGTAGGTTTACTTGATTTTAGTAAAAAGGTGTCTACTTATACTCCCCATTTTGCACACCATCTTGGTGCACTTACCCATGGGTATTCCTTACAATTTTGTTTGAGTTATTCTATTGTTATTGTAATCCATTATTTTTTAAAAACAATATGTGGTGTTTTTATGAGGACTTCAAAGATGTCATTTTGCAGCAGGTTGGTTATAGTTTGCAGATCATATCAAGTTAATGCTAGGCCTTTTAAGTGTTGATTGGTAGATTGAGTCAACTTTTAGTTGAAATTACTCATGCAATTTATATTTATATATAACGGTCTTCTATTTTTTTTTCATGCTAATGGTGTTTTGGTGTATGTTTTTAGATGTTATATTTGGTGAGTTATTGCATGAGTTGGTTATGTGGTTATAAATCTACTAATGTTGTATGTTTAGTTGGATTTGATTAGAAACTAGTTGTGGTTGCTATTCCAAATATGAACATTTTCTTTTGTAAATTTATTATCATGGGATTTGCAAGGGAAAGTAGAGTGTAAATGGGAGGTTTTCCAGATATGATATTGCAACATGAGTTGAACTTTAAGTGGGAGATTGTTGGATGTGAAGTCCAACTCTTCATTTCCTCTTCCCTAACTATTAGTTTCTTATTTGTTTCTTAATATTCTCTTGAAAAATACTATATAAATATGAGGGAAAAGCCCAATGGAATCAAATTGTAAGCTGCAATGGCTAGATAAAAGATTGGCCCTGCTCTTCACTATGGACATAGCCACATTTGTGGTGAACCATGATAAAATTTGTTCGCTTTCTATTTTTTATGGTTTTCTATTTTGACTTCTAATTCAAGCATAAATATTACACACCATGGCTTGACTCCTAAGATACAAGTATTATACAGTCAAAATTGACTTACTTTTTGCAAGCTTAATTTTTCCCTTAGTGTATGATGTTTAAGGGTGCCCCCATGAAGATGAAAGATAGTACATTTCCTACACAAAATATGTAATACTTTCAATATCTATTTTCTGAATCAATATGATCTATCATGATTTCTTATAAGAATGAAACATAGAGAATAGTATAGAGAGCATAAGAAATACATAAGAATATCTAAGAAGGAAGGAAAGGAAAAAAGACTAGAGAATAAATTGAAAAAGATGCAAGAAGATAGAATTTCTAACTTCAATGATAATGATATAATATGCTTGGGGTTTGTGAGAAGATCATCTATATATCACATTACTAAATTGAGAACCTCTATGGAATCTTTGTCAAAGATATTCAAATAGAGAATCTTTGTTTGATTGTCATCCAATCTTGTATGGAACGAGGTTAGTTAAAATATCACAAATATTTCCATATCTAGTCTATATTTGTGATATGATTTTATAAACTGCTAACCCAAAACATGCTTGACCTCATTCAATATCCTCTTTATGATTTCACCAAGAAAGACCTTTTGTCTTTTGGTATGATTTACTTATAAGAATCAAGAACTCCATAATCTACAACTTCAATCAATTTTAATTATACTTCTTTTGAGAACCCTCATTGGACTAGAAAGAAGGCTTGTCCAAAGTTGTTTTTCTATGGATTATAACCAAAGAGACTAATATAAGGCATGTACAAGAGGTTTTTACCATTCTAATATACTAATAGATTATTTACTTCAAAGTTCATAAAAAATACAAATTATTATGTTCTAATTAGTTTTGTTAAATTTTTAGGTTGGTACGGGAAATAGTCTAACCTATTCATAACTATCACTAAGGGAAATGTAACTTATTTCACAATAAGATTTATGAATATTTGTTATAGAATGTTTGCATCAAACTATTTTGATAGAGTTTGATTTGAAATTATTAAAAATTTGTTTTAGGTTTTTTATTGATAAAGTTATTTTATATCTTAACATTTTATGCCTCTCTTTGGTGCTACCGCTGTAGGAGAAGAAAACATTATTAGGGAAAGAATATTGGAATAGGTTTCTTTCTCTGGTAAAAAAGTCAAACATTTAAATTAAGTTCAATTTTCTTTTTTCTTCCTTGATGTTCTTCCCTTGGTCCAAAACAGGCTTATCAAATTTTGAGTTTTAAAAGTTGGTTCCTTTCCTAGTACATATATCGATAATCCTTTTTTGTGGGATTAGAAAAGTATAAAGTGTTGGGTTAGAGAGATTGCATCAATATTCTAGGTTAAAGTGATTACATCAATATTAGAAGAAATTATATGTTGCAATCATTATTGGCTTACTTTATCTGATAAATTTATTATCTTGTGATATTGCTATCAGGATTTAACTATGTGATTTTGATTCAAACTCATTGACCCATGTTTCATGAGTAGTGATTCAACATGAATCCATCTCTCATGAGAATAAATGGAACACTTAGCACTCATTGGATCTAGGTGATTCTCATAGGGGTGAAACATTGGGACTTCCCAAGAGGTCACCCATCCCAGCACTACTCCATCCTAAGTGCACTTAACTACAGAGTTTCCTCCATGGCTAAACCCAAAGCTTGCAACCTCATTTGCCATGGAGGAAACTTCATAGTTAAGCACGCTTAGGTTGGAGTAGTATTGGGATGGGTGACCTCCCAAGAAGTCCCAGTACTTCACCCCTATGAGCATCACCTAGATCCAATGAGTGATAAGTGTTCCATTTATTCTCATGAGAGATGGATTCATGTTGAATCACTACTCATGAAACATGGGTAACTAAGTTTGACTCAAAATCACATAGTTAAATCCTAATAGCAATATCAAAATTTGACTTGCTGTGGAAATTATCTCCTACTTATCAAATTTATTATCATTAAATTTGACCATAATATTTTCCCCACTTAACTAATGTCTATCCTAAGAGATTTGTAAGATAGTATTACTCGAATGACAAATGTTTTAAGACCTCTTATTTGTAAATATAATAAGTGAGGTAAAAAAAAAACCATATAGGACAAAGTCTGCCTTCCAATGGTCAATGGTGGGGAGTTGGTATTAGAGATTTAGAAAACTAAAAAATAGTACTTGGTGCAAATATTCTTTGGAAACTATCTAAGGATCCTAATTTTAAATGGACATCATTAATATTTTCCTAATATTTAAGGAATCACTCTAGCCATAAAATATTTACCACATCTTCACTTTCTAAGGTTTCTTTCATCTAGAATTTTATGATAAAGTGTAGAACAATGAATTTATATTTTTTCTTCTTCAATGTCCATAATGATAGGAAAGCTAAATGTTGAGAGGTAATGTGGAATTGTTATCCTTTATTGATAATCATGTTAGAAATAAAGGTTTGGTTGGCACTTGGATGAACTATTTATGTGTTGTATTGAAAACAAAGATTTTGTATATCATAAGGTGATTGTTGACACAATGAAGTTGACATATAATAGTTTAAGCTATGTGAACTTAGATTTTTGTAGAAGGATGAGTATATATAACATATCTATGTTTTCTAGATCTTATGTTGAGTTCTGGATGAGTTACAACATGTTTGGTGGATTGTGAAGACTAGTGTAGAGGAAATTATATTAGAGACAATTGGTAGCATATTCATTGTATCTCATTAGTGAAGTGGAATAAACATTAGTGATCTTGGATCATGGTAGAATTATTTCTTGTGCAACTATGTTTGTGATAGCAAGACTTGAGGATTATTATGGAAAGGTTGCTATTATGAAATGTGTAGTATGTTTTACTAGGTAGCCAATTATGATGAGGAAAAATATTGTACATAATTGGAAAATGTAATAATTGGTACTGTAGCATGTGAGAACCATAATGTAATTATTTTAATGATTCTTATGAAAACATGTATTCCTTAGTATGGTCCAATGAAATTAATTTTACATTGGAGAAGCCTTAACAAGATGACCTCGTTAATTATTTGTGAGCATATAAAGGAGAGTCATTTTCCTTAGTTGGGTATGATAGTTATGGAATAATATATATGGTCTGTTGATACAAGTTTGAATTTTGGATGATAAAATAAGAGTGAAAATTGAGTTGAGCTTCAAAGGAACTATTTTGGTAAGTTGTAGATCATTCTGGTCACTATTTTGGATATGTTATCCTAAAGTGTAATCTACATAGTTGTTGAAGCATTTAGGCAGTGGGTCTATTTTCTTCTTTGTTAACCTTTAATAGGTTTAGAACCTTCTAACAAAATTTCAAGGTCTCCTAATAGGGAATTTTCCTCTAAAAAGGATTGTTGTACTGATTGAATAGTTTTTGGCTCCTAACAGGGTCAGATCTTTTCACAAGAAACTTATATATTAGTATACTATTTGTGGGTATTATCCCTAGTGCAATTTTCCATCTGATCAAGTGTTTCCCTAGTAAAAAAAATATTGTGTTATGGTTGACTCTTGTTGTGCATTAGTATTTTAATTGTTGGAGTTGATAATTATAATTATGGATATAAGTTACTTGGTCACAACATATTCAGTCCTACCCTTCTTAGTTTTTTGTTGAATTTACTTCTTAATAATTAGTGTCAAATCATCAAGTCCTATTTTTTTAGATAAATAAGAGCGCGAGGGGGGGTGGGGGGGTGGGGTGTAATTAGTTATAACCAATTATCCTACAAGCCTTAAAATACTTTCTCACAAACTTAAGCTATTTAACCTTTAATATCTCTAGCTTGACAACTAGATCTAACATTCAACATAATAATTCAAAAAACTTTTAACTTCATATATTGAGTACTGGAGTAAAATTTCTTGTGCATACCAAGTTGCATCATTAAATAAAAAAATTGAAATAACATGAAACACAATAAGAATCCACACAAGTTTGACACACATATCTAAAATAGAAACCATGTTAAGGGAAAAACCACCTCAAAACTAGCTACCCAAAAATTTCACTATTCTAAAGTGAGCTCTATTAGGAGCCAATGTTGTTAAAGGTTACAAATACATTATTAATATAACCTTGTTAGAGGATTTTCACCAAAGATAATTTAGACCTTATCACTCTTGAATATTTATAGAGTGGCCAAATTTAAAGAACTTACAAAAAATTCAATAGAAAGTCACCATACAATGGATTGATAAATAAGATTGTTAGGTCCACTTGATTATGAGATTCTCTATTACAATGGTTAGAATGCAAAAATGAAATGATCTATTAGGTTTAACACTACCTTTCTTCTTCATATCTTTGTTGTACTAAATCTCTTTTATTTTTGTTCCTTTTTCTCTTTTCTAGCCAATTCACACACTAACACGTCAACTTAACACTTCTCTTTCTTTATATTCACAATGCAATTTTTCTTAGATCTCCTTTGGCTATCAATTTTCTTCTTCAACTTGATCAACAAGAATGAAAAATGAGTTCATCCCTTAAATAGAAAACTTTTGACATTCCTTTAGAATCTTCTAGTTTTTTCTACTTAATCACAGTCATCAGATCTTCATCTAGCTAAGACTCATTGAATCTAGATACTTAAATAAGAACCTTCCCCTTGAAATTTGTGCTCCAATTCAAATCATCAAATCTTCTTTGAATTTTTTGATTCATTTATCTCATAATTAACTTTGTCCTTATCTTTAAAAATTCTCAAACAATCATTAATTTCACTAAATGTTGAACTTAGATTAAATCTTTTCAGAAATTTATTCATTTCCATCACTTGGTTTACACTACATGTGCTCAGTTAACAATACATGTTTGGTTAATGTTACACAATCTTCACCTATTTATCAAGTTCTCAGTGATAACTATATTAGATTGGTTTATATTGGACTTCTTCATTAACCAACCAAACTATCTTGCTTAAACATGACCACAACACTTAATCAAATCTTGTCAAACCAACATTATATTATTAGAATCAACTTATTAAAGCTTCCATTGGATACCATGAACTTATCAATACTTACATCATCACACTTCTTCAAATCCTCTTCACTAATCAAATGATATGACACTTTAGTGGATTAGCATAATGTCTCATCAATCAAGGCTTGACATGAATGAGAACATAACAACTGATATGACACACTCATATACATTAACAACATTATCAGTTGGGGCTAGCAATCTCCATCTTTGACATTGATGGAAACACATACATGTACATTACATATCATTTAGATATTATGAAACAATATGTCATATACCAACACATCTTCAGCTCTCTGACTTCACTCAAGTTCTTTGCAACTTCATGATGTTTGCATTAGGTTCTATTTTCTTAGTCTACAAAATATGCTCCAACAATTCATCCTCCTTGAATTTCTATCCCCCTTTTGTAAGATATCCCCTTTTATAGCAGTATTTTTTTGTTTCATAGACATCATCTCCCTTTACTAGCAATCTCCTCTTTTGACAACAATGTTAAAGATAATTATAATCTTCAATGAAAAACTTATGAAACCTTGTACCTTGCATGTACTGAAAACTTATTTTTTATTACAAACTTTTTCACAACTCTATGAACAGTCCTAAAGAGTGAACTCTTGCTTCAACTCCAGATAGATATTTTGATCATTCATGAATTGATGTAACTTGCATCCTTTTTCAATGAATCTTGGATAGGGGAAGGACCCATAACTTTCCCCTCAAATGCACAAAAGAATCCTTATGCAATGGCTTTGTGAATATATATGCTATCTTCTCCTTAGGCTTTACATACTCCAATCTATCTTATTTTTCTTGAACTTGTTCATTCAAGTAGTGATACTTGACATATATGTACTTGTTTTTGACATACATCACAAGATTCTTTGATATGGTGACCACACTTGTATTGTCACAATAGATAGTAGGAGGTTTGGTGACTTCCTCTTGCATACCATCCAATAGTTGCTTAATCCATACAATATTTGAATAGTTAATAATAGTAGCAACATACTCAACTTCAACAATAGACTAGGAAATACATTTTGTTTCTTTCTCAACCATGCAATCAAAATTTCTCTTAAAAAGAATGCTCCACCACTAGTACTTTTTCTCCATCAAAATTTCCATCCAAATAAGTGTTATTATAAAATCTTATCTCAAAATTAACTTCTTTCTTATACCATAGTTCATATTCTTATGTTCCTTTCAAATAACTAAATATCCTTTTTAATGCAATCATATGTGTTTCCTTAGGATTGACCGAGAATCTTGAAACTATATCAAATATATGTGCAATGTATGGTATGTTGTGTACAACATATTGCAACTTTCTAATCATTGATCTTAACTATGTCTCATTCACTTCAGCAATGTTGTCTTCCTTAGGTGATTTGTATCTTGTGACCATAGGGGTTCCAATTGGCCTTAACTCATCCACATCAAATGGTTTAAATATCTCCTTTATATACTTATATTGAATCATATTCATATTGCACCATTTGTTTTATGAACTTGTAAACTAATGAAGAGCTTAATCTCACCAAACATAGAAATTTCAAATTCTTGGCTCATTTGATTAGAAAATGACTTGCACAAAAAATTATTGCCACCAAATATTATATCATCAACAAATATTTCTATAGTTAGTACCTTATGTTCATCTTCATTTTTCAAGTACATGTTACTATTGTTACTTGTTCTAACAAATCCAAATCTGATTAAATATGAATGAAATGTTTCATACCATGCTCTTGGTGCTTTCTTTAGTCCATACACTTCATTTTTTAGTTTACATAACATGTGCTTCTGATTTGGCTTCATAAATTCTCTAGGTTGTTCAATGTAGACCTCTTCCTCTATAATTCCATTTAGAAATGTAGTTTGATAAATATCAAGAACCTCTTGTAATTTTTATGAGCCAACAATGTTTGGACTCCTTCAAATCTAGCAAAAGATGAAAACATATTACCATAGTCAATTCCTTCTTCTTGGGCATAACCTTATAAAGCAAGTATAACATTTTTTTATCACAACTTCTCTTTTGTCATTCAATTTGTTCTTGAATATCCATTCTTTTCCAATCACATTTTTGTCTTTGGGTTTTGGTACTAGTGTCCATGTACTTTTCTATTCAATTTGATTTATCTCCTCATTCATAGCATTGATCCACACATCATTCTCAAGCGCATCTCTCACATTTCTAGTCTCAAATTTAGTAATCAAACATGTATTCTCCTTCAACTTACTTCTTGTCATGACTCCAATACTCTTGTCTCAAAGGATTTTATCTTGTGAATAGTTTTTTCTCACATAATTTTATAAAATAGGATCAGTTCTATAATCTCCATCATTATCATCACTAAGTTGGGGCTCAATATTATGCTCAAGTTGTTCTATTTGTGGTTCGAGTAATACAGGTTGTTACTTAGTAGCTCTTTACTATTGCTCAATATATTTTTAGTATTTCTTAGTGTACCACTACAATGGATTAGTTAGATATACAAGTTTAGTGCTAGGTGTATCATCTTGAACATAGATTTTTTTTTTTTGTAATCCTCTGATTCTTTTTTTCTCTCCTCATTTTTCTTATCTATAGACTCATCAATTATCACATTGGCACTTTAATTCATTGTGTTGGTCACTTTATTCAAACATTTATAAGCCTTTCTCCAAGTAGAGTAACCTAGGAATATATATTCATATCCTTTTGAACTCAGTTGAGGGTGTAAACATTAGTGGTTACAACCTCCCTCTAGAACATTTGCACAACTCATTTTTCAATTAGCAATACTCTATAACAATTAACAATAGATCTTGTTGGCTACTTGATTTAACAAAATTTGAAACACCAAGTATGCAAGACAAGAATGCATCTATGTGTAGCTATCTCCAATAATGGATGCAATTCACAAAGAACCTAAGCTAGCTATAAGGCTACACTCCTTCTTCACTTCAGACTTTGCAAAACCTAGGTAGGTGAACCTCTTAAGATCTGATTATGTGACCAATGCAATGAGCATAATTAGGATCTAGAATAAAAGATGAAACCCCTAATTCTTCTATACTTAACCGAGAAATCACAAGCATGAAAGAGCAAAGAACATGAGTCATGAAACTGGCAAGCTAAGTACGGGTTAAACTTTGAATAATTTTCAACATAAAAGGAAAAAATGATTTAATATGTTGATATTAGTAAGATCTAGGTATGAACAACAAAACCTAATTATCTTATCTTTGATCAGTGCCTTATCTATTGAGAAATTACATGAATTATAACCATACATCTTCTAGAAATCTGTGACATAATTCCTACATCAAGATCCCTGATCTATCTTTCACCTTGTGAATAGACATCTACATCAACATTAATCTCATGCTTAGACAATCCCATCATAAAATCTACAAACCCTATGATAAACACCAAGCAATTACATGGTTCTTTGTTCCACAAGCAAGACATTTTAATCACATACATCTTTAAATAGAATGCAACCTAATGCATGCTCTTTGTTCACAAATTAGAAAAGATTACAAATCCATGACCAAGAGGCAAGATTCAGACTAAATTTTGAAACCCTTTGCTGTGTTTTATTCATTCTCCTTGAAAATGAATACATGAAAGATGTATAGAAAATAACTCACAAATCACCTAATCAAACAAGAACTATCTGCATAAAAACTTAAACTATTGTTCAATACAAGAGAAAATGTTGGGTGTGTCACTTTCACAGCCTGAGAAGAGCTCCTAGAATTGGAAATTGAAAACCTACCAACAACTTTACAAGAGAAGAAGAAAGAATATATATATGAAGAGGGAAATTCTCAGATTGAATTTGCAATTGACATGTGTCCCTTTTGAATTCTCCCTCAAGAAGCTGAAAATAATCTCTTTACCTTCTCTCCTCAACTGCTAATCAAATCCTTGATCATTTTACCTCTCAAAAGCATCAAATATCTCAAAAACTTGATGAGAATCATAACTAACTTTGATACCAAAGTGAACTCACGGTAAAAATGAGAAATTAGTTAAAATTGACCTCAAGAAGCCAATATAGTCTTTGCCAAATTGGTTTTTCCACATTCATGCTACAAAAAGTCTTCAAATCTATCATTTAACCAATTTTGTTGATCAATAATGAAATCTGCACGATCTGCTAAGAATGTCATAGGAATCACAAATTGGCTTATAGCGTGAACCAGTGAGCACCTGTGCACAATCTGACCTTGGAAATAGAAAATTCTTATCTTCCTAGTTTCATGGTATATTAGAGCACCCATTTTGGATAAAAATTACCCCTATTATGCCTGTTTGAAAATCAGGTTTCCACTCCATGGCTTTCATAGCATTATTGCAAAAATTAAAACCTTTTATATAGTTTTAACTATATAAAAACTCCAACTTTATTAAAAGGAAACTACACAATGATTTTTTGGGGCAAATTAATAGAATATTAAAATTTGAATTTTCCAAAATTCTCCACCATTCTCTATCTGGGTCAAACCTATTAACCAACCTGGTGACACGTGTCACAGTCTAATTGGTCTTTTATTTTGCCACCTCATTGTGCCATATCACCGTGCCACATCAGCACCTTGGGAAACATGCCATGTCAGAAACCTCTGCCAGATGTCATTCTTAGATTGGTCCACCTTGTCACCATGTCACTGTGCCACTTGGATGCCACATCATATTCACTATGTCACAATATTAACTAACATGCAACTTCACCTTAGTGACATAGCAAATACCCTCAGATCTACCATGTGGCAAGATCTGGTGTATCTGCAAAATTTGAACCACCACATCATCACCATATTTGGAATTTGTGCCACATGGCACCTTGCGATTGGTCCAAAGATCACCACATCATCTCCTCCTTACTTCACATAATCTCTAGTTGCCACTTGTCACTCACTGGTTTGTGCTTTGTATCTAGGTGGGACCCACATGCTCATTTTACATTCACCAAATCTTTGAGTTTTCTGGCAATTTGCTATGTCGCTATTGGAAAACCTTGTGTGCTCATTCAAAAAATTTTTAACTTCTCGCCAATTGGTTGTCCATACATGGGGTCCATCTGCATTATATGGCTTCCAAAAACCATCTATCTTTAAGACATTTATTTTTTATGTGTTATTGTATTTAAAGAGTTGAGAACACAACTCCACAGTGAATATGGGATTATTACCTATCGGCAATGCTTTTCTAAAAAATGCCTCCCCTGTGCGGGAAAATGGCTCCTCTGTTGACTACACATGTGGAGGGGTTTTTGTTTTGATTTGAAATTCTTTTTAAAGAAAAACTTCTTCCTTGTCTACTGCTTATGCACACTACTTCATTTCTCTTGACTCTCACACCTCCCCTTTGAAAATGTTGTTGGCTTCTTATTCTTAGTGTGGGGTCTCTTGTATCCAAGTTGTCTACTTACTTTTTTAGCGCAACTTCCCTTATACTAGTGGCTTAGAGTGTTTAGCAACTGCATGGAGTCTTTTCTAGCTTGGAGTCCTTTCTTCTTACTACCTGCAGCTTTTTCTGGCATCTTTTCTTTTCTTGCGTGGGCAATTCTCTGGCTAGCGGCTTCTCTGACTAGCCTGTGGGTGGTTTTTTTATAAATGGTGTCTCCTATTGGCATTTTCTATAAAATTTCTCCTCTTACAAGTCTACCCCCTCCTCATTAGTGGATTTCTTAACATTGCGAGTTTTCCTTTCTTCATGCGTGAGATTACTCAAATCTTTCCCTACGGCAGTAAATTCCCCTATTTTAAATGTGTGGGGATGCTTTTTCATTGGGCGAATTTTTATTAATGATTTCCAAGCTCCTCACAACTTCTTCTTACTTGTTGGTGCACTCCTCTTTCAAAGCTTTGGCAACATATTTTATTTGACATGCGTGGGATGCTTCTAACTGGTGGCCTTCTTCCTACAGGGCATGTGGTTACTCCTTTGAAAATGTGGGGCTCTCTTTGTATATGCCTGTGGCTTGAAAGTTGTAATTGGCTTCCAACTTGGAGCCTTCTTTGACATCCCCCTTTAAACTATCTTGTCTCGTCTTTAGCATGTGTGTACCTTTTCTAACATGCATCAGTGTTGTGACTCATACAAGCAATAATTCCATTGTGTACGGATCTAGAAGCATTTGAATGATTTCAAAAAAA
This sequence comes from Cupressus sempervirens, assembly GCA_028749045.1. Taxonomy (NCBI): domain Eukaryota; kingdom Viridiplantae; phylum Streptophyta; class Pinopsida; order Cupressales; family Cupressaceae; genus Cupressus; species Cupressus sempervirens. The sequence goes on from CM053785.1 coordinate 894,053,788, forward strand.
CTAGCAATGCATATCCTCTCCAAATTGGTACACATTCCTTTCACCAAAAGATCAAGAAGAGCACCACCTTGCTTTTGTACCAAAAAAGTACGGAGGAGTGAAGGATCTTCATCAACTAGCTCTCTAAATAGACACATTTGTTGGACAAGTAGGAGATGCTTTTGCTAGACTACAAAACTCTTGCAGGAACAAAATCAAGTTCTTCTTCATAGGATCTAGAATATCTGAAGATTTCAAGGTTGAAAATGGTTCATGAATGAAAGTAACATCATCCTTAAGAGCTGAAACCACTAATACATTATTGGAATGGATAATCCCATCCATTGATGCAAATGTACCCTCATCCAAAACTCTCGGCAAAATTACATCCTTAATGTAGCCAACTCTATATACTTGATGTATTTTTGATAATAGTGAAGGATATCTAATTGGAACCGCCTCCTTGAATACAATTTGTTCTCTTAGAAATGCATGATGCTCCTAACAATAGAGATTCTTAGGATCATACTCAAGTGCCCCTACAATATCCATTATATATTTGTCGCTAAAGATTTTTCTAAATATTTGTGAACTATTCAACATAATGATTCCTTTAATGATTTTAAAAATCAAATGAAGACTGTTTGTATTTTCCGGATCTTCGTATATTTTTAATAACTCCAAAAGCTTTGGCAAAAATGCTTGATCTTGGACAATAAGCTCTAAAACTCGAATATGATCCATTATGCATTCTTCTATCACTAATGTGAAACAAATTCAACCAATGAAAATGAATTTGAAACTCAAATTACATCTTTTTGAGAACTATGAATTTTGCATCAAGAGGTCCTTTGACTGGCCTTAAAAACTGACCCAAACACCTGATCGGGCTCCAAAAACTGGCACATTGATTCTTTGCCCCACACTCTTGCACCCTGTCGAATCTCATCTCATGAAAAATTTGGGGTCAAAAGATATTGACTATCAAAGTTGACCCTTTAGAACTGCATGCAAGAAAAATTTCAGAAAACACTAAATTGCATTTGGAATTGGCTTCAAAAACTAGGTAAACTAACACTTGGGAAAATAAAAATTGGGGCATTGGTTTACTATCATAAGGAGAGTGTAAATCTACAATTTGGGCTCATAATGAATAACTAGGCATAAATGGCGAGCGGTTAAAGTAGGCTACTTGAATTTTGTAGATTTAAACAATGACAAAAAGGAAATTTTTAGAAATGGAAGGGAGCTAGGAAAGTGTGCAGATAGATTCATCAAGACTTAAAAATTGGTAGACTTGAAGCATTTTTAGAGGAGAACATAGTGGCATAATCCATTTGATCTTACCAATCACAGGATCAAAGATATGACATCACAAACAGGGGTTTCGACAAATCTACAAATGCTGAGACCATTAAAAAGTTATAAGTTGCCTATGGAATCGTGTTCGAAAGTTAATCAAACAGATTTTTCATAAGCTCAAAATTGAAACATTGCAAGTATTTGACCTTTAAAATGCAACGCAAAAATAATTTTAGCATTTTGTTCAACTGGGTCAAAGTTATAACACATCAAACAGGGCTTCCCAAAATTCTGAACATTTCATATCAGCATGATATTAATAACTAACCAAATTTGAGGGATTCAAAACTTAGGCCAATAGACTCAAAATGACTCAAAATATGAAACATAGGCTCTCAAGTATGGACACTAGACATTCCGAAAGTGGTGAGTCATGACACATTACTAGGTGTGAGATATTCACTTGCAAACATGGCCTCCTATCGCTATTTGACACTTACGTAAAAATGCAGATTTGACAATTGCTCAAAACAGGACTTCACGAAATGGCTCGAAATGACGATTTAACTTCATGGAATAGGTAGATGCACTGAGTGAAAGGTGTTAGAAAAATTAAACACCTCTTGGGGCTCAAAAGTACAGCCAGGTACATATGCATCAAAAGCATTTATAGGGCTTTATTTCTTCTATGGTACTCAAAATTCAGGCTTCAATTTTGAGTCCCAACATATCTATTCTTTCATTTTGCAATTCCATTATGTTATAGTGTTTTGGAAATATAAGAGGAGTAACTAAGAGGGGAGGGGTGAATCAGTTACCACTACAATAAATCTCATATCCCTTTAGATTTCACTACAAAATAAACTCTGAAAATTAAATACTGGTGATGCTTGGCAAACACACATAAAATTTTGTAACTTGATAAATACTGAATATGCTCAGTAAGTACTTAACATGCAAATATTAGATGTTATTTGTGATTACCATTATTTTAACTTAGATGCAAACACATAAAAGAAAATAGCATGAACACAATTGACACTGAAATTTATCATGGAAACCCAATTTGAGAAAACCACCAATTGCAACTAGTTATTATTTTCACTCTTCTAAAGTGAGCCCTGTTAGGAGCCAGCCATGTTAAAGGTTACAAAACACACTATTAAGTGTGACCCTATTAAAAGATTTAATCGTTCTATTAGGAGTGGCATTGTTAGAGGCCTTTAGAAAATTCAATAGAACTACCACCTTGTTAGAGGTTTTACAAATAGTTGTTAAGACAACTCTGTTAAGAGATTTAGATCATTGCTACAATGGTTAGAAAGTAACAATGAGATGACCTAATTTCTAATGCAACTAAAATGCTAATTATAGATCTCTATTCTGGCTTGTACTTGATCCTTCCTAATCAAATATAGTTCTTTTCACCTTCACAAGGATATTCTGCTTATCCTTCTATTCACTTCCTTGCTACACCATTAGATCTTCAAAATCTTTTATGCATTCACACTTTTGCACACTTTAAAATTCTCAACTTGACCTTATACTTATATCATTCATATTGTCAAGTTGGCTCATATACAACTTAGAATGACTAATATTCATCACCTCAGTTGGCTAGAACCAATAGATAAATTAATTAAACTCAATATGCCAAAATAAAAAAATCCTTCATTAGCTGATCCAAGTTGGTAGACACTAACTTAGAAATGATTTTCATATGTTAACCAGGTGAACTCGGTTAACACTACATATTCATGAAGATCCTTTGGTAACTGAGTGAGCTCAGTTAACACTGGTTCCATCCAACATTTCCTTCATTAATTGAGTGAGTTCAATTAACACTCATCTTCTATAAACTTTCATTTGATGCCCAAGTTAACTCAATAGACATTGCATTTTGAACTAGGCAAACACAAGAATGCTCAATAGACACAAAAAAATGTCTTCATTGCCCTAGTGAGATTGGCATGCACTGACTGATAATGATATGACATTTATGTAATATCAAAGACAATAGAAAATTAATCAATTGTATCCAAAAATCTCTCTCTTTGGCATTGATGGAAAAAAAACATGTAATAACACAATAAAAATTTTATCTATAAGAACTTTCTCTGTCAATATGAACTCTTTCTATCTTCATTTTCTCCCTCTATTAGAAAACTTCTATCAACAACTATTACCAAGTTCATTCTCCCTCATAGACATCTCTATGATAGCATACTTCTCCTTCTAATTAAAATTTCTTATGAGATATGATAGTAAACTTCTCCCTCTTTGACAACACATGCCAAAACCAATGGATGTGATATTTAGTTGACTTACTATTAATTAAATTTAAATGTGACTCAATGTCATGGGACCCTTAAGAGTCATAACCTATTTATGTGTTGTTGATGTATGAGTGAATGTTGATTTCTTTTGCTATTCTTTTACTGTTGTTGTATCTTTATCTTTAAAAAAAAAATATTTGACAAACTTAGTAAAACATTAGGTTAACTTATTTTGGGTCACACATTCCTTATAGACATCTCTATGATAACATACTTCTCCCTCTTACAAAAAATGTCTCCTTCTAATTAAAATTTCTTATGAGATATGATAGTAAACTTCTCCCTCTTTGACAACACATGCCAAAGACAACAACTCTATTAATATCAATGTACATGTCAAGTACTAATTCATTTGCAGCATGCCCTTGTCAATACTCCACCAACTGATTGATCTTCAATAGATTTTGGTTGATGCATCACTAAACTTCATTTAATGAGCTTCGAATAGGGGAATGACCCCTAACTTACCTCTTAGATACATAAATGCATCCATAGGTAATGGCTTGGTGAATATGTCTACAATCTATTCTTTTTGTTTACATATTCTAATTTGACTTCCTTATCTTACACTAATTCTCTTAAGAAGTGATATTTTATTGCAATGTGCTTTGTTTTGGTATGCATCACTGGATTATTTGATATATTGATTGCACTGGTGTTATCACAGTATATGACTACTGGATCTTTGATCTTTATGTTCATTCCTTCCAACAATTGTTTGAACCAAACAATGTTAGAACAATTAACTACCACTACCACATATTCTGCCTCTGCTATGGATTGCGAGATGCAATTTTGTTTCTTGCTTGTCCAAGATACTAGTCTTTTACCAAGAAAGGATGCTCCACCACTAGTGCTCTTCCTATCATCAGTACTTCCTACCCAATTAGCATCAATGAACACCTTTAAGTTCAAATTGCTTTCAATTTTGTACCATAAGCCATAGTCTTCAGTACCTTTCAGATATCTCATGATTCTCTTGATTTCCATCATGTGATTTTCTCTAGGATCTACTGAGAATCTTTCCACCATACCAACTACTAATGCAATGTCAGGCCTTGTATGCACTACATATTGCAATTTTTCAATCATTGATCTATATGTGGTGTGATCTACTTCCTTTTAATCATCATTTTTGGAAAGCTTATGCCCAGTAGACATAAGGGTTCTAACTGGTCTTGAATCTTCCATTCCAAATTTCTTTAGTATCTTCTTGATATATTTGGATTAAGTAATGTATATACCATTTTTGTTCTATTGAATTTGCAATCGAATAAAAAATTTTCTCTCTCCAAACATAGACATCTCAAATTCTTCACTCATTTCTTTTGAAAATACTTTGCATAATTCATCATTTCCTATGAATAAGGTATCATCAACAAATATTTTTGCCAACATAATCTTCTTGTCTAGTCCTTCTTTGATATACAAACTATTGTTATCATTTGTTCTTTGAAAGGAAATCTGTATCAAGTAATTATGAAGTCTTTCATACCAATCTTCGTAAGCTTTCTTGAGACCATATAATTCTTTGTGTAAATTTTAGACCACGTCTCTTTTGTTAGGATCTACAAAACCTTCTAGTTGTTCAATGTAGACTTCCTCATCAAGAACTTCATTCAAGAATGCAGATTTAACATCCATTTGATACACTTTAAATCCTTTGTGTGCTTCATATGCTAGTAGATTTCTAACACCTTCTAATCTTGCAATAGGAGAAAAAGTTTCACCATAATCAATACCTTCTTATTGAGAATAGCCTTTGCACACCAATCCTACTTTGTTTCTAGAAACTTTTTTATCTTCATTCAACTTGTTTCTAAACACCCATTTTGTGCCAATTAAATTTTTATCCTTGGGTTTAGAGACAAGGGTTCATGTTTTGTTCTTCTCTATTTGTTCTATTTCTTCATTCATCGCTTCAACCCAACTTTCATTATCCAGAGCATCATTAACATTTCTAGGTTCAAATTCAACAAGTAAACATGTACCTTTTAATTTTCTTATTGTCATTGTTCCATCAAATTTTTCTCCAATGATCTAATCAGGTGCATGATGCCTTCTAACATATCTTTCTAACATAGGTTCTTTGGATTTGGAATCCGTTCCACTATTTTTATCATGAACTTCAATATCTAGCTTGGGTTCCACTATTTGCGACTCAGGACCATTAGACTCCATTTGAACTAGCTCGATAGCTTCTAATTGTGACTTAGGTCCTTCAGAATATGACTAAGGTTACACTATGTACAACTCAATAACTGTTGGAGATTTTGGAGATTCAGGGGGTGAAGCTTCCTTTATCTCAGATAGATTTGACAGGGTATTAGGTTCATAGTAAAGAAATCTTTTGTAATCCTTTGGATCTTTGTTGCTTTCTTCTTCACTCTTTTTTGCAAACTCATCAATTCTCACATGTGCACTTTCTATGATTTTATGAGTAGACAAATTCAAACATCTGTATGCTTTAATTTTGTAGGAGTATCCTAAAAATATGCCTTCATCACCCTTGACATCAAATTTTCATTTTCTAGATTCTTTCAAGATATAACATTTTCTACCAAATACTTTCAAGTAACTTACATTTGGTTTGTGGCCATACCATAGTTGATAAGGAGTTTGATTTGAATCTTTCTTCAACTATACTCTATTCAAGGTATGAACTATAGTGCTGATAGCTTCCTTCTAGTATTTGATTGCAACATTCTTTTCAATAATTAGTGTTCTTGCACAGTCCATGATGGATCTGTTTCTTCTTTTAGCTATACCATTCTACTATGGAGTATCGAGGGCTGATACTTGTCTTTTGATCCCTCTTTCAATGCAAAAATTATTAAATTCATTGGAGATGAATTCACCACCTTTGTTTGATCTTTAAAATTTCAATCTCTTTCTAGTTTCTTTTTCTACTCTTGCCAAATACCACTTGAATTATTGAAAAGCTTTGGATTTTTCTTTTAGATGCATTACAATCATCATTCTAGAATAATCATCAACAAAAAGAATGAAAAAATTTCTCCATTGTAACTCTTTATTCCAATAGGTCGATATAGTGTTGTATGCACAAGTTCTAAGACTTCTTTCAACTGATAGTTCTTTCTTTTAAAACTAGTATTCCCATCTTATCAATTGGGAAATTTTTGCATAGACCCATATTAGGTTTCTTCAAACTAGGAATACCTCTTACTCTTTTATGTTTGCTTATCTTAACCAGATTATCAAATTTTACATGACATAATATTTTGTTCCATAACTAGATTTTTTGTACTTGAGCAATAAAACATGAACTTTCATTGAGATCAAGATAAAATAGATTAACTTTTGTTTGCTTTCCAAATCCAACTAGATTTCCTTTTTGATTCATTAGTTTGGCTTGTCCATCCATGAATTCTACCTTGAATCCAATGTTATTCAACTTTGTCACACTCAGTAGATTATGCTTTAGTCCTTCAACCCAATAAGCATTGTCACATACAAGTTCCTTTGTCAAAGAAATACATCCTTTTCCTTTTATTTTACAAGGTTCATTGTTTCCAAATCTCACACTACCTCCATCATAATATTCTATGTGCTTAAATTTTTTTTTTTTTGTCTCTAGTCATATGATGTGAACAACCACTGTCAATAATCCATGTATCATTTTTACTAACATGAGAGATAAGTGCCATTTTATCTCCTTCATCATCAGATTCATCTTTTACTATAATATATACCATTTCATCTTCACTGTTATTAGAATCTTTAGCCATAAAACAAGATTTCTTACCTTTGTCCTTGTAATTCTTGGAATCCTTCTTGCCTTTGTGCTTATTTCTTTTATTTTCATCTCTGTTTTCTCTATTTGGACACCTTGCAACAATGTGACCAACTTCTTCACAAGAAAAGTAAATCAGAGGAACTTTACCTTTGTACTTTCCTCTAACTTTGGAATACTTTCTTGCAAGTAGAGCTTCAACAACTTCAAGATCACTATTTCTTCTTCTTCACTTCTTGATTAACTGGACTTTGATTTCTTACTCTTTTTCTTGAGTGAGAGTTTAACTTTAAATGCAGACTCAATACTTTTTGAGCTAGGAACATAGTTATCATAGATAACTCAAAAGTTGTCAATCTTCCAACTAGAACATCCAAAGATATTTTATTATTTGGATCACATCTCATCTCTTGAATAACAAACATTCTAATTGCATAAATAGGAAGAAGATTTTTAAGTACCTTGCTTGCAACTATTTTTTCTTGAATGTCTCCTATAGATGCTTTTATTGCGCTCACATTTGTTTTAATTCTTTCCACATATTTTGCAATGTTCTCATCTTCTCTCATTTTAATCTAATCAAAATGACCTCCTAGACTTTTACCCTTAGCTCTTCTTACATTGTCATCTCTTCCATAAATTTATTTTAGTTTGGTCCACATTTCATGTGATGTTTTACACTCTTTTACTTCATCAAATTCAACATAACTGAGAGCAGATGCAATATCAATCATCATGATGTTATGATTCTTCTTTTCAACAATATATTCAACTAATAATGTTTTAGTGGGAGTCTTGTATTCAACATCAAGATATTTACAACTTGAATTACTGATGGTAGCCAAATGTAACCTCATAAGTCCTTGCCATGCTATAAAATTGTCTCTGTTCAACTTGGGAATTTCTCTTCTATAAGACATCCTGATCTTTAGCTCAGGTCCTTGAAACCTTCTCTGCAAGCACCAAAAGCTCTGATAAAAATTATTGGAAATATAAGAGGAGTAACTAAGAGGGGATTGGTGAATCAGTAACCACTAAAATAAATCCCAAATCCCTTTAGATGCTAGTACAAAATAAACTTTGAAAATTGAATACTACTAGTGCTCAAAAAACATAGATAAAATGTTGTAACTCGGTATATATTGAATATGCTCAATAAGTACTTAACTTGCGAGTCTTAAATGTTATCTGTGATTATCATTATTTTAACTTAGATGAAAAACCTAAAAGAAAATAGCATGAATACAATTGACACCAAGATTTAATGTAGAAACCCAATTTGGAAAAACCATCAATTACAACTAGTTATTGCTTTCACTCTTTTGAAGTAAGCCCTATTAAGAGCTAACCCTATTAAAAGTTACAAAGCACACTATTAGGTGTGACTCTATCAAAGGATTTAATCACCCTATTAGGAGTGGCCTTGTTAGAGGTCTTACAAATCATGATTAAGACAATTCAATAGAACTACCACCTTGTTAGAGATTTTACAAATCATGATTAAGCCAACTTTGTTAAGAGATTTAGATCACTGCTACAATGGTTAGAGAGTAACAATGAGATGACTTGATTTTTGATGCAACTAAATTGCTGATTAAAGATCTCTTTTCTAGCTTGTACTTGATACTTCCTAATCAAATATATTTCTTTTTAGCTTCACTGGGATATTCTTCTTATCTTGTTGATTTGCTTCCTTGTTGCACCATTAGATCTTCAAAATCTTCCATGCATTCACACTCTTACACACTTTCAAATTCTCAACTTGACCTTATACTTATATCATTCAAATTGTCAAGTTGGCTCATATACAACTTAGAATAACTAATATTCATCACCTCAATTGGCTAGAAAAAATAGATAAATTAATTAAACTTAATATGCTAAAATAAGAAAATCCTTTTTTAGCCAACCTGGCTCGGTAAACACTAACTCAGAAATGATTTTCCTATGTTAACCAAGTGAACTTGGTTAACACTACATATTCATGAAGATCCTTTGGTAACCAAGTGAGCTTGGTTAACACTGGCTCCATCCAACATTTCCTTCATTAACCAAGTGAGTTCGATTAAGACTCATCTTTTGTAAACTTTCCTTTGATGCCTAAGTTAACTTGGTAGACATTGCCTTCTGAATTAGGCAAACAAAAGAACGCTCGGTAGACACATAAAACTATCTTCACTACCTGAGTCAGCTTGACATACACTAACTGATAATGATATGAAATTTGTGTAACATCAAAGAAAATATACAATTAATAAATTGTATCCAATAGTAGTGTCCTTAGTGCAGACACTTATCTCTTAATTTTGTGCCTAGTGCAATATATATAAATTCATTACACATAAAGTCACCACCTCTATATATCTCAAACATTTCGACTGTTTACTAGTTTCCTTCTCAACTTGAGCCTTATACCACTTGAACATTTGAAATGCATCAAATTTATATTTTAGAAACATAATAGTCATCATTTTGAATAATCATCCACAAAAAAAATAAAGTATCTATCACCATAATAAATCTCAACTTTTATAGGACCACAAAAGTTAGTATGTACTAACTTAATAATGTCATTAGATGAGTGTGACTTGTTAGAAAAACTAGACTTAGTCATCTTACTAAGTTGACATTATTTGCACATTACATTATCAAGTTTATGCAAGTTTAGTAAGCCTCTCACATTCTTCTTTCTACTCACTTTAACCATATTCTCAAAGTTTACATGACATATACTCTTTTCCCTCAACCATACATCTTCAACTTTAGGAAATAGACATGTACTCATAGTAGGATCTAGGTAAAATAGATTACCTCTTATTTGTTCTTTAGTTCTAATCAAATTCCCATCAACATCATATATCTTCACCTTTTTTTTCATAAACTCCAATCGGTGACATGTGTTATTCAATTGTGAAACACTCAACAAGTTATACTTTAGTCCTTGAACCCAATAAGAATCATCACATATTATCTTACCATCTAAGTATACTTCTAAGTTTAACTATTGCACCATCATATTCTTCTAACTTATCAAACTTATCAATATCATCCTTCATGTGTGATGTGAGAAACCACTATCAATAATCCAAGTACCATTTTTGCTAACATGAGAAATAAGATATTTTTCATTCTCATACCTTTCATCATCCAACTCTTCTTTCATAGAAACATATACCACTTCCTTTCCTTAATTCTCATTAGCTGATCCAGACTCAGTGTGTCCTTCCTAAAAAATGTAGCATTCTTTCCTTTGTCTTTGTAATCCTTATTCCTTCAATACTTGTTCTCTTTTTTTCATTCTTGTTAATCCTTTTCTTGTTAGGATATCTAGTAACAATATGACCAATTTTATTACATTTAAAACATATCAATGGTAGTTTAACTATGAATCTTCCTTTACCTCTTGGTAGCCTTCTAGCTAGAAATTCTTCAAGATCATCCACATCATTATCATATAAATATGAAATGATATCATCTTTTCTACTCTTATATTTATTTTAATTTCTAATAGTTAGTGATGTTTTGAAAGCATTCTCAATTTTAGGTATACTGTTATCAAAGTTACTTAGTTCAAATGTAATCAATCTACCAACCAAACCATCAAGAGTAAGAAAATTACTAGGCATAGCTATGAATTCCTCAATAGAAGATACTCTAATAACAAATATAGGAAATAATATTCTTAGTACATAACCTACAACTCCATCATCATTAATGAATCCTCCAACAACTTTGATACAGCTAAAAACTTCTTTGATTTAGTTACTATATTAAACAATGTTCTCTCCTTATTTCATCGTCATCTCATCATAATTTACTCTTGATCTTTCAACATTTTCTCTTAATACATTTAGATCTCCACTATGCACAAGTGAAAGCTTGTCCCACATTTCCTTTTTAGCATTATAGTGTTTGATATCATCAAAATTGACATCAGTAAGAGAAGAAGCAATCTCAATCATCAAGTTGTTGTGATCTTATTTTTTCCTCATCTGATCAATAGTCATAGGTTGGGTAGGAGGTATATATTTGATGATCTAGATAATGTAATATATTTTCTTCAATTCTTGATATGTATAGTCTCACTCTAATTTTCCATAATGTGAAGTTCTTCTTGTTTAGGTTAGAAATCTCTCTCTTATACATCTTTAGATGTTTAGCTCAAGTCCCTTCAAAATTTTATCCTTGAATCACTCAACTTTGATACCAATTGTTAGATAACTAAGAGGGGGTGGGGGGAATCAGTTATAACCAATTATTTTATAAGCCTTAAAACACTTTGCCACAAACTTAACTCTTTAAAATTTTAGATCTCTATCTTGGTAATTGTTGAGCTATCATTTTGCACAATGCTTAATGCCAGGAATCCTTTCAAACTCCTTTCTTGAAAAGTTAATCTGGGATCAACTCTAAGGTTCTAGATGATCTTGCAACCTAATAAATTTTTCTCAGTTGAAGATGAATGCGAATGTTCATGAGGAGGCCTTTTCTAGTTCTAAAATGATTTGGATAAGGTGTAGAATTTGCTTGTTGCTTCAAAAGAGTAAAACACACAAAAAAGAAATAAATTTTTGTATTTTTTTAATTTTAAGATGAATAGAATTTAAATATGCAACTATATGAATTCCTAATTTAACCAAGGGGTTAGTAAAGAAAATAATGAAGATAGGGTAACAAGAAGTTCAAGTAAATAACATGAAAAGTAAAATTCTAATGGACATAAGCCACAAAAACAATGCGTCTGTGAGTTAAGCTTTTGAAAAGATCAGTGGGTAACCAATGAAAAAAGGAGCAATGCTTCCTTAATTCCATTGATACAATTATGGATGGAAATTTAGTAATTGTAAGATGTTTCACTTTTCATCAAATCACAAGGCCACAAAAAGTGTTCTCATGTGAGACAAAAAGCTATGCTGAAATAATATGATGATCTCTTCTCAAACTAAATATGTCAACAAAATTTGTAGACCTATAGCAAACACCAAAATTAAAAGATCGCACAACAAAAATAATGCAATAAAACTATTGGCTCAATTACATTCCATGAACATAAATCTACAAAATGTAACACACTTAGGCAAGAATTACTACACTCCAAATGTGAACACCAACAACATATATTATTGCATCAAAATAATGGTGGCTTGGAATACACATTACATTCTTGAATTTATAAGAAATCTTCTCCTCAATTTGTGTTGAGAGTGAAAGATATCTTTATGCAATCATATGCTTCTAAACTAATAAAACAAATCTATTTATATACAAATTGACTCTCTAACTGATGCTTACTAGGACTCCATCCATATTTATATCATTAATTGGATGCATGAGCCTTTACATGTCTTAAAAAAAAGAAAACATGAGAAAATAAGAAAGAGAGAGCCTTTAGTTGATGGATTAGTGTCTAGAAGTGCCAAAAATAGAAGCTTCATCTTCATTAGGTTTCTGTCAGAGTTAAACTGCTCTCAGAATGTGTTTCCAATGCATGGAAAGCTCTAAATTTAGAACTACTAGTTAACTATTGACACACCTCTAAATTCTTAGAAGTTGTGGCAAACCTATGAAAAATAAAACTTGCGCACCTAGCACACTAGCACACTAGTGCATCTTGGAAGTAGGTTCCAAAAAATGCAAACTTTCACTGAGTGTTCACAATTGAAATTCTGGCTTCTGGGTATTGTTCCCCTTTGTACTAGAGCTATGTATGGGTATTTTCCCTTGAATGTGTAAATGATCTTAGTGACTTGAGCTGCATTTGAAAAATATAAGGCTTCATATTTGTCTTTGTTATGTCCCCTTTTCAAATAATTAAAACATAATAATCTTTGCTAAGGCAGGCAGGCCCAAGAAAGTGAAGTTTCGAAAAAAGGGGGTTAATCTTTGGAAACCGTTGGACTAATAAATGAAAATTATTATTAAAATATATTTCATTAACCTCTCTTGGACGTGAGTTACAGTTATGCACTCTTTTGAGGAGTTTTGGAGGCATTTTGGGCACATTCCAGAACTTGATTTTCGCTCATTCTTTGTTATTCTTCAGAGGCTGCCAAACCTGTGGAGAAGGAGACCCAAGAACGGGAGTTTGCAGGTTTCTAGGGAGACCCAAGAATGGGATTTTTTAGGTTTCCAAGAAGGCTAAGGATGGGAGTTTGAAGCCATTCCATGTGCATGCTCATACAGAGTTTGCCTTTGTGCTGAACAGTGTAGATTTGTGGGTTTTTGGGTGTGTTTTTTGCATGAGTTTGGTGTTTTCAGTTGAGCATTTCATATCAGTTTTGGTTGTTACTGTATTTCAGAATTTAAGCTGTTAAAATAGAGCTAAATATATGTATTGGGACGTGATTAAACTTATGAGATAGTTTATTAGTGTTTTTGTGGTGTTTTCAGGCATTTTTGTGTTAATTTCGGGAGCTCGATGAGCATAGTTTTTGTCCTACATTTGTGAGCTGTTGTGTAAAGGCTATATAGATCTAGAAATGTCATTTTGTAGGCTTTTATGCTGCTAAAATTTCTATAAAAATGTCCATTTTCAGACTTATTAATAATAGGTGAAGCTGTGAAGCTTTTGGCCCCATTTCTGGCATACCCGATTTGGGGTTTCTTGAGAAATTTGGAGGATCTTTGTGATATTAGTTGTTTGATCTTAAAGATCTGATTAAAGGTTGGAAATATCATACAAAAATTAGAAAAGGGACATTTCAGTGGTATCAGAGCCATGATCTTGCCAGCCTGAGGGTTTGTAGAAGTTTGCAGGTCAGTTTTGACAACTACCCAAATCTTGCATTTTTGACAACTACCCAGATCTTGCATGTCATAATTGATGATTGCATGTTGCTTCTAATCAGCTGCATGAAAAAATTTATGGTTGCATTCTACTTCTAATGATTTTCATGTTAGTTCTTGGTGAATTTGGTGGTTGTAGAAGTTTGCACGTCAGTTTTGACAACTACCAAGATCTTGCATGTCAGTTTTGACAACTACCCAGATCTTGCATTTTTGACAACTACCCAGATCTTGCATGTCATCATTGATGATTGTATGTTGCTTCTAATCATCTACATGAAAAAATTAATGGTTGCATGCTACTTCTAATCATTTGCATGTTAGTTCTTGGTGTTTGAAGAAGTTATATCCTATTGGGGTTACACTCTACTTTATCCAGAATGGACAGGTATAGTACAAAGTCTCAGAGGACACGATCTTGGAAAATTGATATCCAAAGTCAAAATATTAGAAAGGATGATTATTTAGACATTCGAGATAAACTTATGAAAATAAGCCATGACATGTCTAAACAGTTGATTGAGCACCACCGTATAATGAATGACATGTTGTCCGACCCAGCTAAGGTGGATAAGTTGACTGGATTTCTATTTGGTAGATTTTCTCACAGGGCAGATGACACAATTACCAAGAAATTGCATGAAGAGTTTGAGAAACCAGCTGATAGCCAGGTAGAGGTCTCAGATTCTACTCTGCCACAGGAGGTGGTGGGAAAGGATATTACACAGATTGATAGTAATGGTCAACTTGATACTCAAATTGAGACAATTGTTTACAGGTCGTCAAAGGGTGATGCCACAGGTATTAAGGATGGTATAGTTACAATAGGCAGTGACTACAGTGTAGTGGGTTCAGATGATGATTATGAGGATGTTGTCGTGCAGGATGGTGAGATACCTGGTAGAGATGAGCAGACAGTGAGCATTCATGATTTTGCTGAGAAAGAGTACCAGGCACAGTTAGATGCTTCACCACATGAGGTTGAGGTTGGTAGTACTTCACATGATTTGTCCAGCCAGCTGAAGGTGAACAAAGATAGTATTGTGAATTCATTATCTCATCATGACAAGTATGTGAAGTTAGTTGGTATTGGTCATATTACTCAGGTGAGGAGTTTTCTTGAGTTACCAGTTGATTCTAGTTTATGGATATGGACTTGAGACTGTTATATTGGCATTTGGGATTCAGTTGACTGGAGATCTTTAACACTTTTTGGTAGCTGTGTTTGTTTGGGTGCTATCATGGATTTGATTAGCAGATTACATGGTGTTGTCTTTTCTTTTACCAATATCTTACCTGATGTTGGTATTAGTTTTTATACACCGATGTTGGGCTTTGTTCATATATCCAGTCGACCATATTTGCTAGAATGTGTTGATGATCTTTCATATTTGGCAGTGTGTACAGATGAGTCCCAGGATCATATTGGCATTGATGACATCCAGGAGGCTATAGTGGGCAGTTTTGAAAACTTAGTTTCCTTGGGTGCAGAGGAGTTGGACAGCAGTGCTAATGTTTTTGATACTTTGTATGTTGATATGAGCTTTAGATTTGATTCATAGGATATGGATTGTAATACTCTAGAGACCAGTGACTTTGATTATACTCCTTTAGACAGTGCATCAAAGGAGGTTTTTAGGAGACAGTCAAGCCAGTGCCATCATGTGTCTAATCAGTTGAGAGTTAGTGACCAAGACATTACTATCACTTGCCAACATTTTGATGCTGCTCATTAGTTGTTAGCAATTTATGGATGGGGTTCTCCTACTAGTGATGAGCAGGAAGGAAGTTATCTTTCCTTGACAGAGATCCACTCTTTATGGGAGGCTATTTGGATTTTGAGACAGAATTATATGCAGTTGGTAGTCGACAGATATTATCTTATGGAGTGGGGTAGTACAGCATATGATGCATTGTTGGCCAAGGAAGATGAGGTGAGTGAGCTTACTGAGCAGCTTGAGGTGACTTCTGAGATTCTTGAGAGTACACAGTTGGCTTTCAAGGAGTCACAGTTTCATTTGGCTAAGGTGACCATGGAGTTAGAGCGACTACAGTCTTTACCTAATTCTATACAGTCACAAGCTATGGTGTTTGGTGATTTGAGGATGTCCATGGCCAAGATTGTCAGAGATAGTGGAGATGGGGATGCATCCATCCTTGTTACAAACATTGGCATATCAGGTTCATTCCCACTAGAGTCAGGTTCAGTTGAGTTGGGTGTTGTAGCAGATTGTTGTATGCGTGACATGGTGGTGGCCTCTAGTACTGATGGCACAGAGACTAGAGATGTATCAAAGATCATGTGTGATGTTGGTGAGTCGACAGTTGGCATGGTTCCTACTAGTAATACTACTCCCTTGGTGATATCTTCAGAGTTAGTAGTCAGTTCCAACATGGTTAATGATCAATTGTAGTTAGTTTCATCTGGATTACAGTCTGAGCCACTGACTAAGATTGGCACATTCTATCAGCATTACACTGTGAGTTTGATGCCTCAGGATGAGAGTTGTGACGGGCACGACATGGTGATAGGTCCTGCAGTTAATAGCTTGATAATACATGACTTAGAGCAGGAGTTTTGGAGTGATGCTTTAGCAGGTGTTGTTCTTGATTCTACTCCTTTGGCAATGACATCTCCTGACTTAGCTAGTGATCAATCACAGTGGGTTGTATCACTTGTTCATGGTGAGTTGTTGACTGAGGTTGGTTTTTTTAATCAACATTATATTGTAGGGCATGTACATCAGTTAGCAAATGATCCTTGTGTTGAGGAGTTGATGGTAGGAAAATTTGGTTTGGGTTCCATTTCTTGTTGTTTATCTTGTGATGGCTTTTCACCATCAGGGGTGCATGGGAGTTATGGTTATGAGACAGTGGCCAATGATCTATAGAGTTGTGTTGACTGCAGGAGTTGTACAGTGTGTGGATTCTCCATAATTGGTATAGTTTCATTTGAGAGCATTCACCATTGTTGCAGAGTTGGATTGTACATTCCGTATAGGCCAGTGGGATGTGTTGATGGTATTTATGGTGTTGACAGTTTGATTTGTCCACTTTACTTGGGTTCTAATGTTCTAAGAGTTTGTGTCTCATGGGTTTTTGACTGTGGTAGTGTTGATTTTGGAGTTTGGTTGAGCTATAATTGTCAGTTTGATTATGGATTCGTCTTGGTTATATTGCAGAGGATATTGCAGGAGCTTGTGTTAATTGGTAGTAGTATAGTTCATGACTACATTTGGGATCTAGGTGTATTGATTGGTTTATTGTTCAGCCATTGCTTGAGGACAAACAATGTTTGGGAGGGGAGGACTTGTCATGTCCCCTTTTCAAATAATTAAAAAATAATAATCTTTGCTAAGACAGGCAGGCCCAAGAAAGTGAAGTTTTGGAAAAAGGGGGTTAATCTTTGGAAACCGTTGGACTAATAAATGAAAATTATTATTAAAATATGTTTCATTAACCTCTCTTGGATGTGAGTTACAGTTATGCCTTCTTTTAAGGGGTTTTGGAGGCATTTTGGGCACATTCCAGAACTTGATTTTCGCTCATTCTTTGTTATTCTTCAGAGGCTGCCAAACCTGTGGAGAAGGAGACCCAAGAATGAGAGTTTTCAGGTTTCTAGGGAGACCCAAGAATGGGATTTTGAAGCCATTCCATGTGCATGCTCATACAGAGTTTGCCTTTGTGCTGAACAGTGTAGATTTGTGGGTTTTTGGGTGTGTTTTTTGCATGAGTTTGGTGTTTTCAATTGAGCATTTCATATCAGTTTTGGTTGCTGCTGTATTTTAGACTTTAAGTTGTTAAAATAGAGTTAAATATATGTATTGGGACGTGATTAAACGTTTGAGATAGTTTATTAGTGTTTTTGTGGTGTTTTCGGGCATTTTTGTGTTAATTTCAGGAGCCCGATGAGCATAGTTTTTGTCCTACATTTGTGAGCTGTTGTGTAAAGGCTATATAGATCTGGAAATGTCATTTTGTAGGCTGTTATGCTGCTGAAATTTCTATAAAAATGTCCATTTTCAGATTTATTAATAATAGGTGAAGCTGTGAAGCTTTTGGCCCCATTTCTGGCATACCCAATTTGGGGTTTCTTGAGAAATTTGGAGGATATTTGTGATATTAGTTGTTTGATCTTAAAGATCTGATTAAAGGTTGGAAATATCATACAAAAATCAGAAAAGGGACATTTCAATCTTTCACCTTTTGCCTATAGTTGCCAACCTCAATACAAGTCTCCACAAAATCTTTGAGTTTCACATCCAACTCTAATAGTGCCTCTTTTGTTCTAAATGCTTGCCTAATGTCATCATCATTAGCAACCTTTTCAAAAAAAAAATAGAATTTCTTGACTACTACCTCTACAACTAATAACTTCTCCCCAGAATCATCCTCAAAAATGTCTAAACATGCATCACTATAATGCTTCTCAACTTCCAAAATTTTCTCTTGGGTTTGATCCTTGAGCCTATGAATATCTGCATGTAATGTCTCCATTACTTTATTACCATCTGCAATCTTTTCAATCGAATCATCAATCTTGTCCAACTCCTTAGTGGTATACCTCCATCAACATCCAATACCTTTTTCCTTGTATAGACTATAATGCTTGCAAATCTTTGCCATAGGTATGCACTTCATCCATCATACCAAAATCTTGATTCAAAATGGCCACAAGCCTATCTGCATTCTCCTACATAATGTGTAACAACTTTAGATTTCTTTGAATTATCTATACACCCTTTTTCCTCAAAACTTTTTCTCCACTACTAAAAAGCTCTCAAAAATGGGTCCAACTATACCGTACCCTTATCCCTTCTCTCCATTGACATATTCAAAGTCTCCTTGGGATGTTCAAGATCAAAGGGACTAAAAAATTCACTTAGATATCCTTTTAGGATCTCATTTTTTCATCAAAGTTTTATCAATTCCACCCCATCCTATTCTAGGCTCTTGAATACCTCTTTTATTCTTGTTGTAACCATCAGCTTAGTAGTATGCAAGGTAGGTTTCCCAAGCATAACCTCCTTGATCTGATAATCTTGTGGAGTCAATTCTTCAATGTTTGAATGTAGAGGAGGGATAACCATGTGAACAAACAAGTCTTGGCTCTAATCACTCATGATGAAGGCTAATGCCCATGCATCTTTTGGGGTTGATTCAGGCCTCCTTAGGACTTTGATCAATTCCATCCTATCCTCTTCCTTAGTGGTGAATTGTTTCTTCTTATTTCTTATTAATTCTTTCCTCAACCACCTTAGGATATGATCCAATGGAGATTTTCCTTTTGAGGATGAAGGAGTCTTCTTCGATATGTCCTTTCCCTTATCTCCCCTTTCTAGAGTCCCCTCCTTTTGTATGAGATTTCTACTAGGAGTCTTTGTGTTTGTAGAGTCCATAGTCCTTACCTTGATGTCTGATGAAGTTTGTTGAGTTTGTTCACTTATTTGCCCTTCTTTTAACACTTCCTCGATGGATGCTTTTCGTGGCTCTTCCTCTTTCTCTACCTGAACCTGTTCTCCTTCAGTTCTTGGAGGTAGAGGGGTAGCTGATCGCTTGTCTACATAGAATGTGACTTGTACTGTAGATGATGGAACTACCTTAGGTCCTTGTGATTTGGGTGGTAGCTGACTCCAATCCTCCTGTTGAGGTTGAGTAGTTGGAGTGTCTCTAATCTTATCCCCAACCAATTTAGTACCCATAGGCATGAAATCAAAATCTAGCATCTTAAAGACATTAGTGCCCTCCACATCTTGCTCATCTATCCACTATTGCATTTCATCTTCTAATGTTTTAGTTTAAATGGGTTGATCAGGAATAGATGGCAGTGTGATTTTGAAGCTTCTTCTCCTTTCTAACTCTATAGCTCTTACAAGATGGGTCCTCTAGCTCAAAGGTAAATTATCCTCTTTTTCCTCATCATCCTCTTCTTCTTCTTCTTCTTTTGAAATAGGTTTGAGGATTGATGGGAAAGGAATCACTTTCCTAGTGTCCTTTTGTCTCCTTTTTATCACAGTCTTGATCTTTCTCTTCTTAGGTACAAAGGGGGAGGCTTGTACTTCTTGTGAAGGAACTTCTTGTATTTCAATCTTAGCTTCTCCTTGGCCTTGTTTAGTTGGTGGCACTTGAGGATCATCTTGAGCTTGTGTGGCTTTGACATTCTCCAGATCTTCTACATTTTCTTCTTCTAGTTTGACCTATTGAGGAGAAGTTCTCTTCTTCTTTCCTTTACCTTTACATTTCTAAGTCCTATAATACCCAATTGGTCTATCAAGTTGGTGTACTATTTTTAGTCTTACTGGTGACTAGGCTATAAATGTAGGCATTGTGACCTTAGCTCCTCAAACATTAGTTGGGAAAGCTTGAGCATGAAGGAACACTGTTTGAGGAATTGGATCAAGTTTGAAAGGTCTCTTGATCCAATCCTTTGTCAATTTGATGATGTGCCTTGCCTTGTGATTAATGTCCAAGTTCTCTTCTTTGTCAATCTCAACATTCATAATAGGTCTATCACCAATCTTGTCCCTATTGAACAATGGATTAAGTAGATCCTTTGTATCTTGTTGCATAATATTATTTGGAATCTTCACCTTTAAAGTACTTTATGCTAGATATAGAGTTATCCTATAGTAATCCCTTATGCGGATATCAGAGTCATCTATTGTGTTCATCCAATGATCCTCATGCTAAAATGTCTTACCAACTAGATGTTGCACTATTCCAATATTATTAGAGTAAAGCCAAGGAGAATTATATTCTTCTAAGGAATATTGATCCCATTCACACTCGAAAGATGAAATATCTTGTCTTTGCACCACATTGAAAGGTCCTATAGTAATAGGCCATATCCAAAAAAAAATTGATGCTCCCTAACTTTTTCTTATGCAAACAAGAGTTGTCGAGTGATCTCTAGTAGAATGAGTCTCTCCCTAGGATACCTAGGGAGTTTTTTAGGGTTGATAGTTGTACTTGCTACCATCAAATATGTAAATGTTTAGAACTAGATGTAGTAGGCTCCAACCTCTAATATTTTAGCAACTACCTCTTCTGGCATCATTTTTGTATAACCCCCCTCTATGAATCGAATTATTGTGAATATAAAAGCATCATTAAGAATCCTATATTCCTTTCTTTTCTCTGAAAACCTCTTCTTTACTAGATAAGGATATACAATGTAGGTCCATGTGTTTGCATTCTACATGCTACCCTTCTTATAGAACCCTAGATAATCTGTTACCCTTGCGGTTAACAAGTACACCAAGTATAATGTCATGTAATTTTTTTTAAAATTCTTTATTGCCAACAGCTACTCACCTAAGTTCTCACTAAGAATGGAAACCCAATCAATTGACATCTTCATCATCTTGATAGTCTCAATGAAATGGACCATCCATATGTTCAAATTTCTAGAAGTGAGAAAACCCATGTCTCTACTCAAGAGTATGATTGAATATCCAATATCTTCCTTCATATTTTCTCTTGTCATGTTGACTTTACTTGCTTTCCACCCTAGAGGAGTCTTCTTGATGAGGTATGATGATTGTATAATTTTAGAAGCTTCATCAATATGTTCCCTATACAATCTCTTAGCTTGGTGATAAGTCAATCTAATTAATTGATCCACCTTTGGAAGATGGAACACTTCCTATATATTTTTGGGTTGGAGATCTAGGATGATATCTCTAGTTATGCTCTTTATGACCCTTTCTTTGGGAACATATTTCTCTGCTAGTGTCATGACCAATTCTAAGGACTACACTAAAACTAGATGTGATGCTGCATTATCTAGTCTAGAAAAAATAATAGTGGATATCATCAATGATCTTTCTATGGGTTTATTTCACAATGTCAGGAATGTGCCCAAATCTATGTGACCTAATTTAGTGTCTTGGATCTTTGAATAGTCATCTTGAAACCATGACTTGGTTGGAACACCTTGAAACTTGAATACTATGGGCTTTGGTACCATCTTTGCAGCAAGGGACGATGATGATGAAGCCATTGAATCTACACAAAAAGAATGTGTATTAGTCTAAAGTTGAAGAAAAATCAATAAATCTAAACCCTATCATAGACACGAACAAAATGAAAAGCCCTAATCTTCCCAAAAAATCAAAAAACCTTATTTTACCCCTTGAATGAAATAAAAAGGTGCACCTAGCACACCTAGTAGGTGTTCCTAGTGCACCTTCTACCATTTCAAAATATGGGGTGTGCAACAGTGCACCTCATGGCATGTGCTGATGTGCTCCTTAAATGAGATTTTATTTAATGTTTTAAAAGCTTTTAAATTTTTTTTAGCAAAAAAATGGTGTGCAGTAGTGCACCTAGGTAGGTGCACTATTGCTCGCCTTATTTAAGGTTTAATATTTTGTTTTTTTGTCTTTGAGTGCAAGTGTAGGAAGTGGAGGAGGCACACCTTAATAGGTGTAGTTCTACACAATGAAAGCTCTTTGGAATGTAAATGGAGGGATAGAAGGGA
Source organism: Cupressus sempervirens (assembly GCA_028749045.1). NCBI lineage: Eukaryota > Viridiplantae > Streptophyta > Pinopsida > Cupressales > Cupressaceae > Cupressus > Cupressus sempervirens. The sequence goes on from CM053785.1 coordinate 894,076,427, forward strand.
GGGTCCCTAGGTTATATAAACCTAGGGTCCTAAGCACCCTATGGTGCTGTGTAGCTATGCAGATGCACTGTTGAGCATCACCAAGGGTGATACCCTTGCTTGAGGACTTAGGCACACTAGCACATCTAGTTAGGTGTGTTGGTGCACCGTTTTATTTTGCAAAATGACATCTCTCTATAAAATTTGATTTCCAAAAATTGGGTTTTCTAGTTGGGACCTTGATTTGACCAAGGACACTAGACAAAAGACTCAAACCCTAGATTAGGGTTCTGAAAAGCCAAAAAAATAAACTAGGGGATCCCCATTACTAGTAGAAATGGGACATGCATTGTGAAATGACAATAGTGACTAGATTGAATATTCAACTTAATTAGTCAATAAAATTTTAATTTCATATATAGAGGATGAAAATAAAATTCCTTGTGTATAATGAGTTATAACAATAAATAATAAACTTGAAATAACATGCAACACAAAATAATCCACACAAATGTGACACAAGTATTTGTTGGAATGATTAGAATAAGTGAGTTGGGGAGGGGGGTGAATCAATTATCCTTAGGTCCAAATGTACCAATTCATCTTTTAACAACTTCAAACAACTTATTCAAGCTCATAATTTCACATAGAAATATAGTAATTCATCAATAATCTAACTTATTCATCCAACACTTAGCTATTTTTTTAGGATATGTTGAATAACGTAAACATATAATGGTAAATAACATGAAACATGAAAAGAAAATTCACACAAGTATGACACTGGGATATAACATGGAAACCCAATTTGGGAAAACTACCAAGTAACATGCTAGAACTTTTCACTCTTCTGAAGTGAGCTTAGTTAAGAGCCAACCCAATTAAAGGTTACAAAATATATTGTTAGGTGTGATCCTGTTAAAAGATTTAATCACCCTGTTATGATTGGCCTTGTTAGAAGTATTTAGAATGCCCCATTAGAATGTCACCTTGACTAAAGGATTTATAATATGATAGTTCGATCAACCTTGATTAAAGGATTTTACTTCCACAATGGTTAGAAAATAACAACTAGCTTTGATCTAATAAAATACAACTCACTTTGCAAGTTTAGATCTCCATTCCACTCATTCCTAGTTCATTCATTGGACTTCATCACATACTCTATATATCATCTATTTTTTAGTACTTCAAGCAATCCCTCTTCACTAACTTCTCACTTTTTCGCTTGAAACTCTTTTCTTCACTTGTTCTTCAAAAAATTTCAATTCCAACAACCAACAACCAACTCTTTTGCCTTCTTAAATAGATGGGTTTATCTTTTACTTCTTAAACATAATCGTAGATCTTAGGGTTTTATTAGATTCATTGAATCTATCCAACATTTTTTCCTTTTTCTTCTTTGTTGAAACTTTTGGAAACCTCTCATTTAATCCTCACCTTAAATTTCTTAAAAAACTCAATTTATGTATTAAATATGCTAGCTCATTAATCCTTATCGTTTATGAATTTTGACTCACAAATTTTGATTCTTTTAGAAACTATTTTTTTCTAATACTTTGTCATCACTATTTTCTTCAACTCGGTCATCATTGATCTATCTTTCTCTACTTAGACTGGTTCTCTTGGAAATCGTTGTGCTTGGTCAATACTACAATTTTTTCTTCATCTTGCTCATCCATTACCATCACTCAGCTACTACTATTTTTCTTAGCTATTACTTAAGTTCCTTAATATTCTACTTTAACTTCTTTATTGACCTAGTAACTTGTCACTCAGTCAAGATTAGCGTTTTACTTAACATCTTGATTTCTTCTATCACTTCAACTCATTTTTCATCTCCACTTCATACAATGATAAAACAACACATTATCTTGTCAAATACTAATTGATCAAGTGACCATTATAATTCCATCATACTTACTCCTCTTTACTCAAAAAATTTACTAATTCACCTTGTTATCTTCTCTTTCAAATCTTCTTCATCAATCAACTAATATGGCACTCTAGACTATTATCAAATGAGTAAGGTTTGACATCAATGAAAATATATAATTTTTTCTAATTGTAGTTTCCAACAATCTCCCTCTTTGGTATTTATGGCAACACCTTTAGTTACCATGCAATGGAAAAAGTGTTCTGTTTTGTTTTTATTATTAACTCCCTTTGTATTCACTATATCACATCTTCATTAATATCCTTAGTATCATTTTGATTATCATCCATTCAATGTGTGATATGCTATCTCTCTTCTTCTTTACACTTCCTTTACACTTCTCCCTCTATGATACCAATTCTGATTCTTTAATGTAATACCAATTGTAATGAATCCCTCTTTTACATATCTCTCATGATCGTAGCTTAGCCCATATCTCTCTCACACATCTTTAGATATTGGATGGTATGCTGACGTACTTCACCAGTGATTTTTTTAGTGGTGAATCTTTGCCAATTGGTTATTCTGTCTCTTTGAGAAGTCACAATTTGGCTAATAAAACCTACACATGGGGTCAACTATGTCGCTGAGAAATTAAATAATTTGAGTTAAAATCCAAGGCTAATTGCTCATTAGTTTACACATAATTGGTCCAAATCCCAATTCAATCACCAATGTAATCTACATCAAGAACATAATTATTTTTAAAAAATTGCTAGCATTTCCTTGATGTTTTCTTATTGGACAATGTTATTTTGCCTTTAAAATAAAATAATATTTTCCCTCGAGTTGAGCATCACTTACCATTTTACTAACGTGTGTCTCCAACTATCACTGTTTAGCTAACTACTTTATGTTTTGGTCTTTGGGACATGTCCTAATTCTGGGAAGATTAAGACTTTATGGTATGTCATTTAAAACTAGACCCAAAATAGAGTTGAAGCCATTGATCTATATTACATCAATGGTCCAAATTAGTTCCTTTCACCATAAAAATGATAACATTAAACATGATGACAACCAAGTTGGAAATAAAAAAGGGAACATTATTAATTAAATTTTAATGGATTGGCATACTACAAGTACATTGTACAGTGTACACTTGGCATGTGGGCCATGGACCACTTGCGACTCTATAAATTCACCAAAACTTTACATAATCTCTCTTTGGAAATTGACATATTATCAAATTATATTAATATTTTGTGTTATATGAAATGATTAATTTGCCTCTTACATTACAAAGATGTTTATGATCAACAAAATAAATCACCTACATTTTAATGCATACCAAAAAAAATTAATTAATTTTCCATAGTTATTATTAAATTTTCATACAAAAAAGAAAATTTTTCCAATAGAAAATAATTTTCTCCCTTGCCTCGAATGAAAAAATTGCCCTTGATTAGAAAATTTTCCTACATATTTAATGTTGAATTCGCTAGCATTTTACATATTTTTCTTGGGTGGGGTTTCTTAAAGCTATCCTTGTACTTCACCCTCTTTGACAAAATGCCAATGACATCATCCTCTATATAGATCATAAACACATCACTCTCTTTGTCACCTTTTGTACTGATTGATTTTGAGTTATCCCTCCCTCTTTCATCTTTGTCCTTGACAATAATAACTCATACTTCTAACTTTATTTTCACATCTTTAGGAGGCTCCTAAATTGTGGCCTCCTGCATTAATTTTTAAGATACTTTGATCATAAAAATTAATGCAATGCTACATCTCTTAGTTTTCTTTAGATAGGGGAATGAACCCTAACTTACCTCTTATATACATAAATAAATCCTTAGTTAGTGCCTTAGTCAATATATCAACTATATGTTCCTTTGTGCTCACATATTCTAGCCTTACTTCTTTCTCTTGCACTAATTACCTCAAGTAATGTGATGCATGATCATCTTGGGTTTTCTTAGTGACTACTTTGGCATTCATGGGAGGAGCCTCAATAGTTTCTATGGAGTTTTTTTGTATTAGTGCTTGGCATGTTCTAAGAGCTTGGCATGGTCTTGGATCTTGGCATGCTCTTAGAACTCAACATGGTCTATGGAGCTCAGCATGCTCTTAGAGCTCAACATGTTCTATGGAGCTCAGCATGGTCATTGGAGCTCGGCATGGTCTGGGAGCTCAACATGGTCTATGGAGCTCGACATGGTCTAGGAGCTTGGCATGGTCTTTGGAGTTTGGCATAGTCTATGAAACTTGGCATGGTCTTTGGAACTCAGCATGATCTATGGAGTTCTGCATGGTCTTTGGGACTCGGCATGGTTTATGGAGCTTGGCATGGTCTTTAGTTACTCAGCATGGTCTTGGGAGATCAGCATGGTCTTTGAATCTTGGCATGGTTTGGGAGCTTGACATGGTCTTGGAGCTCGGCATGGTCTTTGGAGGTTGGCATGGTCTTGGTTCCTCAACATGGTCTTGGTTGCTTGACATGGTTTTTGGTTTCTTGACAGTGCTTAAGAATTTGGTGCTTTTTTTTGGCCATATAACTAATTCTCCACAATGAGTTAGAGGACGAAAATTTTATGGATGTAAGAGGGCCTATATTTATACATATGGTTCAAAGAACAAGTTCTAATTCATTTAGAGCTGGGAGATATTGTGATTTTTCTAGAAGACATCAATTTTGGGCATTTAATTTATGTATTTATATTTAATTTGTGTTATGGACTGACTTGTGGTTTAGATTGGTATAAATAGGGGTTTTGGGGAAGTCTTTAGTCATTATTCATCCATGATGGAGAAGTGGATGAGCTTGGAAGAGTGAATTTGGAGAAGAGCTAGCAGCTGTGGCTTGGAAAATAAGGAGATTGCTTGGGGGTTTCTACCAGAGTGTGGATCTAGACTAGCTAGAGTTTGTATTGGATCTTGAGGGATCTTGTAGAACTATTACTTTCTTTATATCAGCCATAACAAGGAAGGCCTTAGAGCCAAACACATTGCATGTAATCTATTATATTTTATGAATATATTATTATATCAGATCTTGTGTTATTGCTTCTTGCTATTGTGTTTCCAATACATGGTCATTTGTTGGGGCTAGGACATCTTTGGGGATTCCCCTACTTTGCATTGTGTCATAATGATACTTAAATGAAACATTCTTTATCTTTGTGTGTATCACAAGTTTCTTAGATGTGTTTACATCACTTTTTTATCACAATATACCACCATAGGTTTAGTAATCTCTTTCTTTATACCTTCCAACAATTTCTTGATCCACATAATGTTTGAACAACTAATTGCTAACTACAACATTTTTAGTTTCTACAGTGCATTGAGAAATACAAATTTTCTTCTTACTTGTCCATGAAGTCAATTTCTTTCCTAGAAAGGAAGCGCCTCCACTTCTACTCTTTATGTCATGAATGTTTCTACGCCAATCAGCATCTATGTAAACTTTTACCTGAAACTTGTCATTCTTTTTATACCATAAACCATAGTCTTCTTTTCCTTTTAGATATCTCAATATCCTTTTAACATCCACCATGTGATTCTCCTTAGTATTAGCAAAAAATCTTGCAACTATATGAACAACTAATGCAATATTTGATCTTCTATGAACAAAATATTGTAATTTGTCAATCATTGACCTATATAATGCCCAATTTAGCTCAACAAAATAATCATTCTTTGAAAGTTTATTTCTAGTAGCCATAGGTGTCCCAAATTGTCTTGAATCTTCCCTTCCAAAGGTTTTCAGTATCTCCTTGATATACTTTGATTGTATAATGTATGTACCTCCTTTTATTTGATAAACTTGCAAACCAATGAAGAATTTAATCTCTCAAAATATTGAAATATCAAATTATTGTTAGAAATAGGGAATATGAAGATAGACCCTATTAGGAGATGTGATGTACAATTAAAAAATATATGCAAGATGAGCCCACTACTCAAACGTGCAATATAAAATGTAGTTCCTTGATACAAAAGAGATCGATATAAAAACTTCCTTACAATGTTGATATCTTAAATATATGATCTTTCCTTTTCTTCTCTTTGCATAATAATAGATCAAAATTTACATCAATATATTTTTCTCATCATACATATGGATTTCACATAATTTTTCACATAACTGGTGTTGGTGTAAATAAGTATCTACTATTTACACTTTACTTAAGTTAACTTAGGTTAATGCATTATTTTATTATTTATTTTTTGAGACACTTAGAAGTTTACATACTTTCATGAGTTGTCTATAACATAGAAGTAAGTAACTCTAATTCAGTACATGGTGTCTATAACATTGGAGTTTTCATCATTAACTAAGTTTCTATGTAGACAACATAGTTATTCGCACTCCTATTTTAGCAAATGGGGTCTACAACATTATTTTGCATAATACACCATTGTAGGCTTATCCTCTCATCATCACACTTACTCCTATGCTTAATGGAGGATAATCCATATCTAGTGGACATATGCCTAGTTGTATGACTTATCATGTTCCTAAATTCTATGCATTCTAGAAGCATTCTAGAGGCCTTTATATAAAGGCACTCCTAGTTTACTTTCATTGAATATTGAATGAATATATCATCATTCTAATCATACTCTCTTTTTTCTACTATTGTGCTTGTGTTTGAGTTCCTTGGTCTTGGGTGAATTTTGCCCCAAGGAAAATTCTTACATGGTATCAGAGCTTAGGGACATTCTCTTCACATAGCCATTCGAGACCATTCTTACTTCAACACCTCGACCTGAATCCAGAGAATTTGTAGAAATTGGGAGTGTCTAGAGCCAAATTAGACCTCACCATTACATCTAAAAAGTTGATTTGTTGAAAATTGGCTATAAATTCACCTATGCTAGGCTAAAGTCGATCACAAGGAAAAAAAAATTTCAAATTGATAGTCGAAGGTACTGATTTTCAATTTGGATATGGTCATTTAATTCGATCTATGCATTGTATTTTCAGATCTAAATTTTAATTATCTCTGCAATTAATCAAATTTCTGTATTTTTCAAAAAAAAATTGGCCCTCTAGGCCCTTGCAGAGAATTTTTTTTTGTAGAACTAGGTAGTGACACTCCGGCCCTACAAGGGATATTTTGTCAATATTAATTATAGGCTTTATGAATTTGGTAGGTATCTACATTTAAATTCAGCACCTCATTCACAAATTCTAGTCAACATACACCGACTCAGCAAACCCATTTTTTGTTTGGCTAAGTCCACAATTTTGGCAAGCATGATCCAACTAGCAGCCAAATCTAATAACTCGATGAGCTCAACTCACCGATAGCTTTGTTGGTTTATTCTCCTACCATGAAATTTATTTTTTAAAGAAGGTTGAGGTTTGTCCCACAACTAATGTGGGACTAAACCCCACCTTTTTGACCCATAAAAAAAAACAACTAGCTCTCGTAAAGTCATTACCAACACCATTTCAAACATACGAGCCACTATTGTTCCTTTTCTGGTAGGGCCGCAGTTCATTTTTCTATCTAACACATGGCTATTCCTTGCACCATTACGATAATAACATGCATCGATATCAATAAACCTTGCCACATAATCAATCACATCAGCTCACTACACAGATAGTTAGAGTTGTACTCCATTCAACATTTATGTGTTAGAAATATCCAATCAGTGCACACATGACAATTTGTACACTAGCTCGATAGGACATGTCTTTTTTTTTTGTACTATCCATAAAATTTTATATGGTTCCATACATGGTGATATCATTATTACATCATGTTGACATCATCATAGGGCTCAAGTATGCTAACATCATTAGTTCCTAAGCTTAAATTTGACAACATCTAACCATCATCTAGGGGAAAGATAGAACTATTGTGATGGCCTTATGACCATCAAATTTAACCCCATCTTTTGTTGATCTAACCCCTCTCTAGATTGATTTTTGATTTGATAGTTCGACTTTGGGAGGCCATATCTCAGTCATCTAGACTCCAAATTAGGTGTGATTTTTTTTTTTTGGGTAGAATTTTCTAAAATTTTTAGTGGTGGAACTCTTTTCTAGTTTTGGTGCATGGATTTGTCAGAAATTGCATCTTTTGGCTACTATACCTATCCAATCTTACATTTTGCAACTTCAAATACTCCATACGGGCTCATCTGTACATGAAAATAGGTTCCATTTTTTTTTAAAGTGCATTATTCATCATCTACTTTCTAGATCTGCAATCAAATTGTAAGGTTGTGTGGACAAAAGTTTCACTTTTAGAATGAGGTCCTTTTCTACATTGTAATACTTTGATATATCTTTAGAATTGTTGTATATTTGAGATACATTGTAATGTTTCAATTTTGAACTCCATAAGGAGGTTGTAAAAAAAAAAATTAGAACTCCAGTAACGCCAAATTTGGCAAGTGGCCATTGTAATTGCAATACATATAAAGTGCCAAAAGCATCTTTTTTGGGGAGTTTCTTGATTGAGTGAAAAGGGGGGGTGTTCTTGGTGTTGTTCTCCTCTTTTTTTGCTAATTTTTTTTTTTTCATTTTTTGCATCATGGAAAATTTTAAGTTTCCAAAATTAATTCCACCTAACTATGCTACATGGTCCATTAAAATGTGGTGTCACTTAATGCATAAATGAGTTTCTCAATATGTATATGGTACCCTTCCTAAACCAATAGGTGATCAAGTATCTGCCAATGAAATCATTGATTAGCAAATAATGGATAGGAAAGCCCTAGGTGATATGTTTTTGGGGTTGAAGACAAGATCATATATCAGATTTAGAAGTCTCATACATCCAAGGAAACTTGGGATACCCTCCAAAACCTATATGGTAAAGTTTTTGAGGAAGATTTTTTCAAAATTGAAGATGAGCTTGTCTCCTTAGATCCAAAGGCATTTGATTCCATACAAGATTTTCTCATAAAGGTGAATGAATTAAGAACAAAACTTGATGATTGTGGGAGTCCTATTAAACATGACAAATGAATCTATCTAATTCATAATAAGATGCCATTTAAGTAATCCAAATTTGTTTCTACTTATAACACCTCAAAGACTACATTAGGGTCTACCTATTAGAAAGTATCTTTTGATCATTATGCTGAATTGTTGGATAAAGAAGAAAAGAAGTTGAAATCAATGGGGATTCTCGATTCACCTAAGTCTAAGGCATTGGTGGCCAATAATGAGGCTTCTCAAAATTTAGTTGTTCAATCTTCACGTAAAGGAAAGGGCAAGAATAAGAAATGGAAGAATAAAAAATTAGAGGATGCAGAAAAGGCAACACCACAATCAAATCAATAAGGCAAGTCTTCAAATTCAAATAAGAAGGGAGACAATAATAAGGACAAGAAAAAGTGTGCCTATTGCAAGAAATTGGGTCATGAAGAACATGAGTGTTATCATAATAAGATTGATGATTTGATGGCTATCATGAAGAAACATAATGTTCCACTGCCTAATGCTTACAAGGAGAAAGGATTTTCTTCAGATTCAAAGGGCAAAGGGCAAGCACTCATGGAAAATTCAAATGCTTAAATGGAATGGATTCTTGACTCAGGTGCCTCATATCATATGGGTTCTTCAAAAGGAGATTTTTCTTCATCAAAGCAGTCAAAGGTACTACACATCTTTGTAGGAGATGATACAAAAATGGAAGTTGAAGGGAAAGGAAATGTGGAAATGGAAAATAGAGAGTTCAAAGATGTTCTCTATGTTCCCAACCTAAGTTCTAATCTCCTCTAAATTTACCAAATCGCTCACCTTGGAGATGGTCATAAAGTTGAGTACCTTCCTAACTTAGTAAATGAGCACAATCTAAACGATGAGTCATTGGTTGTAGTGGAGAAATTTAATCATGACAAAAGGTTGTATTATTTCTCCCACTTTGTGCCCAAGTCTCCTTCACAAGCCTTGTTGACTCAATCCAATTATGGCATGAGCGGTATGGTCATCTTTCCTTTTAGTATCTTTAGCAACTTTGCACAAACAAAATGGCCAATGGTCTACCTACAATCAACTTTTCCCAAGGTGAATGTTCAGTAGGTTCATTAGATATGCATCTATAGGAGACATTACATAAAGGAAAGTCTTTAGGAGCACTAGTTGTTCTTTAGTTGGTTCACATGGTACTAGTAGGTCCTTTTGCAGTGACATCAGTTAGCCAGGGTCACTACATACTCACTTTCATTGATGACTTTTCACACTACACTTAGGTCTACTTTCTTCATCATAAGAATGAAGTGTTGGATAAGTTTCTAGCCTTCAAGACTCATGTTGAAAAAAAATCAAGGAAAGCCATCAAAGTTCTTTGAATGGAAAACTAAAGTAGATATGTGAACAAAACACTTAAAGAATTTTTCAAACTTGAGGGTATTGATCTTCAGAATCCACCAACATTTAGTCTACATAAGATAGATGTTGCAGCATTAAGGTTATGAACTCTTAAGTCCATGGCAAGTTGCATGATTCAAGCCAAGTCTCTAGATCCATCACTTGAAGTCAAAGCAATCAGTAGTGCCAATCACATACTTAATAGGTCTCCTCATCCTTCCTTACATGGCAGGACTCCTTTTGAGGCATGGTGTGGCAAAAAACTAGTTGTGAGTCAGTTTATAGGTTTTGGTTGTCCAACATAGGCAAATATATCTTCCAGGGGATGTAAGGCACCATCACCTAGGCCTTATACTTTCATTGGATATGAAGACAATGTTAAGGCATACAGACTTATGGATCTTGAGACACATGAGATATTTGTGGAGAAGGATATACACTTTGAGGAAAGTTGACCCAGCTTATCCTCTAATCCTCTTCACACATCATACATTGTGGAAACTGATAGTGACACCAGCAATATTACTTCAATAGATTCAAATACGTGGGTTCTATTGATAGTTGCAGCGAGAGGTCATGATATTAGCATATTCCACATGCTTATATTTCCATAGTGATATGTCCAAAAAAGTAGGGTACACCTAGTCTTCCAACTCTAGCATCAGAGGATGACTACATAGTAGACATTTTAGGTTTGTTTGTGGAGTCATACATAGTGGATTTGGGGGACATCATTAATGATATACATATTATCTTTGATGGAGAAGATCCTTCTTCAGTTGTTGTGAGGGCTCACTCTAATCCTCATGTCCATTCTCTACATGATTGATCTTTACAGGTTGATGTGATTATGGATACTTATGTACAATAGTTGTAGGAGGTCTCTTTATCAATTGAGGATATTTTATGTTCTTTGGGATAGGTTCTACATTTTTCCTTGACCAAGATAGTTGAATAAGTTTAGAGGCATCAATAATCATTAGGATTCTTTCTACACATAGCGGAAGCATCTCACTTGTACCTATGGTATTGTTTCTTCCAAAGGGGAGAAACAATATTCAACATTCTTGGATTAACTTCTACATCAGAGTAATTATCACTGATTGACACTCTTCATTTGGGGGGGGGGGGAGACTATCTTGTCTCTCTTCTTCTTCTCTCTTGTGGGGGGAGGGGTCTTGATTACTCCATCCCTCCATGCATCTAGTCTTTTTATCTCTCTTTTTGAGGGAGGGTTTTTCCCATGAGGTTTTCCCTCTTTCTTCACTTTATGAGAGATTGAATTACATTTATGTACATGGGTAACTAACATGGCCTAGCAACTAGGACCCGTCATGCATTACATCCTAGTTTTTTAAAGCTTAATGGCATTCCCCTAAGTTGCACTTAAGGGGGGGGTGTTGGTGTAAATAAGTATTTACTATTTACACTTTACTTAAGTTTACTTAGGTTAATGCATTACTTTATTATATTGCATTATTTTATTATTTATTTTGTGAGACACTTAGGAATTTTCATACTTTCATGATTTTTCATATTAACAACATAGAAGTAAGGAACTCTAATTCAACACATGGTCTCTGCAACACTGGAGTTTGCATCATTAATTGAGTTGTCATGTAGAAAATAGAGTTATTCGCTCTCCTATTTTAGCACATGGTGTCTACAACATTATTTTGTGTAATACACCATTGTAGGTTTATCCTCTCATCGTCACACTTACTCCTATTCTTAATGGAGGATAACCCATATCTAGTGGACATGTGCCTGGTTGTATGATTTATCATGTTGTTGACTTCTATGCATTCTAGAAGCATTCTAGAGGTCTTTATATATAGGCACTCCTAGTGTACTTTCATTGAATATTGAATGAATATGTCATCATTCTAATCATACTCTCTTTGGTCTACTATTGTGCTTGTCTTTGAGTTCCTTGATCTTGGGTGAATTTTTCCCTAAGGAAAATTCTTACAACTTGAAACACTTCACACAACTTTGTGTATTGCTATCTTTTCTTTACACCTTTACAATTTACAAAACTATCCAGTTGGTCTTCAAGATTTCACATGCTTGGAAAAATGAAAAATTAATTCTTTCTCTCTTAGGGTTAACATCTAGGATGTTATCCTAAATTATTCAATTAAGTATTTCACAAATAAAATTATTCCTTGCTCCATAATTCACACTTTTATGTTATACTTTGTTTTGCCTGTTCATTGTTGTAATTGGTAAAACTATCATAACTCTTTCCATATTTTCTCTACTTCCTTGTGTACTTACATATGTCATCCTAACATTGTGTACTATCCATACTAAACTTTGCATGTACTAAATAATGTCTTTACTAACCTTACACATCAAAACTATCTATGGTCTAGTAGATAACTATCTGATACTTAGACAATTTTTAATGTCTAACTATGGAATCTTCATCTGTAGATAGTGTCCTCTCTACACAATATATATGTTTCCATAAACGAAAACACTAGAATTATTCCAACTTATCCTACTTACCAAAATTTCCAACAATATCCCCTTTGGCATTGATGGAAACATATGAGAAAATTGGCTAAGTCCCAAAATGTTCAAAAACTTTTAAAAAACTTGGCCTTTAAATTTTTTTTAAAAACTTCAAAATTTGTTTATAACCATCTTTCCTTATTTCTCCTATTATAATACTTTACATAAGTACTACCCCCCCTTAATATATACATCATTTTCTTATTCAACTATTCTATTAGTCCCCCTTACATTATACTTTATACAATTTTCCTATATTACTCCCCCTTTGACATCAACAAAAAAGGTGTCAAAATCTATATACAATCAAAATTATAGATCTTTACCTCTACATTTAGGTAGATAGGCATGAAATGTACTCATCAAAAATTTCCTTTAGATTCTTTAGGTTCTTCTCCCATGTGTCCTTAACTCCCTTTGAGATACTGAGTAGAGCACACAAACCATAGGATTCTATTTCCACTACATTCAAATCTAAATAAAAAAACTTATCAAAATATGTCCTTTCTTTTAGACATTCTTCCAATTAGTTCTCAATAGTACTGATCTTCAAGGATAAGTGTTCTCTTAGAAGTGAGAACCTTTTTGCTATCCTTTCTCTCTTTATTTCTATAAGACTTTATTTCATCATAAGTCTTCCAAATTTCTTCTTCAATGTCTTTAATATTGGTACCTATATGTTGAAGCCGATCTATTAGTGCTCGTAGCTCATCATGCTTCCTTTTCATCTCATCCTCACTATCCTTGGTAAATTTGAATGACATTTCACATTTGGCATATAATCTCTTTCTTTATTGTTCACACTTTCATAGCTCCTTCATACATGCATCAAGAGCTACTAAATCATTCCTAATATTTTGACATAAAGTGTTAAACATTTGAACATCATACTTTGTTTGAGCTTGAATTGTTTCTATATCAAATAGACTAGTAGATTCAACATCAAAATCTTGAATCAAAGCCTTTTCTCTATCCTCTAGATTAGGATCTATCAATTGTACACCTAGGGTGCCTTGTAGCTTTTTTGTCACATCTATTAAGGATTTCTACAATATTTTTACCTTTCTATTCTTGTCAATTATCTTTCTTGAAGATAATATCAGCTTAGTCTGATCATCATCATCTAATCCTATCAAAGCTACAAGAGTTAGGGGTGCACTAGACAAGCTAGGTACATTGACCTTCTTCTCTTATTTCTCTTATTTCTTCTTCTCATCTTCCTCATATTTCCTCTTCTTCTTCTCTTCCTCTTGTTTCTTCTTCTTCTCTTCCTCTTCTTTCCTCTTCTTTTCTTCTTGTTTCTTCTTCTTCCTTTAGTATCTCCTCATTTTCTTTCTTCTTTTTCTCTTCATCCTCTTTTCTCTTCCTTTCTTCCTTTTTCTTTATTTTCTCCTCTTCTTCTTTCTCTTTATGTTCTTCTTCACCTGCTTCCTCTTAAGAGCTACTGTTGCTAGAAAAATTTCCAATGATGTTTGTACCATAATCCTTAAAAAGATCCTCAATTGTATCAATATCACTTTAGTTCTATCAATTTGCATTGAGTCCTTTCCTATAGTGACTCGAGGTGTCATTCCTACCTTATTCAAATCTATGATCATTTGCACAATAGCCTTTTCTATCTCATCATTGACTTCTTGATAATTACCTCACATTATCAGTATGCTCTTGTCTTTTTCCTGAGATAGGGCTCAAGACTCTTTAGCAGGCTAGCTAGGTGTTCATCACTATCAATTTGGCATAGTTTTCTTATCTAGTTTTCTCTTATGCCTTTTTCTTCATCAGCCACTCTTTTTCTTCTATTCAATAATCTTTTATAAAGATCCTTAGATATCTCATCCTTAACATCTTCAAACTTCATACTATATAGTATCACATATCTAATAATAACATTTTATAGGTCCAATCTATGAATTCCTCTATATAAGTTATTATGGTTATTTAACTGGGAAACATTACCTTCATTTATGATTACTGTGTTCAACTTTTCAATCTTAGGCTTCCATGCCTTCCTTCCTAAGCTTGCAAGTTCAGGTTTCTTCTCTACTAGCTTTTCTATCTCTATCTAACCTGACATTGTCTTCTTTGGTATACTTGGCATAATTTCCTCATGCCTCTTTTCTAGTCTATTTTCCATGGCCTTCATTCTCTTCTTTCTAGGAGAGTTAGGTAACTCTTGCTTTACCTCATCTAATTTACTGACTTCCTCTTCATCTCAACTACTTCTTCTTCTTGTTCTTTTTCTTCTTGATGTGTCAACAAGATTGTAGGTGTAATAGCTTCTTGTTGTTGAGACACTATTGTATATGGTGCCATTGGTGCTATAGTAGCTAGTGCTACCACGATCACTCATTCAGAAGGTCCTGCAGATGTCAAGGGTGGAACATACATCATCACTTGTTGACCACTATCTTATTCCTATGATGACTCAACTCATAGCACTTGCTTCTTCTAATGTCATTCCATCTTGTTGCATAGTTCTTTTCATGACAATTTGAACTTTCTTATTAGCTATCTTCTCTAGCTATGCTTAGATAGCTAATTGAATAAACTCTTCATAAGTTCCAATTCTACAAAATTCCTCATCCTTGTTAGATTTAAGGATTATCTCCACACATCATTCAATTTATTTCTTGGTGATTTCATGGCCCAATGGCTCGACATATAACATTCTAGGTACAATTCCTTCAATGTATGAGAAATTTGTATCCACCATAAAAAAAATATCATCCTTATATTCTCTTTCATGGAGGGTGGGATCCTAAACCATTCCCTAATATCATTCTAAGATATCTTCATAATAAAATCAACACTACTATTAATTTTATCAATAAGGTGTCTATTATATATCTCCAGATCTTCTCTGTAGTGCATTTGTCACTGCTCATTAGTGTTGAAGCTTGCATAAATGGAAATCTCTTGATCAGGTGGAAAAACATGTGTAACTAGAGATTGAAATCTAAAATGGTTATTTTTTACTTTCTTGATTCTTTCCAAGTTCTCTATTAGCTACAAAGGATTTCACACAAATTGACCTTTTCTCTATCAATGCAAATCTTGTAAGCTAATTGTATAAATCCTATTTCCATATCATCCTCTCTAGAGCTATAACATATCCTTGTTGCAATAGTTCTTCTTAAGAATATAACATCATCTTTCCAATGATTATTTCTCTACCATTATAAATAGATTTAATGTTATCAAGTACTAACTTCTTAACATTCTTTTTATTTACTGGTGTACTACCTTCATTGCATAATCCAGTAACTTCATGAATAACCTTAGATGAGATTTCAATCACATTATCTCCTAACCAAAATTTCCCATCATGGATTTTGCTCAATATTTCTTTATTCCATTCCTCATTATCAAAATCATAGTAAAATATAAGCTTAAAATATAAGCTTAACTAGTTTATTTTCCTTTAGGTATTCAAATCCTTATTGGTAACTCATGTCCTAGTTGTAAATCTGGGTAAATTCCTTAGAAATGTGATCTTCTTGTATAGTTTCAAATTTTCTTCTCAAATAACCACTCACATCCTCTAAATTAATGATGTTCTCAAAAAAATTTGACAACATGGTGCTAGGTTCATCAGTTACTTTTTTTAGAGGGCTTATCTTCATCTTAGGTCTTGCTACTTACTCAACATTATGAATCAACAAAATATCCATTTCAATTACTAATCAAATCTTTTCTTAAGAGTAAAATACCTTTTTTCGATGTGTAGTAGCTTTCAAATCACCTTTACTTTTCACTTTACTACTCATTACCTCTTCACATGATCAAATGGCACATATGATCTGATTCACATCCTTTAAATCTCACCAAAATGATCTCCACATTAATTGTGCGAGTACACAATTCACAAAGAGCTATTTCTAGTAGAAGTAAGCTTGATTTTATTTTCACACACATGTGGGATCTTCAAATAACATGCACTCTTAATGATAGATTCCTCATGTCTTGTTCTTCCTCATATTAATTTCACAACACTTAACACAATCTCTAGCCTCCATTTTATCTTTCTAATACTTGATCTTCAATAGAAAAGTGCTTATTTAAAATGGGATGAATCACAAAAAATAGTTGACTTCAATATTTCATTAGGTGCATCAAAATTCCATTCTTCAAATAATTTTTGCAATCTTGATGGATCTTTTTCTTTGACGAATACCTCTTTGAATTCTTCCACAAATTCTTTCAACTCATCTTTTTGATAGTTGTTACTACTATCGTTCCTTCTAGTATTTCTTTTATTGTTCATTCTAAAATTTGGATTATTGTTGATGTTCCTCATGCCCATTCTACAAAATCTTGCTATATGACCAAAAAATTTACATGCCTAACATACTAGTGTATTTCTTCTGTGATTAGGTCCAGATTAGTTGACTGGTACACTACAATTTTTGGTAATGTGTCCAAATTTTTTACACTTGTAACACATAGTGTTACTCCTTGTTCCATTATGTCTTTCTTCTTCATTAGATTTCCTTTCACTAGATCTTCTTCTTCCATTACCTACAGGGTTAGTATTTCTAAAAATTCTACTATTTGTATTATTACTATCTAATCCAAGTTTCTTACAACCAATTTCTTTATGATCAAAACCATGAAAATTATACAAATAAAAATTAGTAATAGGTTTGAATGACTTACCTATACAATTTCTCTTCATATGATTAACTTCATTAAATATAAAGCATCTACCCTTGAATTAATACCTTACCTCTTTAGGTGATTCAACTTGCTTTATTTTCTTAGGTTCATCACTTTTCTCAGGTTAACTTTCTTGCTCAACTTCTTTTGGTGCATCTTTGCATTGACTTAATTCAATCTTATATCAATCATCCTTCTTATGTTCAAGGGTTTCAACAAATGGACATAAAGGACTTTCTTGCTTCAGATCTTTTTACTAACTTTTCTCCAATGAAATATCCAAGACTAGTCTCATCATAGGATGGTCTATGAAAATATAGTTTCTCATCAATTTTCTCACATGATCTAATTTGATAGATTCAAGTTTAGATATTAATTTTGTAAGATGGGATTTTAGATCTGATTCAACTTTTCTATCATCTTTCTTCAAAATTAGCTTTAGTTCAATCATCTTCAACTCATGTTTTAAAATCACTTTTTCTTTCTTAAATTTGGATACTTCATCACTATCTTTTGTCTGATCTTTAGGTTCCTTTTTGAATTTGAGATGATCAATCTTGTCTTTCAATTTCCCAATGCAGTCTTTTGCATCTTCATATCTTTCTTTCAAATTATCTCTTTCTTCAGTAAGAAGATCAATCTATTTAAGAGCTTCTTCAAAATTATTTTTCATCCATTCCATGGAAATATTCTCATGTGGTTAAGCCTCTTCTAAGTAACTATGCTATGATACTAATTGTCAGAAATAGGGAATGCTGAGAGGTGGGGGGGGCATGGGGAAGAGGGTTGAATCAATATTCTACTAACTTTAGCATAAAATTGGATATTAATTGCCTTATGACTTGCATAGCAAATTAAACTAATAATTTTGAATAGTAAACATAACCATACACAAAGAGAACTCATAACACCATATTTTGTTAACTAGGGAAGCCTTGTCCAAAGGAAAACACTACTAGGGATGGTACCCACAAAATGATCCACTAAACAAAAGTATCTAGTTAAGGATGTTGTTCCTTTATACCTTTACAATTTACAAAACTATCAAGTCAGCCTTCAAGCTTCCACATTCTTTGAAAAATGCAAAAATAATTCTTTCTGTCTTAGGGTTAACATCTAGGATGTCATCCCCAATCATTGAAGTAATTATTTCATAAATAAAATAATTCCTTAACCCATAATTCATACATTTTTGTTATACTTTGTTTTGCTTGTTCACTACTGTAATTGGTAAAACTACCATAACTCTTTTCATACTATTTGTACTACCTTTCACAATTACATACATCATCCTAAAACTATGTACTATCCATACCCAACTTTGCACTTTCCAATAATGTCTTTGCTAACTGTACACATCAAAATTGTGTTTGTTTCACTGGATAACTATCTAATACTTTGACAATTTTCTATGTTTAACTGTAGAATCTTCATTTGTACATAGTATCTTCTTTACACAATGTATATGTTTCGATAAATGAAAACACTAACACTATTCCAACTTATCCTACTTATCCAAATTTCCAACAATTATTTCTTCATCTCATTAGCAAATTATTTTCACAATAAATCATTTCCTTCAAATATGATATCATCAACAAATATTTCAGCTAGCAATATCTTACTCTCATATTCAATTTTCAAATATAGATTGCTATTATTGTGAGTTCTTGAAAAAATATTTTTTACCACATATGTATGTAACATTTCATACCATGGTCTAGGAGCTTGTTTCAAACCATAATGCTTTGTGTAACTTACATACCATGTTCTTCTTGCTAGGATCAACAAATTCTTTAGGTTATTCAATGTCGACTTCTTCCAAGATTCTTTTCAAAATATACATTTGACGTCCATTTGATATACCTTGAAACATTTATAAGCAGCATATTGAAGTAGTTCTCTTACTCATTCCAACCTTACAACTAGGGAAAATGTCACTCTATAATCAATTCCTTCCTCTTGAGCATATCCCTTACAAACCAATATTTCTTTGTTCCTTGTGACTTCACCTTTCTAATTCAACTTATTTATTAATAACCACTTGGTTCCAATCACATTCTTGTCCTTTTGCCTTGGTACCAATTTCCATGTCTTTTTCTTCTAAATTTGATCAATCTCCTCATGCATTCTCTAATACATCTTTAATTGTTCTTAGCTCAAACTCACATAGTAAAAATGTATCATTCTTCAATTCTTTTCTTGTCATTACTCATGAATCTTTGTCTCCAATGGTTTGATTGTGTGTGTGGTGTCTTCTCACATATTTTTCTAAAACAAGTTCAAATCTTCTTTCTCCTTGTGGTAATTCACTTGTTCCAACTTCCTCAACTTCCCAAGGTATCTCTTGTTGTAACTCAACTTCCTCTATTTGGTGTTTGGTCTCCTCTCTCTATGACTCAACTCCTATAACCTAATGCTCAGAATCTTTCTAAAGCTCAACAAAAATTCTCTACTGATGGTTGGTAGTGCTAGTATGTTGATGCTTGGTAGTCTCTTTCTCTAGTTCAGGTAAGGTACTTGGTTCTCCTTCATACATGTATAAAATTTTTATGTATTCTTTAGGTTCCTTCTTATATTATTCTTTATTATTTATTGCAAATTCATCAACTCTAACATTTGCACTTTCCACATTTTTGTTAGTGTTAGTATTCAAACACTTGTATGCCTTTATTTTAGTGGAATGACTTAGGAATATACCTTCACCACTTTTTGCATCAAGTTTTCCATTCCTTGCATCTTTCAATATATAACACTTGCTTCCAAATACTTTGAAAATTTTGACAATGGGTGCATAATCATACTATTGTGGTCTCACAACACATGCCCCATT
This sequence comes from Cupressus sempervirens, assembly GCA_028749045.1. Classification (NCBI taxonomy): domain Eukaryota; kingdom Viridiplantae; phylum Streptophyta; class Pinopsida; order Cupressales; family Cupressaceae; genus Cupressus; species Cupressus sempervirens. The sequence goes on from CM053785.1 coordinate 894,096,638, forward strand.
CCTTACTAGGAATGGGGACCCCCATGCTTTTCTCGAGTCCTTGAATTAACCATTTAAGATTCAATTTTTTTTTAAGAGTAAAAAATGTTGAAAAAAAACCAAAAAATTGAAAAATTGAAAATTCAAAAAAAACAAAAAATTGTAAAGATACAAAAAAAATATAAAATTTTAAAATAATAATAATAATAATTTTATGGTGCATGCACACCACTTGTGTGGTCCACGCTGCTCACCTGCACACCCCACGAGTAGGGTGGGGTTATAAAACCCCTGCTACCACCCAAAACATTTTTTAACTCATTTCATATGCAAGCTTGGAATTTCATTGGAAAGGTGAGAAATATTGCATAGCCCTCATGACCCTCATGCACATGCATTTTGCACTCATGCACTCTATGCTCAGTGCTACACTTTCATCCATATGTTGTATGATTCGTGCTCATGCATGCTTCACATGGCGCCCCATGCCCACAATGCCTCATGCTTGTTGTGCTCACACCCATGGTGCCTCACACCCACTGCGCCTCATGTCGGTGGCACCCCACGCCTATAGCACCTCATGCCTATGACACCTCACACCAACGACACCCTATGCCCATTGCATTCATGCCCATTACATCCCATGCTACTATGTGTGCTCTGCGCTGACGATGCATATTTCATTCCTTGCACACAACTACTTCACATCATGCTTCGTGTCCATGGCACTTCATACCCATTGCACACACTATGCACCTATGTGCACACCACACACTGAAAACCTTACCTCCTCCCCATCGCACAAACCCTACCACCATATGCTTCGATCCACCATTGTGTGCCATGCAAACCCTAACCATGCATGCTCTCTTACATCGCAAACCCATGCGTGCCCAATTTTGCCTCCCCATTTTTTTAATAACCCAAGAATTTTTTTAAAAAAAATAAAAAAGTAAAAAATAAAAATAATAATAAATGAAAATAAATAAATAAAAAATATATAATAATAAAATGAAAATAGATTTAAAAAAAAAAGAAGAAGCCCAAATTGGGTATTTCATTTTTTGTTTTTTATATTTATTTTTCATTAATGAAATTTAAGGCATTTGCATTTTTATTTCCAAGTTTTTGTCTTTTGAGCTAATAAACATTCATTTCTTGTGTCGTGTAGAGATTAAATGGCATCCACATTTGGAATGGCACCCAAGCCTGTCGCATTCAAGTTTCAAGGCATATCATCAAAATTAAGGTTCCATTATGATCACACATAAATAAGAGATACTAATTTGGGACACATAGATTTGGGAGAATTCCTTAGAATCTATAATAAGCCCACTGAGAGATCAGCTCTGGTATCCTCATTGATTCATTCTGGATTGGTGAACATAGCTTCACATCCTATATCAGTGCAGTTAGTAGAACTGATCATGACACTGGCACAATATTTTGTTTCTCAAGAGAGAGTGGTCAAGAGTGTCACAAAAGAAGTTGTGTTAGACCTATGACTTGACAACATTGAGATGGTCTTCCATCTCCCAAGGGTAGACCAATTCATTAGACTTTCCTATGAAGTAGCAGAGAGATGGTACAAGGAGCATCAAAAAGAGGTGACTAAAATTATCCAATCATCTTACCTCATTGAGATGCCTCCTTGGGGTAGGATCATAGGAAAGGTGGACATGACTAGGGGATACATGAAGGATGAAATTGGACACACCATTATCCTTTTAAGAAGATCATGAGTTTTGTTGGAAAATGAAGATGGGGTAACTGAGAGGGGAGGGGTGAATCAGTTACCACAAAATTTTTTTCAAAAGTCCCAAAGATGCCTTAAACTTAGTTGCTGCTGCTACTCAATAAACACAAAAATTACTGCTTAAAACTTGATAGATGTTTAGTTAATTTATGAAGCATTTACTGAAATAAGCGACTATGCAAAAGAAAGTAATCATTAACACAGTAGACACCAGATTTACGTGGAAACCCAATATGGGAAAAACCACCAACAACTAGTCACTAATTTTCACTCTTCTGAAGTGAGCCCTGTTAGGAGCCAACCCTGTTAAAGGTTACAAAACACACTGTTAGGTGTGACCCTGTTAGAGGATTTAATCACCCTGTTAGGAGTGGCCTTGTAAGAGGTCTTTTGAACAATTCAACTGAATTGCCACCCTGTTAAAGGATTTATGAAATGGCTGTTAAACCAACTCTGTTAGGAGATTTTGGAATCACTGTTACAATGGTTAGAAAGCAACAATGAATGATCTGAAAATACATGCAACTTATCTTGCTGAATACAGATCTCAGTTTAGCTCCACAAGATCCTTAATGATCAGATATATCTCTGCAGCTCCAAGATTTCCCTCTGCTCAATTCTGCTTAGGCACACGCAAGTCTTTTCCTTGCACTTCCTTGCACTATCCGTACATCCTTTCTATCCTCTATTTTTTTTTGCATCTTGAGCACCTCTTTATATATTATTCATAATACCAGGTCGGCCCAACCAACTTGTCAAAACAATTCCAAAGTCAGCTTGCCCAACCAACTTGACGAAACATATTCCAAAGTCGGCTTGAAATAAAAAACAAAATTCTTCACTGGCCGACGCTTCTCGGTCAATACAAAAAAAAAACTTCCTTCCTGTGTTAATTGGTAGAACTCGGTAAAAACTACAATTACTGGGGAATTCGGTAAACCTGCCACTTCCTTTGGAAACCGACTGGACTCGGTAAAAACTGTCTTCGACTACCGAGTGAGCTCAGTGAAAACTCAGCTTTCCTTAGCTTACCGTGCGAACTCGGTTAACACTAACCGTTCGCTACAAAATCCTTTGATACTCGAGTGATCTCGGTAAGAACTAAACTTTCCTTAGCTTACCGAGTGAACTCGGTTAACACTAACTCACCGTGTGACATACAAGAACGCTCGATATACACTGCAAAAGGCTTTTACTAACCGACTGAGCTCAGTAGACTCTGTAAACTATTTTCTTGGTTGATAGAACTCGGTAGACTCTGTCTGATAACTGATATGAAATTTGTGTAACATTAAAGACAATACACAATTATTTAATTGTATCCAATAGAGTTTACCTACAGTGGGTCACCTTAGTACCTTCATGATTAACTTTATTGAGATAATTAGGGTAGTAAAAATACCGTTGGACTAGGCCACCACACTAAGTGAAAACTTGTGTGAGTAATTGGGGGCAATAAATGATAAGAAGAAGTTTTATATGAATTTTTATATGGTCTACATGCTTGCAACAAGGGTGAAAAACTACCCCAATTTGTATAGGAAAGGTAGTATGTAGGATCCTAATGAATCACCTTACATTGTAGATACCCTCAACTAGTGAGGAAGAAACTCTCGACATAGAGCAAGGAGTACAAAATCATGAATGACACATTCATTTTTGAGATCATCTGGTTCATCGAAGGAGATTATGGAAAGAGGTTATTCGATGAAGCAAAAGCATAAATAATAGTTCTCGAGGCTTACATCATCCAATTTAAAATGTTCACATATTTTTGGGTAGCTGGTGCCTCCATTAATCCTAAGAAGCTCTCAAGATATACAAGTGACAAATTGATATTATTGGAGATTACTCAGTAGATTGAATCTACATATGAGAGGGTGAAGAGATAGAAGAGACCTTGATAGGCATGGCCCTTGGTCATTCGACCATATCAGGTGAAACAAAAGCAAGATATTTTGTCTTTTGAGTGGGAATAGGAAAATTATCCCCTCAAAGAATACAACTCCCCTAGGCCATACTTTGACAATATTGAGAGAGTGGAGAGTCTGGTGGGAAAGGAGTTCCATTATGAAGATGTTGTTGAAGATCATTGGATGAATGCAACAAATGACTACAATGTCTGCATAAGGGACTATTGTAGGATATATTTATATCTAGCAAAAAATGCTCTCTGATTGAATATTCCTAAAGAAATAAGGCAACAAGATTTGAAGGAGCTACTTGATCCCCTATTCAACTTAGACAAGATATGCGAAAGACCCATTATGAATGCTAAGGTTGATAGGGAGGAGGCCGATGAATTAATAGTTAGGTGAGTCATGTCATCATAATGATGAAGGATTAGATCAAGAAGCCTTTTCCACTTGATCCAATACCTAACATAGTAATCTTTCACACACATGCCTATCCAAAAAGAGGTAGAGGGAAGAAAGTGACAATTCCTACCTTTGCAGCCCAGTCTCCTATCAGGCCAGAGATAGTTTACTAGCTTGATCACCTAGTAGGATATTATCACCCTCCAAAGAAGAAGGGAAAGAACAAAAGGAAGTAGACCTCACCTCAAAGGATTCAAATAGAACAAGTTGAAGAACAAGTGCCTTCCTAGTAGTAGGAAGAAAGTGTACAAGGGTCTGAGGATATTGGAGCTATGCAAGTTCAGGATGACCCTCAATTACATCCCATTGTGCCTAGACAATTAGAAGAGGGAGACATTCCATAGGTTTCCATTCCTCCTTGGTAAGAAGAGCCAACTTCTCCTTCTACCTCCAATAAATTAAAGAAGATTAAGATTCGAATGAAAAAGAGGGAAAGGATCAATAGAAGATTGGTGCCTTCACCATCTATTCTCGAAACCATTCCAAAGGGAGATGAAGAGGAGGAAAAAGAATTAGAAGAGAAAGAGGAACAAATGCCCCTACAAGGAAGAATTTTACTAGCTAGAGCCGCTGAGCTATAAAGGAGAAAGAGTGCCATGGGTACCTCACCATCTACCTAAGAAAAACCCTTAGAACTCTCTTCTTCAAAAGATGAAGTACAATAGTGAGTGGATGAGAAAAGTGAAGAGGGCAATGACATTTTCACTTTGTCAAGTTTTGATTTTGTGCTCATACAAATAGAGTTAATCAGGGATAAGATTAGGGACACCTCTATAGGTGAACCTCAACAAGAAGATTGGATGTAGATGCTACTAGATGCATAGGGTCCTGATCTTACTCCCTCATCTCCACCACAAGTCATGGTGGTAGATAGTAGCCCGGTTACTCCTCCAGCTTAGAGTTCAGAAGAAGAATAGGTTCAAAAGGAACCATCACAAGAGGAGGAACCAAAACAAATGGCAATTGATGAAGTGTCAAAAGAGGGATAAATGGTGGAATATTCTCAACCACCTTCCCAAGACATTGAGGTGCAAGCTGTAGGGTCCACTGAGATGGAGGTTGTAGAAGGAGAGCCCTCACAACAAGAAACAAATCTAAGGAGGAGCGATATGGGGAAGGAGGTAGTAGAACAAACCCCTTTGTCCTCAAGAGCCAAGTCTTCAGTTGAACACATCCCTAGATGGCTTCAAAAAGAAAATATGAGGAGTACCAGACCTTAGTTCCATGCTTTAGAGAAAGATATTTGTGATATTACAAACATTCTAAATAAACTTGACTCCCCATCACACGAGGCAACACCATTGGCATTTTTCACCAACATACAAAGCAAAGAATTGTTTGCACAAGTGGTTGTTCCCCTAAGGACACAGATGTGGAAAGCCTTGGTCCTAAAGGTTGTGAATTGAAAGAGGTTATGTTGGGAAAATGTACATGGGATATAGCCTGAATAATGATGACAATGGGAGTCAAAGAGGTTGTCAAGAACATGGAACAGGATGAGGTCAAACTCCAAATACTTCAAAGGTAGGTTGAGATCCTAAAGAGATATTTAGCCAAAGTGGTTGGTCCTTTGGATTCTAACTGCCCCAAGCAGACTTTGAATACTATACTCAGAGAAGGGGGAGGTGTACAACTAGACCCATTTTTGAAAGCCTATTAGAAATGGTAAGAAAATTTTGAGGAGAAAGGTGTTTTGATTATCATAGGAAATTTGAAGTTACTGCATGCTACACAAGCGAACATAAATAAGATCGTAGGAATTTTGAAGTAGGACTTTGACATTATGGATGAAGTATGAGCTTGGAGTAAAGATTTACAAACACTACAAGCCATAAAAGGGAAAAGGTACCAGGTTTTGATCGATGTATATATGGAAGAAGAATTAGATATGATTGATGGATAGATAGAGAAAATAGAAGATAGCAATAAATTAATGGAAACATTACATGAGGAGATTCATTGGCTCAAGGACCAAGCCCAAGAGAAAATTTTGGAAGTAGAGAAACATTATAGTGATGCATGCTTGGATATTTTTGAAGATGAGGAATGAGAGAAATTGTTGCCTATTGAGGTAGTAGTAGAGAATTATAGGAAGATTTTTGTGGAAGTTGCTGATGATGAGGACATCCAACAAGCCTTCAAAACTGAAGAAGCATTGTTAGAACTAGATACCAAACTCAGAGATTTTGCTAACACCTGAATTGAGGTAGAAAATTATAGAAAAAATGTCAAGGAAAAATATGAGGCTTTAGATTTACTGGATGTGGCCAAAAAAACTAAGATTATAGATAAATTCAAGGGCAAACATCCAAACATAGCTTTGGGATGAAGAAGAACAAAACCTAGATGCCAAAATTTCAATTTTGACACTCAGTAAAATTTGAAGAGTTTGGACCATTTTGAGGTGCACAATTCTACAAGTTTGTAGGTCTGTGGGTTTGCAGGTGCACATTTTTGGAAAATTTCTGCCAATAGTTAACCACTAATTCAAAAAATGGAGCTTTCCATGCATCAAAAACACATTATGATGGCAGTTTTACTCCTACAAATGCCTTGTGAAGGATTAGCTTCTATTTTTGGCACTTCTAGACACTTCCACTTCTACTCAGAGCTTTCTCATTCTTTCTTCTGTCATAATTTCTTTATTTTAAACCAATTAGATTGTAGTTTGTATATAATTAGTTTATTTTGTTAATTAAAAAAAAATTTATTGCATTAAGATATATCTCACTCTCAACATGAATTGAGGAGATGATTTCTTATAAATACCCTATGTAATATGTAATGAGGGTCAGCATTATTTTGCAATAAAATTATGGTTTTGGTGCTCGCATTTGGAGTGTAGTAATTCTTGCCTGAATGTGTCATTTTTTTGTGAATTTTTTTCATGGAATCATGATTGAGCCAAAGGTTTATTTCTTTATTTTTGGTTGTGTGATCTTTTAGTTCTAGTGTTTGCTACAGTTTGACAAATTCTACTAACGTAATGAGCTTGAGAAGAAATCATTGAATTGTGCCTGCATAACTCTTTGTCTTGGATGAGCACACTTTTTGTGGCCTTGCAATTTGATGAAGAGTGAAATATCATACTATCATTAAATTTTCTCACTAACAATTGCATCAGTGGAACTGAGGAAGCGTTGCTCCTACTTTCATTGGTTGCCTACTAATCTCTTCGAAAGCTTAACTCACAAATGTGTTGTTTTCTGTAGCTTATGTCCATTAGGATTTTAATTTCACTTTTTTTTTTTTGAATTTCATGTTATTTTCTTTAAAGTTATTGTTATTTATTTTATTATCCCCCTTGTTAGAATATAATTTCATACTAGCTACATAGTTAGATTGCATTCATAAAAATACAAAAAAATACAAAAACATAGTTCTCTTTTAGTGTTATTTTTTGAAATAGTATGCAGATTCTACATTCCATCCAAAATCAAAATGAACCAAGAAAGGCCTCCTTGTGAACATTCACATTTATCTTCAACTGAGCGGATTCTAGTAGGTCACAAGATCACCTAGAACCTTGGAGTCAATTCATAAAATCAGCTTTTGAAGAGAGGAGTTTGCAAGAATTCCTGTTGTTTAGCATCATGTAAAATGACAACTCAAAAAAAGTGGTGATAGAAGGAGGGCTACACATTTAGATCTCAAAAAAGGTGGAAAATTTGCCAATATTTTGAAATTATGCCCTTTTTGCAAAAAAATTCACTTCACACAATTTCAATTTTCTTTTGAGTTTTTTATGAAATTCAGGTGCACAAGTGTGCAACTCCATAGGTTCGTAGGTACACAGATCTATAGCTATGTAGGTGTCTAGGAGTGCAATACTCTGTGGTGTGCAAAATTTAGTAAGGTAAGAAAGTGTACTTCTATTGAGGTGTGCTTTTTCTAGAATTGATGCACATTGAAGGATATTGATCCAAAATCTCCACACCAAGTCCACACAAGTTTCTTGACCTCACACACTTTTGAAAACCACATAGTGACAAGGGAATACCCTTCATTCAACCACTTCCATTCAAACTTTCATCATCTTCTTCAACTCCACCTCTACTCCAACCACCTGGTGGACCACCACATATTTCAATAGCTACACCTCAACAACTACTGTTAGGTCTGCCAAACCCTTTGATGGCCTTTTTTGCAAATGTTGTATACTAACCAATAAACATGAGAGGTGCACTCCATGCCCTCCCCAAGAATCTAGAGAAGTTTTACCAAAGATTCATCTATGGTGAGACACAAAATGCCAAAGATCATGTTAATGTATTAAAAGGAATTTGTAACCGCAAGTAGGTTGCTAACGAGGATGTGGTCCTTCTTATATTCCCCTATTTTCTAGGGGAAATTGCCTTCAATTAGTACATCAATCTATTGCCTGGATGTATTGGAAATAGGAATACTTTCAAAAAATTATTCCTGGAACAATTCAAAATATTCATCATCCTAGTTGTGATACATCAACAATTCATATCAATCAAAAGGGACCCCATTGAGATAGTTTCCCACTTCAACCATTGCTTTCATATGGAATATCGCAAGCTAGGGGCACCATGCACTATACTAGTTGAAGCCACTATTCATATTTATCTGAATGTTATGGACGATCTTACTACAATTTTTCTAAGAAGACTTCTTGCAAAAAATATTGATACATTGGATAAAGTCTTCGTAAAGGAAATTACCTTCACTAAGAAAGCTAATCCTAATCAAGTAGGATTAATGCTTCCAGCTCCAGCTATCACAATGATGCCAACATACCTAGTTGGAGTACCCATGATACCTAGTTAGTTCATACCTATGAATCTAGTTCCATTACAAAAGGCACCCACTCCACAAAGTCCCACTCTAACGTATCTAGCATTTGAACTTCTAAAAGTTGCCTTGTTTGAGCAAAAGGTAGCAGCACCTGTTGAAGCTCAAAATGTTTTTGTTTCCAAATTTGGTCAGATAAAAAAGACTTTGTCTCAAATGAACAATGAATTGACTTGTTTAAGGTTATTACAAGGATAGAACAATAACTTCCAAAGAAATAATACTAGTTCTTACAATAATAATTATGGACAAAATTATAACAAGAATAATGTAGGAAACAATAATGGGGGGAACAACTTCAATCCTCATGATCATAACAATGGCTTCCAAAGAAAAAACTAATAGTGGAACACTTGGCCCAATAATGGAAGCATTCTTGCAGACAACAAAAATAACAATGTTTAGTATATAGATATAAATCAGTAGGACGATAGATAGAGTGCACCCAACAATGATGGTTCGTATTATAATGGGAATCTGGAGATGAATCAAAGCTCACAAACAACTAAGAATGCTCTTGTTGTATAATTTAATGCTATGCTACTAGAATCCTATGATTCTACATAAAATGTGCAGGTAGAATAAACAACTAATGAAGAGTTCTCTTTTCCATTTAGTTAGGAACCTGATCTTCAACATGATGAGGTGTTTTCTTTTTGCAATGACAATCAAAATACATATAATCTGAGAAATAGAAAAGAACCTTTGATGGATGGAATTCCTCCAGCTTTACAACCAACTCCTCCTGATATGAGAGTGAGTAATAATCTAACACCAATTAGGCCACCATATGGAGGACAACTGAATCAGAATCTAGTGAACATACCAATGATATTGAAAAATCCTACTTGGTCTACTAAAAAGTATAGCACCATTGAAGACTTGAAAAAAACTAAAGAAAATATGTCCATGTTTGACATGTTGCAAAATTGTTCACAATAGCAAGAAGCACTCATGAAGAGTCTAGATCATACAAAGGTACCCCACAATACAAATACTATCCCTCAAAAGATAGTGTCTCAACAAGTCAATGCTGCAGAAGCTATGCTCACTATGTTTAAAGACAAGGTTGAAGTACCCCCATTCTTTCTTAGCATTAGGATACATGGAAAGAATCTCCACAATTTCTTGATTGATTCAGGAGCCAAATCTAATGTCATGCCACTATAAATAGCACAAGTGTTAGGGGTAAGTCCTCAACCTTCCAATCAAATAGTGATATAGTTGGACAAAATAGAGGTGAAATTCATCAGCGTGTTGAAAGACGTTGGAGTATAGTTGACAGTCAATCCCCAGATTCAAGATGTCATTGATATACAAGTGATGGACATTCTAGAGACATATGGGTTGTTCTTGAGTAGAGAATGGAAAAAATGCCTAGGAGGATAATTCTCTATGGATTTCACTTAGCTATGGTTACCATGGAAAGGATTGAACAATCAAATTAGGATAGATGTAGAACCCAAATTAATAACAATGATTATACACTACAATACCCTGAATGAGATAGCATTCTTACAATTGGACTTGGGTTCATAAAAGGTGATGGAATTTGACACTATCCCAATCAAAGCATCCCAATATTAGGATAAGGAACTCAAGATATCAATCCTAAAGGATGAGATTGTGATACAATTCATAGAAAGCATGGTGACTAATTTGCAATGCTTGGGAGAAGAAGTCGGTCCTAGTATCTTACTCATCCCAAGATTTTGTCGATTACAAAAAGTTAGCCACTTTGAATTTGAATGCTCATCATGCTAAGAAATAGTTGTAAAGGTGTTAACACATATGATGCAAGGCAAGGATAATCAAATTCTTGAAAAGAGACTTGTAGTAGATCAAAGTCCTATAAACTCAACTAAGTCAATAGAGAAGGTTGAAGAGGAAATTTAAGATCTAAATTTATCATATAGTGATACCTCTTCAAATGGTAGAGGTTTGTCTTCTCCTTCCCTAGGAATGATCAAGATTCAGAGAAGAGTACAATATGTGAAAGGTAAAGGGTGGACTTTGGTTTTCATTCATCCTAAGCCAAAAATAGATGAAATTAAGGAATTAATAGAGGAAATTCAAGACAAACAAGAAAAACATACATTTCCTCTATCAACTTGTTACAATGGGGAATCATCAAGTCCACCTCGCGAGAAGTTGCAATGGGTTCCCAAGAAAAAATCTTTTAAATCTTAAGTGAAAGAGAAGTTAAGAATGAACAAACACAAGGTTAGGAAGCCCAAAGAGGATCCAATTTGGACACTTCACTTTGATGGTTCTAGATGCAAATTAGGGGCTAGAGTAGGTATAGAATTGGTTAATCCAAAAGGTAAGTCCTTTTATGCAGCATATCAATTACAATTTAGATGTACTAATAGTACTATAGAATACAAAGCATTGATCCAAGGACTTCTCTTTGCACTTGAGAAAGGAGTCATGGCTCTCATAATTGAGGGAGACTCTCAGTTGGTTATTCAAAAAGTAAAATCATTATACTCTTGCAATGACAAAAGATTACTTTCTTATAGGAAAAGAGTATGGGATTTATTGGATGATTTTAAAGCTCTAAACATAAAGTCCATTCCAAGAAGGAAGAACATGGTGGTAGATACTCTCACTATTTCAGCAAGCACATTACAACTAGTCAAAAGAAGGAAGTTGAAAAGATTTTTAGTAGAGTTGGTTGCTGCCCCATCTATTCCGGACAATATTACAAACTTTCAAGTCTTTTAGGATGATCAATACATACTTGAATTTATCATGTGTAGTGGTCACTTTAGAGGACAAGAAATTAATGACAATTCAGATGACAAGCCTGAGGATGACAAACTTGAAGATGAAAATGGGATCCTAAATTTAAAGACTAACACTATTCCCAAGGGGATGGTTGAATTAGAATGCATTTTTGATTGTGATGAATTAACACTTAACAAACTAATGATCTAAGAAAAGGGGATTGAGGAGTGTGATGAATACAACTTAGGAACTAAAGAAGATCCAAGGATGGTTTGAATAGGGAAAGAATGCAATGCACAAGAAAGGGAAGAAATTCTCAAGTTGCTTACTAAGTATAATGATGTTATTGCTTGGAGCTACGAGGAGCTAAAGACATATGACCCCAAGATTATAACTCATGATATCCCATTAAAACTAGATGCCAAGCCTTTTTGGCAATGACAAAGGCCTATTAATCCTATTATCAAACCATTGATAATGAAAGAAGTTAAGAAGTTACTAGATTCCAAGATCATATTCCCCATCCATCATTCTACATGGGTGTCTAATTTGGTTCTTGCGCAAAAGAAGACTGCAGAGATTTTCCTCTGTGTTGATTTTTGTAACTCGAACCTGGCATCTCAAAAGGATAATTATCCTTTACTCTCACTTGATGAGGTTCTACAAATTGTAAATGGTTCAAAAATGATATCTTTCCTAGATGAATATTTAGGATATAATCAAGTGATGGTTGATGAGGAAGATTGAGAAAAAATAGCTTTCACAACAAAATGAGGAACTTTTGCTTACAGGAGAATGCCTTTCAAACTAATTACTGTAGGAGCTACATTTCAGTGAGCCATGGATGAATCTTTTAAGGGATTGGTAAATAAGTGTATAGTCATCTACATGGATTACTTAACCATCTTTTCAAAAGATCGAAGCACTCACATTGCTGATTTAAGGCTGGTATTCAATAGATGTCGCAGGAATGACATATCCCTCAATCCCAAGAAATGTTCATTTGGGGTCACTTAAGGAAATCTCCTGGGTCATATCATTTTTGAGGCCAGGATCTCCATTGATCCTGATAGAATTGAATCTATTCTAAATTTTTCACCTCCCCATAGTTGAAAAGAACTCAAGTCTTTCTTTGGGAAGATAAATTTTGTGCAAAAATTCATAAGTGGATTTATAGAAATAGTTTGTCCCCGTAATGATTTACTCAAAAAGGGTACTAAGATGGAATGGGTTCCAAATATTAAGAAATCATTTGAAGATATTAAAGTGGCCATTTCTATGGCTCCAGTATTAGTAAGTCTTGATTATGAGTTACCTTTTAAGATATATTCCTTTGCTTCAGAATACTCTTGTGTTGGCATCTTGATGTAGAAGAAGGAAAATCAAGATGAAAAGGCCAATCAATTTTATGAGTTTCCCTTTGAAGAATGTTTAGTTAAAGTATTCAAACCTTGATAAGTAGTCCTTTGAATTAATCAAGGTAGTGAAGAAGTTCCATCATTACATACTAAGAAGTAAAGTCTATGCAATTGTACCTAATCCAATAGTAAATATGCTTTTGATGCATAATGAACTTGGTGAAAGGGGAGGTAAATGGATAGCCATACTTCAAGAATACAATCTAGATATTCAACCTATGAGATTAGTTAAAGGTCAAGGATTGTCAAGAATGATAGCTAATGACCAAGAAGGAAATGAAAATGAGTTCAAGTTTGATAGTGAAACAAATGAGGATGATTAGAATAAAATGATTGTATCTCAAGTTGATATTGGTCAAGGTGTGGTGATAGATGTTTGGTATCAAGATATTGTTTATTATCTTCTATAGGGCCAATGTCCCTATTGGATGAATAGTTTACAATGTAGGGGACTTAAAATGAACTGTGAATCCTACATATTATGTGATAACAAGTTATATAAAAGAAACTGTGAAGGTATTTATCTGAAATGCTTAGGACGTGAAGAAGAAAAGAAGTCTTAGAAAATTTTCATGACAAGTATGGTATAGGGCCTAGTTTAGTATAAGCAATAGCTCACATGATTCTAAGATCAAGTTATTTTTGGCCCTCAATATTCAAAGACACTTTTGAGCATGTGCGTTCTTTCCATATCTGTTAAACCAGTGCTAATAGAGAAAGGAACCCGATGATGCCATTGCAACCAATGTACAAGGTGCACCCCTTCAAAAAGTGGGGGCTGGACTTCATTGGTCCAGTCAATCCCCCATCATCAACTGGACATGCATTTATTCTCATAGCTATCGATTATTGTACATGATGGACAAAAGCAAAAACCTTCAGAAATTGCATTGCTAAGGTGGTAATAGACTTTTCGGAATAACACATTGTTACCAGATTTGGAATGCCTTTTGCCCTTGTGTGTGATAATGGGTCTGAATTCACATCTGCATTCTTGAACCAATTTAAAATAAAATCATTATCAAGTTCTCTTCAAATTATTACCCATAAAGAAATGGGGTAGCAAAATCTACAAATAAGAACTTGATCATAGTAATAAGACAACTATTGAAGGAGAACTCTACGGATTGGCATACACAACTCAAATATGCCTTATGGATAGATTGAGTGAGAGTTCAAAATGCTTTGGGGACTTCTCTATATTTTCTTGTCTATGGAAAAGAACTAGTGTTCCCATTTAACCACAGGATTCCTATTTTGAAATTCATGAGTGGGTACACTGAAGATGTTGACAAAGTACAAATCAGATTGATAAATTTTTTAGAGATGGATGAGAAATGGATAACTGCATTGGAACACATGGCTAAACATCAAGCTATTGTGAAAAGATGGTTTGACAAGAGAGAAACAATAAAGTCATTCAAAATTTTTCACCTTTTTTTACTCTAGGATAAGGTGAAAGAAAAGCCAAGCAATCATACCAAGTTTTAACACTTGTGGATGGGTCCTTACCAGATTGTGGAAATTCTCAGAGAAAACACTTTTAGGCTTAGTTCCTTATAGGGGGGATTTCTTCCCTTACCCATAAATGGGCAATTTTTGAAGCATTATTTTGAAACCTAAAAGACACAAAAAAATAAAAAATTTAGTTAGATTTTATTTCTACATTTAGCTTAGATTTTTATTTCGACAAGTGTGTTTATTTTCTACAAGTGTGTTTCACTTTCATGTTGTGTGTTTGGTTTTAGTCACATTTTACTTTTCAAAGTTGTGTCAGTCCCTAGGGCTAAGGTGTAATTGAGATTCTATATTGAGATATTTCATTAACCACTCTTTGGTTCTAATTTCAAGAAGAGGTATTTCTTTGTCAAAATATCTGGATGACTATGTGTTTTATACAAACTAAACAATGGATGTTGCTTGCAGAAATAGAGAGGCTTTCAATCCTAAGTTCAGGGTTCTAAACCAACAAGCTCTCAACACTTTGCAAACTTAAGAATCGACCATCTTAGGCATTATTGAATTAAGGTCAAAGGAAACCAAGGATGATTCAAATAGGAGGGGTCTCCTCAAAGGATTGTTAAGGTCATTATTGGGCATGAGAATTTCTAAAAGTTCTAAAAGAGGAATGCAAGGGATGTTTGCAAAAGTTCGAATCCAAGAAATGACACCGATGTCTTGGCTACATAGTCTAAGCATAGTCAAGATATAGAAGAGAAGAAAATGATGGTGTTAAGACTGAAGGATTCTAAAGATTTGAAATGGCAAAAGATATGTTTTCAAAATAAAGTATCTTGTAACCAAAATAATGCTTCATCAAAGAGTGACATTGTGAATTACATGGAATAATTATTCAAAATTTTCCAAAAAGAGTAAAAGAATGTGGCACCCCACTAAGAGTCCTCAAACTAATTCTCTCATCTAGTCAAGCAGTGATTGATAAACAATCTTCATGAAGGTTCTAAATGGATGGGCCAAGAGGAGTGGAAGATTGTATCCGAGTTGTTATATAACTTTGATAGATTGCATCATAAGATGTCGAAGGGAATAAACACACAAAATCACACTGAGCTTTAAGGTTTCAAATTTTGGAATTTTGATCATAAAGTCCTCTAAAATATGCTTGAGGTATCCAAAGTTTGGTTGGTGTTTGATACACATTCTAAGGATATTTGTTGATGAATAAATACCTTGGTCATTTCTTCCTTTTTTTGGGGCTATTTTTTGTGGTCCCACAACATGTGCCCCATTCCTTACTAGGAATGGGGGCCCCTTGCTTTTCTCGAGTCCTTGAATTAACCATTTGGGATTTAAAATTTTTTTTAAAGAGTCAAAAATGTTGAAAAAAAACAAAAAATTCAAAAATTCAAAATTCAAAAAAATTGAAAAATTATAAAGATACAAAAACTATATAAAATTCAAAAATATAAAAATTATAAAATTTCAAAAAATAAAATAAAATAATAATAATAATTTTATGGCGTGCGTGCACCACCCGTGTGGTTCGCGTTGCACACTGTACAGGTGGGGTGGGGTTATAAAACCCCCTACCACCCCCTAAAAAATTTATTTACTCATTTCATATGTGAGCTTGGCAATTCATTGGAAAGGTGAGAAATATTGTGTGGCCCTCATGACCCTAATGCATGCACACTCTGTCCTTGGCACTGCACTCTCATCCATATGTTGTATGGTTCACGCTCGCATGCAATTCACATGGCACCCCACACTCACAGTGCCTCATGCCTATTGCACTCACACTCATATTGCCCTACGCCCACTATGCCTCATGCCAATGGCACCCCACACCCGCACTACCTCACATTGGTGGTGCTCTACACCTACTATGTTCAAGCCCATGACACCCCACACCACTGCGCATGCTCAACGCTCATGACACGTATTCCATTCCCCGCATGCAACCACTTCACATCACGCTCTATGCCCATGGCACTTCATACCCATTACGTGTGCTCCACACCCACACATGCATCACATACCAAAAAACTTCCCTCCTCCCCACTATGCAAATTGTACTACCACATGCTTTTGTCTGCCATCATGCACCGTGCAAACCCTAACCATGTGTACTCTCTCTTGTGCCATGCACCCACATGTGCCCAATTTCACCTCCCCATTTTTTTTAATAATCCAAGAAAAATAAAAAACTCAAAAAATAAAAACTAAAAAATAATAATAAAAATAAATAAATAAATAAATAAAATATAATAATAAAATGAAAAATAGATTTAAAAAATAAATTAAAATGCCAAAATTGGCCATTTCATTTTTATTTTTTGTTAATTAAATTTAAGGCACTTGCATTTTTATTTCCAAGTTTTTGTCTTTTGAGTTGATAAATGTTCCTTTCTTGTGTTGTGTAGAGATTAAATGGCATCCACGTGCAAAATGACACCCAAGCCCATCATATTCAAGTTTCAAGGTGTACCATTGAAATCAAGGTTCCATGATGATCACACAAAAATCAAAGGTACTGATTTGGGACACGTAGATTTGGGAGAATTCCTCAAAATCTACAATAAACCCACTAAGAGATCAACTCTGGTATCCTCATTGATTCATTCTAGGTTGGTGAATGTAGCTTCACATCTTGTGTCAATGTAGTTAGCATAACTAATCGTGACACTGGCACAATATTTTGCTTCTCAAGAGAGAGTGGTCAAGAGTTTCATAGGAGAAGTTGTGTTGGACCTACGTCTCGACAACATTGAGAGGGTTTTTCATCTGCTGAGGGCAGACCAATTTATTAGACTATCTTATGAAGCAACTGAGAGATGGTATAGGGAGCACCAGAAGAGGTGACAAAAATTATCCAATCATCTTACCTCATTGAGATGCCTCCTCAGGGCAAGATCACAGGAAAGGTGGACATGACTAGGGGATACATGAAGGATGACATTGGATACTACATTATCCTTTTGAGTAGAGTCATGGGTTTACCTACAGTGGGTCACCTTAGTACCTTCATGATTAACTTTATTGATGCAATCAGGGTAGTAAAGATATCATCGGATTGGGCCACCACACTAAGTGAAAACTTGTGTGAAAAATTGGGGGCAATAAAAGATAAGAAGAAGTTTTAAATGAATTCTTATATGGTATACCTACTTGCTGCAAGGGTGAAAAACTACCCTAGTTTATATAGGAAAGGTAGTATGCAAGATCCTAATGCATGGCCTTACATTATCTACCCTCAACTGGTGAGGAAGAAGCTATTGGCATAGAGCAAGGAGTATAGAATTGTGAATGACGCGTTCATTTTTGCAATCATCCAATTCATCAAGGGAGATTATGGAAAGAGGTTATTTGATAAAGAAAAAGCACAAATAATAGTTCTTGGAGCCTAATTCATCCAATTTAAAATGTTCACATACTTGTGAGTAACTGGTGCCTCCATTAATCCTAAGAAGCTCTTGAGATATCAAAGTGACAAATTGATATTATTGGAGATTGCACGACGAATTGAATCTGCATATGAGAGGGTGAAGAGATGGTGGAGACCTTGCTGGGCATGGCCCTTGGTCATTGGACCATATCAAGTGAAACAAAAGCAAGATATTTTGTCCTTTGAGTGGGAATGGGAAAATTATCCCCTCAAAGAATACAACTCCCCTAGGCCATACTTTGACAATATCGGGAGAGTGGAAAGTTTGGTAGGAAAGAAGTTCCATCATGAAGATGATGTTGAAGATCATTGGATGAATGCAACAAATGACTATGATGTCTGCATAAGGGACTATTGTAGGATGACTTTGTATCTAGTAGAAAAGGCTCTCCAATTGAATAGTCCTGAAGAAATAAGGCAATAGGATTCAAAGGAGCAACTTGACCCCCTATTCGACTTAGACAAGATAGGAGAAAGATCCATTATGAATGTTGAGGTTGATAAGGAGGAGGCCAATGATATTAATCATTAGGCAAGTCACATCTTTAGAATGATGGAGGATTGGATCAAGAAGCCTTTTCCACTTGATACAATACCTAATACAGTAATCTTTCACACACATCCCCACCTTGAAAGAGCTAGAGTGAAGAAAGTGACAATTCCTATATTTGTGGGCCCTTCTCCTATCAGGCTAGAGATAGTATACCAACCTGATCACCTAGTTGGATACTATCACTCTCCAAAGAGTAAGGGAAAGAACAAAAGGAGGCAGACCTCCCCTCAAAGGATTCAAATAGAACAAGCTGAAGAACAAGTGCCTTCCTAGTAGTAGGAAGAAAGTGTACAAAGGTCTAAGGATATTGGAACTACACAAGTTCAAGATGAGCCTCAATTGCCTCCCATTGTGCCCAACTAATTAGAAGAGGGAGAGATTCCACAGGTTTCTATTCCTCCTTCACAATAAGAGCCAGGTTCTCCTTCTACCTCCAAGAAATGAAAGAAGATTATGATCCGAATGAAAAAGAGGCAAAGGATCAACAGAAGATTGGTGCCTTCCCCATCTGTTCTTGAAACCATTCCAGAGGGAGATGAAGAGGAGAAGGAAGAATAATTAGAAGAGGGAGAGGAAAAAATGCCCCTATAGGGAAGAACTTAGCTAGCTAGAGCCACAAAGCTATAAAGGAGAAAGATTTCCATGGGTACCTCATCATCCACCCAAGTAGAACCCTTAAAACTCTCTTCTTCAGAAGATAAAGTACAATAGTGGGTGGATGAGCAAAGTGAAGAGGGTGATGACATTTTCACAATGTCAGATTGTGATTTTATGCAAGTAGGAATAGAGTTAATTGGGGATAAGATCAGGGACACCCCTTTAGGTGAACCTCAATAAGAAGACTGGACGTAGATGCCACCAAATGCATAGGGTCCTAATCTTACTCACCCATTTCCACCACAAGTCAAGTTTAGAAGGAACCATCACAGGAGTAGGAACCCAAATAAATCAAAATTGTTGAAGTGTCAAAGGAGGGAAAAATGGTCAAATATTCTCAACCACCTTCCCAAGAGATTGAGGTGCAAGCTATAGGGTCAATTGAGGTGGAGGCTATAGAAATAGAGCCCTCACAATAGGAAACAACTTTGAGGAGGAGTAATAAGGGGAAGGAGGTAGTAGAAAACACCCCTTCATCCTTGAGAGCTAGGTGTTTAGGTGAACACATCCCTAGATAGCTTTGGAAAGAAATAATGAGGAGTACCAGACCTAAGTTTCATGCTTCAAAGTAAGATATTTGTGATATTGTGGAGATTTTGAATAAACTTGAGTCCTTGTCACATGAACCAACATCGTTGGCACTTATCACCAGCACACAGATCCATGAATTGTTTGCACAAGTGGATATTCCTCCTGAGGACACAAATGAGGAAAGCCTTGGTCCTAAAGATTATGAATTAAAAGAGGTTATGTTGGGAAAACCAACATAGGATACAACCCAATTAATGATGACCATGGGAGTCAAAGAGGTCCTCAAGAACATGGAACAGAATGAGGTCAAACTCCAAACACTTTGAAGGTAGGTTGAGATCCTAAAGGGATATTTAGCCAAAGTGGTTGGTCCTCTACTTTCTGAGTGCCCTAAGTAGACTTTGAATACTATACTTAGAGAAGGGGGAGGTGTATAGCTACAACCATTTTTGAGAGCCTATCAACAATGGCTAGAAAGTTTTGAGGAGAAATGTGTTTTGATTATCATAGGAAATTTGAAGTTACTACATGCTATGCAGGAGAACATAAATAAGATCATAGCAATTTTGAAGCAAGACTTTGGCATTATGGATGAAGTACAGGCATGGAGTATGGATTTATGAACTCTACAAGCCATAAAAGGGAAAGGATACCAGGTTTTGATTTATGTATATATGGGAGAAGAATTAGATATGATTGATGATTGGATAGAGAAAATAGAAGATAGCAATAAAGTAATGGAAACATTACATGAGGAGATTCATTGGCTCAAGGACCAAGCCCAAGAAAAATTTTTGGAAGTAGAGAAATATTATAGCAATGCATTCTTGGATATTTTTGAAGATGAGGAATGAGAGAAATTGTTTCCTATTGAGGTAGTAGTAGAGAATTTCAGGAATATTTTTGTGGAAGTTGCTAATGATGAGGACATCTGACAAGCCTTTAGAACTAAAGAAACATTGTTAGAATTAGATACCAAACTCAGGGATTTTATTGACACCCAAATCAAGGTAGAAATTATAGACAAAATGTCAAGGAAAAATATGAGGCTTTGGATTTACTAGATGTGGCCAAAATTACTGAGATTATAGAGAAATTCAAGGGAAAACATCCAAACATAGCTTTGGGATGAGGAAGAACAAAACCCATATGCCAGAATTTCAATTTTGACACTTAGTAAAATTTTGAGATTTTGGATCATTTTGAGGTGCACAAGTCTATAGATTTATAGGTGCACATTTTCAGAAAAGTTCCACTAATAGTTAACTGCTAGTTCCAAAAATAGAGCTTTCCATGTATCAAAAGTGCATTCTAATGATAGTTTAACTCCTACAAACACTCTGTGAAGGATCAACTTCTATTTTTGGCACTTCCAAACACTTCCACTTCGACTCATAGCTTTCTCATTCTTTCTTCTCTCATAATTTCTTTGTTTTAAACATGTAAAGGCTCATGCATCTAGTTAATGAATGAAATATGGATGGAGTCCTACTTAGCACCAATTAGATTGTAGTTTGTATATAATTACTTTATTTTGTTGATTAAAATGCATTTTATTGCATGAACATATCTCTCACTCTCAACAAAAATTGAGGAGATGATTTCTTATAAATACCCTATTGTAATATGTAATGAGGGCCTCTATTATTTTGCAATAAAATTATGTTTTTGGTGCTCACATTTGAAGTGTAGTAGTTCTTGCCTAAATGTGTCATTTTTTTGTGAATTTTGTTCATGGAATTGTGATTGAGCCAAAGGTTTATTGTTTTTTTTTTTCTAGTTCTATAATCTATTAGTTCTGGTGTTTGGTACAACTTGACAAATTTTGCTGACATAACGAGCTCTAGAAGAAATCATTGAATTGTTCTTGCATAACTCTCTATCTCACATGATTGCACTTTTTGTGGGCTTGTGATTTGATTAAGAGTGAAATATCATATGATCATAAAAGTTTCTCATCGATAATTGCATTAGTGGAATTGAGGAAGCCCTGCTCCTACTTTCATTGATTACCTATTGATCTCTTTGAAAGCTTAACTTGTAGATGTGTTGTTTTTTGTAGCTTATGTCCATTAGGATTTTAATTTCATGTTATTTTCTTTGAATTTCATGTTATTTTCTTTAAAGTTCTTGTTATTTTTTTTATTAACCCCCTTGTTAGAATAGGATTTCACACTAGCTACACGATTAGATTGCATTCATCAAAAACATAAAAATACAAAAACATAGTTCTCTTTTAGTGTTATTTTTTGAAATAGTGTGCAGATCCTACATTCCATCCAAAATCAAAATGAACTAGAAAAGGCCTCCTTGTGAACATTCGCATTTATCTTCAACTAAGCAGATTCTAGTAGGTCATAAGCTCACTTGGAACCTTGGAGTCGATTCATAAAATGAGCTTTTCAAGAGAGGAGTTCACAAGAATTCCTGTTCTTTAGCATCATATAAAACAATAGCTCAACACATACCAAAGTTCAAAATGGGTTTTGTTTGTACCTTTCTTGACTTTAAATTAGTTCAGTGCATAAAAAATAGTACTTACAACTTCTCCCTAGTAATTTTGTGAAACATTCTTCTCGATCATTAGTGTTATTGCACAATCCATGGTTGATCTATTTCTTCTTTCAGTTATTCCATTTTGTGGTGGATTCCTTGGTGATGACATTTATCTTTTGATTCTTTTATTATTGAAAAATGTATTGAACTCCTCAGATATGAATTCACCTCCTCTATCTGATCTTTATTATTTCAGAATTTTAAGTATTTCCTTTATAACTCTAGCCAAATATCACTTAAACATTTGAAAAGAATCATATTTTTCTTTTTGAAACATCATAGTCATTATTCTAGAGAAATCATCAACAAATAGAATATAACACTTGCTTCCATAATAAATTTGCACTCCAATAGGACCATTTAAATTAGTATGAACCAGCTCCAAAATATTATTAGAAGAATAGGTATTGCTCTTGAAACTAGATTTTCTCATTTTTCGCATTTGAAATTGTTTGTGCACCACTTTAATAGGTTTTCTCAGTCTTGGTAATCCTCTTAGTCTTTCCATCTTACTAATTCTTACCAAATTATGAAAATTCACATGATACAAACTCTTATTCCATAACCAAACATCTTCAAATTATGAAAATAAACATGTATCTTTAGATTGGTCTAGATAGAAAAAGTTACCTCTTATTTGTCCCCACTTCCAATTAGTTCACTAGTAGCATTGTAGATTTTTTGCATTCTTGTTTTGAAATCAACTCATTAACCTAAACTATTTAGCTATGCCATACTCAACATATTATATTTTAATCCATCAACCCAATATGCATTGTCATATTTGATCTTGTCATTCAATATAATACATCTTTTGCCTTTAACATTGTTGGTGTTTTAAAATGGACTAAAACTACTAAGCAGAAAAATGCTTAATACCAAGATGACAGTACTTATACTATCTAAAGACTAGCCAATTCTTGTTAACAATTGCATGTGCAAAGCATTTGGGCCCAACATCAACAAAACCAAAGGTGGTTTTCTACTCTTCTGGCTCTACAGAACTAGGGTGGGTATACCCAAGGGTGATTCAAGACTGGGAAAACTATATGAGGATTATTTCTATTTTCATTCTGATTCTCATCTCAAATCCTCAAATACATACACAATTCTTGATAACTTGATAAACACATCCCATATAACAGATATGGCCAAAAATTCTTCTATAGATCTATAGATGTTCTCAACAATAGTGGCTAACTGAAGCTAAAACATTCCATGCAGACAAGTACAGGCCAACTTTTAAGATCTACAGGAAACAAAAGTAAAATTGATTAAATTCTACATTTTTGACAACCATTTTTGGTATATTCCTCTTTTAGCTGGATCAAATTTGATCAGTGCCTAATCCATTGGGGTTCATAGTATACATAAAATCCTTAGATCTGATTTGTTGCCTTACAAAAAAATTATTAGCAATTCTTATCAAAATTTTATCATTCAAAACTCTTTCCACTACTATAGCAACCTTATCACATTCACCAAAACTTTTACTTAATCCATTGAATTAACAGTAGTGATAAATAGATATACAACCTAATTGTATTGCATTCAACTGCATAGGCCTTTACCTATACAACATCAAGATAACCAAGTAATCAAAAGGAGAAAAAGTTCAAAAAGAACTAATATGGGGATAGATCAAAATTTGTATTCATTTTCCTTGAAAATTGTATACAATTTACAATAGACTCAAAATGACCTTTAGAAAGAAATACTTATCATTCTGTATTCATGTATTCTTAGAGAAATGATAGAGAAAATATATCACAAACTTGCTTTCAAAACATTGGACCAAAGATAGACTAAGCATATCACTTAGAAAAATAGAATTCGAACCATTCTTTAGCCTTGAAATCTCACTTAAATAGTTTGAGATGCAACAAGCTTCAAGCTAAGAGAAATTGATAGGTGTCTTTTACAAGAAAATATTTACATACACTTATCACAAGATGACAAAAATGCGAGTAACACCGAAACTTTTTCATCAAACATTCCTTTTGTGGGCCCCTTTGTCACATGCTCTAATGTAGCTAAGTTGGTTGCTATTCTGATCCTCCCTTGTATACAACAGCCAAATTATCCAATGATGAAGTTTGCTCTAATGATGGCACATCAACCTCCACTTGTGGGCTTTCACCATCTTTATCCTGTATGGTGAGAGTAACTTCTACCTTTCCTCTCTCTCTAGTTGTATCAGCATCATGTGGTCCCAGGTCTGAAACTGAAGGTAACAGATTATCCTTGTCTTCTCCTTCTAGTTGGGTCTGATTAGTGATAGGGTCAATGATTTGGATCTCCTCACCTTGCATTTCATCACTATCATTTTCATCTTCATCAAACTATTCACCGAGATCCATATCTGCCATCCACTTGTCAAATAATGTGTCATCTGGCCAATTGAACTATAAAATATCCCTCTATCTTTTCAGCACATATTCAACATCCTTATTAATGGTAATGAGTTCTTGTTTTAAAGAATCAAAGAATATTTGGGCCTTCACCATTTCTTTTGTTGTGGTGGCCCACCATGCATGCCCTGATTCATTAATGACTTGATTCATTCTTAAACAAAATAAATCATCAAGTTCCTTTGCCCATTCATCTTTGCTTTTCAAATTATTCTTTTTATCTAGGGCAAGAGGAAACAAATTGAATTTCTGGCTCTTGTACTTTTTCAAGTAACCTACTACTACCTTTTGTTAATGAATCCTTTTATTATCAAAGTCAACAAGATTAGAAACAATATCAAATGTTTTTTCAATTTGATCAAAAGAATCATCTATAATAGAGAAACACAAAAATGTTATTTCTTTCTCCCTTCTTACCCATTTATTCACGATGGGCATTAGAGCCTCATCATTAGCTTTCAAATCCTCCCAAATACTGATCACCCTGGCCAACTGATCATAAATTAGTGACCATTTAACTTTGTCCCCCAAATATGTGAGAGCTTTTCTTAGTTTATCTTCATATTTGGATTCTAATTCTACATGTAGGGCCCACAATTTTCCTTTTTCTTCTTCAAAATCCTCGGCAGTGTAGTATTGTGGCTTTTGGGGTGTATCTGGTATTTCTATGAGGGGGGTGGATTTGAAAGGTTCAACTGGGGGGTGAGGGTATGTTATTCTTGGCCTAGTGGTCCTTCCCAATAGCTTTTTCTCAAGCTCAATTCTCTTTTTTACTTCTTTATTGTAGGCATCCACCATTGTTTCATGCTTGCTTTGTAGCTCAGTCATTTCCTTTTCTTCCTTTTCTGGAGTGGCCAAGGTAAATTGAGAATAATCCACATTCATTTGGGCTGCATATACATGTGAAGTATCAACAACTCTCCTCACAATGATACTCCCTATTAGTCCTAAATCATCAGGCTATAATGGAGTAGTCCCGGATCCTCTTCTTAATGACCACATAACAAGAGCAACTTGGTCATTACTGAATGTTGTTCCCAAGAATTCCTTTTTATCTAGATCTTATAATCCCAAATTATTTGACACAGAATTAAAAATTAAGGCATCAGAAATGTCCCAATTGGGCAATAATAAAATATTTGCAGCTTTTACCATTTGTCTCCCCTCTTCAGGGGTTATATTCTAGAACTCTTGTGCCATTTTTTCCTTTATTTGATTCTGGATGGAGGCTTCATCCATTTTTGGATGCTCTGCTTTAATATTCCTACATCTTTCCTCAAAAATGTGCATGTTTTCCCTCCATGCAAACTAATGGAAAGCCCTAGATTTTACAAAACTGTTATCAGACAAAAATTGTTGACTGGCTTGTTCCAAAAGAGGGTCTAATTCCCTTCCCCTGAAATCTCCTATAGCTAATTCAAAACTTGGCACAAGAGGCTCCTGGGCAGTTCCCTTCATCAATTTCTACCTAGGTAACAAAATCTCCTCCTTGTGATCCAATTTGTTCAATTTTCTCATTGGTGAGCTACTCCTCCTCAATTCTCATAGGAGTTTGGGAAGGTGAGTAACCTTCATCATGTGATTCCTCTTCCCTTATTATTTTTCTTCTCTTGGGAGAGGGTTCAAGGGGCCTTTCTTCATAAGTAGCACTAGTAGATTCAATTATCTAATATCCTTTATTTACACTAGGCCTCTGATCCTGAATGACAATATATCCTGTCCTCTTTTGCACAACTAGTGGGCTTGCCCCTATGCTGGGAGTGAAACCCAATTTCCCCATTACTTCCCTAGCTTTTTCTAGAAAAGAATCAATGAAATGTTCTTTCTTCTCATTCATTACCTCCATTATTTTAGGGAATGTATTCATAAATTTATTTATCATATCTGCAGTAGTTACAACATTATCAAGAGGGTTGTAATCTATGTCAAAACAATTAATAAAATCCAAAACTTTTGAAAAAATCCTCCACTTTTCTTTCTTTGTTTCTTGCTCCTATAGAGAGTATTCATTCCTTATTACATCTTTAGGGAAATAAAATTCATACTTAACTAGATGAAGCTTGATCCTATGTCTAAGATCTAAATTAAAGAAACCTTTAGCATCACAAAAATGAGGGTGAGATACTGCCATTTTATATTGATCCAAAAATTTGTAGAGAAAGACCCACCCTTCCTTAGTTATTACAAATTGGTGAGCTACAGTGCAAGTAGGAACAATTGATCATGTTCCCCTTTTGTGCAAAAAGGTCTCCTCCACTCCTCCCAACTGCCACAAGAATTCAGTGACTCCTACCTTTAAAGGCACATGATAAGGTAGTATATGGGGTGTCCCTTTGAATCCATAAAATCTAATGACAGTTGATACTAGATATGGGATGATATTTTCCCAATTATGTGAAACTTTCAAATTGTGGGGTTCATCCATAGGTCTGAAAAGAAGCATTAGTGCCTTAGGAATTTTGGGCTTGTCACTCAATATGAGGAATCTTAACTTGGAAGCAAAGTGTCTATCAAATCTAACAAAACTAGCATTTTCTTCCTCCCAAGTCATATCTGCACTCCATAATTGAACTGGAAGTGCTTCCCCCTCCTTTTCTCTATTCAAAACCATTTCCTTACCAAATTATGTACACCCTTTAAACAAAAACATGTGCATCAATAGGGAATATTGGCCCCAAACCTTCTCCACTTTTCCCTTTGCAATCCCTACCAATCCAATGTGAATTTCATTAACTAGGTATCCAAAAAAAAACAAATTTATCTCTACAATGAAAGAGGAGATTTGAGTGATCATATATATGAAGCTCACAAGGATAAAATCTTCTTCATCCTCTCCAAAAACTCTGCACAGGGTTCTGTATATATCTATTGCCCTAGCATTGGAACATGATTTCTTGAAAAGTTCTTTAAAGGATGATGTTATTGCTAGTAGGTTTCCAATTCTGCCTATGTGGGCCTTCAGTGCACCTTGTCTAACTACATCCTTTTTTGACATGTATTCCTTTTCTAATTTTGTCAAATCAATGGGCACATGATACCTAGTAAGAGGTCCCAAGCGAAAAAACTTCCCTAATCTCTTCTGGGCTAATGGTGATTAAAATTCCACCATCTACTCTTCTCACTACCCTTGTGGCTTGATCATAATTCTTTGTGATAGCGTCAAGGAGGTTATAATCCATGAATACACTAGGAACAACTAGCTTTTCCAAATTGAAATTCCATATATTGGCATGTGGGGCATACAATTTTCTTTCTGCAAACAATTTCTTGAAAAAATTCAAACTAGTTTGTGAGGTTTGAGCATCCTAGACCCAATTACCCTTATCATACAATCCATCAGCTATTCTCAACCTAGGGTTTAATGAGGTTAACCTTTTAACTTGCACTGTCTCTATAGTAGACTCTGACAGCAACTCAAGCAAGTCATCATGCACATTTCTATCCAAATAATTTATTTGACCTAAAAATCCCTTCTTCGGAGGCATCTTGGATTATATTTTATAGAATTGTAAAACCTACAGAGATTATAGTAGTAGTACTTACTTGAATTCTGTCTTTGTTTTCCTCTATATTTCTACAAACTTTTTGCGAACAGACTACTTCACAAATTCTGCCAAACTTCAGCACGATTTCCTTTAGTAATTGCTTCTGCTCAGGAATAGCTTAGAATCTTTGCTCGCATAAGGTGAAACTGATGAAATCTTCTATGTTATACTCTATTTTTCCTCACATGTGATGCTTTTATGTCTAATTAATACAAAGAGTGGCACCATATTTATGTCTAATTAAAGTTGCGTCATTGATCTTCAAAAATCCTACAATCATGGGATACAGAGAAAAACAACTAGGTGTTGCACTTGACAAGTTGGTCAATTGATCCAACGAAAATTTCCCACGTACACAACTCTTTCCTTGATGGTACTTCTGTCTGGACCCACTGGCAACTAAGGACACGTGTCAGTAGGTCGCTACTTTTCTATGCATAAAGAATGAGAACCTTGCCATAGCGAAGCAACGACAACCATCGATTTGATCTTAATCTAGCAGATGATATGTTACTGTACTTGCTTAGAAAGATGGCGGTGGGCCCTTATTCGCTATGTCGCTATACGTATCTCCCTAGAAACTCTTCATGGCAAGAAGACAATGGCCATTGATCTGAGATTAAATCAAAGGTGGGGAAGTTGTACGAAGTTTTCTTAAAAGTGGTGGGCCCTATACTCACTATGTTGCATAGCTTAAAAAACATGCACATTTGATCAATGGGGCATGGGTCCAAAGCATTGATGAAGTATGAAATTCTACACAGTTGGCACCCCATAAGATTTTACTTTAATCCTAGTCATCATCCCATGTTATTAGAGGTTCCACCGGCTGTTGATTTTATGGAACCTCGCTACTTCGCTAACGGAAAGATGTTAAATTTTTTTGATAGTGAGGTAGCGAGCTCCAGCAACTTTAATGAATCTCAGTGCTATAAATTACAAGGACCCATCGGATCATTATTGCTCCTATCAACTACTTCTAACAAAAATAGTTATTACTGGTCATGCCACCTGGATTAATCATGGTATCAATAAATTTCAAGGCCATCGGCTCTTCAATTTTATGGTGCCTCGCTACTTTGCTAATGACAAGATGCTCAAGATTTCTGATAGCAAGGTAGTGAAGGGTCAGAAAGATACTCATTTTGGTGCCAACCTCTAACTTTTATAAATAGGTCCTTCCTCCGGCTCTGACAACATTTTCCAGGTGTTTGTGACTGAATGATCAGTTAAAAGATAATTTTCTTATTGCCATGTCTTCATTTTGTGGTTCGGTCTTAAAATTTACTAACATTCACTACCTCACTATACATAAAGAGTGCCCATGTTTTCATAGCGAGGAAATGACAATGGTGGATTTACTTAGATCGGACGGCCGAAAAAACTAAGAGGGAAAGTAGCTCAGGGCACAAAAGACATAAAAGGAAAAGAATATTCACCCGATTTAAAATTTAAACACTTTGCACCCGATAGTTTATGAATGGAAAGAAAAGTAGGGTTTTTTCATAAAATTTTCAAAAAGGGGAGCAAACAGATGACTTACCTAAAAACCCTATTCACCACTAAATGAAAAATTTGACTTTTCTACAACTGGACAAAGGATTTATATCATTCAAAAAGTCAGACCAACACACATAACATGGTGCATCATTTCCAAACTCAACACAACTCCCATTATACTATTCTATATTTTTAATCTTATTTGTATCACCATTAATATGATGTGATAAGACACTATCAATTATCCATTTATTATTCTTACTCACATGTGAAATTATAGTAGTTTTCTCAAATGTTTCATCTTCTTCAGATTCAACATCCATAGTAATATTAACAACTTCACCATGCTCATCAAAATTATTTTCAAAACCATCTTCTTCAATAATGTAATGAGATTTCTTAACTTTTCTTTTTAAGTCTCTGTAACCTTGGTTATCTCTATTGTCTCCCCTTCCTCAATTTTTTTTTTTCTTTCCTTTCCTCTTTTTCATCTCCTTTAGAACCCCTTGGAGCAATATGGTCAACTTTATTACATGTAAGAAAAATTATAGGAAGTTTACCTTTGTATTTTATTTTTCTACTTGGTAGCCTTCTTACCAATAATTCTTCTAGATCATCAAGGTCATCATCTGATTCACTATCACTTTCCACAGGTTTACTTTTTGAAATTTTCTTTCTTTTAGATCCACCAAGGCTTAGTTGAGAATTTAAAGAACATTCAATGATAGAAGGTGTATAATTATCAAAATTTGATAATTCAAACACAACAAGTCTACCAATTAGACTATCCAAGGTCAGATCATTACCAGATGTGAATATCAACTCTTTTATTGTAGATACTCTTATGGCATAGATAGGAAGTAAAGTCCTCAATACCTTCTTGATCACAATCTCTTTAGATATGACTACTCCAATTCTCTTGATTTCATTCACAACATCTTTGATTCGACCTTAATATTGAGCAACAATTTCTCCTTCTTTCATTCTCATGCCATCAAACTTGCATCTCAAACTTTTTTGCTTTATCCCTTAGCAAACTTTTGTCTCCTCCATGAGTTTATATGAACTTATCCCACATTGTCTTTGCAATAGTGGAATCCTTCACATCATCAAACTAAACATAACTTAGGGAAGGTGCTAGATCTATAATCATTTGATTGTTCTCCTACTTCTTTTATTTTCTCAATTGGCATGGGTCTAGGAACTTCAATAAATTCATTGTCCAATTAGTATAGTACATAATCTCCAACTCTAGATAGATGCAATCTCCTCAATAATTTCCATGTTGGGAAGTTCTCTTTGTTCAAATTTGGTACTTCTCTCTTGTACATCTTGATCTTTAGCTTAAGTCCCTTCAAAATTTCCTTATAATAATATAAATATATGAAACTAGTTGTTAGAATGATTAGAATAACTAAGAGGGGTGGTGAATTAATTATCCTTGGGTCCAGATCTACCAATTAAACTTTTAACAATTTCAAACAACTTATTCAAACTCATAAATTCACTCAACCAATTTAGTAATTCATCAGTAATCCAACTTATTCATCCAACACTTAGCTCTATGTTTAATATATGTCAACTAACATAAACATATAAGAGTAAATAATAGAAAATATGAAAACAACATTCACACAAGTACAACACTAGGATTTAATGTAAAAATGCAATTTGGGAAAAACCACCAAGTAACATGCTACCACTTTTCACTCTTCCAAAGTGAGCTTAGTTAAGAGACAACATTGTTAAAAATTACAAAACACACTATTAGGTGTGACCTTATTAAATGATTTAATCACCCTATTAGGAGTGGCCTTGCTAGAGGTCTTTAGAACATCATGTTAGAAAGTAAAGTCTACCAAGATAACTGAGAGGGGGGGGGGGGGGGGGGGGGAGTGAACAAATTGTCCAACTAATAAAATATTTATCAACATTATTAATCTTTAAGCATGTGAACAATATAATCAACAACCATAAGAAGATATTCATACATAATAACACTAGATATGTTAACTAGGGAAACCCTTGTTCAGAGAGAAAACCTCAGTGGGGATGGTACCCACAAAATGATGTAGTAATATAAAAATTCCTTCTTAGAGGATGAACTCTATTAGGAGCCAATAAAATACATTTAGTACATATCAATCACTATTAGGAGACTTTGAATCTTTCTTAGGAGATTCCAACCCTATTAGGAGTTGTGCCAACCTTGTTAGGAGTTGTAGAAGGTAGAAGGATCCACTATCCAAACAACTTCAGGGGTAAGATCACTAAAATCACTATTCAAATGATCTCAATATTATTTCTTATAGAATAATATAAATTTATAGCTCCTCTATCATCTGACCAAACTTATCCTCTTTGAATCTTGATACTAGATCACTGAATTCACATCCAATAATCCCTTGGATCACTTAATCACATTTACCAAATACTTTGCATATCACACACTTGAATGCATTGATAACACACTTCACCTTAAGGAAAAAATCCTTTCTTTATACAATAACCTCAAAACAATTCCTTGAGTTGGTGTTGAGGCTTTCCCAATTAATTATAATAGGACCTCATTAAGATATTCCAAAAGTTTACATCTTTTTTGTAATTACAAATTAGTGTTAGCTCATAATCTTTAGAAATTCCCACATGTGTGACCTCAAACCTTGAAAACTTGATGAAATCATCATCAAGATGTCTACTATCATTTTCTAACTATGATTATCATGATTCTATCTTAGTTAAGAGATATGAATCAATCATCAAAAAACACTTATTAGGTACTCTATCTTCTTACTCTTCTGTAAATTAGTCATATCTTCTACATGTCTTTAAATCTCCATATGCACACTTATCCCCATCAACAAGATATAGTGTAGAAAAAATCCTTAACTATGCTTGATCTAATCATCAATGTCCTCGTTGTCTATCTACTACTCTTCTAGTCTTTACATAAATAATTCTATGTTGACATCAATGACAAACATATGCATGAATGTCTATCATCTTAAAATGGTTTAGCACTTCCATGTTAAGAGCATTTACCCCTCTGAGTGAGTGGTTTAGGGTTATGTCAAGTGCCTTGAATAGGTCTTTGCATGGATCTAGATGTTTCCCCCTATTCTACTTCTCCTCCCTATTTCCAGCCTCTTTCTAGTAACTTTCTCTGAGAAACTAAAGACTTTGACTTTTTGGATCAATGATGAATTGATGGATCAAGGGTGACCTTGACCCTAACCTAGGTCAAGGATTACCTTGACCTAGGTTAGATTCAACCTCTACCTTAACCCTAGGTCCAAATTTTAAGTTCTGGAGGTTTCAAGATATCAAGCTTTAGAAAGTTTCATTTTCCCACTTCTGAGTCGATTGTTTCAGATTTTAGAATGGTAA
Source organism: Cupressus sempervirens (assembly GCA_028749045.1). Taxonomy (NCBI): domain Eukaryota; kingdom Viridiplantae; phylum Streptophyta; class Pinopsida; order Cupressales; family Cupressaceae; genus Cupressus; species Cupressus sempervirens. The sequence goes on from CM053785.1 coordinate 894,129,763, forward strand.
AATCTTAAATTTCATTTAATCTAGGTCTATTTATAGGGGTTAAGGTTAACTGGGATTTAATTCTCCAATGTTGGCCTCTCTAGAAGTTTGTACCCTATATCACTATATAAGGAAGCCTTCTCCTCTCATTTTTGCTAACAAGAAGATATTGAACAATCCATTATTTCCACAATCAAGCAAGAAATCAACCATTCAAGCATTCAATATCCATTAAAGATCAAGGATTCAAGAATTGAAGCCTTTGAAGGGATTTGGTTCAAGAATTCAAGATTCATTATTCAAACCCTAGATCTAACCATCATGGTGGTGTGATCCTCCTTGAAGATCCTTTGTTCATCTTCTAGATCTATTCATTCTTCTCTCAAGGTGGATTCCAAGCATACAATCATGGAGGTTTTGAAATTTACATTTACTAATGTTATGTTCAAGCTTTTATAACAACATACTTGTTTACATTTCAAATACAATTGTACATCTATTGAATAACATAGCTTCATTTTTAGATCTACTTCTACTACTTGCTAGAATTCTTTATTTCAATTCCATTTTTAAGGTTGATTCCAAACTAGGGTTTGACCAAGGAAAACCCCTCATCCAAACAAAAAAACCATTTCTTTTGTAGGTATAGGTACAAGATAACAAATTAAAGTTTAGATTTGGATACCTTCTCGACAAAATTCTGAGATTCAGAAACATAATTTTTATTGGTGTAGTGGAGGTCAAGGTCAAAATTTTGGGGTAAGATTGTGCCCGTATATTTGGGTCAAGGTCAACCTAGACTCAAAAAGACAAAATTTTTCTTGGTTTTCTCTGTCTTGACATTTCTAGTCTTGAGTAGGTTGCATAATTTCCCAAAACTGTGCATGGACATCATAAATCATCATTTTCCAAATTTTCTCTACTTTGAGGTTAGTATTTTCCTTCTATTCATTCAAGATTTCAAGTAAATACCTTCTAAAGTAGATTATAGGATTTCTTTCTTTCTTCATATTCTCCACTATTTGATTCATTTGTACATTGATAACTTATTTGAGATTGATCAATCTTGGATCTTTCCTTTTGGGAATTTGGGTTAAGGATAGGTCCTATATTCCCCCTCATACATCATATCATATCATATACCCACATATTCATCTGTCCTCACCATATTTTATTCTATTTAGAATGAAACATATCAATCATGCTAACAATCTTCCCAAGTATTCTAACAATGCCTAGGATACTCCCCTAAAGGAATATCATCAACATTCATGCTAACAATCTCTCCCTTTGGGATTGATGGAAACATAGATGAAAAAAATCTAAGTTCCATGAATACCAAATCAAGCTTTGCTACTATTGTTCTCATCTTTTCAAATCCTCCTCATCAATAAAATTTGAGACTCATAGGAACACTTCTCTATCTATACTTTGTCATTCTTAGGATCAACATTAGTTGTTCACACTCAAGGAATAATTTACATGGATGAAAATAAATTGTTCACAACTTCTGAATATCAATGATGTTTCTCCCTATTGATATCAATCACTTTCAATAGTATTTCTCCCCCATTGTTACAATCTCTCCCCCCCTCCCCATTATGTTAGAGAGATTATATTTTCCATCTATAATACTTATCCCCCATACATACATAGGAGATGTTTTTCATGTTATCTCTCCCCCATTGACATCAATGAAAAAGGATTCATTATGTCAATCATCTCAAGTGTCCAAAGACACTATTCCATAAAAACTATCAAGATTCCTTGATGGCTCTACTCACCATAGATAATCCCCATACATGAAGCATTGAAATTCAGTGAAGATAAACAAAATGCTCCATACCACTAGACTGATGCATTCTCTACATTGTTTATTCAAAAGTGGGAAAGGGCATAACCCCAGGAATACCTCACAAATAGTCAAATTTATCTTTAGGAAAGGGCTTTGTAAAAGTATCTACAATAGTCTCTTTTGTACTTACATGCTCTAATATGATCTCTTTCTCTTCAACTTCCTCTCTCAAAACATGATACTTAATAGATCTATGCATAGTTTTAGAATGCAACACATGATTCTTATACATACTCACTGTACTTATTTTATCACAATGTACGATTTAACATGTTCTAAAAACTCTATCCCAATATCCTTTAGTATTTGCTTCATCCACATGATCTGATTGCAATTTTTTGCTACTGCTACAGACTCTCCTTTTGCTATACTCTATGAAATATAATCCTATTTCTTTCTTATCCAAGAAACCAATCTTCCTCCAAGGAAAAATTATCCACCACTTGTGCTCTTTGTATCATCATTATTGCTTCCACATCATTATAATGTAATGTCCCCATTTAAGTAGTTGACCAAGTGTGTGTGCATTAGCCTTGTTCTACATGGTCTTGAGGGCTAACGAAGGGTATAATGGGATCCTGGAGCGTTTTGGCCTAGTCATTTCCAGTTTAGGCCAAAATGAAGTTGATTTACTTAGTTTTAGGCATACTTACTATTTTTAGTAAGTTGGTAGGATACAATGTAGGTCAATTTTGGTGATTGGGTTCGATACTCCTTAGTGAGAGCTTTCTGATGAGCTATTACTCATATTATTCAGAGTTCGATTGCTAATACATTTTAATGCCTGAAGTTTTATTAAAGTAACGTCTAATTTAATTATAAAATATTAAAGTGTTACTTTAATATTTATTTTATGGTGATGTGTACCCAAGGGAGACATAAGGGGTATTTTAATATATGTTTTATATATTACACATCTTTTATCCCACATTGCCCATATGAGTTGAGCGGACCCTTGGAAATAGAATAAAAGGAAGCATATGTGGCTTCATTAGGCATGTTGAATATGAGAAAAAATTGGTGTGTGAGTTGCAGCTCTGTTCTTGGCATTTGAGGATGTTTATCCTCTCTTGTAACATTCTAGATGTCATTCCCTTGGGGTTTGGCCTTTGGAATTCTTTGTTATTAGCTTCATTATCAGGTAGTTTAGTTGCATTTTCGGCTACAGGCAGATTTGGTATTTTGCTCATATCTTCTTCACTACTTGTCTGATGCTTATGCCGCTTGGAGGGAATGGTATTATGAAGGTAGTGGACTAATTGAAGGACAAAGTATTGTAGCAACAAGTTTGTAAGCATGGGCTAGAGTATTATGTCAATACTGCTGAAGTAATTAGTGAGTTGATAAATCTACCATGTATTTGATTTTATGAATTCTGAAAATAACATTTTATTAGCAGCAGTTCATTTCCACTTTGCTTATCATTTTAGTTTCTTTCTTGTTTAAGTTGTATGATACCAATTCCATGCATAAACACAACAAACAATAAATGTTTGATTTTCGGAGTTATAAGGGGTTTAAAACATTAAATGGAGAAATAAGAAGTTGAATGCAAACTGTTTGACATAATTCCTTTCAGAAATTTGGGACATCCAAGGGTGTCCATTACAGTGGTATCAGAGCTATAAGTCCTGCCATCCTATGGAGGTCTTATAGGGAATTTTGAACAGCCGGATAGAGGGAAAAAGTGTTTGACGAAATGTCAAAACACTAAAATCAGAAATAAATAAAAAACACAGGCTAAGCATTTATGTTTGAGCATGCAACAGGGGTCTTATAATTTTTGTGATACCAGAGCAAGACAAAATAGGATTTCAGACTTGCAAAGAAAATAGTCTAGTACATCCATGCAGGTGGACATTGAATCCAACCATACAAACATAGAGGAGATATTCTTTGATCAGGACAATAATATGGGTGATTGAGATGACAGGAATATAGGATTAGGTGGAGGTGGAAATGTTGGTCCAGATTAGGGGGAGGTACTATTTAGACAGTTACTAGATACATTAGAGTAGGGGCAGCGTATGCAGCAGGAGAAAAATAGGCAAATGAACATGATGTTGTAGCTCATGGCTAGATAGATGGGTGTCAATATTAATCTAGGTGATGCCAACAACAAAAACAATAACAACGAGTGAAACAATAACAATGGGGGAAACAATAACCATGGAGGCCAAGACAACAACAATGATCCTAAGAATAACATTAATGGTAATAATGGACACGGCAACAATGGGAATGATGCTGATAACTTTAGACACATTGCACAACTAGCGCAGATTGCGAGCTCAAGACCTCTTCTACCCACTTTCCCACCCAGAGATCTAGTTCAACCAATAAATGAACCACAGATTACCGAGTTACAAGATTAGTTCAGGAGGGACTGGGAGGCTAGTGGACCAGAGTTTCAGGCAGATATTTCTCTTAGAGATTATATGGATTTGAGTATGAGACACATGCCTAAAGCAGGAGGGAGGAATCAAAACTTTGAGCTGAGGAAGAAAGTTGGAAAACTTTCTTTACCTTATTATGATGCTTTAGGGAAGATGACTGCACAAGCTTGGGTGCAGAAGGTAGATACATACTTGCAGCTAAATCCTATGCCTAAGGAGGAGGCTATCAATTATGTGGCTATGCACTTGGATGACATTGCACATGAATGGTGGCATCATGGCATGGTGACTTTGGGGCATAATTAGATTACATCCTATGAGGAATTCACTGAAACATTGATTGGGAGATTTGACACTAAGGATCCTTAGTTACATTTCAAGGAGCTAGCATAGTTAAAACAGTCAAGTTCTGTGGATGCTTACATTGCTGAGTTTCAACGCTTGTCTATGCTTGTTACTAATATCTCTCCTAGGAGATTGGTGGTGTTATTTTGTGATGGTCTTGCTGATCCATTATGAGGTTGGGTGAAGGGACATGATCCACTCACCTTAGCTAAAGCAACTAAAAAGGCACGAGATTTAGCCCCTTTGGTATAAAAAGGAAAAAACCATTCAACAGATTCTTCCTACTACAAGGACAAAGACAAAAAACCATTTTAGAAAGAGTATAGCAAACCCAAAGAAGGATCAAAAAGACTAGACAATGAAACCTTGAATGAACTTCAAAAGAAGAAGCTATGCTTCCATTGTAGAGAGCCTTGGGACTTATCTCATAAATGTTCTCTCAAGGCTAAGGCAAATCAAATGGAGTATTTTTCAGCAGAAGAGTCAGAGTCAGAAGGGGAGGATCAGCACTCTGATTCAGATGAGGGTAACACTATAGAGGAGAGCAACATTCCTAAAGATGATAGATCGTTGGCACGCTTGACAGGGGCCCAAAAGGCAATCACATTTAAGGTCAAGGGTACTATCCAGTGGCAAAAAGTGATATCTCTTATTGACACTGGGGCTACACATAACTTCATAGATGCATAGTTGGTAGCCAGGAGAGGGTTACAGATAGAGGAGCATGATGGTTTTAGAGTCATGGTGTCTAACGGTGATAAGTTATTATGCACTCGAAAGATATCTAATCTTCGCATCAGGTTTGGAGATGGCTACGAGTTGGAGGATGAGTTCTATGTTGTGGACATGGGAGATTATGATGTCATCCTCAACATGACATGGATGGCTTCACTAGTTGAGTTCACACTCAATCTAGCAAAATTGGAGATGAGATTCTAGCATGAGGGCAGAACTGTGGTACTTAGAGGACTTTTAGATGGAGGTTGCAGAGTAGTTTCCTTAAGGAGAATGGAGAGAATTTTTTGTCATGATGACATAGAGTGGGCGGCAGAATGCTACATTATGCCAACTTCACCAGAGCCACAAGAAAAGAGTCATCCACCAGATATCTAGAAGATACTTGATAGTCACGCTAAAGTATTTAGCGATATTCCTCATGGGGTTCCTCCCGACGGAGGGATGGAACATGTTATTGAGCTCAAGGAGGGAGCCAAACTAGTTATGATTACTCCCTATCGTCATCCTAAGAAACACAAGGATGAGATAGAGAAGGCGATTAAGGATTTGTTGGAGATGGGGCATATCAGGCCCAGTAAGAGCCCCTTTTCTTTAGCAGTAGTATTGGTAAAGAAGAAGGATGGTATGATGCACATGTGCATCGATTACAAGGCATTGAATAAGAAAACAATTAAAAATAGGTATCCCATTCCTAGGATTGATGAGCTGATTGATGAGTTGCATGGGGCATGCTTCTTCACCAAAATTTATTTGCGATCCGGATACCATTGGATCAGGATGAGAGCAAAGGACATTGAGAAAACAACCTTCCAATGTCAATATGGCCACTTTGAGTTCATGGTTATGCCATTTGGTCTAACCAATGCACCTGCTACATTTCAAAGTTGTATGAACTAGGTATTCAGGAAGCAGCTAAGGAGATTTGTCTTGATCTTCTTTGATGACATCTTGGTCTTCAGTAAGACCTGGGAGGAGCACTTACATCATCTAGAGGAGGTGTTATCTATTCTAGAGAGAGAGTCATTGTATGCCAAGGAATCTAAATGTGAATTTGGCATGACTGAGCTCCTTTACCTTGGGCATATCATTAGTGCAGATGGCGTTCAGGTTGATCCAGAAAAGATTAGAGCTATTGTAGAGTGGCCTACTCCCACAAACCTTACATATCTTAAGGGATTCTTTGGTTTATGTGGTTTTTATAGGAGGTTTGTTAAGGGATTCTCACATATTGCTACACCCTTGATAGATCTTACCAAGAAAGGAGCCTTCGTGTGGAGAGGGGCAGCACAGAGGTGTTTTGAGCATTTCAAGCAGGTAATGTCTTCATGTCTAGTTCTAGCTCTACCGAATTTCATGAAGCCTTTTGAGCTTCATTGTGATGCATCAGGTGATGGGATTGGAGAAGTATTGATGCAAGAGAAGCATCCCATTGCATTCGAGAGTAGGAAGCTCCAGAGAGTTGAGAAAAGTTATTCTATCTATGATCGGGAGATGTTGGCCATAATGCATGCATTGGCCAAATTTCGATCATATTTGGTAGGTGGACATTTTATGATCAAGACTAATCACAATAGTATTAAATACTTCATGAGCCAACGTGATCTTAATGACCGACAACAAAAATGGGTGACTAAATTGTAGGCTTATGACTTTGACATAGAGTTTGTCAAAGGTAAGAAAAATGTGGTGGCTGATGCCTTATCTCAGAGACCTCACTTATGTGCTCTGGCAGAGATTTCAGGAGATTGGAGAGATTGGATTATAGTAGAGTATGTCAGAGATGCTTGGGCTTCTAGATTGATTTTAGGTACCATACAAGATGATCACTATGAGGTGATAGATGGATTGATCAGAGTTCAGGACAGGGTTTATTTGATTCCATCATCACATTTGAGAGAGGCAATACTAAAGGCATTTCATGATGCACCCATAGCTGGACATTCAAGGGTCTTCAAGACCTACAGGCAGATCTGAGAGTGGTTTTCATGGAAAGGGGTCAAGGATGATGTTCATAAGTATGTCAGGGAGTGTGTGGTTTGTCAACAGAATAAGGGAGAGCACACATTTCCTACAAGTTTATTATAGCCCTTGCCCATTCCTGATAGGAAATGGGAAAGTATTTTGATGGATTTCATCACTGGTTTACCATGAGTGCAGGGAGGGGATTGCATCTATGTGGTGGTGGCCTGCTTGACGAAGTTTTCTCACTTCTTTTCTATTTCGTCCACTTATACAGTAGCACAGGTGGCAGATCTTTTCTTTAGAGAGATATTCAGGTTACATGGGCTGCCCAGATTCATTGCTAGTGACCGGGATAGTAAGTTTATGAGTGTTTTTTGGTAAGATTTTTTTAGGTTGTGTGGTATAGATCTTACACCTAGCACTACTTATCATCCGCAAACAGATGGGCAAATAGAGATTGTGAATAAATGGGTGAAAGGATATTTGAGGAACTATGTAACTACACAACAAAAGGCTTGGATCAGATGGTTGCATATTAGAGAGTATTGTTATAACACCACTTATCATATGTCCATCAAGATGACTCCTTTTATGGAACTCTATTGTTATGAAGCACCTAGCTTCATGGATTTAGTTTTGGGGGACAGTAGAGTGCCCAAAGCCAACAACTTATTGCAGGATAGTCAGGACATCCTGAAAGTGCTCAAAGAGAATATACAACAGGCCCAGAATCAATAGAAATTTTATGCTAATTAGCACCGAATAGAGCGTAGCTTCGAGGTAGGGGATATGGTTTACTTGAGGCTACAACCATATAGACATTCATCGCTCAAGAAGAGTAGAGCTGAAAAGTTGAGACCTAGATTTTATGGTCCCTACAGGGTGATTTGCAAAGTGGGCAAAGTTGTCTATGAGCTTGAGCTTCCAGAGGGCAATCGAGTGCACAATGTGTTTGATGTGTCTAGGCTTAAGAAAGCCATTGGTCAGAGTGTAGTGCCTTTTGTAGATTTACCCCCTTTGTATGAGAAGGGGAAGCTTGTGTTAGTACCCAAGGCTATTCTGGACACCAGAGAGAGGAAGCTTGGAAACAGGACAGTGAAGGAGTATTTGGTAAGATGTGAAGTCCTGCCAGAGGAAGATTCTACATGGGAGAGTGAGCAGGTTATTCAGCAGGCTGGACTGAGATTGCTTGAGGACAAGCAATTTCAAGGGGGGCAGACTGTAATGTCTCCATTTTAGCAGTTGACCAAGTGTGTGTGTGTTAGCCTTGTTCTACATGGTCCCGAGAGCTAATGAAGGGTTTAATGGGATCCTAGAGTGTTTTGGTCTAGTCATTTCTAGTTTGGGCCAAAATGAAGTTGATTTACTCAGTTTCAGGCATACTTATATTTTTAGTAAGTCAGCAAGACAAAGTGCAGGTCAATTTTGGTGATTAGATTCGATACTCCTCAGTGAGAGCTTTCCGATGAGCTATCACTCACATTATTCGGAGTCCGATTGCTAATACATTTTAATGCTTGAAGTTTTATTAAAGTAACATCTAATTTAATTGTAAAATATTAAAGTGTTACTTTAATATTTATTTTATGTTGATATGTACCCAAGGGAGACATAAGGGGTATTTTAATATATGTTTTATATATTACACATCTTTTATCCCACATTTCCCATATGAGTTGAGCGGACCCTTGGAAATAGAATAAAAGGAAGCATTTGTGGCTTCATTAGGCAGGTTGAATATGAGAAGAAATTGGTGTGTGAGTTGCAGCTCTGTTCTTGGCATTTGAGGATGCTTATCCTCTCTTGTAACATTCTAGATGTCATTCCCTTGGGGTTTGGCCTTTGGAATTCTTTGTTATCGGCTTCATTATCAGGCAGTTTAGTTGCATTTCTGGCTACAGGCATATTTGGTATTTTGTTCATATCTTCTTCACTACTTGTCCAACGCTTATGCCGCTTGGAGGGAATGGTATTATGAAGGTAGTGGACTCATTGAAAGACAAAGTATTGTAGCAGCAAGTTTGTAAGCATGGGCTGGAGTATTATGTCAATACTACTGAAGTAATTAGTGAGTTGATAAATCTGCCATGTATTTGGTTTTATGAATTCTGAAAATAACATTTTATTAGTAGCAGTTCATTTCCACTTTGCATATCATTTTAGTTTCTTTCTTTTTTATGTTGTATGATACCAATTCCATGCACGAAACACAACAAACAATAAACATTCGATTTTCAAAGTTATAAGGGGTTTAAAACATTAAATAGAGAAATAAGAAGTTGAATGCAAATTGTTTGACATAATTCCTTTCAGCAATTTGGTTTAGTTTTTTGGGACATCCAGGGGTGTCCATTACATATAAGAACTCAAAGTAAAATTACTTGATTTGTCATACCATAGTCCAAAATCAGGCGTACCCTTTAAATATCTAAATATTCTTTTTACTACTGCATTATGTAATTCATTAGGATCATATTGAAATATTTCTACTATCCAAATTACATTTTCTATGTTGAGTCTGGTGTGAGTGAGATATTGAAAACCTCTAATCATAGATCTATACTTCTTCTACTCAACTATAGGTGTCTTATCTTTGCAAGATAACTTGAGAGCAGTTATCATAAGTGTACCAATAGGATTACAATTTTCCAAGAAAAATATTTTCAACAAGTCTTTCAAGTACTTAGTTTTTGATAAGAAAGTACCATCACTATTTTGTACAATATTTGGACCCAAGAATATTTTCATTTCACCAATAATACTCATCTCAAACTCATTCTTCATCTCATAAAAAAAATTGTCTCTTTCTTCATCATTTCCTCCAAATATTATGTCATCAAAAAATATCACAATCATCAATAATCCATTCTTAATTTCTTTCAAATATAGGTTACTATCTATCCTACATTTAGAAAATCCCAATTTTGCCAAATATTTGTCTAATCTTGCATACCAAGTTCTAGATGCTTGCTTTAGACCATACAATGATGTCTTCAATTTGCATACAATATCCTTTTCTTTTGTCAAAGAAATTCCTTAAGGCTATTCAATGTAAACTTCTACTTCAAGTTACCATTTAGAAATGCTGACTTTATACCCAATTGACACACTTCGAAATTCTTATTTATTGCATAAGACAATAACATTCTTATTGCTTGCATTCTGGTAATAGGGTTCAATGTCTCTTCATAAGCTATACCTTCTTACTACGAATATCTTTTGTCTATAAATCTTTCTTTAATCCTCAAACTTCACCTTGTTCATTCATAATATTTTTGAATACCTATTTAGTTCCTATAAGATTCTTTTCTTTAGGTCTAAGAACCAATTCCTGTGTCTCATTCTTTACAATCTATTCTATTTATTCCTTCATTGCTCAAAAACAATGATCATCTTACATGTCTCATCTGCACTCTTTGGTTCAACTTGAGAAATCAAATATAATTCCTCATATACTTTATTTTTTGTCATCACTCCTTTGAATTTACTTCCAATAATCTTATTAGTAGTATGATTCTTTGTTAATTTCCTATTTGGTGTAGGAGTTTCTATTTCAACTCTCACTTCTTCTCTTGGCTCTGATTTCCATTCTTCTCTTTGTTCAAAAAATTGACCATCATTTTGAAAATCATTGTTATTCTCAAAGAAAACTTCAATATTCTCTTGATTAGTCTTTGAATTAGCCTCTTCATTAAAATCATCAATAATATTTAATAAGGCTATTTCTTCTAATGTTTACTCTTTCTCAACCAATTCAAGCTCATTCTCTTTATCATCACTATCATTCAAGAATCTTTCCATACTTGCTTTAAATTCTTCATTATTATTAGAAAGTGAATTCTTCCTAGTTTTCCTTACTCTCTTAGGACATTTGGATGACAAATGACCAAAATCTTTACATGTCCAACAAAAAAGAAATTTAATACCTTTTCACTCTCTTTTCATAAGAAGGTCAAATCCTTCTTCAATTTTTATTTTTTCTTCAGATCTAGATCTATCTTTATTTTTTCTTCTATTCTTTTGTATGCAACATAAAGATTTTGGAAGATGCATTGTCAGAGAACTTGCTAAAATCTAGGTGTTGGGGGATCTCGACAGTAGCACCCACTATGATGAGCTCCTTGACCCGACTCTTCTGGTTCTCTCTGACAATGTTTGTGAAATGGGTTTCAACTTTCTCAATAATGAAAAGAAAAACTTGATTGATAATTTTCGCTCCATTAAGTGGCTTTTTCAGGAAATTGAGACTCTAAAGGATAGGTCCAACCAGATCAATAATAGGGGGGATGTCAAGGATCATGAGGCCAGAGGTAGTAAAGACCAGGAGAGCAACCAGGAAAAAGACAGAAGCCAAGACCCCAGAGACAATCAGGAGGATAGAATCACCCGACTCGAGCAGAAGGTCCAAAGGCTAGATTCCATCCACCAGATTGTGACTGAATAGATTGTGGATACCTTCCATATCTTGAATGAAAACATTGTTAGTTTAGGAGACTATCTGAAGAATGTTGGTCTTGTGGGGAACGTGGAGCAGAGTATAGAGCACAGAACCAACTGGGAAGATTCTCAGAAAGAGACTAGAAACAAGGAAAGTCAAGGGGATCAAAAGCATTTCCTCCCTAGGATCCAGGAGGAAGAGGCCAACCAGAAGGAAAGCGACGCTACAGAAACCATGCAAGCAATGGAAAAGAAGGGACACTAGTCTACCTTCTAGGCTCTGTTCCTGGCCTTTGTTTCTCAAGCTTTGGGCCTTTTTATTTCTGGCCTTTTGAGATAGCTTTTTTTTCTGTCTTTTCAGTTTTAAGTTGTTTTTTTCTGTAAAACTTTGGGTTTCAGGATCCATGTAAAACCTGTTTTCCTAATCAAAAACATAAAGATTCTGGATCTGGAAACCCACTCTTCTATTCTATACATAATTCTGATATCTCGCCAAGGAAATCCATCTTCTGAATGTCAAAATTAACTCCATCAGACTTAGGACTTTCTTTGCTAAAGTGACTCGCCATTTATCTCCCAAAGTTATTAAGATTTTTCTTCAAGGACTCAATGCTCTAATACCAATTATTATAAAGTAAATTGCACCAAGATAACTGAGATGGGGTTGGGGGGAATCAATTGTCATTTTATTTAAATGTTATCTTCAAATGGAACTTAAGGAAGTTGGCAAGATAAAATGGCAAGTTACATACACTTACCAATAGATTTTTAGGGAGATGTCAAATTTTAGATTTTAGATTTCAGCATGATCCATGAAGAAGACAAATTTTGTCTATTATCTGAGTTGATGGATATCATTGATTGGTTTCCAATTTGGAGGATAGTGAAGATTAAGGATTGTGGACCTATTTATACCCCTCTCTTTGGCATTTTTTTAGTTAATTCTAGCATTCTATCTCATTGCAAGAGGCATTGTTTTACCCTTACAAACATAGAGTTGTTTGTAGCTCATGTCTCATATTGTGATGTAGTTCTTGAGACTTTGCTCCTTTTGAAATAATATAACAATGATCCTCTTTGGCCCTATTGTAAATTTGTCATTATCTTTTAAGCATTTCTATCTCTAAGTTATTGTGTTTTTCCTTGAAACCTTGGCTTAAGTTAAGTGTTTGAGAGATATTTGAGAAGTTATTTATGAGAAGAATAAGTGTGATTTGTGTGTAATCTAAGTTTTAAAGTTTTGAACAATTTTTCCTTCTTTCAAACCCCACATCTTGTTAAATTCCATGCACTTAATGTTAATAGAATCTTTCTATGATCAAACTATTATAGTCATTTCAAGTTGTGAGTTTCATTCAAGGTTGCATCACTCCAAACTTTTGGTGAATCACCTTCATTTACAGTTAAAGTTTGTTTTATGTTACTCTCTCTCCCCTTTTCCTACAAATTTATAGTTAGTTTCAAGAGATGATTCAAGGTAAGTTGACCCTATATACCAGAGGTTGATCTTTAATATGGCACACCCACAAGCCAAGGCGCACCCCATGTTTCACTAGATTGTTGAAAATTAAACTTCAGCACAAGGGTGCAATCTAGCTGACAATAATAAGATCACTAAACTCACTGTCCAACTGATCTCTATATTATTCCTTTTAGAATAATAGAAATGTGTAGCTCCTTCTCTATTCTTTGACTGGACTTATCCACTTCAGATCTTGATACCAGATCACCAACTTTGCATCTAATAATCCCTTGGATCACTTACTCACATTTACCATATACTTTTCATATCAAAAACTTGAATTCATTGATTGCACACTTCACCATAAGGAAAATAACCTTCCTTTATACTATACCCTCAAAATAATTCCTTGATTCAACCTTGAGGCTTTCCTAATTAATTATAATAGGAACTCATTAAGATATTCCAAAACTTTACATCTTTCATAATTACAAATTAATGTCAGCTCATAATCTTTAAAAATTTGCACACATGCAAACTTAGACCTTGCACACGCACTGACATCATCATTGGGCTATCTACTATCTCTATCTAACTACATTTATCATGATTCTATATTAGTTAAGAGTTACAAATCAATCATCATAAACTACTTATCAGGTACTTTGTCTTCTTACTATCTTCTATAAATCAATCATATCTTCTACATGTCTTTGAATTCTCTATATGTGCAATTATTCACATCATTAGGATACAATGTAGAAAACATCCTTATTTGTGCTTGACTTGATTGTTAGTACACAATTTGTACAACCTCATTCTCTATCTTCTACCCTTCCATTCTTTATAGAAATAATGCTATGTTGACATCAATGACAAACATAGTCATGAATACATGTTAATCATGCTAACAATCTCCCAAAGTGTTCTAGAAATGCTTGGGATTTCCATCAGTAGTCATTTTAAAAAATCCCATTAGAATATCACCTTGATTAAAGTATTTAAAATATGACTATTAGGTTAACCTTGATTAAAGGATTTTACTACCACACTCGTTAGAAAGTAACAAATAGCTTTGATCTAATATAATACAACTCACTTCTCAAGTTCACATCTACATTTGACTCATTACTAGTTCATTGACTAGAATTCATCACATACTCCATCTCTTATCTTCTTAGCAACACTTAAATAATCCACTCTTCACCAATTTCTCACTTTTCCTCTTCTAACTTTGTTCTTCACTTGTTCTCTACAAATTCTCTAGCCCAACAACCAACAACCAAATCTCATGCCTCCTTAAATAGGGAGGTTTATCTTTTATTACTTAAACATAATCATAGATCTTAGGGTTTTATTAGATTCATTGAATCTGTCCATCATTTTTTTCTTCTTATCCTTTCTTGAAACTTCTGGAAACCTCTCATTAAATCTACACCTTAGATTTCTTAACAAACTCAATTCATACATCTAATATGTTAGCTCATCAATCCTTATCATTTATGTGTTTTGACTCATCCATAAATTCAAGTTTTTTGACCTCAAATCTTGATTCTTTCACAAACTATTAATTTGCTAACACTCATTCATCACTATGTTCTTCAGCTCGGTCATCATTGATCTATCTCACTTGGTTTACACTGGCTCAATTGAAAATCATTGAACTTGGTCAATACTATGGTTTTTCCTTCATCTTTCTCATCCTTTACCATCACTTAGCTGATACATATTTCTTGGTTATTACTTAAGTTTCTTAATCTTTCACTTTAACTTCTTTATTGACCTAGTAACTTGTCGCACAATCAAGCTTAGTGTTTTACTCAACTTCTTGATTTCTTCTATCACTTTGTCTCATCTTTATTCTTAACTTCATACAATGATTAAATGAAACATTATCTTGTCAAATACTAGCTAATCAAGTGCTCATTATAATTCCATCATACTTACTCCTCTATACTCAACAACTTTACTAGTTCACCTTGTGATTATCTGTTTTCAAGCCCTCATCATAAAACAACTAATATGGCACTCTACACTGTTATAAAATGTATTACTAGTAATTTTTTTAAATCAATGACAACATAACAAGTGTTCTAATTGTTCTTTACAAAATTATTTAACATGGAAACCCTAGTAAGGAAAAAACTACCTTGGAACAGGTAACCCAAAAATTTCACTCTTTTGAAGTGAGCTATATTGTGATGCAACCTTGTTGAAGGTTACAAACACATTATTAACATGACCTTGTTAGAGGATTTTCACCAAATATCATCTAGACCTTATCACTCTTGAATATCTATAGAATCACCTTATTTAAAGGACTTACAAATTATTCAATAGAATCTCACCATACAATAGATTTACAAATAAGACTATTAGGTCCACTTGGTTATGAGATTTTATGCTACAATGGCTAGAATGCAATAGTGAAATCATCTATTGTGTTTAGCACTAATTTTCTTGTTCATATCTCTACTTCATTTAATCTCTTTCACCTTTCTTCCTTCTACTCCCTTCTAGTTGATCCATACACTAACTTATCAACTTAGCACTTCTCTTACTTGATCTTCATAATGCAATTCTTCTTGATTCTCCTTTGGCTATCACTTTTCTTCTTCAAGTTGATCATCAATAATGAATAATGTGTTTATCTCTTCAATGTAATTTTTCTTTCATTCCTCTAGAATCTTTCAAGTTTTTCCCCTTAATCACAATTTTCAAATGTTTATCTAGCTAAGATTCATTGAATCTAGACACTAGGATATCACACATTTGATTTAAAATTTGTGCTTCAATTCAAATCATCAAATCTCCTTCACTGAATCTTCTTTAAATTTTTCCATTCATTGATCTCATAACTAACTTTGTCCATCTTGAAGGCTTCTCAAATAAACTTTATTTTAACTAAATGTTCACCTTATATTAAATACTTTTAAACTATCATTCCTTTACATCACTTGGTTAACACTACATGCATTTGGTCAATACTAGGCCTAGTTAACACTATACATGTTTAGTTAATATTATGTAATCTTTGTGAATGCTAATTATGGCCTATAAATTAACCAAACTTCAACATGATCATTATATAAATAATTACCCCAGAATGAACATGGGATTTTTCATCTGAAATAATCCAACAAGTCAATCTATTGCCTCCTAACTAGATTGATTTTTCTATTCACTCTCATATTTGAGAAGCTATTAACCAGACCTCTAGTATGAAGGATTTCTTCTAAGCTAGGTGATGTGGATTATTTAAGCTAGATGTATGCAAATTTACCTAAGAATGAAAAGATCACATTAATCTATATGAATGCATTTTTAATCTATATGAAAGAGAGCATGTGAGAATAATAAAGCTATGAGTGCAAGAAATTGAATCAATAATTCGATAGAAGTTTGATACTTTTCATATGCACTTCCCAAATGAGAGGTTGAGGGTTTCTTAAACAGAATCCAAGAATTTGATCAATGGTTGAGATCAAATAGAATAGACAGTCGAGATTGAAGACAACATTTAGTTAGAATAGGATACTCCCTTGTGAAAAGAGAGTTAACTGATTTAATTATTTTTCCAATTCCAGTTCACTCAAAGTTTCTATTTTGAAGAGATAGAATAAATAGAAGATATTTAATTTAAAAAGTTAAATATGACCTCGTAAATGAATAATATTAATTAATTGAATAATTGGAATGAGGATATTTATTAAATCAAATATATTTAATTCCCTTGTATGTTAGCTAAAAGGATGAATTTAATTTAATTAAAGTACTAAGAGTTATAATTAAATTAATTCAATTAATAGGTTTAGTGTAGCTAATTTAAGTTGATACTTAAGAATTAAATGAAGTTCATGATTAATGCAGATTAGGGATTTTTTGCATTTGAAACTTAGGTCAAGTAGTGATTATCAGAATCAGGATTGCCTAGTACAATAGGACTTTAGGTAAGATCAAATAGAGTGAAATTCGTTGAGCAAGGAAATGTGTCAATTTAGGGGTATTGCATTTGCCCCTTTTTGAATGAATGTGCGAGTAGCACATTGATTCAAAGAAATCAGAAGTATGAAGCATAGATCAAGAAATGAGATTGGTTTCAAAATTGATGATACAAAGACCAATTGATAAAAAATTTAACGCTATCTCCAGAATGAAGTTTAACCTTAGGAAATCCTGACAGAACACCTAGATACTGATATGAAAGAACAAAGATCATAAAACTTTATAGAATTGTTCCTAGAATGAGACTCATTTCTCAGGAGTCAAGGTTAGACTATCCCAATACATGTCCATTAGAAGATGACAAGAGTAATCACGATTCATAGAATTATCCCCAGAATGAGCCTTAATCCTTAGAAGTCAAGGTTAGACTATCCTTATACTCATCCATTAAAAAGTTATTGAAAGAAAGAACTTAGAATTATCCTTAGAATGAGGCTTAATTCTTAGCAAGAATTAGAATTATCTCTAGAATGGAGCTTAACCCTCAGTAAGGATTTGGAATTATCTCCAAAATGAAGCTTAATCCCCAGAGTCTAGATAGAACACCTAGATACTAGTCCATTAAAGAGATAACAAGAGAATCATCCCTAGAATGAGGCTTGATCCCTAGGAGTCAAGGTTAGACTGTCTTGATACTTGTCCATCAAACTTTGACAAAAACTATTGTAAGATTGATTAGCTAATCGAAAGATAAGATAGATGACATATGATGCCAGGTAGAGGGGAACAAGATGCCCCAAGTGACAAGATGTCCCAAGTAATAAGGACATAAGATTTAGAATGAGTTGTAGCTAGTTTTGAAGGATTCAATGATATAATCCCCTTGGGAGTGAAATCGAATGATGACACACTAGAACAGTGATGGAGAGAAATAGATTGAGAGATATCAAAGAAATTAGAGATTTAGAAGAATGTAGAACATATTAGACGAGTCTAAAGAAAACTTGGATTTGATTTGAAGTGATTTTGAGGTCCAAAGGACCAAGTTTGACTAAAGTTGACCAAATTTGACTAGAGTTGACTTTTCCAAAAAATTTAGAAAATTTGAAGAAAGATGTGATTTGAAAATATTTGAAGATTTAGAAAGCATTAGAAAAATGGACTACACAAGCATTCGATCACATTGGTCCCAATATTTTAAAATACAATTTTGAAATATTTAAGTGTGTTAGAGTTTGAATTCAATCCCAAAAATGAGTTTAAAGCAGCCAAATTAGCTAACAGGGTAATTTTCACATTAATCACAACACTTTGTAAAATAGGTCAAAACTTATATAAGGGCCCAAAAGGTCTTTTTCAATTCATTTTTGTAGTTTGGCTTTTGTGAAGAAGGATCTCTAAAGAGAAAATGGTGGTCCCCATGCATTTGGATTGATTTGAGCATTCGAGGTGGCATAGCTAGCTGACAGACTATGACCCTCCAATGAGTAGTCAATTATCCCTCTTTGCATTTCAAATTTTGCACACTTTGATTGATTTTTTCATGTTTTAAATCATTTTAAGTGTCTATTGTCCATGGGTTTTGCATGAAAATCTCATTTTTCACATGAGCCTATAAGAAATCTCGCATGAGGAAGTATCAAAAGTGTACCTCTTTGCCTAGGGTATTGGGTTTACTTGCGTGGGATACACCCATCTCTCATGCAAGATACCCTAGTTTTCTTAGTTTTTTTCTACTTCCTTCAGTAGGGTTTCTTATGTGAAGACTTGAAATCTTGCACGAAAAAGTGTAGTCTCACATGAGAAAGTGAAGTCTAACACAAAAATTTGGTGTTATGTGCAAATGTCAAATGTTTGATTGTTTAAGCTATTGTTTCACACTCATGGTAGTCAATTTTTCATGTTCTCAATATGTAGTAGCACATTTACAGATAGTATGATATTTCACATGTTGGATATTGATTGTATCCATGTCATTTTCATGTTTGCAGGTTTTCTTTCTATATGTCCCCTTTAGATCATATTATCTTCCTTTCGAAGAATTGATTCATCAGCTGGATGCTATAGAGCTAGCACATATTGACTCCCTTGGCCTCTCACACCTTTGTGATACCCCTATATTAGTGGTGAATCATAGTTTATTGACTGCACTAGTTGAGCATTTCCATTCAGAGATGAACACATTTCACGTGCCATTGGGAGAGATGACCATCACACTAGAGGAAATCTACCAAATTCTATAGATACCATTCCACAAGCCATGAGTTTAGTATGATATCTAGCCGAGACTAGGTACATTGGCACTAAGGGCTATTTTTTAGGAGGACCTCATTACGGGTAGAGCTATCCCATGGGATGAGTTAGTACATAGATATGGTCTCACTCAAAGATTGGCAATGGTACTTGGAGTATTAATCAGTTTCTTTCTGATGCCTAACAAAGGCTAGCACAAACTTGAGTGTGGATGGGGATGGGTGCTTCAACATATTTTGGGTGACCTAGTATGTTTTAGATGGGGTCAAATGTATGCTAGCCCACATGTACCATGAGATGCACAAGATTGTCTACCATGAGAGGAAGAGCATGGCCATAGGGGTCTATGTTCTTCAGATGTGGGCATGGGAACACTTGCCCATTATAAGGCCTATATGTGCTAATAAGAGATAAGACCATGAGCCCTATATATGCAGATACTATGAATAGGGCTGAATAGTGAATATGTTAGTTGGATGACCTAGTAATAGTAGTGTGGTGGCCATGGAGAGAGACTAAGGTGTGGGATGATGCCCATGTGGAGCTTGACCAATTGTTTTCCTCCTAACCATTGATTGGTCACTCGATATTTGTTATCAAGAGATTTCCATTGACTCATATGTGGCAAAAATATGGTAGGCTATAGGACATCTCACAGGAGTACTTCACATACACTCATTTTTCCTTAGATGTGGAGAGGGGATGGTCTATTAGACTAGACTAGGGAAGATACATGATTTATGCATACTCTATTGCTATGATATAGTAGGAATATATGGTAGTAGTTATAGATGGAGGGATGACTCCAACATATAGGGAGTACTTTGTGAGTCATCCCTTCCCTTGGTTTACATACCTAGTGGGGATGGTAGTGCCTATGAAACTAGTGTAGGCACCATAGTAGTAGTGATAGTAGCCACCACAGTAGCCCTAGTAACAACAAAAAAGACCTAGACAATGCACACCATAGGTGCATATCCCTTTTGACAGATGGGAGATGATCTAGGTGTTGGTGGTAGTGGGTTAGGATAGAGATGTCTGTAGGGTGAGATGGGTACATTGGGTGCCATAGGAGGAGATACTTAGAGGAAATGTATAGAGTTGGAGCAGGAAGCTAAGTAGCTAGAGCCCACAATAGGTGATGAGGAGATTTAGAATTAGCCTATGCCAAAGCCACATTAGGATGCGCTGAGGAGGACATGAGAGTGTCTGAGAGAAGCATAGTGAAAGCTAGCTGAGATGTAGATATAGATGATGGTGTGAGATATGAACCTAGGGGACTGAGTAGCAGCAAGAGGAAACTTGATTGCAGAGTGCCTGTGTATCTTACTACTATGATAGATACATCATGATAGTTCTTGAGGTTGTAGAGCAGATGCCCCAATTTTCTAAGTATGCTAGAGCACCAAATGGTGTGCAATGACTAGCGAGACTAGATGCCCCTCCTCCTCCTCCTCCATCTGAGGATGAGGGAGAAGGGAATAGTTAGATTTTTCTCGTCCAATTTTGTTTTGGCTATGTATTGACTAATTTGTCTGTTGGTGCTCAAAATTGTAGCCCACATTTTGAGCACCATTGAGAAAATTGAGCCCTATAAATGCTTTTAAATGCCTACGTACCCAGTTGTCAATTTGAGCCCCCTAAGGTGTTTAATCTTTCCAACACCCTCCATTCAATGCATTTAAGTGTTCCATGAAGTTAAATTGACATTTTGAACCATTTTGCAAAGTCCCATTTTGAGCTAGTGTCAAAATTTGCAATTTTGCCCAAAGTGCCAAACAACGACAGGAGGCCATGTTTGCATGTGAATATCTTGCACCCAAGAATGTTTCATGAACCACTTCTTTGAGACTATTTAGTATCCATTCCAGAGAACCTATATTTCAGATTTCAAGTCATTTTGAGTCCATTTGACTAGGTTTTGAACCCCTCAAAGTTGGCAGTTTATTGTTTTCATGCTAATGCACATTGCACATAAATCTGGGAAGCCCTGTTTGACGTGCTATAACTTTTGATCAATTGACCCAAATGAAGAATTTATTTTTTCATTGTGTTCTAGGGGTCAGAAACTTCATATGTTCCTATTTTGAGGTCATTAAGAATCCATTTGATCAATTTCCTAACATGATTAAAAACCCAATTTGCATTGTTTTGTTATGGCTAAGGTATCCAGATTGATCTGTACCCCTGTTCGACATGTTATAACTTTGATCCCTTGATTGGAAAGCCTAAATTGATTGAACCATTGTGTTGCATCCTGAAAATCCTTCAAGTATGACAATTCTCAAGTCAAGATGAATCCATTTGCATATTTTCATATGTCCATACATTTTCAAAAAAATTAGTTTTTGACACATTTCTCAGTCAAAATTTCCAAGTGCCTGTTTTCAAAAATTCTCCAAATGTGCCCTGTGATTCATCATGAGCCCAAAACATGGAATTATATTCTTTTCATGGCAAAGAACTTATATCCTAGTTTTCAGAACCCCAAGTAATCAATAACTCAGTTTATAATGTCGAACCCGAGCCCAGTTTATGTTTTTTAACATTGTTTGCTTGCAGAATAATTGAAGTATGGATGTTCAACAATTAAAATCTTTTGACTGGAGATTCGTCATGGGCTAAAAAATTTTAGTGTGGTAAAGTATGTAGGATTGAACACTCATGCTGATTTTTATGACCTAGTTACTTGATTGAGTTAGTTTTTATGGCCATCTGGCAGGTCTCCTGACACAATTTTCACAATGGTGTGAAAATGATTAAAATGGAGTTTTGAAGTGATGTCCCAGTAATTGTTTTTATTTCTAGTCATTACAATGGGGCCAAGTGACAAATATGAGGATGCCAGTTGTTTGTAAGGCAAAATTTTTTAGCCGGACCCACTTTGGGGTCCCGACTAATTCCCTCTGGCTGGTTTTTCTCATGAGATGATATTATATTATTTTATCATGCATATGATTCAATCTTGTCACAAAGCAAATGGTAGAAATGGTTTCTTAAAACCAAAATATGAGGGCACGTGAAGTGAGTATAAGACAATAATAAAGAAGAAAAGAACTTTTGGTTTGAAGAGGAGCATTTTTTTTAGAATCTACAAGTAGACATGTAGTAACGTTATCAAGATTAAATATCTTCATAGGCTTTTGCTTAAATCAAATTGTAATCACTCTTAAGTTTAAAATCTCTATTAAACATTCATTTTAAAAGATCACTTGGAATTAAGGAAAAAGCACACCAAGAGCAACATTCATGCTAAAGGAAGAAGTTCCTGAAAGTTTACACAAGCAGGGAAAAGATGCATCATTTTGTGTTAGTTTTTCTTTTCTTTTCTTTGGAGCTTCTAAAGAATCAATAGGTCAAAGCATTGTTTGCTTGAAGTCTGAAGATGTAGTGTCTTATGCCAAACATCAAGAAGAATGTATGGTGCGGAATTTTATAGTTTACATGTTCTCTAGGTTGTGAAATTTTGGAAGCAACCAAGCAATATGTGTGGGAAGGACATGATGCCAACTCTTATTCAATATGGGAAGAGACAAATCTTGACAAATTAATTCCAAGAGGGAGCCATAGGCTTAAGAGCCAGAGCTAGCAGAGAGTGCCAAGTGCTTGAAGTGGAACATAGAGAGTAAAGGAATTTTTTCATAGTCTGCACAAGCATCATAAATTTATAGAAGCTGATTACACAATTTTTGAAGAGTCTAGTCATACAAAATTGAATGGTTAAGGGCTGCAAAAAATTTTCCATCATTTGATTGCCAATTGCTACTCAGAATTGCATGTGTGGTATGTAGATATCAAAGTTTGCAGGTCTGATTTTATAACAAAAGTCATTCTGATTTAACTCATTTAAGAGCAGCCCACACTAGTCGCAAGTTGAAGATACAAGAAAACATCCATAAAAAAAAATGAAGCTCCATGCATTTTAAAGACAAAGAACCTGAAATGGCATAGAAGACATTTCCCACGCCTTCTCATAGGAGTTCACGTTTCCAAAAGATAGAGGTCTATGCTAATCATATGAAAAATGCCAAGTTTGAATAGAAAGGAGGCTCCACCCAGCGTTTGTAATAGGGTAGTCAGTGCATAAATAAAGGAAGAGCTATTGTTTCTTTTTTTAGGAAAAGAGACTTCTACTCAATAGAAAGAAGTTTCCACACGTAGCCATAGAAAAGCAACAGAGGTAGAGTTTGAAGCAAACAAGTCGTAGCAACCAGAATGCATATAATATGAGACCACATTTGTCCCACATTCACTATGGGAGGTTGTTTCCAAGTGTTTAAATACCACTACACACTATTGAGTAGTGTCTCAAAGAAAGAGGCTTTTGGAAGCCAAGTTTGTAGAGGTGGGGCCCATGGTCAGAAGGTCAGTTATAAATGCAATCAAAGAGAAATTTTTGAGCAAACATGCAATCCAAAAGAGAATGATGTCAACGAGTGGGAGGTTTCCAGAAAACTAAAAATCTGGCACCTCGCTACTTCGGTAGCCGAGAAATTTCAAAAATTCTGGCTAGCAATATAGCGAGGTTGTCAAAAAATTCTAAAAATCTGGCGAGATCCAAAATGTTACGTGGGTTCCATTTCAGTTCCATCAACAAATCAGATCGTGACAAGTGGTAGCAAGCAAGACATGATATGGCATGATCGATTGTAATGAGATTGTTCCACATGGCACATCCAGTGGTCCTCGCTTACTCGTCAAGAGAAAGATGCACGAGATTTAGCATAGCAAATTAGTGAGAAAATGACATGTGGCAATGGGTCTCGTGTTTGATGACGTGGTAGATGCAATGAGCAGTCCAATCAAAAGATGCCATGTGGTGCTAGTCAAACTTAAGGTTGACCACAGATTAAAAGGGTTAGGGAAATATTGAAGAGTTAAAAATAGTAATATTTTATTATTATTTTTGTTGAAAATGCCCACATCAAGTTTTAAAATCAAATGGGTTTTTTTCTAAAGTTTGACTTTAGAATATTTAAAATTTTACAATAAATTTAAAAAATCAAATGTGAAGACCATGGTTTTCTAGCAGATGAGTCATTTTCAAAATGACTTTCAGTGGGTTTCTGAGATGCAAAATAGGTGATGTTATATATCCCCGAAATTGGGAGAAGATGAACTATCTAATTCTGGAGTCAGTTTTTGCATAGGTAATAGCTAGCTCAAGCTATAGGAGGTTTTCTTTCAAGTTCCCAGATTGCAAAAAATTTCAGGTATCAGAGTTCAAAATTGATTTCTAGCATGGAAATGACCTGGATATGCATAAAAGATGGTAATAATGTAGTTGGGGTTGAATTGGTTACATTAAAATCAGTAAAAACTCACAAATTTCACCAGAATTGCATAAGGTTTCAGATATTTTAGATGCAAAAGGATTTCATCATTAGGCAGAGATATTTCAAAGTAGTTGCAATGTAATTATGAAAAAAAATTAGATCAAATGGGATGAAAGAAGAAAGAGGTTACTCAGTTGCACAGGATTGAATTTCAAGTGGACACTTGTCATCTTTAGAACAGATCCGAGAATTCTTTCTCTTCTATATATTTCTTTCTTTCTTCCATTGAAGAGGTTCTAGTTTTTTTAGTTATTGGGAGACCACTGTTGGTAGAGAATTTGTAGTCATTCTGTGAGACCATTCCTTTGGATCCAGAACTATGATTCCACCTCCATTCTTCAACAATTTCTCTCATGTGAACAGCAGTAGTGCAGATAATATAGATAGTTTTGATACATTAGGTTGTTTCATGTTTTGATTTCATGCATCTGAATGTATATTTTGAAAAAAAATGAATACATATGAGCAGCATTTCTTTAGTTTCATTCTAGTTCTCATCTCCTATCTCAGTAATCTATAGTCTTATGTGGTCTTGGAACGAAGAGCTAAGATCAATTTGTTTCCCCTTTAGGTTGTATGTCTGATATATTTTGCTATTGGAAAAAAGTGCCAAGTAAATGCTTAATGTGTTTGACAGGGTTACTGGTTATGTTGAGAAGGATATTTTGTGAGAATGAGATCTAAATGAACACTGATGTCTAAATCACAAGGTGATTAGATAGATATGATATCTAGGTATACAGAATATGTCCTGATGTCACAGATGTATGTTTTGAATTCATGGATTTTCCCAATGGATTAGGCACTAATCAGAGATAGGATCATTAGATTTTGTTTCATGTTTGAGGATTTGTTGAACATCAACATCAATAATCAAATGCTTTTCCCTTTCATGTTGAAGAGCTATAATAGAATGCCCTCACTCAGCTTGTGAATATCCTAGATCTGCATTTAGCTACTATAGATTGATGTTATTTCATGAGTTATCAAGAGAAATAAGGGTTTTATCTGCTCCATGTTAGATTCAGTGTATGCTTTGATAACTGGTACCATATAAAGAATCTACAGGTCTACCCGCCTAGGTTTTGCAGAGCCTGAAGTAGAAGAAGGGCCATGCCTTATAGTTGGCCTAGTGTCTGAATGGATGTGTTGATAATGGGAGTTAGCTGCCCCTAGATGCATTAGTTTCTCATTGGGATAATTGGAAACGGGTAACGTTTTCAAACACCAACAGTGTCAATATCATTTTGTATCATATTGAGATCAACAATGCATGAGCAACACTCATTTTTGTATCAATGTACACTTGACTACATTGGAGAGATTTATATATGAGATCTTTTGATTCGAGTATCTTTGCATGTATCAATTTTTCTCTTAAAATCTTTCATACATGAGATGCTAATGATATGGTTGATTGAATTGACATCTCATGTAGGTTGTAAGTTTTCTTGATAATGATAGGTATCCCATTAAGATTAAGAGTAGGAACCAAGGAGCTAAGCACTTGTGTAGTCATGAACAAATGTAATACTTTGAAGAAACCAAGAACCTCTCATGGTGAAGGATGCAAGTAAAGTAGTGATGAAACTATGTGCTTATGCAAGTGGAGTATACAATACAACCCTAGGTCTAGTTACTAACTCATAAAATTATCATCACCGAGTATTTAGTTAAACCCACAAATATCATACAATTCACATTGACATTGCAATCATGAGAATATAAATATGACACGTGTCATAGTTTTTTATGGATTAAATGTAAGCATTAAGGCACAAGAAGCTAGAATGACTAGAGCATTTGCCCTTTTTGATATAGAAAGTGAACATAAGCATCATAGCATAAATGCTAGGATGACCAGAAGGTTTCTTGCATGTAGACACACTAGACACATGAGAGATCCTTCTTATGCTAAGTAATTGGTAAAGATTTTGTCTGCAATGACCCTTGTGTTGGTAACTTGAGACAAAAGTGTGTTAAGTATACTTACAGTGACCCATATGCTCACTTAGTAGGATGAGTATTAGTAGTTACTATAGCATAGAGAATTCACTCAAACAAGAAAGGAGAAGAACCAACCTCAATGAAGAGTGCATGTATAATGAGTTGCAGTACACATGACCATCTAATACATGAGATAGAGGCTCTTATAGTAGATACCCTTTTCACATGGATGCTTCATATCACTAGAACTAAATCATCAAATAGAAAGAAAAGAAAAGATCATGCACCTAGTCCTCGCTTCTCTAGTCAAAAGAGACACCATCAAGTTGCTCAAACGGAAATGATAAAGAAAAAAAGAAAAGAAAGCAAAGAAAAGCTCAACATATCCAAAATAAGCTCATTATTTTTAGTTCAATTTCAGTGTTATAGGATTCATGTCAAGTGTCAATGTTCATAATATATATACAAGAAATATCTTCATTAGTGTGAAAAATATAGACAAAATCAGTTGGGACAACTAGTTACTAACATCATAGAGATATCTTGGTTAAAGAATCTCTATAAAAACCTAAGAGACAACATATAGATATAGTTAGAACAACTGATGACTAAATCTTAAGAGATTTTCCTTGAGAGGGATCTCAATAGTAAATCAAGTGAAAATAGATAGACATAGTTGGAACAATTGGTGACTAAAGCTTAAGAGATCTTCTATGAGAGGAATCTCTGAAGTGACACAAGTGATAGTAGGAAGATGTAGTTAGAACATCTTGTGACTGGTGTGAAAGAGATTCCTATGACATTCTAAGGTGTTTCCCCTGAGTTATGACAAGATTCAATCTATGGATACATGAGAAAAATCAGGAAACAAAAGTTGGAAAGCAATTGTACAAGAGCTAGAAGATGCACTGCAAGATGTAACATTTGGAACAAAAAGCATTTGTTTACTAGGTTTTCACCTTCTTGGTAGAGATTTTTTTTGCTACCATGATGCCTATTTGCTAGGTTTTCATCAATGACACTTTTTTTCTTCTTTTTCTCTTTTTGTTTTTGAACATGATCCTTACATGTGAGAATCATCCAAAAATGAACATGGGATTGTTCATCCAGAATGATCCTACAAATCAATATGTTTCCTTCTAACTAGATGGATTTTTCTATTCACTCTCAAATTCAAGAAGCTATCAACCAGACCTCTAGTATGAAGGATATCTTCTAAGCTAGATGATGTACAATATTTAAGCTAGATGTATGCAAGTTTATCTAAGAATAAAACAACACATTAATCTATATGTAAGAGAGCATGTGATAATAATAAATCTATGACTGCAAGAAATTGAATCAATGATTCAATAGAAGTTTGATAATTTTCATATGCACCTCCCAAATGAGAGGTTGTGGGTTTCTTAAATAGAATCCATGAATTTGATCAATGATCGAGATCAGATAGAACAGATAGTTGAGATTGTAGAAGACATTTAGTTAGAATAGGAAACTCCCTTGTGAAAAGAGAGTTAACTGATTTAGTTCCTTTTGCAATTCTAGTTCACTCAGAGTTTCCATTCTGAATTGAAGAGAGAGATAAATAGAAGATATTTGATTTACAAGGTTAAATATGACCTCATAAATGAATAATCTTAATTAATTAAATAAATAAATTCAATAATTAGAATGAGAATATTTATTAAATCAAATATATTTAATTCCCTTGTATATTAGCTAAAAGGATGACTTTAATTTAATTAAAGTACTAAGACTTGTAATTAAATTAATAAGTTTAGTGTAGCTAATTCAAGTTGATACTTAGGAATTAAATGAAGTTCATGATTAATGTAGAATAGAGATTTTTTGCATTTGATACTTAGGTCAAGTA
Organism: Cupressus sempervirens; assembly: GCA_028749045.1. NCBI lineage: Eukaryota > Viridiplantae > Streptophyta > Pinopsida > Cupressales > Cupressaceae > Cupressus > Cupressus sempervirens. The sequence continues at coordinate 894,158,291 of CM053785.1, forward strand.
GTGATTATCAGAATTAGGATTGTCTAGTACAATAGGACTTTAGGTAAGATCAAATAGATTGAAATTGGTTGAGCATGACAATGTGCCAATTTAGGGGTATTACAATCTTTGCTACTTTATCAAGTTCTTGGTGATGACTATAGTAGCTCAATTAATATTGGACTTCATTATTCACCAACCGTATTATCTTTCTTTAACATAATCTCAACACTTAATCAAATCTTGTCAACCCAATATTAAATTGAAAAAGTCTAAATAATTCAAGTGCCCATTGAATACCATACATTTACCAACACTTATATCATCATTCTTTCTTTGAAAATCCTCTCTACCAATCAAATGATATGACACTTTACTCAATTAATATAATGTCTCAATAATTAAGGCTTGACATCAATGGAAGCATAACAACTTATATGAAAAACTCATATACATTAACAACATTACTAGTTGGGGCTGGCATTTTTGAGAAGGAATCTTAGTAGGTTTAGGAGATCTATGTCTTACAAGAAGGAAAGTCAAAATTTTTATGGTGAGAACTATGACAATTGGAAGGATAATATAGAAACACACTAGATCTTCATATAACTTCTAACTTCTAGTTGACTAGAGACACAAAAGTATAGGTTAAGATAGGGAAAGAGCTATCTTTAGGAAATGATGATGAAAATAAGACTTTCAATGTAACATGATTTAAAGGGAAGCATTTATTATTGCACTATTAGAGGTTGAATTCATTGAGGTAAAAGGTCTTGATCTTGCTGATGATATTTGGACTAGGTTTGAAAGGTTATATGAAGGTGATAAACATAAAAAGAAAGAGAGGTTTCAGAATTAGAAAACATAAAAAGTTTGGATTAGAGATGCAATAAGTGGAACCCCTTATAAACTTTGAAATGGTAATTTACCTACTATTAAATATTTCTTTTTAAAAAAAAGAAAATGTTATGTGATGTCTCGAATACTACTAAACAATAGTTTTTTTAATGTGGTTGGTAATTAATGTATTTATCTTATAGCCCCACTCTTTATTTTTATTTTTTTTATCTTGTTGGCTTAACAACATTATTTTTTATCCTTTGAGAAGCTTCCCTGAAGTCCTTTATAAGACCATCTTGTAGGTTATTGTATGCATGCAATTTGGATTAATATGTTGGATTGCAAATTCTATTGGAGTTTAGCTTATCTCACCATTTTAGAAATACATGATCTTCCCTACTTATCTCACAGTTTTTGTGGTATTCAACCCTCACCATAATTTTTCCTCTATACTACTTTGCTTTGGATTTGGCATATCTAGAGCACCATATTTTTCTGCAAATATAAATTAAAAAATATTACATTCATTTGATTTGGTCTAATTTCTTGGAAATTGGTATGTGTGATTGACATTCACATATATTTTTTGGTTGGATATTTTGCTAGAAATAGGTAACACTAAGGGGGTGGGGGTGAATCAGTATTTTAAATATATTTTCCCACATAGAATATTGTTAATCACTTTAGAACATGCATATGATTTAGCAAACTAGCAATGCTTAACAATAAACATAACCATACACAAAGAGAACTCATAATACTATTTTTTTAAACTAGGGAAACCTTGGCCAAAGAAAAACCATGGTGGGGATGGTACACAGCAAATGATCCACTAAAAAAAAGTATCATGTTAAGGATGTTGATCTTGTTAGGACTCTATTGAGTACATATGGTGGCTTAGTCCTTGTTGGTGGCTTAGTCCTTGTTAGAGGACTAGGCCCTATTAAAAGCCTCAACTTCCAATTGATGTTCAGTTGTGCCCAACTTCACTAATAGGTGTTCTCTAAAAAGAGACCACCTCTTTGTAATCCTTGTCTTTTTGTCTTCCAATAGCCTTATTTCATCATATGTTTTTTATAACTTGTGATTCAATTATTTCAATCATTACACCAATTTGACATACATGATCTGCTAGTGCTTTTACTTCTATATTTTTTCTTCTTGAGTTCATCCTCAATGTCTTTTGTGAAAATAAAGACATAAACACTTTGCATGAAAGGTTTTTCCTTCAATCACACATTTTTGTAATGTCTTGATACAAGTATCAAGATTCAATAAATAATTTCTAGTGTTCTAATAGATAGTGTCAAACATTTGCACATCATGCTTGGCTTGAGCTTGTGCTATTACAACTTCTGAAAAACTTGTGAACTCAACATCAAATGCTTGAATCGCAACCTTTACACTAGTTTTAGGGTTTGAATCAAGTGACTTCACAGTCAAAGCTCCTTGTATCTTCTCAATTACTTCCATGATACTTTTTAACAAAATCTTTACCTATTTGTTCTTGTTGATAATTTTTCTTAGTGGTGATATCAATTTTGATTGATCATCATCATTTGAACCTATGAGTACTGCAAGGGTAAGAGCAGTTCTAGGCATACTTTCTTTCCCCTTATTTCTTTTTTCCTCTTCTTTTACCCTCTTATCTTCTTCTATCTTTTCTCTTTTTCTCTTCTTCTTCCTTCTATGTCTTTTCTTCCTCATCTCTCTTCTTATTTTCTTCTTCTTCTCTTTTCTTCTTTTCTACCTCTTCTTTTCTTCTTCTCTCCTCTTCTTTTCTTCCTCCTCTTTTTGCTTCTTTTTTACCTCTTCCTTTTTCTTTTCTTTTCTTCCTCTTCTCTTCTCTTTTTCTCTTCTTCTTTCTTCTTTCTTTCCTCTTCTCTCTATTTCTTTTTAGGTTCTCTTTTTTCATTCTTTCTCCTTTCTTCTTTTTTTTTGTTTCTTTTTTTTTCTTTAGCATCACTTTTTCTCTTCTCTTTTTCTTCATCAGAGCTAATGTTCACTGTTACTTTTGTTGCACCAATTTGCATGGTGTTAGGTCCAATTGAAATATGCAAAGATAGTTCTACCATCTTTATGTGTGTGTTTTTGTTAAAGTAGTCCATTCAACTATCATAGAGATTACTCTTCCTATCTTCATGCTATGTTCTGTGACCTTAGGCATAGAAGTCATGTACTCGATGATAGCTTCCTCAATTTCCTTGTTAACATCTTCATAGTTAACTCCCATCAAATAATTTCCATTCTTTTATTCCTTAACAAGGGTTCAATGCCCTTCATTATATTGTTTATGTCATCATCTGTGTTAACTTCACAAAGATTTTTGATCATATTCTCCCTTATTTTCTTATCTTCATCTAAATTCTTCTTCTTCTATTTATCAATCTTTTATACAAGTCTTCTAGGATATTTCTTTGTACATCTTAAAAACTTTTATGCTTCAAAATCATATTTATCACAACTACATTCTCTAACTATAATCTTGTTCACATTCCTTAAATCTTTCAAATTGAACCTCACATTAATTGTGCATCTACTGGAATTACTTTAGAATAACTTGGGTGGGGGGGGGGGGGTTGAATTAGTTATTCAAAGTCCAAAAGTATATATAAAACTTTTTCACAATTTAGTGAACCCATAAAACATTCATACCCATGCATGCATCCATTGTGTATTTACTAAAACGTGTATGTTACTATCAAATCAATTTGTAAAAATGTAAAGCATGAAACACATCACATTCATCAACACACTTGACATAATGATTTATGTGGAAATTAAATTTGGAAAAACCCACTAGTAACATGCTACTCCTTTTTCACTCTTCTAAAGTGATAAAGGTTACAATGCACACTATTAATTGTGACCTAGTTAAGGGATTTCAACCACCCTATTAAAAGTGAGCCTTGCTAGAGGACTTTAGGCCATTCATTAGGAATTCCACCCTATTAAAGGATTTTCTAATAACTATTAGGTCAACCTTAATCCAAATGATTTACCGTAAAATAATACAATTATTAGAGAGTAAGAATAGATCTTTGATCTGATATAACTTACAACTTTCACTTATAGATTACAAATCTCTATTCAATCCTCAATTATGCTTGGCTTTCACACTTTTCAACTCTGACAGCTTGTTCACCCTTCAAGCATTCATCTTCTTAAGCCTTCTTGCTTAATATGTCATTGCAAACTCTTCTCTTGGGTCACTTGATGAAGAAAAACCTCAATTCCTTCTCCTTTTTAGGTTCTCGCACATGACACCAACCTCTCTAACCTCTTTACTTCATGACCAGACATTCCTATAAATAGGAAATTAGAATATTTTCTTGCTCATTATCCATCATCCAAATTAGGGTTTTTGGATGGATTAGGTAGCATACAATGTATCTATCCCATATCTTGTCTTTTCTAGAAACTTCTCCTAGAATCCATTTGAATTCTCCTAAAAATGGTTTACATCAAATTCTTTTCCACCAGCTCATCAATCTTGTCTTTCTCCTAGTTCACAAGTTTCAAGAAAAAAAACTTGTTAGCTTAGATTTGGCGAATCTTCAATATTTTTCATAATGCAACAACTTGACATTACCTTTTGATGCTTGGCACATACTGCATTGCTCAACATAAACTATAAAATCACTTGGCATCAACTAAAGTTTACTATTGCTCAGCATCAACTAAACTTTACTTAGCATCAATTGTCTTGTTTAGCATCCACTAGAATTTTCTTTCACTTGGCTCCAACTGACTTTCTTCTTGACTTGCACTAATTTTTCTTAGCACCTACTATCCACTCAATCAAGCTTGACAGAAAAACTTTGCTTAAATTATTCTTCTAATCTTTCTAAGTGTAACTAGCCATTTTGTAAACTTAAGTAGATCATCAATTCATCATGTCATCACTATCTTAACTAATGCTTGTACTTCATTACATAATCATAACTAAACCTTTCCTCTAGGTGTTTTTGTTAGATCTTATTGATCAAATCCTCCTCATCAATCAACTAAGTGACAGCACTTGAATCTTATAAGAAATTGTCTTACCAAAAAATAGTAGGTTTGACATCAATGACAAAACAATGATTGAAACACATAATCTTCTTCAACAATCTCGCTCTTTGGCATTGATGGCAAACCAAAATGATCAACCAATTCAATCAAATGATGAACATCTTGTTCAACCAAATTGACTATGTTAAAATAGTAAGGCAATACCAAAGAAAGAACTTGTATTCCTCCCTCTATCAACAACTTCCATCTTCTAATTAGGTTACAAAACTCTTTCTTAAATATCCCTTTGAGTTCCTTCTTGTATCTCCCTCTTACTAGGTAAAAATATTCCTCTTTCTCTTATACTAGATTGATCAACAAAGTATCTCCCTCTGACGTGATCTTTCTAACTCTCTAATCAACATCTCCCTCTTTGTTCTAACTCAATTCTTAATATCTTTCTTCCTCTTTAATCAGAAGATCAATTTAGGACTTTCTCCCATTTATCTCTTGCACTTGATCAGTAAAACTCTGATGATGATGATGATCAATTTAATGTACTTTCTCCCTCTTTGATAACAATGCCAAATACCTATGCCAAAAATTTTACATCTTGAATATATGTAGATCTAAGCTTTGTAGATTCCTTAGTTTCTCCCTCTATCACCTTGCTTGTAACTAATTTGAATTTTTAGCTCTGTGATTACTTTAGGTAGTTCTTAAAGTAAGATCCACTACATCAATTTGTATTGTATGAACGTCGGCTTGTTTGATGTAGGGTAATCCTTCTATTTCTTACATAGCTTTTGATAGGGGTATCACCCCTAGTCTACCTCTTAGATACACATGAGCATCCTTAGGTAATGGTTTTGTGAAGATATCAACAATTTTCTCCTTTGAGTTAACATATTCCATCTTCACCTCTTTGTTTTGAACTAATTCTTTTAGACAATGATACTTGATTGCAATGTGCTTTGTCTTTGTGTGCATGATAGGATTCTTTGATATATGATAGCACTTGTATTATCACAATAAAGTATCATTGGTTCTATGATTTCTTCTTTCATTCCTTTGAGTAGTTGTTTGATCCATACAATGTTTGTGTAGTTTGTAGCAGCAACAACATATTTTTTTTGTCCATGTAACTATTCTCTTGCCTAAGAAAAATTCTCCTCCACTGGCTCTCTTTCTATCATAAATGTAGGCTTTCAAGTCAAACTTTTCATTTTTCTTGTAGTATAGACCAAACTCTTATGTTCCTTTTAGGTATCTCATTATCCTCTTCACAGCCATTAAGTGATTCTCCATGGGATTAGTAAAGAATCTTGCAACTATCCCTACAGATAACACAATGCCAAGTCTACATGTACTACATATTGCAATTTTCCAATCATAGACCTGTACAATGTTTGATTCACCTTAGCTAAATCATCATTCTTTGACAACTTGTGTCATATTAGTATAGGTGTACTCATTGGTTTGGAATCCTCTAGTCCAAATGTCTTGAATATCTCTTTGACATACTTTGACTAAGTGATGTCTATACCATACTTCATCTGATATACTTGTAATCCCACAAAAAATTTGATTTCTCCAAACATAGAAATTTCAAATTCTTACTTCATTTGATTTGCAAAGTCTTTACATAAAGCATCTTGTCCTCCAAATATGATATCATCAACAAATATTTTAGATAGCAAAATACCTTTACCTTTTTTTTCCTTTATGTACATATTGTTGTTATCATTAATCTTTTCAAATCCAATCTTCATAAGATAAGTATGAAGTATCTTATACCATGCTCTTAGTGCTTGCTTCAATCCATATAGGGCTTTCTATAGTCTACAAACCATGTTCTTGTTGTTTCCATCAACAAATCCTTCTAGCTATTCTATGTAGAATTCCTCTTCTAGTATGACATTTAGGAATGCAGATTTAACATCCATCTGATAGAATTTGAAACCTTTGTATGTACCATAAGCAATTAGAGTTCTTACTCCTTCCTTTCTTGCGACAAGAGCAAATGTCTCCCCATAGTCAATTCCTTTTTCTTATGAATATCCCTTGCAAACTAATCTTGCTTTGTTTCTTGTCACTTCACTATTCTCATCTAGCTTGTTTTTGAATACCCACTTGGTACCAATCACATTCTTGTCTTCTAATCTAGGAACTAGACTCCATGTTTTGTTTTTCTCTATCTATTGAATCTCTTCTTCCATGGCCTTGTACAAGTCATCATCTTCCAATGCATCTTTCACTATTTTGGGCTCCTTCATACTTAACAAACATGATTCACTTCTCAATGTATTTCTTTTCATTGGTCTATTATATTTGTTTCTAATGATTTGATCAACAAGATGATGTCTTTTGATGTATTTGGACACTGTTGGCTCAATTCTTGTTTCTATACTTTGTCTTTTAGCTTTAGAGTCACTATGTACATCTCTGTCAGGTATCTCAACATCTCTTTCATATGCACTAATCTCAAAATTAGAATGTGCACCTTCTTCATTTTGTAACTCAACATTTGAATGTAGCTCAGTTCCTAAATGCAACTCAGCATTCAGATCACGTGACTTGGAAGTTATTAAAACTTGCTATTGATTTGTAACTTGATTTTCAACATCTTCTTCAGCAAGCATTCCTTCATAAAAGTATAAAATGATTTGTATTCTTTTGGTTCTTTCATAGGCTCAGCCTCATGTACTTCTATAAATTCATCAAAATTCACATTTGCACTTTTACAATTTTGTTAGTGTTAGTATTTAAACACTTATAAGCTTTGCTTCTTGTGGAGTATCCAAAGAATATACCTTCTTCACTTTTTGCATCAAACTTTTCATTCCTAACATCTTTAAGAATATAACACTTACTTCCAAATACCTTAAAGTATTTTACATTAGGTGGATATCCATACCATAGTTCAAAAGGTGTTGAATGAGTACCTTTCTTGACTTGCATATAGTTCAAGGTATATACAATAGTACTTATAGCTTCTCTCCAATATTTTAGAGCAACACTCTTCTCAATCATAAGTGTTCTAGCATAGTCCATTATAGACCTATTTCTTCTTTTAGCAATTCCATTTTGTGGAGGGGTCCTGGGTGTAGATATTTGTATTTTGATTCCTTTGTCATTACAGAACATCTCAAACTCATTTGAAGTGAATTCTCCTCCTCTGTTTGATCTTAAGAATTTCAAACTCTTACCTATCTCTTTCTCTACTCTTTCCAAGTACCACTTAAACATTTGAAAAGCATCATATTTATATTTTAGAAACATGACTGACATCATCCTAGACTAACCATTAAAAAAAAAATTATGTACTTATCTCCTCTATAGCTTTTCACTTCAATTGGTCCACATAAGTCAATATGAACAATCTCTAGTATTTCTTTACAGGTATAAGCTTTACTCTTAAAGCTTGACTTTGAGATTTTTCCTAGCTGACATTATTTGCACACTATATTATTAGGTTTCTTCAACTTAGACAATCCTCTAACTCTCTTCATGTTACTGATACTAACCAAGTTATCAAAATTAACATGACATAATCTCTTGTGCCAAATCCATACATCATCAAGTTTTGCAACAAGATAAGTAGCATCCTCTATATCCAGATAGAACAGATTACTTCTAGTTTGATCACCTTTTCCAATAAATCTCCCATTTGTGTCATATATCTTGGCAATTTTGTTTCCAAATTCAACCTTGCATCTCAAATTATTCAATTGTGACACACTTAACAAGTTATAATTTAGTCCTTCAACATAGTAAGCATTGTCACATTAGATCTTGTCTATGATTTTGAAAGAGCCTTTTCTTTTTATCAAACATGGTGCATCATTACCAAATCTTACATTATTTCCATCATAACAATTTAAGGTAATGAACTTACTTTTGTCTCCAGTCATGTGATGTGAGCATCCACTGTCAATGATCCATCTATCATTCTTGTTCACACAAGTCTCAAGTGTAGTTGCCTCATCTTCATCAAATTCCTTCTTCATTGCAACATATGCCACTTCATCATCATGTTCATTAGAATCATGTTCATCAACAAGGTAGGATGACTATTTTCCTGTGTCTTTTTAATATCTACTATCATATTCTCTTCTATTTTTTTACTTGTTTCCTTCTCTGTAGTTCTTCTTATATGTACATATTGCATGAATATGCCCAACTTCATTGCAATTGAAACAAATGATGGGTAACTTACCTTTGAGCTTGCCTTTACCTTTGTGAAATCTTGTTGCCAATAGTGCTTCCAATTATTCAATATCTTCCTCACCTGTATCACTATCACTAGATGCATACTTTATCTTTCTTTTCTTCTTCTTCTACTTCACCTCACTAGAATCCTTTAATAAACAACTTAGCTTTGAAAGCAGATTCAAGACTCTCTAGTTTGTAATTGTCAAAGTTAGATAGCTCAAAAGTAGTGAGTCTACCTACCAAACCGTCAAGGGTTAGATCATTTCTTGGAATGCATCCCAACTCTTGGATTACAAAAACTCTAATAGCATAAATAGGAAATAATTTTCTCAAGACTTTACTTAACACAATATCTCCTCTTATTGCACTAACAACTTATTTTATCCTAGCAACATATTGAGCAATATTTTTACCTTCTTCCATTCTCATATCATCAAACTTACCTCTAAGGCTCTCAGATTTGGCTCTTTGAACATTTTTTTTCTCCTCCATAGATGGTAGTCAGGGAATCCCACAATTTCTTTGTAGTATTACAACCTTTGATATCATCAAATTTAGCATAGCTTAGACCAGAGACAATCTCCAACATTGTCTAATTGTGTTCCTTTTTCTTCTTCATATCTTTAGTAGTTAGAATTCCAACTAGATCAACATGTTCTACTACAATGGTAGATTGTGCATGATCTCCAAGTCCTCCAAGGTGTAGCTTCATCAAAATTTTCAAAGCAGGAAAGTTATCTTTATTGAGCTTGGGTACTTCTCTTTTAGACATCTTAATCTTTGTGCTTCTAGTACCTTAAGACTAGTCCTCTTAAGCAGATGGCTCTAATATCAATTGTTGGAATTACTTTAGAATAATTGGGGAGGGTGAATTAGTTATTCAAGATCCAAATGTATAAATAAAACCTTTTCACAATTCAATGAACCCATAAAAAATTCATACCCACGCATGTATTCATTGTGTATTTACTAAAACTTGTATGTTACAGTCAAATCAATTTGTAGAAATGTAAAGCATGAAACACAACACATTCATCAACACACTTGACACAATGATTTATGTGGAAAACCAATTTGGGGAAAACCACTACTAACATGCTACTCCTTTTTTACTCTTTTGAAGTGATGCCCTTTGAAGGCCAACCCTATGAAAGGTTACAATGCACACTATTAAATGTGACCTAGTTAAGAGATTTCAATCACCCTATTAAAAGTGAGCCTTGTTAGAGGACTTTAGGCCATTCACTTGGAATGCCACCCTGTTAAATGATTTTCAATGACTGTTAGGTCAACCTTAATCCAAAGGATTTACCCTAGACTGAAAAAATTGTTAGAGAGTAACAATAGAGCTTTGATCTAATATAACTTACAACTTTCACTTGTAGATTATAGATCTCTATTTAATCCTCAATTCTACTTGGCTTTCATACTTTGTAGCTCTAATATCTTTTTCACCCTTCAAGTATTCATCTCCTTAAGCCCTCTTTCTTAATATTTCATTGCAGACTCTTCTCTTGGGTCACTTGATGAAGCAAAACCCTCAATTCCTTCTCCTTCTTAGGTTCTTGTACATGACACTAACCTCTCTAACCTCTTTGCTTCATGACTAGACATTCCTATAAATAGGAAATTAGAATATTTTCCCTCTCATTATCCATCATCCAAATTAGGTTTTTTGGATGGATTAGGTAGGATACAATTTATCTATCCCATATCTTGTCTTTTCTAGAAAGTTCTCCTTGAATCCATTTAAATTTGCCTAAAAATGGTTTACATCAAATTCTATGCCACCAGCTCATCAATCTTATCTTCCTCCTAGTTAAAAAGTTCTAAGAAAACAAATTTGTTGGCTTAGATTCAATGAATCTTTGATCTTTATCATAATGCAACATCTCAGCATTATCAACCTTCTAATGCTTGACACATACTACATTTCTCAACATCAACTATAAAATCACTTGGCATCAACTAAAGTTGATTGGTGCTTAGAATCAACTAAACTTTACTCAGCATCAACTATCTTGCTCGACATCCACTAGAATTTTCTTTCACTTGACTCCAAATAACTTTTTTCTTGGCTTGCACTAACTTCTCTTGGCACTTGCTATCCACTCGGTCAAGCTTGACAGATAAACTTTGTTTAAATTATTCTTCTAATCTTTCTAAGTGTAGCCAACCATTTTGTAACTTTAAGTAGATCATCAATTCATCATGTCATCACTGTCTTAACTAATCCTTGTACTTCAATACATAATCATAACTAAACCTTTCCTCTAGGTGATTTTGTTACATTTTGTTGATCAAATCCTCCTCATCGATCAACTAAGTGATAGTACTTGAATCTTATAAGAAATTGTCTTACCAACAAATAGCAGGTTTGACATCAGTGACAAAATAATGATTGAAACACATAGTCTTCTTCAACAATATCCCTCTTTTTCAATCGAATTTCAACAACATCTACCAAAATTTGTAAAATTGTTACTCTTTTAACCAATAAACTTGTTTTCTTTTATTTTTCTTCATATGATTACCAAATGACTTGCACTTTTAACCAAAGATTCCTTGTAATATTTCTACCTTGTGTTAACTTTGTAACTCTTAATTTGACTTCTAACTTATGTTCCATCTTTTTGATGCTTTGTCTTTCATAAAAGGTACTTAATTCAAATAAGATGAATCACACACTATGGGTGGTTTCATTCTTTCTTGTCGTGCATCGAAAAACTTTTCTTCTAAAATTGCATCTAAATTTTTTCGATCGTTTTCTTTTGCAAATGCTTTCTTATGTTCTTCAACATGCTCTTTAAGTGCTTCCTTCTAGCTAATATTACTACTGTCATTTCTTGTGACATTTATGTTATTATTCCTTCTATATCTTGGATTCCTATTGGAATTCCTTCTATCCATTCTAAAAAATATTTCTATGTGACCAAAGTAATTGAATAATTGACATGCAGGTGTATTCCTTCTCTGATTAGGTCCATTCCAATTGTAAGGTTCTTTATAACTCCTTGCGATGCATCCAAGGTTGTTACACTTGTAACATGAAATCTTGTTCCTTGTCCATTAGGCCTTTCTCCATCATTTGATCTTCTTTGTGATCTCCTTCTTTCATTATCTACAGTTTTAGTATCCCTAAACATTCTAATATTATTATTATTACTATCAAACTTAGGTTTCATACAATCTACTACTTTATGTCCAAAACCAAGACAATTATAGCAATAGAAATTAGTAATAGGTTTGAAAGACTTACCTCTACAATCTCTCTTCATATGACCAACTTCATTGCATAAAAAAAATCTACTTTTGAATTCATGTCTAGCCTCCTTAGGTGGTTCAACTTGCTCTATTTTTTTTGATTCGTCACTTTTCTCAGGTTGATTTTCTTGCTCAACTTCTTTAGATACTTTTATAGACTTTCTTGGTTCAATCCTATTCTGATCATTTTCCTTAGGTTTAGTGGTTTCAAAAATTGGGTTAGGTTCCTTCCTAACTTCATTTTTCTTGGCTAATTTTTCTCCAATAAGATATCCTAGACCTATCTTATTAGAAGAAGATATCTGATAGAATAGTCATTCATCAATTTTCTCACTATTGGAATAAATATTTTCTAACTATCACTTAGCCTGAGTTAACTCTCCTTTCACAATGGTATTGTAATTCTCTAATTATGCACGCTCTATTTTGATAGAATCCAATTAAGATGTTACTTGAGTTAGATGGGATTTTAGATCTGCATTCTTAGATTTTAGATCTGAATCAAATTGGGCATCATCCTTTTTTAGACTCAACTTTAGTTCAACAATCTTCAATTCATGTTTCAAGATCTCATTTTCTTTCTTAAGGATTTCTACCTCATCGCTATCATTAATCTTCTCTTTTGATTCTTTTCTATATTTTAGATAATCAACCTTATCTTTTAGCTTACCAATGCAATATTTTTCATCTTCGTACCTTTCTTTTAGGTTTCTCATTTCTTCTATAAGAAGATCAATTTTTTCAAGAGCTTCTCCAAGATTCCTTTTCAACTATTCTATATCCATAGGGATTTTACTCAAGCTGTTAAGCCTCTTTTGAGTAACTATACTCTAATACCAATTGTTAGAAATAGATAATACTCAAATGGGGGGGGGGGGGGGGGGGGGGGGGGGTGGAGGGTGAATTAGTATTCTACAAACTTTTTCCCAAAAATGGATATTATTAATTACTTTACAACATGCATATGAAAATAAACCAATAATGTTGAACAGTAAATAAATCTATACACAAAGAGAACTCATAACACCATATTTTATTAACTAGGGAAACTCTGGCCAAGGGAAAACCCTAGTGGAGATGGCACCCACAAAAGGATCCACTAAATAAAATAATCTTATTAAGGATATTGACCCTTATAGGAGTCTATGAATTATATATAGTGTCTCAGTCCTTATTAGAGAACTAGGCCCTATTAAAATCCTCAACCTTGTTAAAAGTTGTATTATGAACATAGATGTATGCAAGAAGAGCCCACTCAATAAACATGCATTTATAAGATTTAGTGCCTTATGAAAAAAAAGATAGATACAATAGCCTCTTATCTTCTATCTAATGTACTTCGTATATCTTTGATCTTAAATCAAAATTTGCAATATAGGTGTCTCACATAAGTTCACATGTCACATTCTTAGTTCACATACACACCATATACTTCCTATTTTCATAAAATACAATACTAAAGTATTTCAAACACTTTGTAAGTAGTGATCTCTTTACTTATATTATTTTCTTTCACAAAAATCTAGTGTAGTTAGCTTGACGCTTTCACACATCATACTAACTTAGGGTAAACATCTAGGAGATCATCCCTAAATAATTAAATAATTATTTCATGACTGAAATAATTTCTTAACTAGTTATTAACCTTTTCCTAATATACCCTATTTTTTTCTAGTTCTCTATCTTTAGTGGTGTTTTAATTGTAACTTCATCCATATCGACCATACTTATCTGTACACTTAGGTACATCATCATGGCACTCTATTCTACCTATTCTTAACTATATACATGCTAATTACCACTATAGAATTCACAATACTGAAGTTGCCTCTAAACTAATATCAAAATTGTCTAACACTTAGACAATTTTTTGTTGTCTCTAATCATGGATTCTTTAGCTCTAAGTTATGCCTTCTATTTTAGAATTATATGTTTCCATAAATGATAACCCTTAACCTTACTAAATTAGCCATATTTCTAACAAAAAATGTGGTGGAGATGGTACCCACAAAATGATCAACTAAACAAAAGTATCCTTTTAAGGATGTTGACCCTAATAGGAGTCTATTGAGTACATATAGTGTTTTAGTCCTTGTTAAAGGACTAGGCCCTATTAAAAACCTCAAACCTATCAAAAGTTGGTATATACAATTACATAATATATTCAAGATGATCCCACTACACAAATATGAAATTATATAATACAGTTCCTGTGATACAAAAATGAGATAGATACAAAAACCTCTTATTATTGATATCTTCAATATCTAATCTTACTTTTGTTATACTTCACATACCTTTAATCATACATAATATTTCACATAACATGTATATAGTCTATACACAAGTTCACATATTACATACAAAACTTGCATAACTTCGCATATCATGATCTTTCCTTTATACCTTGATATTTTAAAAAACAACCCTATTGGCCTTATAGCTTTCACGCACTTGGCTAAATACAAAAAAATTATTTCTAACTCATGGATAACATCTAATTTATTGTCTTTAATTAGTTAAATAATTTTTTTGTACAAAAAATAATTCATTAACCTGTAATTCACATTTATTTGTCATGCTTTGTTCTTTCTTGTACACTGTCTATCTGGTAAATTGACCATAAATATTGTCATACTCTCTATTCAACTCACACACTTAGACACATAATAATCAAAATCTATACTTTTAATACCTAATTTCACACATGCCAAATATCACTTTGCCATCCATATATACCAAAACTATTTCTATTCTATTAGATAACTATCTGACACTTAAACAATTTTCCATGTTTAACTATGGAATTCTCATCTATACAATGTGTCTTCTTACCAAAAGATATATGTTTCCATAAATGAAAACTACATCACTATGTCAACTTATCTTACTTATCCATATTGCCAACATATTTTTCATTGTATTACTATCAAACATGATGATTTCATGTTTGTACCTAGTTATTTCCTCCCCCATAATATAGCTCACACTTTTTACCTCATCTTATCACACTCTACAATAAAATATTCCACTCTCACCTATACAATAGCACTCTTAACTTATTGTATGATAAAATCTATTCTATATGTAAAATTATATCCTATGGTACAGTCTCCCTCTCCTTGAGTATTACATTCTTCATCATCAATCTCACTTCTTACTTGTCATTATACAACACTTTTTTCATTCCATACTTACTTCCCACTCCAAATATAGTCACCATGTACTCTAAGACCCACATTTCTTGTATGGACATTAATGCCATACATAGGGTCATTGGAGTGGTATTAGAGCTAGTGATCTTGCCAATGGGTGGGTAAAGTTGGATTTTTTCAAGATCTTAATCAATAGGAAATATTGGTGAATTAAGCACTAAGATGGTGTCACTTCTAATGGAGATAAAAAGAGGAAAAAAAATCTAAGCAAAACTTTTCTAAATGGATAAAAATAAATCGGTGAGACCTTGGTGATAGGGAAGGAAGAAATTGGTGAGACCCTTTAGCTTTTGGTAGAAGGAAGGACAAATGAGGGAAATAATGGGCATGTTGATAATTATGTCAATGAGAGGCTTTAGAAAAAGTGATCCCACATATGGACAATGATGCCAAAATTTCCCAAACTATTAGAAAATTATAGGGAACAATAACCTACCTCCCTCAAGATGGACGATCTATTTTGACAAGATTAGTTTGATGCTATGTTTGGATTATAATTATCCTTCAATGATTATGTTGATTTGTGGATGAGATATTCTAGTAGATAGGGAAATTAATGTTGAAGAATATTGTTGAAGTATAGAAATGAGGGAGATTGATGAAACCTATCATGGAATAATCATTATGTTGTCATTGATGTCAAACCTACTACTTGTTAGTGAGACAATGTATAATTTGGTCTGAATGGTATCATTTGATTGATTGATGAAGAGGATTTGAAAAGAAAGGATAACAAGAGTACCTAGAGAAAGGTTGATTTATATGGTGTATAAAAGAAGCACTAAGACCAAGTAAGAATTTGATCATATAGTGTATTATTTATCTACTTAAGGCTACAATGAAAGGATACTTGAGAAAAGACAAGAAGAAAACTAAGTAAAGAAATGTGTTTGCCAAGTTTGACTGAGAAAATAGTGGAAGATGATCAAGTTAGTGCATGTTGAGCATAAATTTAGTTGAAGTTGAGTGAAGGAAATTTAGTATGTGTGAAGAAAATAAAAATATAGTAGGTTCTGAGTGAAGGAAGTTTGGTGTGTGTTGAGCAAGAATTAGAAGATAGTTATTGCTGAGGAAACAACATGTTATTTATGAGTGCCAATTAAATGATTTTAATCAAATATTTGATGAATCTGAGCCGACAAAGTTGATTTATTGAATTTTCTAAAGAATGTGGAAGATAAGTATGATGAGATGGTGGCACCAAATTCAAGATAAACCATTTTGAGACAAATTTGAAGCGAATTGTAAGAGACATTTCTAGAAGGAAAAAAAAATAGAAAAGAGGGTAGATTCAATGAATTTTACCTAATCCTAAGATGGAAGATTGTGGCTAAATGGTAAAAGATATAAATTATCTATATAAGGAGATAACAAGCTAGAAGAACAGTGTCATAGTGTGAACCATAGAGAGACAAGGAGTCTTGAGGTGTTGTTTCATTTGGTGGCCAAAGGAATAAACCTATAGTTGGCATACTAAGCATGAAGGCTTAAGGAGGTGAAGGCTTGAAGGGTGAAAAAGTTGTCAGAGATGAAGGAGATTGAATACCAAGAAGAATGGAGGACTAAATAAGAGATCTATAATATGAAAGTGAGTTGTTTTGTTATCAGATCAAGTCCTACTATAACTTTCTAACAACTGTATCAATCTAGATAAATCCTTTGGATTAAGGTTGACCTAATAGTCATGAGTAAATACTTTAATAGGGTGACATTCTAATAGAATGTTCTAAAGTCTTCTAACAAGGCTCACTCCTAATAGTGTGATTGAAATTCTTTAATCAAGGTCACATTTAATAGTGTGCATTGTAAACTTTAACAAGGTTGTCTCCTCACATGGCTCATTTGAGAAGAGTGAAAATTGGTAGCATGTTACTGGTGGTTTTCCCAAATTGGGTTTCCATGTAAAATCCTTATGTCAAATTGTGTGAATGATTTTTTGGTATTTCATGTTTACATTTTTTGAAAGTTCATTTGATCTAGGACAATAATATACTATGGTTTTAGATATTGGATGACCAATACATGAACATGTATTTGTTAAATATTAAATTTTTTTATTTGTATATTTGAATGTTGGAAAATTAATTCATCTCCCCTCTCAATTAATCTAAATCATTCCAATAATTGGTATTAGAGCATTTGGTACTTGTGAAAGAAAGTTTTTGAAGGTACTTGAAGCTAAAGATTAGATGTACAGAAAGGAGGTGCCCAAGTTAAACAAGGAAAACTTTCCTACATGGAAATTTTTGACAAAGCTACATCTAAGAGGACTTAAAGATTATGCATGGGCAACTATCATCACTGAATATGTTGTAGTAGTTGGTGCCCAAACAACTAAACAACTCAGACATAATAAAGAACACAATAAGGCAATGTTGGATGTTTCATTTTCCCTAAGATATTCAAAATTTGAAGACATAAAAACATGTACTTCCAAAGGAATGTGGGATTCCCTATAGAAGATCTATGGAGGAGACAAGAATGTGTTGAGAGCCAAAGTAGAAAATCTAAGAGGAAAATTTGATGAAATGATAATGCAAGAAGGTGAGATTATAGTCCAGTATTGTGAAAGAATCATATATATTGTAAATGTAATTAGAGGAGAAAATGGATTTATTGAAGATGAGACTATGATCAACAAAGTGCTAAGAACCCTACTGCCTATCTATTTTATTAGAGTCGTTGCTATATAAGAATTGAGTTGTACTCCTGGTAGTGATCTAACCCTTGAAGGACTAGTCAGTAGACTCAACAATTTTGAACTTTCAAATTTTAATAATTTCAAATCTAAGAATATTGATTCTTCTTTCAAAGATAAGATAACATTGAAAAAACCTAAAGGAAATAAAAAGGTCAAGCATGTTTCTAGTGATAGTGACACAGATGATGAAGATCTAGAAGAACTAGAAGTAGTGTTGGCTAGGAGATTTCATAGAGGAAAAGGAAAATACAAAGGTAAGTTATCCATCATATGTTTTAATTGTAATAAAGTTGGTCATTTTGTAGCAAGGTGTCCTAAAAAGAAAAACAACATAAAGGAAGAAAAATTCAGAGGTAGAAAAGATGAGAGTAACAAAGGCTATAAAGACAAGGTAAAGAAAGCTTGTTATATTGTTGAAGAAGAATATAATGATGAATCAAACAATCATGATGATGAACTTGTGTATATTGCTATGAAAGATTATTTAGATAAAGATGAGGCAACTACATTAGTATCTTATGTAACCAAAGGTGAAAGATGGATCATTGACAATGGATGTTCTCATCACATCATTGGTGACAAAAGTAAGTTCATTACCCTTGAGAATTACAATAGAAATAGTGTTAGATTTGGTAATGATGCACCCTGTCTAGTAAAAGGTAAAGGATCAATATGATTGACAAACAAGATCATGTGTGACAATGCTTACTATGGAGGACTTAACTATAATCTATTGAGTGTGTTAGAATTAAATAGTTCAGTATATAAAGTTGAATTTGAACAAAAGAAAGCTAAGATTTATGATGCTGAGGGAGAACTCATTGGGAGTAGAGATTAGACAGGAGGTAATAATTTTATCTTTTCATGGATGAAGCTACTTATCTTATTGTACAATTTGATGATGTGTGGCTATGTCACAAAAGATTATGTCATGTAAATTTTGACAACTTGGTTAGCATCAGTAAGATGAAAGGAGTCAAAGATTTTCCAAAACTAAAGAAACTTCATAATATGATTTGTAAACAATATCAGTTAGGAAATATGAAAAAGTTTAGTTTTAAGAGTAAGACTTAGAAGTCAAAAGAAATTTTGGAATTAGTTCATACTAATCTATGTGGACCAATTGATGTGCAAAGCTACAAAGGTGATAAGTATTTTATTCTATTTGTTAATGATTACTCAAGAATGATGACATTTATGTTTTTGAGAGAAAAATATGATGCTTTTCAAATCTTTAAGTGGTATTTGGATAAAGTTGAAAATGAACCTGGTAAAAGCTTGAAATGTCTGAGATCTAACAAAGGTGGAGAGTTTACATCAAATGAATTCAATAACTTTTGCAATGACAAAGGAATCAAAAGAAAAAAAATTCATCTAGGACCCCTCCACAAAATGGGATAAGCTAAAATGAGGAATAGATTTGTGATGAATTGTTCCAAAACACTGATGATGGACAAGAATGTTTCTTTAAAATACTAGAGAGAAGCTATCAGTACAACTATCTATACCTTGAACTGAGTACAAGTCATTCACACCTTATGAATTATGCTATGGATACTCACCCAATGTCAAATATTTTAATGTATTTGGAAGGAAGTGTTACATTCTTAAGGACAATAGAAATGTTAAACTTGATGCAAAAAGTGAAGAAGGCATGTTCGTAGGTTATTCCACATGAAGTAAGTTTTATAAGTTTTAAATGCTAACACTAACAAAATTGTGGAAAGCTCACACATAAAATTTGATGAATATATAGAAATACATGAAGATGAACAAAAGAAGGAACCTGAGAATTGAAAAACTTCATTGTACTACTATGAAGGAATTTCTACTAATGCTAATGATATTGTAGCTACTTATCAACAAGAATCAGTGACTATTGAGTCACATACAATGGATGTTGAGTTTTATTCAAGAGTCAAGTTACAATTAGAAGCCGAGGTACATTCTAATGCCAAAATTAGTTTACATGAAATGAATGTTAAGTTACTTGATAGAGAAGTACACTGTGAACTTGAGATTGGACTTCATAAATGACCTATTATTGAAAGAAGAACAAAGTAAATATTATCAAAATATGTCAAAAGACATCATCTTACTAAAAAAATCATTGGAGAAAAAGAGGTTTGACCAATGAAAATGAATAGATTAAGGAATGAGATATGTTTGTTAAGCATACATGAACCTAAATCAATGAAGGATGCATTAGATAATGAAGAATGGAGTCAAGCAATGAAATAATAAATTGATCATATTGAGAGGAAAAAAATGTGGACATTTGTTGGAAATAGAGATGGAGTAACTAAGAGGGGAGGGGTGAATCAGTTACCAAAAAAATAAATCCACAGATCCTTAGATGTCTTAAAATATAGTTGCTGCTGATGCTCGGTAACCACACAAATAAATGTTGAAACTTGATAGATGTTCTGTTAACTTATTAAGCATTTAAAGTGATTAACATGCATGCATAAAGGAAATAACATGAACACAAGAGACACCAGAATTAATGTGGAAACCCAATTTGGGAAAAACTACCAAGTAACTAGTCACCAATTTTCACTCTTCTGAAGTGAGCCATGTTAGGAGCCAACCATGTTAAAGGTTACAAAACACACTGTTAGGTGTGACCCTGTTAGAGGATTTAATCACCCTATAAGGAGTGGCCCCTTCAAAGGTCTTTAGAACAATTCAACTAAA
The DNA here is from genome assembly GCA_028749045.1 of Cupressus sempervirens. Taxonomy (NCBI): domain Eukaryota; kingdom Viridiplantae; phylum Streptophyta; class Pinopsida; order Cupressales; family Cupressaceae; genus Cupressus; species Cupressus sempervirens. The sequence continues at coordinate 894,179,195 of CM053785.1, forward strand.
TTGTCACCCTGTTAGAGGATTTACAAAATGGTTGTTAAACTAACTCTGTTAAGAGATTTTAAATCACTAATACAATGATAAGAAAGCAACAATGAAGTGATCTAAAATATACGCAACTTATCTTTGCTGAATATAGATCTCTTTTTTGCTTTACTAGATCCTCACTGATCAAATACAACTTTGTAGCTCCATAAGGATATCTAATCCTTCCACAATAATCGCTCATATATTGAATATTCGCTCATTCCATTTACATCCATACATTCGCACTCTTATGCATTCACACTCTTACATATACATGAATTCACAACTTGACCTTTCATATATACCTTACAGATTGTCAAGTCGGCTCAATTACAAGTTACAACAACTGAAAAACATTAAATCAGTTGGCTACAAACATTGCACAAAACAATTAAACTTAATTCTTTAGATCAATAAAATTCTTCGCTGCCCGACCCAGCTCGGTGACCATAGCTCTAGAATGGTTTCTCCAGTGTTAACCAAGTGAAGCTTGGTAAACACTGCAAACCTTGCAAATTCCTTTAGAGATCGAGTTAACTCAGTAAACACTGACCTTCTTTTGCTTACCGAGTGAGCTTGGTAAAAGCTAACTTTCTCTTCGATGATCGAGTGAACTCGGTAGTCATTGACTTTTTGCTACAAAATCCTTTGATGCCTGAGTGAGCTTGGTAAGAGCTAACTTACTATTCAAGAATGCTTGATAGTCACTATAAATTTCTTTGCTAACCATCTAAGCTTAGTAGACTCTATCTGAAGGCTGATATGACATTTGTGTAAAATCAAAGAAAATACATAATTAACAATTATATCCAACAACCTCCCTCTTTGGCATTGATGGCAACACAACATGTCATAGCAGAATAAAATTTGAAAACAAGTCTTTTTCTTATATGGCAACATAAGATATCAACATAACAATTCTCCCTCTAAGATAGAAAACTCTCCCTCTTGTAGTAATCTCCCTCTTTGAAGGAATTACATTGCAAACTCTTTATCTTAAACAAATTTCAGAGAGATATGACAGTAAAACTCTCCCTCTTTGACAATGCATGCCAAAGATAACTCAACTCAAATGAATTTTAGTGTACCTTTAGTACTGATTCATATGCAATATTTCCTAATTATGCTGCATCAACTAATAGATCTTCAACCTGGTATGAGTTAATGCATCACTAAAAGTTCATTTTAGTAAACTTCAAATAGGGGAGTGACCCCTAACTTACCTCTTAGATACAAGAATGCATCCTTAGGTAATGCTTTTGTGAATATGTAAGCAATTTGTTCCTTTGTATGAACATATTCTAATCTAATCTCCTTATCTTGCACCAATTCTCTGACAAAATGATATTTTATTGCAATGTGCTTGGTTTTGGAATGCATCACTGGATTCTTAGATATGTTGATTGCACTTGTATTATCAAAAAACATAACAACTAGTTCTTTGATTTCCATCTTCATGCCTTCCAACAATTGTTTAAACCAAACAATATTAGAATAGTTTATTGTTGTAGCAACATACTCTGTCTCTACTATAGATTGGGATGTATAATTTTGCTTTTTGCTTGTCCAAGAAACCAACCTCTTTCCAAGAAAGAATGCACCTCCACTTGTACTTTTTCTATCATCAAGGTTTCCTGCCCAATCAGCATCAGTAAACACTTTTAAATCTAGATTACCTCCAAATTTCTACCATAAACCATAATCCTCAGTTCCTTTCAAATATCTCATTATTCTTTTGATTGTCATTATGTGATTTTCTCTTGGTTTTGCTGAAAATCTTGCTACAATACCAACTGCAAGGGCAATATCTGGTCTAGTATGAACTACATACTTCAACTTTCCAATCATAGATCTATACAATGTTTGATCTACTTCTTTTGATTCATCTTCCTTGCTAAGTTTTAATCCAGTACACATAGGAGTCCCAACTGGTTTACAATCTTCCATTCCAAACTTTTTCAATATCTCCTTGATGTATTTTGATTGAGTGATGTAGATACCATTTTTATTCTGTTGAATTTGAAGACCAACAAAGAATTTGATCTCTCCAAACATAGACATTTCAAATTCCTTGTTCATTTGTTTTGAGAATTCTTTGCAAAGATCATCATTCCCTATGAAAATAGTATCATCTAAAAATATTTTTGCCAAGACAATCTTATTATTTGGTCCTTCCTTTATATACAAGCTACTATTATCATTAGTTCTTTGAAAACCAATTTGAATAAGATAGTTATGAAATCTTTCATACCATGCTCTAGGGGCTTGTTTCAGACCATACAATGCCTTGTGTAATTTGTAGACCATGTTCTTCTTATCTGGATCAACAAAACCTTTAGGTTGTTCAATGTAAACCTCTTCATCCAGTATACCATTGAGGAATGATGATTTGACATCTGTCTGATAAACTTTGAATCCTTTGTGATTAGCATATGCTAGTAAGGTTTTGACTCCTTCCAATCTTGCAACAGGAGAAAAAGTTTCTCCATAGTCTATTCCTTCTTCTATTCCTTCTTCTTGAGCATATCCTTTGCATACTAGTCTAGCTTTGTTTCTTGATACCTTACCATCTTCATCCAACTTTTTTTTGAATACCCACTTAGTTCCAATCAAATTTTTGTCTTTAGGTCTAGGTACAAGAGTCCATGTCTTGTTTTATTCTATCTATTCTATCTCTTAATTCATAGCTTCAATCCAACTATCATTTCCCAATGCATCTTTGATATTTCTAGGTTCAAAATCAAAAAGTAAATAAGTACATTTCAACTTATTTCTTGGCATGGTTCCTTTATATTTATCTCCAATGATCTGATCTGCTGAATGATGTCTCTTGACATACTTAGCTAATATAGGTTCCTTTCCTTTTGAATGAATTTCATTATTATCCTCTTGTATTTCAACTTTAGGTTCTGTCTGTTCTAGCTCAGTAGAAATTTGCTCGGTAGATGTTGGCTCGGGTCCTTTAGAATCAGTAGACACTTGCTCGATAGACACTTAATTTAACTTGGTTTGTTGTGGCTCGGTTTGAACTTCCTGTAACTCGATTATAGATGATTTAGGAGTAGATGATTCATGATTCTCTAATGTAACTAATACTGTATCAGGTTCAATGAAGACAAACCTTTTATAATCTTCTAGTTCCCTTTTTCTTTCTTCTTCAGTCCTTTCTGCAAACTCATCAACTTTCACATGTGCACTTTCTATGACTTTGTGAGTAGACAAGTTCAAACATCTATATGCCTTACTTTTTTATGAGTATCCAAAGAATATAACTTCATCACCTTTCACATCAAATTTTCCTTTTCTAGATTCTTTCAAAATGTAACATTTACTTCCAAATACTTTAAGGTAACTTACATTAGGTTTATAGCCATACCATAACTCATAGGGGGTTTTGAATGAGTCTTTCTTCAGCTGTACTTAGTTCAAGGTATGAACTATAGTTCTAATAGCTTCCTTCTAGTATATGATAGCAATGCTATTTTCAATCATTAAAGTTCTTGCACAATCCATGATGGATCTATTCCTTCTTTCAGCTATTCCATTTTGCTGGGGTGTTCCAAGGGCTGATACCTATCTTTTGATTCCTCTTTCAATGCAAAAGTTATTAAACTCATGTGAAATAAATTCTCCACCTCTATCTGACCTCAAGCATTTTAATCTTTTCCCTTTTTCCTTTTCTACTCTGGCCAAATACCATTTGAATTTTTCAAATGCTTTTGATTTGTTTCTTAGATACATGACTGTCATCATTCCTGAGTAATCATCAACAAAAAGAATGAAGAACTTTTCTCTAGTATAGCTTTCAATTCCAATGGGTCCACATAAATCAGTATGCACAAATTTTGATATATCTTCAGATTGATAGTTTTTACTTTTAAAACTAGTCTTTCCCATTTTACCAATCTAACAATTTTTGCATAGACCGACCTCAAGTTTCTTTATGTTAGGAATGCCTCTTACTTTCTTGAATTTTCTTATCTTTACCAAATTATCAAAATTTACATGACACAACCTTTTATGCCATAACCAGCTTTCTTCAACTTGAGCAATGAAACATGAACATTCACCTAGTTCAAGATAGAACAAGTTACATTTAGTTTGAGTACCTGATCCAATCAGTTTTCCTTTTCCAGCTAGCAGTCTTGCTTTACCATGCATGAATTCTACTTTAAATCCATTATTGAGTAGCTGTGCCACACTTTACAAATTATGCTTTAGTCCTTCTACCCAATAAGCATTATCACATATAAGTTCTTTGGTTAGAGAGATTCTCCCTCTTGCTTTTATACAACAAGGTTCATTGTTACCAAATCTTACACTGCCACCATTGTAGTCTTCAAAATATTCAAACTTAGTTTTTTTGCCAGTCATGTGATGAGAACAACCACTATCTATGATCCATGTATCATTTTTGCTCATATGAGAAATGAGTGCCATTTTATCATCATTATCAAACTCATCTTTCACATCAATGTAGACAATTTCATCTTCTTCTTCATCATTAGAATCATTAGAATCTTTAGCCATAAAAAAAGTTTTCTTACCTTTATCCTTGAATGATCTAAAGTCTTTCTTGCCATTGGACTTGTATCCTTTCTTCTCATCTTTATTCTACTTGTTTAGACACCTAGCAACAATATGACCAACTTCTTCACATGAAAAACAGATTAGAGGTACTTTACCCTTGTATTTTTCTCTGCCTCTAGATATTTCCTTGCTAGAAGGGCTTCTATTACTTCAAGATCACTGTCTAAACTTTGGTCTAATTCATCTTCACTTTATGACTCAGATTCCTTTTTCTTTTTTCCTTTCTCCTTGAGTGAAAGCTTGGCTTCAAATGCTGATTCAATGTTCTTGAAAGCTGGAACATAGTTGTCAAAGTTGTCTAGTTAAAATGTAGTTAATCTTCCAACTATGGCCTCTAGTTTTATCTTATGATTTGCTTCACATCTTCTTTCTTGAATTGCAAAAATTCTGATTGCATAAATGGGAAGTAGAGTTATGAGAACTTTACTTATAACTGTCTCTTCCTTGATATCTCCTCCAGATGCTTTGATTGCACTGACACATGTTTTGACTCTTTCAACATATTTTGCAATGTTTTCATCCTCTCTCATTCTCATTTGATCAAATTGTCCTCTCAAACTTTCTACTTTGGCTCTTCTAACATTATCATCTCCTCCATAGATCTCTTCCAGCTTTTCCCACATTTCAAAAGCATATTTGTAGTCCTTGGTATCATCAAATTCTTCATAACTAAGATTAGATGCTATATCTATCATCATAATATTGTGGGTCTTCTTTTCAGGAATATCATTGACATATAGTGTACCAGTTGGTTCTGCATATTTTTCATCAAGGTATTTTAGTCCTATGTCTCCAACAGAAGCTAGATGAAGTGTCATCAACCCTTGCCATGGTAAGAAGTTGTTCTTGTTAAGTCTCGGAATTTCCCTTTTATAAGACATCCTAATCTTTGGCTTAGATCCTTGAAATCTTATCTTGCAAGCACCAAAAGCTCTGATACCAATTGTTGGAAATAGAGATGGAGTAACTAAGAGGGGAGGGTAAATAAGTTACCACAAAAATAAATCCACAGATCCTTAGATGTCTTAAAATATAGTTTCTACTGATATTCAGTAACCACACAAATAAATGTTGAAACTTGATAGATGTTATGTTAACTTATTAAACATTTAAAGTGATTAACATGCATGCATAAAATAAATAACATGAATACAATAGACACTAGAATTAACGTGGAAGCCCAATTTGGGAAAAACCACCAAGTAACTAGTCACCAATTTTCACTCTTCTAAAGTGAGCCCTGTTAGGAGCCAACCTTGTTAAAGGTTACAAAACACACTATTAGGTGTGATCCTGTTAGAGGATTTAATCACCTTGTAAGGAGTGGCCTTGTCAGAGGTCTTTCAAACAATTCAACTAAATTGTCACCTTGTTAGAGGATTTACAAAATGGCTATTAAACCAACACTGTTAAGAGATTTTAAATCATTGTTACAATGATAAGAAAGCAACAATGAAGTGATCTGAAATATATGCAACTTACCTTTGCTGAATATAAATCTTTGTTCTACTTCACTAGATCCTCATTGATTGAATACAACTTTGCAACTCCATAAGGATATCTAATCCTTCCACAACATTCACTCATATATTCAATATTCGCTCATTCCATTTACATCCATACATTCGCACTCTTATGCATTCACACTCTTACATATACATGAATTCACAACTTGACCTTTCATATATACCTTATAGATTGTCAAGTCGGCTCAATTACAAGTTACAACAACTAAAAAACATTAAATCAGTCGGTTGCAAACATTGCACAAAATAATTAAACTTAAGTCTTTAGAACAATAAAATTCTTTGTTGCCCGACCCAGCTTGGTGACCACTACTCTAGAATGGTTTCCCCAGTGTTAACCAAGTGAAGCTCGGTAAACACTATAAACCTTGCAACTTCCTTCAAAGATCGAGTTAACTCGGTAAACACTAACCTTCCTTCGCTTACCGAGTGATCTCGGTAAAAGCTAACTTTCTCTCCAATGACCGAGTGAACTCGATAGTCATTGACTTTCCCTTTGTTAACCTTGGGAGCTCGGTTAACATTAACTTTCTGCTACAAAATCCTTTGATGCTCGAGTGAGCTCGATAAGAGCTAACTTACTGTGTAATGTTTAAGAACGCTCAATAGTCACTATAAATTGCTTTGCTAACCATCTAAGCTTGGTAAACTCTATTTGATGGCTGATATGACATTTGTGTAACATCAAAGACAATACACAATTAACAATTGTATCCAACAACATTAGTACCAGGACTAGAGGACAAGAATGTTATTGGAACCAAGTTGGTGTATAGAAATAAATTGGATGAGAATGGTTATGTAACAAGGAAAAAGGAAAGTTTAGTCTACAAAGGTTATGCACAAGAAGAGGGAATTGACTAAAGAGAGACATTTTCCCCAATTGAAGTAGTAAGAACTTTGATTTCTTATTCTGCCTATAAAGGATTCAAAGTTTTTCAAATGTTTGTTAAGTCGGCACTTCTGAATGGTATACTAGAAGAGGAGGTTTACATTGGACAACTTGAAGGATTTTTTGATCCAAGTAATAAGAGAATTATGTGTAGATACACAAAGAATTATATGATTTAAGGCAAGCTCCCAGAGCATGGTATGAAAGACTAAACAACTATTTTGTGAAGATTGGTTTTGAGAAGACTGGTGACAACAATAATCTATAATTGAATATAGAAGGAGGAAAAGGAATTTTACTAGCTGAAATATTTGTTAATGATATCATATTTGGAGGAAAAAATGTATTGTGTAAGACATTTGCAAATGAAATGATGAAAGAATTTTAGATGTCTGTTTTTGGAGAAATAAAGTTCTTTGTTGGATTACAAGTTTATAAGATTAAATATGGTATTTACATTACTCAGTCCAAGTATGTAAAGGAAATCTTGAAAACTTTTGGTATGGAGGATTCAAGACCAGTTGGTACCCCCATAGTGATAAGACATAAACTATCCAAAATTGATGATTCTATTGAAGTAAATATAATAGTACACATGTCTATGATTGGAAAATTGCAATATATAGTTCGTGGCAGACCTAATATTGTACTAGTTCTTGGGATTGGTGCAATATTTTTTACAAATCCTAAAGAGAATCACTTAATGGGTGTTAAAAGGATTATGGGACACTTGAAAGGTAAAAAATGCTATGGTCTATACTACAAGAAGAATGACAAGTTTGAATTGAGAGTGTATACAAATGCTGATTGGGATGGAAACATTGATGACAAAAAAAGTACAAGTTGTGGAGCATTTTTTGGAGGAAAAAGATTGGTTACCTAGAATAGAAAGAAATAGAACTATATTTCACAATCTACTATTGAAACTAAATATGTGGCTCCTGTAGTGAATTGTACAAATGTGGTGTGGATAAAATAGTTACTCAAAGGAATGAAGGAAGAAATTACTGAACCTATGGTAATTTATTGTGACAATAAAAGTGTTATAAACATATCTAGGAACCCTATGATGCATACAAAGACAAAGCACGTTGCAATAAAGTATAATTACTTGAGAGAGTTGGTTCAAGACAAAGAAGTGAGAATAGAATATGTGAGTAGAAAGGAATAGATAGCTAATATACTCACAAGGCTTTGCTAAGGATTCACATGAATATCTTAGAGGTAAACTAGGGGTGATAGCCCTATCCAAAGCTACTTAAGAAGAAAGAGTATCTCCCTACATCAACTGAGTTGAATGGCACACTTTACAACTTGATGAAACCTATCATGGAACAATCATTATTTTTTCAATGATGTCAAACTTTCTATGTTGTTGAGACAATTGCTAATGTTTTCTAAATGTTATCATTTCACTGATTGATAAAGAGGATTTGACCATAAAGGATAATAAGAGTACTAGAGAAAGGTTGAGTTATATGGTGTATAAAAGAAACACTAGGACCAAGTAAGACTTTGATGATATATTTTATTGTTTATCTAATTAAGGCTAAAATGAAAGGATACTTGAGCAAAGACAAGAAGAAGACAAAGAAAATAAATGTCGCTACCAAGACTGATGAAGAAAATAGTGGAAGTTGATTAAGTCAGTGTAGGTCGACCAGAAATGTAGTTGAATTTGAGTGAAGGAAATTCATTATGTGTCAAGAAAAGATAATCTATTAGGTGCTAAGTGAAGGAATTAGTATGTACCAAGCACTAGTAAGAATTAGTGTATACCAAGCAACCTAATGTTGAATGAAAATTAGAAGACAATTACTACTAAGAAAACAACATGTTATTGTTGAGCGCTAGAAAAATGAGTTTGATTGAATACTTGATGGATCTAAGTTGACAAAGTTGATTTCTTGAATTCTGTGAAGCATGTGGAAGATATGTATGATGAGCTAGTGGCATAGAATTCAAGATAAACTATTTTGAGACAAATGTGAAGAGGATTGTAAGAGAAGTTTCTAGAAGTGAATAAAATGGAAAAGATGATAGGTTAGGAATTTGACCTAACCCTAAGATGGATGATTATGGTTAAGCAAAAAAAGATTGAAATTATCTATATAATGAGATAATAGGCTAGAAGAAAAAGTGTCATAGTGTGAACCACAAAGAGACAAGGAGTCTTGAGGTATTGTTTCATTTGGTGTCCCAAAGCAGTGAACCTGTAGTTGACATACTAAGTATGAAGGCTTAAGGAGGTGAAGGTTTGAAGGATGAAAAAAATTTTAGAGATGAAGGAGATTAAATGCAAAGTAGAATAGAGGACTGAATAAGAGATCTATAATCTACAAGTGAGTTGTTTTGTTATCAGATCAAGTCCTATTGTTACTTTCTAATAATTGTATTAGTTTAGATAAATTCTTTGGATTAAGGTTGACCTAATAGCCATGAGTAAATCCTTTAACAATGTGACATTCTAATGGAATTTTCTAAAGTCCTCTAAAAAGGCTCACCTCTAATAGGGTGATTGAAATCCTTTAATAAGGGTCATATCTAACAGTGTGCATTGTAACCTTTAACAAGGTTGGCTCATCATAGAGCTCACTTCAAAAGAGTGAATATTGGTAGCATGTTACTAGTGGTTTTCCCAAATTGGGTTTACATGTAAAATCCTTTTATCAAATTATGTGAATGATTTTGTGGTATTTCATGTTTACATTTATGAAAAGTTCATTTGACCTAGAACAGTAATATACTATGGTTTGAGATATGGATTATGAATGCATGCACATGTATTTGGTAAGTACTAAAATGTTTTATGTGTACATTTGGACCTTGGATAACTAATTCACACCCCCCCGCCCTCTCAATTATTCTAAATAATTCCAAAAATTAAAATGATGACATTAAATTGAAGATTGGAAAGATAAACTTATCATGCTTTAATAGATTTGGACATATATCAACATGAGCATGGGTTTAGAAGTTTTGTACTTTCTTCTATCTCAACCCCATGCCTGAAGAAGAGATAATAAAGTTCAAAGCACTTCACTTGTAAGGAATATCTCATGAATGGTGACACCATGGGGTGGTCACACTTGGTCATGAACAAGTCTCTTTATATGCCAACATTGTAGAGAGACTTATAAAGAAATTTGACAGAAAGTATCTGAATCTTAATTTCAAGAAGTTAGCATAACTAAAGAAAACTAGATTATTGGACAACTACATTATAGAATCTTAGGGGCTATTAGTATTACTGATGGATACTTTAGAGAGAATAATAATTATTTTGTTTATGGATGGATCAACAGAGCCTTTAAAGGGTAAGATCAAGCATTTTAACCCCAACATAGTCATCCAAGAAATCAAGAAGGAATGTGGTATGGGAATTTTTGTTATGCGGAGCCTTATTAGGCTCTGAGGTTTATTTTTCTCCACTTTATTTGGGTTAGTATCCCCCTAGATTTTACTAAGGCAGTTTTGGGGTAGTTCCCCCATGCGCTTGGGGTCAAGGGGAAATGCCCCTTGTGGGTTCATAAGGTAGTGCCCTAGGTAGGGTCAAGGGAAGTGCCCCTTGTGAGGTCATGGGGTTAGTAACTCTAAAGACAAAAATGAATTTACTTTTGTAAAAGGAATCAAAATTTTTTTTTTTTTCTATAGGTTAGCTTATTTTAGCCCTAATTTTATATTAAAAAAAGCTTGTAAACATGGACCAGGATTAGGGATATAATAATGTATTATAAGATTGTAGCTTCTTGTAGTGATATTGACTTGTAAAGGATCATAGATTGTAAAAGAGTTTTGATCACTAGATAATAAGAATATTGGACTCATTGTTGGGTGGATGTAGCTAGTGATTGTGTGAACAATGTTAAATCTAAGTCGTGCCTTGTGTTCTCTTCTATGTGATTTATTATTTTATGATATTGGTTATATTTGCATATAATTTTTATTTATGTCTCTTAAATCCTTACCTTAACATAATCTTCTTCTTCCAAAGGATATTCACATGAAAAGAAACCCCTTAGTCTTAAGGATAAACATAACAAGTTGCATCTAAACAAGTCTATTAGAAAGTAAAGTTCACCAAGATAACTAAGAGGGGGGCTGATGTAATAAGATCCACTCTTCTTAGTTTAAGCCACTTTACCCAAACTGACCAATGGCTTCTACTAAGCTTTTAGGATTACTTTGTGACCCTACTCCTAAGAGGATACCTCAAATATCCCACCTTCCTTAGGATCCAATCACACCAAGTCACTTTTCAACTCCTATTCAACTCAAATCTTGTATATATGGAATTTCTTCACTATTAGGAAAGTACAAACACAAATCATAATGAAACACCTAGGGCCATTGTAAGATCACCATCATGGTGTTTCCAACCTCTTCTAATCATCCCAAGTCTCCATTCACAAACCCACATCCTAAAACTCTATTTCTTGCTAAATGGCCAAATAAGTCTACAGCCCCAATTAGGCTTGATGATGGAGTTTTTGGACTCTCTTTCTAAAACTTTCCACACAAACTAGAAAAAAAAAATTGGATCTAGATACCATTTTCACCATTCTAAAATACTCATGAGGTCTCATGTCACCAAGTCATCCATAAAACACTTAGCTATATTTAAGGCTATAAATGAGGGTTTCTAAAAGGTTAGACAACATTAGTCAAGGGTTTGAGTTTTCATGCCCCTAAAATCCTTCTCAAAACTTCTCCTCTCTCACACTGTATCAGCTTACTTTTCTCCTTCCAACACGGTGAAAAATAAGAATGCTTCAATGTACAAATATTCCAAATCATGCATTTTTTAGGCCTACTTGTCCCTAGCTAGACACTCTTTACTCACCTAAGGAATATTGATAACCTTGCTTAACTTGCACATAGAACCTTGAAAAGCACATATATATAGAGATTGAAGAGTTCATTTACATTATTTACAAAGAAAACCTATGGTCCACCATGTGAGTTTCTTGAAAAACCAAAGATTGTACAACCAGATTTGTCTAGAACAATAGACTGGTAAGAACAATTATTTTATTATTTACAATGAAAAAATCAATGCCAAAACTTCCAAATTGAAATTTTTTTATTCAAGATTAAATTCTCTTTCAAATTAACCACTTCACTTGACAATTCCAATCCATGAAGAAGGAAGAATGCCACATTACACAAAAATTGTCATAATAGTTTTAAAAAAACTTGCTCCAAATCATGCCAATTTCCATACAATTGATTATTCTTGGCGTCTCCTCAGGATTGATGATGCTATTTTTCACTATCACATATGTTTTCATAGTTTGATAATTCCCTAATACCTAGGTTGTTCACTTTACCCATATAGTGCATATTGCCATGACAACTTTTGCAACTTTTATAATTTATTGATTTTAAGACTTCACACACCCACAATATGACAAGGAAAAGGCATAATATTTCCAAATAATATTATTCAACTCACTTCCATGACTACTTTCACCCTTTGAACATTCTTTGACCATGGTGGCCTATGTAATTAACTTTTTCTTAAATGCACAAAAACTTCCCAATTGACCTTGTAACCTTTGAAAACCTATAAAAATCAATCAAACCTATTGACCCAACACTAATGGAACTTTATTATATTCCTTAACCATTGGTAGTTAGCTAAAACCACCTACAAGCTAAAATTGAGTGTGTTCACTAGGTGCTCCTACACCATTCTCCCCTAGAGACAAAGAACTAATGGTGGATCAAATTGAAGAAGGTCAATAAGCATTACTTTCTTCTTAAAATCACTCAGTAATCCATGTTGCCTAAGATTTTGGTTGGTCTTTCCATTTTACGAGATGCTCCATATAGGTGTCATGGGCAGTCTTTTTCTTGACCCTTAAATCCAAAACCTCTTCAACTTGTGACTTAGATTTTACTGGAATGCTAACCTCTTTGACCTCTGATGATGTTTTTCCTTCTTTTATTATATGTCCTTTATACTAAACTAAATCCTTCACATTGAAAATAGGAGAAATTTAAAATTCTTGTGGGAGTTCTATTTTATAGGCATTAGAGCCATATTTTGCAAGAACCTTACAAGGTCCTATCCTATGCATTTGTATCTTTTTTGGAACATTCTTGGGGAGTCTAGGTTTGTTCAAATATACTATCACCCAATCCCAAAACTCAAATTGCATATCTCTCTATCTTTCATCTAATTTTTCTTTCAACTTTTGGGTAGCTTCACTTAATGTCTTCTTGACCTACTCATGCACTTCCCACATAGATTTTGCAAAATCATCTGCATGTCCACTCACCTCTTCATGCTACTTCAAATCTCTTAGTTCACAAATTCCCCTCAGATGATATCCATACACTATTTGGAATGGGATTTTCCATGTAGTTTTATTGATGCTATCATTGTAAGAAAACTCTACTTGTGAAAGAACTTGATCCTGAGTCTGACGATATTCCTCAGTCATGCATCTTAATAGATTTCCAAGGGCCCTATTAATCACTTCAGTTTGACCATCTATTTGGGGATGGTAAGTTGAACTATGAGATAGATTAGTAACCAAACTTTTCCACAATATTTTCCAAAAGTTTCCCATGAACTTGACATCCCTATTTGAGACAATGCTGATAGGTAATCCATATATCCTTACAATTTCCTTGAAGAAAAGATAATCTATGTAACTTGCATCATGTGTTGTCTTACAAGGAATGAAATGGCTCATTTTGCTAAACCTATCAACAAAAACAAAAATGTTATCCCAACCAGATTTTTTTCTTGGCAAACCAACAATGAAGTTTATGTTGATGCATTTCAAGTAGATTTCCCTTTGTCTTTTTGACATACTACACACTATTCCACATACTTCTCATCTTTTTGTATTCTTGGCCAATAATAAAATCTTCCTACTAACTCTAGTGTCTTATTTGTACCAAAATTCCCTCTAAGATTACTATTATGCTTTTCTTGAATCAAAGTCTCTCTCATAGACCCTCTAGGAACACATAATTGATTCCCTTTGAACAACAATCCATTTTGCAAAGTAAAATTAGAATATTTGATATGGAAATGATTATTAAATTATGAACATACCTTATAAATCTCTGAAAAGTCTTCATCTCTAGCATATAAGTCCTTGAAACTATCAACTCCTATGCTTTCAAGTTTTATTTCTTGAATAGTGAGAAACCTCCTACTTAATGCATTAGCAACTTTGTTGACTTGACCCTTCTTATGCTTGACAGTGAAGGTATAAGATTGCAAAAACTCCACCCATTTGATGTGTTTCAAGCTCAACTTCTCTTGTGTGTTAATATAACTCAATGCTTGGTTATCTATATAGACAAGAAATATTTTGGAAAAAGGTAATGCCTACATTTCTCAAGTGCTTGGATAAGTGCATACATTTCTAAATCATATGAAGAATACCTTGACTTACCTTCATTTATTATCTCACTAAAAAAGGCAACTAGTCTTCCCTCTTGACTAAAAACTTCCCCAACAACAACATTGCTTGTTTCAGCCTCTCAAACCCTTAATTTTCCTCTTTAGTCCAAACAAACTTGGTCTTCAAACCACCTTGGATAGTGTCCAAAATAAGAGCACATATCTCACTAAAGTTCCTTATGAATTTCATATAAAATTCTGCCAAACCATGAAAAAACCTTATGTCAAACTTAGAATTTCTTTGACTTTGTCTTCATCCATTTTTAAGTTACCATGTGAAACAAAAAATCCAAGGTAAACCAATTCTAGTTTTAAGAACTCACACTTCTCTAAGTTAATGGCTATTTTCTCTTCTTGCAACCTCCTCAAGACAATCTCTAAATGTTACAAGTGTTCATCTTTATCCCTATCATAAATCAATATATTATCAAGGGATACTACCACAAAATTGCCTATATACTTCTTCAACACTTCATTCATGATCCTCATAAACATACTAGGTACATTGGTGAGACCAAATGACATAAGCAACCATTAATAAAACCCTTCAATGGTAGTATATGTTGTTTTCCATTCATCACCTTCATTCTTATTTGGTGGTAACCACTCTTAAGATTTATCTTTGAAAAATACTTAGCTTCTCCTAGATAATCCTATATCTTATGGTTATCCTATTGATGGCTCTAGAATCAGTACATAATCTCCATTTACTCTCATTTTGGGTGCCAAAACCATTGGAACAACACATGGGTTTATGCTTTTCTTAATCAAACCTTGATCTAGTAGTAATTGAACTTGCCTTGCTATTTCCTTGTTCTATTCTAGGGTCTTTTTTTAAGTAGCATTGTTTGGTAATGAATCCCTTAACACAAAGTCTATTTGGTAACTAATTTCCTTTTTTGGAAAGAGTTTAGAAGGTGTACCATCACTGATAATGTACTTGAATTGATCCAATACAACTTGCACCTCTTTTGGTAGAATAGCCTTCTCCTTTACCTCTTTTTTAGGTTTCAACAAGATTACAAAACCAACTTCTTCCTCCTCTTTAAATTCATTTAGGGTCTCTTTCCCAATCATAATTAGGAGGTTTTGATATGAGGTAATTTCTATACCTTCTTCCATAACTGATTGAATTTTATATGTTACCCCGTCCTTTTTGAAAGTGTAGAAATTATTTTTTCCATTGTAGATGACATCTCTATCATATTTCATTGGTCTACCTAAAAGTATATGGCATGCATCCATGGGAAGTGCATCAAAAAGTACTTTTTCTTGGTACCCTCTTATGGAGAAACCTACCCAAACTTTCTCATTTACCAAAACTTTAAGGCCTTTATTCAACCATGTAACCTTCTAAGGACAAATGTGTGGAATTCTTACCAATTGAAGTTTTTGAACAACTTCCTTTGATATGATGTTATCAGTTGATCCTGAATCCACTATGACCTTAAAAACCTTACCTTGTATCTTGAATTTGACCCTAAAAAGTGCTCTTCTTTATTTGGGCTCCTCCTTGCTCAGTTCCTTTAGAAAAACTCTTCTAAACATAAGGTTTTTTTGAATCAATATTTACAATTTGATTTATGTTTCTACATCAGTCTTCTTGAACACAATTTATTTTCCTTTCACCTTGTGAAGATGAACCTTTCTCAGGGCATCTATAAGCTAGGTGGCCTAGATTTCCACAATTGTATCATTTTATGGTGGATAAGTGTGAATTTCTTCCTCCAATATTAAAACCTCTACCTCTGCCATAACTACCCCTACTACTACTATTGAAACTTTTCTCATTTTGTTCAGATTCTCCTTGGTTTTTTGAATCACCATCTCTACCCATATATCCTCCTCTATGAGCTCCTCTTCCATCTCTGGCTCTACCACAACCTCTAGAATGAGATTCTTGCTTCTTTTTATTCCTCTCTTCTCCCTTGAGAGCTAACTGAAAACATCTTTGAACTGTAGTAGGTGTCTATAAACTAATTTCCTCTTGGATAGCCCACCTCAAACCTCCAAGGTACCTGGCAACCTTTACTACTTCTTCCTCTTGGATCTTGGACCTTAGACATAGGTTTTGAAATTATTTAGTGTAAGAGGAAACATCCCTGTATTTTTGTTTTAGACTTTGCCTCTTCTTGTGTAGTTGGATTTCATAGTCCTTTAGTAAGTAGTTTTCCTTGAATTTTCTCACCATTGCCTTCCAATTTGTTATGGGCTTCTTGTTCTTTTTCTCTCTTTCTCCTTTGAGAAACTTCCACCAAGTTAAGGCTGGTCTCCTTAACCTAGATTTGACAACTTTTACCTTTTGTGCTTGAGTAATCCCTTAATAATAAAAGTGATTCTCCATGCCCTCAATCCATTGCATTACTAATTTAGGTTCCATCTTACCCATAAAAGAAGGTACCCCTTCAAGAGATTTTTCACTCAAGGCTTTGATCACTTTTAGAAAAGGCTCTTCTTAGACTAGAGGATTAGGTTCAAGTTCTACATCTTGTTGTACAACTTCCTTGCCCATCTCTTCATCAATATCCAACTTTTCTTTCATCTTGCCAACTGTCTCCACTACTTCATCAAGTTTATTCTTCATAGCCTCTAAGAATTCTTCCAGGAATCTATTCCTCTCCCTCTATTCTATCACTTCTTTTTCCAATTCATCATCGGTCACCATGATGGTTTCTCCTACCGATTCATCCTCAAACTCAAACATACACAATTCCTAGTCCCAAACCTTTAATTGGCACTGATACCAATTTGATGTAATTAGATCCACTCTTCTTAGTTTAGGCCAGTTTACCCAAACTAACCAATGACTTCTATTAATCCTGTAGGGTTACTTTCTAGCCCTATTCCTAAAAGGACACCTCAATTATACCCCCCTTCCTTAGGATCCAGTCACACCAAGTCATTTTTCAACTCCTATTGAACTCAAATATTGTAATATGGCATTTCTTTACTATTAGGAAAGTATAGTAAAAAATTCCAATGTAACACCTAGGGATACTATAATATCACCATTATTATATTTCCAACCTCCTCTAAGCATCCCAAGTCTCCATTCACAAACCCACATCATAAAACACTATTTCTTGCTAAATGGCCTAGTAGGTCTAGAGCCCCAATTAGGCCTTCTAATAGAGTTTTTGGTCTCTCTTTCTAAAAAATTCCACACAACCTATATAGAAAAACATTGAATCTAGATACCTTTTTCACCATTCTGACAGAATCATGAGGTCTTAGGTCACCAAGCCATCTATAGAATAGTTAGCTATATTTAAGGCTATAAATGAGGGTTTCTAAAAGGTCAAACAACATTAGTCAAGGTTTTGAGTTTTCATGCCCCTAAACTCCTTGTTAGAAATTCTCCTCTCTCACACTATATTATCTTACCTTTCTTTTTCCTTGCCAAGGATGATTCAATGCATAAATATTCCAAACCATGCATTTTTTAGGCATGTTGGTCCATAGCCGGATAGTCTTTACTCGCTTGGGGAATATTGATAACCTTTCTTAACCTACACATAGAACCTTGAAAAACACACACATATATATAGATCTTGAAGAGTCTATTTACATTATTTACAAAGAAAATCTAGGGTCTAGTGTGTGGATTTCTTGGAAAACCAAAGATTGTACAACCAACTCTATCCAGAACAACAAACTAGTAAGAATAACAAGATTTTATTTACAATATAAAAATCAATGCCAAAACTTATAAATTGAAAAATTTCTATTCAAGATTCAATTATATTTCAAATTAAGCACTTCACTTGACCATTCCAATCCATGAAGAAGGAAAGGTCACATTACAACAAAAAATGTCATAACAGTAAAAATAAACTTGCTCCAAATCTT
This sequence comes from Cupressus sempervirens, assembly GCA_028749045.1. NCBI lineage: Eukaryota > Viridiplantae > Streptophyta > Pinopsida > Cupressales > Cupressaceae > Cupressus > Cupressus sempervirens. Next base: position 894,197,502 of record CM053785.1, read on the forward strand.
GCCACAGTCCTTACAACTGATTGTTTGTGGCCTCTCCTTGGGATTGATGATGTTAGTTTTTCCCTATCACACATTTTTTCACAGTTGGAAAATTCCCTAAAACCTACATTATTCGCTTTACCCTTAGAATGTAAAGTTGCAAAGTTGTCATGAGCAACTTTTACAACTTTTACAATTTGTTGATTGTAAGGCTTCACACACCCCAAATATTACTAGGAAAGGCATAATATATTCCAAATAAGATTATTCAAATCACTTCCATGACTACTTGCACCCTTTTACCATCCTTTGACCAAGGTGGCCTATGGAAGCAACCTTTATTAACCTTACAAACTATCTTCTATAAATCACAAATACTTGCTACTAGCATTTTCCTTTCTACATGTGCACTTGACCACTGAATTAGGAAATATTATAGAACATGTCCCCACTACACTTGACTTCATCTTCTATATTCAATCCACACGACCCAAATTTCTATTTTCTACTCCATCAATCTTCTTAGTATGTTGACATCAATCAAAAAAATAGCCATGAATGTACACAGTCATGCTAACTATCTATCGATTGCTCCAACAATCCTAGAATACTCCACCATAGGAATATCATCAAAATTCATGCTAACAAATCCATCATTGGATGAATCTACTAGACAAGAGCATACAAGGAGGAAGCTCTATTTTAACTATAAGGAATCATGGGATTTATAGAACTAATTCTTAAGAAAGGGAAAACTCCATTACATTAAGGTGGTATTTGACAATGAACAAGAGCTAGAGGAACTAGACTTGAAAAATAAATCAACAAGCCTCCAAGGAGGTCAACATAAATTTTATAGAGAGGATTATTGTACTGGTATGACATGGAGGTGTGCGCTAAAATGTTGACACACTTCTATGAGCCATTATATCCAAGATTGATCAAGAATGAGATCTCAAATGGTCACTCATAGCTCTCTATTCATGGAGTGTAAGGGTTTATAATGGAGGCCCTCAATTTGACTTGGTTTGTGCTCATACAAGTACACCATAAAATGAGAGATTCAAAGATCAAAATATGCATGCAAATGAACATGCAAGCTAATATAAATGATAAAAATTCAAAGCAATGCAAGAAATGAAAATATAATCTATGAAAGGAAATAACAATGCAAGATTAATATATGAAGAAAATATGACTCTAAGCTAATATGAAAATGCAAAGATGAAGCATGATGATGGAAGCCATGGATGCATGAGAGAAGAAGACAAGAAGAGAGAAGTTGCAATGAAGCTCCATGTCCAATCCCTAAAGCTCAAACTCCTTCAAAATCGCTCTCCAATCCTACATCATAACAATACTATAGCAACTAACATCTCTCCAAATGAGAAGGAGATGACTCCTTATAAAAGAAACTATGGAGGTGGGAAACTTCTCACAAGAATAATGTGGGATAAATCCCTAAAAAGGCAAGTAAGAGGAAAAAGTCCACCACTTAGAGGTATGTGCAAAAAAAAAGAGAATCTTTATAATATTTATTTGATTTATTTCCTTTTTTTATCAAAAAGAGAGCTTTAAGTGGGCATTTATTTACTTTATTAAAAGAGGGTTTTTTCTTTTAATTAAAGAAGATAATATTATTTAATTAAAAAAGCAATTTTCTTTTAATTAAATAAGATTATTTTATTCATTTAAAAAAGATGTTTTCTTTTAATTAAAGAAGAAAAGATTATTTAATAAAAAGAAAGATTTTAATTAAATAAGATAAAATTATTTAATTATAAGAGAGATTTTCTTTTAATTAAATAAGATTTATTTTTTATTTAAAAAAGATGTTTTCTTTTAATTAAAGAAGAAAATATTATTTAGTAAAAAGAAAGATTTTAATTAAATAAGATAAAACTATTTAATTAAAGGAGAGATTTTCTTTTAACTAAATAAGATTATTGATGATATGATCAAACCTTAGGAAATATTGAAATAATAAAATTAATTACAATTTGATAAAGGAAAATAATTTGAATTGATTCAATAAAATATTGTGATGCATTTATTTAGGAAATTGATAAATTGGAGAATTGCCTAGCCCATAGTCTAGGCGACCATTTTAAGGTGCATATATTTGCCCCTCTTTGACTAATGTGTGGCCATTTCAGTAACACATGTAGTAAAAGAATGTAGTTAAAGCATGAGGTCAGTTTGGGATCACAAAACAACACAGATGTGTGGTTAGCTTAGGAACACATTAGGACAAAGAATAAGATTTTTTATAACAATTTTGTCTTGACAAAGAAAAGGCTATCCTAGGCAAAACAAAGATTGATAGATTTGAATCAAGGATTGAAATTTAATAGATACTGCCCCTTATGATCAAAATCAAAATGAAATAGAGGAGAAACAACAAATTGATAAATTTGATCGAATCAAACTAAAGATAAGGTTATTGATGTAAGATGAAAAATATAAGGATCATAGAACTCGGGTAGATCATCAAGTATGAAAGGTTATGTCCCAAAGTTGAATTAGAAGAAAAGAAGTGGGGTGAAAGAAAATGAAAGATAGAAGTTTGAAAGAGGTGGAAAGAAATAGAAAGAAGAAAGAGAATTTTTCTCAAGAAAGAAAGTGCCAAAAGAATTAGTCAACTATTTAAGATAGAAAATTTTGATTAAGATTATGAAAGAACATAAGGACATGAAGATTAAGATATGACCACATTTGATTAAAATTCCACAAGAAAGATGAAAGAAAATCCTCTCAAACTCATAATGCAACCTAAAAATGAAGTCTAATAATGCAAGCTACATGAAAATGCAAAGGCGTACTTGCAATAGAGCAACTATAACATAGGATTTTGTGTTCATAATTCATTAGACAATGTTAAGGAACTTATTTTTATCATTGGGCCTTTATTAATAGACATCAAAAAATCACACAATCATCACTACTCACAAGCACAACTATGAAGATATGAATGTGGCTTATATTGGATTTTTTAATGTGGAAAGATTCTAACATAAGCGTCAAAGACATAAAGGTCAAGATGACTTCGATGTTAGCTTACACAATTTAATGTATCAAAACAAAGCTCACATCAAGGCATAGATATTGAGATGACCATAACAATGGTTGTGCAAAAATAATCAAGGATGATGCTTCAAATCTCCTAAGTGTTTCAAGGAGAGAACAAGAGACACTCTAGAGTTTTAAGACCACACCCAAAAAGAAGAAAGAAAAGAAAAATATTCCCCATCTCCCAAGTCCTCTAGCTATGCATATCAGAGAGACTTTTTAGACAAGAACACTCAATGAAAATAACAATCAACACACAAAGAAACAATCATGACATAGCTCAACAATTAATTTTTTGTGTTTAAAAATCTAAGTGCGTTAATTGATATTGAATTCTAAGGATAAGAATCAAATTCTTGCAAGTAGGTAAGATCACATGATAAAATTGGGTAAGACCAAACCAATAAGTATTAAAAAAATCAATGTCAAGGGTTGTATTGAAAAATATAGATGGGGTGGTGTTGAAAAACACCATGTACGAGGTGTCTTAAAGACCAATGTATCAAAGAGACCAGAGTTAACACAGTTATGCCCCCTAGACAAAGACAATGATGAATTCCATACTAAGGAAACAAGGACAAGGAATGATGGAGAAAGGATAAGTGTTGAGGACACACGCTAATAAATAGGGGTGCAAAGGCCTCAAGTAGCACCTATTTCCAAGTTTTCACCATTTGGATCTTATTGCATTTTTTTTTTTTTGGTGATAAATCAAAGAACCTATTGCTAGGTTTTCACTAAGATGATCATTGTTTTAGGACATTTTATAATTGTTAGGATTTTTGACAATATATAATTTTTTAGGATTTTTAAAAAAATATCCATTTTTTGGATATTTGATATATATTATTCTTTTGGATTTTTGAAATATATCATTTTTGTTGAATTTTTTTAGGATCAATAAATATATAAAAAGGATTGATAAAACTTCTTCAGGTGCAAGACATTAATAGGATCAAGGAGTTGCTCTTGATCTTTTGTAGATACTAAATAAGCATCGGACCCAAAAGACACTATAATAATGTAAGCTCCAAGTCAATTAGGTTCAAATTTCCCCTTTTGATCTCTCTATTGTTGATTCTTAGGATTTTCACATAGGACAAGATCTCCTGCATGGAATTCTCTAGGGAATTTTTTTTTGTTGAAGGCTATGGACATGCACTTTTGATAAACCCTTATATGGTCAAATAATGCTTTACATTTTTCATCTAGAAGTTCTAAATCTTGAGGTCTCATGGCATAGTAGTCTTCATTTGTAACTAAACCTTTGAGAGAAACTCTAAGTCAAAGAATCTCAATCTCTAAAGGTAACATTGCCTCAACACCGTATGTGAGGGCAAAAGGAGTAGGCCCAGTAGGAGTATGAATACTTGTTCTATAGGCCCCAAAAACCTAGATTTATCTATAAATTCCAATCTCTACCACTCTTATGAATTTTCCTATGTAGGATCTTCAAGATTTCCTTATTTGATGCTTCTTCTTGACCATTTCCTTCTAGAAAGTAAATGGAAGACCAATGTTGTTTAATCTTGAATCTCTTGTAGAGTTGTTTAAGGTCGTTATTTTTGTATTGACCTCCATTGTTGATAATAATCTTGGAATGCACTCCATATCAACAGATGATAGGATTCAGAATGAATAGAGAGACTATTTTCCTAAGGCGACAGAAAGTGGTACAGCTTCTACCAATTTAGTAAAGTGATCAGTAGCAGTAATAATAAACTTGGGTCAACCTGATGAGTTGGGATGAATCTTCCTAATAAGATCAAAGGCTCAACATTGAAATGACCAATGAGAAATAGAAGGAATGAGCTCCCTTCCTAGAGCTTGTATTAGGTTACCATGTGTTTGAAACTTTTCACATGACTTTGCAAAAGCTATTGCATCAATCTTTATTGTGAGCCAATAGTATCCTATCCTAAGCAACCTTTAGGCCATGAAAAGACCATTGGAATGTCTCTCACAGATGCCCTCATGGATTTTGACTAACACTTGATCAAATTCTTCCTTTTCTAAGCATCTAAGAAGTGTTCCATCTAGACCCCTCCTATAAAAATCACTAGAGGTAAGGGAATGGAAAGAGGCATTTTAGATAAGGTTTCTACATTTAGATTGGTTAAAGGTTTTGGGTATAGTACCATCATAGAGGTATGAATAAATGACACCATAACAGGATGACTCATGACCAAAAAGGGTGCAAATAACATGACTTTCTTGTGAATCATAGATAGGGTGATGTATCTCTTCCACCAAGAATTCAAATTTGGATTCATGTCACTCTAACTAAGAAAGTGAAGCAAGTGTAGCCATGGCATTAGCTACTTTTTTTTCTACTCTAGGGATTTTCTAAAACATAACAAATGTGAAATATCATCTTAAGGAATCAACCATTTTCTTGTAAGGTACTAGTTTCTCATTTTTTGTTAAATATTCATCATTAACTTCATTGATTTGCGAATCCCTATAGATGTGTAACTCTATGATTCTCTATTCTATGGCCATCTTATGTCTTTTTGTTAAAGCTTCTTACTCAACAATGTTGTTTGTACATGGGAATAATAACTTGTAAGATTTATAATCATGTAACCATGAGGAGAAATAAACAACACACTAGCTCTCAAACCATGTTGCATAAAGGATCCATCAAAGAACATCTTCCACATTCTTTCAGTCATATACATGAAATCAACCTGAATAGGTGCAATATCTTGTATTGGGAAATCAACCAATTGATCTACTATGGATTGTCCTTTGATTGCTTTACACTCAATGTACTTGATGTCAAACTCTAAAAGGATCATCATCCATTTAGAAAGTCTACTCATGAGGGCAGCCTTACCTAGTAAATGCTTGAGTGGGTCTATTTTTTCTATGAGGTGTATAGTGTGTGCAAGATTGTAATATCATAACTTTTGGGAAGTAAACATAATTGCTAGACAAGCTTTCTCAATACTAATGTAGTTAACCTTATATGAAACAAGAGTGCAACTAGTATAGTATATTTCTCTTTCTTTCCCATGTTCATCAAGTTGAGCTAGTAATGCCCCTAAGGAAGATTCTATCACTAAAATGTATAGATTAAGTGGTTTTCCAGGGATATAAGGCATTAAAATTGGAGGATTTTCCAAGTACTTCTTCATTTGATCTATGCTCTTTTGACAATCCTCATTCCATATAGATTTGACTCCTTTATGTAAGCCATTGTTAAAAGGTTGAGCTCTATCAACCAACTATTAAATAAATCTCCTTATGGATTGAAGATGTCCTTGAAGACTCCTCATTTGAATAAGATTTCTAGGAGGTGGCATATCCATGATTACCTTGACTTTTTCAAGGTTTACCTCTATTTCTTTTGCTAAAATAATAAATCCTAGTATTTTTCCAAAGGTAACTCCAAATGCACACTTCTTAGGATTTAACCTTAGTTCAAATTATTCCATGTGATCTAGAATGACTTCTAAGTCATCTAAGTGTGTATCTCTTTTCTTAGACTTAGCCAAGGTGTCATCCACATAATCTTCCATGTTTTTATGCACCATATCATGAAAAATAGTGGTCATAGCTTGTTGTTAGGTTGCTCCTGTATTCTTTAATCCAAAAGGCATAAATTTCCAACAATAGTACCCAATGTACAAGTGAATGCAATATTTTCCTGATCTTTAGGATCTATCTTAATCTAATTGTATCCAGAAAAACCATCCATCAAGGAATGAATCTCATAACCTCCAGTTATATCCACTATCATGTCTATATTGGGAAGTGGAAAGTCACTCTTTGGGCATGTTCTATTGACATCTCTAAAATCTATACAAACTTGAATGGTTTTTTCATGCTTGGAAACTAGTAAAAAGTTTGATATCCATTCAACATAGTCAATAGCCCTTATGCATTTTGCACCAATTCATTTCTCTAATTCTACTTTCACTAGGAGGGCTATGTGAGGATGCATCTTTCTCAATTTTTTCTTAATCAGTTTGACACCCAGAGCTATGGATAAGTGATGTATGATAAGATTAGTGTCCAACCCTAGCATATCTAAATAAGTCTAGGAAAAAATTATCTTTTTTTCCTATAAGAACGTAGTGTAAGCTTATTTTTCTTGCCGTGACAAGGACTGTACCAAGTGTACTATTTGTGGAGTCTCATATATACCCAAATTGACTACTTGTATTGGTTCAATAAGTACCAAAGATCTATCTTGAAAATAGCTAGGGAGATGATAAAGTACCTCATCCTTAGGCACCACAGAGAGGTTTTCACCTTTAGATGCAAGCTTTCTTTCTACTTTTTTTGGTTTCAACACTACCACACAGTGGTTTTTGCCATCAAAACTCTTATTTTTTTCTTTCATTTTATTTTTATTTTGTGACTAATGTACTTGATGTATAGCTCTATCAAGCTAGTAGCCAGTTTACTACTGGAAGAGACTATGGGTTCAATGACATTCAAGTAGCAAGCTATCTCATAGTCATTTTGAAATGTTAAGAGCTCATGTTCTTGATAGCATTTGGACCAATCAATAAGGTTAGGATGAACAAGGGGTAAGTCAATGACTAGTTCAAGGTTGTGAATTTGAATGGTTTCATCTTTAGTGGCCCAAATGTTAGAGTCCATTAAGTAACTTCCTAAGCTACCCAAATCAAGAGTTGTCCTAACAAGCAAAGAATCATCCACTAATGCAACATGTGAGTTCAAATACCCTAATCCTACACATGACTCATCAACTACCTCAAATTGAGAACTATAAGAGTGGATAATATCAACATCCACATTAGCTATGGAAGGCTCCAAGAAGGAATCCCATTCATACTCATTGAACTCATTTATGAACTTCTACTAGGGTGCTTACACCATGAAGGATTGGGATAGCTTGATGTGGAAGCTTGAATGTCATCAAGGGTAACATCTTCTCTTTCTATTAAACTATCTAAACTTTATTCATTTTGTTCCACAATTGCAACTATCTCATGAGTGACTACAGTACCTAAATTTTCCCCAAGGAGACTAGTGGAAGGGACCCAACTTCACACATATCCTGTTGACTTTGCAAATCAAGTAAATATTGTGGTCAATCTTCACTATCCAACTTCTCAAGAATAGGAGTAGTGTTCTTATTATGGTTTTCAAATCCTATGCCAAAAATCTCCTTATACTTGCATCCAAAAAGAACATGATGAAGGGGTTCATCTCTAGCATCCAATATATGACTTACAGGGCCATGTCTAAGATAGCCCATCTATTTGAAAAAAATATACCCTCTTCCATAGACCTTAGGAGAGGGAGATAAGTTCTCATTGCACATATATTTCTCTTCTCTATAAATCTAATCTCTAATAGCTATGCCATCTTTCTCATCTTGAATAGGAACTAATGACTTTACAAATGTGTCAAATAATGTCATAGCTAAAGAGGAAGGTCTTATTTGTTGTGAAGGTATTCCATATGACCTAGGTAAAATTGGTAATGTTGTAGGAAAGTTGAGTTGATACCCTCCCATGCCAAGGTCTATTTGTTTGAACTTGTCTCTACATTCAGCTAAAGCTACATCAAAATCATCTACTTCTCTATTGAAGGGAACATGAGTACTCACTAAAATTGAGTTGATAGATAAAGTATTATCCCTAGGTATACAAATCTCTATTCCATTGTAAGGTAACTTAACACACTAATGATAGGTGGATGACTTTTCTTACATATCATGAATCCATGGTCTATTGAGTAATATATTATATACAAGGGGACCAACATCAACTATTTTAAGTAAAACATCTTTCTCAATAGGGCCAATCCTGATAGGAAGGATGACCAACCCCTTTAAACTTCTTTCTGCCTCATCATAGGCTTTGATAGTGATCTTTCCTCTGGTATCTATGATTTGTTTAGAATAGATCAACATATTTAAAAGACTCAAAGAAAAAATATTAATTCCATGACCCCCATCTATCAACACATGCCTAACAGAGGTTTTTTGAATCAATATGGAGAGCAAGATTATGTGGGTGGCTCAAAGATTTATCATCTTCCTTTGAAAAGGTTAGGTAATAAGGGCTAGAAATATGACTAACCATTTTTTGGAATTGATCAACATCCAAATTTTTGGGAAAATTCATTGTGTGCAAAGCATCCTGAAGGACTTGCTTATATCTTGGAGACAACTCTAAGAGCTCAAAGATAGAAATCTAAACTGGGTTTCTTTCCAACTGATTGACAAGACTATAGTTTGACTTAGGATTGACTATTGGTTTTGAGGTAACATTCTTAGATGTCAACTTCTTTGGCTTACTCATTTGAATTGAATTAGGTCCTCTAATGATAAGGGGACCTTGACTTTGTGTGACAACATTGAGACTTTGAAATGACACTCTAGAGTGAGGACTCCTTAGCACCAAGATAGGTTTTTCATCAAAGATAGGAGGAGAGTCCATGTCTAGATTATAACCATGAGGATCATTATTTCTCATCACATTGACATTCTCTTCTACTACTTCAAGCATGTTGACAACATTCTTTACATTCACGTAGGTGTAATTGATCTCAAATTTTCCATTCTTAGGTTTAGAGGTTTCCAAATTACCATACTTGGGAAAAGGTTCTTTGAAGGCCCTATGATCTACATTAGTGTTCAATCCACTTGAAGCTTACCATTTTCAATAAGATCTTGAGTGATATGTTTGATTTTCTCATAGTTTTCAACATTATGTCTAGTGCTATTGTGAAACTTGCAATAATCTTTCTCATCCCAACACCATGTCTTGACCTTGGGCATATGGAACTTTGTGGGATCAAAAGGACGTACCAAGTTGTGAGAAATAAGCTTTATCAATATATCATCATATGATTGACCAAATATTGCAAAATTTCATATTTCTCCATTTTTCCTATCTTCTTACTTCCTTGTTGATTAGCACTAACCAAATTAAGGACACCTTGATCATTAGATTTGGAGGAGTCTACAACTCCATCATTGACCACTTGTTTATTTCTATTCCAATATGAATTCTTTCCTTTATCTTTGTTGTTGTTACTTTGGCCATTTTTGTTATTGTTTCCATGTTTGGCCAAAATTTCTTGTTCTTTCAAAACATCCTCAATTCTAAATGTTGTTTCAACCATCATGTCAAAAGACTCAAAAACCATCTTCTTGACTTCATACCACATTTCAAGAATCGTGTTGCTAATAATGATTTCAATCTTCTCTTTTTCAAGGATAGTCCTAGAATAGTGTGAACATTGTCATCTCCATCTTTGCAATAAAATTACAAAGGATTCTCCTTGATTTTGCTTTGTGTTACACAAGTCCAATAGGGTGATAGATCTTGAAAGGTTGTATGCAAAGTGTTGACCAAATATTTGAACAAGATCTTTGAAAGTCTTAACAAGAGGATTTATGTTGGTGAACCATTCCATTGCTTGACCCTTAAGGCTCATTGGAAACAATCTCATAAGGTACGAGTCTTCATGATGAAATTCAGAGCTCATGGTATTAAACTAACGCACATGATCACTTGGATCCCCATTCCCATCATAAGTTTGTCATATTGGGGGATATCAACCTTCTATGTTAAGTCTTTCATATCAACACTATTGTTAAAAGGGTTAGGACAAATCAAATCAAGTGATAAGGAACTCTTAGGTGCCATGAACTTGTCCATTGTACTCTTCACCTGATTAAACTATTTTCGAAAGATGAATCTTGCCTCCTAAATTTTTTGTTGACATCATAGTTGTAGGGAACTTTAATGCCCTTATCAATTAAATTCTTTAGGAATACATATTTGTTTTGATATATATACTTCTCCATACACTCTTGGAAAGAATAATTTTGTTGCATTGTCATGAAATCTTGAGAGTCATGGTCAAAATTTGAACTACATCCTCCATACTATGAACCATGGTGAGCATGCTCTAAAGGTTGTTTGAAATCCTAGGAGGTGTTGGTCTCCTATAATGATCATGTCTTGAAGCCCCTCTTCCTCTAGGGATAGGAGATCATGAAGGTGTTCTTGAGTGTCTTCCAATTCATGGAGTCTTAGAAGGGGTGGATGGAGGAGAGTTGTTTCCACTACCAACACCCATCTTGTTAAATTGACCATTATGTTGTTGAGCCAAGAGTTTATCTTGCTCCTCTTGGGAATTTTTCCTTTCTATTTCTAATAAAGATTTTCTTTCCTCTACTATATGTTTAAATTTCTCTACCTTCACATCTTTTTCCTCTAGGAAGGCTTTGTTTTCATGCTCAAGTGTCTTAATTCTATCACTCATATATCTTGAAGGTGTCTTGAGCAGTGGACTTGGTCTTAAATATCTAAACAAGTTATTGGTGTATGTTGCATTCACCTGAGTGCCATGAGGCTTATCATCTTGGTTTTCATGTTGTGATGGTTCTTCTTGATAGGCTTGTCTCTTATCTCTTTCATCCCTTTGGTATGCATCCAAATATCTACTTGAGATAAGGGGTGAGACTAGTCAATTTTTGTGAGAGGGGCTACCAAAAAAAATAGTATCTCAATGTTTTTTAAATGTGTCATCAAGGCATTTATCCATTTCTTCCCTCTCTCATTGAGTCATCATATAACTCATATCCATATCTAATTGAGAAGGTGATAAGGGTGTACTCAACTCACTAAGGTTATTCCTAGGATCGAACCAAAATTTTGAATTGTTCTTAGGTGATTGATCAAATATAGGTTCTTTTCCCTTACATCTTTGGTGAGTTTGAAAATAGGGTAATTGGTTAAATACTACTTAAGGTCACTTTCCTTGATCTACTTGATATCTTGTTGTAACCAACATGAAATAAAATGTACTAGTTGATAGGATAACCCTAAAAAATATTGGTACCAAAATAGGATATTAAAAGCACTCACTTGTCCAAAAGAGAGATGATAAGATAGAATTTTTGCAATAGGCATAAACCAAAACTACCACAGAGGTGTCCACTACTTTGGGTGGATACCCTAGCACATATAGATTAGGAGGATGATTTACCTAGATTATAATTAATTGAAATTGAATTTGAATGGAAGTTAATGGACAAGAGATTATTGAGACTCTCCAAGCATGTTATCAAAGAATCGAAAAGTTTATCTTCTCAACGAGGATAGTTTCTAACTCACTGACTCCAAGCAAGGTCACTCATAAAACAAAAGATTACTAATTCAAGAGTTTAAAACACAACAATCTAAGGTGAAAACAAGCTTTCAATAGTGGGGTATGTGACCTAATCTAACCTAGATCAACCAAGGTCAACTAGAAATGACAAAATAACAAATTGAGAAAGGTTTCAACTTGGGAGCTTAGTTTTGTTGTTCATTTTAACTAACCAACTAGATGCATCACTAGATTTTTTTCATAAATTAGACACACAAGACATCACTAAGGGAATTCAAGAAAATGTCTACAAGTAATCAGCAAGGGACAAAGAAAGCTTGTGCATAAACAAGAATAGTGTCTTAGTATGAATCTAATCCCTATAACCACTACTGTGTACATTCTCAAGATGTTTTCCAATCATGTACATAGTGATAGCAAAGAAAAATTGGGTTGCACTATGGTTCTTAGTAATGGTGAACTCTAAAACTCTTGCAATCTCAAGTGGAAGAAATCCAATCCTAGTGCACCAAGGTTTTTACACATTCTAAGAATTTAATCAATTAGAGATGTTGAGGAAATCTGATAGCCCAACAAAAGGCTACACCTATGAAGATTTTTTCACAAGAAAATTTATATAGCATGTGTTGCTACCGTGACAAAAGTGGCTACTATCACTTGAGGTTCCATATATGTGGTTTATCCAATAAGGGAGTGTCCATTATGGTTAAACCTCTCTAATCAAGGAAAACTCACAAAATTGGACCACATGGGGAGTTAGTTTGGATTCAAGGGTTCCAAGTTCCTGATCTGCCCAAAAGGGAACCGAGCATACTCCTCTAACCTCTTCACCTCACCCAAACATAGAAAATAAATTTATTGAAACACTAAATTGAAATCACTTCACTAAGGTTTTGAAAGCCAACAACAATCACTACCAATCTCAAGAGCAAAAGTACCAGCAAATGTCAAAGACAAACCTAATGAGATAATGAATAATATCAAATCCTTCCCTACCTACAAGGGGATCTATCATCAAGAAGAGCTTTGCATGTAAGGAAAGTAAATGAAGCTCACTCTCTCAAGAGAAACACAAATAGCATTCATAGGGCCTAATTACTACATGAAATATGTATGCAAGAAAGAAAATCTAAGTCTAAATTTAGAGCACCAATCAAAATGTGAATTATGAAAGCATGTAAAACACTCAAGCCAAACACATGAGAGGTTCACTTTTAATTCCAAAATCGAAATGTTATAGAGATGTATAAGAATACCTCAAATCCAAAGCAATGCATGCATATCATTCCCATGATCTAACGAACCAAGCAAGCACTCCAAGGAAATAACAAGCAAACCAATACAAGATGGATATATCTTATGCAAACCCTGGTGTTAGATCTCAAAATATGATCGTTAGAAGTAACAATAACTAGAAAATAGCCCAAATGAAAACTCGCATAATGCATTGAACCATGTGAAAATTTAATTTAATTTAATCATTAAATGTCATTTTTTAATTCTATTTTTTAATTTTTTTAAATTATTTTTTTATTGTTTGACCTAGTTATTGAGATTGGACCTATATGCCATGAATTCAGACGAAAAACCTTAAATACAAAAAAGAGACCCCTATTAAAAAACAATTTTTTTCCCCAAAAAAGTCATAATTTTAGAAAAAATATTTTTATTTGTGCCCTGGTGACTCATTTTGTTAAAATAGACCAATTTTTGTAAATCAAGTGTCTGATCTATCATCTAATTTCTAACATTAAAATGAAAAGAAACAACTATATTTTGAATTAAAATAACTTTCCAAAAATGTAGAATTTTCTAAAAAAATTGCTAATTTGTGCCCAAAAATGATTTTTCATGAAAAACCAAGAAAAAATTATAAAAAATACAAATTAACTCAAACAATTCTAAATTTTTAACTAAAGCTTCTTTGATATTTCTCATACCTACAAAAAAAAACTTTAGACCAAAATAGCAATCCATTTGGGATATCTAATCAGATCTTTAAGATCTAGGGTTTTTCATCTCCACACAGATCCACACAAGGGGGTTAGCTCTAAAAATAGTCAAAATCAGCATGCAATGTTGGGTTGCCCCATGGTGGATGCCAAAAATGTGTGCTAAAATTTTGATACACTTCTATGAATTATTATGTACAAGATTTCTTAAGAATGAGTTCTCAAATGGTGACTCATAGATCTCTATTCATGGAGTTCAAGGGTTTGTAATGGAGACCCTTAGTTTGACCCAGTTTGTGCCCATGAAAGTACACCATAAAATGAGAGATTCAAAGATTAAAATATGTATGCAAATGAATATACAAGATAATCTAAATGATAACACTGCAAAGCAATGCACGAAATGAAAATCTAATCTATGAAAAGAAATAACAATGCAAGATTAATATATGAAGCAAATATGACTCTAAGCTAATATGAAAATGAAAGGATGAAGCATGATGATGTAAGCCATAGATGCATGAGAGAAGAATACAAGAAGAGAGAAGTTGCAATGAATCATCAATGTCCAATCCCTAAAGCTCAAACTCCTCCAAAATCGCTCTCCAAACTTGCAACATAACAATACTATAGCAACTAGCATCTCTCCAAATGAGGAGAGGACTCCTTATAAAAGAAACTGTGGAGGTGGGAGACTTCTCAAAAGAGTAATGTGGGATAAATCCCTAAGAAGGAAAGTAAGAGGAAAAAGTCAACCACTTAGAGGTATGTGCAAAAAAAGGAATCTTTATAAGATTTATTTGATTTATTTCCTCTTTTTTTATCAAAAAAAGAGCTTTAAGTGGGGATTTATTTATTTAATTAAAAGAGGGATTTTTCTTTTAGTTAAAGAAGGTAAGATTATTTAATTAAAAGAGAGATTTTAATTAAATAAGATTATTTTATTCATTTAAAAAAAATGTTTTCTTTTAATTAAAGAAGAAAAGATTATTTAATAAAAAGAAATTTTTTAATTAAATGAGATAAAACTATTTAATTAAAAGAGAGATTTTCTTTTAATTAGATAAGAATTTTTTTTTTTTTTTAAAGGATGTTTGTTTTAATCAGATAAGATTATTGACAAAATGATCAAACCTTGGGAAATATTGAAATAACTAAATTAATTGAAATTTGATCAAGGAAAATAATTTTAGTTGATTCAATAAAATACTATGATGAATTGATTTAGGAAATTGATAAATTGAAGAATTGGAGCCCATAGTCTAGGTGACCATTTTAGGGTGCATACATGAGGTACCATTTCTCTTGTTGGTACAACAATGTGTACTATTTTTTGGTACAAATCACTCTCTAGGGGCAACGATTCATAGTCATGCTCAATATTAGGGCCATACTTAATCTTATTAATTTATCACTTCTCAAATAAAGAGGTTTGGCTATGCGAGCATGTGAGATTGTAAGTCAAGATGTCAGATGGAAACCTCTTATTGTATACTCATCTAGTCCCGCAGCTAAGAATTACCATGGGGAGTCATATAATGATAGATTACTTCTTCGTAGTTGATATGGATGACATGGAGGTCATACTACACATTTGGTGGATGGAAACTCTTGACGAGTATACATAAAGTTTCAAACAAATGGAATTCTCATTCAAAGTGGATGGAAAAAAGGTAGTTATGAGATAATGTTAAATGGAGGCCCAAAGTAAATCTCAACCCAATTCATGGAAGCCTTTTTTTGACATGACGACATTGTCTAGGTAGAACATTGTTTTATCTCAATAGAATTGATGAAGGGGCAACAAATTGACTACTAGGATGATGAGCCTCGTGTTGGATAAGTACAGTATAGTCTTTGTCAACATCCTTCCTAGGACACCTCCACATAGGGTCTTTGAGAACACCATTTAATAGGAGGAAAGATCAAAACTCATCATCACTAAAACCTACCACCATCCTAAGAGGTTTAATGATGAAATAAAAAAGATGATCCAATAAATCTTAGAGAAAGGATGGATTAGGCCTAGTTTTAGCTCTTTTTGCATCATCAATAGTTTTGGTTAAGAAGAAGGATGAAACCCTTTGAATGTGTGTAGACTACCATGCACTAAACAATAAAACCATAAAAAAACTAGTATCTCATTCCCAAGGTTGACAATTTATTAGCTGAGTTACAAAATGTAGTTTATTTCTCCAAAATGGATTTGTGTTATGGTTACCATTACATTTGCATGAGAGAGAAAGATGTGGAGAAGTTTTCCTTCCATTTTCATTAAGATAATTATGAGATCTTGGTCATGTCATTTGGTTTGAGAAGTGATCCATGGTATGTGTAGGATCGTGGTGGGCCAAAAACTAGAGATGTGAAAGAAAAAAAATAGTCTAAAAATATTCAAAAGTATTTTACATTCTTGTTGACTTTTTTCCCAATCCTAGTAGTAATAAAAAATATTACCAAACCTTATCAGGTATTTTCTATATCAGGAATTTGATATGTTAGGTACAAAAACTTGTGCATAGTTAAAAAAAAGGTTGAATAATATTTTGCCCCAATTCATTCTATTTGAGCATCTTAACCAGCCAGATACCACTAATATCTTTGGGTATATAATTTGATGCAACGCATTTTCAACTAGATTTTGCATGCTAGCACATGTTGACTTTTTTTGTTTTGTACTTGATTTCATTCATTTTTGTTTAAAATTTAGGTTTTTTAGTGAAAATGTATTTTTTTAGTTTTGTTTATAAAATTTTCATTCAAATTGTAATTATATGTTTATTTGTAATATAAACATGCATGGATGATACAAAGTAACATTCAAATACTCCCCTACCAAGAAATGATCTTGAAAATAATCCACAACCACCTCCAAATGAACCATTACTCCCTCAAAACCCTCCCAACATTCATGATTTAATTCAATACAACCTAAATCAATTTAGGATTATTTAATAGTCTTATAATGATATCCTTTCATTATCTCACATGTTTGTGTTGGAATGATTAATGAGAAACAAGATATTGATTGGGGGGGTGAATCAAGATTTTATAATTTTTCTTATAAAACCAAATTGCTACACCTAATTCATCTCATATCTTAGATCTAACATAACAAAAATGCAATGCTTGAATAGTAAATGAATACATCACATTCATGAAAGATTCAACACATAACTCAAATTATTTGGTAACCCAAAAACACTTCAATAAAGTTAACTTGTTAGAGTTATAATAATTGATCATAATATATGATCTACCTTGTTAAAAGCTTAAAGATTGTTAAGGCATACCCTGTTAAAGGATTTCACACTTACAATTAAGTAATAAATATATTAGAATATTTTCATAGACCTATTAAGATCACTCAGTTAAGATATTTTCCTCGATTCAATCTTGTTAAAACAATAATTCAGTATCTGACCCTCGCTCTTCTCTACAAGCTGATTTTGGATATCCTCTATACAATGTATGATTTGATCTATCAATTTGTATCTTCTTTTATTCCTTCACTACTTGGATTTCCCTTGCCTAATTTAATTATAGACTTAGCCTTTCTTGCTCTATTCTATCCTTGATCGCTTCTTCACTTGCCCATTCACACTTTCATTAATCCACACATTCTATCTTTATTTGTTCACATCATAGACACACCACTTCTAGGGTTATTATACTCCTTAAATAGATGTTCTTTGAAAGTTCTAGATCTCAATAAATGGTTTATAATTTTTCTTCTTTCTTTGTTTCTTTCTGATTTCCTAATTTTTTGATTTTCATTCCTTCAGATCAATACCTTATGAAATGGCACATAATATCTATCTTAACTATCTCTACAAACATTAAATATCATATAGAAGTCAGCCAAAATAATTTACATAGTTGTTTGTGTAATTCCAAACTCATATGACAAAATTGAACTACTCAACATCTGAATGTGTTGACACTTAGTCATCACTAATATTCATACTAGCACTCAACTTCTATATACATGTTCTTCTCTATTTTCTTAGGAAAAATTATCTTTTCAATTTACACAATCTCTACTATAATAGTTCAACTTACATATGCACTTGGTCTTAACTGGGGTGCTAAAAAATCATTGACTTTCTCAAAATGCAATGCAAAATAAACAAGTCCTTATATATACTTAGCCTTCACTAGATGACTCGACCATAGTGATGAACTTTCATCCTTGCCTAGAAAATGACTAAGTTTTTGGACACTAATAGAAAACATAGGATTAGAGACCAACAATCTCCCCCTTTTACATTAGTGGAAAAAACACTTTGTCATTTCATTCAAAAATGGTCTCCCCGAGACTTTAATCTGAATCTATGAAAAAGTATGATGTTGTGACATCTGATGAATTCTAGTGTATTATACTCATTGTTCCCTTTATCTACTTCTTGACTTATTTTCCCTTTTTTGTCATTGATGGCTTGGGGTTGTTGGGGTTACCTTGTGCTTATCAAAAGAATGTTTATGGCTTGCCAAAATTTCTATATAGCCTTTATTCCATCGATCTTATAGTTTCTCCAAAACTTGAAATTAAATTTCTAGCTCGATAGCTAGATCAATTAGACCTTCAATATGTGAAAAATGTGAGTCTCTCTTCAAAATATTCTTTGCTAGAGACACTTCTTTATTAATTATTTTAAAATGTGTTAACAACTAGAATTGGATTAATATCAATGTATTCCTTATGTCACTATCTCTAACTGTGATCTTGGCTAACTTTTGCCAACTAGTTGTCAACTTATTATATGAGAGTGAGCTTGAACTTTTGTTCTTGACCAATGAAATACCACTTTCCCTCATATCAACATGTAATAAATTATTAGAACATTGATTTTCTAGTGTAAAAACCTCAACATCACACAACTTCATGTACAATGAATGAATAGTTTTCAAAATTTCTTCTAATTGTGTGACTAGTTTGGAAATCTCTACCTATCTATTTACAATTTCATGAGAGACTTTAGCTAAAACTTTATGCTCAAATCTTCTCTTAGACCATTGCATCAATTTTTTATTGGTCTTTATATCTTTTTCTTGATCTTTATACACTAGATATACTAACTAATCCAAAATTGGATGCTAATTATCTAAATCAGATATGCCAAATGCATCCAAAAAAATCCTTAATAGTATGTAATACATGTGTCTTATGCTCTCTCCTTTGTTGTTCATTATTTTCCTTTTGGCTCAAAAAGGTTTATAACTCCTACATTTTATCTAGTATCAAGTTATTCAATTCATACATGGGTAAATTAATTGCCTATTATAGACATACTAACTCATCTTCCAATTCCTCTGATTGAGTCAAAACTTGAGATTGAGGGGTTGTATCACTATGTAGTGATAATTTTAGTTTTTTCTCCTTATTAGTTGGTCTTGATACCTATTATTTCCTCCCTTGAGTAGGTGTCCCTTTCTATTTAGGTGTTCTTTCCAATGATTCTAGAAGCTTTGCACTTGGTAGTTGTACAAGAGCTAGTGAAGCTTTTTATCCTTTTGGTGTCTTGTCCTCTTCTCCCAACAACATTCCTTAATCTGATCTATCTTGGCCTCTTGTTAGAAAATAGACATACAAGTTAACTATAAATTTTTTTTATAGCCTTGCCCTATTTCTTGGAAATTGTATCCTCTATAATTGATGTGATCTCAACATTATTAGTTTTTGCAGTCTCAATCTTCGAATAATATACAACTTATAAAAAAATTGGATTTTTACAAGGTATATTTTTGTATGCAAATAGACATTACATGTACTCCTTATATAGTAAATTTAGATTATGTGGAGGTCGGTCAAAAATATCTTTGATGGTAATAACCTCCTGTTGTTCACACTATTTCACTAGTTTCTTGATTTCTTCTATTAGTTTAGCAACTTCTTCCTTATATACATCTTCATATTCAATTTCATCTCCTCCTTCTCTAGTCTCAAATTTTGGAGTAAGCACTTTGAATAATTATTTCCATACTTGAATGTTGTCCTACTCAACTTCATAAGCTTTATTCTTCAAACTTTTGTATGCCCTATCTCTTGTGATAGATTTCTTCATAGAATCTTTAAGGGCTCTAGACATGTGTGCCTTCCCTAAATTTGGCATAGATTGTGCCAATGTGGTTTCTCTTATTTTCTTTTCTATTGATAGTGCCCAATTCCATTTAGCATCTCTCCATTTATACAAGCCTACTAGGAATCCATCTCTCGATTCTAAGGGTGTACATCTAAATTTAATCA
This sequence comes from Cupressus sempervirens, assembly GCA_028749045.1. Lineage (NCBI taxonomy): Eukaryota > Viridiplantae > Streptophyta > Pinopsida > Cupressales > Cupressaceae > Cupressus > Cupressus sempervirens. The sequence goes on from CM053785.1 coordinate 894,217,860, forward strand.
TCATATCAATCATAGTTTCTTAAAGCTTAACTTGATCATCATTATTCAAATAATCATAAGTAATATCTTTGAATCTTGCAAAATTTCCTAATTATTTAATCCTTTCACATACCTGTTCCATAGTCATTGGAGGGATTCTTTTCATGATTTTGAATTTTCTTGGTTCATAAAACTCAGTCTCTTCATCATCTTCTTCCTCCTCCTATTATGCTATGATCTATTCTCTCCTCATCTTCTCTTGTATATTTAAGTTTGGTGAGTTGGTTGGTCTCTTATTTGATAGACTTCTTTTTGTTATCACAACTGGGGGCTCAGCTATCTTAGATCTTGTTGTGATCTTTCCTTTTGGATTTTGAGGTGTGATAACCTTTTGCACATCTTTACTAAGATCGGCTTTCACCTTTGGCTCAATGATTACTACTTTCCTCTACTTTGTTTCCTTAGGATCAATAACTAGTTCTTGTCCTTTTGCTTCATCAGCCTCTACAAGTTGTTCTTATCCTCAAGATTGTTCTTGTTTCTTTTCTTTTCAGTTTTAGGCATGCTAGCCTCTATAGATAGTTATATCATTATGGTTTTATATGTGCTTAATTTCTCGACATTTGCATCAACATCTTCAATCAAAAGTGCATTTATTGTTATTGTAACCTCATCAATATTAACTTCATAAGGCATAGGCCTTAACCATGAAGTCCTTGGTATTACTGACTAACCATGAACAAAATCCATGTGTTCCACAAAACATATCTCATCACAATATTTATCTACAGTCAACTTAGGGATCCTCATTCTAATTCTCATTTTGATTTTGAATTCCTCAAAATAGTTATCCATTATAGCCTCAAAATTTTCTCCCAACCTATTGATTAAATCATTTATCTTCTCCATAGTAGGTCAACTTCTATCCCATGTTATTTTCCCAATCATAGGGAATGCATTTTTTATATATAAAAATATAAATACTAGAAAAGATCCAAACTTACATGATGTATTATTTGTTAGAATATATAGTCCATAAATATAACTAGGAGGGTGGGGGGTGAATTAGTTATCCAATTACTATCACCTATTAAATCTTAACCATATGAGCAATATAATCAAGTACCACAACAAGATATGCATGTACAATAATACTATATATGTTAACTAGGAAACCCTTGATCAGAGGGGAAAACCCTGATGAGGATGGTACACACAAGATGACATACTAATATAAATATTCCTTGTTAGAGGATGGACCCTATTAGGAGTCTATGGAAACATTTAGTACATATTAGTCCTTGTTAGGAAACTTTGAATCCATGCTAGGAGATCTCAACCCTATTATGAAAACCTTGTTAGGATTTGTAGAAGGTAGATGGACCAACTATCCAAATCGCTTCAAGGGCAAGACCAATGAACCCAATTTCCAAATGATCTCTATATTATTCCTTGTAGAATAATAGAAATTAATTTTACTTTTTCTTTCTCTTCCTCTATCCTATCAACCAAAATTTTTCTCCTTCTAATCTTGATACCATATCACAAACTTTGTAACCAATAATTCTTTGAATTACTTACTCACATTTACCAAACACTCTTCTTTTGTTTACAGTTTCTTGACCACTTCTCCCTCCACTCACTTTACAATCAAGGAAAATAATTTCCTTTATACCAAGTCCTCAAAAAAATTCCTTGAGTCAGCCTTGAGGCTTTCCCAATTAATTATAATAGGACCACATTAAGATAATTAATTATTTCTCAATCACATAACACTTTTGGCTTAGATTCTATACAAATTCTCAGATGTGTGACTCTAGACTTATCACACTCACTAATTTCATCATCAAACTATCCTTTATCTCTACATAAATTTATGTAGCCTAATTATATATCTGCTAGGGGATACAATCCAATTGTTAGAAACTACTTATCAAGTACTCTTTCTCTACAATACTCTTTGTAAACACATATATATTTCATATATCTTTGATTTATATTACACACACTTAACCTAATTAATAGGAAATGGTTTGAAACATGCCCTTAACTACACATCACTTGACCATCAAAACCCTATCCATACAATGAAAATCTCTATCTACTACTTTGTTAGTCTTCATAAAAACCATACTATGTTGTCATAAATGACAAACACAATCATGAATACAACATGTTATTTATGCCACATGAACACCAATGCTTAGGATACTCCCCCAAAGGAATACCATCAACATTCATGCTAACAATCTCTCTCTTTGGTATTGATGGAAAAATAGATGAAAAACATGTAAGTTCAAAGAATACCAAAGCAATACTCTTCTTATGCTACTCCTCACATCTTTTTAAATCCTCTTCATCAATCAAATCTGAAATCCTCTAGAACACTACTCTATTATGTATCTCTTAGGATTGGCATCAGTTGTTCACATGCTAAACCACTCTCAACTTCTCCCCCATACATTGTAACTCTTTATGTTATATATCTCCCTCATAGAGATATTCCTTCTCCTTACTTACATGAATATTTCTAAATCTCTCTAATACAAATATGTTGTCTATCTCTCCCTCATTCATATTTAGGAGTTGTTACACTTCTCTCCCCTATGCATAGAGGATGTTTTTAATGTACATATCTCCCCCATTGACATCAATGAAAAAGTCATTATTATGTGAATTATCTACTCCAAATCTTTAAGTAGCTCAAGTGTTCAATAACACTATTCAAGACCAATAATCAAGAGTCCTTAGAAACTCTTCTTATTACAGATACTCCCCCATATAGGAAGCATCAAAATGTAGTCTAGTCAAACAATAGTTCTCTTTACCACTAAAGTGATGTAATCTTTGCATTATCTACTCTGAAGTAGCTAGAGGCATAACCTCAAGCATACTTCTCAAGTACTCAAATATATCATTAGGTAAGGGCTTTGTACATGTAAGGGCTTTGTAAAGATATATGCAATATGATCTTTAGTACTAACATACTCCAATCTAATTCTTTCTCTACTACCTTCTTTCTCAAAACGTGATACTTAATAGATATATATTTGGTCTTAGAATGCAATACATGATTCTTAGACATACTTACTGTACTTGTATTATCACAATATATTATAATAGATTCTAAAAATTCTATCCCAATATATTTCAATATCCACTTTATCCACATGACCTGATTACAATTATTTTCTACTTCTACATACTCTACCTCAACTTTTCTCTCTGAAATACAATCTTGTTTCTTGCTTAGCTAAGAAACCAATCATCCTCCAAGAAAAAATATCCTCTTTATTTCTTCAGAAAACTTATCACTTGCTTCATCATTGCCTCCAAAGATTATATCATCAACAAAAATCATAAAATACCTTTCTCCATAGAATCCTCTTGTCTTAGTAGGGCCACACAAATCTATATGAACAATGTGCAACTTTTTATGTAGTGGTGAACTTCTTGCTGGGAAATGATACCTTCTTCTGCTTAACCATGATACATTCTTTGAAAACAACATTAATAGGCTTCATTATCTTAGGAAAATATCTAACTAAAAATGTGCTACTAACCTTCATAATGTTATCAAAGTTTATATGACAAAATCTTCTATGTCATAACCAACTATATTCCACTTTTGTAACCAAACATGTTATCTCAATAGGATTCAACTAAAATACATTACCTCTGGATTCTGTACCTTTTCCAATCAGCTTACCATCTTTATTTTTGGTAATTCAAGTCTTTTCTATGAATTGCAACTGATAACCTTTATTCACCAACTATCCAAGACTCAACAAGTTATGCTTTAAACCATCAACAAAGTAAACATTAATAGTGTTAGTCTTTCCATCAAGAGTAATAGATCCCATCCCTATAATGTGATAGGCCACATTGTTTCCAACTATAACAATACCTCCATCATGATTCCTAAATTTAACAAACTTGTTCATATCACTAGTCATGTGATGTGAACATCTATTGTCTATTATCCAATCAGATTTCTTTTCAACTTGGGGAACTAGAGATTTTTCTTCTCTAATTTCTATGTCAAGATCATCTTCTCTTTCCATCTATCATAGTTAACCCCATCAAACTTAGGACTATCCTTTTTGAAATGACTCACCATTGATCTCCCAAAGTTGTTAAGCTTTCCCTTCAAGGACCTGATGTTCTAATACCAATTGTTAGAATATATAGTCCACCAGTATAACTAAGAGAAGAGGTCAATAATTTATCCAATTATTATCACAATTATTAACCTTATTAAATCTTAACCATATGAGAAATATAATAAAAAACCACAACAAGATACTCATGCAAAATAACACTAGATATGTTAACTAGGGAAACCTTTGATCAGAGGGAAAACCTTAGTAGGTATGGTACCCAAAAGTTGGTGTACTAATATAAATATTCCATTTTAGAGGATGGACCCTATTAGTATTCTATCAAAATATTCAACACATATCAATCCTTGATAGAAGACTTTGAATCCCTGTTAGGAGATTCCAACCCTATCAAGAGTTGTACCAATCCTATTAGGAGTTGTAGAAGGATGGACCCACTATCCAAATAGCTTCAAGGGAAAGACCAGAGAACCTACTATCAAAATGATCACTGTATTATTCCTTACAGAATAATAGAAATGAACTGCACTTCTTTCTCTTTCTTTTTCTTGTCAACTGGACTTTTGCTCCTTCTAATCTTGATAATAGATCACAAACTTTGCATCCAATAATCCCTTGGATCACTTACTCACATTTACCAAAAAGTCTATTTTTTTTTGCATTTTCTTGATCATTTCACACTTCACACACTTTACAATCAAGTAAAGTACTTTCCTTTATACCAAGTCCTAAAAACAATTCATTGGGTTGGGCTTGAGGCTTTCCTAATTAATTATAATAGAACCAAATTAAGATAATTAATTATTTTATAATCACATAACACTATCGGCTCATAGTCTATACAACTTCTCACATGTGACGCTCCAAAATTTGTGCTCTCACTAACATCATCATCAAAGTGTCCTCTATCACAGTATAACTTAATGTATCCTAATTATATCTCTGTTAGAGATACAATCCAATCATTAGAAATTTCTTATCAGGCACTTTGTTTTTGCACTTCTCTTTGTAAATCACTTATATCATCCATATTTATTTGATTTTTTTTATGCACACTTAACCTCATCAGAAGGGCATAGTGTGGAACATGTACTTAAGCATGCATCACTTGACCATCAAAATTCTATCTGTACAACACAAAAACCATACTATGTTGTCATCAATGAAAAAAATAGTCATGAATGGAACATGTCAATTATGCTACATGCTCACCAATTCTTAGGATTCTCCCCCAAAGGATTATCATTAGGATTCATGCTCACCAATTCTTTTCTTTCCTTATTTCTTCAAGGTTCTCTATTACTTGTTATAGTTGTAGCTTGGCAAGGTCATAGGCATACTCCTTCTTGATAATTTTGAATCCCAAATCTACTACAATACATGACACATTGTTTAATCTATTGAATTGGTAAAAATTTTGTGCTATCACATGAAGTACAAATTCAATCACATGATCTTCAATCTCATTACTTGACATCCCTCTATGATTCCACTTTTCTTTGACCAATTTCTTAATTTCACTTCTTACTACACTCCTTATATTCTTTGGTCAATCCAAGGTGGGGTAACGAGTGACTTTGCATATTATGGCCTTATTGATTTTCATTGGTCCACCTTCTAAGCATATTTTCATATCATAGATTCAACTTAACATGACTTTTATCCACTCAACCTTGAAAACCTTTGGAAAATCTAGGGCATGAATAAGCCCTTTCTCATTAATGATTTTTTTTCCATCCTTTAATGCTCCATTGTTGTAGATCTTCTCATAAGCCACCCTAGTCTCAAAGTCTCCAATCCCTCCTACTTTGCACATATAACAAGATCTTACATACTAAATAGTTAAACTTTGGATGGAATTGACAACAAAGCACCAATACCATCTTCATTTTTCTTAGCAATTACACTATTCCTAAAATCTAGTGGAGGAAATTGGTTGTTCCTCACAATTTGAGTGTTTCTATCCTTCAACATTTTTCTTGATGCTACCATTTGGTCTAGGGTTCTAAAAAATAAACTTTTCTATTATATTTTTAAAAATAATTTACTCAGCACTAAAAGTATCACTTATAGATGTTATTAATTTTGCAAATGCTCCTCTCTGATTTTCCTTCTTTGTTGCTAAAATCACCTTAATCTCCTTTGAATCACTTTTGATCTCTAAAATTTATTGGTGAATAGAAATGCATGCTCAAATTTGATAAATAACTTCAAATTTCCATTTTAGGTCTACAATAAATGTCTTCATACTTGGTAGGTGTATGACAACTAGCTTGGTTTTCATACTTACTTTCTCTAGATTACCTTACTTGACCAACACTAATTCATTTGGTCAACACATCAATTCAGTTGATCACTCGGTCCATACTGCAATGCTTGGTCAATATAGACTTGATCACTAATGCTCGATACTCTATGTAATAAATGATTCTCTTTCACCTTCTTTACTATCACTAACACAAAAACAAAAATATATGACTAAATATGCTATGAAAAATTGTAGATATATGATAATTTTTTATCACATGATCATTGGTAGTTTATTGTTGGTCATTAATCTTGTAATGAAATTTATGACTAAACTATTTTAATCATTAATTTTGTCATTGATTTGATCATTGACTTGGTTTTTTATTGTTATTAAATAGTAGTTTATTTGGTAGTATATTTGATAGTATATTTAGTAGTTGATTTGGTAGTATATTTGGTAGTTGATTTGGTATCTGATTCGGTAGTATATTCAGTTATATATTTGGCATTTGATTTGGTAGTTGATTTGATAGTATATTTTGTAGTATATTTGGCTGTTTATTTGGTAGTTTATTTGACAATTTATTTGGTAGGATATTTGATAGTTGATGTGGTAATATATTTGATAGTTGATTTTATAATCAAATTTTTAGTTGATTTGGTAATCAAATTGGTAGTTGATTTGGTAGCATAGTTGGTAGTATATTTAGTAGTTGATTTGGTAGTTGACTAGTTATTTATTTGATAACTAATTTTATTGTTTATTTCTTTATTTCCATTAATTAGTATAATGAATAATTTATTGAATCTCATAAATTTTGAAATACAAATAAACATGATATTAGATCTTAACTAAAACATTAAATAAAATTAAAATATTACACATGAACAACATTGAATTAAAATATTGATTCAATATCATGACTAAAAAAAAGGTAAATTGGGTTAATATTTTAATGAAAAATCTATAAGTAATAATACATCAAAATTGTCTAAAGAGTATACATGTATATATGATAAAAAGTGTCAAAATTGTCTAAGAGTTTCCAACTCTTTTGAATACACCTTGATAATTAAAATATTTAAATAACAGATTCAAAATACTGCAATATAAATCAATGAGCCAAATTTTCTAACGAATAATAAATTTATCAACTATTTCATTTTGTCCAAATACTTTAGTGGTCACCATCTAAAGATCCCCTCTTTCTCTTTGAGACAAACAATTCCATCTATTTCATCTTTATAAGCAAGTGGTACATAACTTGTGACAATTCTAATGCTTATATTGGCATCTCTATTTCCATCAAAGTTCACTCCATGTAAAATAGACAAAGAGTGAATAATATGAATAGAAAAAACATGACCATCATATGGATCCAACACTTTATTTTTATCCCCTTCTTTGATTTTATCAAAATATTTCTGCAAAAAGTAAAAACAAATATATTAGAAGTTACATAGATAATAAAATGCAATATTAATGTACTACTTATGATAAATATTCACCTTTCATTGCTAAAGGTGAATTATTCTTGTCCACAATTAAGGACACTCACAAAATGTTAAATAAATCAATAATTATATTAATTTATTTGTGCCTTTCTTAAATTGAAAATTCCAATGAGAAATCCCCCCAAAGGAACTAACAATATATTGTTAAGGTTATCCTAGTGTACCATGCAAATTATCTTGAAATGTTTCTCTATAATTAGCACTAATTGAATCTATGATCATAGACAAGTTATTCTGATTAGTTAAGATTAATCAATTAAATTTACTAATGAAAAGGGAAAAAACAACACATCATAGAATACTCTATTGACATGATGACAATGAGAAGTCAAAGAAGTAAATAGAATCTCTCAAAACATCAAGGAACATATAGACATGCTATAAAATATATTTTTAGGTGTTTTAACCTAAAACACCTTTAAGGGTTTTATTGGTGAGAGTAAGAGGTTGGGAAGGAACAAAAAAAGGAAAATTAAATTATGGACATTCACCTCAGGAGCCATCCACCTATATGTTTGGTTTTAGAAGTCAAAAATCCAAAATTAGCTATTTTAACAACCTGATGTATGAAGCCAAGAATAAATTTTTTATTAGATATTTAGTCAATTTTCATCACCATAAAATTTTTGTTGCAACAATTGATAGAAATTATAGCTATTTTAACAAACTATTGCATGAAGTCAGGAAGCAAATTTGATAACTTCCAATCTTTGATTGAAATAAAAATAAAAATATATTATACAATTGAAAGATTATGTTAATAATATTTTGTATCCCTAATAATTGAATAAAAACTACTACTATCTTATGACAAATAGAAAGATATTCACAACTTCTAAAAAATAAAAAAAAGATTGAAACATAAAAACATTATACATATTTCTAGTATTTCAAGGAAGTTCATATGAAAAGTTCTTTGAAATTCAATCATATCCAAAAGGCCCCCAAAAAAATTACAATATATAAAGTAGCTCACCTAATCCACAACAACCAATTTACAATCTCTTAGCTTGTATATGTATTTATTTTCTAGCTAGAATCCTACTAGGTGTTCCTATGAGAAAATGAACTAGCTAACACAAGCACATTATATCATCCTTCAAGCTAGTTACTCTATTACTATCCATTACTTAAATATTAAGGTTGGAAAATTATGGGAAATGGTTAGGAAATATCTGGGTATTCTAAAGGTAGTCAAGGATAGCCAAACATCCTCTACATAAATTTGAAATGATTGAGTATTTTAAGGCATTTTGAAATAAATAAATGTTGATGGGGACACAACTCAAGTACAGAATGGACACAACTAGAAAGGGAAAACTTTATTAACTATGAAAATATGCCAATACACTTAGTTCAGAGTAAACAGGCTCCAAAACATTCCCTATGGGCTTACAATAGTATAAATTTGGAGATAATTTCTTCTCCCAGTACCTTCTCTCAAACTCCACTCTGAACTGCCTTTTACAATGCCAAAAATGTTCTTAAATAGACCCCAAAGGGTGAAGGATTAGGAATACATTCTAGAAAGTACTAGTTTTCATTGACCACCAAAATGGAAGACTCCAAAAGTCACTTTAGAAGTCAGTGGAAAATTAGAAGAATCTAGAAATGGTAGTCAAACTTTTGAGAGGAATAACTTTTGAACCGTAGCTCCGATTGATGAACCATTTACATTTCCAGAAAGCTCTCAGAGTGCTCTATAGCCCTACGGATAGGCTTCACTTTTCCCCCATTTTTCATGCTTGTACAAGGTCATTTAGTGCCTCAAACCTAACTTTGAAGCATTCTTAGGAGATCTCCAAAAACTAAAAAAATTGTGATAACTTTCAAACTGTGCAGTCTTTTGACCTGATTCTTTTTCTGGAATGTTCTAAATTACAATTTTAATCATCCCTCCAATTTACAACTTATAAATCACCATGATTATGGCTCAATTACATAGTCCTATTTTTTTGGCATTTACACGTATCCCAAGGTGCTTAAAAACTCTAACCCAAAACACTAATAGTGGAACTGTGAGAGTTGGAAGCTTTATTTGACCCAAATGGGGTATCCAAAAATGAAAACACATGAAACAAAAACTATGTCTAGGTATATTTTTTTGGGTGACACAAGATTGCCCTTATACCTCTAGATGTTCTTGCATCAAATGTGCTTTTTTTTTAAGTTTAAAATTGGTCTCCCTCACTCACTCCCTCTCCCTCTCCCTTTATTTGAACATCCCATTTCCAAAAAAGACCCTTTGACTACCTTTCCTTAAAAAAATCCTTTGTATCTCCTATCCTCTACCATCCCTAGTCCCAAAAATATATGTAGCATGATTAAGTACCCATTACTTTGCAAGAATACAACCGCTTTCTCTACATTTAGACTAATATGAACACTCTAGACACCATATGTAATCATTCAAGATTGAAATATGAATTACAATGCTTTTGGAAGAATATTGAGTAGATTTATTTCTTTAATTTTTCATGGTATTTTCAATAATATTTCAAGGAGTGTGATTTGAAAATTTGATGCAAAAAACCACAAAATTTTCTCTATCAAAAGAATCACAACTATTATGTGTACTATACGAACTCTTGTATTTCATTGAAAATAATATCTTAACAAATATTTTTCATGTATATATCAATACTACAAAAAGAAAATATTTGAAATCATACTAAAAAATTCCAAAGGAGCCTACCATTGAGGATTAACTAATCTTAACAATAGAATTAATTGTTCAAAATACAATAGGGAAGTAAACTCTGAGAGTGGGGGGGGGGGGGGGGGGGGTGCATAAGTACTTAAAACTTTCAACCTCAAAATCATTCATCACACATCCATGTTAGAATCTATGCATATAAACTGAAATACCAAATTAAGCATATACATCCATAGAATTAAAGTAAAACATTGACATGTGTATGACATAAGATATTTGATTACCCAAAAACCATCTAAGGAGAAGGTAAAACTAGAGTGGGATGACACCCACAAATCTTCACTATTGCAATAATAAAGTGTATCAAATGAAGGTTAAAATGTTTTGATCATGAAACATGATTTACCCTGTGAAAGGTCTACCCTATTAAAGGCTTACAAGATTATTAGATCTTACCCTATTAAAGGATTTCAACAACCTATTAAAAGTGTGTTTGCTAAAAGGACTTTACCTTACAATGAAATAAGCACCCTATTAAAGCATTTAAAATAGCCTATCAAGACTAATATATTAAGAGATTTAACTGATTCACATGTTAAACTTTCGTAGGAATGATCCTTCGATTATCACTTTGTTTCTTGATGTCAGATCACCTCTTTCTTGATGTGTAATTGATCCTTTCTCATTAGATGCATCTCTTCTATCTTCTAATTCCTTTTCTCTATTCCCCTCTAACTAATTATGTAATGTAACTCAAATTATAACTCTTTAGTCACCATGAATGCTCTATTTATGCATGCAAACTTCTCTACCTTCTCCTTACAAATTCATCAAAATTTTAGGGTTTTTCCTCCTTAATAAGAGCTAGGTAACTTAGGTTTAGGTATGAATCAATGATAGTAATTCACCCATATTGTTGCTTAATCCTTCTCTTTATTTTATTGAATGCATGTAATGCATAGGGATTCATAATTTAAGATTTTCCCTTATCATCAAAGATCATAAAATAATCCTTAAGTCAGCCTAAAAATGATTTACATACAAGTTTGTGCCATTACAAACAACTATGTCAAAACTATATAACTCAGTACTTGAAGTCCCTGATGCTTGACATCAACTACATCTTCAATGTTGTAACTCGGCCTTTGAATGACTTAGCATCCATTAATCACTTGGCATTTGAATAGCTTGGCACTTACTATTTGCTCAACACTTGAGTGACTAAACACTTACTAGTTACTTGACACATACTAAATATCCTTTTCTTAGCATATGCTATCTAACAACTTATGCTCAACATGTATTACTTATTTAGTATGAACTAAGTAAATTAATTAAGTATATTGTCACTTATATGTCAAAACCAATCTGAGATTAAAAACCTCCCCATTTGACATGAGTGGAAAAAATACTTGGTCATGCATGAATAACTCTAGCCTTTAGAGCATAGCTCATATAATATCCATTTACATAAAAAATTTCAAATTTTTGCAAAAATTTATGACTCATTAGTCATACCTCAAAATTCAATAACTCCCCCTAAGTTGATTGTGTTGTTTTTTATCTAAACAAAATCATTCCTCCTACTAAGTATATTTGCATTAATTGATCTGTATACTCTATTTTCTCAAATATAGTAGCTCCCCCAAAAATATTATCTCTCCATCATCTCCCCCATACTTATTTCTCCCCCTTTTTGACACATAAGTCAAAGGGTTATACACTTATAGTGTGTTTGTCCAAAAATGTTCTATGGACCTCAACCATAATTTTCAAAGCAACATCCCAATTGTCACAAGCTACCTCCAATAATTTGATATGGATGACCAGCTCAACAACAAGGTGTACTAAGCCTTCATGAGTAGAAAGATGTAGATCTTTCTTCATGAGTGTTTTAGAAAAGGCTAGTTCCTTGTGCAATATCTCCATATATGGAGTTAGGATAGGCTGGATGCTGATCATTTTAGCCTTTATGTTTGGCTTATCTACATGTAGCACTACTAACTAACTTTGAGAGTTCAAGAGATTCCTGAAATATTTTTCACTTTGGGCTAGAGACCTTGGCAGAGTTATAGTAGATGAATGCATATGACTCTCCAAACTCAGTATGTGGCTCTTGATTTTTTGTGTGAAGAGTGTTGGATTGCATCATTTAGTGTATAAAGACAAAATATCCTCTAGTACCTTCTTCACATTGTCAATTTTGGTTGCTAACTCAGCTTGTGATAGTGCAATAGCACTTGATATCTTTTCATTGACCTTACTTTGGAAATTTTTCTTAGACCATGCAAGTAATTTCTCATTTGAATCCAGGTCTATGTTATTGGTATTCTCAACTAAGATAGCTTCTTTGATAGGCTTAGTTTCTTTTTGGTGTGGGAAGCTCAAATGCATCAAGAAAAATTTCTTTGATATCTAGCAGAGCTTTTTTCTTCCTATGCTCCCTTTTGAGCAATTCGTGTTCCTTTTCCTTGCAATATCATCCTATAGTATGCCCATCTATTCAATAGTGATGTTTTCAAGATTAAACTTTGGTAACTCAGTAACTTTTTCTAAGTTCACATCACCAAATGAAGTAACTTTAGCTATCTTGGATGTTCTTGGACTCAGTCTAGATGATTGTAGGGCTATAGCTTCTATGCTTGGCCTATGAAGAACTTGACTTGGAGGAGTAGCAGTTTCTAGTAAAGTTACTAGTTTTTATATTGCAAGTTGCTCCTTAGGTTTTGTAGTCATACCTAGCTCTTCAGTCCTATCCTTTGCTTTCTCATCATTCATAGGTGCACCTTGATCTTGTGTTGTAGGTGTAAGAGTAGCATCTTGTCCTATTTGTTCTTGTGTTCCTTTATTCTCTTTTGTTTCAACTTTTTTCTCTCCATGTGTCTTACCCTTGTCATTTTCTTTTTCCTTTTCATTTCTAGAGTTTGGAGCATTTTGTACTACTGTATTGATAGTAGAAGTAGTTGTCTCCTTCCTTTGATATACCACAATAGGTAATGTAGTAGGTATCAAGGGAAATTGAGGAGGGGTTTTAGATGTCTCTTGTGTTTAAAATTTCTCCCCTATAGATGTCTTATCTACCTTCTCAATCTCATCAACACTTGCTAGTATAGGATTTTCACAAAGTTTTTCCTAGATAGTGGATTGTACCAATATCTTCTTCAAGTCTTCCTCTATATGGAGATTGATGCTCTAAGTGAAAGTATTAGAAACATCCTTTCTCTTTATAATAACAATGTTTGTATTCAATTCATGTTGAGGAATAACACTCGGAACTAGTGTATCTTATACACTCTATTATTTCTATTACTCATCCTTAGTTGGTGCCTATGTTTCTTAATGTGTCTCGGTGCCTTCTTCATGTGCAACTATCTTAGTGTCAACTATGGTAACCTCAGTTACTTTTTATTGTACATCTTTGTCCTCACCTACCTCAACTAGTGTCTGGACTATTTCCTTGGGTGATTTCAAAGCATATAATGATTTCCAAATCAAAGTGGTCATCTATACAACATCCTCAATATTATTTTTTAGTATGCTAAATATCCTATATTTAGGTGCAAATTTCCCAGTGTGCTTCTTTATTACCTTAGCCATTATTTCCTTATCCAATTTAGGCATCAATTGGGCAAGAGTAGTTTTTCTAATTTGTCTTTATAAATTGATACTATATTGCCACTTTTTCTCAACTCTATCAAATAATTCCTTTGGTAGAGGGTTGGCAATCTCAATTGGAGTTTGTTTGAATGTTGCCATCATGCCATATATTGACTCCTCTACTTGGTTCATCTCAAATTTTCCAAGTTTATCAAACTCAATATGTGTGAGACTATATATATTAACATTACTCCTTATGTTCTCATATATATTGTCTAAATCTAAGGAAGGATGGTGACTTACCACTTGGAATTGGCTATTGTCATCAGATTCGATCCTCTCTTTGTCAAATTTAGCTAGAGCTATATACTTTCTCTTTGGTTTCTTCTCAAGCTCCTCTTCTTTACTAGTTGATTTAATCCTCTTCTCTCTTTTTTATCTACCTCTTGAGCATTTTTGGTAGTAGCTCTTGTGTTAGTGTGAGTTTCTTGAACTCTAGGCTTAAGTTTTACAACCTTCCTTGGTTTACTAACTGTTGGGGTTTTATCTTTCATTTTCTTTGTCTTAGGTGTTTCACTAGCTTCTTCTTCCTTAGCACCTTGTTCAATTCCTACCTCTTTTTTTTGGTCTTATCCTTAACCTTGAGTTAAGGCTAGTAGTGCTTGAGCATGTATATCTTCTTCTTCTTCTTTTTCATCTTCTTCTTCATTTTCCTCTACTCCACCAAATTTCTCCTTAAGCTTCTTAACAATCTTGTTTTTCTTTCTTATGACTAAGGTAGTCTTCAAATCCATAGTTATCTTAAATTTATCCACATCATAATTCCCAAAGATATTAGCCTTAGAATCTACATATTCTACAAGTAATGTTGTGATTATTGTAGAGGCTTCATCCACATTGATCTCATAGCCTAGTGGCCTTAACCACCTTACCCTTGGAACAATAGCTTGAACAAATGTAAAATCAGTGTAAACTAGAAATAAAACATCAATGAAATGTTTTTCAACTAGTGAAACTAGTATCCTTAGTCTTTTCTTCATTAACTGCTTGAAATCTTCGAAGTAGCTAGTCATTACAAACTCAAAATTATTTCCAAGTTGCTCAATAAATTCACCTATTTGCACTGTAATAGATTTTTTTTTTCCATGAAACATTTCCAAAAGTGGGGAATAAATTTTGTACATAAAAGAATATACATACAATAATTGAACCAAATTTACATTGTGCACTTTTGGTCTTCCTTATTTCTCCCAATTTTTTTGACAATTGTTTCATCTGCAACTTGGCAAGGTCATAGGTATAATCCTTATTAACTATCTTATAGCCCATGTCAACAATAATTCAAGGTACACTATTGAGCCTACTGGATTGATAGAATTTATGTACTATAATCCTCACTACAAAACCAATTAGGGGATCTAAGATAGTGTTTATTGTCATTCCTTGTTTGTTTCACAATGCACCTATATTCTTCTCAATAACTTCTTTAGATTCACTCCTCATGGTTTTAGGTCAGTCAAGGGTTGGATACCCTATTACTTTCTGTACAATATTCTTTTTGATATTTACCAATCCATTATCCAACCCTATAGAATTATCATGAATTCTACTGAAAACTATCTTTATCCATTCAGTTTTGAAGACATTGGGGAAACCTAGGGCACGAGTTAACCCTTTTCTCTGTACAATTTTGATTTCTTCTTTCAACACTTTATTTTCACATAATTTCTCATAGTTTTCCCTAATTTCCATGTCACCTATGCTACCCACCTTACATGTGTAACAACATCTCATATCTTGAATCATTAAAACTCAAGGTGGTATCATCGATAAGGCACCAGATGGATTGTGCTTATAAGAAATATCAAGAATGGCTATAAAATTTGGTTGTTTGTGCTCATTTCTTATCAATTGTACATTCAAAAATTCTTCACCCTCTTTAACCTTAGGAGATGAAGAACTAGATGCCATTATGAAAACCTTCAGTTTACAAAAATTCAAACTATATAGCTTGACACACGATAAATACCTTTTGTAATATGTTGAGATGATGTCAAGAAACTGTTGAATCCTATTTATAAATGTTTGGAATGATCTCTTCAATTCAATTTTTTCTCTTCATTCTCCACTTCAAATTTGAATGATATCAAATGAGTAAAAATCGAACACATAGATCTTAAAACCTTGCATTTAATGCTCAATGCTTACATAGTTGTAAGCTTGGCTTCAATATTAATTTCAACTCACTCAATTTCCACGAGTTTTCCTTTATTATTGGTAAATACTACAATCTTGATCAACACTATCACCTTTGATAGCTCGACATCAACTAACATTTCACCTAGAAACCATAGAAAAACTTTTCATGCTCAATAGTAACATGAAAATTGACAAAACTTAAAGATTTCTTCTAGGTTATAATCATCACCTTACATGTTTCTTCATGCATATATAATATTTTTAGATCTAAATCCTTGGAATTGATGTATAGTATGTCTTTTAAATATTAGTCCCATACATACCTCTTGATTTCTTAATTGGAGGTGGTGTGATCACTTGACTCATTAGGTGAAGTGATCCCATCTGCACTTGATGTGTTGTGATCTTCCTTTCTCTTCCATGTCTTGTTCATCTTATCTCTAACATTTTCAACATCTGTCTTTCCTATGCCTTTGTTGAACTCATTGCTCAAGGCCTTTGACCTTGTTGAACTATTCCTACTTATGTGACCAGTTTTTAAACAACTAAAACATGTAGTTTGACTCAACCATCTTTTGTAGTCACTTCTAAAATGTGTTCTTATGCAATTTTAAGAAACATGTCCATACTCTTTACAATAGTGACAACTATACCAAGTATTATAATCTCAATTATAAGAGTTTCCATTGTGTTTTACCTTTCTCTACTTATTTGATGACCATTTAGGCTTGGATTTGCACTCATATGATCTATGCCCATACTTCTAATAGTTATAGTAGTGTCCTTCAAATCTTAGTGTGCTTATGGTCTTGTTTCTTGCATTTGTGGAAATGGCCCATGAACTTCTATTTAGGATTCTAATTTGTAGTCTTGCTTCTACAAACATTGGTAGTATGACCTATCTTACCACAATTATGACAAGTAGGTTTGGAGTTCTTACCTTTTTTACTTCTTTCTTCACCACTTTTGGATGATTCTCCTTCTTTAGTACTAATGTAACCCAATCTAAAAGTATCACTATTGGATCTATAGGATCTCATCAATTACCCAAAATACTTGATGGCTTCATTAGGTTTGTTGAAACTTTCAGCAAACTCTTTTTCTCTTTTTAGATCATTTCTCAATTGTTCATTCTGCAACTTCAGTGTTGTGATCTCAATATTCTTTGCATTTAGTTCATGATTTGGAATCATCATTTGACTCAAAGTTTTCAATTGCATGTTAGCATTCTTATTTACCTATAATGTTTTCTCATCCTCAATCATGACTTTGTCTTCTTCAAATTTCTTTTCTTGCTCAGTCACTTCACATAGAAATTCTAATTTTAGTTCTTGTTCTCTCTTGAGATTTTTGACCTCTTAGTTAGGGTTCCATTATTTTCCATCAAATCTATAACTGTTGCATCAAATTCATTATTATTTCCATCTGCAAACTATTTAGTAGTGTCAATCTCTTGGTAGTGTGTGTCATTCTCTTCAATAGCTATTTACTTCCTTCTTTTCAATGATCATTTTAACTCATTTCTTGTTTCATTTGGTTGATGTATGAAAAATTGTATTTAAATCTTCTAGTTCTTAATAGTCTTTCCCAACTTGTAGACTTTCATTTCCAAGATCTTTCCTTGAAGATACAAAGTTTTACTTTCTAGAGAACTCAACTCTAATCTTAGAAACCCTCCAAGGAGAAGGTAAAACTAGAGTGGGGATGACACCCACAAATATTCACTACTGTAATAATAAAGTATATTCAATGAAGGTTACAATTTTTTGATCATGAAACATGATCTACCCTGTGAAAGGTCTGTCCTATCAAAGGCTTACAAGATTGTTAGTTCTTACCCTATTAAAAGATTTCAAAACCCTGTTAAAAGTATGCCTAGTAAAAGGACTTTAACTTATGATGAAGTAAGCACCTTGTTAAAGGATTTACAATAGCCTATCAAGACTACTCTATCAAGAGATTTAACTAATTCACCTACTAGAATGCCTTAGCAATGGTCCTTTAGTTAGCACTCTATTTATTGATGTCAACTCACCTCTTTCTTGATGTGTACTTGATCCATTCTAATTAGATGTATCTTTTTTATCTTCTAATTCATTTTCTCTATTCTCCTCTAACTGATTATGTAATGTAACTCAAATTATAACTCCTTAGTCACCATGAATGCTTTTTTTGTGCATGAAAACTTCTCTCCTTTCTCCTTACACATTCATCAAAAGTTTAGGGTTTTTCCTCCTTAATAAGACCTAGGTTACTTAGGGTTAAATATGAATCAGCTATAGTGATTCACCGATATTCATGCTCAATCCTTCCCTTTTTATGATTGTATGCATGTAATGCATAGGGTTTCACAGTTAAGATTCATCCTTATCATCAAAGATCATGAAACAATCCTTAAATTGGCCCAAAAATGGTTTAAATACAACTTTGTACCATTACAAACAACTATGTCAAAATTGTATAACTCAAGACTTGAAGTCCTTGATGCTCCACATCAACTATAACTTTAATGTTGTAACTCAGCCTTTGAATGACTTGGCATCCATTGATCACTCGGCATCTAAATAGCTTGACACATACTATCTACTTGGCACTTGAGTGACTCAACACATACTAAATATCCTTCACTCATGATATACTATCTAACAACTTATGCTCGTCATGTATTACTTGTTTGGCATGAACTAATTAAATGACTTAAGTATATTGTCACTCATATGTCAAAACCAATTTGAGATTAACATTAATCACAAAAAATAAGGCTCAAAGAATACGTTAAATATACTTTTTTATTTTGATCTATCTTCTCTAGCTTAAGAATGAAAACTTCAGGTATTTCATGTAACCAAATTGTCACATTACATGAGTGAACTAAACCAAGATTCAAAAATTATTTGGCCTTGAGAAGAAAAATATTTTTGGAAATTATGAAATGCAAACATCGCATACATTTAATATAAGAGCACATTGGAAATGGTTCATCTAGTGCCACTAAATTGCATTCTTTTGGCTATTAAGATCAAAGTCATGTACCAAATTATAGGAGACTAGTTTATAAGCCTCAAAACATCAAAACTAAAACAATATATAGATTAGTATTTCAACACTTAAGAAAGAAAAACTAGGGTGCAACTTATATAATAGTTTGTTCACTTTAATCCTCCTTAATTTCATATATTTTTCTCATTGAGTACATTAGTATCCAATATTCCTTCTCCAAGGCATTCATAACCATATGATCTGATGTTAAAACTTCATACTCTCTTGGAAAAATTGTGACAAACTCCTCTATAATTATTTCTTGTATCTATAAACTTCCAAATCATATCAAGTTCTTAAATGATTATTGAATAATGTTTTTATTTTAATAATTTAAAGCATAATGTAGAAAATTCAAATTAAAAATTAGTAAAAAATTTCTCATCCATGTGATCATGAATAGGCAAGCTTCTTGGGTGTCTAGGCATGCTCCACACTTAAAAAATCTTGGTTACAAGTATAATTTGGTCACTACATTAACTATACATGTATCTACATTGGAAGACTAAGTGAAACTCATGTCCTCATTTTGGAAACAAGGTGCCCAAAATCCTCAAACATTTTTCATTGATGATGAATATGGATGAGTCGTACCATTTGTAGTTCATCCTTCTTCTACCTCAGGTTTTGGTTATACAAGTGTGAAGAAATGAAGGAAGAGGGTTCCCATTTTTAGTAAAGGATTACAATTCTTTTTTTGGTAGAGAATCATGCTACTACTATTATTGGAAGGGAAAATGGAAGTGGGAAGATGACCCATACTCTATAGTACCTCAAAGAGGTGGTTGGGAGGAAAAATAACTTCTTGTACTCAACCACAAAGGTTAGCAGTTTAGACAATTAATTCAAGGGTGGAAGAGGAGATGGATATAATGATTGGAGCATAATTTGGATACTCAATATGTTTTGACGATGTTACTACTCCATGTGTGACAATAATCACGTTCTTTACTAATGATGTCTTGCTAAGAGAAATCATGGAGGCTCCTCACATCTAAATATAGTGTTATAATTGTTGATAAGGCCCATGAGAGAAGCATCTCAAATGAGATGTTTTTAGGACTCTTGAAGAAGGTTTAGTAAAAAAGGCCAGGGTTGCAGTTCGTTATTTCATCTACAACTATTGAGGTAAAGTTGATGCCTTTTTTCTTTAACACTAGAGTTAAAATGCAACATCAAGTAGATTCTATAAAAGCCTTACCAACTAGAGAACATGTAATGATATCAGTTGAAGGAAAGACATACATGTGAAAAATCACTATCTCAAGTAAGCAACTTCAAGTCACTTATGATCTTAATTCTTTCTTTTTGAAAGTTGTTTTCTAAAATCATTTCTTGTTTCCCCTATATTCTTGATTTGTTCTGAACATTTTTCTTGTTATAGGGCAATGTTATATTCTTCAAAGATATTGAATTTTCCAATGTAAGGAAAAACATAGGCCTGATGGTAAGGAAGCAGAGATCTTCTAAAAACATAGCTCAAAAGTGATTTACACATTTGGAATATATATGCAACTAGATGATGTTCAGATCTTATAATTTTAGGCTTAGATTTGGTTGACTGTATTCTCAAGAATCCATTCTTCTTAGTATAGTGTAGTACTTGTGTGATTACTATTGGAGACTATTTGGTATTTTGGTTTTGATATTTTCCTGAACATGGTGTTCCAACATTTCTAAATATAGGTGGTATGAAAATTAAATTTCATAATTGGATACATAACGATCAAATTATTTCTTAACAATGGTAGTTCCATAAAAATAATGTAATTGGAGATGGTTCTAATGATTTTCCTTAACTATGTGTGGGTGGTCTATATAAGATCATAAATTCATGGTTCTAATGATTTATTTTAGCCCTATCATCAAGTAGATCTTATGCCTTGTCTATGTGTCCACATTTTATGAGCATTTTTATTATCTACTAGATCATTTCCCAATATAAAATTGCACAAAAATTGCCCCTTAATCATTTTCTCATTGATATCCATACCATGTTCTAGAGCTTCTATCTTAGCATAGGTAGGCAGAATATTGTCAATGGTTTACAAATTTGTCTTTCCATCTTAGGCCAAAAGTGCTTTCTTGACATTTTCTAAATCCTAACATTAAATACATTTCTAGCAATTGTTCCATTCCAATACATAATATCTTTAGGCATTTTGTCAAATGGTTTGATTGCCTTGTATATAATTCTATTTTTTTTATAACTATGTACCATAGCAATTGCAACTATAAGGTTTGAAAAAAATAATCATTCAATTAAGCATTGATGTATGTCCATACACTATTCAAAACTTCAATCTTGGTATAGACACAAAAAATGCTAGTAAAGATTCAGAGTGTAGCTTTACACCTCCCAATTATATTTTCTTAATGATTATTTTACCTTTTACAAATAATAAATGCATTAGATCCGATGTGGCACAAGCATATGTAGAACCCTCAAAGATTGGGTACAGACTTATAAGAGGGAAATACTTGAATCTGGTAGTGAACATGCTAGAATGAACAACTGGTGATACTCACCATGTTCACACAAACCACATCTACATTTTAGAAAAGGTTGCTTTGTCATGAGAAAGTGCATTATGAAAGGAAGTCCCTCGGGAAGCTTGAACTTAGAATGAAACAAACCACACCTAGAATGAACAATCTTTCTTATTTCCATTTCCTAGAAGGTTAGAGCCAAAATGAACAGATGCTTGGTCACTCAAAGGATTCTTAAACCTATCATGCATCACATCTAGAAGCATTGAACCACTTCTTCTCACAATAGTGAGAATTGGCCATAACTGATCTCAAATCTATAAATGCAAAAGAGAAAGAGAATCCACATATAAAACATAAATTTATATAACCTAAGTTCTTTTTTATCCTTAGTGTTGTTTGGACAGAGGAAACCAATAATATCAAGGGTTGTGAATCACTAATGAGCCTTTTAATTTTTGAAAGCCCAATTGACTGGTGTAAGCTTTCTACATTTGGTGATGGACTAGTAAGATCACAATTATGGTGTAGAATTTTATTAAATTCACTCTCCCTTCAATTCATCTACACTTAAGTTCAAGTTTGAAACATTAAAACAATGATTTTTATGAGATTTTACGTGAAAGGGTTTAGATCCTGGATTTCATATCATAGTAAGCTGATGTAAAAATAAAAGGTTTTATGTTTTCATAAACTTATTTAGAATATGAGGATATCAATTATTATATCATAAGGTATTTTGTGGTGATGTTTATTTAGTTTTTAAAATATATATTTGATTATATTAATTAATTAATTAATTAAAATGTAAAATTAAACTAGGGCATATTAATTTTATTAATTTTAAGTATTATATTTAAGTGAATATATTCTATTTATTTTGAAAATATTATTAACTCTTTTATGTGTGACTATTATATTTTAAATAAAAAGTAAATATTTTTATGGATCTACAAATTTAGTTTGAAAATTATGTTTGAGATATATGTTGCCATAAATGATAACCCTAACTTATCCTACTTAACCATATTACCAACACATAGGATATCTTATGACTAGCTTGGACCCATTGTATGACAACATATGTTGCTAGGGACATATTATATTTGTTCTACTTGGTCAAAATGTGTGATAGGGTATCACATGACCCCTTTTGACCCATTTTATGACAATATATGTCATTAGGGGTCCTTGGACCCCTATAGACATATTACATTTGTTCAAATGTGTCAAAAGGGATCATAGGTTATCTTGTGACCCCTTTCAACCCATTCCGTGAGAACATATATCCTTAAGCATCATAGGACATCTAATGACATATTACATTTATTTGAATGGGTTGAAAGGGGTCATTGGGTATCATATGATCCCTTTCAACCCATTCCATGAAAACATACATCTTTAGAGGTCCTAAAACTCCTAGGGACATGTTAAATTTTTTCTAATGGGTCAAAAGGGGTCATAGCATATCATATGACCCCTTTCAACCAATTCCATGGCAAAAAGTGACACTAAGACCCCTAGGGACATATTATTATTATTTATAATGGATTAAGAGGGGTCATAAGATACCCTATGACCCCTTTCAACCCATTTGAACAAATGTAATATGTCCTTAGGGGTCTTAAGACCCCTAGCAATATATGTTGTCATAAAATTGGTTGAAAGCAATCATAGGATAACCTATGATCCCTTTCAACCCATTAGAAAAAAAAAAAAAAAATGGCCCTAGGGACATATGTTCTCATGTAATGGCTCCAAAGTGGTCATAAGATACCCTATGACAACATATGTCTATAGCGGTCCTAAAAACCCTAGGAAATTATTATATTTGTTTTAATGGATGGAAAGGGGCCATAGCACATCCTATGACCCCATTTGACCCATTCAATGATAACATATGTCTGTAGGGTTCTTAGTATGCCTAAGGACATATTATATTTGTTCTAATGAGTTGAAAGAGGTGATAGGGCATCCTATGACCCCATTTTGACCCATTCCATGGCAAGATATGTCCCTAGGGGCCCTAATACCCCTATAAACATATTATATTTGTTCTAATGGGTTCAAAGTGGTGATAGGGTATAATATGACCCCTTTCAGCCCATTCTATGACAACATATGTCCCTATGGGTCCTAGGACTCCTAGAGACATTACATTTGTCCAAAAAGGTCAAAGGGGGTTAAAGGGTATCCTATAACCCCTTTCAACCCATTCCATGACAATATACATCCCTAGGGTTTGTAGGACTACTAGGGACATATTACATTTGTTTAAATGGGTTGAAAGCAGTTAAATGGTATTATATGACCCCTTTAAAGCCATTTGATCAAAACATACATCTTTAGTGGTCCTAAGACACCTAGGGACATAATAAATATGTTCTAATGGGTCAAAATGGGTGATCTGGTACCCAATGACATGTTTTGACCCATTTCTATGAACCCTTGGGACATATTAATTTATTTTAATGGCTTGAAAGGGGTCATAGGGTATCCTATGAGTGTCGTTAACCCATTTCATGAAAGAATGCCTCTTTAGGGGTCCTAAGACCACTAGAGACATTTTCAATTTTTTTATAATGATTCAAATGGGGTCATAGGGTATCCTTTGATCACTTTTGACTAATTTCACAATAACACGCATCCTTAGGGGTCCAAAGACCCCTAGGGAAACAATAAATTTGTTATAATGGGTCAACAAGGGTTATAGGGTATCATATGAAACCTATTGATCAATTGCATGATCACATATGTCCTTAGGGGTCCTAGGACTGTAACACCCTACCATGTGATCCAAAAGAAGTTAACCTAAAGTTTTACTAAGTTGCCAAACATTTTTTCTAAAGATAATAATAATAACTTAACAAAAACATATATAAATATAGTGGAGGCAATAACATACATTCATACACAAGAAATACATAAAGAAATTACATTCCTTGAGGATCTCATGATGTTGAATCACATTTAAATTTAATTAATATTAAATCCAATATCTAACATATCTATATTAAATAATAACTACAAGTAAAAATTCTATTTAAATAACATACAATTATATATGATGCCACTTGGCAATAAATAGAATGCACAATCATCCACTGTATAGGTTAGAGGGTACAAAAGGCTACAATAATATACATCATGAAATAGATAACATCATCTCATAAGATCTATGAAATCAAATACAATACACTAGGTATAATCATCCATCATAGAAATATAGGAATAGATAGAAAGAAACATCTACACAAACACATCTAGCAATGACATCCAACGGTTGGATCTAAATGGTATAAGAAAAAGTACTACCACCCAACCTCATGGAACCTAAATGGCTCACTCCCACTATGCTAAGGAGATAAACTCGAGTCCCAAATAGGATAACAAACTCAAAAGTCAAAACCAACAACTAGGTTCAAAGAATCACTTGAAAGAAAACTATCTCAAAGGGTACCAAGACACAAGTATCAACTAATCCCAGAGGCAACACAGACATGTAGGAAATCTATTAAGTATGTGGGCAAGTGTCATCGCACTAACCAACTTTGGGGTTACCCAGCTAGTCTTTAAGTCCTCTCGCCCCTAGTGACTCTATGTGGCACTAGTATCCTTTCATACTAACAAGGCATACTAACAAGTCAGCTCTAAGGTTACCCAGCTAGTCTTTTAATCCTCTAGCCCCCTAGTGACTTTCTGTAGTACCAATATCTTGTTAATTCATTTTAAACCCATTTAATGAAATTTTATCACTTATTAAATAACCTACAATGGGTTACCCATTAGCCTCTTTAGGGCCTCGACCTCCATTGCAAGCCACTTCCCAACATGACATATAGATAGCCTATCCTAAGCTTAGTAAAATCAACAAAGATCTCAAAAGACCACATACCATGCATCAGTTCTTAAACAAGCAATTGACAAGCATTGAAATATCACTAATCAAAATACAAGAATTACTAAAACAATCATCGTAACAAGATTGATTCAAGAAATTACACATAAACCAATTCAATTCATATTAGGACATCACCAAGAACACATCATACAAACACTTTAGTCTTATACAAGTGACTAGAAAGAGATCCAAAAACAACCGATCAAAGACTCAAAGGTTACATCAGATAGGTCACACCATTCACCTCAATTTTACACAAGAACACTAGAAAGAAATAACAATCAATAGATCAAAACACCTCATAGAGCATACAAGACACATTACCATGGTTGAGTATAAAATATCGTAAATAATGCATCATCATGACATCACAAACAAAACTCCCAAGCCTCTAGTAAACATCTTGATTTGGTCAAAGCTAAGTCAACTCAAAACCCAATAGTAAAATTGAACATCACAAAAAAAAAGTGCATACAAAAGTGAATTTCATAATTCATTAGGTTTTGAAAACCCTAAAGTGCAATAGTTACTAAAGGTTTTTAGATTAAATCAAAAACAATTCTAGAATACAAATCAATTTTCTCAAACAAGGGTTTCAACCCAGAGAAATTTTGAAAACAAAAACACAACAAACATGAAGAAGATAGGAATTTGAAGAATGAGCAACAACTGCAAAAACCCACAAGATCCTACCTAGATCTGATGCTAATTTTGAAAACATAAACACAACAAACATGAAGGAGACATGAATTCAAAGAATGAGCAACTACTACAAAAACTCAAAAGATCCTACCTAGACCTGATGTTAAAATAATGAATGTACACACATGCAAGAATCTTCCTTTTCCTTTGAAAACACTCTTTCCAAAAATTGGCTCCTCCAAACCTGTGTGTCTAAAAATGAGCTATGATTTCCTTAATAAAGAGTTTTTTTTCCCAAAATTAGGGCTTTGATCATGCAATTCATACGAAAACTCTATCTTTAATTATTATATTTTAATTTTCATGCACACACCTTATACAATTTAATTAAAATAAACTTTATTAAATTAAAGTTTTCTCTCATTAATTTTTGAAACATTTTTAGTAATATATTTATTATTTTAATTAATAATATTATTTAGAGTTTATTATTAAAATAAAACTCCTAAATAATTATCATTAAATTAAATAAATATAACTATGCCACAATTAGAATCATAACTTTATCTTTAAATTTTCATTCTTTTATTTAAATAAATTCACGACACTGTGTCAATAGTGACCTAGTTAGAGGATTTACAAACACTTTACATGAAGTGTCACCCTGTTAAAAGATTTAATCACCTATTTAAAGGATCTACGAAATAGCTGTTAAGCTAACCTATCACCATAAGATTTTCATTCTAATACAATTGCTAGAAAGTTTTAGGTATAATGAACCTGATAGATTACAATCCTTGATTGCTGAATGCAGGCACTTGTTCTGCTTTCTTTGATCTTGATCCTTTGTGATCTAATAACCCTTGTTCTAAAAGTAGATTTCCTTATACACCCTTGTATATCCACTTGTATATTTTACAATGAAATTTTTGTCTTCCTTATAAAGACATTTGAGGATTTAGGGTTAGGTATGGATCTTCAATCCATATTCAATCTCTATTTTCTGCTCATTGTTTGCACTTCTTCCATTGGTTGCATGCCTTCATCATTTTTCTTATTGGCTGCATGTAGATTGCATAGGAAAGATAAAAGATTTGATCTTATCATTTAATCCTTCGAGATTTACCTTATGTCGGCTACAAAAACTATTTGCATCATAGTTTGTGCAATTACAAACTCTTATGCTGATATTTTGAGTTACTCAGCGCTTGAAGCATTACTTGATGCTCGACACATGTTGTTTCCTAGATAACTCAGCACCTAAACAAAACTGGCTTACTCAGCACCTTGTGTTACTCGGCACTTGAATAACTCGACACTTGATATTACTTGGCACTTTATTCTGCTTGGCACTTAAAGTCATTTGGCATTTGAACTTTGCTCGGCACCTAATCTTCACTCGGCATCTGAAAACTACTCGGCACATTAAGATCACTCGGCACCTGAAGTCTTTCCTTACTTGGCTCATGTTGTGGCTCAGAATTCATGGTGTACTTGGCTCCAATAGAGAAATTAGGTAAGTGTATTGGCACTCAAGTGTCAAAAACCATGATGAAGTTAACAATCTCCCCCTTTGACATGAGTGACAAAAACACTTAACTGACCTTATGAGTACACTTATTAAACTTGATCAAAATTTAACTTACAATGTATACCACACAAATTTTGTAACTCCCCTTTAGTTGATTGTGCCATTATTTGTATATCATGCTCCTACTTTTATCTTTTCTCACCCATTAATTCATCTTCATGATATCTATATCTCCCCCTGTTATATCTCTTTTTCTTCTCCCCCTTTTTTGACACTTATGTCAAAGAATATTTAAGGGTTAAGACCATATTTAGCCAAAAATGTGTTGTTTACCTCCATAATCATCCTGACAGTTGCATCCCAATTGTTTAAAGCAATTTCTAGTGACTTATGTTGGATAGCAGTCTCTGCAACAAGATGAATAAGTCCATCTGATGTAGAAAGATTAGGGTCTTTCTTGAGAATAGTTTCAACATAGACTTGCTCTTTATGGAGTATTTCTAAATGTGGGGTAATGGAGGACTGGAGCTGTATCAATTTTGCCTTGATATTGGCCTCTTCTGCTGTTAATATGACTATTTCCTTTTGAGTGTAAGAATCTGGGTAAAATGCTTCTCACTTTGAGCTGGATCTTTAGGTAGCTGCATGCTAGAAATATTTAAATTTCTTTCCAAGCACATTGTCTTTTGGCTAGTCTCCTGTGTGAAGTATGAAAAGTCACACAACCTTTTGTACAATGAGAATATATTCTCAAGTACCTTTTTCACTTTGTCAATTATCTTTGCCAATTCAACCTAGGAAAGTGCAATTTGACTTGATATTCACTCATTTACTTTTCCCTGGAATTTTCTTTCAGACCATTCCGTAAGTTTTGCATTTGTCTCTTGGTCTTCATTTGTCACCTGGTCAACAATATCTGTCAATTTATTTGCAATATGCTTTGACTCATCTGGTGATTGCAAACTGAAGGCATCCATAAAGATGTCCTTAATCTCATGTAGTGTTTGCTTTTGTTTATACTCCTTCCTGAGTATCTCTTGTCTTTTTCTCCTATTCAGTGCTTCTTGCACCTCATTTATTTGATCAATGGTTATAGTTTTTGAGTCATAGCCTGGTATGACTATCTCCTCATCTAATTTGGGGTCTCCATAGTGAATTACCCTTGCAACTTTTGTAGTACTAGATGTTGGTACAGATATTTGCAATGGCTGATGTGAAGGAGTTCCCGAGGTAGGCAAATTTATCAATGTTTGTATTGCCTCCTACTCTTTAGGGGTTTCCACTGTTTCCTCCTCTTGTTGTCTTTTATCTTGATCAATTATAGTAATCTTAGGAAGTGCACCTAGTATTTGTGCTGTAGGATCAGATGTAATAGTCTATCATGTTTGTTCTATTTGTCTTGTTTGTTATGTTCCTTCTTCTACAGCTACACTCGGCTTCTGTATTGTAGTATCAACTATGCCTATTGAGATAACTGTTGGCATTTGAAGTTGACTACTAGTAGTTGTAGAGATGATGGAAGGTGGTTCTTGTGGATTCACCTTATCTCTAACTATGCTTTCTACCAGTTTTTGCAATTCATCCATACTGACCAATACTAGATCTACAAATAATAATGCTTGTTGTGTAGATTGGTCAAGGATTCTTTTGAGATCTTCTGTAGTTAATGGATTGATATTCTAACCAAAAGTATCAGGAACATCAATAATAGTTATAGTTTTTATAGGTGTGATGGATATTTGATGAGGGCTAGGGGTGGAAATTGTGTGTCTTGCACACTTTGATCTGGTTGCTGCTCTTGCTCAGCTGTTGCCGTTATGTCTTATTTTTGTGTCTCTTCCTCCTCTCCATCTTTCTTTTCTTCTTCCTTCTTCTCTTCTTCTATCTTCTTTTCTTCTTCTCTCTTCTTTTCTTCTTCTACTTTCTTTTGTTCTTCTCCCTTCTCTAATGTTGTCTTATCTTCTCTCCTTTTTCTCCTTTCTTCTAGTGGAGTAGCAACTTCTTCCTTGTATTCTTCTTCAAGAAAATCTTCAATCTTCTTGTACAAGTTTTTCCATGATTTCATTTTTCTTTGAACAATTTCTTCCATCTTGTTTTGGAGTATGAAGAATGCCCTGTATTTAGGCATAAACCTATTATTATGCCTCTTGACTGCTTTCTTTACTTGTTCCTTAGTCAAATCTGGAAATACGCTTGGTAGGATTGATTCCCTCATCTCCTTTTCCATTTTCAAACAAAAATGCCATCTGTCTTCTACAATTTTAGATAGTTCTTTTGGCAATTGTCCATCTAGTTCAAGTGGAGTGTACTTGAATTGTGCCATTATTCCATAGACTTTTTCTTCTATCCTATTCTATTCTTCTTTGGTAAACTTATTGAAATCAACTTTATTCAAGTTTCTTAAATCACCATTTCCAATCTTTTTACATAAAATATTAACTAAAGAATGGCTTACCTTTTCAGATTGATCTTCTTCATCGGTATCAGGTTGAGCCACATATCTTCTTCCTTTCCTCGGCTCTTCTTGTGTTTCCTTGCTTTTTCTCTTCTTTGTAACTTCCTCTTTAGCCTTTTGGGTAGAGACCCTTGTTGCAGCTCATGTTGTAGGCTTTTGAGGTGATGGCATGGTGGATTTCTTTGGTTTATGCTGAGCTGGAGGCTGTTTTGTTTCCTTTCTTTTCTTTGACTTAGCTTTATTTGGTTCTTCCTTGGCTTCTTTGTCTTCTGCACCTTCCTCCTTGTCTTCACCCAGTCCTTGAGTTAATTCCATTGGACCTTGTTCTTGCTCATCTTCATCATCATTGTCATCTTCTTCTTCTTCTGCTTCAACCTCAATTTCTTCTTAATCTTCTTTAACAATTTGTCTTTCTTCTTTAATGTGGAAGTAGTCTTTAATTCCTCATTTATTTTTGACCTTACTAAATCATAAGTGCCAAAATGTGGATCACTTTTATCTGTTTCTTCTGCCAATAATGCAGTTATTGTTGCAGATGCCTCATCAATATTGAATTCATATCCAAATGGCCTTAGCCATCTCACTCTTGGAATTTCTGCTTGGATGTATGTGAAGTCAATATCAACCAAGAAACATATATCATTAACATGTTCTTCTACTAAAGTAACTGGTGTTCTCACCCTTTGTTTCATGGATTTCTTGAAATCTTCGAAATAGCTTGTCATCAGGGTATCATAATTTTCTCCCATTTGTTTTATATATTCATTGATTTGGGCAATGATTGTTCTATCATTCCTCCATGTCACTTTTCCAAAAGAGGAAAATTCATTTTGAACATAGAAGAATATACAAACTAGAATTGCTCCAAATTTCCATTGAGTGCCCTTTGTCCTTCTTATGGCAGCTAGGTTTTCATTAATCTGTTGTAGTTGCAGTTTTGCAAGATCATAAGTATGATCCTTTTTCACCAATTTGTAGCCTACATCTACTATAATACATGGTACACTATTGAGTCTATTGGATTGGTAGAACTTATGGGTGATTACTCTAACAAAAAATTCAACTAGAGGATCCTATATAGTGTGAATTATCATTCCTCTCTTATTCCACTGAGCACCAATATTCTTTTCAATAACCTCCTTTGATTCTCTTCTTAAGGTTTTGAACCAATCTAGGGTTGGGTACCCTATTACTCTATATATGAGTTCTTTGGTTAACTTGATTGGAATATCTTCTAACCATAGACTACCACCATGAATTCTACTCAACACAAGTCTAACCCATTTTGTCTTGAATACAGTGAGAAAGCTCAAAACTTGGGTTAAACCCTTTCTTTCAAAAATTTTGAATTCATCTCTTAAGACTCCACCTACGCACAAATTCTCATAAGCTTTCCTTATTTCCATATCTCCTAGGGCACCTATCTTACAATTGTAGCATTTCCTAATGTCTTGAACCATTACGACTTTTGGGGGTATTTGGGAGAGAGCTCCAGCTAGGTCATTTTTGTATGCTACTTCAAGTATGGGATGAAAATTAGGTTGCTTGACCTCATTGGACACTAACTGAACTTCAAATGACTCTTTTCCCTTAGTTTTCTTGGAACTTGACACCATTTATGCAAACTAGGGTTTCCTTTTTATGAAATATAAAACTACGTAGCTCGACACAAATGAAAAATACATCAAGATCGATGAAAACACGTTGGGAGTGGTTGCAATCTGCTTGAAATGTGGATTCTTTGCTGTGAAGTTTCTCTGCTCTTTTTCTCTTCTTTGCTTCTTGATCATGATGAGTAAAACTGATTATAATCACGATAATATACCCTATTTTCATTGCATTAAATGCTCAACTGCCAACTTGGCTTCTAAAATTTTTTGACCTAACTCGGCATCAGTTATCAACTCGGTCACTATTAGGAGCTCGGCATGTGTTGGAGTTTAACTTGGCATCCAAAGATAGCTTGACAACATCATTTAGATTTTGTGTTGACATCTTGTCTCATGCAGATTTATACTTTGCATAGCTTCTTTGTCTTGGAACTGATGTGTGAAATAACTTTGTATATCAGTCCCATATACTTCTCATGCTTAGTTTGATGAAGTGTGATCACTTGACCCATTGGGTGAAGTGATCCCTCCACTTGATGTGTTGCACTCATCTTTCTTTTTCCAAGTTTTATTCATTTTCCCTCTTATATTTTCGACATCAATCTTTTCTTTGCCCTTATTTTCTTCAGTCTTGGGTGCCTTTGACCTTGTAGGACAATTTTTTCTGGTATGACTAGTTTTCAAACAACTGAAACATGTGGTTTGGTTCAACCATCTCTTGTAGTTCCCTTTGAAATGTGTTCTTATGTAGCTCTAGGGCATATGTCCATATTCTTGACAATAATGACAGCTATACCTGGTGTTATAATCCCAATGATAATGACTTCCATTCCCTTTTGATTTTTCCAATTGATTTGATGTTCACATAGGTTTTGATCTACATTCGGATGCCCTATGTCCATATTTTTTGCAATTATAACAATGTCCATCAAATCTCTGAGACCTTATGACATTGGATCTGTAATCTTGTATCATATGTCCTTGCATGTTTCACTTGTGACAGAAGTCCTTACTCTTGAGTGTGTTTGATTGGTTGAATCTTTTACTCCTGCAAACATTAGCTGTATGCCCCTTCTTATTATAGTAATGACAAGTAGCTTTTGAATCCTTACCTTTGTCACTTCTTTGTTTAGCACTCTTTGATGATTCTCCAACTTCAGTACTATTGTATCCAAGTCCTGATGTATCATGGGTGGATCTTGGGAATTTATCAATTGTTCAAAATACTTGATGGCTTCACTTGACTTGTTGAGATTCTCTACTACCTCTTTTTCTCTGTTCAATTCATTCTGTATTTGTTCATTCTACATCTTCAAAGTAGAGATATCAATATCTTTCACATTGAGTTCATGATGAAGGTTCATCATTTGGGCAAGTGTATCCATCTACATGTTTGAGATCCTTGTCAATTCAGTACATTTTTCTTCAAGTCTGTTTGCAAGATTTCTTTTGTCATTTTCCATCATGAATTTATCCTCAACAGCTCTTTTCTTTTGTTAAGTAATTTCACATATCATTATGGCCTATGATTCATGTTCCATCTTGAGATATCTTATCTCCTCTGCTTGAACTTTGTTTTTCTCCATTAGTTCTGCTATTGTTGCATCAAATTCTTTAGTGTCTCCATTGGCAAACACTTGTGCAGTATCAATCTCCTTGTAGTGTATATCATTTTCAGCTATGGCTATCTCCTTTTTTCTCTTTAAAGATTTCCTTAATTCCACTCTTGCTTATTCTACCTTTTTTAGAGTGAGATGCACATCAATCACCTGGTTTTCAATGATCTTTCCAAGTTTGAAAACTTCCATCTTTAGATCTCTTTCTCCAAGCTGTCAAACTTTTTCTTGTGAGAACCTGGATGCTCTAATACCAATTTTTGGAATATTCAAATAGGAAGAATACTTATGAGAGAGGGGGGGGGGGGGGGGGGGGTGTGTGTTGTGAATTAGAAGTATTACACTTTTAACCGATAAAACTTTTAGGTGGAAGTAAATTGCATGCATGTAAATACATCAAGTAAACATGAAACTAAGACATGCATCAACAACACATAATACTGAAATTTGGTAACCTAGAAACCCTCTAGGAATAAGAAGGTAAAACTAGGGTGGGGATGATACCCACAGAAATTACTGCAGCAATATTGTTCAACCACTTATGATGGTCTGCCCTATTAAAGGCCTTACACTGTGTCAATAGTGACCTGGTTAGAGGATTTACAAACACTTTACATGAAGTTCCACCCTGTTAGAGGATTTAATCACCTATTTAAAGGATCTATGAAATAGCTGTTAAGCTAACCTATCACCATAGGATTTTCATTCTAATACAATTGCTAGAAAGTATTAGGTATAATGAACCTGATAGATTACAATCCTTGATTGCTGAATGCAGGCACTTGTTCTACTTTCTTTGATCTTGATCCTTTGTGATCTGATAACCCTTGTTCTAAAAGTAGATTTCCTTATACACCCTTGTATATCTCCTCATATATTTTACAATGAAATTTTCATCTTCCTTATAAAGACATTTGAGGATTTAGGGTTAGGTATGGATCTTTGATCCATATTCAATCTCTATTTTTCGCTCATTGTTTGCACTTCTTCCATTAGTTGCATGCCTTCATCATTTTTCTTATTGGTTGCATGTAGATTGCATAGGAAAGATAAAATATTTGATCTTATCATTTAATCCTTCGAGATTTACCTTATATTGGCCACAAAAATTGTTTGCATCATAGTTTGTGCAATTACAAACTCTTATGCTAATATTCTGAGTTACTCGGCTCTTGAAGCATTACTTGATGCTTGGCACATGCTATTTCCTAGATAACTCAGCACCTAAACAAAATTGGCTTACTTGGCACCATATGTTACTTGGCACTTGATATTACTTGGCACTTTATTCAGCTTGACACTTAAATTCATTCGGTACTTGAACTTTACTCGGCACCTGATCTTCACTCGACATCTAAAAACTACTCGGCACCTGAAGATCACTTGGCACCTAAAGTCTTTCCTTACTTGGCTAATGTTGTGGCTTGACATTCATGGTGTACTCGTCTCCAATAGAGAAAGTAGGTAAGTGTATTGGCACTCAAGCGTCAAAAACCATTATGAAGTTAACAATTTAGATTTTATTATTAAAAAAAAAACTTCTAAATAATTATCATTAAATTAAATAAATATAACTACATCAAAAATAGAACTTCAATATAGTCTTTTAAATATAATTCTTTCATGTACATTTAAAGAACTTTTTAATTAAAATATTCTTTTATATTTGCTTTTCGTCCACTTTATTAATTAGTGCAAGCACTATTAAAAGCATAGTTTATTATTTCAGGGTATGTGTAGGATCATGGTCAACCAAACTATGCTCTTAAGTGGCAATAAAAAATGAAAAAATCAGGGTTATGTCAACTTGCAATGCAATTTTCTACTTGTTATTAACTTTATATCAAAAAGTTGAAAGAAAAGAATCTCTAGCAAATTGAATCTAGTTTCTAAAATACTAGGACTTTTCTCAAAAAAATAAAAATTGATTAGTCAAAATTTTGAATTTTAATGCAATATTACGAAAATTTTAGAACAAAAATAAGAAGTAGACATATGTCTGACCACCTTAATCAAAATCAAATGATAATATTTTTTAATAATATTCTAGATATAAGTAGTAGACTCATGTCTTGATGTGACACATATTCTTGGGTATTTTTATTCTAAATAAATAACAATTAATTAATTTTTGACTTTAGTATTTTTGGAATAAAAAAACTCTCATGTCTGACCACCTTAACTAATTCA
Source organism: Cupressus sempervirens (assembly GCA_028749045.1). Taxonomy (NCBI): domain Eukaryota; kingdom Viridiplantae; phylum Streptophyta; class Pinopsida; order Cupressales; family Cupressaceae; genus Cupressus; species Cupressus sempervirens. The sequence goes on from CM053785.1 coordinate 894,253,651, forward strand.
AAACTCTGCAAAATTCAATTTTTCATTTTTTTCCCTTATAGTAGAAGAAACATAGAATGTGATGCATCTTTTGGATTTAAAAAATATTGTACCATTTGAAAGTTATAGTTGTTTCTCAAGTAGTATGTTAGTCAACACTTCAAACATAACTCCATTAGAAAATAAGTAATAATTACTTACTAAACTCATAATTTGATAAACCTTACATTTATGGAAATATAAGAACATTCTTAAGAAGCTCTTTTCATTTCATCAAATTTTGGTGAAAAAAAAGTTGTCAGCTACATGTTTGAAGTAAAAATCACATAAAAATAGGTCAAAAGCACATTTTAAGGATGTTTTTTAAAGTTGACTATATAGGTTTGGTATCAAAAAATATAGTAGACCTTATAAAGATACTAATTATTTTCATTTAGTATCAAAGTGGGTGGGGAAAAAGTTGGAATAGATTTTGAAATGGCTTGAGATATTTCAAAACTACAGATTTTTTAGATCACCACTTTTTGGCACACCATGATCCTGCACATACCCTTCAATTAATAAGAATATTATAGCTCATTATTTAAATGCAACTCTTATCTAGTAATTATTAGTCCCTACCTATATATAGGTAGGGAACTAATGTTCCTAGTGGCTTCTATCAATTAATTTTGATCACTATAACTATTGCATTACTAAAGTTTAAAAGACAAGTTTATTTTTAAATTAATTTCTTAACATTAATTTCTCTTTTCCAATTGGGTGACCTATATTTTCTTGGGGTTTTCTTATATTTTTTATTCTAAAAAAATACAATAGTAAAATATTCATTTTTTCTGGAAAGTTCTATACCGGCCTCGATTGATTGCAAGGTTTCTATGTCCACCACCATCAACAGAGATTTCCAGATATTTCTGACATTTCAACCTTCAAATTTTGTGGAGAGGGATTTCCACCATAGTGACAACCATGAATTTTCTAAGGTTTGGGTCATACTTCATCCAAAATCTATAGTAGTGTTGTTGCAGGGGCAATAATGCCAAAATCTATTACATGTGTTGCCAAAGCAACTAGTTAGTTTCTCTGGTTAAATCCATCTGTTACTTCAAGGATTTCTTAATAGGAAATTCCCATCATCCATGAGTTGAACAGGGGCAAATTTTCACTTTCAGCAACACACTTGACCTTGTGCTTCATGTAAATTAGTCCCAAGATCAACAAACAAACTAATAGGAAGGCAATTGTGCCACATACTGAATTATGTAGATAGGCTCCTTAAGCTGAGTAGTATGAACAAGGCATGCACGTAATTGCATCCATTTCCCACACAACCCCATTTTTCCCACAAATGCCTACTTTTGGGATTTCTCCATTGAAGTTATTGAGAGACAAGTTCAAGCTTTGGAGCCAATTCAATGAGTTTAGAGACACAAGGATCAAACCTAAAAGTTTCTTGGATGATAGATTTATACTGATAAGACTTTTTAATCCATTGAGAGAATTTGGTATTGTCCCATGGTTTGTTTTTCATTCAAATTTTGTTACACTTAAAAGAGTACTTTTTTATAGTGAAGAGAGTACATATATTCATTTTGTAATGAATTCTAATAAATATATTATATTTTAATATTGGATAAATAGGTTATTTAAAAATTAAAAAGTTTATTACTATTATTGCTAATTTTTATAAATGCAATTAATTTTACAAAAATATAATTAGTTTAAAATTTATTTTATAATTCTTTTAATAATTTAATCTATATGACACATCGTATACAAAGATTACAAACTATACATATAATTTATTTTAAATAATAATTATCCTTATTTAGCAATCCCTAAAAAGACTAAGAAGCTAATTACATTTCTTGACACAATGAATTAGTGACTTGTAGTGGATCTTTGTGAAAAGATGCACTACAATTAACTATCCAAATCCATTTTTTATTTCCCTTGTTCTATAATTTCTTTTCAGTAACATCTATTTCCACAAAACTAATATTTTACCTTGGATTTATCATAAGCTTTGAATATTATTTTCTCTTGTTTCTTTCCCTATTTATCACTCTTTCTAGTTCATTTCCTATATAACAACATTCTGATAACCTTGTATCTTCTAACCTTTTTAAAACTTTCTTGAAAATTCTCGCCTTGTGCTTCTCACAATAGTCAGGGACTCCTACTCAAACAGAGCTCTTGTTAATTAAATAATCATAATAAAACAATATTAAATCTTTAATCTTTTAATCTTTTAATTCTATTTTTATTCAACTTCTTAAATCAGACTTTTAAAATAAATATTTTAAATTGAAGTACATATTTTAATAATGTAATTAAATAACATTATATTCTAATTTCTCTTTAACTAATTTTCTAAATTTAGACCTCTCAATTTGGACTTCTAATTTTAGACCTCTAAATTTAGACTTCTAATTTTAGACCTCTAAATCTAGACTTCTAATTTTAGACCTCTAAAGCTATGCTTCTAATTTTAGACCTCTAAATTTAGACTTCTAATTTTAGTCTTTTTATTTAAAGCATAAATTTAATTAGTTTTTAATTAATCAAATATTTACATATTTACATATTTTCTTTTTAATCAAATAATATTTATTACTCAACTATTAATATTATTTAGAGTCTATTATTGAAATAAAACTCCTAAATAATAATTATTAAATTAAATAAATATAAATACAGTAAAATTAGAGCTTTAATTAAATCTTTCAAATTTAATTATTTTATTTAATTCATTTATTAATTAATTAAATATTGAATTTTCTTTATAAAATTTTTATCAAATTAAATCATTAAATTATTTTTTAATTTGATTTAATTATAATAGAGAATCATCACATACCCACAAAACCAAAAATGACAACTCAACTGAAGACAAAGGACAAAATCAAACTCTAGGGTCAAAATCATGATTTCACGTCACTTGATGAATTCAGAAAGGTGAAACTAACTCAGATACTTGTCCTATTTTCTAGAACAATTAGCTTAGGGTTTAGGATTTGGACTCAAGAGTTATCTCCCCACTTAAACTACTGAAATACTATGATAGGGTATGCTCATCCTAGCAATTTAGGAAAGTTGATACCTGATACTTGCAATTTGCATAAAATCCACACATGTATAAACAAATTATTCTAAACCAAACAAGCAATGGTAGAAAGTGGTGCATCATGTAGATCCTAACTAGTAGGTGAATACGACTCCCTTCCTCAACTACATCAGAAACATCAAACACACAAAAATATACACTCATGCCATACACATGCAAGTATGGGGTAAATATCCATAGAAAATGCATAAAAATCATTTATCCAACTAACATCATTAAATAACTAAAAGTCAATATATGAACATACATATCATCATCGAACAATCATGAAATAATCGAAATAACTAGCACTAAAGTAACTCAACATATATATCAATTGAATATGAAATACAACTAATCAGTTCTGGTAATCCAACATTGCTAATCATAAAACAGAATCAAAACTTGCCTAATAGAATCTGACACTACAATTAGAAAATTCAAGTAGGGGTAGGCATTACAAGGAACCCTAGCGACATATTATATTTTTTCTAATAGGTTGGAAGATATCATAGGGTACCTTATGACCCCTATTAACCCATCCCTTGCCAATGATTATCCCTAGGGAAATCCCTAGGTATATATATTATTTTTTCTAATGGATTTAAAGGGGTTATAGGGTATCCTATTACCCCTTTTGACCCATTTAATGACAACATATGTCCCCAGGAGTCCTAGGAATCCTAGGGACTTGTTTGAATGGTTCAAGGAGGTCACAGGGTATCCTATGGCCACTTTTGACTTATTACATGATAACATATGTCCCCAAGAGTCATAGGCCCCTAGGGACATATTAAATTAGTTTGAATGGGTTGAAAGGGGTCATAGAAAAATCCTATAACTTGTTTCTACCCATATCATGAAAACACATCTTTAGGGGTCTAGAGATCCATAGAGAAATTAAATTTGTTATAATGGGTTGAAAGGGTTCATAAGGTATCCTATGACCCATTTTCACCTATTCCATGACAACATATGTCCCTATGAGTCCTATGACCCCTAGGGACATATTAAATTTGATCAAATGGTTTGAAAGGGGTCATTAGGTATTGTATGACCCCTTTTGACTCATTTAATCAAAGCATACCTCTTTAGCAATCCTAAGACCCCTAGGGACATATTACATTTTCTCTCATAGGTCAAAGTAGTCATAGGCTATCCTATAACTCCTTTTAAGTAATTTTATGACAAAATATGTCCTTATGGGTCATAAAGCCCTTAGGGACATATTAAATTTATTTTAATGGATTGAAAGGGCTTATAGGTTATCCTATGACCCATTTCAATCTATTCTATGACTATATATATCCTTAGGGGTCATAAAATCCCTAGGGACATATTATATTTTTTTAATGGGTTGAAAGGGGTCATAGGGTATCTTATGACCACTTTTGACCCATTGCATGACAACATATGTCCCTAGGAACATATTATATTTATTATAATGGGTTGAAAAGGGTCATAGGGTATCTTATGAACCCTTTCAGCCTATTTCATGATAACATATATTGTTAGGAATCCTAACACCCCTAGGGACATATTACATTTGTTCAAATGGGTTGACCTTTCAGCCCATTCCATAAGAATAGATTTCCTTAGGCATCGTAGAACCCCTAGGGATATATTACATTTATTAGAATGTGTTGAAAGAGTCCTTAGGGTAACCTATGACCCCTTTTAACCCATTCCATGAAAACATGCATCTTTAGGGGTCCTTTTGACCAATTACATGACTACAAGTGTCCTTAGGGATCCTAAGATCCCTATGGACATATTATTTTTTTCTAATGGGTTGAAAAGGGTGTATGCTATGATCCCTTTTGATCCATTTTATGCCAACATATGTCCCTAGGGGTCCTAGGATCCCTATAGAAATATTATACTTGTTGTAACAGATCACAAGGGATCATATTGTATTCTATGACCTCTTTCAACCCATTCCATGACAACATATTTCCCTAGGGGTTTTAGGATGCCTAGAGATATATTATATTTGTTCTAATGGGTCAAAACAGGTCATATGGTATCTTATGACCCCTTTTGACCCATTTCATGAAAATATTTCTTTAGGGCTCCTAAGACCCCTATTGACATATCAAATTTGTTCTAATGGGTTGAAAGGGGTCATAGGGAAGCCTATGACCTCTTTTCGACTGATTCCATGATAGCAACAATTTTTTTCTAATGGGTCAAAAGGGTTCATAGGGTATCCTTTGACCTCTTTAAACCTATTCTATGATAGCATATGTCTCTAGGGGTCCTAGGTCCCCAAAGACATATTATACTTTTTCTAATGGGCCAAAATGGGTCATAGTGTATCCAATGACCCCTTTTGACCCATTCCATAACAACATATGTTACTAGGGTTCCTAGGCCTCTTAAGACATCATTATTTTTTCTAATAAATCAAAATGGATCATATGGTATTTGATGACCCCTTTTGATCCATTCCATGACAACATATATCCCTAGGGTTCTGAGGACCCCTACAGACATATTATATTTGTTTTAATGGATCCATAGGGGACATATGGTATCTTATGATCTGATTTGATCCTATCTGTAAAAATATATGTCCTTAAGGGTCCTAGACCCCTAGAGACATATTATATTTCTTTTACTGGGTCAAAAGGGTTCATAGGGAGTACTATGACTCTTTTAGTCCCATTCCGTGACAAATTTTTTTTTCTTCTTTCTAATGGGTCGAAAGTGATCATAGGGTATCCTTTAACCCCTTTCAAACTATTTCATGGCAATGTATGTCCCTAGGGGTCCTAGGACCCCTAGGGACATATAAGATTTGTTCTAATTAGTTGAAAGGGGTCATAGGGTATCTGATGATCCCTTTTAATCCATTCTATTACAACCTATCAATGTAGGAGCATTGAGATTGGATTTTTGTGGTGTGATGATTTTAATGGTTAGGTATGTTTTGGAGACACATTAGGGAACCTTTCTTCATGATTTCATAGAGATTGGATGAAATGAGTTGAAGTTTGAGCTGTTTGTACCTTGCTGTTGGAATTGTGTTTTTTGGTTTTTGGGTACCTACTGTAGGATTTTTAACTAAGTTTTCATAATTAATGAAAGGATGAAATTTTCAAGGATTGAAGAGGGCCAAGAGTACTATCTATGATCCAAGGCACAAGTCCTAATTCATTATAAGTTGGGAAATATGGAAATTCTCCTAGAGTATCAATTTCTTTAGTTTTTCATGATAGTTTTCTGTGCTTGAGTTTTAGGATGGGTGCACAAATATCCTTGGTGAATCAGCCTTTCCACCTTTAAGGGGTTTTAGAGAACCTAAAATTCTACCTTTGGTTCAAAGTAGGAGTTCTAGTTTAATTGAAGCTAGGAGATATCGTGGTTTTTTCTTGGATATCAATTTCTGGAAATTTAATTGTTGTTACGAGCTAAATTGTGGCTCTTCAAGTATTTAATGTTAATTTTTATTTAATTTGTAGTTACCAAGCTGATTTTTGGCTTAGTTGGGTATAATTAGGGGTCTTGTGGAGTCTTTTAGTCATTTAGTTGAGTGTAGGGAGTAGCTGAAGAGTGATTTTTTCCTTAGTTTGTGGACAGAGTGCCAAATGTGAGGTAGTTTACAGTAGGATTGTGATTCAATTGGGGATGGAAGGAAATATCTAGATGAGAATTTGAAGAGCTAGAGCTATGGCTTAGGAACTAGAGGATATCTTGGTGGACTTGAGAGTACAAGTGTGGATTCTTCTTGGTGTTCTTAGTTAGTGGTGTATCTGGCTTAGCTAAGATTGGTTTGTAAGTTGGATCTTGTTGGATCTTCTAGAACTAATTTTTTAATTTCTATTTTTATTTGTCCCTAACCCAAAAGGCCTTATAGCTAGGCATATTGCATGTAATTAGTTATATTTTATGAACAATTATTGTAATTTGGTATAAGATCTTGCATTGTTGTTTCTTGCTATTATGTAGTTATATAGCTAGGGGCTAGGACATCTTCTTTGGGGATACTCCTACCATGTGCTATGTCAGATGGTATCATAGCACAATCTTTCTTGAGTGTGTAGACAGATCGCTGAAGCTGTGGCAGTTTGCACTAAGACTTGGGTTGGAGAAGTAGATCTAAGTTGATCTTGATCTAGTGGTGGATTTTCATTCTAGCATCCTAGATCTCTTGGTTGTGAGGTGGTAAATCGTGGTTCTAACTTGCAATTGTAGAGGGCTTCTAGATGGATCAATAGATGCAAAGATGGAAGATTGATCTTGTTGAGACATGATCATAGAGAGTTTGTGGATTGTAGATCCATTGTCCTGGACTTGTGATGTGGTTCCTGATTGTTCATGCTAGGTGGCAAGTTGTGATCTTACTTGCAAACAATTCAAGGTTGTCACAAGGAGTGTGGGAAGGATTTTTTGTAGAAGTTTTATGAAGATTTGGGAGATGGCTCTGAGAGGATTGGACCCTAAGATGATTGTGAATCTCTATGACATAGTGGATAGGAGGTTTTTTGAGATGTCTTCTTAGTTTGAAGCTAGTTTGGCTAATCAAAATAAGAAGGATGTTTCTCAATTTGAAACTATTTTGGCTAATCAAGATAAGGAAAAGATAAGGAAGGAATTACATAGATGTTTGTGGAGCTGGAGTCTACCGATCTAGAAGACAATTGTTTGGCTGGTTAAGAGACTTATTCGTGAGAGAAGATGGCATGATAAGGATGAGTTGGAAGAGTTTGGTTTTGCTGATCAATTTGTGGACTTTGATATAGAACCTGCAAAGAAACTAGAGGTTATTGCTAAGGATATTCCTAACCTTGTTGATGTTGAGATAAACATTGATTTTCATGATCAATTGGTTAGGTCTGACATGGAAATTCTAGAGCACTTGTTTGTGGATGATTGAGTTGTTCTTGGTGATGAATTGAATGTTTTAGAGGATCTTGTTGTGAGCAATGCAATTTTTGAGATTTCTAATTATGAGGATTTGCATATGGTTGTTGATATGAGCTGGTGTGGAGGCACTAGTTGTTGATTTGGTTTTGGATCTACATAATACTGTGGATCTATATGTTATTGATTTTCCTATGGTTGACATGGATGAGGATTTACCTATTCTTCTTATTGGGAATTTTAATCTACATGCTTCTATTGATATGGAGTTTGTTTTTGCCAGTGTGGATTCACTAGTTGCTGATGTGGATGAGGATTTGCTAATGAAGCATTATGTTTAGTTTGTTCTTGGGTGTGAACATGCTAATTGGGTTGTTGATATGTATTTGATTCTGATGTTTTAGTGGATGAAGCATAGATGGTTTATTTTCAATTTTTTTTCTATTGACTTTGATGAAGTGGAAGCCTTTGGTAAAGATGAAGTTGGTTGTGGATCTTTCTTCAGGCATCAAAATATGGGACATACTTTTCTATTTACCTGGGGAGTCTGACACAAGAGCATCAAGATTATATTTTTTTGGTGTAATTATTTTAATGGTTAGGGATGTGTTTGAGACACATTGGGGAACCTTTCATCATGATTTCATAGATATTGGATGGATTGAGTTGAAGTTTGAGCTATTTGTACCTTGCTGCTAGAACTGTGTTTTTCGGTTTCTAGGTGCCTATTTTAGGATGCATAACTAATTTTGTGCAATGAATGAAAGGAAGTTATTTTCAAGTATTGAAGAGGGATTAGAGTACTATTTATTATCCATGGCACAAGATCTAATTTGTTATAAGTTAGGAGATATGGCAATTCTCCTGGAGTATCAATTTATGGTAGTTTTAAACAAAAAATTTCTATGCTTGACTTTTGGGATGGATGTGAAATTATCCTTGGAGAATCATCCATTTCAACTTTAAGGGGTTGTAGAGTACCTAAACTTCTACCTTTAGTTTGAAGTATGAGTTCTAATTTAATTAGAGCTAGGAGATATCATGATTTTTCTCAGATATCAATTTTTGGGCATTTAATTGTTTTTGCAGGCTGACTTGTGGCCCTTCAAGTATTTAATGTTAGGTTTAATTAAATTTTTAATTACTAGGCCAATTTGTGGCTTAGTTGGGTATAAGTGGGGGTCTTTTAGAGTCTTTTAGTCATGCATTTGAGTGTAGGGAGTAGCTAAAGAGTGAATTTTTCTTGAGTCTATGGATAAAGTACTAAATGTGAGGTATTTTATGGTAGGATTTTGATTTAGTTGGGGATGGAAGGAAAGATAGATGCAAATTTGAAGAGCTAGATCCGAGGCTTAGGAACTAGAGAATCTCTTGGTGGACTTGAGAGTACAAGTATGGATTCTTCTTGGTGTTCTTATCTAGTGGTGTATCTAGACTAGCTAAGATTGGTTTGTAAGTTGGATCTTGTTAGATCTTGTAGAACTAATTTTGTAATTGTTGTTTGTATTTGGCCCTAACTTGGAAGGCCTTACAAGAAGTCATATTTCATGTAATTAGTTATATTTATGAACAATTATTGTAATTTGGTATCAAATCTTGCATTGTTGTTTCTTACTATCATGTTTCTGTTGTGTGGTTATATAGCTAGGGCTAGGACATATCCTTTGGGGATACTCCTACCTTGCACTATGGCACCTATGTCCCTAAAGGTCCTAGGATACCTTGAGAAAAGAAGAAAGCTAAAGAAGAAAAAGTTATGGTTAAAGAAGACAAAAGATAGATGACATCAAATCTTGAAGAGAGATCATTTGAAGTACATAAGCTCACAAATAATCAATTGGATATGATAAATTAATTGATAATTACTACTCAGGAAGCAAAAATAATGGACATGGTGATAAAAAACCTAAGGTCAAAAAATGAGCAACTGAGAAATGAATAGGAACTTCTGTAAAGGATGAACAAACCAAGTGAGGATATCAAATACTTTAAAGAACTGAAGAGATCACATAGATCAACAAAAGATAACTCAAGACTAGGATACAAGAAGATTTTTTCATCTACCAAAGAAGGAGAATCATCAAAGAGTGGAGAACAAAGAAATGCAAAATCTAAAGGCAATCTTACATGTCATCATTGTGGTAAATTGGGACACACAACTAATATTTGTAAAAGAAAGAATTGTATGCAAACTTCTAAACATAAGTCTATTGGAAATTTTTCTAAATCAAGAAGGTAGGACATTAAGCACATGAATTTAGATAAAAGAAAGGTGATTCATTTACTATATTTAAAGGATTCTTCTATAACTATTATAAATATGGACATAGAGCTAATGAGTGGTGATTTAAGATAAAATCCAACTAGACACCTAAGAAACAAGAACATGCACCAAAAAAATGAAATTCCTACAGTCGAGATTAAAATACATGTTATAATTATCACTATTATGGAGAGTGTGGACACATTTGAAAGAATTAAATTAAGACACAATTTAGAGAAAATTTTAAGAAATGTCTCAATGGACAAATAATATGTTTAGTTATCTCAATATTGGACATACTAGTAGAAACTGTAGAACTAGAGCAATAACACCAAACAATGGAAATACCAAAGTTGAGGGAAAGAAAGCATGGATAAAGATAGTGAAAGCTGGAAGGTGTGGAGCAAGAAAAATTGGGATCACCCAATCCAATGGATCAGGTGAACACACCACATCAAACTAAATGAAGAAGGTCTATAGAAACTATATATTCAATGATATATCTTACATCAGTTCCTAACATAGATGTACTAAAAGTTCATATTTGCATAAGTAAAGATGCATTAAGAATAATTACATACACTAGCATAATTTTGGCAAACAAATGACAATGTGACTAAAACTTTTGGTCATAAGAAATGTGACTAAAAGTGATCAAATTCTAGTAATGTTTTACAATTTCCAAGTGACTAAATTAATGATCAAATTAACAACTAAACAATTGGCTATTAATAATTAGTCACCTAAACAAATGAATAAAAGAATGATCAATAATTTTATTTTATCATATTAATACATTTATCTAAGTTTTTATAACTTTTGTTACTCACAAATGAATTCTTTGTCTTATCTATACATTATTATCGTTTAAATTCCTTGAATGTCCTCTCAATTGATATTTAGCTAGAAATTAACTCAAAATCACCCTAATCTGCACACAAACTCCTTAAAATCTATCAATGAAGTTTTAAAGAAAATAAAAACCATCCTTGCACTCAAAATATATCTCCAAGTCTATCTCTACATATCAGAAAGAACAATTATCAATTAATTATTTTATAATCTCAACATATACTTTCTATTGATCACAATTTTTTTTAACAATTACAACAATGTGTGTTAGTTTGAACCATCAAGGGCTAAGATAGGGTGATGTATGATAAACTTTAAGATTGTATGAAGTGACCCAAAATAAGACAAACTAAACATTAAAATAACAAGTTTATGGTAAAGCTACATTACGTTAAATTTATTTTATTTTCTTAGTTGTTTGTGATATTGTTGGCCTTATATTTTTCTCTCTATTGTTGATATATAGTTAATGTTGAGTAAAATCTTGATTGACTTTGTGAATGTTTTTTTTTCTTTTTTTAAACTATGATGAAATTTTTTTCGCTACAATAAGAATAAAATAAATTGGTTTTTTTCTACATTATTGCATTTTATATAATAAATATTCTAATAATTATTATATCATAATAAAATAAAATAATTTAATTATTAAATGATATATAATATACAACTAATACATTATAGGCTCAATATTAGTTGAGTAAACTATTTTATATATTATAATAATTATTATGGTATAGAACATCTCAACTCTTGTATTGCAGAAACTCTAATAGCATAAATTATCAACACACATCAGTGCATTGTGAAATGGTAGAAGTTTTGGGTAGGAATCTAGCTGTGGGGATTGACAATGGAATTTTAGGGAATTTGGCTATGGATACTAGTAATGGATCAAGTGGGAATATTTCTTTAGTTGATAACTAGGAGCAAGAAAAAAGAAAAAAAATTGTTGGGCTTTGGTTCAAGAAGGAATAGGGATATTGACTTTATTTAGTTTGATCCTCTAACTGCTATCCTAGCACCAATAAGGAACCCACTCAATGATATTTTAAAGGGGGCCCCTTCCTCTATGGTTCATAAGGATATTAAGGGATTACATGATGGAGAGAAAAAGAAGAAGAGAGATGAAGTTGGAAAAAGAAAGTGGTCTTCTCTCTTTGGGAAAAGACACTGAGGTAAGTCAAATTTTCCTCATGTTACTTCAAAATCATGTTGGGAAAAAGGTGAGTTCCAAATTTTTGTCCCAAACCTAATAATTTATTTTTCTATTTCTTCTATGGAGTTACCCCTGGTTGGGAAATTTATGGGGGCCCAACTAGATATTAAAACCTTAAGAAATGTGATTAAAAGGAAATGGGCCCTCCGAAGCCAGGTTGACATTTCTTTAATGTCCAAATGTTTTTTCTTCTTTTTATTTACTTGAAAGGAGGATCTAAATATGGTTTTATGCACGATGAACCATTGTTATTTTATAATAGTTCCTTAACAATCAAGAAATGAGAACCTAATATGGACCTCTCACATGCGTTATTTATCACTACTCCTGTGTGGGTAAGACTCCCAAGACTCACTCTAAAGTTTTGGCAAGAGATATTTTTAAGGGAATATCTAGATCCTTTGGAGAGCTTATTGCTAGTGATAATATGACTACATCTAGATTCAAAATATTGTTTGCTAGGATCTATGTTAAAGTACCACACCTAAAGGATCTTCCTAAGAAGGTGGAGATTAACTCAAAATTTGGGAAATGGGCACAAGAGGTTATTTTTGAAGATCTCCCTAATTCATGTTTTGTATATAAGAAAATGGGTCATTGGCATGGATAACTTTAATAAATCCATCCCGAGAAAAATATGTAAAATGCTGGAGAATTCAACATTAAATATGTAGGAAAAATTTCTAATTGAGGGCAATTTTTTCATTCGAGGCAAGGGAGAAAATTATTTTCTATCGCCAAAATTTTCATTTCCATGTCAAAATTTGATAATAACTATGGCAATTTTTTATTTTTTTTGGGTATGCAAATAGATGTAGGCAATTTTTTTATTGGTCATAAACATTTTTGTAATGTAAGACGTGAATTAATTATTTTATATAACACAAAATATTAATATAATTCAATAATATGTTAGTTTCCAAAGAGAGATTATTTAATCTTTTTATGAATTTATAGAGTCACAAGTGGTCCATGGCCCACATGCCAAGTGTACATTGTATAGTGTACATGTAGTATGCCAATCCATTAAGATTCAATTGATAATGTACCCTTTTTATTGCCAACTTAGTCATCACTTTTAATATTGTCATTTTATGGGGAAAGGAATTAGTTTGGACCATTGATGTAATATAGATCAATGGCTTCAGTTCTATTTTGGGCCTAATTTTAAATGACATACCATAAAGTCTAAATCTTCCCAGAATTAGGGCACGTGTCCCAAAGACCAAAACATAAAATAGTTGGCTAAATAGGGATAGTTAGAGACACACATCAATAGAAAGGTAGGCGATGCTCAACTCGAGGGAAAATATTATTTTAAGGGTGAAATAACATTGTCCAATAAGAAAACATTAGGGAAACACTGGCAAAATTTTTAAAATAATTGTTTTCTAAATGTAGATTACATTGGCAATTGGACTGAGATTTAGGACCAATTATGTGTAAACTAATAAGCGATTAGCCTTGGATTTTGACCCAAATTATTTAATATCTCAGTGACATGGTTGACCCCATATGTAGGTTTTATTCACCAAATTATGATTTCCCAAAGAGATGAAATAGCCAATTGGCAAAGATTTGCCACTAAAAAAAACCACTGGTCATTGGGAAAAAAATTGTCCCCTGACGACTATGGAAAAGAAGGCTCCAAAAAGGGTATGGAACCCTAAAGTATTAACTGGAGAATATTTACCAAAAGGACATCAAATTGAAGAAATCCTTAACTCTTAGACTAAAGATTATAAGAAGGAGATGCAGGATGTTGGAACCCCATAAAAATAAGGTAGAAAGACATCCAAAAATAAGAGAGAAACATAAACTATGTAGAATATCATTGATGGAAAGAAAGCAACTATTATGGAATTTACCCCTAAAAAGTCATAAAGATTATATTTTGGAATGTAAGGGGGATGAATAGAATCCATAAACTAGATGTAGTTATAAATTTTGTTTGGGATCATACATGTGATATTATGGTGATCTAGGAAACAAAGACGGATAAAGGTAAAGCTGAAAGTCTGAAATCCTTTAATAACTATGGTCTTATGGCTAGTAGTTCTGAAGGAGCCTCAGGAGACACCTTGGTCATGTGGTAGAAATCTACAATCTATGGAACTTTGATGGATGCCTATAAGAATTTTTTTGTGGTCAAAATCCAAAATTTAGATTAGGGAAACTACTGGTATATAGTTAATATATATGCTCCGAATAAAAAAAATGCTAGAAAAAAGTTCTGGGACTCTCTATCTAATCTTAAGAGTTTAGATTATAATGGCAAATGGATTATGCTGGGGGATTTTAATGTACCTCTCTATGAACAAGAAAAGGGGGAGGAAATATAAGTAAACTGGAAGGTAGATTGGATCTTATGGATTTCATTAATAAAGAAGGTTTAATGGATATGGACCTCCAAGGTATTGATTTTACCTAGAGTAATAAAAGAGTCGAAGATGATTGCATTCAATCCTTCTTGGATAGAGTCCTTATCTCTCTTGAGTAGACTAATTATTATGTTTTCCCCCTCTTTACTATTCAGAAGATTGGCTTTGACCATTTTCTTCTTCAATTTAAGGTTGAACCTTTTCAAGCTAGGAAGAATTTCCTATTTGGGTCAATAAAATGTGCATGGAGCATCCAAACTTTCACTCTTTATTGAAAAAGTGGTGGAATATCAAAATTAAAGGCTCTCCTCTATCCCATGTGGCTAATAAACTCAAAAATGTTTTAAAAAGGGTTAGAGAATGGAACAAAAATTATTTTAGTGATATCTTTGAGGGAAAATATAAAATGAAAGTTGAGCTTCAAATTATCCAAGGTAGTATTTAGTTGGATGGTTATTCGAGGAGTTGGTTAAGGTAGAAATTGAAAAGCTAGTAAAGTACCATGTTATTATATCTAAAGAGGAAACCTTTTGGAGGCAGAGATCAAGGTCTATCTGGCTGGAGGAACGTGATCACATTACTAATTTTTTTCATCTAACTACTATGAAATATAGGGATAAGAATCATATTTCTAGCCTATCTAGGGGAAGGGATAAAATCACTAATGAAAATGATATATCTAGAGAAATGGTTTCTTATTTCTCATCCTTCCTTTCTATTGACCCCAATATTGATGACTGTAGATAGAGGGAGCTCCTTGAATCTATTCCTCAAGTTATTTCTGATGAGAAGAATAAAATGATGATAGCTATTCCTTCTAGGGATGAAATTTATAAAGTTGTCTTCTATTTTGAAGAAGATAAATCTCTTGGCCTAGATGGTTTTCCTATATTTTTCTTCCAAAAACTTTGGGAAGTGATTGGTAAAGATGTTTGTGATGCAGTGAAAGAATTTTTTGGAGCTAAAAGAATGCTTGAGGAGATCAATTCTACTTTTCTTTGTCTAATCCCAAAGATCCATGTGCTAATTCCCCTAAAAAATTTAGACGTATTAGTCTATGCAATTATATTTACAAAATTATCTCTAAATTTATAACCTTGCGATTATTGGTTATCCTTCTTCAAATTAGTTTTGATCAACAAAATAGTTTCATCCCTGGAAGACAAATTCTAAATTCTACTATTGCTGTGCATGAAAATATTGATTCTTTATCTCTTTTTAATTGTTAGGGTTTTGTGATGAAGGTGGACATAGCTAAATCTTATGATAGAGTTGACTAGATTTTTCTTCAAAAAGTGTTACTAATAGTTGGTTTTAGTGAACAATGTCTTAATATTATAATACAACTTGTTAATATCTCTTCTCTAGTAGTCTTAATTAATAGTAGTTCTTCATTTTAAAATCCCCAAGGGGTTTGAGATAGGTTGATCCAATATCTCCTATTCTTTTTACTATTATGGTTGATAGTCTTGGGAGGTATATTGGTAGGTTGGTTTTGAAAGGGGAAATTCAAGGTGTTAGGCCTACTTTCCAACTGCTTCTTTGTTCTCATGAACAATTTGTGGGTGATACTATTTTTATGGTAAAATATGACATGAGGGAGGCAAGGAATATTAAAAAGGGTTTGAATTTATATTTAATAGTCATTGGGCAATTGATTAATTGGAATAGGAGTTCTCTCTTTTTAATTAATAATATTGTTCTTAGACAACAAAAAATTGCTAACATTCTAGAGTGTTCTAAAGGTTCCTTTCCAAGCACTTACCTTGGAATCCCTTTGGTGCTTAGTCCTTTTGAATGCTTTTGGGAGGATTTAGTGTAGAATTCAACAAGAAATTAGCTGGTTGGAAAGGAAATATGCTGAGTCAAGCAAGAAAAGTGACTTTACTAAAGGCTTTTCTTTAAAGTCTCCCCACTTATGCTCTTAGTCTCTTCAAAATTCTAGCTAAATTTATAGATATTGGTATTGATAGAATCCAAAGAAATTTCTCATGGTCTGGTATTGAAGAAAAAAAGAGAATGGGTCTGATAGCTTGGGAGAAGGTTTGTAAACCTAAGATTGAAGGAGGTTTGGGAATCATATCAATTAGAATTATTAATAAAGTCCTCTTGGATAAAGAAGGATTACGAGTGTACCTTGATGAAAAAGAATGGAGTTCTATCTAGAAATAAAAGTATCTTTATAGCGCTCTATCTATTTATGATTTTCCATCCTACCCTATTATTTCTAATTGCTCTACTACTTGGGGAGTGGTTCAAGGGTCTAAACATATTCTAAATAAAGGCTATAAATTGGAAGTCAAGGATAAAAGAAAGGTTAGGTTTTGGAAAGATGAGTGGCTTTTGGATCACCTTTTGATGGATGAATTTGATGATATCACTCCTATAGAAAGATGTAGATAGGTTTTTGGAGATTATGTAGTGAATTACTGGACTATCAAAGGGTGGGTAAATATTGTAGAGATTTTCCATAGTTTTAATACTATTCAAATTTATCACCAAGGAGGGTACTATGGTGTGGGGGATAAAACCTAGTGGTTATTTCAAGGTGTCATCTATATTTAGAGTAGAGGAGAAGGTCCACCCCCCCTATGGGCCAAATCTTAGATGAAAGGTCTTATCCCTAAAATTAATGTCTTCTTTTGGAATTTGCTTCAAAATAAAATTCTAACTCTAGATAATTTGTAAAAGAAGAGGTATTTATATTGTGAATAGATGTTCCCCATGTAAGATAGAAATTGAAGACATCAACCCAATTTTCATGAATTGTAGCTATAGCCAGAATGTTTGGGGATCCCTCCTCCAATAATGGAATATTTTGTGGGTTAATCCAAGTAATATTGCTTAGTGCTTTTAGAATTGGAAATGTCTTGTGAGAAGACTTGATATTAGATTCCTATGGAATATATCTCTTCCTCATCTATGTTGGGCCATATGGAAAGAAAGGAATAATAAAAATTTTTAAAATAAAGAAGCTCCTAAATGGTTGGTGGGCCAAAATATTATTAGGGAAATCAAAGAGAACTTTATACCTCAGAAAAAAAAATGATGTGTATATTAGCAATCCAATGAAAATGATAGGAACTAGTATTAAACACAATGATCATAGAGAGGGTGTGATATGGAGTTCCCCTCCTCTAGGGTGGTTGAAAGCTAATTTTGATGGTTCTACTAAAAGGAATCTAGGAAGAGCTGGGTGTGGAGGAGTCCTAAGGACTATTATAGCAGAGTGGTGGATGTTGTGGGTATCCCTTTTGGTCATTCTATTAGAAACAATAGTCCACCAAGATAACTGAGAAGGGAGGCTGAATCAATTATCCAATAATTAAAACATTTATCAACCTTAAAAAATCTTATCCATTAAACCAAAGTAAAAAACAACCATACAAAGATGCACATACACAATTATACCAGATATGTTAACTAGGGAAACCCTTTATCAGAGGGAAAAGCTCAATGGGAATGATGCCCACAAGATGATGTACTAATATAAATATTCCTTGTTAGAGGATGGGCCCTATTAGGAGTCTATTACAACATTTAGTACATATGAGTCCCTATTAGGAGATTTTGAATCCTTGTTAGAAGATTTCAACCCTATTAGGAGTTGTAGAATACAGAAGGACCCACTGTCAAACAACTTCTGGAGCAAGATCACTGAAGTCACTATCCAACTAATCTCTCAACTATTCCTTGTAGAATAATTGTATGTAGTAAACTTTAACTTCTATTCTCTATTCTTTCAACCATATCAACTACTGTTAGACCTTGTAGACCAAGTCACGAACCTCAAATCCAAGTATCAAACTTCAAATCACCCAATAAGACCTTAGAAATAAGTTTCCTTCACTTCCTCTTTTTTTGCTACTTACAATCATTCACATTCCTCCATATAAAATAAAGGAAAATTTCCTTCCTTTATACTAAATCCATAAAAAAAAATCTTTGAGTTGACTGTTACACCTTCTTAATTAATTATTATAGGACTATATTAAGAACATGTTACACTTAGCGATAATATTAATCTTTCACCTTGCAACCCTAATAAATTTCTATACACATAACAATATGATGAGCAAGCTTAGCCACATCATCACCAACATTTCTTCTTCACATCTTTAACTTCACCTTCTTAGAATAACAACTCTACTAAGAGATATAACAAGTTTACTAGAACATCCCTTTGTAAACTCTATCTCAAAATAGTCTTCACCAAAATTTACATAACTTCTTCCATACTTAATATCTTATGCTTCCAAGGTTAGTTGTGTATACTGGACACATAGTATAATCTCCCTTTAACCTTGCTACTAAAAGTACTTAGTGATCTATCTATATCAACTTGATCTTTAGCATTGTTCTTTTGTTAAATACCACATAAAACTTCTATGTTGACATCAATGAAAAACATAGTCATGAATGTAGCATATCATCATGATATCTAATCATCTTTCTATAGCACTCCCCCATAGGAATATCATCAATATTCATGCTTCCAACAATCCCCCCCTTTGGCATTGATTGCAATGCAGATGAAAAACATCTAGTTCCAAGAATACCAACTACAAAAGATTGTTAACCTTTCTTTTCAAATCCTCTTCATCAATCATTCTCACCCATTGATATACCTCAATGTGCTTTACATCAAACTATTTTTCTATGTTGTACTTTTCCTATTGTACTTCTTTCCAACTAATTTTATGAACATGTTGTACTTGTTTTCCATGCTTTTCAAATTATTTTTCCATGCTATACTTATTTTTCATGTTGTACTTCTCCCCCATTGACATCAATGTCAAATGTTTCAACAACCATCAAAATCTGCAACAACTATTTATGACTAGCTCAAGTTTCCAAAGACATTGTTCAAAAAAAACATCCAACAAGAGTCCTAGATGAATCAATCCATCACAAATACTCCTCCATACAAGAAGCATCAACATTCAGTCTAAACAAACAATAGTGCTCTATTACACTGGACTGATGCACTCTTTCATCATCTACTATGATGTAGGAAGGAGCATAACCCCTAGCATATCTCACAAATACTCAAAAGTCTCTTTGGGAAGAGGCTTAGTGAAAATATATGCAATTTTCTCTTTGGTGTTTACATACTCCAATCTAATTTTCTTTTTTACGACTTTCTCTCTCAATATGTGATACTTGATAGAAATGTGCTTGGTCTTAGAATGCAACACTATATTCTTAGACAAATTTATTGTTCTTGTGTTGTCACAATGTATGAAAATAAGCTCACTGAATTCTATCCTTATATCCTATAACATTCACTTCATCCAAACAACTTGATTACAATTTTTTGTTGCTGCAACATATTCAACTTCCACTATACTTTGTGAGATGCATTCTTGCTTTTTCTTAGCCAAGAAACCAATCTTCCTCCAAGAAAGAAGGATCCACCACTAGTGCTCTTTCTATCATCAATATAGCCTACCCAATTAGCATCAATATAAGCATATAGAGTGAAATCATTAGATCTTTCATACCACAATCCAAACTTAGGTGTTCCTTTTAGGTATCTAAATATCATTTTGACTATTACATAATGTGCTTCTCTAGGATCATCTTGGAATCTTGCATCAATTCCAATTGCATTTGCTATATCCATCCTTCTATTAGTCAGATATTGTAGTCCTTTGATCATAGATCTATCCTTCTTCTTCTCAATAGAAGGTGTCTCATCCTTTGTAGATAACTTGTGTCCAGTTACCATAGGTGTTCCAATGGGTTTACATGTTTCCAAACAAAACCTTTTTAGTAAATCTTTCAAATACTTAGTTTGAAAAATAAAGATTTCTTTGTTATCCTACACAATCTGTAATTCTAGAAAATACTTCATTTCTCCTATCATGCTCATTTCAAATTCCTTCTTCATTTCTTCTACAAACTTATCACTTTCATCATCATTTCCTCCAACTATAATATCATCAATAAATATTACCAAAATCAGTAGTCCATCATCAATTTCTTTCCAATAGAGATTACTATCTATCTTACCTTTACTATATCCAAGCTTTGTCAAATGCTTGTCTAACCTTGCATACCAAGTTCTAGGTGCTTTTTTCAAGCCATACAATGATTTCTTCAATATGCATACTATGTCCTTGTCATCTATTACAGAAAAACCTTTAGGTTATTCTATGTATACCTCTTCTTCAAGTTCTCCATTCAAAAATGTTGACTTGAAATCCATTTGATATACTTTGAATTTCTTATATGATGCATATGCTAAGAATAACCTTACTACTTCTGTTCTTTCCACAAGAGCATAGGTTTCATCATAGTCTATTCCTTCTTGTTGTGAGTAACCTTTACATACTAGTCTTGCCTTGTTCCTCACAACTTCACCTTGTTCATTCATCTTTTTCCTAAATACCCATTTACTTCCTATCACATTCTAATCTACTGGTCTAGGGATCAATTCCCATGTCTCATTTTCAACTATCTGATCCAATTCCTCTTTCATAGCTTACCTCCAATAGTCATCTTTAGATGCTTTATCTGCATTTTTTGATTCAAATTGAGATATCAAACATAGTTCTTCATTGATTCTTCTTCTTGTCATTACACCTTTATCTCTTCTTTTGATGATTCTTTGTCATATTCTTACTCGAAGTAGGAGTTGTTATCTCAACTCTTAGTTGTGTTGAAGGTTATGAGCTTTGTTCTTGTCTTAGCTCTCCTTCATTACGCGAATCATTATTAGTCTCAAGGAATACCTCATCATTCCTTGGTTTAGTAACAACATTCTTATCATTTGAATTGTAATCAACTATTATTTCTTGTATCCTAAATTTCTCATCAACTCTTACCTTTTCACTTTCAATAATAGTTACCAAAGCTATCCCTCCTACTACTTCCTCTTCATCAATCAATTTAGGCTCATTATCTTTATCATCAAAATCATTGAAGAATCTTTCCATACTATCTTTAAATTCATCATCTTCATCAGAAAGTGAACTATTTCTATTTTTTCTTATTCTCTTAGGACATCTAGATGAAAAATGACAAAATTCTTTACATGTAGAACAAAAAATAAATTCATACCTTCTGGCTTTCTTTTCATGAAAAGATTGATACCTTCCTTGATCTTTATGTCTTCTTTGGATCTTGATCTATGTTTTTCTTGTACTTCTATTATTTTGTATACAATAGAAGGATTTTGGATTTGATAACTCACCAAGAAACTCCATCTTCTAGGTGTCAAAATTTCCTCTATCAGATTTAGAACTATCTTTTCTAAAATAACTTGCCACTGATCTCCCAAAGATGCTAAGTTTATTCTTCATGGACTTGATGCTTTGATACCAATTGTTAGAAACAACAGTCCACCCAAGATAATTGAGAGGTGTGGGGGTGGTGAATCAATTATCCAATAATTAAAACATTTATCAATCTTAAACAATCTTATCCATTCAACCAAAGTAAACAAAAACCACACAAAGATGCACATACATAATTACACCAAATATGTTATATAAGGAAACCCTTGATTAGAGGGAAAACCCTAGTGGGAGTGATTCCCACAAGATGATGTACTAATATAAATATTCCTTATTAGAGGATGGATCCTATTAGGATTCTATTACAACATTTAGTACATATGATTTCATGTTAGGAGACTTTTAATCCTTGTAATAATATTCTAAGAAGATAGAAAGACCCACTGTCCAAACAACTTTTAGAGAAATATCACTGAACTCACTACCCTACTAATCTCTCAACTGTTTCTTGTAGAATAATTGTATGTACTAAACTTTAACTTCTTTCCTCTATCCTATCAACTGAACCAATCATTTTTAGACCTTGTAGACTAGGTCATGAACCTCAAATCCAAGTATCAAACTTCAAATCACACAATAAAACTTTAGCAATGAAGTTTTCTTCACTTCCATTCTTCTATGCTTATCTTCACATTCTACTCTTTTTTCTGCTTACAATCATTTGCATTCCTCCATACAAGATGAAGGAAAATGTCCTTCCTTTATAGAGAATCCATAAAACAATTCCCTAAGTCATCTATTACACCTTCTCAATTAATTAGTGTAGGACCACATTAAGAACACATTACACTTAGCGATAACATTAATCACTCACCTTGTAGCTTGAATAAATTTCCATACACATAACATTATGATGAGAAAACTTTGCCATGTCATCACTGACATGTCTTCTTCACATCTTTAACTTTATCTTCTCATAATAACAACTTTTCTAAGAGATATAACAAATTTACTAGAACATACCTCTGCAAACTCTATCTCAAAACAATCTTCATTGAAACTTTCATAACTTCTTCTAGACTTAATATCTTATGCTTCTGAGGTTAGCTACATATACTAGATACATAGTATAATCTCCCTTTAACCTCACAAGTGAAAGCACTTAATAATCTATCTGTATCAACTTGATCTTTACCACTATTCTTCTGTCAGATGCCATAGAAAATTGCTATGTTGACATCAATGACAAACACAGTCATGAATGTGTTGGAAGCATGAATTGTTATTTTGTTGATTGAAAATTACCATAGAAAAAATGTAGTGAATCTTTCACCTGTTATGGAAAAGAAGAAAATATCAGTTGGAAGTGAGTCTCTTCATAAGATGGGTGGTAAGGAAATTAAAAGCAATATTGTGAAAATTGAGGAGGCTTATAGTGATAAGAAAGGGTAAAAAGAAGGAGATTAAGTTTGAGAAAACTAAAAAGTACAATGAGGAAGCTATGGCATCTGAGAAAAGTGAAGATGTAGAGGATGAATCAAAAAATAGGGATCTTAGTTCTGATTTGGATGGTTAATCTGGTAGTTGGGGTATCTCTTTGGTTAAAAATGATGGGGAAAGTAGAAAAGAGGTGAAAATGTAATCAAAGTTAATTTCAGAGCCTTTGAGCTAGAATAAGGAGATTATGACTTAAAGTGAAAGGCTTATACCAACTAAAAATGGTGTAACTGATGTCAAGTTCCTAGTGGACATTGACAAGGAGAAGAATGTAGAGGTCAATTCCCTTGTGATTAAAGAGGAGAATTTGAATAAGGAGAGCTAGAATGAGATGATGACTAAAGAGGGTTTAAACAAAAATAATTAGTTACATCTAAAGGGAACCTAGGAAGTGACCACTAATTCAAAGAAAAGGTATGATGATGAGGCCAAAGATGATAATAATACAATGAAGTTGTCTTTTCTCCATAAGGCTGAGCTAAAAGATGATACCTCTCTCCAGGTCAATTCATTGCTCTATAATGAAATCATTGTACTCAATAAAAAATGAGAGAGCTCTAGAGAGAACTGCATGAAGGAAAAAATGAAAAGAGTCCAGCTAGAGAATCAAGTAGGAAACATTCTTGAGAGGTTGAAGGCCTAAAAAATGGAATTACACTATCTAGTAGAGGATAGCAGACAAAAAATGGACATGGTTACTTCTATTTTATGTGTTTTTGTTGCAAGCATTGGTAAAATAACGAACGAGGAGATTATTTCCCCTAATGCTATCAAGATTCTAGGTGGCCCTAGCTAAAGAACTAGACAAAGTATGAAGAAAGTTATGGTTGTTGTATATGGTTCTCATGTTGAAGATATCTTTCAAGGTACTTTGGTGGATGGTAAGGATTTAGCTAAGGTTATCAAAGAGTTAGTTTAATTTTTGTCTTTGGTCTTTGGTTGGGTTGTTGGGTCTAGTTTTTTAGTTGTTGTTTCATTTCCATTTTTTTAATCTAATTTAGGTTCTAGGTCCTTGTAAAACCTAGTTTTGAACTTTGAATAGTTTATTTGTAGGTTCTAGGTCCTTGTGAAACCTAGATTTTTGATGTTTTGTGAACTTTAGGTTCCATGTCCTTGTAAAACTTGGGGTACTTCCTTTGTATATCTTCTCACTATCTATAAGGGGTTTCGGGTCCCCTCAAAACATGTTTTTACCTTAATCTAAAAAGATTATTATTATATACATAAATAAAATTTAAAGATTGATATAAATATTATTATTTAATTTTTACATATAGTTAACTAATAATAAGTTTTTAAAAATTATAATATTATTTTATTGAATCAACCTTTTTCTCTTATTAAACTATATTATTTTTAAGTTTCAAGGTTGATTTTTAGTGCAATCTTATTATAAATTATAGCTTTAATAGTTTTACCATAGATTATTTTTATTTTAGATATTTTATCACAGATATGGTTCTAATTATTAACTAGAAATCATACCTTGGTGTGCAATAACATTAATATTTTTATTTTGTTGTCATTAAGATCAACTTATCTCTCTATGCCTTGTGCATCCCTTTCACACTTATGTTGAAAAAGAGATTGTTGAATTATAGAAATGAGGAATATTGTTGAAACCTATCATGAGAACAATCATTATTTTGTCACTGATGTCAAACCTACTACTTGTTGGTAGGAAAATTGCTATTTTTGGTCTGAATGCTATCATTTGATTGGTTGATGAAGAGGATTTGAAAAGAAAGAATAACAAGAGTACCTAGAGAAATGTTGAGTTATATGGTGAATAAAAGGAGTACTAAGACCAAGTAAGACTTTGATGATATATTGTATTATTTATCTACTTAAGGCTACAATGAAAGGACACTTAAGAAAAGTCAAGAAGAAGACTACGAAAATAAATGTGTCTACCAAGCCTAACCAAGCAAACTGTGGAATTCAAGAAATTTAGTTCATGTTAAGAAGAAAGTTAGTTGCAGCTGAGCAAAGAAAGTTTAGTATGTGCCAAGAAAAGTTTAGTATGTGCCAAGCACCAATAAAACTTAGTATGTGTTGACTATTAGTGAATGATAGTAATGGTTCAGTGAAGACTTAGTTCATGCAAGGAAAGATAGTGTTGACCAAGCATCAAAAGATAGTTATTTATAAGAAAACATGTTATTTCTGAGTGATAGTATAAAGAGTTTGATAGAAGATTTGATGAATCTGAGCTAAAAAAGTTGATTTCTTGAATTGTGTGAAGTGTGTTGAAGATAAGTATGATGAGCTAGTCACACAAAATTCAGGATAAACCATTTGAAAATGAATTTGATGAGGATTGTAAGAGAATTTTCTAGTAGGGAATAAAATGGAAAAGAAAGAGGATTTGATGAATCTAACTTAACCCTAGGATGGATGATTGTGGTGAAGTATAAAAATATCAAAATTCTCTATATAATGAGATATGTGGCCAGAAGTGAAGTGTGTGAGAGAAAAAGAGAAGGATTCTATAGGTGTTGCTTCATATGGAAGCCAAAGGAATGAACTTGCAGTCCACATAATAAGCATGAAGGATTAAGGAGGTGAAGGATTGAAGGGTAAACACACAATGAAAGATGAAGGGGAATGGATGCCAAGAAGAATGGAGAGTTGAATAAAAGATCTATAATTTGCAAGTGAGTTATTTTGTTATCAAATCAAGTCCTTCTATTACTTTCTAACAATTATATCAGTCTAGATAAATCCTTTGGATTAAGGTTGACCTAACTGTCATGAGTAAATCCTTTAATTAGTTGACATTCTAATGGAATATTCTAAAGTTCTCTAATAAGGCTCACTTTTAAAGGGTGATTAAAATCCTTTAATCAAGGTCAAGTTTAACAATGTGTATTGTAATCTTTAATAGGGTTGGCTCCTCATAGGGCTCACTTCAGAAGAGTGAAAATTGATAACATGTTACTGGTGGGTTTTCTCAAATTGGGTTTCTACGTTAAATACTTATGTCAAATTATGTGATTGAATTTGTGGTATTTCATGTTTAAATTTCTACAAAGCTCATTTGAACTAGGACAATAATATACTAAGGTTTGATATATTGGATTATCTAATCAATGCATGCACATGAATTTTTTATGTACTAAAAAGTTTTATTTGTACATTTGGACCTTAGATAACTAATTCACCCCCCTTCTCGATTATTCTAAATCATCCCAAAAATTGTTATTAGAATGCTTGGTTCTTGTGAAGGAAAAAGTTTGAAGGTACTTGAAGCTAAAGATCAAGATGTATAGAAAGGAGGTGCCCAAGTTAAACAAGGAAAACTTTCCTTCATGGAAAAGTTTGATGAAGCTTCATCTAGGAGTTGTGGGAGATTATTCACAGTCAACTATCAATAGTGAACATGTCAAAGTAGTTGGAACCCCAACTACTAAAAACTTAAACAAAAGAAAGAACACAATCAAGCAATGTTGGAGATTGCATCTACCCTAAGTTATTCAGATTTTGAAGACATCAAAACATGAACTACTTCTAAAGGAATGTGGGATGCCCTACAGAAGATCTATGGAGGAGACAAGAATGTACTGAGAGCCAAAGCAAAAAATCTAAAAGGAAAATTTGATGAAATGAGAATGCAAGAAGGCGAAACTATAATCCAATATTGTGCAAGAATAAAAGATGTTGTAAATGGAATTAGATGAGCGAATGGAATTATTGAAGATGAGAATATGATTAGAAAAGTGTTAAGAACCTTGTTGCCTATCTATGCTATTAGAGTCTCTTCTATACAAGAACTAAGGTGTACTCCTAGTAGTGATCTAACCCTTGAAGGACTGGTTGGTAGAATCACTACTTTTCAACTTTCAAATTTTGATAATTTCAAATTTGTGAATATTGATTCTTCTTTCAAAGTTAAACTAGCACTCAAAGAACCTAAAGGAAAGAAAAAGTTCAAGCATGTTTCTAGTTACAATGAAATAGATGATGAAGATCTAGAAGAATTGGAAGCACTACAAGCTAGGATATTTCATAGAGGCAAAGGAAAATACAAAGGTAAGTTACCCATCATATGTTTTAAATGTAATGAAGTTGGTCATATTGTAGCAAGGTGTCCTAAGAAGACAAACAACATAAATGAAGAAAAATCTAGAAGTAGAAAAGATGAGAGTAACAAAGGCTATAAAGATAAGGGAAAGAAAGCTTGTTACATTTCTAAAGAGGAATCTAATAATGAATTAGATGATCATGATGATGAAGTTGTCTATGTTGCTATGAAAGATGATTTAGATGAAGATAAGGAAACTACATTAGTATCTTATGTAATCAAAAGTGACAGATGGATCATTAATAGTGGATGTTCTCATCACATGATTGGTGACAAAATTAAGTTCATTACCTATGCGTATTATAATGGAAATAGTGTTAGATTTGGTAATGATGCACCCTATCCATTGAAATGTAAAGGATCAATAAGATTGAGAAAAAACATCATGTATGATAATGCTTACTATGTGGAAGGACTTAACTATAATTTTTTGAGTGTATCACAATTGAATTGTTTAGGATGCAAAGTTGAATGTGAACACAAAAAGTATAAGATCTATGATTTTGATGGAGAACTCATTGGAGATGGTGATCAAACAAGTAGCAATCTATTTTATCTTAACATGATTGAAGAAACATATCTTGTTGTACAATTTGATGTTGTGTGGCTATGGCACAAAATATTATATCATGTAAATTTTGACAACTTGGTTAGTATCAGTAAGATGAAAGAGTCAGAGGTCTTCCAAAACTGAAGAAACCTAAAAATGTGATTTGCAAAAAATGCCAGTTTGGCAAGATGACAAAATCTAGTATTAAGAGTAAGGCTAATACTTCAAAAAATAATAATTTTTAATTAGTTCATACTAATGTATGTGGACCAGTTAATGTGCAAAGCTACAAAGGTGACAAGTATTTTATACTATTTGTCGATGATTACTCTAGAATGATGACAATGATATTTTTTAGAGAAAAATCTAATGCTTTTCAAATGTTTAAGTGGTATTTGGAAAAATTTGAAAAGGAAACTTCTAAAAGCTTGAAATTTTTGAGATTTGATAGTGGTGGAGAGTTTACATCGAATTAATTCAAAAACTTTTGTAATGATAGTGGAATCAAAAGACAAACTTCTACATTGAGGACCCTTGTACAAAATTCAATAGCTAAAAGGAGGAACATATATGTGATGGATTTTCCTAGAACACTAATGATAGAGAAGAATTTTGATTTTAAATACTAGAGAAAAGCTATTAGTAAAGTTGTCTATACCTTGAACCGAGTACAAGTCAAAAAAGGTAAAAATTTCACACCTTTTGAATTACGGTATGGACATTGACCCAATATCAAATATTTTAAAGTATTTGGAAACAAGTGTTACATTCTTAAGGACAAAATAAATGGTAAGCTTGATTCAAAAAATGAAGAAGGTATATTCCTAGGATGTTCCATAAGACGTAAAACTTATAAGTGTTTAAATGCTAACACTAAAAAAGTTGTGGAAAGTGAAAATGTAAAAATTGATGAATATAAAAAAATACGTGAAGATGAACAAAAGAAGGAACCTAAGAATTGAAAAACCTTTATGTTCTACTATGAAGGTATGTCTACTAATGTTGATGATACTATAAACCAAGCTACTAATCAACAAGAATAAATAACTGTTGAGTCACATATAATGGATGCTAAGCTGCATTGAGGAGTTAAGTTATATTCAGAAGCAAAGGAAAACTCTAATGCCAAGATCAGTTTATAGGAAAGGAATATCAAGTTACCTAATAGAGAAGTACATAGTGAACTTGAGATTGAACTTCATGAACAATGTATTGTTGAAGAAAGAAGAATAGAGCCAAGATTATCAAAATATGTCAAAAGACATCGCCCTCTTGAATAAATCATTGGAAAAAAGAGAATGGACCAATGACAAGGAATATATTAAGGAATGTAACATTTTTTTTAAGCATACATGAACATAAATCAGTGAAGGATGCATTAGAGAGTGAAGACCTGATTCAAGCCACAAAAGAAGAAATTGATCAAATTGAGAAGAACAAAACATGGGCACTAGTACCAAGACTAGAGGACAAGAATGTTATTAGAACAAAGTGAGTATACATTAAAAAAATTGGATGAGAATGGTGAAGTAAAAATGAATAAGGAAAGGTTAGTCTACAAAGGGTATGCACAAGAAGAGGGAATTGACTATGGAGAGACAAAACATGGGCACTAGTACCAAGACTAGAGGACAAGAATGTTATTAGAACAAAGTGAGTATACATGAAAAAAATTGGATGAGAATGGTGAAGTAAAAAGGAATAAGGAAAGGTTAGTCTACAAAGGGTATGCACAAGAAGAGGGAATTGACTATGGAGAGGCATTTTCCCCAATTGCAAGATTTGAAGGAGTAAGAACTATGATTGCTTATTATACTTATAAAGGATTCAAAGTTTATCAAATGGATGTTAAGTCAATATTTCTAATGGTATATTGGAAGAGAAAGTTTACATTGAACAACTTCAAGGATTTGTTGATCCAAACAATAAAAACATGGTATGCAAATTGTACAAAGCTTCATATGGTTTAAAGAAAGCTCCCAAAGCATGGTATGAAAGATTGTACAATTATCTTATGAAGATTGGTTTTGAGAAGACTGATGACAACATCAATCTATAGTTGAAGACAAAAGGAGGTAAAGGAATTTTACTAGCATCAAGAATAAAGAGTAGTGCCTTACATCAACTAAGTTGAATGGCATATTTTACAACTTGATGCAGTGGATTTTACTTTAGGAACCATCTATAGTAAGGAAGGAGTTGAAATAGAAGATTTATAGTCACATGCAAGGTGATAGAGAGAGAACTTGAATTGATGATATCTACATGAGAAAATGACAAGTCATTGGCATTTTTGTCAAAGAGGGAGAAATATAACATTACAAAGAAAAATGAAGATTAGTACTAGTGAGTTGTGATTTTGCATGATGGTTAACAACAAGAATTCTTCCAAACTCCTCTCTTGAAAAGCTAATCTAGGATCAACTCTAAGGTTCTAGGTGATCTTGCAACCTATTGGAATCTGCTCAATTGAAGATAAATATGTATGTTCACAAGAAGTCCTTTTTTGGTTTGAACAATTTTAGATAAGATGTTTAATTTTCTATTTTAAAAAGAAACCACAAAAGAGATATGTTTTTGGTATTTTTTGTTTTATGATGAATGCATTTTATCAATGCAACTATATGAATTCTTATTTTAACTAAGTGTTAGCAAAGATAATAACAAAGATAAGGTAATGAGAGATTAAAGAAAATAGCTTGAAAGGGAAATTCCTAATGGACATAAACCATAGTAACACCACATCTGCAAGTTGAATTGTCCAAAAGATTCGATACGAAACCAATGAAAATAGGAGCAATGCTTCCTCCATTCCACTAATGAAATCATCAATGGGAACTAAATAATAATAAAAAGATTTTTCACTTCTCATTGAATCACAAGGCCATGGAAAGTGCACTCATGTGAGACAAGAAGCTATGTAGGAACAATAGGTGCTCTTTTCTCCAACTTGGTACATCAATGAAATTTGTTAGCATGAGGCAAACACTAGAATTAAAAGGTCGAACAATCATAACAAACAATAAAACCATTGGATTCATTATTATTCATAAACATACATTCACAAAAATAACAAACTCTAGAAAGAATAACTACACTTAGAATGAGAGCACCAATAGCATATATTATTGCAGGGTAAAAGCACATATCTGTATCACTATTTATAATGCCAAAACTTGTTTTGGTTGCATTTCTCTATGAAAACTCTTTTTTTTTTTAAAACTAAAAATACCGTTTTATAGATCTCAGATTTAGTATGATCATTATATGAATTTTTGAGTGTTTTGATTAGCTATAATATTCTATAATCTCAAAATATTATAAGTTGATATTTCAACATTTCAAAAGATGCTCCCTCAAAATAGGAAAAAAATAGTAAATCATATCAACAAAATTTAAAAATTATATTTATCTCTAGAGGAGAGAATCCTCTTCATGAATAAGTAAGTTTTTTTTTAAAGAAGGTATAGATTTGATAGGAAAATTTTGACAAGAGGAAAAAATTGTTGGATTCTGATAAAGTTGAACTTGAGTACTTATAACAAAGAAAATATACATCAAAAATAATTATTTCTTTTCTGTTCACTAGATATACATGTCATCTATAAAAAAATTTCAAATTAGAACAAAAAAAGATGATTTGCATATACTTCTTTGATGGGAACTACACCTTACATTTTTTCTAGTTAAAAAAGGGACTTCAAAATAAAATAAAATGAATAAATTCTTACTCAAAAAAAAATATAAAATATAGGCATAAAATTCATCCAATTCTACACATTTCATCAATTTACATCATCTTCATATTTTAAACACAAATACCATTTTTTTTGTTATTAATGTTGAACTATCACATTCTGATATCTTGTTTCTTTGTAAAAGGTGACACGGGTTTGTGCTTTTACCCTACATCAAAATAATGGCTTGGAGTACATATTACATCCATGCATTTATAAGAAATCATCTCCTCCTTTTGTGTTAGGAGTGAGAGCTCTTATAATTTAAAATCATGCTAAAAAACTAATAAATTAATGTTAGTTACATACAAATTGAGTCTTGAAATGATGCTAAGTAGGTCTCCACCCTTGTTTATATCAATTAATGGGTGTATGAGCCTTTACATGACTTAAAACAATAAAATAATGAGAAGATAAGAAGAGGGAAGCTGCAAGATGATTTGAGAGTCTCTAGGAGCTCTAGAAATGGAAGCTTAGCCTTCTCTAGGCATTTCTAGGAGTTGGACTATCATCAAAATGCATTTCTAGTGCATGAAATGCTCTAAATTAGCAACTAGCAGTTAACTTTTAGCACACTACTTCTTCTTCAAAATTTTTGGTGCACCTCTAAGAAAAGTGCACCTATGCATAGGTATGCACATACACACCTATATACCTTGGTGATAGCACCCAAAAATCCAAAAAAAATCTTCTAAGTGTCAAAACTTGATTTCTAGCATTTGGATTTTCTTCCCCTTTATACCAAAGTGATGTGTGGATTTTTCTCTTTGAAATTTTGGATAGTAGAGGTGATTTCTTGAGGAGCTAATAAGCCCAAAGCTGTTGAAATTTACAAGTGGGAAGAATACTTCTAAGAGGGCGAGTGTGAATCAAAAGTACCAAAATTTTAAGCTATAAAACTTTTAACTAAAATCAATACATGCATGTAACATTTCTAATTAACATTAAAGTAAAGACATGCATGAAAATAGATAACACAATATTTGGTCACCTAGAAACCCTCACAAATGAGAAGATAAAACTGGAGTGGGGATGACACCCACAACTTATCACTATAGCAATATGTAACTTGTCAAGGTTATAAAGTTTGACCATCAGCAATGGTCTGCCCTTTGAGAGGCCTGCCATGTTAAAGGCTCCAACACCCTGTTAAAAGTGTACCTATCTAAAGTATTTACAAAACATTCATTTGGAATGTCACCCTATTAAAGGATTTACAAAATGGATGTTAAACCAACCTATCTTCATAGGATTTTCATTCTCCTAATACAATGGCTAGAGTGTATAGTAGAATGTGTTGATCTGATAACTTACAATCTTCAATTGTTGATTTTAGATCGATGTTCAGTTTATTCTGATCTAATCCTCTTTGATCTGATATGATTCTATACTAAGTACTAATACTCTATTTTTTTAATTGATACTGCAATGTTGTCCTTCTTCTAAGTCATTTCACCTCTTTCACTTCCTTCAAACTTCACTAGTATTCATTCCTTGCATACATTCTCTTCTTGCATACACTCTCATTCATTACTGAATTATGGGGTTTTAACCTCCTTAAAAAGGTCTCATAATTTAGGGTTAGGTATGAATCTATATTTGAAATTCATCCATCTTTCTTGCTCAAATCTTTCCATTTCTCTGATTGGTTGCATGTTGATTGAATAGGGAATCAAATAAATTTGATCTTATCTTTTAATCCTTTGAGATTTATCATATGTCAGCTCGAAAAGGGTTTACATATTTGTTTGTGAGGGCACAAACTCTTATTCTAATTCTGTGTTACTTGGCACTTATTGATTACTAATGCTTAGCACATATCAAAATTCTTTCTTGCTTGGCACCTATAGTTTACTTGGCACATATATTGGCTTGACATCTATTACTCACTTGAAACTTGCTAGGCACTATCTATCTGCTCAGCATCTAAATGACTCAACACTTGATGAATTTCTAGCTCAGCACATATTGTGACTTGACATCTATACTATACTCGACATCAACTTAGAAAATTTCTTAAATGTGTTGACACTCAATTGTTAAAACCAATAAATAAAAGCTTCATACTTTACCCTCACTTCCCTATGGAGATCATGTAGTTTGACTTCTTAAGCATTCTCTAGAACTTGAAAGTCATGGGTTTGAGTGTAATCTTAGCTACTGTAGAAGAAACAAAAACCATGGTAATGTCTAGGACCTTTGGGGGCCTCTAGCTATTTTAGCTATGCACACCTATGCACCTTTAGAGATAATTCATTCACAAAATCTTCAAAGTGTGCACCTATGTACTATTGGAAATAACAATGGGAAAGCAACCTATGAGAGGGGGGGTGAATCAACACCTCAAAACTTTAACCATAAAATATTCACTGCATATCCATCTCATAATTTAGCATGTAAACTAAAATAGCTAACTACATATGTTCATCTATAGCATGAAACAAATAACACATGACACAATAAATTTTTTAGTCATAAATCCTTCAATGAGAAGGTAAACATGGGGTGGGGATGACACCCATAAATCTTCACTACTTTAGTTGTAAAGTGTAGCCAATTATGGCTACAATGAGTTTGACCATAAACCATGATCTATCTATGAGCAACATTGCTCCACCTTTTTTTTTCTAACCAATTGGAAAAAGTGAATATTTTTTAGTAAGGAAAGTGCTTCAAATCCTTGGTTGTTTTTGAGTCTAAGTCTAAGTCCCTAAGGTTAGGTGATCTCTATTGAATTTTCCCATTTCACCTTTATCTTCCCTATTACTAGGTGGGTACTTATTCTACCTTGTGATTGGTTAGGTAAGTTTGTACCTAGTCCAATAGAGATCAAAATTCCTTATTTAATGATCAATAATGTTCCATATTTACTCTTGTCATACCACTCTTTAATAAGCATGTGTTGGAGGAAATTTGGAAATCATCTTCTCCTCAATGGTTTTCGGACCCATGAAAGTTATTTCCTATATTAACCACTTAAAGTCACATATGGAGTAAAAATGTGCAAAGGCTGAAGGTTTTTGTTAGAGTTTTAGGTGACTCTACAACACAACTAGGATCAAATGAAAGATCAAGATAACTTCCACAAGAGATTGGCAAGACAATTGCATGAACATGCAAGAATGATATTATTGATAATAGACTTGATTAACATCTAATGGATGGATTTGAAATTTACATAATAGGCCTCCTTATATAGGAGAGGTGATAAGAGACAATGATAAGGAGAAGATAAGTTATCACCCACATAAGGTGGAATCACATGTCCACCGAAGGTGGATCATCCTCTATTATGTAATGAAGTACATGTTGTAGACACCTAAAAATCCTTTAAAAAATAAAGTATTTTTATTTTTTGAAAAAATCCCTGATGACATCATCATTTATTAATTAATTAATTTTTATGCCATTAAATCCCTTTATCTTAATTAAAAATATTTAATTAAAGAATCCCTCCCAAAAATGTTTAAATCTTATTTAAACATTATTTCCTTATTTATTAATTATTTAATTAATAAATTGACCAAAAATTCTAAAATAAATAAAAAATTTATTTTTTGCCCAAAACTTGGCCAATTTCCTTATGACCAATAACCTCTTCCAAAATCTTCTAATCCTTCTTTAATTTCGATTAAAGGCTAATCCCATCATTTCCTACCCCTAATCCCAACTCAAAATATTTAATTAAGATTAAATATTAATCCTCATGTTTATTAAAAAAGTTTTAATAAATTTCTCCTCAAACCAAACCCTTGAAATAAATAAAACTTTATTTATTTCCTAAAAATCTAATTTATCCTCATCCTAAGAAGTTCTAGACTCTTCTAGAAAGTCTTCATCCTCATCTTAAGAAATTCTAGACTATTCTAGAAAGTCTTTATCCTCATCCAAAGTCTAGACTCTTCTAGAAGATGTCTTTAAACCTAATCCTAATCCCCTCCTAACCTTGTCACATTCCCTAAAAATGGGTTAAAAATTACTAACCCAAGCCAAAGTTAACAAATATCTCCTCCTTCACCCACATTCATTAAATGTCATCCACTTGCCTATCCCTAAGCTAATCCTAAACCATCCTAATCCATCCTCTAATCATTTGCACAATCCTAAGAAAGCTTAAAACCCTCCTAATCAAGCCCAAGTCGAAATTGCTCTCATCTCCTTCAAAATATCCCAACCATAAAACTTTATGAAGTCCACTAGGTCATAAATGACTCTTACAAGCCCTTTTATTGCTCTTACAAGCCATTATGAGGGTATTTATGAGGATTTTATCCCTTGAGCCTCCTTTGTTGACTCAACCTTCCCCTTTCCTCCATCCTCTCACCATGTGACATGTGTCACTCCTTGATTGGCTATAAGGAAGCACAATCCATGTGCTCTCTTCTCATGCAATCTGAGCCCTCCATGAGCTTTTTTCCATCCTTGCATCTTAGCCCTGAATCCCTCAAGCCTCTTGCCTATAAATTGGATCCTTCTCCTTTGCAAAATAACACAATCCATGAAGTAAAGTTATAATGCTATTTTGAGAGCCAAATCCATACTAAAGCCATCTATCCACACCAAAAATCCACAATCATCCATTGAAGCCTTTGGAAGCATATTGAGCATACATCCTATCCATTTAGATAAAGCCACTCAACAAGAGAGCTTCTCATTGAGAAAGCCCATTAATGGCTCATATTTTCAATTGAGAGCTCATCTTAGTCTATCTTGAAGTTTATGAATTTTGTTTAGTTTGTAGAAGCTTTATTTAAATTTGGTTTCTATTAGCATACTAACATTGCTCATATACACGTGTTAGAGTAATCAATTGTTTTCACTTATTAATTAAATCACTTTGATTTAATTAATTAAGTTGCCTATTACTCTAGTTTTCTTAAGCTATCTTGTGGATGCATATAATTAATATTTTATTAATTATATTATGCAACCCTAGCTTTTTTAGGCTTTAGGTTACCCTTTTCGGGTTTCGATCTCCTTTATAAGGATTGATCTCTTTGTAAATTATTGAATCCATTGAATAATATTTTTCTTCTTCATCTGAGTTTTTTAGATCAAACTCTTGCCTCTTCTTGCCTTTTTCTTCTCCATGATAGGTTTTCAGCATGTAGGTTTTCTTAGGCTTTGTGGATTTGTTATGGACCTTTTCTCAAATCCTAGCCACTGCTAGTGGTCACCTCTGGCAGCCCACCTAGTAGCTCTACCATGGCACCGCCACAGCCCTGCCCAAGTACCATTCCACCCATGGTTGGGGGGTTGGTTTTTTTTTTTTGTTTTTAAAAAAAAAATTTAATTAAAATAATAATTTTTTCTTGCATTCCGGAGGCCTGGAGGTTTTTTCACTGTAACTTGAGCATACATACGTATTTTTTCAATCCGAAAAATGCATTGAAAATCTAGTTTTGAGATAGAGATGCTGGAATAGGTGTTTTTGGTTTTTGATGTAGTTTGGTTGCTTGTTTTGGTAGTCAAAGCTAGATGTTCTATTTTGCACTCCAGGAGGCATATCTTGAGCATCCGATCTCTAATTTTAGACTTCTTTATATCGCTGGAAAGCTCTTTTTGCAATCTTTTTAGTGATACTGGTTGTTGTTCTAGATTCTATTCTAGGCACATCCTATTTAGTATTTTTCATTTTATCATTTTGGTGGATATCTTGATTGTTTCAAGTTCGAGGATCAATTTTGTTACTTCAGATGCTTTGTTTTGGGCTCTACCTTCTGTTGTACCAGCCTTATGCTTTTTCTAATCATTGTTGATATTAATTGTAAGAATCTTTATGCAACACACTAAGATAAAGTGTCACTCTTGAATTTTGGGATCCTTTTCATCATTTTGATTCATTGTACTCACACTATTTTATAAAGTGCCATGTGGGGATAGTTGTTTGTCACTTACAGACCCTCTTTCTCTTTTGCCTCATGCAATGTCGATGACACGTGCTTTTATGGGTGTCTATACCTCACTTTCAATGTGTCTAGTTCCTATGTTGTAGGAGATTTTTTGGCCCACTTTTTTAGCTACTTGTCACCTCACCTACCTTAAGGGGGGGTAATATTTTTGTTCTATGCTTCCTTGGTTGATGGTTCGTTAGTGTGAGCTATGTATTTAATACATGATCCTACATACTAGGTGATTGTAGTGGTTGGCTACCTATGCATTTTAGTGAGATGGATCATCTACCATATAGACATGCTTAGTTTGTGCCTTCTATTTCCATGGCAGTTCTACATATCAGCATTTTTGACAGAGTTTTGCAACTTTTCATGCTTCATTGGTTCTCTTCATGATCTCTCTTTGTTCCTTCTTCTAGAACATTCTTTGCTATCTCTTTTTAGAGTAGAGTTTTTCCTATGTGGTTTTCTCTATTTCTCTTATTTATAGAGATTTTTTTTGTGATTGGGTACCTGATTAGGCCTTGTTACCGAGACCCATCTCTTTGCTTTCATAGCTGTGCGTGGTTAGCTTACCTCCTAAGCTTCACTTAAGGGGGGGTGTTAGAGTAACTAGTTGTTTTCACTTATTAATTCAATAACTTTGATTTAATTAATTAAGTTGCCTATTACTCTAGTTTTCTTAAGCTATCTTGTAGGTGCATATAATTAATATTTTATTAATT
The DNA here is from genome assembly GCA_028749045.1 of Cupressus sempervirens. Lineage (NCBI taxonomy): Eukaryota > Viridiplantae > Streptophyta > Pinopsida > Cupressales > Cupressaceae > Cupressus > Cupressus sempervirens. Next base: position 894,292,045 of record CM053785.1, read on the forward strand.
AAATTGTGCAACCCTAGCTTTTTTAGGCTTTAGGTTACCCTTTTCAAGTTTTGATCTCCTTTATAAGGATTGATCTCTTTGTAAATTATTGAGTTCTTTGACTAATATTTTTCTTCTTTGTCTGAATTTTTCATATCAAACTCTTGCATCTTCTTGTCTTTTTCTTCTTTGTGACAGGTTTTTTGCATGCAGGTTTTCTTAGGCTTCATGGATTTGTTATGCACTTTTTCTCAAATCCTACAGCATGTGTGATGATGAGGATTACAATATGATAAGTACAATAAAGGTGGAATGAGATAAAAACTATGATCACCTAGAGTGGAATTCTCCTACACCATGTGTTTAATTGAGGTTCAAACTCCCAAGTGTCCCAATCACAAACTACTATGTAATGCATTATCCTAAGTAAGCTTAAGTAAGTGTAATTAGTGAATATTTAATTACATCAATAGTTTGTAATATAAATTAATTTTTGAATCCAAGTTAATATCTCCAAAAAAAAAATAGATTCATTGTTACTAGAATATTTAAGCCTTGGCGGAAAGCTAGAAACTCTTTTCTCCTTGGCGGGTTTTCAACCCATGAAGACAATTTTCTACAAAATGGCTTGAGGTTAAAAACAAAATGCTTAATGACTCTCAAATTGGTCCTCACAAATTGATCAAGAATTATAAGCTTCCAAAAGTGTTGTTATCAAAGATTTGAGTTGGAAGGAAGAAATGTTAGAAAATTTGAAAATGTCTTCTCCTCACCGAGTTTCCAACCCATGAAGACAGTTTTTTGATTTTCCAAGAAAATCAAGTTAATGGTCAAGTTCAACCCTTGTACAGGATTCAAAGTGTGTCAGAATGATATTGGAATGGATCAAAACATTAAGGAAGAAGAAATATAGAAAGAATCTCATTCAACAGATTTTCTTCAATGGGGTACCCCAATGGTAGCTTTCTGGAACTTAAAGGAAAATGGAGAAGTAAGTAGTGGAAATATAGAAAGTTACTATTGAGTTCAATGAAATAGTGAAAAGACCTCTAGATGTCCATTGAATTTCATTTACTATCCAATGGGTATTTCCTTAAATTCATTCATGTGGTGAAAATTATGAAGATCAACGAATGAATTGAAGCTTTCATATAAAGATGCACAAGCAGTTGAATAAGTTACCGCTTTTTCCTCTAATTTTTCATTTTGACAATACAATTAGCTTTTGAAAAAACTATTATTGTTGCATTCATTTCCTTATTCACTTTCTTGACTCAAAATATTTTTCACAAACTTATGCCAACCAAGTTTATGGGTTTTGATGGGTTAACTAGTATCAAGTTTGCATTGCAAAACTTCACAAATACTTCTCTTTGCTTCTTTGACATGGTAGACTTCCAAAAAAGGTTAAGATTTGAACAGATTCATCCCATCATCAAGAATCTTTGAGGATGTGGTTTAGTTGAATTAGTGGGTTTCCTAGTCATGGTCCAAGGCCTTGAGTTGATTTATGAATGCATTCATCACTACAACACAAAAACTAGGCAAATCACACTACCTGATGATACAGTGCTAATCTCAATTGATAGACAAATAGTGGTGAACTACCTTTATTTTCCATAATAGGAGTCCTCTAGTTTAGACATTGGTGGAGTTTTCTCATAATTCTTAGCTAAAAGGATGATCCAAAGGAAAGAAATCATGAAGACATGGTTCCAAAAACCAAGGAGTGATAAGAGTAAAGTTCCCAAAACCTTGTTTGGGACCAACCTTAAACCCAAAATCATTGATATTTTGGTCCTCCTACATAGGTTGAAAGGTGAGGTAGAAGATTTGAATTTAATTAAGAAGTATTTGTTTTAGTTCAAGTAATTTTCTCAAATACCCAATACATTGACTAGGCTCAAGAGGTAAGCGAAATTATGCCCAATGCTCTATGGGCAGCCAAGTTCTATAATACATTCTTCATGTCTTCCTTCTTGATTTACAAGCTTCCATCATTGCAATTATGGCCTAGCCTCCCAAGATTAGATAATTTCCCTATTGATGTTAAATCTTATGAGTTGTATCCATGTCTACAATTATATAATAGTTATGGAGATTATGTTAAGGTGAATGATGCATTTACTATGGGGATTTGTAGAGAGCTATAAGGACGCCTAGAAAGGAGATTCAGCCTAGAATCCATGGCCACCATTAGTCAATTTTGATGTCACTTCATTCAATTCTCATCATTTTCTTATTTGCATCTTGTAGCATTTGATGGATTTCCCTTAAAGCTGCCAAGGTATCCAAGCAACATGATCATGTTGATCAAGATCATATGACAAGACCTACATGTGAATATACTTAGTGGGAGCTTAAAGAAGAAAGGATATGAATTCCCCATGAAATTTTGAGCCTTTAGTTGGGACTCCTAGTCTGATGCCAAAAACATGATGAAGATGTGAGAGAAGAAATATAAATTGGACATGTATGAAATCTTGAGGCCCATGTTTGACCTAAATGGGTGTGCCAAAGATGTTTTGAAGATAGGGAGCATGATAAAGAACATCACTAACATTGAAGACTATTGGGCCAATTGCAAAGATGATTTTGAGAGCCATGATCGAGCCTTTTCTGGATTGATAGTCAACCAAGTGAAGATGTATAAGGTTAATATTGGTGTGGAAGGAGTTGAAGATGATGGTCAAAACATGTATAACAATACCTACTTGACTAGGTTAAGAGGTACTCCCATAAGCTTAGAGCCTTATGAAGAATTTATGGAAGACCTATATATGATGATAGCCAGGATCTACAAGAGAACTAGAAAATGGGTCAAGTGGACCATGACATGATGAAGTAGGAGCAAAGGCATGACCACCCAAGAATCTCTAAATGTAGCAGAAACCTCATCTCCCAAATTGGTGCCTCAAGAAAAAAATTTTCCTATCACTCAATGACCTGCACAACCAACTAGTGGGGGTGACCAACTTCTTGATAAGACTATCGCTCTTGATAAAACTTGTCAAGATAGTTTAGTACTAGTGATTAAAACTAAAATGTAGGCTAAGAAGAAGAAGGTGGAGGAATTGAAGGAAAGTGCAGTTATGATGGCTCTCTCACCCCACAAGAGTCCTAACCCATTTGTATGTGTTGTATTACCCTTACAAAGTAGTCCCCAAATAAAAGTGGTGGACCTTGGAGATGGTGAAAGTAGTGAGAGTGAGTCTATTGAGTCCAATAAATAAGACTAAAGGAATAGAAAAGGGTCTCAAAGCTTCACAATTATTTCCTAGGTCCCAAAGAACCCTTTCTCTTCAGCTACGAAGAAATTGACTCCAGCCAAAAGGAAAATGTTCAATGTAGATACACTCAGGACTACATCTAAGGTGATTGGCATAGAAACATGGTTGGAAGACACCTTGGATAGAAAGAGAAAATGGAAAGAAGAGGGACTCCCCAATAAAGAAACTTTATCTCTAGCTATCCCTTCTAGATTGACTTTGAGTAAAGTTAAGAAGTAGAAGAACCTATCAATTCTTGGACAAGATTCTAATATAGAGCATTTTACCATGGATATTTCTAAGCTCACTAAGGAAGGAAGAATTGAAGACATCTCTACAGAGGACTTCACATTGCATTCTATAGACCTTAGAGAAGTTAGACATGACACCAAGGTGGGCCTGTAGAAATCAACAAATGATGTGATAGAAGGATAAATTGAAAGCCTTAAACTAGCTAAGGTTAGAATGAAGGTGAAGATTCATGAGCTTAATTACTTCATTAGGTAGCTAGTCACCCCACTAGAAAGCATCTCAAGAATGTCAATCACCAGTGATCCTATAGGCACTAACATTCAGGCTATCATCTCTTAGTTACAAGAGGACAAGCACTTTGGGAAAATTGCTAGAGAGAGGAGTGGAAAACTCAAGTTTGAGGGACTTGTAATCATAGAGCAACTTGGTAATGCTATGCTAAGGCTTGAAATAGAGAAAGATAATATCTCAGCAAATCGATCTACCCTATCAGTGGAGAAGGCCAAGAGTGAGGATTGCATTTCCTTATTGAAAATAATTATCCACATGAAGGCTAAGGAAGTAGTAGAGGAAAAGATTCTACCTAAGGAAGATGAGCCCTTATTTGAATGGTTAAAAAGTATGTAATTCAAATCTAAAATGATCCTAGTGGCAGAAGAAGGATTGAAGGAAACAAAAGTTAAAGTAAAAAAGCATTAGGACATAGACTATGAATTACTAAGAGGTCTACATATAGATTCCCAAGCTAGTGGACAAGGGAAAGAGATATATGGAGTTGATATCATACAAAAGAACTTCTCCAATTATCTAGATAGCTTAACAAAGAAATCTTCTAATCACCAAAACAAAGTATTGGACCTCCAAAAGCTTGGTAGGTGTGTACATGTGGTTGTGGAAGAAAAGAAAGAGTGGTTAAATGCCATAAAAAATATAGCCAGAGAGAAGTCCAAGTGGCTTTTAAGATATACTAATGTTCATGTTCATAGATACAAGGAGTTGATCCCAATTATTGTTGCTGCCAAAGCCTATAAGGAAAAGTCAGAAAAGGAAAGAAGGAAAAGTGATTCTTATCCTACCCTTTCATATATTGATGTAATGATTGTAAATGACAATTGGCTCCTTCCCATTTATTCATTTTTAGGAGATGAACTGATTTGAGTCTCATTTTCTAATGGTCATCTCAAAATCCTATATGTGCCTAATTGAAATATTAATAGAAGGTTAGCTAATTTTTGGCATAAAATACTTCATGTTGCAAAGACAAGTTGAATGTATTTTCTGTTGATTATTTACTATTCCATTATGTTATGATAGCATAGGATATCTCTTTCCATTGAATTGAGTTAAGGAATAAACAAAGCTTTATTCTCTTGTTCAATGCAACAAGCTATAGATAATAGTAGGGTTATTGAAAGTTTAAAGAGATTATGTTTTGTGTTTTTCTTCAAGTTAGTCTCTTCCCCTTTTTTCAGAGTTAGAAGCTTTTAGTTAAGTAGTTGATTTATAGATAGAATTTTCTATCATTTCATCAATCTCTATAGGTTCTTAAGATGTGTGAGTTCACAGAGTTGATTAGTTTTAAGACCCAGATCTTCACCTAAGTTAGTTCCTATTTAGACCTAACTTGGTTTACCTCTCCTATTCTTTGGTCAAGAAAAAATCCCATTTAGACTTAGGAATAAACATGATTCATTGAAAATCAGAAAACACAAGGGAATTGTACCTGAGAATTAAGAAGGAAGTCAATCACTTAGTTATGATTTCCTAACTATTATAACTGGATATTGTTCAAGAATATTGGGCATTACAAGAGTAGAATAAAATAACAATATGTTTACCAACAAGGGGTCTCCTTTGTTAAAGGATTAAAAATACTATTAGGTCTCACCTTTTTAAAGGATCTCAATACCTTGTTAAAAGTGTTCCTTGTTAGAGGACTTAAACTTACAATATATCAAGCACTTAGTTAAGAGATTTACACAAGTCTATTAAGAATACTCTATTATGATATTTTCTCTGTATCACTTGTTAAAATGATTCAATGCCATGATCCTTTGGTTATCACTCTGTTGCTAGATGTCAAATATTCTCTTTACTAATAAATCCTTGACCCTTCTAATTAGATATGTCTCCTCTATCCTCTCTCTACTTTCCTTTGTTCTCTCTAATTGATTCTACAATTTAGATCATTGTCACAACCTCCATAGCCATCGTGAAGGCTCTCTTTTCACTTAGCATTCATCTCCTTCCATGCATACAAACTCTTTAGGGTTTTTCTTGTTAAATAAACATAGGTGGAATGGTTTAGGTAAGAATCAACAACTGAGGTTGATCCATATTTTTGCTTAAAGAATCTCTTAATTTGATCGGTTGCATGTACTACATAGGGATTCATAATATACCTCCATACTCATCTTTTATAATCATAAAATAATCGTTATCTTAGCCCAAAAATGGTTTACATAGAAGTTTGTGCCATTACAAACAACTATGTCCAAAATTGTTCACTTGATATTTGAAGACTCTAATGCTCGACCATCACTACATTCTCAATGTTGTAACTTAGTTTCTGAAGGTCTCAACATACACTATTTACTCAACTCTTGAATCACTTGATATGTATAGTCTTCTCGGCTCATGAGTGACTCAACACATACTAGTTCTCAATACTAACTAGGTATATTACTTGGAATGTATTATTTGGAAATTGATGCTCAAAACACTTTGATCACTCAGCTCGCACTGATTGGTCAGCTAGCTCTGATCACTTGTCTTGCACTGTAATACTAACAGATAATGACTAAGTGTTTTGTCACTGCCTTGTCAAAACCAATATGAGATTAACAATCTCCTCCTTTGACATGAGTGAAAAATACACATTGTCATGCATATACAATCCTTACTATGAACATAACTTACATAATATGTATACATTGTACTTGGATCTCATACAAAATTATAAAATTTACAAAATTGCAAAACTTATGACTAACTATCATACCTTATTTCCCCATTACCCCCCCTAAGTAAATGTTTCCTTTCAATATCTAAATCAAATACTTCTACTGAGTAGATTTGTTGTTCCCTATTTTTGCATTATTACTCCCCCTTACTCAAAACTATATCATTCTCATTTCTCATTTCTCATTTCCCCATTATACTCATTTACCCCTTTTTTGACACTTATTTCATGGGTGGTACACTAATAGTGTATTTATCCAATAATGATTTATGGATCTCTATGACAATCTTCAATGCTACATCCCAATTGTTGCATGCTACCTCTAGAGATTGATATTGAATATCTAACTGGGCAAAAAGGTTAACTAAGACATCATGAGTTGAAAGCTGGTTATCTTTCTTCATCAATGTCTCAGCATAGGCTAATTCCTTATACAAAACTTCTACGTGTGGTGTCAACATGGATTAAATACTTATCAAGGTAGCTTGAATGTTTGCATCTTGTGCTTGCAACTTGGAAAGCCTACCTTGTGTGGATAGTAATCTTTGAAAAATGAGCTTGACTTTGACCAAGAGATAACTTAGAGTAGTACCTATAGTTTGTAAATCTCCTTGTAGTTGGTCAATAGCCCTCTAAACTTCTTGTATGAAAAGATTCACATCACATAGCTTGGTATAGAAAGAGAGAAAATATTCTCTAACACCTTCTTCACACTCTCCATTTTGGTTGCTAAATCAACCTCTTTAAGTGAAATAGCAATAGATATTTTTTCAAGTACCTTTGTGTAAATTTTCCTTTCAGATAATTCTAAAAGTTTAAAATTTGAGTCTAGGTCTTCATCCTTTATTTTGTCAACAATAGTGACAAGTTTCTCAATTATGGGTGTGTCTTCATTCATCTCAAGGAGACTAAAAGCATCATATAATATGTCTTTTATCTCATGCAAAAATTTCTTTTTCTTATACTCCCTTCTCATCATTTCTTGTGTCTTCTTTCTCTGTTGAGCTTCCTATAGAATGTTAATCTCTTCAATTGTGATGGTTGCAATCACCTCATCTAAGCTTACATCCCAAAAAGATGATCCATTTATTCTCCTTGATATACTTGCACTTGGTCTTGATATTTGCAAAGGTGTGACATGTGTTCTTGGCCTTTGAAGAGCTTCACTACTAGGAAGAGTAATAGAAGTTAGTAGGGTAACCAAAGTCTGTATGGTAATTTGTTCTTCTAGTGCAGTAGTCACCTTCAACTCTTCAGTCTTATCATCTTTAGTCTTTTCCTATTGTGCTTCACCTTGTGTTTGTGGAGTAAGTACATGACTTACTTCCTACCTGTGTGAACCTTAGTTCCATCTTTCTCAATAGTAAATATAGTTGACATACTTAAACTATGTAGCATAGAAAATGATGTATCTATCTTTTGTGCCTTAGCCTCTTTTATCTGAAATGTAACTATAGGCATTACATATTGTATATCAGTTGTAACAATTGTATCTTCTAGGTTTGCACCATGATTTTTTTGTAGATCATGTTTTTCCTTCTTCTTTGCTTCTATGGATTGACGGGGCACATTAGATGTGTCTTTTGGTTGCTTCCCTGCTGATGCAACTTCTGCATTCTAAATCTCATAAACTCTCACCAATATGTATTTTGAGCATAGTTGTACTGCTATGGTGGAGTCCTTCAATATCTTTTTCAAATCTTCTTCAGTCAAGGGATTGATGTTATGAGCTAAATTATCAAGAAAATCCTTTATTTGTATTGACTCTTGTTGACTCACTTGGTCTATATTTGGAGGAATGACACTTGACACTTGTTCATATTGAACATTTTTCTTCTCTTCATTAGTTGTGGCCTCCTCTATTGTTGTCTCCTTAGTACCTTCCAAATTACCACCCTTGACTCAGACCTCATTTATAGTATCTATTGCCTCTAGTTCACCTTTCTAAGGTTCTTGCAATTCATTTCCAAATTGTTGTTCTTTTGTTAACCACATCTTCAATATTCTTTATAAAGATATGGAAATCTCTATATTTGGGGGAAAATTTAGTCTTATTATTTTCTATAGCTTTAGTATTCTTTCTTTTGTCCAATTCTAGCATAACTTGGGCTAATGTTGATTCCCTGATCTATCTTTTAGTTTGCAAGCTATATTGTCATTTCTTCTCAACTCGGTCAAATAGACTCTTGGGTAGTCAGTTGGAAATTTCTAGAGGAGTTGATTTACATGTAGACATCATGTCATATATGGCTTCTTCAACTTTAATTTGATCAAGTTTCCCTAACTTATCAAATTCAATATGTGTGAAACTAGATAAATCTACATTTGACTTGATATTATCATACAAATTGTCTAAGTTAAAGGAGGGATTTTTTCTTAACACTTTAAATTGACTCAAGTCATATGACTTTTTTTTCTCCTCATCTAAATCTAGTTGAGGCACTGAATTCTTTAATCTTTTTTATGTCTTCTTAGCAGGCTCACTTGGCTCTATTGTTTTAGGTGTCCTCTTTCCTTTAGGCTTTACAACTTATTTTCTTGTCTGGTGGATTCCATTGTGCTATACCTAGCAGTAGGTACCATTGGCTTCTATTATGGTTAATTCACAAGCTTCTTAGGTTTCTCCACTTCTAGCTCCTTTATCTTTCTTTTCTTCTTAGCTGGTTGAGGTTCTTCCTTGGATTTTTCTTCCTTAGCACCTTCTGCATCTTCTTCTTGATCTTCTCCTAGGCTTTGAATTAATGTTAATGAGGCTTGGCCTTTTTCTTGCTCTTCATCATCATCATCTTCTTCTTCTTCGTCATCTCCTTCACAAAATCTTTCCTTCATCTTTTTCACTAGTTTTTTTGTTCTTTCTAAGCACTATAGTTGTATTTAGATCTATTATTATCCTTGATTTGGCTTCCTCATAGTTACCAAATGAGGTGGAACTCTTGTTAATATCTTTTATTAATAAATTTTTAATAGTTGTAGAGGGCTCATCTATATTTATCTCATATTGTAAGGGCTTCAACCATCTAACTCTAGGTATAGTTTCTTGCACATATGTATAGTATAATGCATCCACTAGGGAACAAACACCATCATAATATTTTTCCACTAAGGATATAGGGATCATTAACCTTTGTTACATGGATTTCTTAAAATCCTCAAAGGAGCTAGTCATTACTGACTCAAAGTTATCTCCAAGTTGTTCTATAAATTCTAAAATCTATCGTGCAATTGGCCTATTGATCTTGCAAAAAACTATGCCAAATGTGGGGAAGGTGTTTTACACATAAAAGAATATGCAAACAAGTAAAGAACCAAATTTGCATGATGCACTTTTTTCTTTCTTGATGGCCTCCAATTTTTCTGATAGTTGTTGTAGTTGCAACTCAACAAGGTCATAGGAATGGTCCTTCTTTACTATCTTGTAACCCAAATCAACAACCATACATGATACATTGTTCAGTCACCTCACATAGTAATACTGACTAGAATTTGTGTTCTACCTTAAGATTTTTGACCTCTTTAATTAGGGCATTATTCTTTTCCATTACATCTGCAACTACTGCATCAAACTCACTCAAGTTTCCATTCTCAAACAATCTAGTAGTGTCTTCTAATTTGTAATGAGTGTCATTTAGCTGAATAGCCAATTCCTTTCTTCTCTATAATGAATGATGTATTTCATCTCTTGCTTCATTTAGTTAGTGTAGGGCAAGTTGTGCTTCAATATTCTAGTTCTCAATAGTATTTCCCAACTTGTAGACTTCCATCTTCAAGATCTTTCCTCCAAATCTATAAAAATTTCCTTCAAGAGAACAAAGCTTTGATACCAATTTTTGGAAATAACAATTGCGAAGTAAACTCTAAGAGGGGGGTGGAGGTGAACCAACACTTTAAAAATTTAACCATAAAATATTCACCACACATCCATCTCATAATTTAGCATACAAACTAAAATAGGTAACTACACATGTTCATCCATAGCATGAAACAAATAACACATGACACAATAAATTTGTTAACTAGAAACCCTCCAATGAGAAGGTAAAACTAGGGTGCAGATGACACCTTTAAATATTCACTAGTGTAGTTGTAAAGTGTAGCCAATTATGGTTACAATGAGTTTGACCATAAACTATGATCTACCCTATGAGGGGCCTACCCTATGAAAGGCTTACAAAGATTGTTAGGTCTCACCTTGTTAAAGGATTTCAATACCATTTCAAAAGTGTTCCTTGATAGAGGACTTAAACTTACAATAAAGAAAGCACTCGGTTAAGAGATTTACACAAGTCTATTGAGACTACTCTATTAGAATATTTTCTCAATATCACCTATTATAATGATTCAAAACCATGATCCTTTGGTTAGCACTCTATTGCTAGATGTTAGATCTTCTCTTTACTGATAAATCCTTGACCCTTCTGATTAGATATATCCCCTCTATACTCTCTCTACTTTCTTCTGTTATCTCTAACTAATTTTGCAATTTAGATCATTGTCTCGCCCTTCATAGCCACCATGAATACTCTCTCTACACTTAACATTTCATCTCCTTCCATGCATACAAACTCTTTAGAGTTTTTTTTGTTAAATAAACATAGGTGGAATGGCTAAGAATCAATGGTTGAGATTGATCCATATTGCCGCTTAAAGAATCCCTTAATTTGATTGGTTACATGTACTATATAGGGATTCATAATATACCTACATACTTATCTTTGAGAACCATAAAACAATAATTATGTAAACACAAAAATGGTTTACATAGAATTTTGTGCCATTACAAACAACTATGTCCAAAACTATTCACTTGACAGTTGAAGACTTTGATGTTCAACCATCACTATATTCTCAATGCTATAAATTGGCTTCTGAATGGCTCAACATACACTATTTACTCAGCTTTTGAATCACTTGGCATGTATATTCTTCTCAACTCATGAGTGACTTGGAACATTCTATCTACTTAGCATGTATTGTCTGGAAGTTGATGCTCGACATGCTTTGATCACTTAGCTTGCACCGATTGCTCGACTAGCTCTTATTACTCAACTTGCATTGTAATATTGATAGATAATGACTAGGTTTTTTATCACTACTTTGTCAAAACCAATTTGATATTAAAAATACAATATCTTTTCAATAATCTCACTCTTTGGCATTGATGGAAAACCAATACCAACAACAATGCAAAAAAGAAAATAATATCTTTGAAATTTCTCCCTCTATCAATATATGTCCTTCCTCTATATAGGATAATGTAAAATTTGTCAATATCCTTCAATGTATCTCTCTTATATCTCCCTTATCAAATGCTTTTCTCCCTCTTTCTTATATCTCCCTCATTGAAGATACATAATTTTTAAGTCAAGAACCTATAATGCGTAGCTTGAAGATCCTTGGAAAAAGGAAAAATAAAAGCCAAATTTTTTTTTTTAAAGCATTGAATTAAATGACATCAACATGAAACCCATCATAAGATTACAATAGAATACTTAACCAACTAATCAAGGCTTCCAATGAATCTCCAAGTGACACTAAAACCAAAAACAACAAAGCTACCAAGGTCATAAAACACATTTGAATCTGAGAGAACCCAAATACAAAATTCAAATACTAGAGTTTGAGAACAACGTAAAGGGTAGCCAAGAAACCTCTCAAAAAGTTATAGTCAAGTGAAAAAGTTCTTGTTGGTTTTCCAAGAAATTTTTCTCACTGACCCATGTGATACTTTGCACTATAACTGTGCGATATTTCTCACAATAGCTAGGTGATAGTTTCAAACAGCCATGCAATAATTGTCTAGTATTGTATGGCATTTCTCAACACTACCATGCAATACTTTTAGGAGTAACATGATAAAGTTGGCTATAGTTGTGTGATAATCTTCCAGTATCATATAATAGAACTCAACACTATCGTCCAATACTTTCTATTATTGTACATCAATTTTCCCTAAGGCATGCGATACTTTATCAATATCACCCAATCCTAAAGCACTATCACCTAGGAATGCAAGGAAAAATTCTATCAAACATTTGGAGAGAAAAAGATAGATTTATGATCTCCACACCAAGGAATATTGGATCCACAAACTTGAGGCATGGACACTCAAAAGCATGAAACACTAGACAAATCAGAACTAACCATCTAATCCATAGAAGCATATGAAGGAACATGCATAAAACAACATCAAAATGTGCATACATGGTTCATAAACCAAACATCATATGAAGGAAAACATAAACATCTAAGTACCAACACAACTAAAACTCATGTACGGTTCATCCCATCTATAAAGACATCATGAGACTTCAAAGGCCCTAGCCATCCCCCATGTGTAACATCCCAAACTTCCAACTAGATAGTTGGAGTTGTCTTATGAGGGTGTTACTACTACAAAAGTAACTAACATCATACAAATAAGAAGATCTAACATGCTAATCCATCAAAGCATAGATACTCCAACTAGTAGTGAATCACATCATCTATCCATATACTAAACATCATAATATAGGAATGCATAAAATGAAACTAACATCATCTAAACATGATATTCAAGCATTCCAATTAAAATATAAATCACAAGGAAAGATACCCTAGAAGCCTAAAATACCAAGTGAAACATCAAGAATCTGTCTCAATTGGAAATATACCATCTTTATAGATCATTCTCCAATAATGGTAAAGGTGTCTATGCCTACCCACCATGTGGAACCTATAGGCCCACTCCTATTGCACTTATGGAGATAATGATCCAACCACAAACACACATAAAGAAAATTTACATGGCTAACACACATGCTAGATAGTAAAGATGACTGAACCAAGATCATGAGACAATGCAAGTATAAGAGGTCCTATCAAACACTCTATGGGTCGACTATTTAGGGACTCGATGGAGGGTAAGTCACTTGGCATCAAGTAGTTCAAGCTAGATATCATATGAAATCAACTCCCCCGAAGAGGCTCATGCACTGTGTCCTTGAACTAAATCAGGAGCTCACATTTTAAGTGCCCTCAAACCAAATTGAGTGCTCACTTATTTTTATTATCTTAGATTTATTACCCAGTGATTTATTAATTATCACTTGTTTTAACACTTCTTCACTTCAGCCTAAGAAATAGTCACTAAGTTGTGAGAGAAGCCCCTCCAAGTTGCTACCCTACATATCAATGCTCATCACATGATGAGTGCCCATAGGAAATGCATATTCTCAACTCAACCCTAATGAACATAAATCCACTAATAATAATTGGGAGATCAGGCCTCACAAGCACTAACAAATGCACATGGGTGTGCTCGTGTGAGGGCACACCAACATCATGAAGATCATAAAATAAAGGTTGGATGAGAACACAAGTAAAATAACACTCAATTGAAAAAAAGCTTAGGAGTATAGATGTGGTACACATCCCAATGCAATAATAGTTAGATTGAAATCATGTAGATTAATCTAAATCCCTAACCAACACCATGCCAAGAAAACCTAAGAAAATAAGGTGACACACAAATCAAGGCATAAAACTCAAAACTCAAAAACTTTGAAATTAAAACTTATTTTGTCTTAGGGTATAGAAGCTATGAATATCATATAAGATATGGGTTTGGAGTTCATATATAAAAATGGCCAGCATAATAGTGGAAAACCCCAAACTACTGTCTCAAAAAATAAGGAAATGCTAATACCTACCCAACTAGGTAGAGTTAGCAATCAAAAATGAAGGGGAATACTAGTTCTCAACCTCCTAACAAATGATTACCAAAAATGAAAGCAGAAATGAAGCTGAAACAATAAAATGAGAGAGCCCTACCTTGCAATCAAAAGGGAAAATATGGAAACATGAGAAATAAAATAAAAACCCCACAAAAAATGCAGAAAATCATGGAAATCCAAGGTCTCCCTGAGCTAAATCCAATGAGACCGATCTTGCAACAATTCCACACCCATAGCTCCCATAGTGAACAAAAAAGTATTTTCTCTTGAAGAGGATTTGGAATTCACTCTCAAATTTCTTATTTCAGAAAATGAGAAGTGAGGAATAAAATTTCTTTTTAGATACTTATTCACTTTTCAAGTGAACAAAGGATTAGGGTAAATAACTAGTTCACCTAGTTAAACCCTAAATCCACCCAGATGAAAACAAGCTATTCCAAGTAGATGGAATTCAATTGTGGCAAATTTTCCTAGAATTAAATCAAATAAGATAAAACCCAAAATTTTCTTAAACAAAAAATCATAGAATTCCTTAATAATTTTCATGAAAATTGTGAACCTCTAAATGCACAAACTTTCTCATGGGTCTAATCACATAATGCAAATGAGTGTGGATTTATTAAAGCACTAGAAGGTTTAATTTAAACAATTAAAGAGGATACGTCAACCATATAGGGATGACATTGGATAGATATGAATGGTTGAATCACTAACTCCATGTGTCATTGCCATGGACATAAATCTTGCACACTAAACAATGTGATCAAGTACAATTTCATATAATAATATAGTCAAAGCGATAATTGCATTAAATTACATTAAATAACCATTTTCCATAAATTACCAAAATGAATAAGGTAAATATGTGTATCTCATAGTCAATGAATCTAACATGGAAAATTCATTTATAATTATTCAAGCATTCAATGGTTGTTTAAACAACAAGAAAAGGAGCTTAAAACACATAAGTGAACATGGTCAAATACATGACTAATCACTGCTACAAGAACCTATTCTAGTGTAGTAGGATAATAATACACAGTGTAATCTCTACACACATCTTAGGGTAATCACATAATAACATCATGATACCACACCAATCCTTGTAACCACAGGCACAAACCTTAATGAAACCATCTAACACATCGTAAACTCATAAATTAACCATAGAATAATCAAAGCAATTGATACAGTAACATAAATCAAATCACCTCAAGGGTGTAGACCACTCATGCTCTCAATCATGATCACTTCTCAAGGAAAGATCAACCAGGTTGTATCCATTAGAATGACTTACACAAATCAAATGGGAGAAGTGCTACACTGCACATCTTCAGGGAATTGTGCAAGGTGCTCAATTCACCAAAAAATCAAAGTTGTAAGTTTTGAAAATGGTTTTTGGGTTTTTCTCAAATGGATTTTTAGATCACTCTTGTGTAATTATTTTGATCTTTTTGATGATTTAGGTCTATTTGTGCACCTATGTACCTTTCTCTTCAAAGCTTGTAAAATAGTGCACCTTCACACCTTCGCACATGCACACCTTCTAGAGTTATACAATTTATGCATATCTCAAATTTAGAGTGCATGTTCACACACTTTGCACACTTGGTAACCTTCTAGAGACAATTCATTCACCAAATCTTCAAATTGCACACTTTTGCACCTTCAAGGAATTGTGCAAGGTGCTCAATTCACCAAAAAATCAAAGTTCTCAATTTTGAAAATGATTTCTAGTTTTTTCTTAGATAGAGTCAAGGAGCACTCTAGTGTACTTATTTTTCCCTTTTTTATGATTTTCGCCCTCTTTATAGCCCAACATTTTCATAGATTTTAACTCCTTCTACTTCTTCTATCTAAAATCCCAAGGCACTTGTTTTGAAAATGTGCATACAATACCACGGATTTTTTTTGTGCTATTGAGGATGCCCTTTTATCTACACAAAGAAGAAAACCTTAGTTATCTTATGTTGGAAAACCCAAAAGAGGACTCTATAGGACTTAGATTGACAAAAAATACTAGTCAAAATAGCCAAGATAGTGGACTTTTTCCCCCAAAATCTATTTTTGTGCACTAGTGCACCTTGGCAAGTGTGCTAGTGTGTTGATTTTTCCTTGGAAATGGAAAAGTGCATAGCCATACACTAGTGCACATGCAAACCTTGACAAGGTGCACATGGTGTGTATGTGCACAACTACACACATGCACATTATGGCATTGTGCAAGCAAGGGGGGAGGGTCATATATACACCCTTAGGAGACTGGAGTGCACACCTCCACAAGTGTGCACCTTCAAGGGTATACACCTCCAAGGGTGTGCACCTCTAAGGGTGTGTACCTTTGAGGGTGTGCATGTGCACATCCTAGAGCTAGGGTGAGGTGTGCATGTGCACACTTGGTACACATGCACATGTGTGCACTTTAAGAACATTAAAGTCAACTTGATCTTTTTATCTAGGTCTAACTGGCTAACCCTTTCAAATTAGAAACCAAGGTTTGACCTAGAGCCAAGGGAGGATCCAAAATGACTAAGGCTTTAGACTAGATGCCTTATAGGGAATTTTGAAACTAGGGGACCCCCATTTTGTGACTCAAAATGGGGTGTGCATTGTGAGGCCACAACAAGTACCAAAAAAGAGAATATAGAACATCAGTAAAAGGTGAATAACAAGTTAACAGATTATTTTGGTTATGAAATAATTACTTAATTTTTTAAGGATGAAATCCTAGATGTTAACCCTATGCTAGAAAAAGTTAATTTTGTAATATGCCAAGTGTGTGAAAGCATTAAGGATGAATGGACAGAGTTTTGTAAAAAGAAAAGGTATAATTAAGAAATCATTACTTGTGAAGTAAGTAGTATGAATGTGAACTATGTATATGATTTACAAACTTATGTGAAGGTTATGTGATGCAAATTTTGATGAAAAATTATAGATATGTACATATAATAGTTATAAATAAAGAGGCTTTTGTATCTATCTCTTTTGTATAAATGCACTATATTGTATATTTGCATGTTTGGGAAGTGGGCTCTTCTTGCATACATTTTAATAGGGTTGAAGCAACTCCTAATAGGGTTAAAGATTTTAATAGGGCCTAGTCCTCTAACAAGGACCAAGACACTATATGTATTTAATAGACTCCTAATAGGGTCAATATCCTTAACATGATTCTTTTGTTTAGTGGATCATTATGTGAGTTCCATCCCCGCTAGGGTTTTCCCTTGGTTGGGGTTTCCCTAGTTAATAGCATGATTCACAAGGTCACTAGTCTATACAATAAAGGTTGTAGCCCAATGAATGAGAAGAATGTAAAGAAATTGGTGGAGACAAATCTTAAAACCAAATCTGATGGAAGAAATATGAGAACTGGTCTTTTAACTGAGACAAATATAAGGGTAATCAACAAGATTATTGGATACAAGATGAACCATAGTTCAAGACTGAACTTTGTGCCTACCAGATTTATCCATGTAGCTTACTTAATCAAAGATAAGAGAGAAAAGGTGAATATGTGTGAAATAATTAACCAACAACTATTAGACAACATTGAGAAATTAAAGAAATCAAACAATATAATGTTCAGGTTTGTAGCCATATTGACACATCTATTCTTCTATGTCATCACACAATTCCCTAGAATACCAAATAGGGAATGGGACTTTAGCTAGTGTACCTTGAACCTTTTGATACGGTACTATAGGAAGCAGTCAGAGGAAAATGTGATAGCTAATATATCTAAGATAATGAATAATTTCTAATCTAAGATAAAGAAAAGATTTAGGATCCCTCCATCACTAGTAGAGAGATACAAAAATGATATATATTTCATGGTTGAAATGAATGTTACTTGCATGGAGGTAGTAGAACCAAGAGTAAATTTTCTAGACCCTATGGGTTATGAAATGAGTGAAGAATTAATTGAAGGGTATGTGAAGATCATACTTGAATTTGAAAAGGAAATGGATTGTCCTAGATGGGGTACCTTTGATGAGAAAATTAAAGAAGTTAATAAAGAAGTATACATCAAATATATAATCAAAAGGAAAGTTGATAGAAAGATTGGTGAAATATTGAAGGAATCTGGCATTACTAGAGAAGAATTCAATGAAGTAAGGGGTATAGCATTGGAGATGAAAGAAAGTGAGAAATTGAGGTATTTCTAGCCACAACTATTGCCATAGAAGGACCCTTAGAGGGAGTGATAGTATTAGGATCTATTTCATAGATACCTACTATTCCTTATGCCATAGTGGTAAAAGTGCAAGCCATTATTGCACATCCACTCAAGAATACTGATGAAGAGAAGGTACAAATAGTAGAAGATAAATTAAATACCCCTCTAGAAAAAAGAAAATAAGAGAGACTCACTAAGGTGAAACAAAAGGTTGAGTCATTTAAGAAAAGGACCAAGAAATTGTCAAGTGGACCATGAAAGAGAAGAAAGATCTTTCAAATGATTGAATTAGAATCTAATGAAGAAGAAGAAGAGGAAAAAAATGACATACCGACTTAACAAGTAGTTGGTGAAGAAAGGCCATTACTTGGAAAGAAATCTTAGAAAATTAGGTAGAAAATTTAAATATGCAAATCATTGATTAAAAAAATTTCATTCAGTTAATTAAGTATTATAGCATGTATAATAATATTGAGAAACTACAATTAGAAAATATTGTAGTTAGAAAGATGATTTTAAGGAATAAAAGATTTGAAGATATTCAAAAAATGATACCAGAAGATCTATATAATAGATTGGTAAATAGGAGAAGAAGATTTATTAATGAGGACAAAAGTATTAGAGAAAATATTATCAAGAAGTTTTGCAAAGTCAATATTAATGAAGACATGCAACATATAATCAAGGGTATTAAGCCCTTATTGAGAAATAAAAGAAGAGCTATTCTTTTGATGGGAGGTAATTACAAAGAGGTAAAAAAAGAGAAAAAAGAACCCATTGTTAAATAAATTACTTTTTTTGCCAAAATGAGCACAAACTTGGGGGGAGGAATCCCTATCTCTATTGAGAAGAGTACACTAGCAACAACAATGAAACTTAAGGACACCAAGATGAAAGACTTATCTTCAAAAATCTTTATTAGGACTGACACCATGCAAGTTGGGGTCACCAAGGTAACAATAAACATTGAAAAAGATCATTTTAAGTATCTTGGGCCAAATATTATTGGTATATAACTAGATACTCTAAATCTAATGAAGAAGAAAATGCAGAAGAAGAGGAAAAGAGAAAGAATGAAGCAAAAGAGAAAAAGAGAAAAGAAGATGAGAAGAAAGAAGAAGAGAGGAACAAAAAGAAAAGAGAAAAAATGTAAAGAAATAGAAAGAATAAGAAAGAAGAAGATAAGAAAAAAGAGAAGGAAGAAGAAATTAAGAAGAAATCAGAAGAAGAGGAGAAAAATAATAAGGAAGAAGAAAAGAAAAAGGAAGAAGCAGAGAAGAAGAGGAAAGAAGAAGAAGAAGAAGAAGAAGAAGAAGAAGAGAAGAAAAAGAAGGCAGAAAAAGAGAAAAAGGGAAAAGAAGAAGAAAAAAATAAAAAGAATGAAGGAGAAGAGGAGAAGAGGAAAGAGGATGAAGAAATGAAAAGAAAGGAATATGAAAAGAAGAAAGACGATGAGGAAAAGAAAAGAGAAGAAGAAAAAATGAAGAAGAAAGAAGAGGATGATAAGAAGGAAAGTGCACCCAACGCATCTCTCACCTTAGCTACACTAATAGGTTTGGATGATGATAATAAAACATAATTGGTATCATCCCTTAGCAAGATTATCAATAAGAATAAGCAAGTGAAGAGTTTGTAGAAAAATCTGATGGATGTAACTGAAAAGTTACAAGGAACATTGATAGTGAAATCACTAGATCCTAATCCAGAGGATAGAGCCAAAATTGTGATTCAAACATTTGATGTTGAATTCATAAATTTTTTAGAGGTAGCAGTAGCTGAGGCACAAGAAAATAATGATGCTAAGATGTTTGGCATTGTGTGTCAAAACATCAAAAATGATTTGGCACATCTTGATGCTTGCATCAAGGAATTGAGAAGGTACGAACTTGAAGGCAAGACAGTGTATGCAAAATGTGCCATGTCTTTCAATTTCACCAAAGACATTAATGAGGAGCTGAAGAAAAACCTTGATGAAGTGAAAGCATTGGATGATCATCTCAGCCAACTTGGTATAAATATTGAAAGAATTAAAACACATGTCAATAAGAATTATGATGAAATAAGTCTTCTAGAAGATAGCAAGGAAAATATCATCAAAAGTTTCCCACTTCTGAGAGAACACTTATCTATGAAGATAAGCACAATTAAGTAGTAGGTAGAAGAATGTCTAATAGAAAAGAAATAATTTGATAAATTCATCTACTCAGACCTAAATGTAGTGGAGATTGCATCTTATGGGTTGTGTTCTCTCCTCAGCATATTAGAGTGAATAAAAGACACATGGGAGAAGAGGATGGAGAGTCTGAGCATAAGTTTTGTAGATTGTACCTCTTGATTATTAGCCTAGTGCAAAGGTAATGAACCAAAATTTTAACATGTAAATAATTTTTGACACCTTTGTCATTGATGTGAAAGGGGGAGAAGAATACAAGAAAATTGTATAAAGTAAAAAATTGTATAGAATCTAATGTAATTGGGAGTAACAAGTATATAATAAGTGGGATAAATGTTACTTAGTATCATAGTGTATTAGGAGATATAAGGAAAGATGGTTAGAATTACATGATCCACAAATGTTTATAATTTTGAAATTTTGTCCAAGTTTTGAAGGCCAATTTTGAACATTTTTGTATAACATTTTGGGACTTAGCCAATTTTCCCATATGTTTCCATCGATGCTAAAGGGGGAGATTGTTGGAAATATAGCTAAGTAGGATAAGTTCAGGTTGTTATTTATGGAAATATATATCTCGAGATGAGATCATAGAATGTATAGATGAAGACCCTATAGTTAGAGATAGAAAATTATCTAAGTGTTAGAGAGTTTCACTAGTAGTACAGAGATAGTTTTTGATATTGCAAAGTCTATAGAGATATTTGGTACATGTGTAGTTAAGGACAAGTAGTATAGAATGTCCTAGTGATGTGGCTAAGTGTGTATTATGGTATAATTAGTACAATGTTAGATATATTTGATTTTACAATAAAGGAAGTGAGTAGAGAAGAACCTAGAAAATCAATAAAAAGGTGAATAAAAGGTTAAGGAATTATCTTGGTTACAAAATATTTGATTAATTATTTAGTAATAACATTCTAGATGTTAACCCAATGCTAGCAAGAGTTAATTTTATAATATTTCAAGCATGTGAAAGCATTAAGGCCAACAGAACATAGTTTTGTAAAAATGAAAGGTATAAGTAAGAAATGATCACTTTTGAAGTAAGTAGTGTGGATGTGAACTATGTGAACTCTGTGATGAGAATGTGAACTATTTATATGATATAGAAACTTATGTGAAGGTTATGTGATGCAAATTTTGGTTAAATATTAGAGCTATGCAAAGTAAAATAATTAACAATAAAGAGGTTTTTATATCTATCTCTTTTGTATAAAGACACTATATTGTATAATTGCATGTTTGGGCAGTGGGATCTTCTTGCATACATTTGTAATTATATTACCAACTCCTAATAGGGTTGAGGCTTTTAATAGGTCCTAGTCCTCTATCAATAACTGAGACATTATATGTATTTCATAAACTCCTAATACAGCCAATATCCTTAACAAGATTCTTTTTTTAGTGGATCATTATGTGGGTCCCATCCCCACTAGGGTTTTCCCTTGGCTAGGGTTTCCCTAGTTAACAAAATATGGTGTTATGAGTTCTCTTTGCGTATGGATTTATTTACTATTCAAAACTATTGGTTTACTTTCATATGCATATTATAAAGTAATCAACAATATTTAGTTGTGGGCAAAATGTTTGTAGAATACTAATTCATCACCCCCCCCCCCTCTTAGTATTATCTATTTCTAACTCTATGACCCCTTTCAACACATTACAAACAAATATAATATGTCCCTAGGGTTCCTAGGACCTTCGAGGACATATGTTCTCACAAAATGGGTTGAAATAGGTCATAGGATACTATATGACCCCTTCGGTCCATTAAAATAAATTTAAAATGTCCCTATGGGCTTAGGACCCATAATGATGCATGTTATCATGAAATTGGTCCAAAGGGGTCATAGGTTACCCTATGACCACTTTCAACTCTTTAGAAAAAATGTATTATGTTCCTAGGGGTCATATGATTGATAAATACATAAGTTTTCATGAAATGGGTTAAAAGGGGTCATAGGATACCCAATGACCCTTTCTACTATAAATTACAATTGGAACAAATATTATGGTCTTTGATGTCAAACCTGCTAGTGAGACATTGTCAAACTTACTAGAGAGAAATTTACTAATAATGTAGATTTCTATATCATTTAATTGATAAAGAGGATTTGGAAAGAGGAGATAAAAAGGTGAGCTAGTCAAAGTTGTTGAGAAGAGAAGCTAAGTATCATGGAAGTACAATGGGAACTTGATAAGTTAGCAACTAACAAGATAATGTGTTGTTTAATTAATACATGAAGTAAGGAAGACAAGTGAATTCATGTATGGGTGAGATAAAAAGAAGTTGAGTATAACTCTAAGCTTGACCAAGTATCAGTGTTGGTTGATCAATGAAGGAGATGAAATAGAATATTAAGAAACTTAAGTAGAAGCCAAGCATACATGTTAATCCAAGTGAAATTTATTGCCAAGAAAGTTGATGAACAAAATGTTAGTATTGACCAAGCATTAGTAACAATTGAGTAGGATAGTAAATGCTAAGTGAGACATAATAATGTATGTCAAGTTGTATAGTGATGACTGAGTAGAAGAACTTAGTTATTGCCGAGTGATATTTAAAAAGTTACAAATTTTGAAAGAATTGAGTTTGAGGTTGACACAGTTAATTTTTTGGATTAGTCAATTTTTTTGAATGATAAAGATTGATGAGCTTGTGTATCTAATGCATGATGAGAGTTTCTTATGTGATCAAAAAAAAGGATTTGATCAAAATTTTCTAGAAGTTTCAAGAAAAGAGAAGGAAACACAAATGAAGGGAGAATTCAAAGAATATGATCTAACCATATGATCAATAGTAATGTTTATGCAACAAAAGATCAAAATTATGGATTTAAGGAGTAATAAGAGATGTTTTCTAAGGTTGCCTCATTGTTGATTGGTTGTCTCAAGGAGAACCTATGAAGAATAGAGTAGTAGAGGAGAAGTGTGAAGAGATTAGTGAGGTGTGATTTCTTGAGGAGATGCTAAGCATACAAGTGATGGGGATGATAATGGTGGCAAACCAATGAACCAAAAGATGAGAGAATGGAGATCTAAATTTCCAAAATTAGTTTTCTTTTATAGATCAAACATGTTGATACTTTCTAATCATTGTGATAGTAAAAATCATGTTATCAGGATTGACCTAATAGTCATTTATTAAATCCTTTAATCAAGGTGACATTCTAATGGAATGTTCCAAAGTCCTCTAACTAGGTCACTCCTAACAAGGTGATTAAATCCTTTGATAGTGTCACATTTAATAGTGTTTTTTGTAACCTTTAACAGTGTTGGCTCTTAACCAAGATCACTTTAGAAGAGTGAAAAAGTGGTAGCATGTTGGTGGATTTTCCCAAATTGGGTTTCCATGTTAAATAATGATGTCAAAGTGTCATTTACTTGTGTGAATATTATTTCATGCATTTTATTTGTACAATTGTTTAGTTTAGTGTTAGTTGACATGCGCGCGCGCACACACACACACACACATAGAACATAATGTTTAATAATGTTAATTTTTTGTTAAGATGCTATATGGATCGAGCTATTTTATGAGATTGATTAAGTTGTTTGAATTTGTTAAAAGTTAATTTGGTATATTTGGACCTAAGGATAACTAGTTTGCCCCCCCTATTAGTTATTCTTATCATTCTAGCAATTGATGAAGATTGATCCCCTTGATACCATAAACACATAATAGGAACAAAGAAGTAGAAAAAATTTGTGAAAACAAAATATGGGCTTCTTATTACCGTTATAAATGCAAAATTATATAATCCAAAATTATAATATTCTAACCTGGGTGCCTTCATTATAGAAATCTACAAGACAAAGTTGTGAACTATCACGCAAAGTTGTCCTAGACAATGTTTGGGCATTTCTTAAATAGATAATTTTATGCTGCTCGGGAAGGTTCTAGACACTCAAACTTAATACCTAGGGTAAATAGACACTAACAATACATATATAGTCAGCCAAAAATATTTTTGACATTTATTTTAGAAGTTTTGATTGGCCCAACTTTGGAAGGCCATAAGTTTCAAATTGTTGCTTCGATTGGCTATTATAACCACTTTTCAAAATCCTCAACTTCTTATTTGTAGGCTTGGATCCATGCAAGCACCTATTCATCAAGTTTTTGATCCTCATCTAAGTATATTTAGGCCTTCAAACATGAGCCTAAATTTTGTATACCAAAATTGCTCACCAAAATCTGTAACAAATCCATGAATATGCATGATGTGGAACTGAGCCTCAACTAGTAGGTTTATGTATCTGAGATGAGCATCTACCTCTAAAATTAGGACATTCTAAGCTCGTATGAATGACTTATTAAGTAGAAATCCTCCATAGATAGAAACTCTGTATTAAGACAACCCTTATTCAAACAACTAAAATTAAATATTTTTGGTTAATACAAGATTTCTCTGACACCTAGGATGCTCCTACATTAGACACCTAGGGTAATTTGAGAAGTGATCCCATCACATCTTAGGTATTTAGAGGAAAACCAAGACAATTAACCTCCTCCCTTGCTATCCATGATGAGTCTTCTACTGGCTTCTTGATCCATTTAACTAGGTATTTTTCATAAGTTCTATTCCTTTCCATTTAACCAAGTTATGGGATGAGATATTTTGTTATATAAACTTTGAGAACTATGAAGACTAGTGGTATGTCTTTTGTTAGAGATTTGCCTAAGTTTGTAAATGCTACTATCACAATTTTCAATGAATGTTTGTTGGAAAAGAATAATAGAACTTCTTTTCCCCACAAGAAGTTTACTACTATAGAATTGTTGGAAATTGTACACATAGATCTTAGTGGTCCTACAAAGACTAAAGGATTCTATGGTGAAAGGTATTTTATGATTCTAGTTGATGAATTTTCTAGAATGATGTGTGTTGCATTTCTTAAAGAGAAATATGAGGCATTTGATAAGTTTAAGGTATTCAAGAATTAATTTGAGAATTAATTTGGTATGAAGATTAAATGTTTAAGATCAAATAGAGGAGGATAATTTACTTCAAATGAGCTTAACATGTTTTGTGAAGAAAATGGAATCAAAAGACAACAATCAGTTCCAAGAACCCTTGAATAAAATGGCATTGCAAAGAGAAGGAACATGTTAGTAGCAAAAGCTACAAGAGCTATGTTAGTTGAGAATGTTGAATCCAAAATATTTTGGAGAGAAGTTGTGAATACAATAGTCTACACTATGAACAGAGAAAAAGTTCAGATAGAAACAAATAAGACCCCTTATGAACTATGGTTTGGTCACTCACCTATAGTTAAGTATTTTAGAATTTTTTGGGAGTAAGTGCTATATCAAAAGAGATGATTATATTGGTAAGTTTGATGCTAGAAGTGATGAAGGTATGTTTCTTGGTTACTAATTGAAAAGAAAGGTTCATAAATGCTATAATATGATAGCTAAGACTATTATGGAAAGTGCAAATGTGAGAATTGATGAGAAATTTAGGATACAAGAGAGAATAGTTGATTACAATTCAGATGAATGTTGTTACTAAGCCAAGAAATGATGAAGTATTTCTTGAGACTAACAATGATTTGGAAAATGAAGGAGAGCCAAGGTAGGAATAAATCTCAGAACCTTCAGTAGAGCCAAGAGTTGAGATAAAAACTCCTACTTCAAGAAAGAATATGACAAAGAATCACCCACCCAAACAAATCATCAAAAGAAAAGATAAAGTTGTGATGAAAAGAAACAGAGTCAATGAAGAACTATGTTTGATATCTCAAGTTGAACCTAAGAATTAATATGAAGCATGCAAAGATGATTATTGGAAAAAAGACATGAAAGAGGAATTGGATCAGATAGTAAAGAATGAGACATGGGAATTGGTCCCTAGACTAGTTGACAAGAATGTGATAGGAACTAAATGGGTGTTCAGGAACAAGATGAATGAAAAAGGAAAAGTTGTAAGGAACAAGGAAAGATTGGTATGTAAAGGTTATTCACAACAAGAAGGAATAGAATATGATGAGACCTATGCTTTAGTGGTTAGAATAGAAGTAGTAAGATTATTCTTAGCCTATGCAGTACAAAACAAATTCAAATTATATTAGATGGATGTCAAGTCAGCATTTTTGAATGGAGAACATGAAGAAGAGGTATTCATTAAACAACCTAAAGTTTTTCATTTGATAGATGATAAGGGTATATAATGTAGACTAAAGAAAGCATTGTATGGCTAGAAGCAAGCTATGAGAACCTAGTATGTGAGGTTGCACACGCATTTGACAAAGCTTGGATATAAAAAAGCTATGATAGACAATAATCTATAATGGAAAGAAATTGATGATGGTTTGATGATTTTGGTAATATTTTTCAGTGATATCATATTTGGAGGAAATGATGAGGAAAGTAAAAATTTTGTAGAAGGGATGAAAGAAGAATTTGAGATGAGTATGATAGGAGAAATGAAATATTTTCTAGGATTGCAGATTGTACATAATAAATAAGGAATCTTTATTTCTTAGAATGAGTACTTGAAGGATTTTTTGAAAAGGTTTGGTTTGGAAATATGTAAACCCATTGGAACATCTATGGTAACTAGACACAAGTTATCTACAAAGGATAAGACACCTATTGTTGAGAAAAAAAAGTATAGATCTATGATTGGAGGTTTAGAATATCTGACTCATACAAGGCCAAACATAGCAATTGTAGTTGGAATTGTTACAAGATTTTAAGATGATCCCAAAGAAGCACATTATGTAGCAGTCAAAAGGATATTTAGATATCTGAAAGGAACATCTAAGTTCAGATTTTGGTATGATAGATCTAATGATTTTAATCTAAGTGATTATACTGATGTTGATTGGGCAGGTAGTATGGATGATAGAAAAAGCATCAGTGGTGGAGCCTTCTTTCTTGGAGGAAGATTGGTTTCTTGGCTTAGAAAGAAGTAGGATTATACACCACAAAGTACAATAGAAGGAAAATATGTTGCAGCAGTAAAAAATTGCAATCAAGTTGTTTGGATGAAGTAGATGTTGAAGGATATAAGGATAGAAATTAGTGAACCTATTGTCATACATTGTGATAGTACAAGCACAATAAATATGTCTAAGAATATAGTATTGCATTCAAATACTAAGCACATTTTTATTAAGTATCACATGTTGAGAGAGAAATTTTAAGATAAATAAATTAGATTGGATTATGTTAGCACTAAAGAGCAGATTGCAAATATATTCACTAAGCCTCTTCCCAGAGAGACTTTTGAGTATTTGTGAGGTATGCTAGGGGTTATACCCCTTCCTACATCAGAGCAGAAGATGCAAGAGTGCATTAGTCCAGTGTAATAGAGCACCATTATTGTGTGGACTGAATGTTGATGCTTCCTATATGGGGGAGTATCTATGATTAATAGAGTCATCTAGGAATCTTATTGGCTATTGTTTTGAATAGTGTCTTTTGACACTTGAGCTAAGTAAGAATCAATTTTTGCAAAGTTTGATGCAGTGAAGTTGGTTGTTGAAACCTTTGACATTGATGTCATTGGGGGAGAAGTTTGACATGATAAATAACATGTTTGAAAATGTACAACATGATAGTTGGGAGAAGTCTGGCATGAGTACAATATGTTTGGAAGAAGTATAGCATGAAATGTAAGTTTTATAGAAAGCACATTTAGGTATATCAATGAGGGTGAATGATTGATGAAGAGGATTTGAGAAGAAAGATTAACAATCTTTTTTTGGTATTCTTGGAATTAGATGTTTTTCATCTATGTTACCATCAATGCCAAAGGATGAGGTTGTTGAGAGATTTTTGGAAGCATGTATGCTAATGATATTCCTATGGGGGAGTATTGTAGATATGTTACTATAATGATATGTTACATTCATGACTGAGTATGTCCTTGATGTCAAGATAGCTATTTTGTATGGTATCTAATAGAAGAACAATGGAAAGATCAAGTTGGTACAAATTTCTAGTTGAGTATTTTAACTATCTGAGGTTATGAGAGATACATATAAGTATCTAGTATATGTAGTTTTTGATAAGGTAAACAGGTTTTAAGGGGTCCTGAAACCCATAAGTTTAACAACAAGAAAGGCTGAAAATAAGCGAAAAAATGCCCAACCAGAACATAATCCTTACGGCTGAAAATAAGCCCAAAGGCCCAGCCCGAAATAGCTGCCCACTAAAAAGGCCAGAGAACCAACCAGAAAAATAGAGACCGGACAAAAAGCCAAAGCCAGGAGAAACAAAAACCAAAGGACAGAGACCAAACCTAGCAGACTACTTCTCCATCTCAAGCATGGTCTGGGCAGCTTCGACGCACTCTTGTTGCTCTTCTACCTTATGATCCTGGGCGTTCGTCAAATCCTGCTCCATAGTGTTGTCCTTGGCTTTATCCACATCCAGCCTATCTTTGTCTTTGTTCTGTTTATCATCTTCCTCCATCTGGTTCCTGTCTTTGAGATTATCCAAGAGAGAGAGGATGTTGTCGTTGATCGAAGCGAGGAGGGAGATCATTTGACTAGCCAGGTTGTGATTGTAGTTCTCAATATTTTTTACTCTCCTCTCCATCAGAGTCTCCCAGCTGTTCCGGTCGCCTTGGCTTTCAGCACCTGTCTTGCTCTTGATTTTTTCCATTTGGGAAACCCTATCTCTGACATCCTCAAGCTCATGGAAAAGCCATTTAATTGATCTAAAGTTGTCGATCATGCTATTGTGGGCATTGTTCAACAGATTCATACCCGTTTCTCTTGCATTATCAGAAATAGCCACCATCGCTGGGTCAATTAGCTCATTGAGTCTAGGCTTCTCGAGGTCATCCACCAGGAGTTGGGGGTTCATCGCCTCTCTATAAATTCCCATAGTGGCCGTTCTCACATTGAAGTTCTTCTAAGCCTTCCTTCTGTTATTAACTTGCACTTCCCCCTCAATCTGTCCAGAGTTGTCATTTTCCTCTAAAGGAGGCTGAGGATGAATAGGGGAGAGGGGAATGGGCAGAGAAGCCTTTCCCTGACTGCTGGAGCACTCCATGCTCTCTCCTTCCCTCTTCTGTCTTTTTATCAGTTTCTCCTCATCCAGCTCCTCCTTCGAAACCTTGTCAGAATCATCAGTATCCATTTCCTCCTCCTCCTTCGCAGAGCCAATTTTTGCTGGGGTATGACTTCTAGGGCTCTTTCTGCTGGGTAATTTGATAGAGGGGTAATCCTTCTTATGGCTTTTAGTCTTCTTACCAGAATGCTCAAAAACCTCATTAGAGCTGGTGCTCTCGACATCGTCGGAATCTGAGGAAAAATTGGAGTTGCTCTTGTCAACATCCGCCCCTTGGATAGGGTTTTTGCTAATGGTTTGAGCATGGAAATGCTCATGAATCAGAAGCAGAAGACCCTCATGCAGAGCTGGGTTGACGGTAGCTTTCTTTTTAAAACTAGAAATGGCCTTTTTCATCAAGTTAAAAATATAATACAGGAAGGAGATCTTACTACCATGGCGAAAATGATTCAGAATCACAAAATGGTGAGTCCTAACCCTATCAAACCTAGGGTCTAGGGTTATATATTCAATGACAGTGTAGAGAACATACCTCTAGAGCTTCTTTATAGTATCCGTTACAAAAAATGTCTCTTTCTTGCCCAGCTTGTTCAGCTCTTCTGTGTTTTTCACAAAATCCTTGATTGCATTAGAAGACATCTTCTTGTCTCTGAAGAATTTATGCCCCTCCATCGGAATCCCTGTGACTTCAGCAACCACATCCTCAGTAATTGGAAAGTAGACCCCGTTCACCTTAACCTTACCATTATTCCACGAATTCACCATGCTGTTAGTGATCTCAGGATTCGAGCCATGAAGTTTCTCGAAGAAATTAGTAACCCCACCCTTTTCCAGCTCTCTCCAAACTTTGGCCTTGTTCCTCCACTTCTGAACTTCCCCCACCGGCTCCTTTCTGCTCCTCTCACCCGTCATGTTTACCTGATCAACTTCCACAATTCTCATGAACTCTGATCTATGCAAGTTATTTGCATTCGAAAAAATGGTGATGTTTCTTTTATGATACCCATGAATAAACCCCTTTCTGAAAATAATGGTATCGTCCTTTCGAGCGTATCGAGAAGTCAGAGGAAACCCCTTTTGCTGGTGCAAATCACGATGCCAATAATGGCACTTACCATTTATTAAGCAATCTTTATTATCCATAATTGCATTGGATTTGAGCCGTCCTTCCCAAGATATTATCTTGGTCGATGAGCAACTTTGCCTCCGCCAAAAAATCTTTTCTGGCATGCCAGGACATATTAATGGTGGCGTTAACCCCTTTATTAGCAAACCAATCAGCGACTGGGTTTGCCTCTCTGTAAACATGAGTGACGTGGACCTTATCAAACTTTGTGAGAGTGGCGCAAGTCTCAGCAATTATGTTCGCAATCATCCACGAGGGAGGGGAAATACCATTAATGGTATTAATAATGTTTTTCGAGTCCCCCTCAAGCCAAAGATTAGTAATCCCGGCTTCAAAAGCCAACTTGACCACCATACTCACAGCTCTAGCTTCAGCCAGATGAATAGTCTGGATTCCCAGCAGGGAAGCAAAGGCGGCTATTCCCTCCCCATAGCTATTTCTTATGATTCCACCGTAGCCTGAAGGGCCTGGGTTACCCTTGGAGGCCCCATCAAAGTTGGCTTTTGACCAACCATCTGGGGGGAGAAGCCAGCTAGCATCCTGCCTTTTGAAGTTCCTGTCTTTTTCTTTAGCTATCTTTCTGTCCCCTTCTTCTTCTTCTTCCTCCTTCAGCACTTGGAGATTTTCCTTTATATTCTTCGAGACCTTCCTGCCAAGGATTATAGCCGACTCCTCTCTGTCTCTAAATATTCTATTGTTCCTTTCCTTCTAGATTCCCCAGCAAAAATGGGGTAAAATCCAGTCCGAGTGATCCTGCCGACCCGCAATCTTACAAAGACCTTTCCACTGATGGAAAAAATCCATGAGATTATTCGGTTTGCACCAGAGGGTCACATTATCCTGTGTGATGACATTCCACACCTCCCTGGCATAGTCACATAAGATGAAAATGTGATTTCCGGTCTCAGCCTGATTCTTACACAAGGGACATCTACTGGGCATAACGTGTCCTCGCTTCATGAGATTGTCATGAGTAAGGATTTTGTTCTGAAGAGCCAGCCAGTAAAAAATGTTGATCTTTGGAGTGAGACCCGGAATCCAAGCCTCCGCCCAAGGGGCCTTCTCTTTTAGGCTCCAAAGGAAATTATAGCCTGAGGCAACAGAGTATCTTCCATTGGGATTATCCCTCCAGACCAGCTCATCCCCCAAATTGATAGGAATCATGGAGTTGAGCATAAGCATTATAGGAGTCAAGTCCTCAGAGATGAGGGATAGGTCACTCCATTCATGGCCATTCCAATAATCACAAACTTTGGACCCAATTTGGTCAGTACAAGCTTGCATCCATCTCTCAAAAATAGGGTTATTGATAAGTGGATCTTGGGAAAGCCATCTATCCGACTAGAACTGGATGTCCTTCCCATTTCCCAATTTCCATGATATCCTGGCCTTAGCCAGGTCCCTGGCTTTCATGATCCCATTCCAAATGTTTGATCCTTTTGGGATATCTTCATTAAAAAGGGTGAAAAGAAGAGTGGGTCTTCTAAGGTACTTGTTTACTAGGGTGTCCCTCCATTCACCGATGCTACTGAAGATCCGCCATATTTGTTTAGCTAGGAGAGCCTTATTGAGGTGAGTGATCTTTCTAATGCCCAGACCTCCGTACCTCATAGGGAGGAAAACCTTCTCCCAAGAAACAAGAGGATATCTTTTCTTCCCTTCATTACCATTCTAGAGGAAGTCTCTCTAGATTTTCTCCATTCTTTCAGCTATTTTCCTCGGAATTCCAAAGAGGCTCAGGGCGTAGATTGGCAGATTTTGAAGAGAAGATTTGACTAAGAGGCATTTCCCCACTTGACTAAGAGAGACGCCTTTCCAACCAGCCATCTTCCTATTGAATCTGTCCAAAATATCATTCCAAAAAGACTCTGGGGGTGAGGATCCCAAGGGAAGACCAAGATAGGTAGAGGGGAAAGAGCCTACCGCACAACCAAGAATCCTGGTGATTTTACTTTGTCTAAACTCAGAGGTGTTGATGAAAAAAAGTGAGCTTTTGTTCCAATTAATCAGCTGACCTGTCCCACTGGAGTAAGTATCAAGAATCTTCTTCAGGGCTCTGGCCTCTTTGACAGAAGCTTCCCCCCCCAAGATTGTATCGTCAACAAATTGTTGATGAGTAAAGGGAACGCAATTAGAGGAGGGAAGGATCCCTTTGATACAAGCCTCACGCTTTCTACAGTCTATAATCCTTCCTAAGCATTCAGCTAAAATGATGAACATTATGGGCGAAAGGGGGTCTCCTTGTATGAGGCCTCTGGAAGGTTTGAAAAAATTAGAAGGGACTCCATTAACCAGAACAGCCAGAGAGGAGGTGGAGACCAATTGAGAGATAATTTTGCAAACTTTACTGTCAAAGCCAAAATTCGAGAGGACCTTCCCAAGGAGAGACCAGTCCACCCTGTCATAAGCTTTAGAAAGATCCAGTTTGAGAAACATACCTTCCCGTTTGGATGCCTCAAGAGAGTGGATGACTTCGTGCACCATCTGGACAGAATCCAAAATTTGTCTTCCTGGAACAAAACCCGATTGATGCTGCGAGATTATCATGGGCAATATCTTGAGCATTCTTAAAGTGAGAACTTTAGAGATGATCTTGTAGAGAGAGTTGCACAGACTAATAGGTCTGTAGTTATCCAACGAGTCCGCCCCAGGGGATTTAGGAATGAGAACCACAAAAGTCGAGTTTAGCTCCTTGAGAATAGATTTGGCTCCAAAGAATTCCTGGACAGCCTGAACAACCTCTCCTATGATCACCAGCCAGAACCTTTGGAAGAAAAAAGTGGGAAAATCGTCCGGGCCAGGAGCCTTGTCAGCAGGCAGAGAAAAGAGAGCCTCTCTAACTTTCGAAGCCTTAGGAATAGCACATAGTTGTTTATTATGGATAGGTTGAATGAGCTGAGGGATACAATGTAACAAATCCTCCTGGTCCAAATTGGAAAGCATTGGATCCACAGAGAGAAGGCTAGAGAAAAAGGAAACAACTTCTTCTGAGATGGCAGATTCTTCAGTTAACAGCTCTTGCCCCTTTTTGATACCATAGATCCTGTTGCTAGCACGGTGCTTGAGGGTGGTTAGGTGAAAAAACTTAGTGTTCCGATCTCCTTCCTTTAGCCAGGTGATCCTCGATCTTTGCCTCCAAAATTTTTCTTTCTTATTAATAATGTTATGAATTTCAGACAGGGTCTTGAGCTCCGAAACCCTATTGGTCTCAATGTAACCTTCCTTCTGAATGCAATCTTGGATAATAGTTAGATTATCAAATAACTCTTTCTTTTCATGGAAGATGTGACCAAAATCAGACTTGTTCCAAATTTTAATCATCCTCTTCACATTGCTAAGTTTTCTGGCGACTCTGAACATGGTTGAGCCCTCCACCTCTATCCCCCACCATAACTTGATATTATCCATGAGGTTAGGGTGAGAGGTCCACATTTTCTCAAACCTGAAAGGATGGTATCTCCTGTGTACCAGAGGGGAAACTAAAAGAGAAATGGAAGAGTGATCCGAACCAATTCTGGGAAGCAGAGATAGTCTGCAGCTGAAGGATTGAAGCCAGTCCGAAGATATAAGAGCTCTATCCAACCTAACCTGAATGCAATCATGGCCTTTTCTCTTGTTTGACCAGGTAAAGGATCCACCCTTAAGCTCTACGTCCATAAGGGCCATATTATTTATGAAGTTAGAAAGATCCTGTTTACTTTCCCAATCCGGGGGCATACCTCCCTTTTTCTCTTTATCTTCTAGCGGTGTGTTAAAGTCTCCCATGATTATACCTTTCTTAATGTCACAATCTTGCACCATATTACCAACTTTGGTCCAGAAGTTTTTTCTATCTCTCTTATTATTGGGGGCGTAAATATTCACTAAATACCAGGAATCATTGGTGTACAAATGTTGAACTCTGCAGAAAAGAATGTTATCTTCATCATACTCAGCTACTATATTGAAATACTTATCATTGAAAAGTAATAGCAGTCCTCCAGACGCTCCTTCAGAGTTAGAGGCTATGCCCTTCATGCTATTGTTGAACTTAATATTTTCCATCCTTTCCTTCTTCATTTTAGTTTCCTAGATTAGAAACACATCAGGCCTTTGGTCCCTTATCATATTTCTAATAACTTCTTGCTTGTGGATTCCATTGAGTCCACGAATATTCCAAGATAAGATCTTCATGATTTAACTACTAAACATGCTTTCTGGATGGTGCGCTGCGTTCCATCCTTGATGTTTCTTCTAGCTTCCTCTTTCCTGATTTCATTCTTGTTTTTCCTTCCCACTAGGTTAGATTTGTGGCCGAGATCAGCCTTGGCCATGCTTCTAGTAGAAGGGGGAGATACTGGAGAAGGGTCCCTGCTATTCTTCTTCTTTCTACTCCTGACTTCCGTCTAGGGATTCTCTTCTCCCTCTAGTCCTTCGTCCAGCCAAGCATCAATTCTCGCCAAATCTTCCATTGTCGATGTAGATAGCCTCTCTATGATTCTGTTTACTTTTGAAGGGGGGGGACAACACACCGGGTTAGGGTCCTGGGACATGGGTTCCCCCTCCTTTGGTTCTTCCATGGAGTTCGGGGCAAAGGATAGTTTCAAGTCATCCTCCTGAGAATCCAGAGGGGGAAGAGTCATTTTTTCACCTATCTCCTCAGATTTCTTCTCAGATTCCTTCGCATTGGGGAGATGTGTTGA
This sequence comes from Cupressus sempervirens, assembly GCA_028749045.1. NCBI lineage: Eukaryota > Viridiplantae > Streptophyta > Pinopsida > Cupressales > Cupressaceae > Cupressus > Cupressus sempervirens. Next base: position 894,327,414 of record CM053785.1, read on the forward strand.
ATCGTCTTTCACTCCTTCCTCTTCTCCCCCTCCTACGTTTCCAGTCACCTGAGGAGGCCCTAATTCCTCTTGGGGCGCATTAGTAGCAGAATTAGTTTTTTCTTCTGCCTCTCCATTTGCCTTGACTTGCGATGCTTTTTTTCTCCATTCTTTTTTGGGATCTAGAGAGTCTTTTATCCCCCCTTGTGGACGAGCCTTTCCCACCGTACTCTTTCCTTTGAAAAGTGGACATGATCCAGCCTTGTGGCCAACCTTCTTACAATGGAAACAAGAAAAAGGCACACTTTCATAGTCAATCTTTTGAGATCTGTTTCCCAGACGAGATTTTTAGTTCTAAAATTTGAGGCATGTCCTGGCCTTCGATGACTCCTACACAGATTCTTGCGTAGTTCAATCTTTTCTTAGCTGCTGTGACAGGGTCAATGGAGAGGAGCTCTCCAAAGGTCCTGACTATGCCATCAAAGACATCCTCATGCCAATATTCCAAAGGAAGTTCTAGAAATCTTAACCAAACTGGAACCTAAGATTGGAAATCATTGTTCAAATCCAAGTTGGATGTCCATTTTTGCAATATTAGGTTGGATTTGCCCAAAGACTAGTTCCCAGCACATAGTATACGAGAAAAATCTTCCGAGCAAGAAAACTCGAAAGACATGAAGCCTTTGGCCATAGCAATCACATCTACATGCCCTTTAAGGTCCCATTTTCTCCTGGTAAATGTCCTCACTACATCAATATTAGGTCTTGGCCCTACAAATTTTCCTACCAGAGTGTTCGCCATGCTTAGGATATTGTGGTCAATAATTTCCCTAGGGATTTCTAGAGCAAAAATACCTTTCTCCTTATCAGATTTGTCAATGACTTTTGGGAAAGACGATTTACCTGATGGTTTTATCCCGAATAGATTCGACCAGCGTCCCCATGTCCCAGACGGCCCACTGCCCACATGGGGGGGAGGGGGAATCTTCTCACCTGGATGGGGCGTCAAAACCCGTGGGTCCCCATCCTTTGAGGCATCCTCATCTTTCCCCTCCGTTTCTTGCCATGTGCTTGCTGCATGCCTTGCTGCATGCCCTCCTGCAGACGTGGTCTCCTGTCTCCCGCCTTTCTCCAGATTTGAAACAACGTGATTCAAATTGCAATTCCCGCCCGCTCCATCCCTCTCTCTCACTGTAAACATTGTTACATATCTAGTATATGTAGTTAACATCAAAATAAGAAATAATAAGTCTAGAAGAAGTTATGCAAGATTTGGTGATGTCTATTCTGAGATAGAGTTTATAGAGGCATGTTCTAGAAAACCTATTATATCTCTTAGTAGAGTTGTTATTATGAGAATCAAGGTTGAGGATGTGTAGAAGACATGTTATTGATGATGTGGCTAATTTTTCTCATCATAATACTATGTGTACTCAAGTTTTAAGGTGGAAGATTGATGTTATCGCTAAGTGTAACATGTTCTTAATTTGGTCCTATAATGATTAATTGAGAAGGTCTAACGGCCAACTCAGGGAATTGTTTTATGGACTCGGTATAAAGGAAGGACATTTTCCTTTAGCATGATATGGATATGTATGGATGAAGATGATATTTTTAAGCAACACAAGAGTAGAATGTAAAGTTGAGCAGAGTAGAGCAAAAGTGAAGGAAACTTCATTACTGAAATTTTATTGAGTGATCCGAGGTTTGATATTTGAATCTAAGGTCCATGACCTAGTCTACATAGTTTGACACTATTTGGTTCAGTTGATAGAATGAAGGAAAGAAGAACATAATAATAAATTGCATGTTTGATAAGTGAGCTCTTCTTGTAGTTGAAATTGCATGTTTAGGTAGTGGGCTCTTCTTGCATACATTGTACTACAACTCCTAGTAGGGTTGGAATCTCCTATTAGGAATTCAAAGTCTCCTAATAGGGACTCTATATACTAAATGTTGTAATAGACTCCTAATAGGGTCCATCCTCTAACAAAGAATATTTATATTAGTAAATCATCTTGTGGGCATCATTCCCATTGCGATTTTTCCTCTGATCAAGGGTTTCCCTAGTTAACATATCTAGTGTAATTGTCTATGTGCATCTTATTATGGTTGCTATTTATTTTGGTTGAATGGCTAAGTTTTTCTAAAGAAGATAAATGTTTTAATGATTAGATAACTAATTCACACCCCCCTCTTAGTTATCTTGGTGGACTATTGTTTCTAACATGGTATGTAAAGATCACCCTTGATCTTTGTGATTTTCAAAGCCCTATGAAAATGCTATTTTTTTATAAATTCCTAATGATGAATCCATTTCATGGAAATAACGACTTTTCCCCATATCATGAGGAGGCTATTCCTTGGCCCTCCCATCCTCTATATCAACAACACTCTGGTTCTGAATAGCATGTCTAGTCTCCCATACAACCTTATAATGATACCATGGTCAAGTTTAAGGAGCTCTATGACCGTATCCTTAATTTGGGCCAAGTTTTTTTCTAACCTAGGAAGAACTTTTGATGAATTTGATAATTCTTATGAGATTTCACTCATGGGGTATTTTTATTATGTGAGGCACCTCATGATTTCTTGGTTGGAGGCAATGAACAATGACATGGAGATGTGGAAAAATGATCCTCATATTTGTAGCTTGATACAAGAGACCTATAATATCTTTAGCGAGGATCAAGAGATTTTTCTCTAGTTAGAAGAAGAGAAGAAACAAAAATGATTAGAGAGAAAGAGATGGAGGCATCTTGAGGAGAGACTTTCTATTCAAGTTGTAGCAGCAGGAAGGGTGGAAATGAGGCTCTAGTTAGCTCATTTTCAAACCAAGAAAGCAAAAGTAGCCCCTTCTCCAAAATATGTCATTGCAAGCTTCAAGGACCCCCCCTTATTAAAAGATCCTACTACTAGAACTTCTCCACCCCCTATGTGAGAAAATTGGCTTGGTCATGAGCCTCCCAGACTTATCACAATTTCACTATTTCAAGGTGGGTCAATTGTATGGACTCCTAATAGTCCAAATATGGAGTTCTAAAGAAGTTATGTGAAGCCCATAAAGCTACCATGGGAGGAGTTACAACCTACTAAGGAGGAAAAGGGGGTAGCAGTTGAGAGGAAGGAAGAGGATCCAATCCTCTTATCTAAATAGGTTCATTCCTTTGTTGAGGAAGAAAGAGAAAAGGCTATTCCTTTCCCAAAGGAACAAGTCATGGTTTTTGAGCCTTTACAAGTAAATGAGGATCTATTGAAAGCTAAGAAGAAAGAAGATCTTTCACTATAGAAAACTATTGTTAATGATATGGAGGCTGACAAAGAGAGTCCCAAGGATAGCTCTATCCTTGAGGAGGAACATGCTAACATGGATGAGGTTGTCCCTCAACCTATTCATATTATTGCACCTATAATAGGAGAGATTGATGATGAGGATGATCTCTTGGATGAATTTGATGCTATCTTCTCTTCCATAGATATTGAGTCATCATCTCTTATATATGAAGAGCATGTTCTTTAGTAGTAGTGAGTAAAGGCCACACCATACTAGTAGCTCCCAAGGAGGTGGTTCATAAACATGATGAAGATAAGATGGAGATTTTTTTCTTCACAAGAAGAGGAGCCATTTCCAAATTAGTAGGATACCATCATTATATAGCAGAATTCCAAGGTCAAGGATGATTCCTTAGGCCTAAAACCATTAAGAGGATTTCCCATAAGGCATCTATCTCTGCAACAAATATGTAGGTTTCCCCCAATCATGCTTATTCTAGAGCATGAGGGAGAGTTCTATAAGGAAGAAAAATCATTTTTTGCTAAAGATGATAGTATCCTAGTGCTAGATGAAGCTTCATTATTTTCAGCATTGGGAAGGAGATATTCCATGTAGCAGTATGCTCATCATGTCTACTGATCTTTTTAGTTGCCCACATGCATGGAAGAAGAAATCAACTGGTGAAAGGACAACTACTTCAACAAACTAGTCAATGGGTTTGTTTAATATTCCATCTATAATTTTCTATACATAGTAGAGAAGGTGTTTTTTTAGTTCTTTCCAATTTTCCAAGAAGTGCATGAGTACAGGCTTTTCTTTGTGAGATAGATTTTTTTTGAGTTTTGTAGTTGCAGAGGTTGCAATTTTTTTGGTTTTGCAGGGTAGTCTCATTCTCTTTTGACTCTATAGCCCAATGGAATACTTAAGGCCACTAGTGTTAGGATTAAACCATAGACAAAAATAACAATTACATGCAAATATAAACAATATCAAAAAATAATAGATCACACAGAAAAGAATGCAAGACACCAAGATTTAACGTGGTTCACCCAATTGTTGGGCTACATCTACCAAACAAAAAGTCTGATATTATTGCTATTTAGTGATTACAACCTGATTAAAATCTATAATCCCTTACAACTCAATACCATCACAAGAACCAATTTTTGTATCAGCACATTGAAAATATCCCTGACCCTAAGCCCTTTTATACAAGTATTAAATTGCTTTAGGGTTATAATTGATAATTACATGTTAGCCCAAAATACTAATAAAATAGGGCCCCAAAATTTATTTTTGGGGCAATGCCATGAGCCCCAAAGAATTTATGAAGTATGTATATTACATCTCTGATCAATCACCACAAACTAACAATCTCCCACTTGGGGACTAATTAGACTCCACACTAGACAACAATCTCCCCCTTGGAGAGTAATCTTCTAGCAATACCACTACCACATGGGGTTCCCACTCGATCAAACTACCCTAGATTGTGTTGTTCATTGATTGCTATTTAGTCTAGAAGACCAACCAAAGATGAAGAGGAATTTAGCTTCTTCCTTGTCACTACCTTTGTAAACATATCCATAGGATTTTCATCTATATGTATCTTGTCTAGCTTTAACTGTCCATCATCCAAAATGGATCGAGTGAAATGGTACCATAGCTGCATATGTTGTGTCTTTGAATGTAGAGCTAAATTCTTCACAAGATGAATGACACTTTGACTTTCTGTAAACAAATAATTATCCTTCTAAGGATGTCCCAATTCTTCCAAGAAGAACTAAATCCATATCATCTCCTTAGTTGCCTCTATAGCAGCAACATACTTTGCCTTTGTAGTGGATAATGCATTAATCTTGTGTAACCTAGAAAGCTAGCTCATAGTTGCCCCACCAACAATAAATGCATAACCTGTAGTACTCTGCCTAGTATCAATATCCCTAGCCAAATCTAAGTCAACATAGCCCTATAAATTGGTAGTAGAGCCCCTAAAGTGTGATCACTTACTGGATGTTCCTCTTAGATATCTAAGAATCCATTTAACTGCATTCCAATGCTTAATTCTTGGTTGACTCTAATGACACCCACTGTATGTGCAATATCTGGCCTAGTACATACCATAGCATACATCAAGGTTCCTACTACTGAAGCATAGGGTACCTTTGACATCTTATCCTCCTCTTCTTGTGTCTTGGGGCACATCTCCTTAGTCAACTTCAAATGACTAGGTAAAGGTGTGCTAACAGCTTTAGCATTCTCCATAGAGAAACATTTCAACACCTTCTCAACATAATCAACCCAAGATAGTATCAATTGTTTGTTCTTTAAATCTTTACAAATCTTCATACCAAGGATTTTATTTTTCTACCCCCAAATCCTTCATAGCAAATGCATGTGCTAACTAGTGTTTTAGCCCCTTAATGTGATCCATGTTAGACCTAGCTACAAGCATATTATCAACATATAAACATAAAATAATGTAGTTGTCATCATCTAACCTCTTAAAGTAAAGGAAATGATCTGAATGATACCTACTATAACCATGCTTATGCATAAAACTATCAAATTTTAGATACCATTTCCAAGGTGCTTGTTTCAAGCCATATAAACTTTTCTTCAATTTTCACTCTAAGTTCTCCTTACCTTTGACCACAAATCCCTATGGCTGAGCCATATATATCTCTTCATCCAAATAACCATGAAGGAAGGCTATTTTAACATCAAGCTACTCCAAGTGAAAATCTTCCACAATACGTAAAACACAATGGATAGAAGTCATTTTAATAATAGGAGAAAATATCTCATCAAAATCAATGCCCTTTTTCTATGCAAATCCTTTTACAACTAACCTAGCTTTAAATCTTTTCTTACCTCCATCCTCTTCTTTTAACCTGTAAACCCACTTATTCTATAAAGCTCTCTTAGCTACAAGAAACTTGCAGAAATCCCATGTCTTATTCTTCAACAAAGAATCCATTTTGTTTTTCATTGCAGACTCCCACTGAATCTTAGTATCCACTTGCATTGCTTCATCATAAGATTCAAGTTAACCAACATCAATAAGTAAAATAAAATACAAACAGGGAGAAAATCTTTCTAGAGGTCTAATTTTCCCTGTTGACCATCTAACATTCACTAGTGTGTGTGGTATTTTTTTTTGTAGTTGTTGCACATCATGGGGAATGGCTGGAACATCATCTTTTGGAGTATCATCCAGCACTACATAATCATCTTCTTTCTTCTCATGTTTCTACAACAGATCTTTGTACAACACTTTCTCATTGAATATGATATCCCTGCTTCTAACAATTTTATGATTTTAAAAATCCCAAAGCCTATAACCAAATTTATTAATGCCATATCCAAAAAATACATATTTCTTTGACTTAGCTTCCAGCTTGGTTCTATTTTTAGAATCTATGTATGAAAATGCTTCACAACCAAAGGTTTTGAGAAAAGAATAACTCACCTTCCTACCAATCCATACTTTCTATGGAATACCACAACCCAAAGGAGTAGAAGGACCTCTATTTATCAAATATATAGTAGTACTGATAGTCCCTAACCACATGTGTAAGGGCAACCCAACATGTAACCTCATGCTCCTTGCATGCTCCATTATAGTCTTGTTCATGCATTCAACCACTCCATTTTCCTATGGAGTCCTTGGAATAGTTTTCTGAAAATGAATACCATTAGTGGAGCAATAACCTTCAAATTCATGACTACAATACTCACCATCATTATAAGATCCAAGACATTTTAATTTCTTACTAGTCTCATTTTCAACCAAGCATTTCCATTTCTTAAAAGTTCGAAATACATCATATTTTTGTCTAAGAAAATAAATCTATACCTTTCTAGTTGCATCATCAATAAATGTAACACAATAATGAGAGGTTCCAAGGAAAGATACCTAAGTCAATTCCCATAAATCTATATGCACAAGCTCTAATTTTTCCTTTTTATTTTCCTTCCCAGTCTTCAAAAAACTCACTCTCTTTTGTTTTCCATACACACAACTTTCATAGAAATCCATATTAACACATTCTAGACCTGGTAAAACATTCTTTGAATGAATTAATTTCATACCTTTCTCACAAATGTGTTGAAGTTTTTTGTGCCATAGCACTGCATTAGAATCTACATCAGCTACTTGTTCTCCCCGCTCAACTGCAGCACCTATTCTTGAACATTCATTTTTCTCTATAACAATTAAAATAGAAGGAACAATATCAGTTGTACAAAGATATAAGGTGCCTTCTTTTACACCTTTTGCTACTCCAAGGGAACCTTTTGAAACCTTCCAATTTTTATCGTTAAAAGTAGCTACACAACCCTCATTACTGAGTTGCCCTATTGAAATTAAATTTCTACTTAGCCTTGGAACATGTCTTACCTCATGTAGTAGCCAAAAATTCCCATTCTGCAACTTAATCTTGACTTTTCCCTTTCCAAAAATCAAACAGGGGTCATTATCCCCTAAATAAATATGTCCAAAATCCCCTTGGACATAATAAATGAAATAACCTATATGAGGTGTAGCATGAAATGAAGCACCAAAATCTAAAACCCATGAATCATCAATACTTTCTAAAGATAAAAGCAAAGCATCCTCTTCAGATTTGTTACTTACCACATTGCCTCCTTGTCTCCATTTGGTTTATCTCCTTCATTTTTCTTTCAAGTCCAGCAATCTTTCTTTTTATGCCCTAGTTTCCCACAATACTAACAATCATTTGGTCCTCTCAATTGAGACTTCCTCCCCTTTGACTTCCCTCTTGGTTTTCCACAATTTCTAGAATTACTTGCTCTCTCAATCATTCTACCTCTACTTTGCGCATTCAAAGTACTTCTTGATGTAGATCCACCTGAGGATTTCCTACAAGTTTTCTCAATCAAAATAACACTGATCACATCATCATATTTTAGGGTACTAGATCTAGGAATAGAATTACTCACAGCCATTACCCGGCCATTCTAGCTTTCAAGAAAAGAACACAAAATAAAGATAGCCCTAGTTTCTTCATCAAAATTGATACCCACAGAAGATAACTAATTAGTAATATTATTAGACTCATTTAAATGATTTTCAATAGATCCACCTTCTATCATTTTCATATTAAATAAATGCTTAATGAGAAATACATTGTTGGAATTGGAGGGCTTTTCATATAGTTTCACTAGGGTTTGCATCAACTCTTCTGTTGTCTTCACTTTTGTAATATTAATTACCACCAATGGTGCTAGGCATAATCAAATGCTTCCAAGTGCCTTTTTGTCCAAAAGATCCCAGTTGTCATTGGACATAGATCCTTGATTTTTTCTTTTTCCTTCCAACGGCTTCCATAAATCCTTCTATTAAAGATACTCTTCCATTTGTGTCTTCCATAATTGAAATTTTTTCCCATAAAACTTATCAACCCTTAGCTTACCCTTGTCTGCCATCGCTCTCACTCAACCATGAGACTTTCCTACAGAGGATAACTTGAAAACATCCTTGCTCTAATACCACTTGTTAGGATTAAAGCATGGATAGAAATAAAAATTACATGCAAATATAAACAATATCAGAAAATAATAGATCGCATAGAAAAGAAGACAAGACACCGAGATTTAACGTGGTTCACCAAATCCCTAGGCTACACCCACCAAATAGCAAGTCCTATATTATTGTGATCCACCCTAAAGAATTTATGAAGTGTGTATAGTAATTCCTTAATTAGTCACCACAAACTAAGAAGTAGTCCATGCTAAGTAGCAAGCATCCCCTCTGAGTCACTAGAAATGTTGACCATTTTTCCCCCTCCCCTTTGTTTTACAAATATTTCCAATTTCATAAAACTAGGGTGGTAGCCAAGTCTATGTTCTTTGACCAAACATTTATTTCCATGCAAATTATTAGGGATATGTAAAAACCTTAGCTATCTTTTATATCCCTAAGAATTCAATCCTTCATATTTCATGTTATATGCTTGGGGAGTTTCAAGTTATGACCTTGTGATTCATGCTTTCTTCACATGATGACAAGTACTCATGCCTTAACTATGTGAAGGGTGTTGAGGATGCAAAATGGTTATCTCTATAGTCATCACATGGTTGCAGGTCAAAATTTCATTTAGAAACATCTCTATGGGGTCATGATTCTCATGATCATTAGATCAATGGCTAGTGTATCCACACTTTCTGAAGATGCACAAAGTTTAGCCATAGCAGGGAAATAATGAGCTACCACATGTCAAGGTGGACCAGGTGTTGGTGTTTTAAAAGTACCAAAACTACTAAGAGACAAAATGCTTAATACCAAAATGATAGTACATACACAATCTAAAGACCAGCCTATTCTTATTAACAATGGCATATGTAAGGTAATTGGACCCAACTTCAACAAAACCACAAATAGTTTTCTACTCTTTTGGTTCTGCAAAACCAGGGTGGGTGTACCTAGGGATGGTTTAAAACTGAAACAAATGTATGAGGATTATTCTTATTTTCATTTTGATTCTCATTTCAAGATCCTCAAATATATACATAATTCTTACTAACTTGATAAACACATCCCATAAACAGATATGGCCAAGAAGTCTTCTATAGATCTGTAGATGTTTTCAACAACAATGGTTAAATGAAGCTAAAACATTCCATGCAGACAAGTGCTGGCCAACTTTGAAGATCTACAAGAAATAAAAGTAAAATTTGATTTGATGATGCATTTGAAAAACCATTTGTAAGATATTTCTCCTTCAGCTGAAATAACTTGATCAGTGCCTAATCCATTGGGGTTTAGAGTCTATAGCAAATTCTTAGATCTAATTTGTTGCCTTACAACAAATTCTATCAGCAATTCTTATCAGAACTTATCATTCAAAAATCCTTTTCAATACTTAAGAAATCTTATCACATTCATCAAAGCCTTTATTTAATCCATTGAATTAATAGCAATGATAAATGGATATACAACCTAACTAGATTGCATTCTATTGTACAAGCTTTTACTCATACAACATCAAGGTAGCTAAGTATTTAAAAGGAGACAAAATTTAGAAAGAACTGATATGGGGACAGTTCATAAGTTGTATTCATTTCCTTTGAAAATGGTATATCCTTTACAGTAGACTTAGAATGGCCTTTAGAAAGAAACATAGCTCATTCAATATTCATGTACTCTCAGAGAATTTGCAGAAAAATACATTACACACTTGCTTTCAAAATTTGGACCAAAAACCAGACTAAGCACAATACTTAGAAGAAATAGAATTCGGACCCTTCTTTAGCCTTGGAATCTCACTTAAATAATGTAAGATGCAACAAACTTTGGGCTAAAGAGAGTGACATGTGTCCCCTTAAAAGATACTGACAAATGTTTGTAGTAAAAGACAAAAACAAATAACAAAAAAGCTAACACATCAAACAATCCTGGGTGGGTCCCTTTCTGTTATACTTCTCATTTGTTTTAACAAGAAGATAGGATTTGATTCTCCAATTATTCTTCATCCTCAGAGTAAGTAGCCATGAGGTTTGAAAGTGATGTATCATCTTTAGTTACCTGTAAATTTACTTCAACCTGGCAATTTTCCATGTCCTCATTATTAACTTCGGGGGTGACTTTTACTTTTACATTTTCCTCCTCATCATCTTCTGACATTTTTTCTAGAAACTAATTTTTCCATTTATTAAAAGCATCATCATCTGGAAAATCAAAGCTCAGAGCTTCTCTTTGTATCATTATTAAAGAATTTGCATTTTCTTCTAAAACATCATATTCTTTCCTCATAATAGTTTAGAACAACTGTATTTTTACTAGCTCTTCATTTGTCTTTGCCCAGAACCAGTGGCTAGTTTCACTTATGATGTTTATTATTCTTTCATTTAATAACTAATCCATCTCCCTTTTCCACTTTTCTTTTTCTTTTATTGTATCAAAAGATTCTAAAGCACAAGGAAATAGGGTGAATTTTTCAGCAATGTATTGGGAAAAACAGTGTGTTAATCTTCCTTGTAAAGAATCTCTTTCATCATCAAAATTCTCTAGCTTATTTAATAAATCAAAAATCTTCTCAACTTGATGATAAGGCATTTGGACTGCCGATATACATATGATTGTAATATCATTAATTCTCTCCCTCCATTTTTGTGCAAGAAGAGTCAGTTTATCCTTATCCCTGTTCAACTCATCCATGAGGGTTGTAATTCTTGTCAACTGATCAAAAAAAGTTGACCATTGAATTTTATCCCTCAGATATATTACACCCTACTTTAATTTTTTTTCATATTGATTTCTCAATTCTATCTACAAATCACGCAATTTTGTTTTTTCTTCTTCAAATTCCTCTGCAGTATAGAATTGGGGCCTTTCAGAGGTGTCAGGTATTTCAATAATAGGGGTTGATCCAGATCCAACCAATGCCTGTGAAGGGTAAACAATTGTAGGTGCACTGGATTCTCCCATTTTTCTTTTCCCTAGTATCCTCTCCATTTGAGACATTTTATTTTCCAATGATTGTATCCGTATACCCCTTTCTTCATATGCCTTCAAAACTTCTTCAAACCTAGCATTGAGTTGGGAAAACTTATCTTCTTCTTGTCTAGATACAACACCACCCAATTTTAGCATTTCTTAAGCCATTCCCATTACTTGTTTACTACTTACCTCACTAGCCCTATATACTGTAAACGTACCAGTATGTTCTACAGTGGGAAACTCGTGCATCCCGATACTTTCTCTCTTATCTATGGACCACAAAACAAGGGCTTGGTGGTCATCACTAAATTTGATCCCTCCATGAGCCCGTAAAACTTCTTCAGCAGTTGTCAGTTGAACATCCTTCTGCTTCCTTACTGAATCAAAAACAATAGCATTCACTATATCCCATTCTAGCAAAAGGAGGACTCCTAATTGTCTAACTATTTGCCTTCCAGCTTCAGGAGTGAACTAGGAAAAATCATTAAAAAACTTTGATTTTACCTCTTCCTTGATAACCGGGTCAGATTTATTTGGTTGCTCAGCCTTGATATTCTCACAAGCTTTCTCAAAATTCTTTATATTTAATCTCCATAAAAACTGAGCAAAAGCCCTAGATCTTACAAAATTTTCATCATTAATAAATCTTTTAGAAGCCTGGGCAACAATTGGGTCAATTTCCTTACCTTGGTAATCAGCAATGGTCAGGTCCACGGAAGGTGTAGGAGGTTCTTGTGGCTCTCCAACATTTAGGTCTGTAGAAGTGACAATCACATCCCCATCTCCTCCCATTTGTCTAAGTTGTTCCTTTAGAGATGCCTCATCATCTATTTGGATTGGAGACTGGGTTGGGGAGTATTGTTCTTTTTGAGAAGAAGAAGACCCTTGCTCCAATTTTCATCTTTTTGGAGAGTTGGCTGCAGATGAACTTCTTGGCCTTGGCTTCTCATGAGTGGGTACCTATTGCACACTCTGAACCATGACATAACCTGCCCTTTTTTGCAATGTATATTGGCCAGGAGTTACTACATTTCTACCACTCATTCTTCTTTGTATTTCTATTGCCTTGTTTGGGTGTGCCTTAATAAATATATCTTTCTTTTCATTCATAGTCTGAATTATTATAGAAAAATTATTCATTAATGCCTATATTTTATCTCCCCGGTATTTCTTATCTTTCAATGGGTCGTACTGGGGGTCAATAGCATTAATGAATTCTAGGTTTTTACTGAAAACTATCCATTTCTCTTTCCTTAATTCTTGCTCTTGCAATGTGAAAATATTTCTAATTATATCCTCTAGATAGTAAACCCAATGTACCATATGGGAAGCTCTCACCCTTTCTCTTAATAGATCATAGAATCCTTCAAGGTCAATGAATCTGGTGTGAGATTCTACCATGTTATATTTATTCAAAAACAAAATCATGCACTATAGTAACCATTGGAAAGAAAGTGCCCTTCTTGGCCAATTCCCTCTCATCTATAGTACCTATCTGCCACAAGAGCTCGGCTATCCCTATCTTCAAAGGTACATGAAAAGGTAACACATGAGGTTTTCCTTAAAAACCATAAACTCTTATTACTGTTGAAACATTGTAGGGAATTATATCCCCCTAGTTATGGCTGACAAGTAACCCTTTAGAATGGTCCTTGGGTTTTATTAACTCTATTATGCTTGTGGGATTCTAGGGCTATCTCCTGTTAAAAGTAGTCTAAGCTATGATGCAAAATACCTGTCAAATCTTACATAACTAGCATCAGTGGCCTTTGAAGTCATATCCACACTCCATAATTGCACTGGATTTCTTCCTCCATCCTTTGCGGTTTCTAACTCCATACCTTTGGAGAAGAAAGCATACCCTTTGTATAAACATGCATGCATCACCAATGAATACCAACAGAATGGTTTGTTTACTTTCCCCTTTGCTATTCCAACCAGCCCGTTGTGAATCTCTTTTGCTAGGAAAGTGGCAAAATCTAGAATGGTACTCATTCCAAATTGAAGGTTTTGAGCAATTATAAGGACCACAAAACCTGGAATATGATCACCCTCATCTATCCCCAAGATCTTGCAAAGAGAAAAATATAGTGCTTGAGCTCTCAGATTGAAATGTCTTCTTAACAATGGCTGTAGAGTACTGGTTGTGATCACAAGAAAATTTCCAACCCTAGCAGCATGCTCTTGTAGTGGTCCTATTCTCAAGTACACTCATTGTGCATCATATCTAGCTTGCAAATCATTCAGATCAATGATTTCATGCACAGTGTGGTTAGGGTTCAAGTTGAAAACCTCACTGAACAATTCAGGGCAAACCCTAAAAAGGTTGACCCCTAAATGATTTTTTACCCACCCTATGATAGGATCATACGTCTTTTCAAGGTCCATTAATAAATCACTATCAAAGAAAACACTGGGGACTACTAATTTTCCAATGTCAAATTCCCATACATTGCTCATAGGAGTGTCCAGTTTTTGCTCTGAAAACCATTTCTTAAACAACTCCAAACCTCCCATGGAAACCTGGGCATCCCTTATCCAATTAGCTTTGTCATAAAATCCTTCTACCACTACCAATCTAGGGTTTTTTGGAATGAGCTCCCTCCCTTTTTTATTTCATGCAGTGATAAAGGGAATTGTTCAAGAAAATATCATGCACTGAACGTTTTAGATAATCTTTTTGTACAGTAAACTCTTTTTAGGGTGGCATTTCTAATGAAACTTTGGAAAATTCACAATAGCAGATGCTTCAAACTTTACTCAGAAAGTCACAGAGCACTTACCCGCCAGAAATCACACTTCTGCACTATATGATGTCTTCTGCAATTTTATTGGAATATTAACCGAGAAATTTCGTGCCTTAGCTTTGAAATCTTGAACATTCTTTTCTTTCTGTACTTTGGTGATTCATTAATGGTGAAATTGTGGGCTCTTTTTATGAATTAAAATCGTATGCACCAGGTCTGGATCACATTTACTCTGAGTAACCGTTGCCTGCAATTTGCACTCAAATTTGAATCCCATCCATAGATTTTATCAGATCGCATGGCCCTGATTTAAAATAACAAGGCTTTACAGTCTTATTTGAAAAATGCTACGTGTCATCATTGTGCTTCCCCATATTACTTAATAACCTACATCTTTATTATGTGAGGATGCATCAACCATTGATCAAGACAAGATCGACGATCGAAATAATCCATTTCATATTAATGACTAGCTAGCTATACTGACCAACAGGAAATTGCCATATTAGCTTATACTGTCTGACAACACTTCACACCAGCGGATACCATATCTTCTTTTGATCAAGCAAGTGTTTGATGTCATCACAGACATGTGTCATCATTTTGCTTCCCTGCATTACTTAATAACCTACATCTTTGTTATGTGGGGATGCGTCAACCATTGATCAAGAAAGGATCAACAGTGATACGGCTTGGTTAGTAATCTTCATAGCTCTACCAATGAATCCACTAATGATATCACAAAAAAAACAAAACGTGTACAAAAGTATTGACAAATTTGACATATAGGAGCTTTTGTAGCATACTGGATCTCACAAAACATCAGGGGCTACGTGTCATCATCGCGCCTCCCCACATTATTTAAAAAACCTACAACTCTATAATGCGGGGATGCGCTGACCCTTGATCTCTGATAGATCAACGGTGATTGAAAAACACTTCAACTTGGCATCCTTTCAAACAGAATATCACAATTAAAGGTACACAAAGGGTTTTCAAAAGGCATTCTAATGTAAATAAAATATTTTAAGATAAAATCCCCGCTAGAATATTTGAAGAAAATACCTCTATTTAAAAATTTGAAAACGAGGGCATCACAAAACAAAGACATAACTAATTTTTCACCCAAGTAGCAGAAAAATTTCCTATACTATGAAAAATCACACCAATAGTGGCTCTGTCTTGGGATGATAGACTACCTGAGTCTATGGAAGAATTAAGAATCTCTAGGAGAGCAGACCACATATTTGGTAAGATGACAACTTCTTCAGAGAGCACAAAGCAACACACAAAAACAAGGAACCAGACTGCACAAGGATATTTACAAGGATTTACGAAAAGCGCAAAATGCACAAAACAACAAGAAACCCTAAGACTACTGTTCATGGAAGAAAATAAGTATTTTTCAAGAAAAATACCTCTTCAAGAACTGTCCATGAACTGGAAATTCAAGAATATTGTCAAATATATCTTTAAGTATATAAGAATCTTCACCCCAAGTATTTCCAATGAGATATGGGCCTAACCAAATAGGATCAAATTTGCTATGTTTTCCTTTATCTTCAATTCTAGCATTTCACATTAAGACTAAATCTCCACTTTCAAATTTTCTACTTACAGTTCTTTTATCATAGAGCGTCTTGACTTGCAATTGCAACTTTTGGTTCCTTAAAGATGCTTCTCTTCTGGTTTCGGTCAGTCCTACCAATTCATCCATTCTTTCTTGCATTTCATCTGTAGTATCTTCATCATATAACTGGATGTAATTGTATAGTCCCATCAAGTTATTTTGAGGCATTTTGGCTTAAATCCCATATACTAACTCAAATGGAGCTATACCAATTGCTTTCTTTATAGTTACTCTGTCGGCCCATATTGCCAACTGTAACCTGGAATCCCATACCTTTTTATTATCATCCAAGGTTCTCTTAATGACCTTCAACAGGCTCTTATTTGTGGACTCATCTTCTCCATTCCCTTGTGGATGATATGGAGTAGATGATGACCTTGTCATTCCATATTCATCACAAAACTTGATGAATTCCTCAGATCTGAAGCACATAGCATTATCTATGACAATTCTCTGTGGACATCCAAATCTAGAAATAATATTATTCAACAGGAAATTATTTACCACTTTGCTTGTTGCATTTCTTGTGGGGATAACCTCTACCCATTTTGTAAAGTAGTCAGTGACAACCAAAATCCAAGAATAGCTAGTGCTAGACTTGGGGAAAATCTCCCCTATGAAGTCTAGACCCCATTATTGAAAAGGTGCTTGAATCTCAACTGGCTTCAATGGAGTATTTCCTAAGAATTTCAGCTTTCCAGCAAACCTCTAACAAGGATCACATTTCCTAACCATAACTTGAGCATCCTTGAACAAAGAAGGCCACTAGAATCCAACTCTCATTATCTTATGTGCAGTAGTTTTGGCCATGTAGTGTCCCCCACATACTCCAGCATGCATTTCTTTCAAAACCTCTTTTGCCTTTTCTTTATCAACACACTTCAACAGAATTCCCTCAAAACTTCTCCACCATAGGTTATTTTGGAAAATTATATACCTGATGGCTTGCAATTTAGTATTCCTCTTTTCATTGTCAGGCAAATGGGGAGGAGCTTCCATATGTTGCAAATAATATATGACATTGGTGTACCAATCACATTGGTCCATGTCACATAAGTTAGTTCTGAGATCATCATTAACTAGATTTATCTTATTAGCCTCTAGATTAGTTTTAGCCATGAGTTTGGCCAAACCCTGACCTCTTACTATTTTGTTATTTGTATATAAATGTTAAATTCTTGGATTCTATTGATCCACCTACACCTCTTTCCTGAAACTTCCTGCTGAGAGAATATATCTTTGACTGCAGCACTAGGTACAAAAGCGATAATAATAGCACCTACCAAGTAAATTTTGAAAGCCTTTACAGCTTTTACCAAAGCATATGCTTGCTTTTCATTTATTTCATACTTCAATTCAGCAAGTTGTAGTGACTTTCTGAAAAAGGCAATAGGTTGCTCATATCCTTCTTGATTTTTTTGTAATAAGACTACAGCTATAGTATGGAATGATGCAAAAGAGAAAATATGCATGGGCTTTGCATAATCTGGGGTCCTCAATACTGGAGAATTCTTTATTGCAGTTTTTATATCTTGGAATGCTTGTGAAGGTTCACCATTCCAATCTATAATGGCTCCTTTCTTGAGCATCTTTGAGATGGGTCTACTGATTTCAACAAAATTGGTAACAAATCTCCTCAGAAAATTGACCTGGCCAAAAAAGGACTGAATTCCTTTCACATTTTTTGGTTTGGGGACTTTGTTAATAGCTACTACCCTTTTAGAATCTATTTTTACCCCATCCTTAGACACTATGTGTCCTAATAATTTTCCTTCTGTGACCCCGAATGTGCATTTCTTTGGGTTTAAAGATACTCCATATTCCAAGGCTTTTATAAAGATTTTTTCCAAATGTTTGCAATGATCTTCAGCCTTATTAGAATATGTTGTGAGATCATCCTGATACACAACCATAAATTTGTCAATATACTCATGAAATGCTACATCCATGGCTCTTTGGAAGGTAGCTCCTGCATTAATCAAGCCAAAAGGCATCCTCACATACACATATGTTCCCTAAGGGGTTGTGAAGGCTATCTTGAACTGTTCACTTTCTTTTACTAGAACTTGATTATATCCAGAAAAACCATCCATCATTGACATCAATTCAGAGCCAGTCACTTGTTGTAACATGGCTTCCATATTAGGTAAGCCATAATTGTCTTTCAGAGATGCAATGTTAAAATTTCTAAAATCAACACAAAGCCTAATATCTCCATTCTTCTTCCTGACAGGAACCAAGTTTGAAACCCAGGTGGAATGCCTGATTGGTTTGATTATCCCACCATCTCTTAGTTTTGTCAGTTCTTCTTGCATTTTTGGGGCAAGGGTATGATTGATTGGTCTCTATTTTTTCCTAAAAGGTCTTACATTTTCCTTCAATGGTATGACATGCTGGAAAAGATCCTCCCTGTAAGCCTTAAGGTCATCATATGACCAAGCAAAAACATGTCTGTATTTTCTAAGTAGGTCAATTAATGTTTTCTTGATTTCAACAGGCAGATGTTGGCTAATATAAACCCTTTTAGGAACTTCATCAGTACCCAAGTTTATTTCTTCTAACTCCTGGGGTTTGGGGTCGTTAACTCCTAATTTTACTCTATCTTGGCTATCAAAAATATTTTCCAAGACTACTAACCCCTTTGGCATCTTATTTTTTTTCAATTGCATTATTTCTTGACCAAAAATGGTTTCCTTCCCATTTATGGTTTCAATCAGTCCATTGCAATCCATCTCCTGACCGTGATACTTGTCTTTATTTAACAAAAAATTTGTAATATCTTTGTCATCTTCGAAAACCTGCCAATTTTCAATGTTGTTAGGTATGGAAGGCCTGTTTTGCACCTCAATCTGGGAGATTCCTGCAAATGATATTTCTTTTGGCTTGATGGCTACATTTTCCAACAAATCAACCATCTTATTTTGGGTCCTATCTCTCCATGAGATCCCAAATGCATCAAAGAATTCTATCTGATCCCAGATTGCATTCCTATATTGTTTCAATCTCCTATTTTTGGATGAGTAGGTTCCTTTGATCTGAGAGATAATTAGTTCAGAATCCCCTATGACATATAATTTCTTAATTTTATGATGTATGGCAACTTTGAGCCCTAGCAGCAATGCTTCATACTCTGCAATATTATTAGTGCAGGCAAACTTCAAGGTGAATGAATACCTAAAAGTGTTATTCTCAGGGGACACAAAGACTACACCTACCCCTACACCCTCTTTAGAACTAGTCCCATCAAAGAACATTGTCCATAATTTTGGTGAATTCATGCAACATTCAACTTCATTTTCAATGATAGCAAGTAAATTTTCAACTTCCTAAATAATTAATTTTGCCCTAAAAGCATTAATCCCAATATCTAGGAAACAAGTGGTATCTTTGTCAATTTCTTCACCTAAGATGTGGTTAACCCTTGGTTCCCTATTTACCCTGATAGCTTTGTCCCCTATATGAAAATTGGCATAAGTAAGATCACATTGTAGGCTTCCCCCCATGGCAGCACTCCATTTTTTGGAGAGTAACATTTCGTAGTGTGGAGGTATATCTACCACAAGGATAGACATGGTCAATTCTACTTTAGGATATGCAGCCAGTTTAAATGGTAGGGCATTTATAGTACCTATGACTAGGACTTCTCTAGCATCCATCCCTCTACATCTACCTTGCTTGGTATCTACCTTCAATCTTAAGGCTTCCATTACCTTGAAAGGCATTATAGTGTTGGAAGCTCCTAAGTCCATCGTGCAATTTTTTAAGGTCTTCCCCTTTATGATTAGACTGAGGAAAAAAGGATCAATATCTTCTATGAATGCCACTGAGGAATCATCTAGAAACATTTGAGGAATCTGGGATATGATACCACTGTCCTCTATTACTAATGGGGTCTGTTGGGACATAGTTTGATCTATAATAATATTATTGTTTGCTATTCCACCCAACCATAAAAAAGCCTTATTCTTATGCTCTTCAATTCTTAAAAGTTCAGACAAGAGCACTTTTACAGTAATTTGAGATAACATGGATATCATATCAATAGGTTCAACCATAGTCGGTTTTACAATAGTACCTAGAATCGGAGTCTTTTGAGTAGTAGGCACCACATTTTGCTTGATAACATCTGGTTCTGACTTCTTTGGTTGCACAACTAGTTTTGTTGCTTCACTTATCTAAAATTGAACCTTCTTCTTTGGTTCCCATTTCTTACCCTTGTTCTCCTTGATTTTAGGCACATCTACACTGACTTTCTTGTCTTGATCATTCATCTTATGAGTGATGTCCTTGATGAAGAAACTAGATGGCCTTCCTACATCATTATTTATTGCTCTATTTCTCAAATTATAATTACTATGAACTTTTGAAATCATTTCGGCCGTAATTCTGTCAATCTCCTCCTTGGAGGGCATTCTTAAACTTGTGAGACCTACATCAAAAAATGTACTGCATACCTTATCTGTATCATACCCTTCATCATCTGAAAGTACTTGCTGATGATGTAGTTGGTAAGAAATTCTCTGGCTAGTAACATCATTTTTAGGCTCTTCTGAATCAGAATCTATCAAATCATCACATATACTCACCATATTGCAGCTTATATCATCATGGTTTTTCTCTTCTGTTTCTTCGTCAGCTTGCACTCCTTGGGCTTGGGAAAATGACTGAGCAACAACACAATAATCAACAAAATGAGGTGATTGGCATATAATGCACCATGGTACATCATCATTCATATTTACAGTGTTCCTTTGTAGGGGGTCTGGAGTACCCTTATCCTTCACATTTTGGGTCTGGTTGGGAATTGGTTTACCATCTTTCCACTGAGTGGTGTAAGGGTAATTCTACATCCTAGGCTGCCTATTGAAGTTTTTATTATTCACAGGGGGTCTTTCAGCAACATTTGGCTTATTGAAACTAGTGGGATTCATCTTCTTAAGAATTTCTAAAACTTGGCCTATAGTAGGTTCTTCGGGCTTTTTTCCTATAGGAGTTTTGTCACCCTCCCTTTTATTAATGTTTTTAGGATTAAAAAGCTTAGGATCATCCCTCCTACCTAGTTTTCCAGATGCCTTTCTATTATTCTCTATATTTACTGCAACTCTATAGGTATCTCTCAAAGTTTTAGGATCTTTATCCCTCAATTGATAAGCCATTTTGCTATCAAAAGCATTGAAATAGGTTGTGAGATAGACGTCTTCATTTAGCCTCATGAATTGAAAAAGTTTGTACATACCTTTTTGGAATCTCACATTGAAATCAAATGTGGACTCATTTGGATTCTTCTTGATATTGTTGAACTCGTTCAACATGAATCTTGCATTGGTATTTTCCCCATACTGCTCTTTGAACAACTTCTCTAGATCACTCCATGAAGTAATACTATCATTAGGCAACCTCCTAAACCAATCCCTTGCATCCTCTATTAGTGAATGCATAAACAATTTCATTACCATGTCTTCGTGTTCAACTTCATAATCATTCAACATGTCAATGAAAATCCTCAAATGCTCTTCACCAGTAACAACATTATTTCTAAAAAACTTAACCACTTTATCCCTTAAATCAAAAGATATGGGATGGGGAGCACTAGGAATACTAGCAAATGATATCTGTCTATACTTTTCTAGGTATATAGGTTTCTTCTGGAAACCAAAACATTTGAGGTACTAGCTATATTAGCTTGACTCAGTGAAGCAGCTTGGGAGTGTTCTGGTGGGACAAATGGGACTTGGGTGCCAATATTGGAAGATGAGGTAGGAGCAGATTGGGGTATTCCCTGAGTTGAAATTGTGGGAGCACTAATTGGTGCAGTATTTGTAGGTGGGATAGACAAATTGGTCCATGAAGCCAATGCAG
The DNA here is from genome assembly GCA_028749045.1 of Cupressus sempervirens. NCBI lineage: Eukaryota > Viridiplantae > Streptophyta > Pinopsida > Cupressales > Cupressaceae > Cupressus > Cupressus sempervirens. The sequence goes on from CM053785.1 coordinate 894,349,367, forward strand.
AATTAGACTTTATGAATTGGATTTTCCTTCTAGTTTCTATAGCTTGAGCTTCATTCTCAACCTTCTCAATCTCTTTTGCAAGATCTTCCCTCTCTTTTCGAGCCTTCTCAAGATCTAGATCTAACTTCGAAATGGAGGGTTGTATAAGTTTGCTTGGTATAGCTTGAGGCTCATTTATTTGGATTCCTATAACCTTGCCTTTCCCTTTATCTGGAGATTTTGTAGTGGGCTCTACAGGATCAACTTGAATAGGTTTATAGGCTTGAACTTGAGCAATAACTGGTTCTTGCCTTTGACTTAGGTGTTTCTCCTGTTCTTGCACTTTAGCTCTCAAATTATCAACATCTCCAAAAACATCCTTATGGAGAGTTGTGGTATTCTCTTCTAATTTTTTATTTTTCTCTTTCAAAGCAGCCATCCTTCTTAGCAGAGCATCTCTTTCTATTATGGCATCTAAGGTGGCTTGCTCCTTCTCATTTTCAAGACGAATGCATTTAGCTTCTTCCTCAGCAATCCATTTCTTCAAAAATTCTATCTCAGAGTGCACTTCTTTAGGATCTGCAGAAGTTGCCTCAAAATTAGTAGGGTCATCTAGATCTATAAGGTTTGGTTCTACATATGGGGCTACTCTAGGATTAAAAGGATTATCAGATGAACTCCTAAATCCTAGCCTATAATTCATATCTGCTACAAGATCTGGTCTTAATTAAGCAATTCCCATAGCAGACACATCCTTGTCTTGAAAAACTCTCTCATCTAGTAATGGGGTACTGAAAATGCCTCCTAAGAGTCTTGTAGTTTCGGATTCAGAGCTAAGTGAAGAAGACTCTCTTCCTATTACTGGTTGATAATGGGAATTGACAGATGCATTACCTCTAGGTTTCCAAGTGGGATTTGGATCTATCTTTTTTTTATTTTGGTTCTTCCTACCACCTTGGGGTAAATTAGTATACATTGATACATCGAGATTGGCTCTCATGTAAGCTCTTGTGTTTTTTCTCTTGTCAGCCATATTCACCTTTTGTTACAATAAGCACTAGCTTCAAAACCCTGATTGAGTCGCCACCCTATTTTGGGAAAAAATATAATGACACTTTAGCTAACCAAAGGAAAATAATACACAAGTAGGAACAAAAATAAATGGCATAGACAGACCAATCACTGATGTAGTAAGACTGCAACTCTTGCTTGTTAGATAAGACACTTGGATAGGCTGGGTACATTAGTGTGTAGCAATGGTACTTGGGCTCTATCTTCTTTAAATGCTCAAGGTTTGGCACTAAAAGATTCCCTTATAACCACGGGCAAAACATAGATCACACGACACACACATACATAGGAAGACCAAAGAAAACTGTAGTACTTTTCATAGATGTGTTGGACAAGTCCCCAGCAGAGTCACCATTTTGTTGGTGTTTTAAAAGTACCAAAACTACTAAGCGACAAAATGCTTAATACCAAAATGACAGTACATACACAATCTAAAGACTAGCCTATTCTTATTAACAATGGCATATGTAAGGTATTTGGACCCAACTTCAACAAAACCACAAATGGTTTTCTACTCTTTTGGTTCTACAAAACTAGGGTGGGTGTACCTAGGGATGGTTCAAAACTAAAACAAATGTATGAGGATTATTCTTAGTTTCATTTTGATTCTCATTTCAAGATCCTCAAACATATACATAATTCTTACTAACTTGACAAACACATCCCATAAACAGATATGGCCAAGAAGTCTTCTATAGATCTATAGATGTTTTCAACAACAATGGCTAAATGAAGCTAAAACATTCCATGCAGACAAGTGCTGGCCAACTTTGAAGATCTACAGGAAATAAAAGTAAAATTTGATTTGATGATGCATTTGAAAAACCATTTGTAAGATATTTCTCCTTCAGCTGAAATAACTTGATCAGTGCCTAATCCATTGGGGTTCAGAGTCTATAGCAAATTCTTAGATCTAATTTGTTGCCTTACAACAAATTCTATCAGCAATTCTTATCAGAACTTATCATTCAAAAATCCTTTTCAATAATTAAGAAATCTTATCACATTCATCAAAGCCTTTATTTAATCCATTGAATTAATAGCAATGATAAATGGATATACAACCTAACTAGATTGCATTCTATTGTACAAGCTTTTACTCATACAACATCAAGGTAGCTAAGTATTTAAAAGGAGACAAAATTCAGAAAGAACTGATATGGGGACAGTTCATAAGTTGTATTCATTTCCTTTGAAAATGGTATATCCTTTAGAGTAGACTCAGAATGGCCTTTAGAAAGAAACATAGCTCATTCAATATTCATGTACTCTTAGAGAATTTGCATAAAAATACATTACACAATTGCTTTCAAAATTTGGACCAAAAACCAAACTAAGCACATGATCCAGGGGATGAAAATTACTGAAAAGTAAAATGTCTCTAATGCTCCAAGAATCAACATCATTACAAGTGTTCACAATTTTGACTCCAACATAACTTGAACGATCAAAATTGGAGTTCAAGTGCAAAAATTATGACTGGTCAAAATTTGGTCAAACTGGGACCAAAGGTCGTAAAAGGGTGAAAAAATAATCATCTCAAAAGTATTTGAAAATGGATTCCAAATGAAAGAGCTCGTCAAAAGCTTTCCAATGGCGTTCATTTCATCAAGAACGGAGATCGGATATAAAAGTTATGATGGTTTCAAATTCCAGTAAAAGTATGGATTTCAATGACATCAGCATGACATCACGAAATCATAAAGAGAGGGAAAACATTCAAATTTGAATTAAAATAGCTATTTAATTCGAATTAAAGGAATGAGATAATGGGAGTTGAACTCCTAACCATTGGCCTCCTAAAATTAAGGCCAACCAATGGGCTATTTATGGCATATGTAATATTAAGGGAAGAGCTGTTATCTATTCATAACAAATCTGCCCAAGCTTATTTAATTAGGGGTATTTGTTGAAAACAAACCCTTAATTTTGGTGTCAAATCATATCCAAATAATGGTAAAAGGGGTAAATTCGAAATATGTAACCAAAATGGGGGATTTTGTTAGTTAATTGTTTTAGCCCATTTTTGGCTAAATTTGATGTATAAAATGGGGGTAGTAGGCTTTGGAAAGGCATCCAGGTGATGAGAAGGAGATTATGATTTTGGAGACTTGATGATTATTCCTGCACATTGGAGAGTAATGTTGTAATTGTGCTTGAAGGGAAGATCTTGAACACTTGTAATTGATTTTGGAGCAAATCAGATTGGTCCCTCTATTGGAGTAGGACCCGGAGATGTAGTCCGACCCGCGGATGAACTCCGTTATCAATCGTGTTTTGCCTTATGTCTCTCTACTCTCTTTCTTTCAGTCATTACCTTTTTATGCTTTGTTCATTTCAGCATTTAAGTTGTGTTAATTTGCTAATTAACGCTTTGAAATTTTACTTTATGAAATAATGTTAAGCATTCCTCTATAATAGTCCTAGATCCTAATCAGATCAAATTTGGTATTAGAGCCTTTGTTGGATTAGTATTGTAGATTTGAATGTTAACAAGATCTAGGATTGAGAAAGGTGAAGGAAAGCTTGAGGAATACAATCCTGAGATTGGAAAATGAAGGACTAAACCATCATCACAAATGGCAGACGAAGGTGGACAAGCTTCTCAAGATAAGAGTATTCAGAAGACTCTTCAGAATTTGCAGACAATGGTAGAGGTTTTGGTACGAGAAAGAGAAGAGAAGATGCAAAGACGTGCAGCTCGAAAGGACAAAGGGAAAAAGAAAGGAGCTGATCGTGATCCACCAAAGACACCTCCATCTTCTCCTTCTTCTCCCTCTTCTCCTTCTTCCCCCTCTTCTCCTTCTTCTACCCATTCTGAGTCTTCTAATATTTTTAAGGGTGGACATAAGCCTCGAATCAAGTTGGATGTAAAATTTGACTTGCCAAAATATTGTGGGGAGTTAAATGTCGAGAAACTAGATGATTGGATTTAGCAAGTAGAAGTCTACTATAGAGTTCAAAACCTTGTAGATGATGTTGACAGAATTTAGTTAGCCACTCTTTGTTTAGGTGGTGTAGCCCTAACTTGGTGGGAGAGTAGGTCTCGGGATGAAACTTCACAACATGGTAAGTTTAGTTTGTCTTGGTCAGAATTTGTTACTGCTTTAAAAAATCAATTCTACCCCCTAGGCCATATGCAGCAGTTAATGATGAACTGGCAACATTTTAGGCAAGGGAAAGGTCAGTCTGTCCAGGATTACACCCATGAATTTTGCAAAAAGGCTATTTCATTAAATGTCCCATTGTATACCCAAGACACCTTACTCAAGTATATAGGTGGTCTTCATTCTTACCTAAGGCATTCTATTCTTGTCCTGAATCCTTGTAATTTGGATGAAGTATGTGTCCAGGCAACACATTTAGAATCAAGGGGTAAGGGTACTTTCATAGATAAGTCTAATAAAAATCCATCTAAGTCTGAGGAAAAGTCCAAAGGAAAAGGAAAGGGTAAAAAGATAGCAACAGTAAAGAAAGAGGGTGAGAAACCCACATGCTCACATTGCAAGAAAGAAGGGCATGATGATTCTAAGTGCTAGAAGTTACATCCTGAAAAGAGGCCAAAGCGATATGGTGGAAACAAAGGTAAACAGAAAACTGTTGCTATAATTCAACAAGATCTTGGATCTGACTCTGGAGATGAGACAAAGATTGTTGCTACTGAGATTCAAGGTAAAGGAAAAGGTATATCTCTTTCATCAGCTCCAAGTTCTTCTAGCATAAGTGCAAGTACAAGTAAAGAATCTTCTCCTAAGAATGATAAGCAAAGGAATGAATTATTTCACATTCGAGTTGTTATCAAGCATAATAAGGTTGATACATTATTCGATACGGGTTCCCAAGTTAATTTGATATCTGAGGAAGTTATTAAAAATCTTAACTTGACTACAACACTTCATCCAAAACCATACCCTCTTGGATAGGTTTGCAATGATGCACAGTCATAGGTAACTAAACAATGCAAGTTAAGATTTGCTATCACTGCAAACTTTGTAGATGAGGTAGAAGCTGATGTAGTCCCTTTAGATATATGTGGTCTCATATTTGGGAGTCCCTATTTGTTTGATCGTCAAGCTATCTTTTATAGGGGGAAAATATATATCATTTGTTTAAAGACAAGATTGAATACATTGTACGGGCACATAAGGTTAAGACTAATTTGGCACTAGTTAATGCTGGTCAGATGAAAAGGTTAGTCAACTCTAGTAAGAATTTTGGGTTGATGATTGTAAAAGCCAAAGAAGATGAAACATCTGAGGCATTTAAGGGATGTGATCCAAAACATAAGGCTGAAATAGTCAAAGTTGTTTCCACTTACGATGACTTGTTTCAGGAACCAAAAGGATTGCCTCCTAAGAGAGAGATACAACATGAGATCCAATTGCAGCAAGATGCACCACTTCCTAATATTGGCATGTACCGCTTATCAGTGTTGCAGAATGAAGAAATCAAGAAGCAAGTTCAAGAGTTGGTCGAGAAAGGAGTTATCCGTCCTAGTACTTCTCCTTGTGGTTCTCCTATTGTGTTGGTTCCAAAGAAATATGGGACTTGGAGAATGTGTATTGACTACAGGGCTCTGAACAAGATAACGGTAAAGAATAGGTACCCTCTTCCTAGAATCAATGATTTACTTGATCAGTTGAAACATGCAATCTATTTCACTAAGCTAGACTTACGTAGTGGATATCATCAAATAAGAATTGCAGAAAGTGATCTTTGGAAAACTGCTTTTAAGACAAAACAGGGACTTTTTGAGTGGTTGGTCACGCCATTTGGGCTTTGTAATGCACCAGCTACATTTATGAGAGTCATGAATGATGTCTTCCATCCCTTTATAGATGATTTTGTCATAGTCTATTTAGATGATATTCTTGTATTTAGTAAGTCTTGGGATGATCATGTAATTCATGTAAAGAAAGTATTTGAAATACTGAGAAAAGAAAAACTATATGTAAAGATGTCAAAATGCGAATTTGCAAAGACATCTTTAGTGTACTTAGGCTATGTTGTAGGGAATGGTCAACTGAAAGTAGACCCTACAAAGGTCGAATGTATTGTAAAATGGCCTAAGCCAAGTACATTTACTGAAGTCAGGAGTTTCTTAGGTGTAGTTCAATACTGGAGGAAGTTCATTGCAAACTTCTCTTACATTGCATCACCATTACATGCATTAACTAGTACTAAGGAAACTTTTCAGTGGGGAGGTCCACAATAGAAGGCTTTCAACACTTTGAAGGAAAAGTTGAGCACCGTACTAGTTCTAGCTCTACCTAATTTACATCAACCATTTGAGATTGAGACAGATGCGAGCGGGTTTACCATGGGAGCTGTACTCATGCAAGGAGGTAAACCAGTCTGCTACCACTCTGAAACTTTTTCAGGAGCAGTAAGTAACTATCCTACGTATGATAAAGAACTTTATGCTTTAGTTCAGAGTGTTAAAAAGTGGAAACATTACTTAATGGGAAAGGAAACTATAATCCACACTGATCACCAAACACTACAATATTTGCACTCACAATCTAAGTTGCAACAAAGTAGGCACTTTAGGTGGATGGGTTTTCTACAACAGTTTCATTTGGTAATTAAGTATAAGAAGGGTTCCCATAACAAAGTAGTAGATATGATGTCTAGACCTCCTATTCAGAATGCTTTGATAATCCTTCAAAATAGTTCTATGGTTCATGAAAGTTTTCAAGAACAATATGCTAATGGTGAGAACTTTAAGGATATCTATGCGGCTTTAATCCAGGGTAAACATGTAGAAGAGAAAGATTACTATGTGCAGGATAATTTGTTGTACCACTTGGGAAAATTATGTATTCGTAGAAATGAACAAGCATATGTAATCCGTGAAGCACACACCTCTTTGATTGCAGGACATTTCGGGGTAAGTAAGACACTAGCTCAATTAAAAAAGTATTGTTACTGGCCTCGTATGCAGGAAATTGTCACCAAGTATATAAAAGGATGTGTAATGTGTGCAACCAGCAAACCAAGTAACAGGAAATTGGGTTTGTACACACCATTACCTATACCATCCCGTCAATGGGAAATTGTATCTATGGACTTTGTGGGAGGTTTACCTATTTCTAGGAAGGGTCATGATTATTTGTATGTAGTAGTTGATCGGTTCAGCAAAATGTGTATTTTAATGCCTTGTAAAAAGCAAGTTACTGTTGAACTGACTGCTCATTTGTACTTTCAAAATGTATGGGTTCATTTTGGGTTACCCACTTCTATTGTATCGGATCGAGATTCTCGATTCTTAGGGGAATTTTGGACATCTTTGTGGGGACTCATGGACACTAAGCTGAAGAAGAGTACAGCCTTCCATCCACAAACCGATGGACAAACAGAGGTAGTGAACAGGACAATTGTGCATCTACTTAGAGGTTATTGCAGCAAGCATCCTAAGTTTTGGGATGAAAGTATTCACTATGTGCAGCATGCTTACAACCATGCGACACACTCTTCTACAAAGAGGTCTCCTTTTGAGACTTGCTGAAGTTACTTGCCTAAGACACCAATGGATTTTGCTTTTGGGAAGAACAATGTTGTAGATGGATGCCATGATGCAGAAAAGGCTTTAAAGTTCATCCAAAAGGTCCAAGCAATCCATCAGGCAGTAGAAGCACAGTTGGGGCAGAGCCAAGCAAAATACAAGTCTCGTCATGATAAGCATCGTATTGATCACCAATTCCAAGTTGGTGACAGAGTTTGGTTACATATCAGTAAGGAAAGAATGCAAGGTGAAGGAAGGAAGCTCAAGCCTATCAGGTATGGTCCTTTTGAAATCTTAGAGAAGATTGGTACCAATGCTTTCTGCCTTAATCTTCCTCCATACATGCAAATTTACTCAGTTGTCAATGTTGAGAATCTAAAGTTGTATGAGCCTCCAATGATCTTGGATGAAGACGTTAGTGTTAAGGTTCCATCAGTTGATGACCTTTCACCAGAGTACATGTCAGAATTGCCACAAGATGTCATCCTTGGAAGAAATGTCAGAACTTCACGAAGAGGACCAGTTGAATACCTTCGAGTGGGATTGAAGGGGATGCATCCAAGCAAGGCAAGATGGATGGAGATTGGTAAAGTGAGAGAACTATACCCTCACCTTCTTTCTGAGTAATCCAAACTTTCGGAGGTCCAAAAGCTCTTCAGTGGGGAGGCTTGATCTAGGGGATGAAAATTACTGAAAAGTAAAATGTCCCTAATGCTCCAAGAATCAAAATCATTACAAGTGTTCACAATTTTGACTCCAACATAACTTGAACGATTAAAATTGGAGTTCAAGTGCAAAAATTATGACTGGTCAAAATTTGGTCAAACTGGGACCAAAGGTCGTAAAAGGGTGAAAAAATAATCATCTCAAAAGTATTTGAAAATGGATTCCAAATGAAAGAGCTCATCAAAATCTTTCCAATGGCGTTCGTTTCATCAAGAACGGAGATTGGATATAAAAGTTATGATGGTTTCAAATTCCAGTAAAGTATGGATTTCAATGACATCAGCATGACATCACAAAATCATAAAGAGAGGGAAAACATTCAAATTTGAATTAAAATAGCTATTTAATTTGAATTAAAGGAATGAGATAATGGGAGTTGAACTCCTAACCATTGGCCTCCTAAAATTAAGGCCAACCAATGGGCTATTTATGGCATATGTAATATTAAGGGAAGAGTTGTTATCTATTCATAACAAATCCGCCCAAGCTTATTTAATTAGGGGTATTTGTTGAAAAAAAACCCTTAATTTTGGTGTCAAATCATATCCAAATAATGGTAAAAGGGGTAAATTCGAAATATGTAACCAAAATGGGGGATTTTGTTAGTTAATTGTTTTAGCCCATTTTTGGCTAAATTTGATGTATAAAATTGGGGTAGTAGGCTTTGGAAAGGCATCCAGGTGATGAGAAGGAGATTATGATTTTGGAGACTTGATGATTATTCCTGCACATTAGAGAGTAATGTTGTAATTGTGCTTGAAAGGAAGATCTTGAACACTTGTAATTGATTTTGGAGCAAATCGGATTGGTCCCTCTATTGGAGTAGGACCCGGAGATGTAGTCCGACCCGCGGATGAACTTCGTTATCAATCGTGTTTTGCCTTATGTCTCTCTACTCTCTTTCTTTCAATCATTACCTTTTTATGCTTTGTTCATTTCAGCATTTAAGTTGTGTTAATTTTCTAATTAACGCTTTGAAATTTTACTTTATGAAATAATGTTAAGCATTCCTCTGTAATAGTCCTAGATCCCAATCAGATCAGCACAATACTTAGAAGAAATAGAATTTGGACCCTTCTTTAGCCTTGGAATCTCACTTAAATAATGTGAGATGCAACAAGCTTCGAGCTAAAGAGAGTGACATGTGTCCCCTTAAAAGATACTGATGAATGTCTGTAGTAAAAGACAAAAACAAATAACAGAAAAGCTAACACATCAAACCATCCTGGGCGGGTCCCTTTCTGTTATACTTCTCATTTGTTTTAGCAAGAAGATAGGATCTGATTCTCCAATTATTCTTCATCCTCAGAGTAAGTAGCCATGAGGTTTGAAAGTGATCTATCCTCTTCAGTTACCTGTAAATTTACTTCAACCTGGGGATATTCCATGTCCTCATTATTAACTTCGGGGGTGACTTTTACTTTTACATTTTCCTCCTCATCATCTTCTGACATTTGTTCTCAAAACTGATTTTTCCATTTATTAAAAGCATCATCATCTGGCCAATCGAAGCTCAGAGCTTCTCTTTGTATCATTATTAAAGAATTTTCATTTTCTTCTAAAATATCAAATTCTTTCCTCATAGCAATATAAAACAACTGTATTTTTACTAGCTCTTCATTTGTCTTTTCTCAGAACCAATGGCTAGTTTCACTTATGATGTTTATTATTCTTTCATTTAATAACTCATCCATCTCCCTTTTCCACTTTTCTTTTTCTTTGATTGTATCAACAGATTCTAAAGCACAAGAAAATAGGGTGAATTTTTCAGCAATGTATTGGGAAAAACAAAGTGTTAATCTTCTCTGTAAAGAATCTCTTTCATCATCAAATTCTCTAGCTTATTTAATAAATCAAAAATCTTCTCAACTTGATGATAAGGAATTTGGACTGCAGATATACATATGATTGTAATATCATTAATTCTCTCCCTCCATTTTTGTGCAAGAAGAGTCAGTTTATCCTTATCCCTATTCAACTCATCAATGAGGGCTGCAATTCTTGTCAACTAATCAAAAAAACTTGACCATTGAATTTTATCCCTCAGATATATTACACCCTGCTTTAATTTTTTTTCCTATTGATTCCTCAATTCTATCTGCAACTCATGCAATTTTGTTTTTTCTTCTTCAAATTCCTCTACAGTATAGAATTGGGGCCTTTCAGGGGTGTTAGGTATTTCAATAATAGGGGTTGATATAGATCCAACCAATGGCTGTGAAGGGTATGCAATTGTAGGTGCACTGGATTCTCCCATTTTTCTTTTCCCCAGTATCCTCTCCATTTGAGACATTTTTTTTTCCATTCATTGTATCTGTATACCCCTTTCCTCATATGCCTTCAAAACTTCTTCAAACCTAGCATTGAGTTGGGAAAACTTATCTTCTTCTTGTCCAGATACAACACCACCCAATTTTAGCATTTCTGAAGCCATTCCCATTACTTGTTTACTAGTTACCTCACCAGCCCTATATACTGTCAATGTACTAGTATGGACCACAAAACAAGGGCTTGGTGGTCATCGCTAAATTTGATCCCTCTATGAGCCTATAAGACTTCTTCAATAGTTGTCAATTGAACATCCTTGTAATTCCTTACTGAATCAAAAATAATAGCATTCGTTATATCCCATTCTGGCAGAAGGAGGACTCCTGATTGTCTAACTATTTGCCTTCCAGCTTCAGGAGTGAACCGGGCAAAATCAATCAAAAACTTTGATTTTACCTCTTCCTTGATAACCGGGTTAGATTTATTTGGTTGCTCAGCCTTGATCTTCTCACAAGCTTTCTCAAAATTCTTTATATTTAATCTCCATAAAAACTGAGCAAAAGCCCTAGATCTTACAAAATTTTCATTATTAATAAATCTTTCAGAATCCTGGGCAACAATTGGGTCAATTTCCTTACCTTGGTAATCAACAATGGTCAGGTCCAAGGAAGGTGTAGGAGGTTCTTGTGGCTCTCCAACATTTAGGTCTGTAGAAGTAATAATCACATCCCCATCTCCTCCCATTTGTCTAAGTTGTTCCTTTAGAGATACCTCATCATCTTTTTGGATTGGAGACTGGCTTGGGGAGTATTGTTCTTTTTGAGAAGAAGAAGACCCCTACTCCAATTTTCATCTTTTTGGAGAGCTGGCTGCAGATGAACTTTTTGGCCTTGGATTCTCATGAGTGGGTACCTATTGCACACTTTGAACCATGACATAACCTACCCTTTTCTGCAATGTATATTGGCCAGGAGTTACTACATTTCTACCACTCATTCTTCTTTGTATTTTTGCTGCCTTGTCTGGGTGTGCCTTAATAAATATATCTTTCTTTTCATTCATAGTCTGAATTATTATAGAAAAATTATTCATTAATGCCTGTATTTTATCTCCCCATTATTTCTTATCTTTCAATGGGTCGTACTGGGGGTCAAAAGCATTAATGAATTCTAGGTTTTTACTAAAAACTATCCATTTCTCTTTCCTTAATTCTTGCTCTTGCAATGTGAAAATATTTTTGATTATATCCTCCAGATAGTAAACCCGATGTACCATATGGGAAGCTCTCACACTTTCTCTTAATAGATCATAGAATCCTTTAGGGTCAATGAATCTGGCATGAGACTCTGCCATGTTATATTTATTCAAAAATAAATTTAAATGCTTCCACCCCTTTTTAACAAAAAAAAAATCATGCACTACAGTAACCATTGGAAAGAAAGTGCCCTTCTTGACCAATTCCCTCTCATGTATAGTACCTATCTGCCACAAGAGCCCGGCTATCCCTATCTTCAAAGGTACATGAAAAGGTAACACATGAGGTTTTCCTAAGAAACCATAAACTCTTATTACTGTTGAAACATTGTAGGGAATTATATCCCCCCAGTTGTGACTAACAAGTAACCATTTAGCGTGGTCCATGGTCTAATTAATTCTAATAATGCTTGTGGGATTCTAGGGCTATCTCCTCTTAAAAGCAGTCTAAGCTTTGATGCAAAATACCTGTCAAATCTTACATAACTAGCATCAGTGGCCTCTGAAGTCATATCCACACTCCATAATTGCACTAAATTTCTTTCTCCATCCTTTGTGGTTTCTAACTCCATACCTTTGGAGAAGAAAGCATATCCTTTGTATAAACATGCATGCATCACCAATGAATACCAACAAAATGGTTTGTTTACTTTCCCCTTTGCTATTCCAACCAGCCCGTTGTGAATCTCTTTCTCTAGGAAAGTGGAAAAATCCAGAATGGTACTCATTCCAAATTGAAGGGTTTGAACAATTATAAGGACCACAGAACCTGGAATTTGATCACCCTCATCTATCCCCAAGATCTTGCAAAGAGAAAAATATAGTGCTTGAGCTCTCAGATTGAAATGTCTTCTTAACAATGGCTCTGGAGTACTGGTTGTGATCACAAGAAAATTTCCAACCCTAGCAGCATGCTCCTGTAGTGGCCCTTTTCTCAAGTACACTCATTGTGCATCATATCTAGCTTGCAAATCATCCAGATCAATGATTTCATGCACAGAATTGTTTTTGGTTCAGGTTGAAAACCTCACTGAACAATTCAGGGAAAACCCTAAAAAGGTTGACCCCTAAATGATTTTTTACCCACCCTGTGATAGGATCATACCTCTTTGCCAGGTCCATTAATAAATCACTATCAAAGAAAACATTGGGGACTACTAATTTTCCAATGTCAAATTCCCATACATTGCTCATAGGAGTGTCTAGTTTTTGCTCTGAATACCATTTATTAAACAATTCCAAACCTCCCATGGAAACCTGGGCATCCCTTATCCAATTAGCTTTGTCATAAAATCCTTCTACCACAACCAATCTAGGGTTTTTTGGAATGAGCTCCCTTCCCTTTGTTATTTCATGCACTGATAAAGGGAATTGTTCGAGAAAATCATCATGCACTGAATGTTTTAGATAATCTTTTTATCCAGTAAACTCTTTTCGAGGCGACATTTCTAATGAAACTTTGGAAAATTCACAACAACAGATGCTTCAAACTTTACTTAGAAAGTCATAGAGCACTTACCTGCCAGAAATTGCACTTCTGCACTATATGATGTCTTCTGCAATTTTATTGGAATATTAACTGAGAAATTTCATGCCTTAGCTCTGAAATCTTGAATGCCCTTTTCTTTTTGTACTTTTGTGATTCATTAATGGTGAAATTGTGGGCTCTTTTTATGAATTAAAACCGCACGCACCAGGTTTGGATCACATTTACTCTTAGTAACCGTTGCTTGCAATTTGCACTCAAATTTGAATCCCATCCATAGATTTTATCAGATTGCACAGTCCTGATTTAAAATAACAAGGCTTTACAGTCTTATTTGAAAAATGCTACGTGTCATCATTGCGCTTCCCCACATTACTTAATAACCTACATCTTTATTATGAGAGGATTCATCAACCGTCGATCAAGACAAGATCAACGATCGAAATAATCCATTTCGTATTAACGACTAGCTAGCTATACTGACCAACAAGAAATTGCCATATTAGCTTATACTGTCTAACAACACTTTACGCTAGCGGATACCGTATCTTCTTTTGAGCAAGTAAGTGTTTGACATCATCACAGACATGTTTCATCATTGCGCTTCCCTGCATTACTTAATAACCTGCATCTTTGTTATGCAGGGATGCATCAACCGTTGATCAAGACAGGATCAACGGTGATATGGCTTGGTAAGTAATCTTCCTAGCTCTGCCAATGAATCCACCAATGATATTATGGAAAAAACAAAACCTTTATAAAAGTATTGACAAATCTGACATATAGGAGCTTTTGCAGCGTACTGGATCTCACAAAACATTAGGGGCTACGTGTCATCATCGTGCCTCCCCGCATTAATTTAAAAACCTACAACTCTATAATGTGGGGATGCATTGACCCTTGATCTCTGATAGATCAATGGTGATTGAAAAAGACTTCAACTTGGTGTCCTTTCAAATGGAATATCACAATTAAAGGTACACAAAGGGTTTTCAAAAGGCATTCTAACATAAATAAAATATTTTAAGATAAAAACCCAGCTAGAATATTTGAAGAAAATACCTCTTTTTAAAAATTTGAAAATGAGGGCATCACAAAATAAAGACATAACTGATTTTTCACCCAAGTACCAAAAAATTTTCCTATACTATGAAAAATCACACCAACACCAGGTTCATAGAGGTATCCTTTTCGTATTGTTGTAAGAGTCAAAATTTATTCATTAAATAAGGGCTAAATTCTTTCAATTGATGCACTCCATCGACAAACTTCAGAGGTTTAAGTTGAAACATTGTGAAAATTAGGAGCATTTACAATTGTGGTCTCCACCATTAGATCTTCTAGGATCAATGCTTGTTGTTTCCCCACTTTTTGAAGGTTGATATTTAACTAAAGTGGGAATACAAGAATTAGACAACTGTCATGGTGAGCCTCTACACATAGCCTTTTGTTTGTATCATCACAAGGATAATGTTTCCTCATCATATGAAGGTTAATTACTTCAATCAATGACTCTTCATCAAAAAGCTTTAAGCCCTTGGTTGGGACATTGTGAAGTTAGTATCCTTAGTCAAAGGCCAGTCTATCATATCTTCACAAAGAGTTAAGCCTAACCTAAGGTTAAGGTTGCAAAAGAGAGAAATTCTCATAATCACATCTTCACACAAAGTTATTTCTGAACTATGGTTAGGATCATAAAGTGGTAAAAATATTGAGATCACATCTTCAAATGACCAAGGCTACAATTAAGAAATGAAGTTGTGATGTTGTGGTGGAGAATCAAGTAGTAAGTGAATATAGTCATCGCACCATTATAGGTGTCCAAGATATAGTCAAGCTTGAGGTTGTGACTATGTGAAGGGTAGCACATATGGTAAAGTTAACATTGATCATAGGGTTATAGGAATTTTTATGTCATGTTCAGTTTAAATTGTGAAGGGGCTACAAAGACGACATAATTTTCTTCACACCATCACATGATTAGAAGAATACTAAGTCTAAACCACAATGATAGTGAGAAGATCTAACTAAACTTTGGATGTGAGGTCGCATCGGTTAGGAAGATAAAGAAGAAATAAGTTGTGATGCAGTGATCAAATATGAAATGAGGTTGTTTGTGGTTTTGTAGGATCAAATAGCTAATGGAGAAAATAAGTCATGAAGCCATGAAACAAGGTGACGAACATGGGTTAATAGACAATTGAATGTCTAAATAGGGTGGCAAAATATTTTAAAGACATTGGTCTATGTAGTAGGGTCTAAGCTTGAATTTAGTTGACTTGATGACTTAGCTAATTTGGGACATCAAGAACAAAGAGGAGTAGCTCTTTGATTTCAAATTGATCCTTTTCATTATCTGCAACAACTCTCTGGTGTTCCCCATGCTTGGTAAATGCAGTTTCATCCCCTCTATCACCCAGTTATCCATCTACTTAGTTAAGGTAGTTATGGCCATTGTTTTTGTCTTCTCAAGGCTCAAATTAGTATGAAAGATACGATTTCCTACATCTGGATGTGTACCAATATGAAATCTTCCCTAGATTTGTAGTGATTGTTCTTTGTAACTATGATGGTAGAAGTTGGGCTTTGTCTTAGGACAGAAGCTATCTTAGTTATACTTGAACTATAGATCAAAATTTTGTAACCCTTCTTAGGGTCTATCTTTTCTCTGATTCTATAGCAATTGTATCATATGCTCTTCTACTATAATTTCCTTTTGCCTATGAATGAATTTATTTCTCTATTGCACCTAATTCTCCTATTAATATAAGTGCAAAACCTTCTTGCCTTTTTTGATGTACTATTTTCATTCCCCAATTTATATAATAATATCTATTTTTCCTTGAATGTTATAGAGTGAATTTACTTCCTTATAACATCTCATTTGGTTCCTAATCTATGTGTGGTTGTTGAATTAAAACAAACGTTGAATCAATGCATTTTGAGATTGTATTGATGAATAATGCATTGTTAGGCAGAGATAAGGCTGAACATACTATTTTGGTGTATCACCCCCTCTAGATTAGATTAAGTAGTTTTCTTTCATGCATTCCTTCTCCCTTTTCCTCTCAAGAATTAGTTAGATACACCCTAATAGTACAAAATTCAACCTTCTCTGGAGACTCAATCTCATAGTTCAAGTCCCACAACTTGGAGATTATTTCCATGTTTCACAAAGTTTCTATTAGGTAAAAAAATTAGGTAAGGGTGCAAAATTTTGTGAGATTAGTAACTTAGTTGTAGAAAGATAAAGAAATAGGAGAATAACATGACCACATGAGATACCAATATTTAATTTGGAAACCTAATTTGGGAAAACCACCAATGGAAAACAACTTTTCATACTTCTGAAGTGAGCCTTGTTAGGAGAAAACCATATTAAAGGTTAAAAAACACATTGTTAGGTGTGATCGTATTAGAGGATTTGAATCACCCTATTAGGAGTGGCCTTGTTATAGGTCTTAAGACACTTCAATCTAGAAATTCCACCTTATTAGAGGATTTACAAAGATGATTGTTAAGTCAACTATGTTAAGAGATTTCTTCACTACTACAATTGTTAAAGAGTAACAATGATTAACCTGATTATTGAAGTAAATAATTTGTAGATTTAGATCATTGTTCTAGCTTATCCTCTTGATCCTCCCTAATCAGAATAATCTTTGGAGCTCCTTGGATATTCTTCCCTTAATCATAAATCCTTCTTTATTTGCACCTGTCTTCTTCTACAACTTCCATATTTCAATCCAAAACTTGACATTGCATATATATAAAACCTAATTTCAAGTCATCTTGAATACCCTTAAAAATAAACAATTAACATCCACTAAGTTGTCTTGCATAAAAATAAAATAAACAAAACTATTCTGTTGTAGGTTGGCTAACACTAAGACAAGGTCACTTGGTTACTATTGAGTTCCTTGGTAACTGATCTGACTTGGTTTACACTAAACCCCTTTGGTAATTGACCTAACTTAGTTTAAATAGGAATTCTTCAATGACTAACCTAGCTCATTTTGTACTTGATCACTAAACTTGGCTTCTTCTAAACTTCTTCTTGGCTGATACTAAAGTCTTTTGAGCTTGGTTACTACTAGCAGTGCTCTATTAAAATGTAGCATTTTTGTAACATCAATGACAATATACAATTGAATAATTGTTTTCAATAGGATTTTCACCTCATTGGATTCAAGAGTCAATATATCTCAAGTGAAGAGTAAATGTACTCTATAGAGATA
Organism: Cupressus sempervirens; assembly: GCA_028749045.1. Classification (NCBI taxonomy): domain Eukaryota; kingdom Viridiplantae; phylum Streptophyta; class Pinopsida; order Cupressales; family Cupressaceae; genus Cupressus; species Cupressus sempervirens. The sequence goes on from CM053785.1 coordinate 894,366,894, forward strand.
TTCTTACCATCATGCATGTGCTAACAAAGTTTTGGTAGTATCTCGTAGGGGAAAAATTCATCATGCAGATAGATCACCAAAACTTGAGATATTTATTTGAGAAGACATATTATAATGAATGACAAAAAAAGAGGGTGAGTAAAATCCAAGTATTTGACTTTTCCATTGAGTATGTGAAGGGAAAAATAATGTTGTAGTTGATGCTCTATTAAGAAGGCTTTCAATATGTTATTTGTCTTAGAATTCAGTAGAATAGAAGGAACACATATTGGTTGAATATTACCAAAAGATATTTTCCTATCAATTGATGGATAGTCAAGTGAAAGATGATAAATATAAGATGGTAGAAAACATCATCTACTACAAGGGTTGGATCTTCTTGGTTGCAAAGTCAAAAATGAAGGAGATAATTTTGAAGGAGATGCATGACTCACTTTTGCCTGGACACCCAAGATACCTAAAGGCCTATAGGAAAATTTGAGAATGGTTTGTATGGAAGGGCCTCAAGAATGATAAATAATTATGTTTCCTATTAGTGTCAAAAGGATAAGTGAAGGTGACTATAGTAATTAAGTCACTATACTACTTGAGAAATGAAGTAAATTATATATATATAGTTATTACCAAGATTGATACTCATCGAGCTATTTTATACTCACTGGGAAGAAGACCTTCACTGAGCCATGTAGAGATAACCAAGAAGAGACATAATCGAAAGACAAAAGATAGAACATAGTATTTACCAAGTAGAACAGAGGCTACATACAAGTTTAATTTGGTACAAAATCTATCATGAAATGATCCTAGAAAGAGGGAAACCTCATTCATGAAGTTTAAGGGAAAAAATTCTTGAAGATTTTTTTTTTGTTGTTTTATGATTTTAAGGTAGAAAGGACCAATGAAAATATAGAAAAGAAAAATATGGAATGATAGATTATTCTAGATTGTTGATTTTGATAAGAGATGTATTATAGAGGGTTCCTAAAACTTAATTTAAGTCAAATATCAAAGAGGAAAAAGGAAACTATAAGAGGACCTAATTAGAGCAAAGTTATGTTTCTATTGAAAGGAGTTTGTTAAGCGAGAATGAAAAGTTCAGGACAAAGGAAAGTTTTGAGGATATCAGAGGTCAAAGATTCATGCAATGTAAAGAGGATTTGAAAATTAATCACAATAGGTGTTAAAATTTGAGTAGAAGAGAGATCTCATCAAGAAAAATAAGTTTCTATCATAAAAATCATTTGCTACTACTTTATAATCATTATAGTAGTCTAAATCCTTGAAGAATGTAGACCTAATAGTCTTTTATGTAAATATATTAACTAAGTACATACATAGAATAGTGTTATAAAAATCTTGAAGAAGGTAGATTTTAGTCAATCTAATTGTACTCTCCTAAAAGTGTAAGTTGCCAGAAGTGACAAAAACATTATAGCCCTAATAAGCCATCCTCTTACTATAGTAGTGATGGATTTATGGGTACCATCTGCACTACAATTTTTCCTTTGACCAAGGTGTTTTGCATAATGTTGGTCAATAGTTTATCCCCCTTGATAACTTGGCTTTACTTTGACTCTAGAAGCCCAGAATGTGAGGAAACAAAAGGATGCCACCAAGAAATGGGCCAGTGTATGTGTTATATCACTACCCTCTAAATTATAAGGTAGATCTCCCTTATATAAAATACATGCAATGAATTCTATCTTTAATAGATCATTAGGATTGAAGTATGCTCTTAACCTGAGAGAAGAAGAGGACAAACTAGATTTTTTGCAAACATAAACAACCTAGGAAGGATAATATTTGGGTAACCTATGATAGCTAGTGGAATAGCTATCACAAATCACCATGAAGCTCTCTAACATCTAATCCTACTTCTAAATGTAGATTGGACCTAATGAAATACAATCTAGGGAAAGAGTAGAGATGCACATGAAAGATGAAATCAAATCCACCTTGATTGATAACCCTCCACTAAAATGGAATCTAGTATGGTATCACTAGTTTCAAATACATCTATCCTACAATCCCATAGAGACTACTTTACTATGCATGGTTAGCTCAAATGGAGGAGATAATAAACAAAATATTATAAATGTTGATCTCAAATGGAATTAAGACCACAAAAGACCTAGTTATAGATATCAATTAAATCCTTGATTTCATACAACCTCTTGATATCAGTCAAATCCTTGATTGCATAAAATTATTCATCCTTTCTATCAATTTGAGAAATCACATATATAGGTCCCCTTGTCGTTGAGCAATTACAAGTGACCCTATCAATTTAGAACTTCTTGATGATATTTCATACCAACAATCATTAGTTACAAAAGTATGTAGATCATATGAATTGCTTTCCATATCATCATTTTAAAGTTACAATTACATATCACAGAGAATGAAGAAGGAAACATGGTAGAAATGATTAAATTCACATTGGTAGAGGTTTCCAATCATTTGTTCAATGCTCTAAGCATTAGGTTTTGGTCTTTAAACATTCTCATGGAAATGTGGTAATTCCTCTAGCTTCTATAGGGTCTGGATCATCCAGAATCCTCCTTGAAATGATTGATACTCCTCTCTAGATTTGTAATAGTCACCTTGGTGCCAAAACTTGTATTTCATATCCTAATAGTCATAGAAAGTTTGAACCTTCGTCATCAATCTCCTATCAATGATCATGATTTAACACCTAACTCATTTGATCACCAAACTCTTTATTGTCCAAACCTATAGTGATGTAATATTTCTTAGTGTCATTCATTGTAACAAAATATCATTTCATCAATCTTTGATGATTCATTTTTCCATAGCATACAAAGAAAAATCCATATCTAGCTTCCTTTACCCATTACCATAACTATTATCAATAGCCTCATTAGTCATTGCCACTACTAAATCCATGACTTCCTAACTATCGATGATCACCATAAGTTACAATGAAAAACTTCATTTATCACTTGTCTCCATATCAAAAATGAGCCTTCTCTACATAGTGATTAACCTAATTGCTATATGGTATAGTGATATCATATGAATTCACAACATTCCAATAATTAGTCATCACCATAATGTCTCAATACTTAATCTACCCTCTAATAGGATCATCACTATAGGATATAGTGATAAACTTTCTTTTGTGTACCAGAAGCTTAATCTTCACATCACTATAACCTATGTCAATAACTTCATCAATCATCCATTCCCCATTGCTCATCATTGTAACTGAGTCTCATCTCTAGTGCTTGGCAATGATCACTATGACTTATGGCGATAACTTCATTAATTGTCGACTCCTCATCACTCATCATTGAAACAAAGTTTCATCTCATGCACTTGGAAATGATCACTGAAGGTTTTGGTGATGCACATTTCTCAATGTAGGAAAATATAATATGATAATACTTTATCTACATGGTGTTCATTAATTCATTGTTGACATTTCAACACTCATCCTTCCACCTTGACCTTGGTTCTCCAATATTACTAAGAGTTTAAAAGCTTCTTCTACATTCAATTCTAATGAACTTGCTTCCAATCTGCTCACGTGACTTCAAGCTTGATTCCTATGGACTTAATTTCTACTCCTTTAGATATATAGATGAACTTTATTAACTTTGACCATTCTCTTCTTTTTTCCATGTCCTCTTTTGTTCATGTGATCTTTCTCCAATTATGACTTGTCTTAGAATGAGCATCCATTGAATCTAAAGGGGATTTTATTAGATAGATAACTTTCTCCTCATCTTAGGGATATGCTTTACACTTACCCTCCTACCTAGAATCTCCTAGTTGACTAATATTGCATTGATTTCCCACTTGGATAGATTTGAATGGGGGGGAAGATGAGAGAGATCATCCTAGTTATCACTTAGATAGGAACCTTGACTTGTTTAGACTTGACTTGAAAACAAATGGGAGTTCAAAACCGTGGGACTAAAAGTGCACCAACACATAACCAAATATTTTTAGTTATGTGGTATGAGTTTATGGTTGATACATGTTCAATTATTTAAGTTACGTTCATTTAAAAGTATGATGTTAAATGCTATATGATTACCGAGTGACAAAGGAATCAAGAGAAATAATAATAAAAATTTAAGGTTGAAAATTTTAGAGGATACTAATTCAGGTGCCCCCCCCTCCTCAACATCTTACCTTTCCTAATATCCCAAGAGTTTTTATAGGAATGTTCTACCTACCAACATACAAAAAATTCAAGCACATCCTGCTAGAAGGGATTATTCAACCTTTAGAAATCCCTTACTAGAAGTGGGAAAGAATCTCGATGGATTTCATCACTAGGCTACCCAAAGTGCAAGGAAAGTATTGTATTTTGTTGTGGTTTACCATTGGACTAAGAATGGCCATTTATTTTCCAAATATCCTTGATTCTAGGTATCTCAAGTGGCTAAGTTATTCTTTTGTGAGGTTCTCTTCTTACATTGTCTTCCAAGGAATATAGTAAGTGACAATGATAGCCATTTTCTTAGAATGTTTTGGATAGAATTATTTTGGCTAGCAAGGATTGAATTGTTTCCATGCACAAGATACCATCTACAATTAAATGGATGGACATATATTGGGAAGAAATGATTGGAGGGTTATCTAAGTAATTATGTTTCAACACAATAAAAGACATGGATTTGTTGATTACATTTGGGTGAGCACCATTATAATACTACCTATTACATAGTGATAGGCATGGAACCTTTCAAATCATAGTATGGTTATAAACAATAATCATACATGGATTTGGAATTGGGTGACATTCACACACCAACTCATAAAGACTAGCTATCAGAGAGTCTGGTTATCATAAAATCTTTTAAGGATAACATGCAGAGGGCTCAAAACTAATAGAAGATGTATGTTGACTAAGACCAGATTGAGAGAAATTTTGAGGTTGGTAATCTAGTATGCCTTCAGCATCAAGCATATAGACAACCCTACCTAAAGTCATCAGGTAAGAAGAAGTTAAGACAACAATTCTACAAACCATCCAAAGTGGTTTAGAGCCTAGACAAAGTTTCCTTTGAATTGGAGCTATCTAAAGGGATCCAAATCTACAATGTTTTTTATGTGTCATATTTGAAGTGTTAGAGTAAATAGTTATTTTTTGTTTAAATCTTATATTAATTTTACTTAGGTAAACTCATAAATTAGGAGGAATTATTTATTTCGATATTATTATAGGAGAATATTTTTGAGTCATACTTTTGACTCAACTACTACTAAGATATGGTTTAGTCCAATCTGGACACTGCCCTTCAAGATTGTAGTTGGATGGAAGGTGGTTTATTCCATGAGGATTCTACTTCCTCCATGTTGAGAAACTTTTCTCAATCTTGTCCAAGCCTCCTACCATCTCTTGCCTATATAAAAATTCTAGCTCTTTGTATTTCATATATTAAATAGCATGTTAGGAAATATTAATGCTATTATGCCTTTGAGAATTTACATCAAAAGTTGGTCTAATATTATTATTATGTGAATTTAATTTCCTATTGTTTTATCTAATTCTTCAATTAGATTTTGGTTTTATATTTACTTTTCACAAATTCTAACATGGTATTAGACCAATATTTGAAAGAGTAGATTATTTTTTTCATAAAGGTCTTTGAAAATCATCTGTTCTCTTCTCTTGCTTTTTAATATGATCTAGAGAATAAAAAAGGATTTATGAAGACCCATCAATCTCTTTTCCATATATGTTGTATTTTTTTTTTTGGTGAATCCACTACTCTAGATGATTCTTATATAAATTTTGATAGTTCCATTCTGTCTATAAGGCTTGAGAAAGTCAAGATTGACTTTCATTTCATCTAAATTGGAGTTCATTTACATAAGTTACAAGCTCATACTTATAGCATAGATCTAGAGAACAACACACAAAAATGTAGTTATTAGGCCAAAAATACCCTACCATTGTGTCCACAAGGCTTGAGGGATGTATTTTGATATATGGTACACCATATCTTGGTGTTTGGAGCTCTTTGAGGTAGAAAAAATTATTGATAACCACACCATGCAATATGGGGAAGCAATATGCATTTGAAAAATAAAATATTTTTCTTTTCAAAAAAGGTGGGAGAAGGTGGGTTCCTATATTTGGAACAACACTAAAAATAGACCGCTCATACACCCATACACTGAAAAGTGACCATGTGCAAGCCACCAACCCACATCGAAAGGCCCATGTGCAAGGCAAGCTCCTGAGTCACTATCCTTGAGGCATGCCAACATGAAGCTACATAAACTTGATCATCAAAAACCAATGGACTACTGAACACAAGTGTCACCTCCACTAAACACTTCTCATATTAAACTATTGAGCACTCTTCATTTTAAAGAGGTTTTAACCCACTTACTTCATGATTGTGGGACAAAAAAATTTGCACAATGATGCCAACACAATGTGTTAAATTTGACATCCCCATGACTGTCTCATATAGATTTTTTTCTTTTTCATGACACACATTTAACCACCAGGTTTAAGTGTATATTTTACTAGTTTACCCTTCTCCATTTGTATTTTTAATTTGGTAGTCTAACTTTTAGTGACCATAACTTGGTCATTCCAACTACAAATTTGAAGATTTTTATTATTATTTGTGGCATAATTCTCAAGATATTTCAATGGTGTTGTTAAATTTTTATTTTTGTGCATGGATGTGATAAATAAATGCATACTTTTGTGACTGTACATTTCTAATCATGAATGTTGCAACTTCAAGAGCCTCATTGGGCTCATATGAACATATTTTGTAGTGCTATTTTTTTTTTAAAGTTATAAATTTTTGTTTACTTTCTAGATATGGTTTCATTATGGAGAAATGATAATTGGAAATAGTACTATTATAATTTAATCTATTAGGCCCTCATTTGGCACATGTAACTGATAAATCCCTAGAGTGATCTTGTATTCCATATTTTTGAATCCTCTATAGCCTCAAATTTTTAGTTTTAATCATCAAAATAAAAAGTCCACTTTGATCCATTTTTGCAAGTGGAAACTGTACATGCACTAAATTATAAAATTCCAAAGCATTGCATCTTGGGGGTGGGGGGGTGGGGGATTATCTAGAGAAAAAGGTTACACATGATATGTAAATGAATTTATTACCACACCTATGTTAATGCTAATACTCATCAACCATGGGACATAAATATGGAGAAATCTCTTGGCTACTTGTGATCTTGAGTCTCTTTCAATCTATAATTTTATTTGGAGTCACTCAAGACACGCAGATAGGCTTGGGATGCTCTTAAAACTTTCTTAGGTAAAGTTGAGAAAATTAAGGGCTATCAAATCGATAATTATTTAATGAATCTTGATAAAAAACATTTCAACAATATCCATGACTATATCTCCAAGATTACATAATTAAGAACATAGTTAAAGGACTACAAGATAATTAAGTAAGATATAGAGTTGATTCGCAATGTGTTATCCAAGCTTGGTCCTAAGTACTTTGTATTTGTTTCTACCTTTCATACCAATTAAGTTTCTATGGGAGATGCATATGTTGATCCTACTTTTGATACATTTTCAAATCTTCTAATCCAATAGAAAGTAAAGAAAATTCAAATGGGTATAAGACATCCAAGTCACAAGCATAAATTTCTAGTGATCCTATGATGTAGAGAAAAGAAAGAAATCTTGAACAAAAGAAAAATAATAAACAAAACAAGTGACAAAAATATTTGAATCTTCTTCCTCAAACAAGGAATCATCTTAAAAGGAAAAGCCTACTTGTGCATATTACAAGAAGAATGGACATGAATAACATCATTTATACAAGAACATTGATTAACTCAATAATATTATTAAGAAAAACCTAATAATTCTACCTTCAAGAATGACAACTTCATCCTCTTCTTCTCATTCCAATATTGCTTAAGGAAAAAATAACAAGGGCAGAGGTCAAGCCTTAATTGTCACTTCAAGTAATGATTTAGGGAGATGGCTTCTAGATTTAGGAGCTTCTCATCATATGGCATATTTGAAGTCTCTATATTTTTTAGTTGAGCCTTGTCATGCACCACCTATTTTGATGGGAAATCATACTTATATTAATGTGATTGGGAATGAAATAGTTGATAAGGGGTAGGGAACATTTAAAGATCTTTTGTGTGTACCTCACTTAAGTCATAATTCCATTTCCATGTATCAACTCACTAATGAGCCAATAAGGAGGACTATAGAATTCACTCTGAAATCAATTATTATCAAAAACTTGTAGAGAAGAGAGATTATTGGTATATGAGTGGTTGATTAGGGATTTTGAATATACTACTTTGAATACTTTTCTGCTAATGATGATAGTGATTCTTTAGCATATTTTGATCACACTTTTAGTGTTGCGTCACATCTTAGTTATTTGAACTTGGATATTCTTACATGTGATCAAGTTCCTGATCCATCCATTCTTTCTTCTTCTATTGATATTGTATCTGCTAGTACTCCTAATGATGCTTTCATTCATACATCCATGGCTTCTAGTGAAATAATAATAAAATTGGAGGAGATCACTTTATCTTTGGAGGATATTCTCATGTCCTTTAAACATGTTCTAAATTCATCCTCAATTAATCTTGACTTATTTTTTCTAGTAGAGTGCCCAAGTATACATCTCAAATAGATCAGTTACCATTGGTTTCTTTCTAATCACCTTCTTCTATTGGGCTTGATTCTAACTAGTTCATGATATCTTATTTGACCCTTGACATGGGGAAACTTGAGTACATTCCATCAATTTCATACTTTCTACAATTTCTTCATTCAGATTGGGGAGGCTTCATTGCTACACCTTTTGTTTTCTTTCTTCCTAAGGGGAGGAATTTTGTTCTTCAGTCATGACATAGTTTCTACATTGATCCTCAAGCATCTTCTAGTGGTCTACAGTCTACATTGAAGATGGGTTACTCTATCTCTCCTCTTCTCATATTTGTTGTTTGTATATTCATGGTGTATGTCATAATATGGGGGTCTTTATTATACCTTCCATTCATGCATCTTAATTTTTTTCTTTTTTTCTTTTGCAAGCAAGATTTTTCCCATGTGGTTTTTCTCTTTCTCCTCTTTCTGAGAAATTGCATGTTTTTTAGTTCTACATGGGTACCTAATATGGTTTTTCTTGTTGAGACCCATTAGCTATATATAACATTATAGTACTCCCTAATTTGCACTTTGGGGGGAGGGGAGGGGGGTGTAGTCAGTAATGCATTTAAAACATTTATTAATATCTTTACTAATTCTGAAATATGTAAATAGTAGATGCAACAACCATAGAAAGATAACCATGCACAGTAAAAACATATATGTTAACTAGGGAAAACCCCAGTGGGAATGATGCCCACAAGAGGATGTACTAATATAAAAGTTCCTTTTGAAAGGACATATCATGTTAGGATTCAATAAAATAAAATGAGTAAATATGAGTCCTTATTAGGAGACTTTGAATCCTTTTTAAGAGATTGCAACCTTAGTAGGAGTTATGCCAACACTATTTGAAAGGAGGAAAAGTGAATCCATTGTCCAAATAGCCTCAATACTATTTGCACTGAATAATACAATTGTAAAGTAACAACTATCCAACCATGAACTTATCTTTCCAAATAAATTCCTTTTAAGATCACGATGCATTAACCACACCAATCACTACTCTAATAAAAATATATTCACACATAGGTTCACTCACACAATAACTATCTGCATTGGATCTCACTTTCAAGTTGGCATAACCAACAATGATCTCATTGAACACAAAACCACACTCTAACATAAGGAAATAATATTCCCTTTATCCTGAGTTCTAAAGTGTAAGCATCGAGTTGTCCTTGAGGCTTTCCCAATTTACAATAATAATATAGGACAATCTTAAGATATTAAAATATATGTTACATCATAATTTTACATCTTTTCAAGATTATAAACAAACTGTCAACTCACAATATTCATGACTTTCCATATGATGATCTTTAGATTACGCCCTCTTAACTACTACCTCTTTTACATGTCTTCGACCTTTGTATCAATTTTCTTAAGCCAATTCCATCCTAGTGAGGAGATAGAATCAAAATAATTTTACCCTCTATTGGAAATAACAATGAGAAAGTAAACTCTAAGAGGGGGGCAGGGGGGGGATGAATCATCACTTCAAAATTTAACCATAAAACATTAACCACACATCCATCTCATAATTTAGCATGTAAACTAAAATAGCTAACTACACATTTGCATCCATAACATGAAAAAAATTACACATGACACAATAAATTTGTTACCTACAAACCCTCCAATGAGAAGGTAAAACAAGGGTGGGATGACACCCACAAATATTCACTACTGTAGCTATAAAGTGTAGCCAGTTATGGACCTACAATAAGTTTGACCATAAGCTATGATCTATCCTATGAGGGGTCTTTCTTGTTAAAGGCTTACAAAGACCATTAGGGTTTACCCTGTTAAATAATTTCAACACCCTGCTAAAAGTGTGTCTTGTTAGAGGACTTAAATTTACAATAAAGCAAGAACTCAATTAAGAGATTTACACAAGTTTGTTAAGAGATTTTCTATATCACCTATTGAAATGATTTAGCACCATGATCCTTCAGTTAGCACTTTTTTGCTAGATGTTAGATATTCTCTTTCTTGATGAATCCTTGATCCTTCTAATCAAATATGTCTCCTTTGTCCTCTCTCTACTTTCATTTATCCTTTCTAACTAATTTTACAATTTAGATCATTGTCACAACCTCCATATCCAACATGAATTATCTCTCTTCTCTTAGAATTCATCTCCTTACACTCATTACAAAATATTTAGGATTTTTTTTGTTAAATAAATGTAGGTGGACTGGGGTTAGGTAAGAATTAATGGCTAAGGTTGATCCATATTACCACTTAAAGAATCCCTTAATTTGATTGGTTACATGTACTAAATAGGGCTTCATAATATACCTCCATACATATCTTCTATAATCATAAAACAATAATTTTTTTAGCCCAAAAATGGTTTACATAGTAGTTTATGCCATTACAAACAACTATGTCCAAAATTGTTCATGCAGTATCTAAAGACTCTGATGCTCGACTATCACTACATTCTCAATGTTGTAACTTGGTTACTAAATGGCTTAGCATACACTACTTACTTGACTTTTGACTCACCTAACATGTAGTCTTCTTAGCTCATGAGTAACCTGGTACATACTATTTGCTTGGCATGTATTGTCTAACAACTATTGCTCAACTTCCTTTGACTATTCATCTTGCACTAATTGCTTGGCTCACTCTAATCACTCAGCTTGCACCAAAATACTAATAGATAATGACTAAGTTTTTTGTCACTACCTTGTCAAAACCAATATGAGATTAACAATCTCCCCATTTGACATGAGTGGAAAAAAATGTTGTCATGCATATACAATCCTTATTTTGAGTATAACTCTCACAATATATACCTATGACTCAACTCTCATACAAAATTTCAAAACTTCAAAATTTTTCAAAATGGATGACTGATTTACATACCTTATTTCTCCATTACTCCATTACTCTCCGTGAGTAAATATTTCCTTTCTATATTTGAATCTAATACTCGTGCTGAGTAGATTTCTTGTTCCATGTTTCTGCATTATTAATCCTCCCTTAGTCAAAACAGTATTGCTCATTTCCAATTATATTCATTTCCCCCTTTATCAATAAAAACTTCATAATCCCCATTTTTTGACACTTATGTCATGTGTATTACATGGATAGTGTGTTTTTTTTAAAAATCATTTATGGACCTCCATTATAATCTTCAAGGATGCATCCCAATTGTTGCATGCTACCTCTAGGGATTGATATTGAATGTCTAGCTAAGTAGCAAGGCCAACTAAGCCATCATGAATTGAAAGTTAGTTATCTTTCTTCATCAATGTCTTAGCATAGGCTAGTAGCTTATGCAACACTTCTACGTGTGGGGTCAACATGGATTGAATACTTATCAAGGCAACTTGAATGTTTTCATCTTGTTCTTTCAGCTTGACAATTGTACCTTGTGTGGATAGTAATCTTCTAAAATGAGCTTACCTTTGACTAGGAGATAACTTAAGAGTAGTACCTATAGTTTTCAAATCTCCTTATAGTTGGTCAATAGCCCTCTGAACTTCCTGTGTTAAAAACTTCACATCACATAGCTTGGTGTAGAGAGAGAAAATATTCTCTGAAACCTTCTTCACACCATCCATTTTAGTTGCTAAATAAATATGTCTTAGTGCAATAGCATTAGATATCTTCTCAAGTACCTTTGTGTTAAATTTCCTTTTAGACCATTATAAAAGTTTAACATTTGAGTCTAGGTCTTCATCCTTTATTTTGTCAACAATAGTGACAAGTTTCTCAATGATGGGATTGTCTTCATTCATCTTAGCGAGACTAAAAGAATCATAAAATATGTCTTTTATCTCATGAAAAACTTGCTCTTTCTTATACTCCCTTCTCATCATTTCTTGTGTCTTATTTCTTTTCAAAGCTTCCTATAGAATCCTCATCTCTTCAATTGTGATTGTTGCAAGGTCAAACTTGGGTAACTCAATCACCTCATCTAAACTTATATCTCTAAAAGATGTATCATTTGTACTCCTTGATCTAATAGCATTTGGCCTTGATATTTTCAAAGGTGTAACATGTGTGCTCAGCCTCTAAAGAGCTTGACTACTAGGAGAAGTAACTAAAATTTGTAGGGTAACTAGAGTTTGTATGAATTTTTTTTCTTCTACTATAGTAGTCACTTGTAACTCTTTAGGCTTATTATTTTTACTCTCTACCTATTGTGCTTCACCTTGTGCTTGTGGACTAGGTACAAGAATTGCTTCTTGACCTAATTTCACTTTAGTTCCATCTTTCTCAATTGTTACCAAAGCTTGTAAACCAAAACTGTTGAGACTTGGCAATGATGTTGTGACATTTTGTGCTTTTTCCTCTTTCAATTTGAATACAACAACAAGCATAACAAATGGTATTTTTTGTGGTACATCCTATTGTCCTTAGTTTAGACTTTGATCTTCTTGTTTATCATGTGAATCTATCTCATTCACCTTAGTTGATTTAGAGAGCACATTAGATGTTTCTTGTGGTTTCTCCTTTGTAGATGCAAGTTCTACCTTTTTAATCTCATTCATTCTAACCAGTATAGGATTAGTACATTACTATGCTACCATGGTGGAATTCTTTAATATCTTTCTCAAATCTTCCTTATCCTTTATTTGTATCGAGTTATGTTGACTCAACTGGTTTATAGGTCGAGGACTAGCACTCGACAACATCTTGTTTCTCTTCATCAGTTGTGGCCTCTTTTACTATTGTCTTCTCAGTGTCTTCCACATTACCATCCTTGACTGGTACTTATTTTGTAGTCTCTACTATGTCTTGTTCACCTTTCTTAGAATCTTGCAATCCTTGTTCACCTTTTTCTTTGATTGCTAGAATGGATGACCCATATAGTAATTTCCAAATTGTTGTTCTTTTGGTAACCACATCTTCAATAATCTTTGTCAAGATATGGAAAGCTCTATATTTTGGGGAAAACTTAATCGTATTCTTTTCCAAAGCTTCAACAATCTTTATTTTGTCTAATTCTAGCATAGCTTGTGCTAAAGTCTATTTCGCGATCTATATTTCAGTTTGCAAGCTCTATTGCCATTTTTTCTCAACTTGGTCATATAGACTCTTGGGTAGTGAGTTGGCCATTTCTAAAGGAGTTGATTTAAATGTAACCATCATGACATATATGGCTTTCTCAACTATATTTTGATCAACCTTCCCTAGCTTATCAAATTCAATATGTGTGAAACTAGATAAATCTGTATTTGACTTGATATTATCACACAAATAGTCTAAGTTAGAGGAGGGATGGTGCCTTACCACCTATTATTTGACTTTTTTTTCTCCTCATCTGACTAAGGTTGAGGCACTAACTTTTTCTTTAATCTCTTGTATGTGTTAGGTGTCCTCTTGCCTTTAGGTTTTTCAACTTTTTTTTCTTGAACAGTGGTTTCCCTTGTGCTTGACCTATTAGTAGGTGCAATTGGCTTCTGTTGTGGCTTCTTCATAGGCTTCTTGGGTTTCTCCATTCTTTATTATTTTTCCTTCCTCTTCTTGGACTTTGTGTGCTTTGGTGCTTCCTTTTCTTCTTCTCCTTCAAAACCTTCTACAAATTCTTCTTGATCCTCTCTTTGACCTTGAGTTAATTCGAATGGGGCTTGGCCTTCTTCTTCTTCTCCTTCACCAAATCTTTCCTTTAGCTTTTTCACCAGTTTGTTCTTCTTCATAAGAACAGAAGTTGTTTTCAAGTCTATTGTTATCCTTTATTTGGCTTCCTCATAATTTCCAAATGATGTGGCACTCTTGTCAATATCATCTACTAATAGGACTATAATAGTTCTTGAGTCCTCATCTAAATTTATCTCATATGGAAAGGGCTTCAGCCATCTGACCCTAGGTATAGGTACTTGCACATATGTTTGGTCTGCATCTACTAGGAAATAAACATCATCATAATGTTTTTCCACAAGTGATATACGGATCCTTAACCTTAGTTTCATGGATTTCTTAAAATCCTCAAAGTAGCTAGTCATTACTGACTTAAGTTATCTCCAAGGTGTTCTATGAATTCTAAAATTTGTTGTGCAATTGGCTTGTTGGGGTTCCAAGAAACTATGCCAAACGTGGGGAAGGTATTTTGCAAATTAAATAATATGAAAACAAGTAAAGATCCAAATTTACATGATGCACTTCTTTCTTTCTTGATGGCCTCCAAGTCTTCTGATAGTTGTTGTAGTTACAACATAGCAAGGTCATAGGAATGTTCCCTCTTTACTATCTTGTAACCCAAATCAACAACCATACATGATATGCTAGTCAGTCAGCTAGATTGAAAAAAATAGTGAGTGATCACTCTCATTGAAGAGATAATTAAGGGATCTAAGATTGTGTCAATGGACATCCCTCTTTTGTTCCATACTACACCTGTAATCTTCTCAATCATCTCCTTTGCATCACTACACATGCTCTTAGGTCGATCAAGGGTAGGGTACCCTGATACTCAATTGATGATCCTCTTTGTGAGCTTAGTTGGTCCACCTTCCAACCAGATATAGCTATCATGTATCCATCTAAGAAAAATTCATATCCATTCAATCTTAAACATTTGAGGAAAATCTAGGCATGGTTTAACCCTTTTCATTCAACAATTTTATATTCTTCCCTCAAGACTCTGTTATCACATAGTTTATTATAGGAATCTCTTATTTTGGTATCACCTACTTCTCCTATCTTTCCTATAAAACAACATCTAGCATCTTGTATCATTAAATATTTTGGGGGTATTATTGATAACACACTAGAGGGGTCTCCTTTATATGCTATCTCATGAATAGATCAAAAAGGGGGCTACCTAACTGTATCTTCTTAAAATGGAAGCACTTCCATGATAAGAGCATTTATCCCTCTAAGTCATATGGGGTCATGTCAAGTTCCTTGAATAGGTCTTTGCATGGATTTGGTTGTTTCTCCCCTGTTATGCTTCTCTCCTCCTATTTTTGGCCTCTTTCAAACAACTTTCTATGAGAAACAAAGGACTTTAATTTTTGGGTCAATGACAACTTGATGGGTCCAAGTCAACCTCGACCCTGAACTAGGTCAAGAATGACCTCAACTCTAACCTAGGGTAGAGTTGAACTTGACCCTAACCCTAGGTCTAAATTTCAAGTTCCAAAGGTTTAGGATGTTGAGCTTCAAAAAGTTACATTTTCCCACTTCTGGGTCAGTTGTTTTAGATTTTGGAATGGTCAAATCTTAAATTGCATTTAACCTAGGTTCATTTCTATGGGTTAAGGTTAATTGGGATTTAATTCTCCAATGTTGGCCTCTCTATAAGTTTGTACCCTATATCACTATATATGGAATTTTTTCCTCTCTCATTTGGGAGATCCAAAGACTCATACAATTGAATATATATATCGGATGATCCATTATCAAGAATTCAAGCATTCAAGCATTTAAGCATGTAAGATCCAATTCATCAAGGGGATCCATTGTTAGCTATTCAAGGATTCAATCTCTATGGAGCCCATTTGTTGAAGATTTCTATATTCACATTCATTCAAGCATCTTCGTATGTGAATATCTATTCAAGATTGGTGTTGAAGATCTAATTCCATTGATATGAGACATCTTACACACAATTCTACATTCATTTGGAGCATCCCTACTTG
This sequence comes from Cupressus sempervirens, assembly GCA_028749045.1. NCBI lineage: Eukaryota > Viridiplantae > Streptophyta > Pinopsida > Cupressales > Cupressaceae > Cupressus > Cupressus sempervirens. The sequence continues at coordinate 894,383,163 of CM053785.1, forward strand.
TGGATTCAAGTATTTGAATACTACACAAGGACTTCAACATAAGAAAGGTGAATAGTTCCATTTACTTTGTTTATAAATATTGTAATTTTAATTACATTTCAGGGTTAATTCCAAACTAGGATTTGATGAAAGAAAACCCCCCATTCAAATGTTGGTAGTGGGATAGCATCCTTCATAGGGTTCGCAACATGGATTAAGCACCTCTTGTGGTTCTATAAGACTATGGGTTGTATCGGGTATTGATAGATTGATCTTTTGGTGCAATGACAACTCTATCCTTTCTAACAACTCATATCAAAGCTATCCGTTTAAGAGGACTAGTTTGAAGGTACTAGAAGCACAAAGATCAAGATGTCAAAAAGAGAAGTACCCAAGCTTAATAGAGATAAATTTCTTGTATGGAAAATTCTAATGAAGCTACACCTTAGAGGACTTGGAGATCATGCACAATCTACCATTACTATTGAGCATGTTGATCCTACTAGAGCCCTAAGCTATGCTAGATTTTATGATATCAAAATTCTTGGCAATGCAAAGAGAATGTGGGATGCTCTAAACACTATCTATGGAGGAGACAAGAATGTTCTAAGAGCCAAAGCTAAAATTCTTAGAAGTGATTTTGATGATATGAGAATGCAAGAAGGTGAGAATATTGCTCAATATTTCTCTAGGATAAAAGATGTTGTTAATGCAATAAGGGGAGCTACTGGTAAAATAGATGATGACACTATACTAAGAAAAGTTTTGAGAACACTGCAACCCATCTATGCTATTAGAGTTTCTACAATAAAAGAACTAAGATGTATACTAGGGAATGATGTAACTCTTGAAGGTCTGGTAGGTAGGCTCACTGCTTTTGAGCTATCTAACTTCAATAATTACAAACCTAAAAATATTGAATCTTCTTTCAAAGGTAAGTTTTCATTAAAGGAGATTGATGAAAGGAAGAAGAAGAGACAAAATATGTGTCCAGTGACAGTGATATAGATGAGGAGGATGTAGATAAACTTGAATCACTACTAGCAAGAAGATTTTGTAGAGGCAAAGGAAAGGTTAAAGGTAAATTACCTATCATTTGTTTCAATTGCAATGAGGTTGGTCATATTGTTCCTAGATGTCTAGAGAATAAAAACTACCAAAGTGGTGACAAGTACAAAAGTAGAAGAGATTAAGACAAAAAGGATTACAAAGACAAAGGCAAGAAGTCTTGCTACATTGCTAAAGAGGAAATAAGAGATGAATCTGATGAACATGATGATGAAGTGGTGTATGTTGCAATGAAGGATGAATCTGATGAAGATGAGGCAACCACACTTGTGTCTCATCTTCATCATCATGTTCATGATGGAAATAGTGTAAGATTTGGTAATGATGCACCATGTTTGATAAAAGGAAAAGGTCCTATCAAACTTGTAGAAAAGATTTTATGTGACAATGCTTACTATGTTAAAGGACTTAAATGTAATCTGTTGAGTGTGTCACAACTGAATAATTTAGGATGTAAGGTTGAGTTTGAAAACAAGATTTGTAAGATATATGATATTGATGGAAAAAATGATTGGAACAGGTGACCAAACTAGGAGTAATCTATTATATCTTAATATAGAGGATGCTACTTGTTTAGTTGTATAATTTGATGATGTGTGGCTATGGCACAAGAGGTTATGTCATTTTAATTTGATAACTTGGTTAGTATTAGTAACATGAGAAGAGTTATAGGTTTTGCTAAGTTGAAAAAGCCTAACAATATAATGTGCAAATAATGTCGATTAGGAAAGATGAAAAAGTCAAGTTTTAAGAGTAAAAATCATGCCTCTAAAGAAATATTAGAGATTGTTCATACTAACTTATGTGGACCAATTGAAGTGAAAAGCTACAAAGGAGATAAGTACATTATGCTACTTCTTGATGATTATTCTAGAATGATGATAGTTATGTTTCAGAGATAGAAATCTGATGCTTTCCAAATGTTAAAGTGGTACCTAGCAAGAGTTGAAAAAGAAACAAGTAAAAGTATGAAATGTCTGAGATCTGACAGAGGAGGAGAATTTACATAAAATGAGTTTGAGATGTTCTGTAATGATAGAGGAATCAAAAGACAGAAATCTGCTCCTAGAGCCCCTCCACAAAATGAGATTATTGAAAGGAGGAATAGGTCTATAATGAACCATGCTAGGACACTCATGATGGATAAAAATGTTGCTTTGAAATGCTAGAGAGAAGTCATAAGTACAATTGTCTATACCTTGAACCATGTGCAAGTTAAGAAAGGTACTCATTCAACACTTTTTGAACTATGGTATGGATACTCACCCAATGTAAAATATTTTAAGGTATTTAGAAGCAAATGCTATATTTTCAAAGATTTTAGGAATGATAAAATAGATGCAAAAAGTGAAGAAGGTATATTCTTAGGTTATTCCATAACAATTAATGCTTATAAGTGTTTGAATTCTAACACTAACAAAGTTGTGGAAAGTGTAAATGTAAAATTTGATGAATATACAAAAGTATATGAGGCTGAACCTATGAAGGAACTAGAAGAATACAAATCATTTGTATATTTTTATGAAGGTACGCCTACTAAAGAGGATGTTGCTAATCAAGCTACAAACCAATTGCAAGTTTTAGTGATTTTTGAGTAACATACTATGAATGTCAAGTTGCATTTAGGAATCGAGCTACATTCAATTGTTGAGTTACAGAATGAAGTTGAGGCACATTCTAATTCTGAGATTAGTGTACATGAAAGAGATGCTAAAACACCTGACAAAGATGTATATAGTGACTTAGAACTTGAGAGACCAAATAAAGAAACCAGAGTTGAACCAAGATTTTATAAATATGTTAAGAGACATCATCTCCTACTGCACAAACAATTGGAGATAAAGATGCTAGGCCAATGACAAGGAATAAGTTGAGAAGTGATAAATGTTTGTTGAGCATGAAGGAACCCAAAATAGTGAAAGAAGCTTTAGATGATGTGGACTAGAGAAAAGCCATGGAAGAAGAGATTGAACAAATTGAGAAAAATAAAACATGGATTCTAGTTCCTTGACTAGAAGACAAAAATCTGATTGGAACCAAGTGGGTATACGAAAACAAGTTTGATGAAAATGGTGAAGTCACAAGGAACAAGGAAAGATTAGTCTGTAAAGGATGTGCACAAGAAGAAGGGATTGACTATGGAGAAGCATTTTCTCCTATTGCTAGTATGGAAGGAGTAAGAACTCTCGTTTCTTATTCTACATAGAAAGGTTTCAGAGTTTATCAAATGGATGTTAAATCTACATTTCTGAATGGTATAATAGAGGAAGAATTTTATATAGAATATCCAGAAGGATTTTTTGGTGTTAACAATAAGAACATGGTATGTAGACTACACAAAACTCTATATGGTTTGAAACAAGCACCAAGAACATGGTATGAGAGATTTCATAACTATCTTGTGAAGATTGGATTTGAAAGACTAATGATAATAACAATCTATACTTGAAGACAAAGAAAGGAAAATGTATTTTTTTATCTAAATTTTTTGTTGATGATATCATATTTGGAGGTCAAGATAATTTATGTAAGGCTTTTGCAAATGAAATGAAGAAAGAATTTGAGATTTCTATGTTTGGAGAGATTAAGTTCTTTGTGGGTTTGTAAGTACACCAGATGAAATATGATATATACATCACTCATTCTAAGTATGTCAAAGAGATACTAAAAACTTTTGGATTGGAGGATTCTAAACTAGTAAGTACACCTATGGTGATAGTACATAAGTTTTTAAAGAATGATAATTCAGTTGAGGTGAATCAAAAATTGTACAGGTCTATGGTTGGAAAATTACAATATGTAGTATATAGTGGACCTAATATTTCTTTATCTATAGGATAGTTGCAAGATTCTCTACTAATCCCAGGGAGAATCATTTGATGGCTATAAAGAGAATAATGCGATATCTAAAAGGAATAGAGGAATATGGTCTATACTATAAGAAAAATGGGAAATTTGAATTAAGATCCTATACTGATACTAATTAGGTTGGAAACATTGATGATAGATTGAGCACTAATGGAGGAACATTTTTATTAAGCAAGAGGTTGGTTATATGGACTAGCAAGAAACAAAGTTGTACCTCACAATCTATTGCTGAAGATGAATATGTTGCTGCTACTATAAAATGTACAAGCATTGTATGGATCAAACATCTACTCAAAGGTATGAAGGAAGAAATTACTAAACCAATGATACTTTATTGTGATAATAAAAGTGCTATAAATATATCAAAGAATCCAGTGATGCACACAAAGACTAAGAAAATTGCAATCAAGTATCATTACTCTAGAGAATTAGTTCAAGATAAAGAGGTGAAGATGGAATATGTTAACACAAAAGAATAACTTGCTAATATCTTCACAAAGGCATTACCTAAGGATTCTCATGGGTATCTAAGAGGTAAACTAGGGGTGATACCCCTATCAAAGGCTATATAAATAACAAAAAGAGTGACTTGCATCAAACAAGATGATTACCATATGGTCAAAATTGATGCAATGGATCTTACTTTAGGAGCTACCTAAAGTAATCAAAGAGCTAGAACTACAAATTAGTCACAAGCAAGGTGACAGAGGGAGAAACTAAAGAAGCTCATATCTACATATTATGTTGATGTAAATAAGTATTTACTTATTAAACTTACTTAAGTTTACTTATGTCAATGCATTATTTTATTATTTCTTAGGTGAGACACTTAGGAGTTTGTGTACTCATATGAGTTGTCATGTTGACAACACTGGAGTAAGCAACTGTAATTCAAAACATGGTGTCTACAACACTAGAGTTTGCATAATTAACTGAGTTGTCATGTTGACAACATAGTTATTCGCACTCTTATTCTAGCGCATGGTGTCTACAACATAATTTTACATGTTGAACCTTTGTAGGCTTATCCTCTCATCATTGCACTATCTCCTGTGCTTAATGGAGGATAATCCACTCTAGGTGGACATGTGCCTTGTTGAAAGACTTATCAATCTACTAATTCCTAGTCAATCTAGAGGCCTTTATATTCAGGCACTCCTAGTGTACTTGTAATGACATTAATTGAAAATCATATAATTATTCTGAGCATACTCTGTTGGTCTATTTTGTGCTTGTGCTTGAGTTCCTTGATCTTGGGTAATTTTACCCTAAGGAAAATTCTTACATGGTATTAGAGCTGAGAGAATTTCTCTTCACATAGCCATTGGAGACCATTTTCTTGCTTCACTTCTCAGAGGACCTTGACCCAAATCTAGAGTATCACAGTTATTAGAGCATCTAGAACCAATGTGGACCTCACCATTGCATCTAGAACATCAATTTGGTGAAATTTGATTATAAATTCACTATCCTAGGCCATAGTCGAATTTGAGGAAAATTTTTTTTGCAAACTAGCACCCAAAGGCCCAATTTACAAATCTAGTATGATCATTTATTAGATCTACAATTTAATTTGTTTCAGATTAGCAGTTTAATTTTTCTCTATAATTTCCATCTACAACTTTTTTAGAATTTTCAGAATTTTTTTAGGCCTACTAGGCCTACAAAGAAATTTATTTTCGTAGGAACTAGGTGGTGAAATCCTAGCCCCTGTAGGGATTATTCCAATTTACAATAGCATATTCCATTCAAAATTTACATCTCACACAAAAAGCATGTTATCACAAATTCTAGCTGACAAGACAACCACCAGCAATCGACAACCACAACAGTACAATGAGTGAATTACCATTGTAGGCAACTACTTCCCAGCAATGGCCATTCAAACTTCTGACCTCACTAAAGCTGACATCCTTGATTTTCTTATTAACTACAGCTTTGTGTTTTAAAACAGTTCTTTTTGCCTTTGTAGGGTGCATGTGGGATTAAATCCCACTGTTCCCCCACCAACCTATGCTTTGAATCCTCCTGGCATTGTATCCCACTGTTCCCCCACAAACCTATGCTTTGAATCCTCCTAGCACTGTACATTCATATTTCTAGTGATGCTAAAAACATTGGCTCCCATATTCTGTTAATGATTACTTCTGTTCATCACATATAGCTTAGTAGGCATGAACAACTCTGAAGCTAGACACATGGACAAACAATGACAATAGTCCCAGTCACTTCATCCTCCACATAGGTAGGATACACACCCTACCATGCTAGAAGCACATGCAGCAACAACATACCTTGTACCACGTAGGACAGTCCAAATCAGATTTTTTGCCATGTCACCAATGACTTAGTAGGCCATACCCAACATTCCAGTTGCAACCTCACTCAATCATACACAACATGTGGACCATCCATATAGTTTTTGACATCATCATGATGTCACTTGCCACATCAGAAAGGGCTATTTTTTTGCAAACATCAACATATTACTATGCTAAATTTGATAATCATTTGACTATCATTTCCAGGAAAATTTAAACTATTGCAACAGTTGTTTGATCATCAAATTTAACCTCATAGTTTGCTATCAATACCCCTCTCCAAATGCAATTTTGATTTGATAGTTCAACTATGGCAGGCCATATCTTAGTCATCTAGACTCCAAATTAGGTACATTTTTTTTTTTTTGGGTAAAATTTCTTGGAATTTTTAGTGGTGCAATTTTTTTTGGTTTTGGTGCATGGATTTGTCAAAAATTGCATTTTTTGATGATTATACCTATCTCATCCTGTATTTGGCAACTTCAAATGCTTCGTACGGGCTTATTTGGACACATTTTTTGGTTCTAATTTTTTTTGAAAATGCTTAATTTTTTGTCTACTTTCCAAATCTACAATAAGATTATAGGTTTGTGTGGACAAAAGTATCACTTTCAGAATTAGGTCCTTTTCTACATTGTAATGCTTTGATTATTCTTCAAAATTATTTTACATTTGAGCTATAGTGTTTAGTACCAGATTTGAACCTCAAAATGCAGTTGTAAATAGAAAAATTAGAAGAACACTTTGTACATTATAACAAGTGGCATATTGTACACACACTACATATAAATTGCCAAAAGCATCATTATACCAAACCCACCGATGCTATAGCACTAGTTGATTGGAAAATTAAAGACAATTAGGCTTTAGGAATCATTAGGAGTTTTTTTCATAAAGATCTCTTCTTCCACATTTCTAGCTTTAAGGAAGCCAAGGGTGCTTGGGACAAACTTGAAGGGTTATATGGTAAGCTGGATGAGGAAAAGGGATAACAAATTGAGGATGACCTACTTTTATTGGATCCTAAGAATGTTGGCACAATTCAACATTATATCAACAAAGCCAATATATTGAGAGCACTACTTAAAGATTGTGCCAACACTAAGCCTTCATTTGATGCATTTACAGAAAAGTTAATATTGGAACAATCCAAGTTGATAGATATGGGAATTCTCAAGTCATTAAAGACCAAAGAATTGGTGGCTACCAATGAGAACCAATCAAACCAACAAGGTAAAAGTTCTACCAGCAACAAGAAAAAGTAGTGGAAGCAAAAAATCACAATCAAAGACACAAAAATCTAACTCCTCACAGCAAGGCAATTCTTCTTTCAACAAGAAGTGAAACAATGACAAGAAGGACAAACTATTTTGTGCAGATTACAATAAACCAAATCATGATGAGCATCATTACAAGACTAAGAGAATCAATGAGTTGGAAAACCTACTTAGGAAGAAAAAAATCAATGTGCCAAATGCTTCCAAGGATTCAACTCCACCCACTTCAAAGGGAAAAGGGCAAGCGCTTATGGCTGGTTCAAATTCTTAAGTGAAATGGATTCTTGACTTAGGTGCTTCCTATCATATGGGTTCTTTGAAAGAAGATTTTTCTTCATTGAAGCAGTCTAAGGTACCACACATCTTTGTAGGAGATGATACAAAAATGAAAGTTGAAGGGAAATGACAAGTTAAGATGGAAAATGGAGAGTTCAAAGAAGTTCTCTATGTTCCCAACCTTAGCTCTAATCTCATCTCAATCTACCAAATCACTCACTATGGAGATGGCAATAAAGCTAAGTTCCTTCCTGATTCAATAATGGTGCGCAATCTTAAAGATGATTCATTGGTTGCAATGGGTAAAGTCAATCATCACAAAAGACTTTATTTTTTCTCCCACTTTGTGCCTAAGTCTCCTTCACATGCCCTATTGACTCAATCTCATTCACAAAGAAAATTATGGCATGAGTGGTATGGTCATCTTGCCTTCCACTATCTTCATCAACTTTTCTCAAACAATATGGTCAAATGTCTACCTACAATCAATTTTTCTAAGGGTGAGTATTCAACTTGTTCAATGGATATGCATCTAGAAGAGAAGAATGATAAAGGGAAGCCTTGTAGAGTATTAGTCACTCTTGAATTGGTTCACATAGTTCTAGCAGGTCCTTCTATAGTAACTTTAGTTAGCAAGGGTCACTACATCCTTACTTCCATTGATGACTTTTCATGCTACACATGGGTCTACTTTCTTGATCACAAGAATAAATCATTTGATAAGTTTCTAGCCTTCAAGAGTCTTGTTGAAAATTAATCGAGGAAAGCCATCAAAGTTGTTCATATGGAAAATGAAACTAGATATGTGAACTCAAGACTTAAAGACTTTTGTGAACTTTAGGGTGTCGATCTTCAGAATCCAGTAGCATTTAGTCTACAAAAGACAAGTGTTGCAAAAATGAGGATTAGAACTCTTAAGTCTATGGCAAGTTGCATGATTCAAGCCAAGTCTCTTGATCCATCACTTGAAGTCAAAGTGATAAGAAATTTCAATCACATACCTAATAGGTCTGCTCATAATGTCTTAAATGGAAAGACTCCTTTTGAGGCATGGTGTGGTAGAAAACTAGTTGTGAAACACTTCCAAGTCTTTGGTTGTCCAACATGGGAAAACATATCTTCTAGGGAATGCAAGGCACCACCACCAAGGCCTTGTACTGTCATTAGATATGAAGATAGTGTTAAGGCATATAAACTTATGGATCTTGAGACTCATGGGATCTTCATAGAGAGGAATGTTCACTTTGAGGAAAGTTCACCTAGCTTATCCTCTAATCCTCTCTGTACTTCATACATTATGGAAATTGATAGTGACAACAATGATAGTGATTCAACAGATTTAGATATGTGGGATCTTATTGATAGATACAAGATGACGTCAAAACATAACCAATTCCACATGCATATATTACCATAGTGATAGGTCCATGCATTTTAGAACAATTGGGTACACCTTGTCTTCAAGCTCCAACATTAGTTGATGACTACATTGCAGATATTTTAGGTTTGTTTGTGGAGTCATACATAGCATATTTGAGAGATATCATCGATGATATACATCTTCTCTTTAATGTAGAAGATCCTTCTTTAGTTGTTCCTAGGGCCCACTCTGACCCTCTTGTCCATTCTCTGCATGATCAATCTTTTGAGGTTGATATGATTATGGATCCTTATGTACAGTAGTTGTAGAAGGTCTCTTTATCATTCAAGGAGATAGTTGGTTCTTTGGGATATGTTCTATATACATCCTTGCTAGATCTAACCATGTTCCTTTCAGCTGTCTTAGAAGGGGTGCCAGTCAGTATCAACCTAGGGATAGTTGAGAAAGTTTCAGAGACACCATTCATCATCAAAATTCTTTCTAAACATTGGGGAAGCATCTCATTTGTCCCTATGATATTGTTTCTTCCAAAGGGAAGAAACATTATTTAGCATTCATGAATCAGCTTCTAAATTGGAGCAGCTATCACTGATGGGCATTCTACATTTTTGGAGTGGGGGGGGGGGGGGGGCGGCAGGGGGGGAGTGTGGGGTTTGGGGGACTTCCTTGTCTCCTTTTTTCTTCTCTTTGTTGGGGGGACCCTTTTCCTCTTTAAGGATCATGTTCTTCTCATACTTCTCTTTTGTATATACTTGATGTATGTCGAAATGGGAGGGGTCTTGATTACTCCATCCATCCATGCATCTAGATTTTTCATCTCTCTTTTTGGGGGAGGGTTTTTCCCATGAGGTTTTCCCTCTTTCTCCACTTTATGATAGATTTCATTGCATTTTATACATGGGTACCTAACATGGCCAAGTTTTTGGGACCCATCATGCATTTTCATCCTAGCTTTTGTGAGCCTAAGTGCATTCCCCTAAGTTGCACTTAAGGGTTGGTGTTGGTGTAAATAAGTATTTACTTATTCCACTTACTTAAGTTTACTTAGTTCAATGCATTATTTTATTATTTCTTAGGTGGGACACTTAGGAGTTTTCATACTCATATGAGTTGTCATCTTGACAACACAATTATTCACACTCTTATTCTAGCACGTTGTGTCTACAACATAATTTTACGTGCTACACCTTTGTAGGATTATCCTCTCATCATTGCACTAACTCCTATGCTTAATGGAGGATAATCCACTCCTAGTGGACTTGTGCCTTATTGTAAGACTTATCAGTGTGTTGACTCCTAATCAGTCTAGAGGCCTTTATATTCAAGCACTCCTAGTGTACTTGTACATGATACAACATCAATTGAATATCATATTGTTATTCTGATCATACTCTGTTGGTATATTCTGTGCTTGTTCTTGAGTTCTTCAATCTTGGGTGATTTTTCCCTAAGGCATATTCTTACATATTAAGATGACAAGTCTTTGTCATTTTTGTCAAAGAGGGAGATATTACAAAAATATGGACATATAAAAAAAATGGGAGATATATAGCTAAGAGGGAGATATATAATATATCAAATAGAAACAAAGATAGAAAAATCCTAACTCACAGTATGAGGGAGAAATTTTGACTAATGAAATAGAAAGTGTATCTACTGATTACATCTACCTAGCAAGAGGAAGATAATGTAGAGGGAGATATAAGAAGTGATTTAGAGGGAGATATGAGAAGTAATTCAGAGGGAGTCATAAGGATGACACAAGAGAGTTCTATAACCTATTTAGAAGATGGAAGTTTCTGATAGAGGGAGAGATTTCAACACAAGGAATTATTTTCTTTTTGGTATTTTGTTGGTCTTATTGTTTTAAACTAGTCAATTTGGCTAATCAATTTGGTTTACCATTAATGCCAAAGAGGAGGATTATTGAAGAAGGAGATTGTTGAAAATAGATTGATACAAGTATGATAAATGTGTTTCAATAATTTTTTTGTCACTAATGTCAAACCAACTATTTGTTGGTAAGACAACTGCTTACATGATTTGAGTACTATCACTTATTTGATTGATGAAGAGGAGTTGATCAAAAGATGTAACAATAGCACCTAGAGGAAAGGTTAACTTATGATATGAAAAGGAGTACAAGAATTAGCTAAGACAGTGGTAACATAGTGCATTGATAATCTACTTAAGGTTGCAAAAGGTTGGTTACACTAAGAAAGTTTAAAAGAACAAGTATAACAAAGTTTGTCTGCAAAGCTTGATTGAGTGGATAGTAGGTGCCGAGCAAAGTCAGTGAAAGCTGAGCAAAAAATCAGTTGGAGTGGAGTAAAAGTTTATTTTAGTGTATGTCAAGTAACAAAATGGATGCTAAGTAAAGTTTAGTTGATGTTGAGCACTAGTAAACTTTAGTTCTTGCTGAGTGATTTTATAGAGGATGTTGAACAATGCATTATGTGCCAAGCATCAAAAGAAAGTTAATGTCGAGTGTCAACATTATTTGAAAGATCATAAATTCGATAAATCTAAGTTGACAAGTTTATTTTCTTGGATTGTGTGAACCATGTGGATGATAAAATTGATGAGCTAGTGGCACATAATCCACGATAAACCATTTTGAGGCAAATTCAAAGAGGATTGAAGGAGAATTTTCTAGAAAGGGATGAAATGAAATAAGGGATAGAGTCATTAAATCCTACCTAATATGTCCTAATCCTAAATTGGATGATGGAAAATTAATGACAAAACATCTTAAATTCCTTTTTATAGGGATGGTTGGTTAGAATCAAAGGTTGTCATGTGTGAGAACCTAAGGAAGACAAAGAGTCTATGGTATTGTTTCATTTAGTGACCTAAGTGAAGAGTCTACATTGGCATCTTAAGAAAGAAGGCTTAAGGGTATTGATGCTTGAAGGGTGAACAAGATATTTGTTGTGACTCAAAATTGAAGCCTGAATTTTGAGTACCAATGAGTGAATTAAGCCCTAGAAACACTTTTTAGTGCATATGTACCCGACTATCCATTTGAGGCCCATAAGGTATTTGATGTTTCTAACACCTTCCATTCAGCATATCCACATGTTCTATAAAGATAAATTGACATTCTAAGCCATTTTTTGAAGTCCTATTTTGAGCAATCCCATTTCTGCATTTTTGCTAAAGTGTCAAACAGTAACAGGAGGCCATGTTTGCATTTGAATAACATTAACACAAAAATGTTTCATGACTCACTACTTTGGGAGTGTTTAGTGAGTATACCATAGAGCCCATGTTTAATATTTTGAGTCATTTTGACTAGGTTTTGAATCCCTCAACGTTGGTCATCTATTGTTCTCATGCTGATATGATTTATTCTAAATTTTGGAAGGCCCTGTTTGACAAGTTATAACTTTTGTCTAGTTGACCAAAATGATGAAATCCCTATTGTATTAGATTTTAGAGGTCAGAGACATGTTATGTTTCAATTTTGAGCTTATGACAAATCCGTTTGGTCAGGTTTTAAATGAGATTCCAAATGCAATTTCTAACATTTTACTAGTGTCACTAGGAGCAGATTGATCAGAACCCCTGTCCATGATGTTATAACCTGAAATCTATGATAGGTGAGATTGAATGGATTGTACCATTGTCTTTTCCTTTGAAAATACTTTAAGTGTGTCAATTTTCAAATTTTGATGAATTTGTCTACACACTTTCCCAAGTCAATTTCATTTGCAAAAAATGATTTTTTGTCAATGTTTCCAATCTACAAATTCTGAGTAGCTCACTTTGACCAATCACCAAATGCGCCCATTTATTTTTCATGAGCCTAAATCCTAGATTCATATCATACTCATAACAGTGAACAATATCCCTTGTTTTTGTTTCCCCAAGTGCCCATTTGCCTAGCTTTCAAATCTAATTCCAAATGTGATTTGTTGTTTTCTGACATGTCTACTTGCGAGTAATTCTAAGAGGTCAACTTTGACAGTCAATATATTTTGACTGAGAATTTTTCATGAGACAAGATTCGATAGGGTAAGAGAGTGTTGAACAAAGAATCAATGTGTTTGATTTCAAACCCTGGTCTAAGGTTTGGATCAATTTTTAAGGCTAGTCAAAGGACCTCTTGACGCAAAATTGATAGTTTCCAAAAGAGAGTTAAAATGAGTTTTATTTGATTATTCAGTGGTCAAATTTGTTTCAAATCAGTACTGGATGGTATTTAGGTTGGTTTGCAATTTAGTCATTTAGAAATGAATTTTTTTTAGCTAGACCCACTTTGGGGTCTGACTAATTGCTTTAGAATGATGGATTGATTTGAAATCATAAGAGTGTTGCTATTTGACATAAAGAGGATTTATTCCTAGTGTGTGATTTGGTGAGACTTTAGAAATGTGAACTTTTGATTGATCAAAGAGGACGGAGTAAAATGATCAAGTTTTCATAAAAGGAAAACATATGTGGTGAACCCTGAAGAACAATTTGAGTTGCATGCAAGCAATGAGCTACTGGAAGAACCATTTTTAAAAGTTGAGGTTGTTTTCACTATAGAGAACGCAAAGCAACATAGGGCTTAGACATGTCAACTTAAAATTAGTTGTATCAAATAATTGAAGATAAATTTAGACTAATGGTTGAATTAAATGGATATGTAGAAATGTAGTAGGAGATAATAATGACTTTGCTAAGATAGCTAACTAGAAATTCAAAAACAATAGATTATGTAGACCATCTAATTTTGATGACTATATCAAAATCCAAACCAGGAACTACATGTAGAGTAACTTGAGCCAAAAAAGCATATTAGATTGGATAAGAACATTTCTACAAGGTTTACCTACCAATCTCTCAGCTTATTATTAGTCACTCCTTGATCAATTCATAGAAAAAAAGAAAGCTAGGAGAGAATTACCTACCTTTAAAGAATATATGAGTTTCTTACAATAAAGAAATCTCACTAATTGTATCAAAGCAAGGGAAAAGGTTGAATCTAAGAATCCTAATCAATTAGAAAAAGAAGACTTAGAATTAGAACCACTTTTTGAACTCACTGAAGAAAGTGATGAAGAAGAAGCATCTGAAGTCTGCCAGAGAATTTAGCTCTAGTCTAATCATGACTATGATAACCCATTCCTCTTTGGCAACTACAAGATGAATATGTGAGTTGAATATATGGTAGAAGACTTAGCTTCAATATTTAGTACTGAGAAAGAAAGGGTAAATTTCCCATTCTATTTTAAAATTGGGGCTTGTAGGCATGGGGATTGATGCTCATGTTTGCATACAAGGCCTAACATTAGTTTGACTCTTCTTCTTTCTAACATGTATCAAAGGCTAGATATGGTGATCCCAGGCATGGATCCATAGAGTCCATATTTTATGCAGGATGAACAATCATAGTTGATTTCTCTCCTGTTACAGACTTTTGTGAAGCAACTTGTAGAAAAGTCACTACCAATTTCAACAAATTATAGACTCCATGTGTCTATCTCAAAGCATTAAGGGTCCTTCAAACGACCATTATGAGCTCAAATAAGATTGAGTGATGATCATACTTTTCATCAGACCATTCACAAGGGGAACACCACCATGTTGACTTCACAACCATAGCTCAAAGATAGGGAGCATTCATACAATATGTAGAGAGCATCAGACAAAAGGAACCCACACATTAAAAAGAAGTCATTAGCTAGTTAAAGGGCAAAGGAGGCATAAAAAATATGGCTCATGCATTAAAAGAAACAATAGGGTATTCACATGGAAAAGGCAAGCAAGAGCATCCCACAGTTGAAAGGAAGACCCATGTAACAAACAAAATACAGGGACATCTAGGAAGGAAGCCGCAAGTCCAAAGCAAGCAAGAGCATCCCACAGTTGAAAGGAATGGATAGAGGTTATGGTAGTGCAAAGAAAAGGAAGACCCATGTAACAAACAAAATACAGGGACATCTAGGAAGGGAGCCACAAGTCCAAAATACAGGGACACCCAAGATTATAGAAGAAGCTACCTCTAAAAGTGTAGATTAGGAAATAGAAGAATGCACACATGAACAAAGCTTTACCCATAGAAAATCTATAGGGGAGACTAACAAGTTTCAGTTGGCATGAGAAGAACAGAGTCTTGTAGCTAGAAATGAAGAGCCACCTTGTTAGATGAAGAAGCCACATGAAATAAGAAGCCATCCACAAGAAGAGGTAGCATAAAGGAAGCTTCACATGCAATGGAGAAACAGGTCACACGTCATGTAAAAAGGGGAAGCAATGTTGAGTAATATATCCCACATTGGGTGGGTAACGGAGTTCTTATTTCTTTAAATATAAGATTACTCACTTTGTCTAGTGTCTTAAGACACCTGGCTTTTACAAGCCGTAGGCTCATGTGGTGGAGCCTGCCCATGGTTGATATGCAAATTGGATTAATTTTGACTCAAATTATATGGGAGGAGAATGAACCATGTGGCAATGCGGTGTGAGAGAATGAGTTGAAGTGTGAAGACCTTACATTCTTACAAATAGCATAAGAACATAAAGAAAAGTTAAAAGGCTTATGCCCCTATAGGAAAGAAGTAAAGCGTATAGTCAGAAGGTGAGTTTTTGAAGGGTCCCAATGCTATGGGATAAATATTAATAAGCATTAATATGCTCATTATGCTTGAGGACATAAAAGAAAATTTGGGAGTTCACGGTGCTACAAGAAGCGAAATATGGAATGTATTCCCATATGGGCGTAAAGGGAGATGTGAAGGGGATATTTGAAATATTAATAAAATATTAATATATTCACCTAGAATAAGCACTTAAAGGGAAAATGAAATTAGGCATTCTTGTAAGAACATAAAGTGTGATTTGAAAGCCCTCTGGTGCTATAGGAGATGGAGGTGAAGGAATTAAGAATAGTAATTAATTAATTAATTAATTAATATTTCAAATGGTGATGGTCAATAAAGGATTGACATGTGACATCACAAAATTGGGGGAAATAAGGTGAAATTTAATTAGAATATAAAATCAAATTCAAAAGCTTCAAATGCATAGGATGAAAAACTCAAAATAAATTTAAATGATTTATATAGTTTAAACTATGTAAATTTTTTAATTTTTTAATTTTAATGATTGTTCATGGCTTGGGAGCTTATTTTTCAAACTGGTACTAAAGGGGCATTTTTTGTCCAAAATAGGCACTATAGTATACCATTGGAATTGGGAGGAAATGGATTTTCTAGTTTTGAGGTCAATGTTTGAGCAAGTCTTCACTAGTTCAAGTTATAAGAAATTTTGTGTTTTCTGGGGCATTCTCAGTGGAATAGGAATAATTCATTATGGAGCATTTGAATCAGTTAGGGAACATATATTGGAGTCTATTGATGCCAAAACGAATTCTAGAAAAGTTTTCATCCCTTTAGAGTTCAATTTTAACTGATTTTTTGTTGTTGTTTTGAGTTCAAATCAAGAATCAAAATTACTTATTCTTTCTATCAAATATCTTAGATATTTTGTTCTTATAGAGGCCAAATGATGAGGATTTGATTTTTCAATTGAGGGGAGAGATTAGAGAGATGCTTTCAGCTTCGTGGGAAAGAATTCTAAGGGGACACTTGTCATTGTTTGATCAAATCTGAGAATTTTTTTTCTCCTATATCATTCTCTTTCTCTTTCTTTGTTTGTTGTTGGTAGTTTTCTCTATGATACCAACAAGATTCCATTTTTCACTGTGAAACCATGGTTGTTGATGGTTTTACTTCCTATCTATTGAGCTGAGCTCTAGCAGTGAAGGCCACACATCCACACCTGTGCAGATTTCTTTCATTTTCATGTCTTGTTATTCTAAGATAAATGGAATTTGATGCTAGATCATGTGAATTATTTAGAGTTTCATTTAGTGTTACCAATTTTTGCATTTGGTCTTTGAAAGGATGAATACAAAGGGGATTGATAATGAATCATTTGGGTTTTCTTATTCTGTCTCCTAATTCTTCATATACTATTGACTTTGAGATTAAATGAATAAGGTTCATTTGATTTAAGGCAGCTTGGATGAGTTTTATGTTAGATCTATTGTTGCTTTTGATTCAAGGGGTCAATTAAATGCTTCAATGTTCTCATAGGTTTTTTGGGTGTATGGAGGGGATATTTAATAAGAATGGGATTTGGGGATTTCAGTTGACAAACTTAATTGTAAGGCAAATAAGTTAGGTCATCATGCTAGTAATAACTCTATGTTTCAATGGATAAGGCACTAATCACTAAGTCAAATGCAAGATGATATTAATGTCATTTGCACAAATCAATTTTAATCAAATAAATTCAATTGTTCATGTTTTTTAATGGGCTGAAAGGAATTAACCCTCATTTAGCTTATGGGTTCATAGGTTATGATCTGTAGCTATTTCATTCCTCTATCTTTACATAAATATCAAAAGAAAAAAGGGTTTCATCTGTTGTTATTAGGTTTAGATTTATGTTTAAATTATATTGGTACATATGTTAGAACCTAAAGGTTAACCCGCCTATGTCTGGCAGAGCCTGAAGTAAAGAAGGAGTTATGCCTTATAGTTGGCCCAAGATTGCAATTAGGTACATCCATCATAGAAAGTTTCTATCCTTAGATGCATTGGTCTAGTTTCTTGGTTATTTTCAAAACTGTTAAATCAGGAGCCAACAAAATGGTGACTCTACTAGGGAGTGTATTGAATTTGTGTGATGGACAAACCTTGAGAATTTATAGAAGATTCAATACATCAGAAAAATTTTGCTACAGCAGTGAGGTTGTGAGGTGTTGTTCATATCCTTACTAAATTTTGTGTTCCATAGTAAGCTTTATTCTCTTATAGTAGTAGTTCTTAAATTGGATGCAAATTATGTTAAGAAATGAGTATGCCTTTAGTCAATTCAATTTGGTCTGAGTCATTGTTGTAATTTTAGAGTTGAGAAAGTTATGTTTCAACATTGCGTAGAGATTTCAAATTCAAGGTAAATCTAAAGAGGTTTCTTCTATCTATTGTTGTTTCAATTTAGTTTGTGGTATCTTTAAGACTAATGCAATTTATGTCTCACTTAATGTGAGTGGTAACTCAAAGTAAATCTCTATACCAGTGTAGTTCTATACATGAATAGATGCATTAGTTGATGTAGGAGAAGAGTGGATTCGAAGAGGTTGAAACATTCAAGTGGTTGGCAAGATTTGTGATGTGTTGGTTCAAAAGGTTTAGTAAAGAATTGATGATATTTTGGGTCTTATGTTGTAAATAGTGGACAAAGAAATTCCAGCCATCTGAATCTTGAGGTATTTTATTTTTATGTATTATCTTTTCATGAAAATTGGTTGTTAAGAGGTAGTCTTCTCCATCAAGTGATTTTCGGCACTAGAAGGAGGAGAATAGTTTAAAAGGTTTCATACACTTTATTGGATTGATTTTCAACTTGTATTTAAGTTTGTGAAGTGTATTTGAAGAGATTTATTTGGTAGAAGATTTTTAGATCCACTGCAAATTACAAATCAAAATTTATTATGGGTGAATGAGTTTTAAACCTTTGAAGAATGTCAAGTTTCCTTTCATCTAGTATGTAGCTTGTCATTGAAATTTCTAGACCTATTTCTACCAAATGGTATATGGCACTATGCTTTGATGGTATCTATGGTTTCCCAAATATCATTCCTAGTGATGTTAGAAATAAATTGCCTAAGTTTAATGGGAACCATCTTGTTTTAGATAGTTATCATGTTGAGTTGTTCAATGATTTCATGGGTGACTATGAGATTTCTCATGAGGATTTTCACATGAAGTTATTTTTTTAGACATTAAAAGGTGATGCTAGAGACTAGCTTTCATTTTTACCAGCATGTTATTTTTCATCTTGGGGTGAGTTGTATTCCGCCTTCATGGAGCAATTTGGAGAAAGGGTAAGCATATCTGATTCTTATGATAGGTTTTTAAGGATTCACATTGAGAATGATGAACTTGTTCCTCAATTTAACATCAAATTTGCAAGGGTTTTGAATGAGATCCCTGAGAGTTATAGACTCGATGATGAAATGTGTTTAGCTATTTACTTTGATGCATTTGACAAGAAAATGAACTATCTACTAAGGGATAAAGAACCACAAACATTGTATCAAGCTTTTACAACTACCAGGGATATTGAAAATAATTTGAGGTATGCATTGATTACAGGTCATTTTTCTATGAATGATTTCCAGTATAATGGTTATGAAAGAAAAGTTGAACATAGTGTTGATACTTTAATTCCAAATCAAAATATCAATGCCCCTACTGTAATGTATAATCATATTGAAATTTCAAATCTGAGTGTGTGTGTAGAGAGGAATGAGTCTATTGCAAATAGAGACACATATGTTCATGATGTTACGATAGTAAGTAATATTTCAAACTTTGATAAGGTTCAACACCATGTTGATTTTACAAATCAAGGTTTAGTTATAGCAGTAAGTTCTTCTCATGATAATTATATGTATAATGATGTAACTAATGCTTCAAAATTTGAGGTTGTTGCACCTAGATCTTAGTCTTGTGTAAGTGAGGAGCATGAGAGTTATCTCTCTGATCATGAGTTTGATGTTGCTGATTCGACATACCATGGAGAGATAACACAAGATGAAGAATGTGAGTCACATTTATCTCAGTCACAGTTAGAAGAACAAAGTGCATATGTTTGTAATGTTTCATTAGTAGGTGGTAAGATGGATTCATTTGATCAGTCAGATATGGAAGAAATGATTTATCTTATTCATATATTACATCATGTTGAGAATGTTATAAAATCTGAAGTTGAAAGACATTCATCTCAATATGAGAATGAAGAAGATGAAGGTCATGTTTCAAGTGATGACAATAAAGTTTTTGATTTGATGTATTATTAAGAATCCTCATGTGAAGATAATGATGAAAGTGGTTACTCAAATCAAGGTGAAGAAAATGATACTACATGTTTGTCTTCATATGAGTTTGATGCTGATTGGGAAGAAGAGAGCAATAATGGAAGTGAACATTCATATGAAGGTGAAGGTATGAATTCTTTTTCTAAATCCAAAAAGGAAAATGCATCTCAATTTTTGCATTATACAAATCAGTTAGTCAATGAAGAATTTGAAAATGATTTGTTCTCAAGATATGAAGATAAAGAAATGTTCAATCCAGCTAATGTTAATGAATTTGAATATGAAGATTTCAAGGAAGGGTTTTCAAGTGTTCCTACATTATATAGTTAATTTGTAGCATGTAGTGAGGGGTTCAGGAATGAATCACAGTTTATCCGAAATGGTTATCCTAAAAAAGATAATGAAAAGGATGTTATTATGGACACTATATGTTCGGTAGAAGAAATAGAAAGTGATTCTTCATATAGTTCTAACTTTTCTTCATACATTGAAAGTCTCCATGAGGATGAAATGGGTAGTGAGTTTAAAGTGTATACTAATGCTTTACATGATGAAGGTTGTGATGATGAACAACCCATCTTTTGTCCAAATGTTCAAAGAGGATCCCTACATGGAGTTATCAATCCATTGTTTGAAGAAGACATGGAAGTTTCAAATTTAGTTGAGCTAGATGCAAATAATGATACACAGTCATACTACTGTAATAAATTAGAATATTGTTCTTCCATTTGTGATACTAAATTTTCTAGTGATGTTTCATTTTGTGAGCTTGAAGATGAGGTGTGTGATGGATTTGTCTTTGAAGAGAAGCCAACACTTCATAGTAAGTTTTATGATGATTCATATGAGGTAAAAGATAATCAGCATTTCAATTGTGAAGATACATCAGGAGGTTATGGAGTGATTTCAGATTTTGATGATGATGTTATGTGTGAATATAAATCTGATTACTCATTTGAAATCTAGCTAGCAACATTTGAGGAGATGCAAAGCCAAAGTATGAGTGATAAATATAACTCATTTGATGAAGTTGAGTATAACGCCTATGTATTTCCATTTGATGATGTTCATGAGTTAGTTTCTAAAGATTAGTTTCAGTTTTATGTTGATGTTCATGAGCATGCTAATGTTCCTTTTCATAGTGGGCAACAGTTTGAAGTTATGCCAAGTTTTTACATGCACTATGAAAGTAATGGTGATGATTTTGTTTTCCCAATTGAAGAAATTGAAGATGTGTACCTAATTGGTGAAACTAATATGAATAATATTTCTAGCTTACCTCAAGAATAGGTCAATGAGAATTGGGTATTTGACAGGGCTAAAAGTTTGTGAGAAAGTTTGATGGCCTGGGGTCATCGTTTATACATAGTAGTAGTTGTTTCCTTGCTTTCAATAAAGTTGTTCAAAAGGAAGTTTTTGTTGTCAAGTGTGTTGTCTACTTATCCCAGAGATCTGAATCCTTACCAAGCCTGAAAGGGACATGCATCCCTAGATAGATCCACTATTGGGACTCAAAATTGAAGCTCAAATTTTAAGTACCATTGAGTGAATTAAGCCCTATAAATACTTTTTAGTGCATATCTGCCCGACTATCCATTTGATGCCCATGAGGTGTTTAATGTTTCTAATAGCCTCCATTCCACATATCCACATGTTCCATAAAGATAAATTGACATTCTGAGCCATTTTGTGAAGTGTTTTGAGCAATCCCCATTTCTACATTTTTGCTTGAGTGTCAAATAGCAACAGAAGGCCATGTTTGCATTTGAATAACTTTAACTTAGAAATTTTTCATGAATCACCTCTTTGGCAGTGTTTAGTTTCCATACTAGAGAGCCTATGTTTCAGATTTTGAATCATTTTGAGTCCATTTGACTAGGTTTTGAATCCCTCAAAGTTGATCATCTATTGTTGTCATGCTGATATGATTTATTCTAAATTTTGGAAGGCCCTATTTGATGAGTTATAACTTTTCACCAGTTGAGAAAAATGATGAAATTCCTATCGCATTGCATTTTAGAGGTTAGAGACATGTTATATTCCAATTTTGAGCTTATGAAGAATCTATTTGGTTAGTTTTCAAATGCAATTTCTAACCTTTTACTAGTGTCAAAAAGAGTAGATTGATCAGTGCCCCTATTCATGATATTATAACTTGAAATCCATGATAGGTGAGATCAAATGGATTGTACCATTATGTTGTCCTCTGAAAATACTTTAATTGTGTCAAATTTCAAATTTTGACGAATCCATCTGCATAGTTTCCCAAGTTAATTCCATTTGCAAAAAATGATTTTTTGTCAGTGTTTCTAGTCTAGAAATTTTGAGTAGCTCGCTTTGACCATTTGCTAAATGCATCTAGTTATTCATCATGAGCCCAAATCCAAAATTCATATTTTCCTCATGACAATGAACAAGTTCCCTAGTTTTCATTTCCCCAAGTGCCCGTTTGCCTAGCTTTCAAAGCCGATTCCTAACGTGATTTGTTATTTTCTGACATGTTTATTTGCTGGTAATTTTGAGAGGTCAAATTTGGTAGTCAATATCTTTTGACTAAGAATTTTTCACGAGATAAGATTTGACAAGGTAACAGAGTGCTAAACAAAGAATGAATATGTTTGATTTCAAAGCTCGGTTTGAGGTTCAGATTAGTTTTTAGGGCTGGTCAAAGGACGTCCTGACAAAAAATTGATAGTTTGCAAAAGAGAGTTAAAATGAGTTGTATTTGATTATTTAGTGGTCAAATTTGTTTCAAATCAGTGTTGGATGGTGAATGGGTTAGTTTTGTAGTTCAGTCCTTTAGAATCAATTTTTTTTAGTTGGACCCACTTTGGGGTCTGACTAATTGCTTCAGAATAATGGACTAATTTGAAATCATAAGATTGTTTGCTATCTAACAAAAAGAGGATTTATTCCCAATGTGTGATTTGTTGAG
The DNA here is from genome assembly GCA_028749045.1 of Cupressus sempervirens. NCBI lineage: Eukaryota > Viridiplantae > Streptophyta > Pinopsida > Cupressales > Cupressaceae > Cupressus > Cupressus sempervirens. The sequence continues at coordinate 894,406,147 of CM053785.1, forward strand.
ATTTTAGAAATATGAACTTTTGATTGATCAAAGAGGACAGAGTAAAATGATCAAGTTTTCATAAAAGGAAAACATTTGTAGTGAACCCTAAAGAAAAGTCTGAGCTGCATAAAAGCAATAACCTACTCGAAGAACTAGTTTTAAAAAATGAGGTTGTTTTCATTAGAGAGAAGGCAAAGAAACTTAGGGCTTAGATGTGTTAGCTTAAAATTAGTTGCATCAAATAATTGAAGATAAATTTAGACTAATGGTTGAATTGAATGGATTCATAGAAATGTAGCAAGAGATAATAATGACTCTGCTAAGATAGCTGAAGGGAAATGAGAGCATCCCAGAAATCCATCTGAGATCAGTATGCACATCCTATATACAAAAGTTTCTTGTACCACTTCGAATCAGCAAATACAAGTGCATACTACTATGCCATAAAAGCGGAAACAAACATAGTTGATTTCCCACAATTAAAACCTTAAAGGAAAGTGATTGCAATTTATCGATCTAAACAAAATTCAGCAGCATTACGACATATAGATTATTACTCTACAATCATAGAACTAGAAGAATTAGACAAAATAGAGAACACAGATATATGTGGGGAAAACCTTTCCAGGTAAAAAACCCCACCCTCCAAACCTTCAAGCTAATGTATTATTCAGTAACAAGTTACAATACATTTTCAACCTTCACATGAAGATTTACATCTTGCTCCATTCTAGAGAAAATCTGGTAGCATAACCCTGTGCAAATATCTTCTCATCTCTCACTCTCACTCTACTATTGCACTATTGCATTACAACATGCAATACTCCTGTTATGAACATCTTAAGACCCAACAACAAGCCCATAATGGAGTTGGGCATTTTTCATGGCTCAACCACCAAGAACCATGCACAATGCCACATGTACATCCCATACCAAGAAAAGGGTGTCCATCCGTTGAATAGGAAATGATAGCTTGTCATAGAATCTGCCAAAAATAGTAGTCACAAGAGAGGTGTAAGGGAATCTATCATACCAACCTATTTTTGGCATATTCTCTTACACACACCAACCACTCATTCTTGAGCACCCAAATAGGCCTCATGTCATAAGATGCTCTTACACCTGTCATAAAATATTCCTTAAATAGCTCTTATGCATCATAGGAATCCATCATAACCATTTCAGCCATGATCTCCTTCACACACTTCAAGATGCCGACACATGTAAGCGATCAACATGCCAACTAGACATGTACACTCACATTTGCATATTATTTGCAAAAATACATTTACAAAATAAATAATAATAAGAATAGGAATTATACAAGGTTGAGACACCTTATTCCTAACAATAGCCTACCAGAAATTCAAAAACAATAGATTATGTAGACCATCTGACTTTGATGAGTATATCAAAATCCAAACAAGGAACTACATGAAAAGTAACCTAAGCCTAGAAAGCATATTAGATTGGATAAGAACATTTCTACAAGGTTTACCTACCAATCTCTCAGCTTGTTATTTGTCACTCCTTGATCAGTTCATAGAACAAAAGAAATCTAGGAGATTATTACCTACCTTTGTAGAATGTATGAGTTTCTTATAAAAAAGAAATCTCACTAACTATATCAAAGCAAGGGAAAAGGCTGAATCTAAGAATCCTGATCAGTCAAAAAATGAAGACTTAGAATCAGAAAGACTTTTTGAAATCACTAAAGAAAGTGATGAAGAAGAAGCATCTCAAGTCTGCCAGAGAATTCAAGTTCAATCTAATAATGACTATGATAACCCATTCCTCTTTGACAACTACAAGATGAATATGTGAGTTGAATCTATGGTAGAACATTTAGCTTCAATATTTGGTACTAAGAAAGATAGGTAAATTGCACATTCTATTTTAAAATCGAGGCTTGTAGGCATGGGGATTGATGCTCGTGTTTGCATACAAGGCCTAACATTAGTCTGACTCTTCTTCTTTCTAACATGTATTAGAGGCTAGATATGGTGACCCCAAGCTTGGATCCACAAGGTCATGCAATGGATCCTCAAAATATTTAGGAACATTTTTAGATTTATTTGAGGAGCTCAGTAAGTATGGCAAGATTGAAAGCCTTAATATTTGTGACAACTTAGCAAATCATATCCTTGGTAACGTATATGTGTAGTTTAGGGAAGAGGAACATGATGCTATAGCTCTGGGAGGATTCACTAGTAGATTTTATGCAGGACAACCAATCATAGTTGATTTCTCTCCTGTTACAGACTTTTGTGAAGCAACTTTTAGAAAATTCACTGCCAATTTCAACAAATTATGGACTCCATGTGTCTATCTCAAAGCATTTAGGATCCTTCAGATGACCATTACGAGCTCAAATAAGATTGATTGATGATCATACTTTTCATCATACTATTCACAAGGGAAACACCACCATGCTAACATCCCAACCATAGCTCAAAGATAGGGAGCATTCATGCAATAGGCAGAGAGCATCAAACAGAAGGATCCCACATGTTAAAAAGAAGTCACTAGCTAGTTAAAGGGTAGAGGAGGCATGAAAAAATGTGGCTCATGCATTAAAAGAAATAATAGGGTATTCATGTGGAGAGGGAAAGCAAGATCATCCCATGGTTGAAAGGAATGGATAGAGGTTGTGGCAGTGCAAAGAAAAGGAAGCCCCATGCAACAAACAAAGAATAGGGACATGTAGCAAAGGAGCCACAAGTCCAAAACTAAGCAAACACCTAAGATTATAGAGGAAGCCACCTCTAAAAGTGTAGATTAGGAAATAGAAGAATGCACACATGAACAAAGCTTTACCCATAGCAAATCTGCAGGGGAGACTAACAAGTTGTAGTTAGCATGAAAAGAATAGAGTCCTACAACTAGAAAGGAAGAACCGCCTCATCAAATGAATGAGCCACATGGAATAGGAAGCCATCCACAAGAAGAGGCAACACAAAGGAAGCTTCACATGCAATGGAGAAACATGTCACATGTGATGTAAAAAGGGGAAGTAGTTTTGAGTGATATATCCCACATTGGGTGGGTAAGGAAGTTTTTATTTCTTTATATAGAAGATTACTCACTTTGTATAGTGTCTTAAGACACCCAACTTTTATAAGTTGTAGGCTCATGTGGTGGATCCCACCTGTGGTCGATATGCAAATTGGATTAATTTTGACTCAAATTTTGTAGGAGGAGAATGAGCCATGTGGCAATGCAGCATGAGAGTGTGAGTTAAAATGTGAAGACCTTACGTTCTTATGAATAGCATAAGAACATAAAGCAAAGTAAAAAGGCTTATGCCCCTATGAGAAAGAAGTAAAGCGTATGTTCAGAAGGTGAGTTTTTGAAGGGTCTCAATGCTATGGGATAAATATTAATAAACATTAATATGCTCATTGTGCATGAGAATGTAAAAGAAAATCTGGAAGTTCACGATGCTACAAGAAGTGAAATATGGATTGTGTTCCTATATGGGCGTAAAGGGAGATGTGAAGGGGATATTTGAAATATTAATAAAACATTAATATATTCACCCAGCATAAGCACGTAAAGGGAAAATGAAATTAGGCATTCCCATAAGAATGTAAAGTGTGATTTGAAAGCCCTCTGATGCTACGGGAGATGGAGATGAAGGAATTAAGAATATTAATTAATTAATTAATTAATTAATATTTTAAATGGTGATGATCAATAAAGGATTGACATGTGGCATCATGGGATTGGGGGAATATGGAGAAATTTAATTAGAATATAAATTTAATTAAAAAGCTTCAAACACATAGGATGAAAAATTCAAATTAATTTCAATGATTTATATCATTTATACTATGTAAATTTTTTTATTTTTTTTATTTTAATGACTATTCATGGCTTGGGAGCCTATTTTTCAAACTGCTACTAGACGGGCATTTTTTGTCCAAAATAGGCACTATAGTATACCATTGGAACTGGGAGGAAATGAATTTTCCATTTTTCAGGTTAGCTTTTGAGCAAGTCTTCACTAGTTCAAGTTATAAGCAATTTTGTGTTTTCTGGGGCATTCTTAATGGAATGGGCAGAATTCATTATGTAGCATCAAAATCAGTTGGGGAACATATATTTGAGTCTGTTGATGCCAAAATGAATTCTAGAAAAGTTTTCATCCCTTTAGAGTTTAATTTTAACTGATTTTTTGCTATTTTTTTGAGTTCAAATCAAGAATCAAAATCAGTTAATCTCTTTATCAAATATCTCAGATATTTTGTGCTCATAGAGGCCAAATGGTGAGGATTTGATTTTGTAGTTGAGGGGAGAGATTAGAGAGATGTTTTCAACTTCTTGGGAAAGAATTCTGAGGGGACACTTGTCATTGTTTGATCAAATCTAGGAATTCTTTTCTCCTATATCATTCTCTTTCTCTTTCTTTGTTTGTTGTTGGTAGCTTTCTCTGTGATACTAGTAGGGTTCCAATTTTCATGATGAAACCATAGTTATTGATGGTTTTACTTCTTGTCTATTTAGCTGAGCTCAAGCAGTGAAGGCCACACACCTGCACCTATGTAGATTTCTTTCATTTTCATGTCTTGTTATTCTAAGATAAATGGAATGTGATGCTAGATCATGTGAATTATTTAGAGTTTCATTTAGTATTACCAATTTGTGTATTCGATCTTTGCAAGGATGAATACAAAGGGGATTTATAATGAATCATATGGGTTTTCATATTCTATCTCCTAATTCTTCATATACAATTGACTTTGAGATTAAATGAATAAGGTTCATTTGATTTAAGGCAGTTTAGATGAGTTGTATGTCAAATCTATTTTTTCTTTTGATTCAAGGGATCAAGTAAATGCTTCAATGTTCTAATAGGGTTTCTAGGTGTATGGAAGGAATATTTCATAAGAATGGAATTTGGGGATTTCAGTTGACAAACTTAATTGTAAGGCAAATAAGTTAGGTCATCCTATTGGTAATAACTCTATGTTTCAATGGATAAGGCATTGATCACTAAGTTAGATGCAAGGTGATATGAATGTCATTTGCACAAATGAATTTTAATCAAATAAATCTAGTTCTCCATGTTTTGTAATGGGCTGAAAGGAATTAACCCTCACTTAGGTTATGAGTTCATAGGTTATGATCTGTAGCTATTTCATTCCTCTCTCTTTGCATAAGTATCAAAAGATAAAAGGGTTTCATATGCTATTATTAGGTTTGGATTTATGTTTAAATTTCATTGGTACATATGTTAGAACCTAAAGGTTAACCCGCCTAGGTGTAACAGAGCCTAAAGTGAAGAAGGAGTGATGCCTTATAGTTGGTCCAAGATTGTAGTTAGGTACATCCATCATAGGAAGTTGCTAGCCTTATAGATGCATTGGTCTGGTTTCTTGGTTATTTTCAAAACTATTAAATCAGGAGCCAATAATATCAGAGCTGAAATGTGTGAAATTCAAGACGAATGGAGGACTAAAACAGATATTTGTAATCTAAAAATGGAGTTGTAAGTTGTTATCAGATCAAGCCTTACTATTATCTCTAATAATTATAATCATTCTAGGGTAAATCCTTTGAATTAAAGTTGACCTAATAGTCATTTGTAAAATCCTTTAACTGGGTGACATTCCAAGTGAATGGTCTAAAGTCCTCTAACAAGGCTCACTCCTAACAAGGTGATTGAAATCTTTTAACTAGTTCACTTTTAATAGTATGCATTGTAATCTTTAACATGGTTGTCCTTTCATAGGGCATCACTTCAGAAGAGTGAAAAAGAGTAGCATGTTACTAATGATTTTTCCCAAATTGGGTTTTCAAATAAATCATTGTGTCAAACATGTTATTGAATGTATTATGTTTCATGTTTACATTTCTACAAATTGATTTGACAGTAACCTACAAGTTGTAAGTCATTGCATAATCTTATGGATGCATGCATGATGATAAATATTTTATGGGTTCACTATGTTGTGAAAAGTTTTAATTGTACATCTAGATGTTGGATAACTAATTAACTTCCCCCCCCCACCCCTTCTCAATTATCCTAAAGAATTCCAACAATTGGTATTAGAGCTTGGTGACAAGTTTGAATCCCATAGGGCATAGCAAGTGACACTAGGAGGGGGATTGTTGGTAGTGGACCAGTGTCCCTCATAGGGTTTGCAACATGGCTTAACCACCTCCTATGGTTCTATAAGACTATTGGTTGTATCATGCATTGACAAATTAATCTTTTGGTGCAATGGCAACTCTGGCCTTTCTAACACCAAACAAAAAAACATTTTTCTTGCAAGTACAAGTATAAGATAATGAATTGAAGTTCAAATTTGGATACCCTTTTTGGTGAACTTCCAAGATTTGCAAATATATTTTTTGTCAAATTTTTTCAAACCATGAATGAAATTTAGTGAATGGTAAGATTGTGCCCAACTATTTAGGTCAAAGTCGACCTAACATCAGAAGGAAAAAAAATTATGGGTTTTCTTTGTCTCAACATTTTTAGTCCAGAGCAGGTTGTAGAATTCCCTAAAACTGTGCACAAACATCAAAAATCAGCATTTTCTAGATTTTTCCTACTTTGAGGTTAGTGTTTATATTATATTCATTCATGATTTCAAGTGCACACTTTCTATAGTAGATTATAGGATTTCCTCATTTCTGCATATTCACTATCATTTGAGTCATTGGTGCTTTGATCACTTCTTTGTGATCAATCCATTTGGATCTTTCCTTTCAAGAATTTGGATTAAGGATAAGTTGTATATTCACTATCATATATCATGCCCCATTCATATTTTATCCTATTCACTAACATCATTACTTATCAATTAAACATTGAAAACCTCTTTCCCCTCTTTCCTAACATTTATAGAAGAGCTAGCTACCATATTGACTACTTAGGGTTTACAAATTCAAATAATGTAACTTGGCAGTAGTTAAATACCTTTCAATATAATGATTTTTTTTGAGTAGCAATCAAATTCAATTTGTAAATGCTAGAATCCCCTTTTCCAAAAAAAATTCGTGCTCTTCATGAGCTCTAAAAAATATGATAAGTGACAATGAGTCAAAAATTGACTATATAACCCTTCATATTTGGCAATAAATGCTTAGTACTTACACAACTATAAGCTCAGCTATCATAGGACTTTCAAGATTCTCATTCAATTTTGTGAGATTAGCACTTACTGCCATGTCTCCATAACTCAGTAATAACCATTATTCTTTTCCTCACCCAACAACAATAGTAATGTCTTCCATGCTCAACACCAACATAGAAAACAAAACAAAAAAAGATTTCTTCTAGGTTCTAATGAATACATTGCATCTTAATTCATTCATATATAATCTTTTCAAATCTTAGAATCTTGGAACTGATATATAATATAAATTTTAAAATATATGTCCCATACATAACTCTTGATTTCCTAGTTGGGGCTGATATGATCACTTGATCCATTAGATGAAGTGACCTCATTTGAGCTTGATGTTTTGCAATATTCCTTCTTCTTCCATGTCTTGTTCATCTTCACCTTTACCTTCTCAACATTAACCTTTTTTTTTCCTTTATTATTTCCATTACTTGGAATTGGTGACCTAGTTGGACAATTTTTGTTGACATGACTAGTCTTGAGACAACTAAAACATGTAGTCTCACTCAACCATCTACTTTAGTTGGCTCTGAAATGTGTTCTAATTCAATTATTAGGAACATGTCCATATTCTTGACAATAGTGACAACTATACTTTGTGTTGTAATCCCAATCATAGGATTTCCCATTTTGTTGTAACATTTTCTATTTGTTTGATGTCCACTTGACATTAGATCTACATCCATATTCTTTGTGTCCATACTTCTAACAATTGTGGTAGTATCCTTCCAATCTATGAGTTCTTATGGTCTTGTTCCTACATTCATGTACCTAATGTCCTTACTTGTTGCACTTATGACAGTAACCTTTGAATTTCTGCTTAGGGTTTTGATTTACATTGTTATTCCTACAGATAGTTGTTGTATAACCTAGCTTTCCATAATAATGACAAGTGGATTTTTAGTTCTTACCTTTATTATTCCCTTTTTACCATTTTTAGATAATTCTCCTTTCTTAGTACTGGTGTATCCCAATCCAATAGTATCATTGTTAGATCTTGGAAATTTCATCAGTTTCTCAAAGTGTTTGATGGCTTCACTAGGTTTTTTGAATCTTTCAGTGAATTCCTTTTCTACTCTCAATTCATTCCTTATTTGATCATTTTGCAACTTAAGGGTTGTGACCTCAATGTCCTTTCCATTCAATTCATGGTTAGTAATCATCAATTGATTCATTGTATCTAGTTTCATTTTGGCAAGATTTTGCACATCTAATGTCTTCTCTTCTAGTATGTTGGTCAGTGTTCTTTTGTCATCTTCAATCATGACTTTGTCTTCCTTGGCTTTATTTTTCTTTTTGGCCACCTCACATAGTAATACTAATTGGACTTTTTATTCTATCTTAAGATTTTTGACCTCTTTAGTTAGGGCATTCTTCTTTTCCATCAGATCTACAACTACTACATCAAACTCACTTGAGTTACCATTCTCATACAATCTAGTAGTGTCTTCTTCTTAGTAATGACTTTCATTTAGCTAAATAGTCAATTCCTTTATTCTTTGTAATGAACATTGCAATTTATCTCGTATTTCATTCAATTGGTGTAGGGCAAGTTGTACTTCAATCTTCTAGTTCTCAACAGTCTTTTCCAACTTGTAGAATTCCATCTTCAAGATCTTTCCTCCAAATTTGCAAAACTTTCCTTTCTATAGAACAAAGCTCTAATGCCAATTGTTGGAAATAACAATGGGAAAGTAAACTCTTGGGGGCTGGGGGGGTACTTCATTGAGTTGGTGTAGGGCAAGTTGTACTTCAATCTTCTAGTTCTCAATAGTCTTTTCCAACTTGTAGAATTCCATCTTCAAGATCTTTCCTCCAAATTTGTAAAACTTTCCTTTCTATAGAACAAAGCTCTAATGCCAATTGTTGGAAATAACAATGGGAAAGTAAACTCTAAGAGGAGTGAGGTGTAGGAAGTGGGGGATGAATCATCAATTCAAAACTTTAACCATAAAAAATTCACCACACATCCATCTCATAATTTAGCATGTAAACTAAACTAACTAACTACACATTTGCATCCATAACATGAAAAAAATAACACATGACACAATAAATTTTTTTACCTAGAAACCCTCTAATGAGAAGGTAAAATTGGGGTGGGGATGACACCCGTAAATATTCACTACTATAGTTATAAAGTGTAGCCAATTATGATTATAATAAGTTTGACCATAAACTATGATCTAACCTATGACGGGTTTTCCCTATTAAAGGCTTAAATAGACTAGTGGGTCTCACTTTATTAAAGGATTTCAACACGCTGCTAAAAGTGTGCCTTGTTAGAGGACTTAAACTTACAATAAAGAAAGAACTCGGTTAAGAGATTTACATAAGTTTGTTAAGACTAGTCTATTAGGACATTTTCTCTTTATCACCTATTAAAATTATTCAGCATGATGATCCTTTGGTTAACACTATATTTCTAGATGTTAGATCTTCTCTTTCTTGATGAATCCTTGATCCTTCTTATCAAATATGTCTCTTTTGTCCTTTCTCGAATTTCCTATGTTATCTCTAACTAATTCTAAAATTTAGATTATAATCACAACCTCTATAGCTGCCATAAATTCTCTCTCTTCTCTTAGCATTCATCTCCTTCTGCTCATTACAAACTCCTTAGGGTTTGCATGGTTAAATAAAAATAGTTGGAATGAGGTTAGGTAAGAATCAATGGCTGAGGTTGATCCATATTATCTATTAAAGCATCCCTTAATTTGATTGGTTGCATGTACTACATAGGGATTTATAATCTACCTCCATACATATCCTCTAGAACCATAAAATAATCATTGTGTTGGCCCAAAAATGGGTTACATAGTAGCTTGTGCCATTACAAACAACTATGTCTTAAACTATTCACTTGGCATCTAAAGACTCTAAGAAGGATCTGCAATGGCATGTTAAGAGAAGAGTCTGCAATGACATGTTAAGAAAGAAGGCTTAAGGAGATATATGCTTGAAGGGTGAACAAGCTATCAAAGCTGCAAAGTATGAAGGCCAAGTAGAATGGAGGACTGAATAGAGATTTGTAATCTGCAAGAGAATTTTTAAGTTGTATAAGATCAAAGCTCTACTGCTACTCTCTAAAAATTGTATCAGACTAGGGTAAACCCTTTGGATTAAGGTTGACCTAATAGTCATTTTTAAATACTTTAACTAGGTGGCATGCCAAGTGAATGGCCTAAAGTCCTCTAACAAGGCTTACTTCTAACAAGGTGATTGAAACCCTTTAACCAGGTCACATTTAACAGAGTGTATTGTAACCTTTAATAGTGTTGGCCTTTCATATGGCATCACTTTAGAAGAGTGAAAAAGAGTAGCATGTTACTAGTGGTTTTTCCCAAATTGGGTTTCCACATAAATCATTGTGTCAAATGTGTTGATGAATCTATTATGTTTCATGCTTTATATTTGTACGAGTTGATTTGACAGTAACCTACAAGTTTTAGGGATTACATAATCTTAATGGATGCACGAATGGGTATGAATTTTTTATGGGTACACTAAACTATGAAAAGTTTTATTTATAAATATGGACTTTGGATAACTAGATCTCATCTTCAATCCTAGCCATTAATCTAAGTTGATCTCAACCGTTGATTGATTTTGAGAATTCTATTTAAGAGGCTTCTAATTGCTCATTATAGAGGTTGTGAATTGTATTGAATTACTATCAAAATGCATACTCATTTTCTTAATAGTCTCATAGCTTTCATTGCTTAGCATTTAATATCATATAAATTAAAATACAATCATATAGTTTAATTTTCTTTATCTATTATTAGATTAATTTCATCTCTCATCTAGATTAATTGTATTATCATTTAGCTACATAAATCCTTCATACTAAAAGGTCTGGTTCCCTACTTCTCAGTCTGAGAGCAAGGAAAAATCCTTCTAGTTAGAAGGCAATGGGTCACACTGATTAGATTACTTAGATGAACAATTCAATGTTCATTTCAGGATGATCTCTCAGGTAAAGACTATGTTAAAGTGTGTGTGAGGATTAGAGGCCCACAATTCATGCATGCTTTTTGGTGCCCACCATCGGTAAAGAGAAAATTAATTTTTCTAGCCTCATCTACTTTATTTTCTACTAGTTTAATGTTTCTATTGCACACGTTCATACATAATTCTAGATTTTTGCATGAGAAATCTAATTTTTGCATGAAGATTTGAAGATTTCACCTCTTTCTATGCACTTCCTCATGGAAAAAAGTGCATAATTGTGCAATTTCTCACACAGTGTACATAGTTTTCTCACACAAGCATGTGTAGGATTTGACACAAAATTTTGCAACAACACATGCAAAATGCAATTTTTCCAGAATTCAGTTTATCATTTCATTGACTAATGTGTTTTCTCTAAAGCATTTTCTTTATGATTTCTAGTTTTCTGTAGCATAACAAGTGTTTGCAGAACATTTTGATGAAGACACCTTTATATAAACACTTCAAACATGTACTCACTATGTGATTGCAGGAAGCTGTCAAAGAAATGCATGTCAAAGACTAATTTTAAACCCACTTTAAGTATCATGTCTTTTTCTTGTTTTTGACACATAGTATAATTAGGGCTTGTGAACTTCATAGGCTACAAGATAGGGAAATAGGGGAGTGTGCTCTTTACCACTTGGAGGTCATGACTAAGGGTAAATAAAAAACCTGAATGCCTCTAAAATATGGCATCCAAGGGAGGAAAGTAAGTTAGTGGTTCTCTAGTATGAGTCCTCTTTTATGAAGGGATGATGATTTCCTTTTAGGGAATCAAAATATTAAGAAAGGACAATTCTAGATCAATTTAGCTAACTTGGTGATTAACATGTTTTGTGTGTTTGGGTGAGGTAATGAGGTAGAGGAGTATGCTCTTTCCCCTTGAGGGAAATCATAAACTTGGACCCTTAGAGGTAATGAGGTAATGAGGTAGAGGAGTATGCTCTTTCCCCTTGAGGGAAATCATAAACTTGGACCCTTAGATCTGAACCACCAGTCTATGTCAACCCTTAGAGGGCCTGTCAGAGTGATCCAACCTCCAAGAATGACCCAAGTGAGCACACTCCTTTCTCCAAAGATTCCAACTCACTATAATAAAGAACCTTTTTAGAGTGAAAGACTCCAAAGGCATATTTATTTCCTCTTCTTCATTTTGATATTGCATATCAAGAAGAGGCTCTGTCTATTGTACTAGCTGGCGATGACCCTAGTCTTGCCAGTCAAGTATGTGCACTTTTAGATGCTAGTGTGGGTTGCTAGTCTCAAGTCCACTTATGAAACCACTAGGGATTACTATGAATGGAATCCAAGTAAAAACTTCTTATTTAATTGCTACCTGGTTTGCCTCCTAAAGCGGGCATAATCTTTGTACAAGGAGGGGGAAGAATCTCTCCTATAGAACTCACCATAGGCATGTACATGGGCATTGGAAGGTGGTATATGCACTTGACCCCTGCCACAATGGTGTTCATTTAGCATATATTTTATTAAGCCCTTAGAATACACCAAAAATATGAGCACCCTCTAGTGGGGTGACACAACTGTTGAGGTGCATGCATGCACATAAGTTGTGGGACAAAGGTTTTTCCTTCTCTACCAATTTTTGTTTTAGGGATAAAAGTGTGTTTTTTATCGAATCTTAAACTTATCCAAACCTATCTAAACAAACTAAAAGTAAAGACTCCCTCATCCCTTTGAGTTACTTTTTCCTTGGTTGGACTGTATTTGACTACTGCTTGATTCCCATGTCTTTCTGAGAACAATGTGTCTTATTTAAAACCAAATGTTGTCTAACAACTAAAAAACCAGCCTTGCTATCTATCTGGAATCTATCCAAACAACCAACAATCTGTTTAGAATAGTCTAAAACCTTTAAAATCTCTTCAAAATTCAATCTATGTTGTCAGTTTGTTCCTAGTTTTGGTGCTCAGTTTTTCAAGATTTTGTGTGAGAACCTTTTTTTCTTAGCACTTCTTCATGTAGTCCTATCCAGGTTTTTGCACAACCCTATGCAACTCTCCACTCAAGATCTTGCAACCTTGTCCTTTTTGTCAAAATTTTCTTTTATTTTTAGTTTAGCACATCCTCATATAGCTCTATACAAGTCTTCATGTGAGAAACCTAGTCCAAATTTGTTGTTTTAAGTCTTTGCCTAGTTCTTTGTACTCTCTCATGTAGCTCCCTAGGAATTATTGCATGGGATCTTGCCCTAAAATTGTCAAAACTATCTATTAGAATTGTTTATACTCTAAGTCTGATTTGTTACCTGTAACTTGTTAACTATTTTCTATCTGTAGATAGTCTCAAACAGTGGCATCTTGCTTAGCTAATGACTTGTGACCTACACTTTAGCTAGTCTTGCCTCTCAGTTATCTTGTTCTTCTCCTTTAGTGTTTTTTATACTCTATGTCACAATAGTCATAATCTTTGGCTATTATAGCCATTACTCAGACTAATCATAGCTTAGTATACAACACTCTTATCTTGTTTCCTTGAGACTATGTTATAGTGTGGTCCTTGTCTAGGTTTTTTCTTCTTGTCCTTGTCTACGAATGTGGAAACAAGAAATAGAAATGTGTTTTATCCCCTTAGACTTAGACAAGGTAGAGTGAGGGGTTGTAATCATGATAGAGGTCTCTTTCTAGTTCATACACAATCTATGTCCAACTAATCTAGTGAGGAGTCTTCACAATCTCCTTTACTTGTCAGAATGCCTCATTTCTAGAGAATGTTCTCTATCAACTTACAAAAAAATAGGGACCCCTTATATCAAGAGGGTCCAAAAACCAGAAAAGGTCCTACATCTCCAAACAACACAACTGAATTTTTATTTAGAGCACCTTTCCAATCAAAACATACTAAAATTGTTCACATTCCTACAATGGCTGATCACAAACCTGAACATGGTGAACATAGTAGAAACCAAGACCAACCTAGGAATGAGAAATAGAAAGACCCTTTCACTTATGAAAATGAGGAAGAGGTGGAAATAATTCATGAACACATCAAAAAGTTTCATGAAGACAAAATCTTCCACAAGGTCATGGAAATCCTGCTTAACGAAGAGAAAGAGAAATACCTTCTCAAACTTTCCCAAGAGGGAGCTAAGCTACCTCATCATTTTAATGTGGAAACTATCATTACACCTGAAGAGGAAACTAAAACTTTCAAATTGCAAAAATAGTTGAAGATTATGCAAGACCAACTAGCCCAAATGATGCATGATAAAGACAAACCTACAGAACCATACACCTTAGAAGCTCTTTGCCCATTCCCATTTGACAAGAGTATAGAAATGCCTCCTTTTCCAAGAGGAGTTGAGTTACCTAAGTACAACAAATAATTTGGAACTATTGATCCACAAGATCATTTGTGGGAATTTGGGACCTTGTCTATGGAATTTATGCATGATTAGACATATCTCATGTGTCTATTCCCAAGAAGTCTAGGTGGTTAGGCCATGGAGTGGTTTTCATACTTGCCTCCTAGTATCAAAATGTTCAATGAGATTGCTAACCTATTTTTCCAATAGTACTCTAACAACATACAACACCCAATCAACATTTGAGACTTGTGTAATTGTAAATAAAGAGTTGGGGAACCTTTTCTCATATTCCTTCAGAGATGGAGACAACTTTACACCAAATATTCATGAAAGATTCCAGAGATGGAAAATCTTGATATCTTCACTGATAACCTCCTACTTGATTTTGGTTATAGAGTTCAACTTCAAGGTCCACACACCTTCGAGGATGTGGTCACACAAGCTATTTATATAGGGGAATTCATGGTCAAAAGGGTGAACTTGCCCTTCAAAAGGACACAAAACAAGGATCCACCTTGAACAAGGACAAACCCAAGTCCAGAAGTTGTACATGATGGGGTTATTGACAACATCACTCCTAAACCTACTAAGGTAGCCTTTAATCTCATAGATAATGTCAATCCAAGAATGTTGAGAAACCTCCTTCTGAAAATAAGGCATCTAGAAACAAACTGAGGAACTCTTGGGTCTCCACCCAAAATGAGAGTATACACCTCTTGGTGAACCTTTGGATGTGGTCTATAAGACCTTGCTACAAAACAAGCTCATTTCTCCATTGGAAACCTCTCACCCTTACAATCTGCAACTACGACCACCATGGTGGAATGAAACTACATTTTGCAAATATCACCAACACAAGGGTCACAAAACTAGCAACAACATAAACTTGCATCCAAGGTCCAAGACTTGATTGATGATGGTGACATTATTATGCATGGACATAACATGAACTTGGATCACAAGGCTTCCAATGAGCCATTCTCATCTTATGAAAAATGAGAGAGATCAAAACCAAAACCTAACCACAAGGTCAATTATACGTACTCCAATGATGACAATGTGATCAACATGGTTGAACTTATGGATTTTGAGTACTGTGACATTATTACTATCAAGGGCAAGCAAGATAAAAATAAACCTAAGACACCATTTTCCTTAAGGGGCCTACTTCCAACACATTTGATAATGAATCATTGCAATCTTGTGCCAATGTTGTTACACATTCTCATGCCAACTTGGTACTCAAAGGCCCTACGCCTTCTGCTCCTGATCTTGAATAGCACAAAGACAAGCCCCTTGCTAGTCCATCTAGAAAAGGTTAAAAACTTGCAACAAATTTTATGGGTACTAGCTATAGTATCCTCAATTAGTCACAAAAAACTAATGTTCAAATCATGATCTTTGAGCTACTCAAAATCTTTCCTACTCATAGGTAGATTCTCGATAAATCCCTCGATGAGGAAAACGTTCCTCAAGATCTTGATCTTGAGAGATTCCAATCTATGGTAGGTCATCTAACCTCACCATACTATATGTCCTTCTCTACGGAGGAAACAAATTCACTGAGTCACTCACATAATCAACCTCTACACATTGAGGTTATGATACAATAGAAACATGTTTGTCGTGTGCTCATCAATAATGGAGTTGGTTTAAACATTGTCTCTACTACTTTTCTTAGACAACTAGACTATTTTGAAGAGCCCATTGATCCCTACTGCAAGATCACTAACAAAACATATGACAAAGTTGAATGAAAGTCTTTAGGTCTTGTGGTTTTGCATCTCCATGTTGGTCCCATAGAAAGGGATGTCACTTGTTAGGTTATCAACATTTCCTTGGCTTACAATATTCTGCTTGAAAGATCACAGATACATGAGATGCACGTTGTGCAATCTATATACCATCAATGTGTAAAATTTCCATTTCATGGCTCTGAAGTCACCATACCTGCAAGCATTAGCTATACTTGTAACATGTTGAAATTTTCTAAAAACTTTGTGCCTACTAATAGGGGATCTATGGACTACCATGATAACAAGCTAAAGAAAATTGAGCAGTCACTCAAGATGAAGGAAACTGGAATGGGTGAATATCACATGGAACTAGTTCTATCTCTGACATCTATCCCTGAGTCTCCTTGTCATTATGGGAGACCATCTAAAATGAAGAAACCTTTTTTGTTGACACCTAAAACTAAAATTGATGGTACTTTTTTCAAAGCTACTATTCCTCTTCAGGAGGAAGCTAAAAATAGAGCTATCACTGCATGGATCTACAAAGAGGAATTTCTAGTTGATCTCATTGAACAAGCTCGTGAGATCACTCTTGAGAAGTATGGTCCAAGTCTTAGACTCATGAAATACTTTGGCTACAAGGGAACTAGTGCTATTGGATGCAACAAAAATGTTCTGATTGATCCTATCAAAGTGATAGCTAGAAAGAATTGAGACACATCTAGTCTAGGCTTCAAGAAGATTCCCTTCCATCTAGGGAGTAACAAATTCATACCAGAACCTGAGATTTCATCTAAACATGAGTCACAACCTAAGTCTAATGATCATGAAGACAATACTAATGATAAGGATCCTTATCCTTATCCAATTCTTGATGATCTAGCTAAATTCTTTGTAGAACTAGATGGATTTATACCACGTTTCACCACCATGGATTGTGATAGTGATTCTTCAAAAGACACTACTGGTTCACATCATACCCAACCAGAACAAGGAAAATCTAGTCATGCTTTGTGCACTGAGTACCTTTTCACAAATCTAGATGATGAAGGAGAGTTTGTTCCCATCACTATTGAGGAATTCTACAATCTGTCTCAGTGTAGTACATATTCTTAAGAGTATGAATTTGACTCTCTTAGAAGAAACTATAGACAAAGACATAGATCAAGTTCATGTCTATGAAAACCTCCTCAAGGTAAGTGAATCCTCTTGGGTTAGGTTGGATGAGTCCTATCCAACTAGTGTCCTCGAGTCTTTGATTGATAACATTAGTACTTAGAGGAATTCGAGCACACTTGTGGATGAAGCCACTCTAGGCCTCAAATTTCTCATCCAAGCATTTAATGATTATACTGTGAAAACACTTGAACCTACTACATCTCATTCACTCACCTATCTTGAGCTCATAGACTATAATTCTAATGCATCTAGTGAAGTCCTAACATTCCTGAATGACTATGCTCTTGCCTACTAGTTAAACAATGTCAAACTAGTAACATCTTCCACTAGCAAACAAAGCATCAACATGATTGAATTTGGCATCAAATATCTTAGTCATATAATCAAAAAGAAAAGAAATAAAAGGTTTGATGGTGAAAACCACATTGTCGTAGTGTCAAAACCTAAAAAGGTAAAAATAAAAGATGTATCCAAGGGTGAAAACCTCTCTAAGATGCCCACAGATGAGATATTTGATGCACTTCCTAGTCATTTTTAGGAATGATCATCAATTTTGATAGAGCCAATGTAGCCAATAAACTTGGGAATAGAGGAGCAGCCTCACATGATACATCTTTCATAGTCATCATCTCCAAAAGAGAAAGAGGAATTCATTTCTTTCTTCCAAGAGAAAAAGATAAAATTTGTGTGGACATACTGAGACATGCCAAGATTAGATCCTGATCTCATTATGAATCACTTGTCTATTTCTCTAGGAGTTAAAACAGTCAAATAGAAACTTAGGAAAATGCATCCTCATGTTGCATTGCTCATTAAAGCTGAATTGGAAAAACTTTTGAAGGCTGGTTTCATCTATGCTATTGACTACACGGAATGGATATCAAACATCATTCTAGTTTCCAAGCATGACAAATCTATTAGAGTTTGCACCAATTTCCAAGATCTAAATTTAGCATGTCTGAAGGATGATTTTCCACTCCCTAACATTGATATGATAGTGGACATGATGGAAAGATATGCGATGTACTCACTCATGGATGATTTTTTTGGTTATAATCAAATCAAAATTACACTAGAAGATCAAGAAAAGATTGCTTTCACTTATGCATGGGAAAATTTCTGTTGGAATGTGATGCCATTTGGTCTGAAAAATGCTAGTGCTACATATTAGAGGGTAGTCACTATAATATTTCATGACATGATACATAAAACAATGGAAGACTATGTCGATGAAACTCTGGTTAAGATTGCAAAACACCACTCTCACCTTCAAGATTTGGGACCTATCCTAGATTGCATGGAGAAATTCAATCTGAGACTCAATCCCAAGAAATATGCATTTGGTGTAACATCAGGAAAACTATTGGGCAACATTATGTCTACAAAAGGAATCAAGGTTAATCCAGAGAAAGTTTAGTAAATTATGGATATGCTTCCACCCTATAATATTAGTTAGATGAAGGGCTTATAGAGAAGACTTCAATCCATTCATAGGTTCATCTCACAGCTAGTAGATAGGTCACAACCTGTTACCAAGACTTTGCATAAAGTTTTCAAATATAACTAGAGCCAATATTTCAATTAGATTTTGACACAAATAAAGAAATACCTTGCTAATCCACCAATCTTGATGCCTCCTATTCATGGGAAGCCTCTTATTCTATACATCTAAACAATAGAGACATCTTTAGGAATATTGCTAGCTCAAGGGGACAATGACAACAAGGAAAGAGTCATCTACTATCTAAGTCTCACACTAATCTCCTATGAAAAGAATTACAATATCATCAAGAAGGCTTGTTTGGCAGTCCTCTTTGCTTCCCAAAAGTTGAGACACTACATGCTTGCCCATACTACATGGTTGGTTGCTAAAATTTATCCACTAAAGTACTTACTTAGCAAAGAAACTCTAATAGGAGGGTTGGCTAAGTGGGTCATGATACTAAGTGAGTTTGGCATTCACTATATTAAATGAAAGGTTATCAAGGGACAAGTGATTGTTGATTAGCTAGCAAAAGCACCAATGTAGAGTCTTCCTCCACTAAACATTGATTTTCCTGATGAATCAATTTTGATGCTCACACATCAAACTTGGGTGATGTTCTTTGATGGTTCCTTTATACAACAGGGATCCAATGCTAGGTTACTATTCATAACACCATAAAGGTATTTACTTTCTGAGGTATACAAGATTTTGTTTCCTTACATGAACAATATTGTAGAATATGAAGCTCTCATTAATGGCATAAAGATTGCAATTGAATGGAGAGTCGATCAGTTGAACATCTTTGGTGATTCACAACTCATAATCAACCAAGTCAATGATGTATATCAAATGAAAGAAGAGAAATTGATCCCTTACAAATGCATGGTGGATGATCTGAAGAAGTACTTTGCTCATATCACTTTTCAACAGGTTCCTTGAGCAAACAACAAAGTGGTTGATGCCATGGCTACTCTTGCTTCCTTGTTTTAGATGGTAAAGCATGATCTCCAACATGAGTTCCTACTGGAAACATTACTCTACCCTACCTATGATACCCCTAAATCTTAGATGATTTTTTCTATTGTAGGATGTGATTCATCCAACTACCACCACATATACTCCTATCTGAATGAACAAACCATTCTAGATGGTCTAACCTGGAATGAAAAATGTCACCTTATTTGTACTTCCTCATGGTATGTCATTATTGTTGACGACTTGTTTAAGAGAGGTCTCAATGGACACTCCATAGGTGTTTAGAACCTGATGAGTCTAAATGCACTTTAATCAATGTCCACAAGGACATTTCCAAATCTCACTCAAATGGCTTGACACTAGCTCATAAACTTATTAGATATGGTTACTATTGGCTAAATATGGAGCAAGAGGCAATCAAATATGCCAAGTCCTATAAATGATGCTAGCTCCATGGGAATCTAATTCATGCTCTAGCTAGGGAGCTAATTCCATCTATCATGTTGTGGCCATTCCAACAATGGGCCTTCAATCTTGTGGGTCAGATTCACCTATCTTCCTCAAATGGATACAAGTTCAATTTTATAGCTATAAACTAATTCACTAAGTGGGTAGAGGTAGTACCTCTCTCTATATAAAATGGCAAAACTATAGCTTTATTTATCATGAATTACATCATATGTAGGTGTGGTGTACCTTCCTCTATTATTACTGACAATGGAGGATAGTTTAAAAACAAGGATCTTAAGGAGTTATGCAAAAATTTTAGAATTACGCAACATTGGTCTTTTATCTATTACCCTTAGTGTAATGGTCAAGTGGAGGCCTCCAAAAAGGTGATCCTTAAGATATTGCATCGTACAGTCAACAAATTTGGAAGGGACTAGCACCTTCAAATTAATCCAGCTTAATGGGCTAACAGAACAAGTATCAAAACTCCAACAGGTACAATGTGCTTTGCTTTGGTCTATGGAACAGATGTGGTGCTACCAATTGAGGTTGAGATCCCTACTCTGAGAATCTTCATGAAGGGCCTCATTATTGATGATGACTACAAAATATCTTGGCTTCAAGAGCTAGTATTGTTAGATGAATTTTGGCAAGTGGCATGTGATCATCTCTTTACTTATAAGCAACATATGTCTAGAAGTTACAATAAGAAAGTTAAGCCACATGACTTCTAGCTAGGTGATCTCGTTCTCAAAGAAAACCCTAAGAATTAGCAACAATGGGTACAAAAATGAAAGTTTGAACCCAAATAGCTTGGCCCTTACATAATTATTGTAGTATTTGGATCTGGAGCTTACCAACTTTCTACAATCAATGGAGAGGTGCTCAAGGAGCCCATCAACACTCTTCACTTGAAGCAGTTCTAAAGATGATCCAATTTTAGAGCTCTCTATATATATCTAAATGTCCTAAAAAAAATCTTTAAAAATACAAAAAGTCCTAAAAAAATCATTACCTTGGTGAAAACCTAGCAATACGAACTTTGGTAATACCAAAAATATTTGAAAAACTCAAAAAGAGAAAAATACAAAAAATTAAAATTAAAAAATTAAAAAGTGCCATTGATGAAAACCTGGCTAACATGCATCATGGTAGCAAAAAAAAAAATCTCTATTAGGAAGGTGAAAACTTGGTAAATAGGCACCTCTTGTTCCCAATTCTACATCTTATGGTGCATTTTCTGACACATGTATAGTTGCTTTCTTTCTTTACTTTGCTACTTTCACTCATGTATCCATGGATTGAATCTTGTTATAACTTAGGGGCAACACCCTACAGTGTCATAGGAATCTCTTGTGATAGTCATTAGTTGTTCTAATTGCATTTGTCTACTATCACTAGTGTCACTTTTTGAGATTCCTCTCATGGAAGATCTATTAAGTCTCGGTGACTAGTTGTTCTAATTACATCTTCCTATTGTCGCTAGTGTCACTTTTCAAGATTCCTCTCATAGAAGATCTCTCTTGCGTTAGTCACTAGTTGTCTTAACTATGTTTATCTACTATCACTTAGTTCCTACCAAGATTCTTCTTACTAAAGATCCCTCTTTGACTTAAGTCGCCAATTTTTCTAACTATGTCTGTCTATTATTTTCACTCTACTAAAGAGATTTCTTTAATCCATGTTCTAGACATTGACACCTAACATCAATCCCATAACATAGAAAATAAACTCAAAATGATAAACTTGTTTCAATACATTGAGATTGTCTTTGTTTGTTTGGCTTTCTCTTTATTATGTACCTTTGAGAAACTTGATGATGTCTCTTTTGACTAAAGAATCAAAAACCAGGGGCATGGTCTTTTCTTTTTTTTTGTTTGTGGTTTAGTTCCAATGATCTGGAGTGTCCCTATAAGAGGGGTGTCCAGTATAAGAGCCTCCATCTCATATTGGATGACCATGTGTACCTTGACTCCTTTTATATGGACTCTTCTTTGAGGTTGGTTCTTTTCCTTGCTTGTTGGAGTGATTTCTCTATACTATAGTAAATACTAATACTTGTCTTGCTAACTGAACATATGGGTCACTGCGAGTATACCTAGCATAGTTCTATCTTAGGGTACAAACACAAGGGTCATTGTGGACAGAACACTTATTGATTACTTATCATAGGAAGGATCTCTTATGTGTTTGGTGTGTCTATATGCAAGAAATATTCTGGTCATCCTAGCATTTATGCTTTGATGCTTATGTTAACTTGCTACATTAAAAGGGACAAATGTTCTAGTCATTTTGGCTTCTTGTGCCTAGAATGCTTACATTTAATCTTGAAAAAATTAGAACATGTATCATATTCATATTCTCATGATTGCAATGTTAGTGGGAATCATATAACACATGGAATTTATTTAAACACTTAGTGATGATAATTGTCGAAGCTTGGTAACTAGACCTAGGGTTTCATCTAGTCTAGGAATTGCATCTAGTATTGACATGCATTGCATAAGTACATGTTTTGATTGCTAATTCGCTTACATCCTTTATGATGAGGGATTGTTAGCTTCCTCAAAGTATCATGTTTCTTCATGGCTGCACAATAATTTGGTTCTTTGGTTCGTCCTCTCATTCCTCAATGGATACCTATCATTATCAACACAAACATGGAACACTAATGAGATGTCAGTCCAGTCACATTTTGCATTTCATACATAATTTCATGATACATCTCATCTTCACTAAATTCATACATAAATCAAATTTACATTGATAAATAATTCAAATTTACATTCATAATCATAACATAAATCATCTCATGTACATCAAATTAAAAGATAGAAAGTGACACATGCAAATAGTACTTGACTCAAACTCTTGTGTGTGTGTGTGTGTGTGTGTGTGTGTGTGTGTGTCAAAAAGAGTATATTAGTGCAAAATTGTACACTACTTGAGCACTATCAACCAAAAAATGGTGTTGGCACACCAATGGATATAGATCTAGATCAAAATCGAAAACAAAAGTATCTAACTATCTCCTACCCCCTCACCTCCTAGTAGAGGAGGAGGAGGAGGAGCAAGAGGCATCTTAGGTCTCATAGCTGACTATGCACCTCCTATCTCTCATGCATACTATGAAAATTGAGGCACCTACTCAGCTTCATCTGATACAACTACCACATAAGCTACAAAGTAATATGAAACTCTAGCTAATTGCAACCAAATCTCATCCTGCTATTATTCAAATCTCTGCTCTGCCCTCTGAGCTGTGAACTCTAGCTATCCCCACAAATCATGGATCTCTCAATCCCACTCTTCTATTTGGGTATCCCTAACAAAAACCTATATGTGAAGATCTCCTAGCTGCCACTGTGTGGTCCATATTCACTCTCTCGCTCTCCTCGGAGCATCTTGTGTTTGTATCAAGAGATCTCTGCCCTCAGCTCCCATAGTAGGTTGATCCTGCTTCTCCTCATCTTCCTGCTCAATTGGTTGCTCAGCTGGCTATTGCTGCTCTATCTGAAGTCTCTATCATCACCTCTCTCCTATTCCACTCCTACCAACATCAAGATCTACTCCAAACTACCACAAAGGAATCTACACCTGTTAGTTCTGATGTCTCACCCTCTCCTATTGTGGTTGTTGTAGTGGTGCTTGGGGAGCCTACATTGGCTATCTGGGAGCCGCCATCCCCACTAGATTTGTAAAGCATGGGAAGGGATAACTCATGAAATATTCTTGGTAAGCTAGAATCATCCATCCATCCACTACTTCTACTAGGTAGTCCCACCGTGCTGCAACCAAGTTGCACACATCGATCATAGACCTCTCAAGATCTAACCTCTACAACCACCCATGGCCCACATCTCTCACCAGTCATGCATAGGAGTAGTACTCCTACAAGATATCCTGAGGCTATCCATACTGACACCACATGCAAGTAAGTGGAAATCTCTCCATTGCCCACACAGATCAACCTATTAGTGGTCACGATGTGAACATATAACTCAACTCTTGGGGTGCATCATCGTAGTTCTCAATCTCTCTCCAAGGCCACCATATAATGGATACCAAGTCATCGAGATGGGCCCTCCACTGCTCAATCTTCCCTAGAGCTATCTGGGTAAGATGGCCCCTATATCTACAAATATAGGACTCCATCAGCTACCTCTCATCATTAAAAATGGGCCTCATAACTAGCAGATGCTCCCATGTCTAGATCTAAAGAACATAGACCTTGGTGGCCATGCCCTTCCTCTCATGATACACTATCTCTTGTACATCTCATGATACATATGTGCAAGCATGCAATGGGCCCACCCATATCTCTTTGGGGTCTCTAACATCATATCGAGCATCTTGCCCCATTCACACTCTAATTTGTGTTGGCCTCTATTAGGCATCAAGAAACAACTGATGAAAATCCCCAAAACTGATGCTAATATGTGAGTGGGACCATAAGTATGCACAAGCTCATATCATGTGATCACTCTACCCATGATCAAGTCTTGCTGAAAGATGGCCTATAGTGCATCTGTGCCTACCCTTAGAATGGTGTCATAGACCACCCTCAGCCCATGGAATGGTATGTGGAGAATCCTATAGATGTCCTCTATGTCACTGTCATCTCCCCCTGGGGCAAGTGAAAAGTGTTCATCTTCAAATAGAAATGCTCCACTAGTGCTATAAGTAGGCCATGATTCACCAACACTGGAGGAATCTAGCATAGATATGGTAATCCCAATCTATCAATATGTGCCATATCCACATCATCAAGCTATCGCAGTAAAGCTCTATATGGTGGGTAGTGGGATTGAAATTCGATATCATCAATGGTAACCAACACATATGAACAAATACAACATGCAAATTATCAGTTTCTACTCAACAAATAAATACAAGAAAAACAAGCATAAAATTGGCAACAAAAATCAAAATTTCAACTTAAAAACTTGCAAAGAACACTAGGATTTCATGTGAAATCACAAGTCCTCATGTGAGATTGTACATCTTCGCACGAGGAAGTAACTATTCACGTAAAGAGTGACTAAACTACCAATGAAAAAAACCAATATTTAGGGTTCCTCATGTGACATGTGGGCATCTCCCATGCGAGAACACCCACTACATTGAGTGAAGTACAGGCTTTGTACTTCTTTGCATGAGAAGAGATTGGCTTCATGCGAGGAGAGACATCCTCGTGCGAGCACTAACACAACAATGCTTAAAATCCCTAAAAATATGCTAAAAATGCATCGTAAAGGATGAAAAATTTAATGTGGGGCAAGGTTATTGACCACTTATTGGATGCCCATAGTCCATAGGCCATCTATGTCATCGGGAGTGCTCAAATCAATGTGTAGACATAGGGATCACCATCTTTGCCTTAGAGCTCTATTCTTCACTAAAGACACAAGTGCAAATGATTTGAAAATGACCTTGTGTGCCCTTATATAGGTTTTGACTTAATTTCTCAAAGTGCTCTGATTGGTATGAAAATCAACCCTTGGCTAATTTGACCATTCTAAATCTATATTCGGGATTCAATTCAAAATCTGACACACTTAAACAACTCAAAATTTCATATTAAAATTTTGGGACCGACACGATCAAATGCTTGTGCAGCCCAATTTTTTTCTGATACTTTGTGAATCTTGGAATCTTTTCAAATCATGATTTCTTCAAATTTTCTAAAAATTCTAGAAAAAGTCAACTCAAGTCAACTCTTGTCAACCTTTGGTCAAACTTAGTCTTTTGGATCTCCAAATCACTCCAGATTGACTTCAAATTTTCTTTTGATCATTCTGATCTCTTTTATAATCTTTTTCATCTTTGATTTCTTCTCTATCTATGGATACACTTCTCTACATCATATTTTTGGTGTGTCATCTTTCGATTTTACTCCCGATGGGGCAAGACGATTACATCATTGAATTTGAATCTTATGTCCTAATCACTCAAGGCATCTCATAACTCAAGGAATCTTGTTTCCTTCTATCTGGCATATGCATCATCTATCTCATCTTTTGATCAACTAATCACATCTTATAGCAATCTTTATTAGAGTTTGATGGGCAGGCATTGAGACAATCTAAACCCTACCTCCTAAGGGTCAAGCCTTGTTATGGGGATGATTCTATGAATCATGATGGGATCTTGCTATCTTTTGTGGCTAGGTATCTAGGTGTTCTATCTAGATTCCTTAAGATTAAGCTCTATTCTGGAGATAATCTTTAAAATCTTATCAACTTTGGTATCTAGGTGTTCTATCTTGATTCCTTAAGATTAAGCTCCATTCTAGAGATAATCTTTAAAATCTTATCAACTTTGGTATCTAGGTGTTATATCTAGATTCTTTAAGATTAAGCTCCATTCTAAAGATAATCTTTAAAAGCTTATCAACTTCAGTATCTAGGTGTCCTATCTACATTGCTTAAGATTAAGCTCCATTTTGGAGATAATCTTTAAAAGCTTATCAACTTTGGTATTTAGGTTTTCTACCTGGATTCCTTAAGATTAAGCTTCATTATGGAGATAATCTTTAAAATCATATCAACTTTGATATCTAGGTGTTCTATCTAGATTCCTTAAGGTTATGCTCCATTCTGGAGATAATCTTTAAAAGCTTATCAATCTAGGTATCTAGGTGTCCTATCTAGATCCCTTAAGGTTAAGCTTCATTCTAGAGATAATCTTTAAAAGCTTATCGATCTAGGTATCTAGGTGTTTTATCTAGATCCCTTAAGGTTAAGATCCATTCTAGAGATAACCTTTAAAAGCTTATCAATTGGTCTCTGTGTCATCAATTTCAGAACTAATCTCATTTCTTGATCTTTGCATCATACTTCTAAATTTTTTTTTGAATTGAACATGTTGCTCGCACATTCATTCAAAGAGGGGCAAATGCAATACCCCAAAATTGGCATATTACCATGACAACCAATTATGATCTATTTGATCAACCCTAAAGTCCTATGTCACTAGGTAATTCTCATTTTAGTTCTCACTACTTGACTTAATTGTCAAATGCAGAAAATCCTAATTTGCATTAATCACACCATTTATTTAATTCCTAAAGTATCAATTCAAATTAGCTACATTAAACCTATTGATTATATTTGATTTAATTTAGAGTTTTTATACTTTTGGTTAAATTAAATTATCTCCTAAAGCTAATGTACTAAACAATTTAATTTATTTAATTTAACAATGTCATTATTTTAACTGTTAGGTTTAATTACTCAATTAATCAAATATGCATTTATGAGGTCATATCTCATTTTATTAAATTTAATAACTTTCTAAATTCTTCTCCTTAGTTCAAGAATGGGAATTCTATGTGATCTATCTCTCGAATTAGAATTGGCTTAATCCACTCACTCTCACACTTAGGTGAATTTCAATTAAATTTTTATTACACTTAGGATTTGATTTAGTTAACTTCACCTACACTAGGAATTTTCTATCTTGACTAGATCTCATCTTCATTCTTAGCCATTGATCTGAGTTGATCTCAACTATTGATTGATTCTAGGAATTCTATTTAAGAGGCTTCTAATTCCTCATTACAAAGGTTGGAATTGAATTGTATTGAATTACTTTCAAATTGCATACTCATTTGCTTGATAGTCTCATAGCATTCATTGCTTAGCATTTAATATCATATAGATTAAAATGTAATCATATAGTTTAATTTTCTTTATCTATTATTAGATTAATTGCATCTCTTATCTAGATTAATTGCATCATCATTTAACTACATAAATCTATCATACTAAACGGTTTGGCTGCCCGGTTCTCGGTCTAAGAGCAAGGAAAAATACTTCTAGTTAGAAGGCAATAGGTCACATTGATTAGATTGCTAGGATGAACAATTCAATGTTCATTTCAAGATGATCTCTCAAGTAAAGACTATGTTGCAATGTGTGTGAGGATCAAAGGCCCACAATTCATGCATACATTTCTTAAGGAAGCTTTATAACAAAAAGATAAGATGATGAGAAGAAAGTGAATTAAAGAGATCATCGAAGTGTATGAAGGCTATAGTCAAGACATAGAGAAGATAAAATTTGGAGAAGAGAAGAGAACTAATTGGATTTGACAAGCAAGGAGTTTCATATCCAAATCAATGATTTAATTATTCCCTAACAATTACATTTTTTAAATCCTTGAATCAGGTGAACCCTAATAGGTTCTAGTTGTAAATCCTTTAACTAGGTAAGGTCTTAAAAGAGTAGTTGAAGTCCTTTAACAAGGTAGATCCTATGAAATCTATTTGTACTTCTAATGAGGTACAAATCACTCCTAATAGGGTGAACCCTCTAAAAACATAATTATTTCTCCTAAGAGGGCAACTAATTTATTGTAGTAGTGAGATTGTGTGTATCATCCCCACCATGGTTTTCATCTTATAAAAAGGATTTCCATGATATCAAAATCAATGTTTTATGTGTGATAATTATGTGGTGGTTAACTCTTATTATCATTTATTTACTAGCATCAGTTATTTTCTTTAGTGTTCTAAAGTTTATATTTCAAGTTGGAAGATTGGTGGTTGAATTTTTTAATTACCTATTAGTATATATTCACACCCCACATCCGCTTCACACTATTAAAGAATCATAACAATGGACACCAAAGTGGTTACAAAGTGTGGCCTATATTGCATATGGGGTGGACAATTTTCAACTCTATAATAGTTCTAGTGTTGTGGATGTGGTTGCTATTCTAATTATAATAAACATTCAAGTTTAGTTTTGAAGCTTTTTGGTTGTGGGCTATTATTTTTTCTATTTCTTTTTTGTTTGTTTCTATAACATGTTGTACGTTTAGAACATATTTCTTATGTGAGAAAGAATGTTGTTGTTGTTGTTGGAACCATACAAAATTAATCAATATATTTGCAATTCTAAGAATAAAACATATCATTTGTAGATTTTTTTTGAAAATCCCTCTTGTCAAGATTTCAAGAATGTTGAATGTGTTGGAGTTCTTTCTAGTAAGGAATGTATCAAGTGGGTTTAAACCTAATACCAAGAAACAAAAATATAGGGACAAGCCTAAGCATGAGCTAAATCCTATATTCAGCAAGGTTAAATATTAGTTCTAGGCCAACATTGACAGAGTCATCAGGACTCACTTCACTTTAGGCTCTGTAGGGCCAAGGTAGGAAAACCTTAGGGATTGATCTTGCTAATTTGATACTCTTCTTCTTATAGAATATACCCTATAGTGGAAATGGTCAATATTCTTCTATGATTTTCTGACAAACTTTATGAGCACAATAGCTTACTACAACCAAAAAGTAGATGCAAATAAGTAATGACCAACAATTTTAGTTCTTGATAAATGAAATGGTAAATTGATTTGTATATCCTTGAACTTTTAAAAGGACTAGTGTCTTATCTAATGGGCTATAGAGTCAAATATTAGTAGACTTGAACCTTTTTAATCAACTTGTGATTAAAATTGTCAACATTAAACTCTAAGTTTCATTCTTATCATATCCCTTTCATAAACCCTAAACCTTATCCATTACAAAAATCAATTACCTAATTCTTTAAATTAGCAACAATCAATAACAGATATACATTTTTTTTTAAATTGCATTAAATTGATTGAAACTTGTACATATTAGTCCCAAGATTATGAATATATGAGAAAGGAGACAAAACTCAAAGACAATGATAATTAAGGGAAATTCTTTCTTATTAAGATCTTTATAATGCTAACAAAAACTCATAATATAACTCAAAGACAAACCATGGGTACCAAATGTTCACGTTCTTGTATTCAAGTATGCAATAATTGAACTCATTCATTTAATTATAAAAGAAATGGATAGACTGCAAAATAATACATGACAGTGAGAAAATTCTATAAACAACTGACCTCTACTCTTCTTCTTGGAAATCCATATATAAGATTGCAACAAGCTACAAATGAGAGGAGGACACATGTCAAAACAAGAATGGATACAAAAAATTGGAAGATGGGAACAAAAACATATGCAAAACATTTTTCCAAAAGATCGATCAAAAAAGAAAAGCAGTTGAGACAGTAAGTGAACATTTATATCATTCTTTTGATTTTTCTCCTCTTTGTCCCTCACTGTCCTTCATGAAAGATATCTCAACTACTTCCTGTCGGTAGAGCCTTAATCTCTCCTAGTGCCTCCCAAACATAAATTTCCCTTTTTGTGAGTCACTCTATAGTTTTGACCTCTTGCAAATCCTGAGTGGCTTTGGTCCTATTGGCACTCAAAATTGTGTTCCCATTTTGAGCATCTATATCAAATTTTGAGTCAAATCAAGCCTCATAAATGAGATTGTACTTGGCTATTCTGAGGTCCCTAAGGTGTTTAATGTTTCTAACACCTTCCATTTAGCCTATCCACCTATTCCATGGAGTTAAATTGTCATTCTGAGTCATTTGGTGAAGTCGTATTTTGAGAAATTGCCAAATCTGCATTTTCACCTAGGTGTCAAATAGTGATAGGTGGTAGTGTTTGCCAGTGAATATCTTGCACCTAAAAATGTGTCATGACCCCCCACTCTGGGAGTGTCTAGTGTCCATACCCAAGAACCTATGTTTCAAATTTTGATTCATTTTGAATCTGTTTGGCTAGGTTTTGAATCGCTCAAAGTTGGTAGTTCACTATTTTCATGCTAATGCACTTTGCATATAATTATGGGAAGCCCTGTTTGATGTGTTATAATTTTGACCAAGTTAACCAAAATGTTAAAATTCCTTTTGCATTACATTGTAGACATCAAGGAATTATTATGTTTCAAGTTTCAGCTTATGAAAAACCCATTTGATTAGTTTTCAAACGCAATTCCAAACTCAATTTCTATCTTTTTATTGGTGTCAGCATTTGCAGATTGATTTGTACCCCTATTCAGGACGTTATAACTTGAGATCTATGATTTCCTAGATCAAATGGATTGTACCATTGTGTTTTCCTCCAAAAATGCTTTAAGTGTGTCAGTTTGTAAGTCATGATGAATCCATATGCACACTTTTCGAGATCCATTCCATTTGCAAAAATTGATTTCCTACAATTGTTTCAATTTGCAAAATTCGAGTAGCCCACTTTGAACTCTTGCCATTTATGCCTTGTTATTCGTGATGAGCCCAGATCACAGATCCATATTCTCCTCATGACAAAGAACCAATGCCCC
Organism: Cupressus sempervirens; assembly: GCA_028749045.1. Lineage (NCBI taxonomy): Eukaryota > Viridiplantae > Streptophyta > Pinopsida > Cupressales > Cupressaceae > Cupressus > Cupressus sempervirens. The sequence goes on from CM053785.1 coordinate 894,437,589, forward strand.
AATTTTTGTCTCCCCAAGTATCAGTTTGCCCAGTTTTCAAAGCCAAATCCGAACCTAGTTTTATGGTTTTTTGACATGTTTATTTGCAGGTAGTTCTGAGAGGTCAACTTTGACAGCGAATATCTTTTGATCCCAAATTCTTCATAAGATGAGATTTGATAGTGTGGAAGCATGTGGAACAGAGAGTCAATGTGCCAAGTTTTAGAGCTCGATTAGAGGTTTGGATCAGTTTTTAAGGCTAGTTAAAGGACCTCCTAGCGCAAATTTGACAATTGACAAAAAATGATAAAATGGGATTCTAATGATCAATTAGTGCTCGAAATAAATTCCGGTGAATACTAAAAGGTCAATGGATTAGTCTAAGAATTCATTTGTTCGAAAACAAAATCTTTTTTAGTCAGACCCACTTGGGACCCAACTGATTCCATTAGATTGATAGAAATACTATGAAGTTTTATGATATTCTATAATGATGATGGTCTATAAAGATGAATTTCTTATGCACTAATCACTATTTACAAATTAGAATACTGTACGAGAATGAATGAATGCATTTTGAGGCTAATTTTTTGTCATGAAGTTTTAAATATATTTGTCACTCTAAAATGGGTTACCATCCATGGAACTAAAACCTTAATGATCTGTCCATGAGATGGTCGCTTGTATTTTGAGAAGCATAATTCATACTTGGATTCAATTGAGACATCTTTTGTGGAAAAATGTATGACAAAGAGTATTGTTCCCTAGATTTATGTGGCCAAAGTCCTGAAGAGATGGAGACCCTTGATCCAGATAGTGCTGAATCAAGGCTTAATTTCCCTCCTCCTTTCAATGAGTTTAAAGTCTGGTAGAAGGAATGTTGGAAAACACCACCATATGCTGACAAGTATCAACATTATTATTTTTCGAGCATTGGGGTGAAGTAACTAGATGCAATACTTTAGAGGACTAGTGTCCAAGAACCAAGCAAAGCCAACATGCAAAGAAGACAAAAATCAAGCCAGTGTCCACTCCACGACATGAGTATGGAGGGCATTTCCAATGAGCATGAATTCACTCATGAATTTTTCTCTAAAACATGGATGTGAGAAAGATTAGTGACCTCATGAGTAGCATAAGAAAAATACCCCATAGAGTAGAGGATCCTATGCTAGCAGAGCATGAGAGGTAAGAGATGACAATAGGCACGCTGGGCAATCAACACAAATAAAAGAGCCCATGTTGAGATCTCTCCATGCAAGGTATTAATAAAAAGGATTCTCTACACACATTAAAGTCAAGAAGTTCATGGCAAATGGAGTTTGAACCACAAACTTGCAGATGAGCCCATATAAAAAAAGAGCAGCGATATGCATTTTTCAAACAAGAAGTCGCTTACAGCAAGTAATGAGAAGTCCTAGATCCACATCTTGCATAGATGAGAAATAGAGCCACAGAAAAACATGAGGAGCTGTAGCATGATCAATAGAATAGTTCATGCATCAATTTGAAGCACACATGTTTTAAAAAGAAATGGAAGAATGCATTATATAGAGGGAGTTGCCAGGAGAGCAGACCACTATCCCACACTAGGGAAAAGATTTGAAGTAGGCTCCACATATATAGAAAGGGAGCTCCACGTAGGTGTTTAAGGAAGGAAGTCATTTTAGAGGAGCCATACGGAATCAAGGAGACCCATGGGAGCAATAAATGTTAAGTTTAAAGGTAGAAGCGTATGCAAAAGAAGATGACATCTTCAGGGGAGTGAGCTAGAAGATAATGCATGAGGCAAAAGAGTGACCGTGATAAGGAAAGACCTCACACATATTAACAATGGAAATCCCCATGCAACTAAATAGGGGAGGATCCTCAAATGTAAGATTATTTGCATTGCCCACCAAACTGGAATGACCAGGTCAGGTCAGGCTTACATAAAAAAGGGAGTAAGCCATGAAAAGTCAAAAATGTTTATCCCACATTGATTAGTGGGTATGTATTTTGCCCATTAAATACAACTCCATGCAAGAAGTGTAATGTCTAAAAGACATAGCACATTTTATAGACAAAGCCCACTTGGGGCCACCCATGGCCAACTTGAATGTTGAAAGATAGGTGGAGAAACTTTGAATTTTGAGCTGTGGGACAAATTTTAGATGAAGAAATGAAGGAGCTAATGTGGTGAGGAGCATTCAAATCATGCCACATGTCCACATCTTTTGGATGGCACATGCCCACTTGATTGACATGCACACTAGTTAAAATTTGCAAGAAAGTAAGCACATGACACTTGGCAAGTGGGTCCTAGTTGGTGATGAGGTGGCACCACAAGTTCAAATGAAGATGGATGCATGAGATTACGCCACGTAGCTGGGATTTACATTTAGCACATGACCGCTTCCTAAAGATGAAAGGTGGTTAAGAAGTGTGGGTAAGTGGGTGAGCTCCACGTGGTGATGATGTGGCAGGTTGAGGTCAACCAATAACTAAGTACCATGTGGTAGTTTGGTGATAACATGCAAAAATCAATGAATCAGAAGTTGCCACATGTCACAAAGGTCAAAGTTTGTTTGACCCGAATGGAGAAGAAGGGGAAAATAGAAATAATTAAAAATCTAATATTTTAAATCATTTTCCCAAGTTTATATGCACATTCAATCTTTTAAATCAGAAAAGCAATTAATCTAAAGTTTGAACTTTAGATAATTTTAAAAATTTAATCTTTCAAAGTTACAAGCTTGAGTTTTCTAGCAAAGGGGGACATTTTCAAACTAACTTTCAGGGGGGTTTTGATAGGCTAAATATGCAATGTTATATATCGCCAGAACTAAGAGAGAACAAACTTTCTAATTCTGAGGTTAGTTTTTGCACAGAATGCCACTGGTTCAAGCTACAAGAGGTTTTCTTCTAGATTCCTATTTTGCAACTATATTCAGGTTAGGAAATTCATAACTAATTTTTGACATGGTAATGACCCGAATATCAGTAAAAGACAGTGAAAATGCAGTTTGGGTCAAATTCTAATCACATTCACTCAATAAAAACTCAAATTTCACCAAAATTTCATAAATTTTTTAGATATTTTGGTTGCAGAATGATTTTCATCATTGAATAGAGATATTTACAAGTTTGTTACAATGTAATGATGAAAACAAATTAGATCAAAATGGGAGAAGGAAGAGAGAGGTTATTCAGTTGCAGAAGATTGAATTCCAAGTGGACACATGTAAGGCATAGATTAGATCCAAGAATTCATCTTCTCCTATATCTTTCTGTCTTTCTTTCATTGTAGGAGTTGGCAGTTTTCTTTGGGTAATACCAGTAGGGTTCCAGTGTTTTACTATGAAACCATTTTCTTCAGCATATTCTCTCTTGTATGAACAACATTAGGAAGGATAATACTGATAGTTTAGATTTGTTAGGTATTTTCTATGTTTTCATTTCATGCATATGAATGTATAATTTCAAGGAAATTAATACAAAGAATAGTAGATGGTTGAGTTTCATCTTGAATCTTGTCTCCTTCATTAGTGATCTTCAATGTTTTATAATCTTTGACACAGAGCTTAGGTTATAGTTGCAGTCCCTTAAGGCTATATGTTATTTCATTATTGCATGTGACTCAAAGGGTTACATAAATGCTTCAGGGAAATCAACAAGGTTGTGAGGTTACTAATGGGGATATCATGTAAGAATGAGGTTTAAATTGAACATTGATGTCTATTTACAAGTTGAATAGATAGATCAGATATCTGAAGATACACATATGTCTCAAATATTCATATGTATGTTTGTGATTCATGAATTTGCCCAATGGTTAAGGCACTAATTAGTTACAGGATCATTAGGTCTTATTTCTGCATATGAGGGATCTACTGAAATCAACATTATTAATCAAACGTGTTTTACCATTTTATGTTGAAGAGCTATCAAAGTTTAACCCTCACTCAGCTTGTGCATTTCATAGAGTTGTAATTAACTATTGCACTTCTTTGTTACTGCATAAGGCTTTAGGAGATATAAGGCATTTTCATCTGGTTAATAGATTCAGGGATATGTTTTTGGACTAATATGGTATCAATTGAATCTGAGGTCCACCTACCTAGGTCTTGCAAAGCCTGAAGTAGAAGAAGGGTCCAACCTTATAGTTGGCCCAGTGTTTGAAATGGCATGTTGAAAATGGGAGTTAGCTACCCCTAGAGGTGTCATCTTCTCATCGGGGTAATTGAAAACCCTCCAACATTTTCAAACACCAACAAATCCACCTAGCATCCATAACTACTTTTGATTCAACAATAAATTTATTCAAATCTATTTTTTCCTTAAATAGAGAATCAATTAACTTATTATAAGGGATATCAGAAATATCTTCAAAAATTGATACTATGGCCTCTTGAATTAAAATGTTATCAAAATAATTAGACCATTCTTGCTAGTATATCACTGTTCTAATAGCATCCAAAATTGATGGTATGCAAGGTTGTACTCTCTGAGATAAAACCTTTAACTTCCCTTATATAATTTGTAACTTCCCAATGAAGAAACTAATCAATTCTTTTACTATCTCCAGGCCTTCCCTCACTATCATTATTTTGTCAGAAAAGCCTAGCTTTTTAGCCATTAATACAATAAGCCTATGGCCCCCAAAGATTAAATGTGGGTAATAGCCATGAGAGTGCTTCATTAAAAAATTGCTCAGAACCTTGTAAAGCAATATAAAAACTATGAGCCTACGGTGACATATTTTTTAGAATTTCAATTCTATGGCTCATCATACTCTTAAGGATAGTTGTCCTTATCTCACCTCCCTACTGAGTATATTGAGAATCAATGCTCATCCTTCTAGTTTCTAATGCTTCCTCTTCTCCCAAATCCTTTGTCTGTATTGTGGCCTCTCATGTGTTCTTGGCTAGTTGTTGTTGATCTTCATGTTCTTCTCTCTGCTCCATAGCAACCACCTATTCTGCCTATACAAGTTGTTCCCTAAGTGATGCAACTTCATTTTCAAGTGCTTAGACCTTGGCCTCAAACTCTAAAATTCTCTCCTTGTACACACGGATTTTTTTGCACTCATCTTCATAGATCTTTCTCACATCTATGTAATCATGTATGTATTTTGAAAGTCTAGTCTCCATCTCCTTTACCTTGGCTTCATTTATAAATGAAAAGTGCATCATGACTTTAGAAATCTCTATGCTAGAGGTTCCCTATAGAGTCCACACAATCATGTTAGCTTGCTCAATGCTCTATACATCCATTAATTTTGGCTTGTTGGATGAAGGAGGCATACTCCAAATTGCCAGAAATTTGGTGTCAACATTAAAACTAGTTCCTCTCTGCAATCCATTTGCACCAAATGCCTCATATGAAATGGCATTTTCCTACCTCCTTATTTGATCAAGCATGAAATCTTGTTCCAAGTCCCATACAGGCACCAACAACATTCCATTCATTCGTACAAGATCTTTGGCCTCTTCTAGAATAATAACTTCACTTTTAAGATCATAGGCCTATAGCTTTTCCACCAATTTAGTAGCCAGATTGCAGTAATGAAATAGGGCCTTCATCAAGTCTATAGCTAAAAAAACTTCTAGAAATATCTACTTGGCTAAGTTCTTCCATGGGTTACACACATGAATCTTATTTTCCCTATTATAATAAAAATATATGAAAAGCTCCAAACCAGTAATGCTAGGGCACACAACATCTCTGCAAAGAGCATATGGATCGATAAAGGCATCATCAATCTACAACATTGGCATTAGAAGAACCAAGGAAAAGTTTTATCCATTCCTCTAAAAACCTATTTGGTTTCTTCTATCTTGTTTTCCCTCCTTTAGAAGTTAAATTTTTTACAACTCCCATGTCTGATGCTTGAATTTCTTCCACCTCTTTATCATACATCTTAACAATATCCTAGAAAACAAGGTATGGAAACAGTTCTCAAATCTCTAAAATAACAATCTATATATACTGAAAGCATTGAAACTGATCAAATTCTCTTTGTTTGCAAATGTCAAATTGTAATTATGAAGTAGGAAAGCCTTTATAACTCAATGTATGCAAATCAACATTCACTTTGCATTGATTCTCAACATGCTTGTAACATAATATCAACTTATTCTGTCAACTCAGGGGAGCATCACCATTACTATCCAAAAATGCACTTTTTGTATTGTGCTCAAATCTTATTAGTCAAGAAGCTCATTATTGTTTCCAGCCCATAAAAGTGACTTAACAAGTTTATGTCAAATAGGGCACATGATCCTATGATCATGACTAATGAAAAGACTTCGTATTATTTTATAGCTGAAGAAATGGTATCCTAATGTTATGAAACCTTTTGAAAAAAATCTTGTCGAACAATTGGAAACAATGGCAAAACCCTTTTACGATCTTATGATTTCTTAGTTGTTGTGGCATCAGTGTTGACCTTTTCTTTCTCTACAATTTTATGACAAGCAGCTTCTTTGAATTGGCATAGCATCTTACCTTGACCTTTTTCACTATACAATCTTACAATCATAGTCACTTTTGCTACTTTGTAACATCTTCAATTACCCTTTAAACTTCTATGATATTATGATAAATTGGTAACCCTTTCTACCATAGAATTGTTAGCTTTTCCTTTTTCATTTGTAATCTTATGATCACGGCTTACTCATAACATCGAAGCACATCACTTATTACCCTGAAATATTATGATAAACTATATATCATAAGATTGAAGATTGCCAAATTCCATTCAAACTTTAATATGGAAATTTTTTCTAGGCCTACCAATCTAGCTAAGAATACATCTGGTACTCATATTACAATTTGGCCAATCAAAATTGAACACCTGTTTGATAGTGCACTATCGCTTTTTCTTATCTTCTATCACCTTATGATCTTACGATCATAAGTGTCCCATAACAGCACAGTAGCAAAATATTTATTTTATGATCTTAAGATGCTTGTTGCTTCGTAACATCATCACACCTTCTTTCATTATCCTCGATACCGTGATCACCTCCCTTGTTGTAATTTTGTAGAGGAAAAAATGCAAGCCATTCAAACTGTCAAATGATCATACGATACAAAGGAAATCATAAGATCGGGAAGACTAACTTTATCATCCACGATACTATGACACAACACTTATCTTAAGATCAGGACATTGAAAAATCCTCCTTGCAATACTCCACTAACCTTTTAGTTGTAACATCATAGAAAATGATGTAAAAGACAAATGAAATCCCACTTAGCTTTAAAACCTAGGGTTAGGGCCTAGACTCTAATTTTATGAAGATTTTTTGTAATATGAGATAAAATCAAAACCCTAGGGCACTAAATTTTATATTTGGGGCCACAATGAAAATAATTAGATTAGGGAAAAACATGCTATGGTTTCCTCTACAGATGAAAAAAAAAATACAACCCTAACAATCACATCATTTTTTAGTATTTTCACCATAAAATTTGAAACTTGAGCTTAGTGAAAATAGGAACTATTAGCATATCCATCTGGGGATGCATGCCCCTTGCAAGCATGGCAAGGATTCAGATCTCTAGAGGAAGAAGATCACTCCCAAAAACTTTCTTTGAACAACTAATTGAAAGTAGGAAAACCTATTCTAATTGTACAAGTTGGTGGCCCTAGGCCATTGAAACTTCTCAAAAATTCTTACCTCTATCAAAAGTATGATTCTCATTTACATCTCTCTGATGTAAGATGTAAGTATCATTTCCATTAGTTTCACCATACACATAAGATCTTCTCATTAGTGGATTAGTTGAAACAAAATCATTCTCATAGTGCATATAAAAACTTGAATCACTTTCTTCATCTTTCTCACTATGAAAATGTATATTAGCATGCTCTTGAATATAAAAAATTAAACTAAAAATTGCCATGAACATATGACAGATGGGTCAGTGCAAGAAGTTGGGTCTCACTTTTGGCCAAAAAGTGGAAGTGTTTTTCCTCTTTTTGAAATTTTTTGTCAATTGATGTCAAAATTCAAGGTATTTAGAGATTGAATATAAAAAAAATCTAGCAATAAAATTTTTAGTGTTTGGAATCTAGTTTTTGAGTATGTAATTTATATTGGTACCCATACGATCGATTATTATTTTTGTATGGATATTTAAAAATCACTTTTTCAAAATGCCTATTTCAGGACCATACCACGCTCGTGTACAGACACCATAATTTGACACAAATAAATGAATTTTCGCAAATCTTTTTAAAGGGAGTTACCTAATACACCTAAGATTGATGACAATATTTTTTCTTAATTTTTTATTGAATATTTTTTTTTTTATTAATTATTAATTGGCTATAAAGGTAAATTTTAAAACCTCTCATGTACGGACCACATAATTTCATCAAAATCTCACTTTTTTCAAAAAAAAAAAAATTTAACATCAAAAGAATTGTATGTAGATTGATGACATATAAATTAATTTAAGGAAAATTATAAAATAAAAAATTTATTAAAGTTTTAGTGAATGCCACTTTTTAATGTTTAGGAGATAGTTTTGATTAATAAATAATGGAAAAATAGAAAATGAACTAATAACACTATAAATTTTACATTTTTGGAATCAAAACAGTAATACCTATAATGGGTTTTTGTCTCATCAAAAAATTCAATGGGAACAACTATAAAAAAATTATGACAATACTACAAGTTGTCGATTAAATGCGTTAGGAAAAAAAATCATAAAGGCATAGCTTGGTGGGACCAAGCCTATGCCATGCCTTTCCCCAAGGAAAAACCCCATGCAAAAGTTGGGAGCCATACCAAATTCTTGCTTATGTCTCAAGAATCGGGCACCCAATTTGTAATTCAAAAATTGGGTGCCTGATTGCTTTCAATCGTTATACCCGATTTATAAACGGGTACCCAATTTTTAAAGAATCATTTGCCCGATTTTTAAATAATCAGTTGCTTGATTTTTAAGCAATAGGGTACCCATTTCTAATGTACCTATTGGGCCCCAAAAGCTGCCCCACAGATCGAGTTTCAATGATTGAAATGATTGAATAACAGTTTCGATCTGCAACAACAAATTCTGTCATGCTTATTCTATTTTCTTGTCCTCTTATACAATTTGCAAGCTACTAATTAAAATTCAAAATTGATGCAAATGTGGGATCAAAACAACGAAGAAAGAAGAAAGAAAAAGTTTTGATAGATGAGGAGATTGCAGCAAATAAAGAGAATGAAGCATGACGTCAACGAGAGAGAAGACAAAGAATTAGAGACTTGAACAATGTTTCAAAGGAGAAAGACATTAAGGATACCATGATGGATGAAGAGGTCAAAGAAGAGAACTCAATACAAGAAAATTCAGGTACACATTATAATCATGCATTCAATACAGGCGTGTCTCCAAACCCTCAAATTTTCTCTCATGATGAAATTGGTGATTTTGTATAAGTAGGTTACGATTTAAACGATTTAGATTTTCTTCATGAGAAGAAATTGTCAAACAATCATGCTCAAAACACTCCAATTGAAATGCATGCCTCAAAAGAAATACCAAGAAAATTTGAAAATGATATTCAAATCCCAAATAACAGTGAAAATAGTAAAGTGTCTAAAAATAAAAATTGCATGAATGTAGACATAGAAACACCAACTACTGAACAAACATGTCAGGATGATAGTAAAGTGTCTAAACATAATTTTCATATTCCTAATGATGTGTTAGATAATCTTGAGGGATTGGTTTCATGGAGACAAATTAGGACACATGCTAATAGATTGTATAGGCATTTTTTTTATAATAACAAATTTGGGTTTCAATGTTAGCTAATGTTGCAACTAATTAAAATGTCTAAAATGTGAAAAGTAATGAGAAGGTTGGGAATGTATGCAAAATCCAAGAATAAAAATGAGTCTTTAAAACAAGTTGTATCCACTATTGCTAGTGCCTTTGATGTTATCGAAAAGAGAAGTTGGTCTAAAGATAACAATGTAGCATGACAAGCAATAACAATAGCTTTAGTTAACAAATCAACATTTGACAAAAGATTGATTAGCAACATAAGTGGATATCTTAATGTGAATTGTAAGACTTTAGAAAGAGCTGTAAATAGAAGGGTTAACTTTGAATGCGATCCAACAAATATTTTATGGACTTTTAGTGGTAGACTCCTGAGATGTGATATGAAACTTACTAGTGAAGTCAAAAGTTTGATTAAAATTTTTTGGCATGATAATACAAGAGTATCACCTAATTGAAGAGATGTTCTTAAATTGAGAATTGGGTCAAAAATACATGGTCCACATCCTAAACAGCTTTTGGACATGACTCAAACTAAATTGTTTACAAAATTTGTAGATGGTAAGGTATTAAAGATTACCATTAGTCAAAGATCTTTTGAAAAGTGTAAACCATGGTATGTAAGGATTAACAAGGAAAGAATCACATGTTTTTGTAAAACTCATATTCAATTTCGTTACCATTATGATGTATTTCGATCTATACATGGTACCATGCATAGTAATTTTTTTTTGCAAGAATGTGGTATAAAAATACCACCTCAAACTATAAAAGATTTCATATCAGGTTTGTTTTGTAAGCCACCTAATGATCAATACTTTCTTTTCAATGCATGTCTTTCTAGTACATGTGATATGTGTGGCAATCTTTCTTTGTTAGATGAATGTTTGCATGAAAATGCTTTGACTACTTTTGGACAACAATTATTTGAGGTAAAAAGATTCAAAACTATTGAATATCCATTGAAGGATGGGAAGATTGGAAGAAGGTTTGATCTAGTTATAGATAAAGATAGTTGTCATGCATTTATGGATTAGTTTAAGAGTGTGATCATACCAAAATATGTTAAACACTCTCAATATTCTAGATTGCTTGATGGACAATTTCACATATGTAAGAATACATTTTCAATTGGTACTATACTTTCAGTTGTTGACTTTGTAGAGAACTACATGCTTGCACTGCAAGAAGAGGTATAACCACAATATTACAATTTAGTGCAAGTAACAATTTATGTTCATATAGTTTATAGGCATGCACTTGATAGTACAGAGGAGGATCAAAAAATATTGAGAGAGTACCATTTTTATATAAGTGATAATAAACTCCATTCATCTGAGTTTGTCCAATATTTTTTCAAGGTCTTTAATGATAATTTAAAAGAGAGACAAATTAAAATGACACAACATTGGATATGGTTAGATAATTGTACAAGACAATTCAAGAATGCTAGAATGTTCTATTGGTTGAGTAGGACACATAAGCAAACTAACATCCAACATGTGTGGAATTTTTTTGAGGCTAGACATGGTAAAGGAGAATATGATGGTGTTGGTGCATGCATGAAGAGAGCCCTTAGTAGAGAGCAATTAAAATTTGAGGAAAAAGCTAAATTCAAAAATGCACATGAGATTTTTGAATGGTTTAATAAATATTTATACATGGGATCAAGTCAGAACTCTACAATCAAACATTTCTTCTACCTAGTTGAAGAAAATAATATCCCTTCAAGATATGACTGTGATACAATTAGTGGGTCAGCTAAATGGCATTCATTTATGAGTTTAGATTCTAACACTTGGACTATATGGACTAGGGAGCTTTCTTGTTTTTGCCAATTTTGTCTTGCAGGTGAATGGGAAGAATGTGAGAATACAGAATGGGTTGAAGATTGGTAACAAAGATCATTAGCACCTACTAACACGCATTTTGAAGATGATATAGTAAATGAAGGCTAGAATGTTACTTTTGCATCAAAAGACTATGATCGTATTTCAGACCTCATAGAACTTGGTATGCACAATTTAATTAGAATTTTTTGTGATCTCATGCTTCAATTTATATAATTTACATATGTACACTCATGTGATTAAAGTGTTTCTATACTTTATCTTATCTTGTAGGACATGTTTATGTTGTTATTGCACTTAGTTATAATGATGAACAGATTGAGTATTGGCTAGCTAGATGTGTGGAACCTAAGAAAAAAATTGACATGTCATCAAGTAGACGATGATGGTTTTGAGTATCCAATTGGGTTTGTCATTGTAGCTGGCACCTGGCTATGTAGATACCTAACAAGAAGAAATGGTTTGCCAGCATTTGAAGTCTACCAAACCAAAAAGAAGATTTTACACTATTCTCATTTGGTTGTGGAAACAAATATCAACTTAGAAAGATACAAAGAGAGACCCACCAATAAGGTATTATGGACAATTTCAATGGACGAGTATGAGACAATCATAGATGCATTGCAAAAGAGAGAGGATGTAGATGGTATAGTGGGATGACTACATTTAAATCAAACACATGTAAGTTTTTTCATGATTGTATTATTTTTATATATATGTACTTATATAATTTAATTACATGTATGTTTGTGTTGTCAATACCAATTTAGAGAACTTATATACCTCTGATTCAAGTCTCAATTACTATTTATGAAAATTTAAATGTTAAAGTGGATTGAACATCAACATCTTGTGCAATTTCACATAGTAAGTACATACAAATTACACATATATTTACATAGTTCAAATACCTTGAATATTAATATATGTGTTTATTAGCATTTGTTTTTGTTTTACAATTTTGTTTTACAGGACCTCATTTGAAGAGATGTGTTGAACCAATTTTATATTTTGAGTTCATTGAACTATAAATATATCATTGACATTGTCTTACATATATTGTGAAATATGTTGTACAAACTAATTCAAAAATGAGATTTTACTTCTATTTGAAAGTTAAAGGTATGCACTTGATAAATTATAAATTAATTGTCAATTTAAGTAATGACCTCCTATTTTGTTCCATTACTTTTACATTTAAGCATGTTTTAAATTAATATTCATTTGAAGTTTCAAATTACTATTGATTGTAATATTAAAAACAAGTCACTTGTACATGATAATTTAAAGATTATTACTCATTGTATTGATTATATGTTAGATCATAACTCATTGTATTCATTGTATTGATTATATCTTACATTACCAAACAACACATTAAGATCACTTATGATACATTGTTAGGTACGTTATCCACACATGTGTATCTTAAGGGGACATGGGAGTCCTAATAGGTCATAATAATTTCTATACATTTTAATAAGTCTTAATATGTTTACTAGAACATAATAGGTATTATTAGGTGATAATGAGTCTTACATTACCAAACAACACATTAACATCACTTATGATACATTGTTAGGTACATTATCCATACATGTGTGTCTTAAGGGGACATAGGAGTCCTAATAGGTCATTATGTCTGTTATAGGTTATGATAGGTATTCATATGTTTACTACCACATAATAGGTCTTATTAGGTGATAATGAGTCTTACATTACCAAACAACACATTAAGATCACTTATGATACATTGTTAGGTACGTTATCAATACATTTTTTAATCTAGTAGGTCAATTTTATTTGTATGAATCTCAATGCATAAATTGGATGTGATATTTATCCAATAATGCTCTATAGATAGTTAAAATTATTGTTCATCTTGCATATATACTTACAAAATGTGTCATATGTTCATGAATAAAATATGTCAGAATAAACAAAATGGTTTGAATATACTTAAAACATGGTGAAACATAATAATATATACTACATACACAAGCATTATAATAAGTCATAAAAAAATAGTACATGGTCTAACATACATCATAACATGATCCGTGAAGTGAAAAAATACATGGTCTAACATATAGTTTTAACTATCCTAACACAAAGTGTATACATCATAAATAATATACATCATAAAAACACAATCTGCAGGTGCCAACAAAACCTAATCTATCTAATTGAATGTCCTCTTTACTCCACGTGAAGAGGACTAAGATGGATCATCATGTGTAATATGAGCCATCTCGTCATGTCAGACACCCTATGAGGTAGATGGATCACCCTGTGTAACATGAGGCACGTCTCATCATGCACATGCTTAATTAAGATGGGCCTCAAAATCTAGCTTGCAAATAAATTAAATATTCACTACATAATAAAATAAATACCACATGCAATAGGTGTCCCTCAGTAACAAGAGGAGGCGCACTATCAAAACTACCAAATGTAGTAGTGGTGAGGTCTTGTAATTTACAATACATACATTTTTTAAATTTGATTTTAGAGCATAATGAACTATACATTATGTATATAAATCACAATACTAACCTCAAATGATGATTTAGGTACCTCCATCTGGCTAAGTCTTGTTCTCTCAGCAACACTCGTGGTGACGTAGCCTTAAAATTATGGATACATAAATGTTTAGTCAAAATTAAATATACATGAATAATTACAAAGTACATAATTTGTATACTACATTTTTTATACACTATAAATTTAACATGTATATATATATATATACATACATACATACATATATATATACATATACATATACATATACATATACATACATATACATATAAATATATATGTGTACATATATATATATATATATATATATGGATATATATATATATGTATACATATATATATATATATATATATATATACATATATATATATATGTATACATATATATATATGTATACATATATATATATATGTATACATATATATATGTATATGTATATATATATACATATATATATATATACATACATATATATATATATACATACATAGATATATATATGTATATATATATACATATACATATATATATGTATAAATATATATATACATATGTATACATATATGTATACATATATATATCTATATATATGTACACATTTATATATACATATGTATATATATATGTATACATATATATATGTATATGTATATATATATACATATATATATACATATATATATCTATACATATATATATGTATAGATATATATATATATATGTACATATATATATATATGTATACATATATATATGTATATGTATATAGATATATATATATATATATATATGTATAGATATATATATGTATACATATATATATGTACATATATATATATATATGTATACATATATATATACATATGTATATACATATGTATACATATATATGTATATGTATATATATATACATATATATATATCTATACATATATACATATATATATATATATATATGTATATACATATATATATATATATATATATATATATGTATATATATATATATATATATATCATACTTGAGTGGTAGCCAATGTCACAGATGTGTCTACAGGTATGCTAGCACGATAATCATAAGATGGAGTCAAAAATAGACTATACTGAGGCTTGTATGGATGAGTATGATATGGCTCCTGGTCGTAAAATCAAAACACATAAAATATATATACATGTGAGTCAAAATTGTTTAGATTATAAGTTAATAATAATGTACATACATAAAAATAATACAAATTATTTGTCTTTAGTCAAAAGTTCATACCACATGTATTTGAGGCTATGCCTCAGTGGTAATTGGAGTAGGACTTGTACTAACATCAATCTATGTAGATGTTGACAATCCCTACAAAATCAAATAAAAATAACATATGAGCACATGTTATTAAATTTGAGTTTGAATGTACATTTTTATAGTGTAATTCAAGTGCATACTGTATAAGGGATGCCAACATTTGTAGGTCTCAAAAAAAGACTATACTGCCTCCTAGGAGGAATAGTATCATCCATCCTCTATTATTTCAAAAGTAGAAATTAATATAGTTAATACAATTAGACATGTATGTAGAAAGTAAATAATTATGTGCACTTCATATTTATATTAAAATTAAAATTTTACCTACTGCTCTTGACTCTCTCCAGGCTCTCCCTACTACATGAGGTGCATCAGGATCGCTCTGGGGGCCTGTGCATATGCCTCCACATCTAGTACAAACATGTCCAAGTGGAGAAGCATGTACCGCCTACATCCACTATTATACTAAATTTCCCAAAAGGGCACTCAAATGGGTAAAAGAAGATGAAACCACTCGATGATGGTGAGGAACAAGCACAATAGGCATAGGAAGAGGTAAAAGGGACTTAGCTCACCTGCGGTTTCTCATTCTATTGCTCAGATTTGCCCCAGGACTATCCTAAGGCATCCCTCTACCAACCCACTGAAATGCTTTCATATCAAAATAGTTGGGTTTCAAACCCAACTCAAACTCAGACCATAAATTCCTAAGGAAGTACATGGGCACCTCTTGGTTAGCATGTGGTGGATGGTCAAATACCATCCACCACCACTCCCAAAAATGTGCTGCTATATGTGGATATGTATACCACCTAATGAAAATGCAAGGCTTCTTATCATTAATTTCTTCACCCGTCTTAGGGTTTACAAAATAATGTTTAAAATTCCCTTTACCTATATGCAAGTTATAAACCTGTCTGTATGATAAGCTGTCATAGTAGAAGGCATGCATGCTTTCCCTCCACGATCTAAATGAATCAATGTCTTAATAAAAATGATGGATGGATTCAATCACGCCTTGCATGTTATCTACAAGACGTAGTAGGTGAGGTGGGGGGGGGGGGGGGGGGGGGGGGGGCGGTGCCTCTCATGTCAGATAGCCTCTATATCACGCATGAGGTGATTGAGGTTATGCATCATGGTCTCACGGAGCTCATTTGCGGTGGTTGGTGGAGGTCTGGGTGGAGGTGGAGGTGGAGGTGGAGGTGGAGGTGGAGGTGGAGATGAAGGGGGTAGAGGCAGGGGTATGGGAGGGGGAGGGGGTGGTGGTGGGTCCATCAAATATAATCTGCATATATGTTTAAACAACATAAAACATAAAACATGACAAAAATGCATCACAACATAAAACATCACAAAATTACTATTTAATAAAATTTAAATCTAAAATTTATCAACTAGATCTATATAAATGCACATATCTTTATTAAAATCATATCAATTAAATAAATAAAGTTAAATGCTTAAGTCAAATTAAACATTAAATACTGAATTTTTAAGTCTAATCATAAAATAATACTCCAAAAAACTATATCTAGGTTAGTTCAAGGTTTCTTTTCTTAAAACAGGAGCCACCAAGCTAATTTTGCTTTCATGTACACTTATTTTGTGACACTGGGGGATTGTATGAAATCATTATGGATTATATGTTCATCTCAGGATGAAACAAAATTAAGATTATGACAAGGTTATGGTTTACAATTTTGTTATGTTAATGGTTTTAATGATGGCTAAGATTAAGATTATTATAATGATTATGGTCCTTTAATGTTAGGGAACTTACCTAGGATTATGGTTTTAGTTAGAATTATATTTAGGTTTTGGATATTTATTATGGTCCTATTGTTTATAGGATATATAATAGATGGCATTAGGATGAGAGTTAAGGTTACAATTAGAATGAAAGCTTAGAGATAGAATTATGATTTGATTAAAAAATATTTATGATTGTAGTTTGAATCCTAAATATTATCTACTTTTTAATGCAAACTATAAGTGTAGATCATGTCAAGTAATGAACTAATACATGTTAACCCTATCCCTAACCATATAATAATCCTAATTCTAATCATAATCCATAATTCATTACCTTATGAAGCTTTGTCTATCCATTTTATTGCCAGAGAAATCCCTTGAACTTTCTTAAAGTTTTCATTCCAACTTACTAATCTCCTTTCTTTATGTGAACTACTCCTGGTAGCACGATTCTTCATATTTCCTTTTCCATGTGACCACAAAATGTTCCTAATAGATTTATATAGAAGACCAAACTAATTTAAATAAAATAAGCAGGAAGAAGATAAGTACACCCAATATGAGGAGAGAATCTTTTATCATACTTGAATTCTACCAACCAAAGTGAGATAATTAGAGTTCCAGTTGTTGAGTTTTCCAAAAAAAAATCTAGTTGATATAAAGACACATTTCATTTATATGTTAGGGTTTACTACAAATGGAATCCCTAGGTACCTAACCACTTAATTATGACATCTCCATCCAATACCATATTTACTACACAAGGTAGGGGACTCAATATTTAGCCCCAATAAGATAGATGTAGAGACATAAATCTTACTACCCAATACAAAGAAAAGAGGTCCAATTTGATCATTAAATGACTCGTGTTGCACTCTTCTAGCTTAAAAAGAATACAAATATTATCAACAAACTATATGTTAGATACTTATTAATTATTTGGAGAGTAGATCCTCTAACTTTTAGAGACAACTGGTTATCTCTAAGGAGATAATGTAATGAGTCAACAACAATAAAAACTAAAGAGGATGCAAGAGGACACCCTTTCATAATTGATCTAGAGAGTTCTAAAAATTATGATCTAACCCCATTAATTTTTCTACTAAAACCCAGACACCAATCATAAGAGAGGACACCATTTGACATAATATTGGATGGAATCCTGGGCTTGCAACATCATCATAGTGAAACTCCATTCCACCCTTTTGTAGACATTTTCATAATCAATTATTTGAGAATGCCTACACTCTATCCAAGAAATGTTTCCCAATCCAAAGTCTTCCAATAGGTTATCAAGTTCTCCAATATTTATAGATATCCTTAACAAAACACTTTTGTGTAGGGTTAATGATCTTGGTTAGGATATCTTCTAGTCTAAAGGCTAAGACCTTGGCAAGAATTTTGTATAATATGTATTTAGGAGTGTCCTGTATCTAATTTTTAATGAGATTCTTATCTCCCCTTGGGGATCAAATTTATGAGCCCTCCATTGATTACTTGACCTAGGGATTTTATGAGCCCTCCATTGATCGCTTGATCAATTTTATGAGCCCTCCATTGATTACTTGACGTAGGGATTTCTCATTACTAATTTTTTGGATGGAGGAGCTGATTTATGATAGAAATGGGTTTATCAAGGAATAATGCATCTTCATTCTAGGAATGATGGTTCTCATTTTATCCCTATCTTCTAAATTATTTTGAACTATCATCGTCTTCTAACCAAAAAAATTGATGTTAAAATTAGAAAAAAGATCTTATTAGATATATCACTAGGGGTGGGTATTTCTTTATATAGAATAAGGCAATAGTTTGTTATGTGGCCTTCCATTCTACAAAGGCAATAAACATTTAGGCTACCCATACAGGAAAATAGGAAACAAATAGGGGAATCTCTAGTCTCCAAAAAAAAACTTTTAGGCACTTCCAACCCAAGATAAATAGAATTTAGTCCACCCTAACATAATGATCTAGTTAGTGATTGGGGTGTTAGAGTGCTTCAATACCCTCCTAATTAGATATTAGATGATGAATACTCACTTAGGATATAAAGGTTTAGGCATCTAGTGGAAAGACAAGTTATTCACTTCTTTAGATATATTCTTAAGCATCCAAGGATGTAGTCTGAGCTCCTACTCGCACTAATGTGGACATCTCCACCTCTTGATGGTGAGGGAGGCTTACTTAATTAGATGCTTGATTCATTCAAGTCTCTTCTAATTTTTTTATGATGTATCATTTTGAGACATTGATATCAATGTTTAATTAGTTTTAAGATTAGGGTTCAATTTGGTTTGTATTGTTTGATTAGGTTTACATGCTTAAGTTTTAATTAGGACAAGAGTTAATAAATTGAATTAAGTTTTAAAGTGCTAAATTTGGTTTTAGATAGAGAATTATAGTTAGAGCTTTTAGATTAAAAACCAACATTAATTCAAAAAAGTTAGGTTTGAATTTTGTTTTAAAGTGTTGAATATATTATTGAGTTCTAGTTTAGGGTGATTTGGTTTAGTCTTAAGGTCAACGTTTAACTTGGTTCAATCTTAGGGTAATGGTTCAATTTGGTTAATGGTTGGGGAAAGGATTCAAGGTTAAATTCAAGGTTTCTACTATTAAGTTGGGATATATAATTAGGTTTATGATCATGGTTTAATTCAATTTGGTTTATAAGTATAATATTAATTAGTTAAGGGCCAGGGTTACCTTTCAATCTAGTTTGATATATTCAATTTGGTTTAGGGTTACCCAGGGGTTAGTTTATTTTAGTGTTAAATATTAAGATATAATGCTTTGATATCACTTTTTTTTTTAATATTTTGATTATATCACCCCTATACATTGATAACTTATTTGTGATGAATCTTAAAAATATTATTTGATCTCATTACATGTGTCATGGTAATTTTGTTAAGTTTATGTACATGAGATGCTCCTATATATGGTGTTTTTCTTTTCTTATAATATATAGTGTTATATATATATATATATATATATATATATATATATATATATATCACTAAGTACCCTTCTTGATTATCTATGATGGACATGTCATAAATGAAATATCTCTATATGATTCTTTTGATATGATATGCATGGATAATATATATAAAGAAAATTTTAAATCCTTCCTATGCAAAAAATGATGTAATTAGATATGTACAAATGTTTTTAGATTCACATGTACATGACATGTAGATGTAGATAGGATGCTCCTCTAGGATAATTTAGTTTATCATAAATAAGGTTACAATTTTAAGGTTTGACATTTATAAAATTAGTACTCAAGGTAAGATAGGAAAGTTATTTAATTATTTATATGTTACCTGGTGTAGATTTTAGCAAATTAAGATTAAGGTTAAGATGATAGTAAGGGTTATGATTAGAGTTAAATTCAATACAAATTGACATTATAGTTAATCCTAATGACACCCAGCCAAGGGATCCAAAGAACTAATCAAAAGTCTTACTAAGAAAGCAATAACATACATACAATAATTAACATTTATAAAAAAACATAAGAGATTGCATTCCTTGATGAGCACATTTACATTTCATTTTTAAATTATTATAAGTACTAAAAGTAAAATAAATAACACATCCACATGAAAGAATATTAACTACTTCAGTTCAATCCATTTAAATAATATATACATTTGTTTTGAATGCCACTTGGCAAATTAATTCAGAATGCACAATCATCCACTATACATGTCACACAGTATGAAAGGCTGAAAGAATATACATTTATAAAATAGTTTACATCATCCATTTTTGATCCATGAAACAAAGTAAAATACAATTTAAGTAAAATCATTTTAAATACTAAGTTTTTTGTTTGGATCCCTTGGTGGGCTATTATGTGATTAAGTACTTAATTATATATGTTTAGGGTTTTATTGTACATAACTATATGGTTAGGTCGAGATTATAGTTTAAACAATGAATTTAGGTCAAGGTTATAGTTTAAACAAGGTTAAGGTTATATGATTCTAGGTCAAGGTTATATTTATTTGTAAGATTACATGTTTAAACAATGAATTTACATCTAATCTAATCATTCAACATTGTAATAAATACATAAATTAAATACATTTCAAAACATCTAAAATAATTATTTTTTAAATAAACATTTACGAAACTATATTTTAATTAACAGATACAAAAATTTAAACATCTACTCATTTTATTTTATTTTATTCAAAATTGGCAAGCCACTATATTATTTTATTATTTTATAAATTCTGATTCAACAAGATCAACTGGGAAAGAATCAGAGAAGAAAACCCAGCATTGTCCCTAATATATACAAAAATATAGATAGTTTAAACAAATACTTACAAGAGGTATTTCAACTACCACCTCATCGCAAAACAAAAATTGTCATGGCATTTTGGCAGCCTCCAAGCACTATCTTCATGACAATGACCAAGCAAAAGACACAAATCTTACAAATCTATCCAATCAGATCCAAAACCACCTTCAAGTGACCCTAGCTCACCAGGAAGGGGGCCCAAGATAGTACAAAACTTTGAGTAAGATTGACTCCAGTCCAAATCCAAGTAAACCTGATCAATTAATTCCCAAAAAATCTATTCAATCGACAGCACTAAAGCTACATTCATACCCCTAGAAATTGAAGTAGTAGAAACCATCTATAAATCAAACAAAGCCTGACCTACTAACTTAATACGCTCCACCAAGTGAACATCCATTAAATTTGGTGTAGAGGGAAAAGTATATTTTAAATAATTAAAATTGCTAGTGTCTACAACTTTCTTAATTGCTTCAAAAAATCAAAAAACTAATGTTTATGTAGAAGTTGATAATGTGAAAACAAACCACCAATTAAGGCCGCTCCATTCCATAAGTCATAGTTTTGCATAGCCAAAATTAGTTTATTATCAACCAGATAATGAGGATGGATTACCTTATGGGCCAATGTTTGAAGCAAATTAGGTGACTGTATTAAATCCATAACATTAGAAAGGAAAATTGAAATAAACTGAGATGGATATAGAAACATTAGTGTCAAGGAGCAAAAAAACTCTTCACAAATAATATGCTTAATAGCTCTTCGAACTATGGTTGAGTAAATTAAAAAAATTTGATCCATCACTTCATCCATAATAATGTTCGGTAACACCTTTTCCTCTAAAGATGGAGATAAGAAAATACGAAAATTATTTGGCAAGATGGCTTGGTGCTATTTGTAACACATATCACAAGCCTGAGCAATATCCCATCCATAATTCATCTTGTAACCAAATGAAAAAATTGAATTCTTGCAAAAAAATAACTAAAGACTAAGGTAAATAAAGATTGCAATCCTCATGTAATAAATTATACAGTGCAACATGCTAAAAGCCATCTATGTTCGCACAAGAGAATGTCCTTGCAAGAGCTGAAAAAAGTACTGGCACTAGTGTATTTTAACGACTCAAATTTAGCCACATGAGAAAATCAAATCCCATTATCAAAAAATTCAATGTCCTCAGGGAATAATCAAAATTGAAGCACTTAAAATATATTGTGCAAGTCATGTCCTCATAAATGTTTTTAAGTAAATCATGCAACATTTATTAATGTGTACTCTATTACCAGGGAAACTCAACACTTATTCGACAACTGAAAACCTTAAACTTAGCACCAAACTTGGCACATACAAATTTTAACTTAGCAAAAAACATACAGCTCTACATCACTCAGAACTTGATACAATTCTAAACAACTCGGCACTTGATACCAATCTTGACAACTTGGCACTGAATACAAATAATGTCAAACAAGCACTTCACCAGGTAACTAACATACAACTCTGCATCACTCGGTACCTCTAACTAACCAGCTCGGCACCTAATACATTTCTAAACAACAAACTAGCACTACACCAACTAACTGACCAGTTCAGCACCTGAAGCAAATTTGAACAACTCGGCTCTTGATACAGTCTTGGACAACTTGGCACTTGATACTACACTGGATAACTCAGTACCTAATGCAAATCTGGATTACTCGGCATCCTAATACAAATCTGGATAGATCGGCACTTGATACAACTTGAGACAACTCAGCACTTAATGCAAATCTGAATTACTCAACACCTAAACAACATACTCAAAACCTGATAAAGCTTGGTCTGCTCGACGCTAAGGGACATCTGATTATAGTTCACAAAACTTAGCAACCATGGCATCTACTCGGCACCTAAAATATGAACTTCAGATGTTGAGTGGGTAGATGTAGATGCATCCAAATCTTCTTGAAAAATATTTTGAAGGACCTTGTATTTCTCAATAAAAGTTACTCAGCACCTAATATAGCTTGGTTTGCTCGGCACTAAGGGACATAGTTCACAAAACTTGTTAGCCATGGCATCTATTTGGCACCTAAAATATGAACTTCAGATGTTGAGTGGGTAGATGTAGATGCATCCAAATCTTCTTGAATAAGATTTTAAAGGATCTTATATTTCTCAATAAAAGGAAAAGGGTGAAGAGTAGAAGTAGTAATCCCTGCACAACCCAAATTTGATAAAAAATTTGCAACTTTATTCCCTTCTCAATAAATATGCAAAATGCTAATATTGAGACATTCATCAAGAAGTCTCCAAATTTAATTAAGAACAAATTTTAGATTCCAAGAAATGATGCACCTATGGATACAAGCATCAATAATAACTTACGAATCCCCTTCTATATGTAGCCTATGGAAACAACCTTGTTTAACTAGAATAACTCCAGCCAATAGTGCATGAGCCTCTACAATATTATTAGTGTCAATAGTCAAAGGAGAAACTATAATAGCCACAACCTGGCTAGAAGGATTTCTAATACATGCTCCAAAAACCGATGGGCTAGGATTTCCTTTTGAAGCTCCATCAAAGTTCAGCTTCCAAAAATCATAAGCTGAAGGTCTCCAAAAATTCTTTCTAGGTAAGAGAGAAGATGGGGAATAGTTAATTTTCCAACCATATGGTATGAACAAATGTTTCCATTTTTGGTTAATTTGAGAATCCCATTGGGTCACAATCGAGTTGATTTTAACCATTTTTAGACTAGAATTAGTCACTTTCAAGATTGATTTTTCAATAGCATTCAAAACAATGTCCAGTGGGAGTGATTCCTTTTTGAAAATATGCTTGTTACATTCCCACCAAATAGCCCAAATAACCAATGCTGGTATGCATTTCCAGAGATTTGCAAACAAAGATTTTTGATAAAGAACTGGTCAGGCTTGAAAGAGATCCCAGAGATTGTTTGGCAAAGGAGTATAATAATTGAGTTTACTCAAAATAAAGCACCAACATTGAGAAGCAAAGGAACATGTAACAAACAAGAGATCCATGGATTCTTCATGCTCCTCACAAAGAACACTTTTAAAAGGAGCAATATTTAATCTGGTCAATCTGTCACTAGTTAAAATCCTTTTCTTAAGAGCTAAGCATGCGAAACAACCCGCTTTAGGAAGAACAACAGGATTTTGATAGAATGAGAAAACTCTTGAAATAGGATTTTGTAGACCATTCTATTGTAGAATTGTGTACCCTTCTTTCACTGAATAATTACCATCCTCAGCTGGAGCCCAAAAAATCCAATCTTGGGTTTTAGAGAAAAATACTTGTCTAGAAAAAAAAATATGTTGAAATTGACTGCCTGAGGTGATAGAGGTAACTTCATGGGATCCTTCTAAACTATTTTCTTAGAAAATTCACAGACATGATCCACATAATGAAAAAAATTGAGATCCCCAATGAAGCTCAACAACTTGGATAACATTCATTGAAATTCCACTCTTAGAGAGTGGAATTTAACCATTCCAAGAATCATTCCAAAAGTTAATACTAAGACTATTATTTACTTCCCAAGAGATGAAGTCAACTATGATTTTGCGCGAAGCTATCATAAAGTCCCAAATAACTGAGCCTTTTGGAGGATTTGAGATAGTGAGGATTCTAGAGAGATCATTATTATCATGATATTTTTGCTACATAATTTTACACCACTTGGACTGAGATTTACAATACATGTGCCAAATAAATTTCCCACCAAAAGCTTCATTTCTAAAGGATAGATCATGAATACCTGCCCCTCCAGCACTAGGAATTTGTGACATATCTTGCAAAGAAATGAGTGGGATCTTACGAGATTCATTCAAATTACCCAACCAAAGAAAACCCTTAATAAATTTTTTAATTGTTTGTAA
This sequence comes from Cupressus sempervirens, assembly GCA_028749045.1. NCBI lineage: Eukaryota > Viridiplantae > Streptophyta > Pinopsida > Cupressales > Cupressaceae > Cupressus > Cupressus sempervirens. Next base: position 894,462,991 of record CM053785.1, read on the forward strand.
CATTTTGGAAGGGATCTTGAGAACAGCAATGAAGTAATTAGGAATTGTAGCTAGAACTGATTTGATTAGCAATGTTTTCCCTGCCAATGATAACCATCTAACTTTCCAAGAAGCAATTCTACTGTGAATACGCTGAATAACCAAAGACCAATATGAAGATCTATTTGAACCCATGAAAAAAGGAATACCCAACTATACTGAGGGAAGAAAATCTTTTGAGAAACCCAGGATCCGTTTAACTTTATTCGAAACCAACTTCTTAGTATTGAAAAAGTAAATCTTGGATTTTTGAGCATTAGTAACTTGGCCAAACACAACTGAGTAGAGATCAAGGGTATAAATAATTTGGCGAGCTTCCTGAACATTTGACAATCTAAACAATAGAGTATCATCCATAAAAAGAGAATGTGTGATAGATATGTTTGTTCCTAAAATAAGAGCTCCTTTCCACTTCTATAACACATGCTAGTGTGAGATTGCCCTTCTAAATGCTTTAGCCATAATAATAAAAAGGATTGGGGATAAAGGATCCCCCTATCTAATCCCTTGTGTAAAGGGAAAAAAAACCCATGGCCTTACCATTAATGATCAAAGAAAACCAAGCTCTCGAAATGCATGCCTTAATCCATTTACACCAGTTTTTGGAAAAACCCATTTTATCAAGTACTTGAAGTAAAAACTTCCAGTAAACTCTGTCATAAGCTTTCATCATATCTAGTTTAATAATAAAATTTGAAGAATTAATTAAAGTAATAGAGTGGAGAACTTCATGAGCCACAAGAGCCCCTTCCATGGTTTCCCTTCCTAAGACAAAACCACCTTGTTCTGGAGAGATGATACGTGGAATAAGATGTTGAATCCTCAGATATATGGCTTTAGTGATAATCTTATAAGATAAATTACACAAAGAGATTGGTCAAAAATTTGCAAAGATTTGGGGATCCTTAATCTTTGGAATAATGGAAATATTTGTAGTGTTAAAATATTTCAGTATATTTTTAGATCGTCAAGATTCTTCAACAACTGCCAAAAAATCTAAATTTACTCATTAACAATGTAAATTTACAATTTTACGTATATTAAAATTGAAAAAATAATAAATTAACATACATATAAAATTAAAAATTGAAAAAAAAAAGTAAAATAGTACAAAACATATTAAAATAAATGGTATATCGAAAACTATCAGCAAGGGGGTGGTCGATAGGGCTGAAAATTGGGTTCCCATTTTTGAGGTCGTGAAAATGACTTCAAAAATGCCAAAAAAGGGGGTTTAATAAAGTCTTCCAAATTGGATACCCGATTTAAAAAAATTGGGTACCCGATATTTAAAAGTAATCAGGCACCCAATATTTGAGTGCCTCGGACACCCAATCCACTTTTGAATATCGAGTACCCAATTTTTGAATTTTGGCTCAAGTGCTCGAAGCTTAATTTTAGAAATGGGTACCCAATTTTTTTTAAATCAGGTACCCATTTCTAAGAAGTACAATTTCATGGATCTAACTTCCATAGAATTGCGACCAAACTTCTTGTAGTCACCTAGATGCATGCTATCAAGAGGAAACACAAAGTAGTATTCATATTCCACTTTGTTCGCCAAGTTTCATATGTCAAGAAAAGGCAACTCACCTTGTGTATCCGATTGTGAAGAGTACATAAAATTTGATCCCTACCTTCTTGCAGTCATGTTACTGATCAAATCAGATTTATCACTTGCTAAAACTTCTTCACACTGAGAAAACTTGTCAGTCACCGAGCTTGAAAAACTATCCTGGAAATGTTGATCTAAAATATGTTGATCATAATCATTATCCTTCTCTAACAAATTGTTAGAATAAACCTTGAAATCATCCAACTAATCACCACAAGATTTGTCAGTATAGAAAAGAAACTTAGAATTAGCAATAGAAATTATACTATTTTCCTCTTGATCTCATGAACTATCAAAATGTATTGCAGTGCAATTACCAACATGAGAAGAAAATGAGATAGTAGAAAACTTCCCTTCAATGACATCCCCTACATCTAACAAGTTGTCATGTGCACATACATTTGAGGTACTATCATATGCACCTTCAAAGTTTGATCAAGATAATTTGGATTTTGTATCTTTTTCCACATCAAACATTGGGGAAATGACTTGACTAAATGAAGAAACACTATAAAGGAAAATACAAACATCCTTAGAAGTACTTACATAATTCTCAAAATCATGAGCCAAAAAATCTGAAATCTCATCAGGGCTCAAGAAGACTTCCTCATAAATCTTCTCCTAGCTATGATTACTATCTGGATGATATAAAAAACTCATAGCAATAGAATCATTAGTACAACAATTTGAAATATTAGAATCATTATAACACTCATTTTTATCATGGAAATCATTACCTCTACTGCTATTATACACTTCTTCAACTTTGTATTTACTATCGCAAGACTCAATTTCAATTTCATATCTATCTTATTCATACTAGTTGCAATCCTCTAATTCATTAAAAGTTGAATCCATCTCTTGACATTCAAAAGATGGATTACCATTATTTACGGATTTATTATATTCATCATTACCTTAACTTTTAGCACATGTATTATCATCATTAAAAGACATAACATGAACAATATCATTATCACTTTCCATCTCCTTAATGAATCTTTTAGCTTGCAAAAGCTCATGTAATCTTACAGTTGTTGGCCAGTTAATTGAATTAGGCACCAGAATATCAAGGAAAACACTAGGTAGGGAAGACTCCTCCAGTCTAGAATGAAAAGGCATCATATTGATTTTAAAATTTATATAAACTTGTTCAACATTTAGACCTTGAATACTTCCCATTTCCCCTTTTACTAGACTGACAATCATATTATGGATTTTCTTATTCAACATAGCAATATTACTTGCCATAGTTTCCAAACTTTCAAAAATTGGTAGACTAACCTCAAACTTGATGTCTAGCTCAATCTTAAAATAATAAAACTTCACCTCTTTCTTTACTACTAAAAATCACTGAATAGAGGTACTAATTTCTAACATTCAACTTTCATGAAAATGAAACTCATGAAAAGTAAAATACCTTCAGTGCTGATGCAAAAACTTTCCTCTATTGATTCTAGCACAAGTGTGAACTAATATTCTTTCACACATTGATCATCCTTTGTAGAGTTGCTACCTCCTTTAAGAGGACAAATAAATCATAGTTGTGACTCACTTTTCAACATTCAGATTTCTTATAACAATAGAAGCAACAACACTAAACTTTAATCAAGAAACACTTCTTTTCCAAGAAACTATCAAGAGCTTTAGATCTGCCCTTACAACTAAAAGTCCTTCAACTTTTAATCATGAAATCAAATAGGATACACTGGTATAGAGATAGAGTAACCTCTCACAAACATGAGAAATAAAACAAGATTTGTTACTTGAAAAAATCTGAACCAGACTTTCAATGGTAGAAGAAATACAAATAATCAAACCACTCTTATACATTTACAATCTTGAAAAACAGAGAACACAACATGCTTGTTCATTCTTGTCTCTAAACACTACAACACTTAAAAATCACTTCCTGGATGAACTGAGCGATGATAGGATCCTAGTGACAATGCAATCTTTGTTCAACCTTCAAAGCTACTATTGTCCTCAATAAAACATCAATCAGAGACATGAAACTTTAGCCTGACCTTGCTATTGATAACATGCTTTGCACATGCCTTTCTCATAATTGTATTGAATCGCCTTTCAAATTCAATACTTCCTAGAATAGTCACCATTTTTTTGGAGTTCTTTCTAGGAAGGAACATATTAGGTGGGTTTAAACCTAATACCAGGAAAAAAAATATATAGGGACAAGCCTAAGGATGAGCTAAATCCTATATTTGCCAAAGCTAAATCTTAATTCTGGGCCAACATTAACAGATTCATCAGGACTCACTTCACTTTAGGCTTTGTAGGACCAAGGTGGGAAAACCTTAGGGATTGATCTTGCTAATTTGATACTCTTCTTCTTCTAGACTATCCCTTATAGTAGAAATGGTCAATATTATTCTCTAATTTGCTGACAAATTTTTTGAGCATGGTAGCTAACTACAACCAAAATTAGATGCAAATAAGTAATGACCAACACTTTTAGTTCTTGATACATGAAATGGTAAATTGATTTTTTGTTATGAATATTTTGCAATTAAGTGAATCATCATTATATCCTTGAACTTTTAAATGGACCAATGTCTTAGCTAATGGGATATAGAGTCAAAGATAAGCAGACTTGGACCTTTTTAATCAACTTGTGATTAATATTATCAACACTAAACTCTAAGTTTCATTCTTATCATATCCCTTTCATTAACCCTAAACCTTATCCATTATAGAAATCAATTACCTAATTCTTTAAATTAGTAGCAAACTATAAAATATATACAATTTGTTTAAATTGCATTAAATTGAATGGAACTTGTTCATATCAATTCCAAGATTATGAAGATATGAGAAAAGAGACAAAACTTAAAGACAATGATAATTAATGGAAATTCCTTATTAAAATCTTTATAATGCTAACAAAAACTCATAATATAACTCAAAGACAAGCCATGGATGCTGATTGTTGAATTTCTTGTATTAATGTATGCAATAATTGAACTCATTCATATAATTACAAAAAAAATGGACAGACTGCAAAGTAATACATGACAATGAGAAAATTCTACAGAAAATTGACCTCTACTCTTCATCTTGGAAATCCATATATAGGATTGCAACAAGCTACATATGAGAGGAGGACACATGTCAAAACAAGAATGGATACAAAAACTTGGAAGATGGGAACAAAAAGGTATGTAGAACATTCTTCCAAAAGATCGATCAGAAAAAGAAAAAGTATTGAGACATTAAGTGAACATTTATATCATTTTTCTCCTCTTTTTCCTTCACTATCCTTCATGAAAAATATCTCAATTACTTCCTATCAGTGGAACCTTAATCTCTCCTACTGCCTCCCAAATATAAATTTCCCTTTTGTAGGCTAGTCTATAGTTTTGACCTCTTGCAAATCCTAAAGGGCTTTGGTCCATGTACCATCCATAATTTTTTTTGATTCAACAATAAATTTATTCAAATCTATTTCTACCTTAAACACGAAATTAATTAACTTATTATATGGGATATATCTTCAAAAATTGATACTATAGCCTCCTAAGTTAAAATGTTCTTGAAAGAATTAGACCATTCTTGCCAGTCTATCACTATGCTAAGAGCATCCAAAATTGATGGTATGTAGGGTTGTACTCCCTGAGATAAAACCTTTAGATTCCCTTGTATAATTTGTAACTTCCTAGTAAAGAAACCAATCAATTCTTTTACTATCTCTAGGCCTTGCTTCACTATAATTATTTTGTCAGGAAAGTCTGGCTTTTTAGCCAGTAATACAATAAGACTCTCCAAGAATTGAGTATATGGCCCCCAAAGATTAAATGTGGGTGATAGCCATGAAAGTGCTTCATTGTAAAATTCCTTAGCACCTTGTAAAGAAATATAAAAACTATGAGCTTTTTGTGACATATTTTCATAATTTCAATTCTATGGCTCATCATACTCTTAATGACAGTTGTCCTTATCTCACCTCCATGTTGAGTAGATTGAGCATCAATTCTCATCCTCCTAGTTTTTGATGCTTCCTCTTCTCCCAAATCCTCTTTTTGTGTTGGGGCCTTTTTTGTGTTCCTGGTTGGCTGCTATTGATCTTCATGTTCTTCTCTCTATTCTACAACAACCACCTATTCTACATGTAAAAGTTACTCCCTAAGTGATGCAACTTCATTTTCAAGTGCTTGGACCTTGGCCTAAAGTTGTACAATTCTCTCCTTGTACACATGGCTTTTTTTGATCTCTTCTTCATAGAGCTTTCTCATATCTATGTAATCATGTATGGATTTTGAAAGTCTAGTCTCCATCTCCTCTACCTTGGCTTCATTCATAAATAAAAAGTGTTTCATGGCTTTAGAAAGCTCTATGTCAAAGATTCCTTGTAGATTCCACACAATCATGTTACCTTCCTTAGTTCCTTGTACATCCATTAATTTTTTCTTATTGGATGAAGGAGCCATACTCCAAACTACTTGAGATTTGGTGTCAATGTTAAAACTAGTTCCTCTCTACAATCCATTTGCACCAAATGCCTCATATGAAATGGCATTTTCCTACCTCCTTATTTGATCAAGTGTGAAAGCTTTTTCCAAGTTCCATCTAGGCATCAACAACATGCCACTCCTTTTTACAAGAGCTTTGGCCTCTTCTAGAGTGATAACTTCACTTTCAAGATCATAGGCCTATAGCTTTTCCAAGAGTTATAGATTTTTCTAATCTGATTCTCCTAGTTTCATCTTTAGTACCAGCTCACTCTATTTTATCTTATATAAAAAATTCTTGAATTTAGTAGATTTTATGAATTCGTCATCTTCCAAGAACTATTGGGCTTGAATGATACTATTATCTAGCCTTACTATTGCTAATTTCATGTCAGTGAGTGTGTTCTCAACTGCATTTATCCTATCTTGAGGGTAACTTTGTCTTAAGTCAGCAAAATACTAACTATTCCTAGGTAATATTTGTAGTGTCCGATGCTTCACTTTAGTAGGGATATGGATAGTCTTCTATCTCTTATTTCCCTTTCTGACCCATGATGCTTCAGGTACATCACCTTCTTCTATTTCCAAGGTCATCTCAAGTTCAAGGCTATCAGGGCATACCCTATCTTGCTCTCCCACTGATCCTTTAGGAATCTTTTCCATAATCTCAACATGGTCAGTGACCATCTTCCTAATCCTCTGAGGATAGGGAACATCCATATAAAATCCCAAATTTTTGGGATCTACTCTTTTCATCTCTCTCTCTCTCTCTCTCCACCTTCAAGACATCATCTAGCTTTGCTAGTCTGTCAGCTACCTCACCCTTTGCAACTATGTTTGGAATGACATCCTTATGAGGTAATTCCTTGGTGCTAGGAAATACATAATTTCTCATCTCCTTAATGGTGATCTTCATCCAATTGTTAGGCTCATACATTCTATAGGGACCATTTGACAAATTGTAATGATGGAGATAAGAATGGATCTGATCCAAGGCTTCTTTTTCAATTGTAAAATCCTAAACCCTAAAACACTACACAAGAAAGTGCCCTTATGCACTTTGCATCATAGATACTCCCTATTAACCATAAATAATTACTAGATGAATTCAATTAAACCCAATCTAGGAGGGATAAAATTTGGTAGTATATGGGGTGGCTGAGGACAACCATAAACTCTCATCAAAGAAAAGGTTGGGAATAAGAAAATGCCCCCTAGTTATGTTCTAATCTTTTCCCCTTGAGAAGTAGGGCTGGTCTCAAAAGGCCTTTTAATATCCTAGGTTCCCTAAAGTAACCTAGATCTAACATTCTCATTATTATAGCACTAAATTTATTAAAGAATGAAACATAATCATAAAAATGATAATTTATATCTCATACTTGTGTCCACAACTAAACTGGTAGGTCTCTGTTTTGCATTATAAGTATGGTTAGTGAAATTAGAACTTACATATCCTACATTCTTGTAGAGGATTAGGTGTATCAGTAGTGAATAATGATGGAACTTGTAATCATTTAGCTCTCCAGTCTGAGACCTGGCAATATTTTCTTTCATCAACTCCAGAATGTAATTCACATAGTCATACTCCTCACCATGATAGGAGTATTGGACATCTCTAGAAATTATGAATTCAAATCCATATACCACATCATTTCCATCCTTGCCAACCACGTTATGGACACCATATACTATCTTCACAAAATAATTTTTAAACTTTTCCAGTGGCATAATTTCTTCTACCTTTTTAGGGTAATTATCCACATTCTTCAAATCCATGGGAATATGTTGTAGCATAGATTTCCCAACATAGGCCTTGGTATTCACCTCAAATTTCCTCTATATATCCTTTAAATCTATCGGTTGCCCCATAGCTCCATCCAGTCGAAAAGCCTCAATGAATGATTCATAGTCAAGAGTGTAGAGGATGGTTCCATCTTTGCTATGAAAGGATTTAGTGGCCAGATTGTAGCAATGAAATAGGGCCTTCATCAAGTCTATAGCTACAAAAACTTTTGGAAATATCAACTTGGCTAAGTTCTTCCATGGGTTACACACATGAATCTTCTTTTCCTTGTTATAATAGAAATATATGAAAAGCTCCAAACCAGTAACACCAGGGCACACAACATCTCTGCAAAGAGCATATGGATCGATAAAGGCATGATCAATCTACAACATTAGCATTAGAAGAACCAGGGAAAAGTTTTATCCAATCCTCTACAAACCTATTTGGTTTCTTTAGTCTTGTTTTCCCTCCTTTAGAAGTTAAAGTTTTTGCAACTCCCATGTATGATGCTTGAATTTCATCTACCTCTTTATCAAACATCTTGATAATATGCTAGCAAACAGGGTATGGAAACTATTCTCAAAGCTCTGAAATAACAATCTGTATACATTGAAAGCTCTAAAATTGATCAAATTTTTACTACTAGATTTGACCTCATTTTTCTACCAAAATTTTTGACCATCAATTCAAAAGGTTTAGGTTGGTCGGATTGTAAAGGAAATTTTTCATTTTTAAAAAAATCTAACCCCATGTTGGTTGAAATTTTGACCAACACTACCTTAACTTTGAAATGAAAAATCATTTTCAATTTGATTGCTTGATGGAGCACTCAAAGGAGCTAGAGTTGGAGCATGGTGTAAGGGTTTTCTTAATTTGGCATTTGATTCGCATTGTTTTCTTTTGCATTTGTCACTTGTGCCCCCCAACTTCTCCCTTTTTCTTGCTGTCAGGGCAGTGGTGTGCATATCACTATAAACATTCCTTCATCTTTTAAATCAAGTAGAAATGAAAAATCACAAATGAGATTTTCAGGGGTTTTACTAGATCTCTTCCATTTTCAGATGATAAGATGAGAGATCATGTCTCTTATTTTTTGAAAGCTTTGAAACTTTATATATGCACTATAAGCTTAAGGATAGATGCAGCTTGTAGAGTTTTGTATCTCTTGAATTGGAAATTTTGTACCAGGTGTGAGCCAGGTACTGTGCCATTTTCCTTGACTACTATTTACTAATTTTTTTTAAACAATATTATACTAAATTTAAGGAGACTATTAAAAATAGTGTGGAAGTAGTTACAAGTCTGAATAATGTGAAAGTCAGCAAGCCAACGATGAGCATAATATAAAATTACTTATAGGAGGCTTGATTCCCTCCTACGACCTTCCCAAATGTGGAATGGAAAACCATGTTGGGGAGGAAACTCAAATGCCTAGCAAAGATAGAAAACAACCATTGGAACCGTAATATAGGATTAGTTGCTACTGGAGCAAATAGGATACCGTTAGTTATTCCTCATATGCAATAGGAGCCAATAAGATCCTTCTAGGACAGCTGTGGAAGACAAATGCAAACTACTATAAAAATGTAGTAGCCCATCAAAAAGGAAATACCAGTTGTTCAAAAGTTATGTCATAATAATGGCCTTTAAAATAGCAACCACAGTTCAATGGGAAGCTCCATCCATACACTATTCTTTGCAATATTAAAAAGATCAACAATCTGAAACCCTATCCATGGTAGCAACATTTCAAAAGCAATCAACTGGCATTAAAAGAGGAAACGCTTTAGAAGTCCCCTTAGAAAGTCTCAAAGCAGAGATTACATTGCATTTATCATCTAGACTATTGTTATAGAAGCTAGATGGAATCCCTCTAGAAAGCATGGGATATGTGCCAAATGGAGTAGGATAGGGCAATCAATAGATGGTATTGTGAAATGGTGGAAACATGTGTTCCCAAGCCAAGTATCACTCTACTCTTGTAGGTAATTTTTAATAATAGATTGCAAAAATGAATCAATGAAAAATGAATTTCTAAGTGGAAAACCTGTATTTTTTGAAGGTGATAGCTTCCTATTTTTAGACTAGCAACCCAATTCTAATACTAAAGCATTCAAAACAAGTAAATCTCCAAAATGAGTTAGAATTGCATATTTTCTTGTAGAACTATTATCTAAGAATCTAGATTCATCCCCTATTGCCCGAATTTAGGTTCGGGTCTGCACAAGTCTAGATTTGTATCCAGGTTCATTGTGGGTCCAAGCAAGATCCTTAGTTTGGATTGTGGGTTTGCCTGGGTCCTTGCTGGAGTGATCCTAGGTGAACCCATAGAAAACCCAAGAGGACCCAGGGTAGTAGAGTCCAAAATGTGGTTAAAAGATGAGAGAAAAATTCACTAGGTGCCCTTTTAAGTTTGAGAACATGGGGCTGAGAGATGAGAGTTTCATCAAAATAGAAGAACAATGGTGGAAAGGATAAAAGTTGGTGGGATCCAAGATTTTTTTTTTTAAAATCAAAACTGAAACCTATTGATAAAAAGATGCTCATATGGCATTAAGAATAATTTGACAAATATTTTTGAATTAAAAGAATAGATTGAAGAAGACATAGAGAAGTTAAACAATGAGGCAGTAAAGAAAGGTATGGATTAGAATAAGTAGTTAAAAGAAAAAATAACTCTAAAACAGGTATGAAGACATATTAGCCAAAGAAGAAATTTTTTAGACACAAATATTTAGAGAACCTTGGCTAGAGGTAGGAAAAAAAGAAGGAACATAAATTGAATTGATAAGATGAGCCTCCAAAGATAACCAAAGAGATGGTGTATTATTACCAAAATATATTGAATGGGGAAGGGTCAGATCTAGAAGCCCAAAAGGACATGTTATTAAATATCCTTAAGATAAAAACAATAGAACAAAACAAGATGCTCAAATAGAAATTCACAAAATCAGAAATAGAAAAAGTAGTGAATCTAGTGAATCAATTACATCCAGACAAAGCTCAAGGCCCCCAATGGTTTTGTAGCATTCTTCTTTCAAAATATTGGCATTTTTGGGGGATGAACTAGTAGAAGTAATAGAAAATATGAAAAAATTAGGGAGAATTCTAAGAGAGATCAATAATACATTTATCACCACAATCCCCAAAAAAGAGAAATCTAAACAACTTGATGACTTCATACCAATCTCTTTATGCAACACTATAAAATAATATTCACTAAAGCCCCAGCCAATAGGATTGAGAAAATTTTCCGAAATAAAATTTCTTGTGAGCAGATAGGGTTTGTCCCTGAAAGATCCATCTTTGATGGAGTAATAATAGCACATGAAGTAATCCACACCATTCAACAAAATCAGAAGCCTAGTATATTAATAAAATTAAATATTACAAAAGCCTATACTAAAGTAGACTGGCACTTCCTTTGTGAATGTGTAGTGCTTGCCCCTAGTTCGCATTTTTCTATTATTGCCAAACTCTTTTAGGACAATTTTATGTTGATGATTATTAGTGACATTATTTTGAGATTATCAGATATTGTTTCAGATTTAGTTTATTATATGATGAGATTACTTGGTACTTTATAGTTCATGTATGTATGATGATTATTACAGTGTTTGTAGTTATTGATGATGATTAGTTAGATGATTTATTATCATATGTGTTTCTTATGGATACTTACCCCATACTTGCATGTGTATGGTGTGCGTGTTTGTTTTCTTTTTGTATGGCATTTTTGATGTGGTTAAGGAAGGGAGTTGTAGTCACCTGCTAGTCGGGATCTACACAATGCACCACTTCCTGCCATTGCTTGTTTAGCTTAGTATATATTGTGTATGTACATGCATAGATTTTATGCAGGTTGCAGGTACCAAGTATCAACTTCCCTGAATTTCCAAGATGAGGGTACCCTATCGCATTATCTCAATGGTAAGAAAGGGGAGATAAATTTTCAAGTCCAAATCCCAACCCTTTAAGCCATTTGTCCTAATTGAAAATTAGGACAAGTATCTAAGTTGAGTACCCTCTGAATGCGTCAGATGACATAATTCGTGATATTAACCCTTGGTTTGATTTTGTATGTATTTTGGCTATGATGGGTTTTTGTATTTTACTTTGTGAGTCTTTGGAGTATTTTCTATTAATTAAGTCTAATTAAAAGATTTAATTAATGATTTAAATTAATGGAAAATTAATATGATATTTTAATATTTATTTTATTTAATTAATTGGAAAATTAATTAAATAAAAAGAATAAATTTGAAGATAAAAGTTGGAATGTGATAATATTTATTTAATTTAATAATAATATATTTAGAGTTCATTTTTAAATAGATGCTAAATAATATTATTATTTAAGTTAATAAATATTTATCAATTAAGTTTCAAAAATAAATTTATAAATGGAAAAGAAGTTAATTTATTAAAATTTCATGACCACATGACGAGTGCATGAGATTTAAAATTAATAAAAATAAATAAAGTGAATATTAAATAAATTAATGTGCATTATTTTAATATTTATTCACATAGGAGTATGCAAGCTCTTGGGAGTTGTCATGTTGACAACACAAGAGTTTGCACTCTAATTATGCACGTGTTATCTACACTTAGGAGTTACCACATTATTTCAGCACATGGTGTCTACAACATTCTAGAGACCTCATCATGTATATCTTCTTGTTGTGGAAGTTATGTGCTTAGTTGTCGTGCTTATCTCCTAGTTCTTTCTAGAAACATTCTAGATGCATCTTAGAGGCCTTTATATAGAGGCTCTCCTAGTGTGTATGGACATGCTCATAGGCATTCGAGAGGCTCATATGCTTCTACAAGCACCTCTAGTCACTTGGGGGTTTCGGTTGGTTTGATTCTTGGAGGAATGGCGAATGTTGGAGAAGGAAGGGATTTTGTTATGGACTTCTGAGGCATAGCAAATTAGCATCAATGTCTAGGTGCACTCATGATTTTTGCATATTCCATTTGCACTCTTTCTCTTCCTATCTTCATCGTGTCTGTTATGTGTGTCTAAATATTCTCTATGAATGAATCTTCAATTTTGTAATTTAGAATTTAGGCATGTATATTGTTTCATCCAATTATAGGAATTAAAAGTATTATTGCAATCTTCTCTTAGTGGAATCAAGATTTGGAAATTGATTCAGGTTTGGGTTTGAATTGAAATAGAATTGAGAATTTAATTAGATGAGGGTTGAGTTTGAAAATGGAATGAAAATTAAATGGAGATTCTAAGTTAAAATTAAAATGGTTGCTAGTAGTTTATCTATCAAATTATATTATCAAATAATATGAAATATATATATATACTATTATTAATACTAGATTGCGGACAAATTTTATTGAATGAAATAAAATTGAAATTGAAATGTATTATATATATAATGGGGGGCCATTGGTATTAACGTTGCTATAAAATATTAAATCAAAAAAAAATTTAAAACATATAAATTGGGAGGGGAGGGGGGGTGGTTTATACCACTGCACCCCACCTACCTCACCCCCATGGCCTATAATCAGAAGTCGTAGGGTACCTGCGTATGTAGTGTACCCGTGACTGGATGCCGGTACAGAGACCGCATGACCTTTCTTTTGAAAGTTGTGGCTTATATGTTTTATTTGGTGAATGTAGTTTTTATTTTATTATTTGTTAATATGTTTTAAATTATTATGTTAGTTAATAAGTAATTTTTATTAATATGTTTTATATTAATTTATTGATATATTTAATATTAATTTAAAAGTTTATGAATAGTTTTCTAGATTGATTATTAATAATTTTAATTATTATTATTAATTATTAAAATTATTAATGACATTATTCTTTATTAATAATTGTTAAGTCTAACAAACTATTATTGAATGATAGTATAATTAATTTTAAATAATTATTAATTAATTCAATTAAATTTAATATAATTGAGATTAATTAATAATTGAAGAATGGTAATGAATAAATAGAATTTAATTGAGATCAAGTTAGAGGGGAGAATTTAATGGAAATGAAATTCATTCTATTATGATAATGATTTGTCAGAATTATTTCATTGAGAGATCATTAATTAAAATGATTCAAACAATTACCCTTAGTTTTTTTTAGTAACGTTGATTTCAAAATATTACAGGAATTATACTTTAATTGAATCAACTATTTAACAGGATAACTATAGGGTAAAAGAGAGTCTTCTCGCTTGATAATAATCATTGAGTTATTAATTGTTAATTAATTTAATTAATTTACAATTAATTAAATTTAAATGATAATTAAGTTATGCAATGGAGCTTTTATCGACATGATTATCACTAATACCGATTTTATGGAAATGGTAAATCATTTGAAAGTTGATAAGTATTATTCTAATGTTTTCAATAATGTGGATGATTTTATCTAAGTGTCAATAGGAACTAGTTTGATGATAAGTATCTTTTGATTATCTTAGAGAATTGTTTTAAAATAATGATAAGAGATAAATGGGTTGATGTGTAGAAGAATCTTATACACTTGAAATGTACTTGAAAACGAAAACTGAAACCTAATATTTGGCTTAACTATGTGATTGCGAAAGCAAAATATGTGTTTATATCTTGTTCTTTATGCTATCCATGTTTGGGGTTTGGGTGGTCCTAGAGTGTTGACCAGTTAGGACATCTACCAGAGGCTTGGGAGTTATGTGAATGTAATGGCATGTTGATGTTATTGGGTCTCGATTCTTTTAAAACCCAACTATGGTAATGTGATGGCATGCTCTATGAGATGTTTGTATTTACTGATTGTTATTGCTTTCCAATCTTCTTGTGTGAAGTTGAGGTGTATGTATTTGAGACACTTGACTTAACCATTTTAGAGTCACTGATCAGTTATACTTGGTTTACTTTCCAGTTGCCTTGATGGTACTGAAGTGTTGATTTATTCTTGATGATGACATGTTGTGACATGTTTTGAACTTGACCATTTTGGAGTCTTTGATCAGTATTATTTATTTTGAGATGCTTTTTGGTTGCTTGTTGAGAGGACTGATGGATTTTGTGATTATCATTGATTCCTTTAGTTGCCAATAGAGAACTATTGTGGTCATGATTATCAATGGATGCTTTTCAGTTGCTCATGGAGATTTGATGCTCTTATTGTGGATTATCTTTTGGGATTTTTTTCCAGTTGCTTGTATAGGACTGTGGTGATTTTTGTGATTTTTGATTTCATGAGCCTAGGATAGGTTATCTACTTGTAGTGTTGGGAAGTGGCTTGCAATGGGGGCCGGGGCCCTAAGTGGTTACTACGGTAACTCATTGTAAGCTATTTAATAAGTGAAAAAATTTACACTAAATGGGTATTAAATGAACCTAATAAGATAATTGTATGTTCTCGCCCATGTCTCGAGTACCTGTACAGACTAGGATGGGAGTAGAGAGAATGCTTGGTTGCGACCTTGAAATTCCATAGTATGCCTCATCAGTACGAGGATACTAGTGGCTACATAGGGATCACTAGGGGGGGTGGGGTCTATTGAGAGACTACTAGGGTAACTCTAGCATGATTCATGTGATGACACTTTCCCACTTAAATAGTGGGTTTCCTATGTGTCTTTGTTGTGCCTCTGGGATTAGATATCAATTTATGATGGAACCTTGAGTTAGTATACTTTTAGGATTCTTGGACTTAGAGAGTACTAATGTTATGTGATTTTTTATCTTGAAATAAGTGATTTGATATCCTATTTGGGACTTGAGATTATCTCCTTAGCATGGTGGGAGTGGGCCATTTAGGTTCCACGTGGTTGGGTGGTAGTGCTTTTTCACTCTTACCATTTGAGATTCATTTGAGACATCGTGGCTGGAGCATTCTTTGTTGGCATTTATCTTCATTTTGTTCATGGATCTTATGATGGATGTTATTTACTAGTATGTTTCTTTATATTGATGATTAGCATGTGATAGATGATGTTATCTAATTTGTAGGATCATCTTAGGCTTTATTCTTGCATTTTAGATTTCTTTATTCATATGTTGTAGCATGTTTAGGAGTGACATCCCTATTTACTATAATACTGATGATCTCTTCCGTGGCTTGGGATGGCTAGGGCCCACGATGGTCTAATGATGCTATTAATGGTTGGGAGGAACTGCGCACTTAGATTAGATGTGTTTTATGATAGATGGATATCTTTTACAATGGTTGTTATATCTTTATTGATTAATGGATGTGTCATGTATTTTATTGGTTTCATTTACTTTATTGCACTTGTATCATGGATTCGATGAGGATGATGTATCTTTATTTTTACATATGTATATTCTTTTAAGCCTTTTGTACCTTGTGTCATGTACAGTGGATGATCGAGCATTCCAAATTTAATTTCCAAGAGGCATTCGGAACAAATGTGTAATATGGACATTGGACTTTCTATTCATTCTTTCATGTGGATGTGGTAGTGGTTAGACTTAGTATTAATTAGATCAAATGTGACTCAACGTCTTGGGATCCTTAAGGAATGTAACCTGTCATGTATGCTTACAGTTGATTGTATGTTATTGTTTCTGCTACTATGTGTTTGATGTGAATGGTTTATCTTTCATGATTAAAAAAAAAAATTGCTTGGAAAACTTAGTAAAATTTTAGGTTAATTCTTTTGGATCCCTTGGTAGGGCGTTACAGAATGCTTAGACTTTTGGCTTTTCAAAACAATGGTTAAACCTTAGTTATAAATGAAATACTAGCCCAAGAGTTTCAATTTTGATTAAGGGATCATCAGAAAGCCACTTTGGTATATCTAGAGGATTAAGGCAACATGATCTGATTTCACCCTTTTTATTCATCATAATGGTAGAAGCATTAGGAAAATCTTAAGCTAGAGCTCAAAAAAGAAATCAAATTAAGGGGATAAAAGTGATGAAGGAAATGGCACCCATTACTCATTAGAAATTCACTAATGACACAATGGTTTTCAGGGCAAGAGGGGTACAGGATGCAAGAGAGCTCAAAAATATGTTAAACAAGTACTTGAGTCTCATGACAATGGGTCAGTGCTAAAAATTAGAAGTTCTCTTTTTCAATTCAAAACCCAAAATAGAAAACATATGTGATATTAAATATTATAAACAATAGAAAAGGATAACTTACTTCTAAATATCTAAACCTCTCTCTAGATAAAGGAAACAGATAAAAATATTTATGAGACCAAATATTGTCCAAATTGGCCAAATATAAACAACAATTGGATGAGCACCAATGCTAAAAGTAATTCTTTCAGCGATATCAATTTACCGAATGTCATGTATTTCCCTCCCCTCTAAAGTGAATGTGGAGATAGAACCAAAGTTATTGATCTATCATGCATTACACCTCTCATGCACCAATATACATTCTCATCCTAAAAGTGAAAACAAAATGGCCAATTGTATGTTTCATCATGGAAGAGTGTCCAAATAAATAATGTATTTAGTACATAAGCGTAATAGAAATATTTAAAAAATTAAAATTACTCTATGAAATTCATCATTATTCCTATTTATAATTTAACCAAGCAGACTTTTAAGAATCCTAAGTACCACAATAAATTGGACTACATTTTTTTGAACAACTGCTAAATGAATAGCTAAAGTAAACCTACAAAGTAGAAAAAGAGGAGATATTTGCACACTAATCCACTATGAAAGATATAGGTAAGGTAGGGCTTAACTGTATGACTGTCCTTTATCAAAACAAAATTATGCAATTCAAGATGCCCTGAATGACTATTGGTACTAACTCCATAGTAAAGAGAAGAAAAAAGTTTATTGTTCAAACTATCTACTAATAGAACAACATGTTGTTCCATAGTATAGGTACATATGACATTAAATATGTTTGAATTGTCAAGGTTCAATTGATAATATTCAATCACATCGTCATAAGACGAAGCCACAGTTGAGGATACAACTTTGTTATTTCTTGATTTTGCAAAAATGGATGAAAACAAAAAAACTTGTGTGAAGGAAACACAATCAGTTTCTATTTCTATTGCAAGTTCAAATAAATTATAAAATCTAGCCTATTTGTATGCTTGGCCTTCACTACTATTCAATTTTGATATAATTGACCTTGCAAATTCCTAGAAGAGTGGTCTTAAAGAAGACTATAAGATAGAATGCATGAAATTACAGCGTTATGGTGATACATTATGTTTTGCCAATTACATTTTTTGCTTAAATTGTCATGTTTTTATTGGTTCTTCTGCTAAAAAGCAACAATATTTCTAGGAATAGCTTTAACTTTCTATTGAAAATATAGCCATACTACTCTCTGTTTATTTGTAAATTTAATGGATAATTATCACAAATTGATGGAAATTCTTTTGTAATCAGCACCAAGACATTTGACAATTTAAAGGTTGGTATGCTACTACTAGTCACTTTCAAGAGTCTATTAATAAATTCTCATCCTTGTCATAGAATGTATTTGTTGACATGCACTTGAATGACATTATAAATTTTATCTTTTTGCATGTAAGAGATTTTGACTATAAATGACTTCCTACTAAAGCAATTGAAAAAGCTTTGACCATGGTTTGACTAGCAGGGGTGATTGGGAAACTGAGCATTAAGATTCCCTCGACTAAACTTGGTTGGGACCCAATAATGATTGCTTTGGAAGATGTATTCATATGCACTTGTAAAAGAAGTGATTCAGAGTTGTTGTTTAATATATTTTGCATTGTAACTTTGTGAAAATATTGATACATTTGGAATAATTTGCTTGTATGGAAGTGTAGATCTAATAGTGATGCAATATCCTAGATACAAATTTGTAGTAACTGACAATGATCCTGCTAGGTTAAAGACTAGGAATATGTCAGATTCTCAAAATGTTTCTCAATTACATTTGTGATTTCTGGAATGATCACAATGGGGTGCAGAGGCTATGGAGGTTAGAGAATGGGCTAGAAAGAGAGAAAATCTTTTAGCAGCAGAGCTTGCAAAGTTGTCAAGACATGTTTGTGGTAATTATTACTTTGGTTTATTGTCCATTCCTTTAAAAAAGGGCCCATAATGCATTTTATTTTCTTTGAGAATTTTTTTTTTCCATTGAATTAGTTATTTTTATGGAAAATGGGAATGACTCTACAACTTATTGATTTTTAACATTCTTCTTAGTGAGGATAAGTTGTGGTTGATTCATAACTCCAGAAGGTAGTGAGGTTATGAAATTAAATCTTTGAAGGTATTGGGTTAATAATATGGGTGATAATACATAATGTTCTAATACCTATTTTACTTTTGAGAAGATCTTTAATTTTTTTGTTTGATTGTATCAGATAATCAAGCTGGTCGATCTTTCATTTCCCAACTTTCAAGAAAGGTGAGTTTAGGACTTATGCTTATTCATTTTTTACAATCTCCATATAGTATGTGAGAAAAAATAATTTATGGTCATCATTGCTGTAGTTTGAGACGCCACTCATTTCTTGGAACATTTTGTGTTATCTAAATATTTGATTGTCTTCAAGGTTTATTGCTTGTCAAATTATTGAAAACATTCAAGTAACAATCAATAATGTTCACATTTGATATGTTGATCAAGATCCTGCTTTTGAGGTAACCTGTGCTTATATGCTAATGATTGTGTTATGTTTTTCATGGATTGCTTATTAAGTGTCCTTTGGAGGGTGATTGCATAGAATGTATTGAAACTCATATACAAAAAAGCTTTTGATCACTTTGGAATGGCATTTTGTGACATTCCCTAGTAGAAAATTCCAATTCCCAATGAGTAGTCATATGTCACTATGCTTTTAAATCAAATTAAGGAACAATCCTTGATTCATAATACATATGTCCTAATTCCTTACTTCTCTCCTAGTCACTAACCTTAAGAAGGATGATAAATTTACTATGCCAAGGGGGCATTAAATAGCCTACAAGCGGATTCCCTCAAGGCTCTTACCTTCATATATTAGTTGATGATATACTAAAACCATTTTTTTTCTCTTTCCTTTGAATGTGATTTGTGATGGATACTTTTTAGTTGGATATAGACTTTATACAAAAGGGCTCAATTATGGAGAAGCCAAATTTAATTAACAGTGCTTTGGAATCCCCTGGGCTAGGTGTTCTTGATGGATTTTTTGCAAGTTTTTCTATGATCATTGTTAGTGAGGTAGTATTCTATTTTTGAACATTTTTCTTTTAAATTGAATTCACTGGGATCATTGCACCATAATTGCTTCTTGCAGTATGACTTTTAAGACTTCTAGTATGTTGATTACATGTTTTTTTCCCTACAAGATTGGAGACGAGACTTTCATTATTGCTGCACTCATGGAAATGTGTCATCCAAAGTCCATTGTCTTGTCTGGTGCTCTTAGTGCACTTATTGTTATGGCTGTAAGTAAGACAGTTACTCTAGCATTGTATATTTGTAGCTTCAGTTTTGGAATATAGTGTTCTTAATGGAAGTGATTTTGGTAAAGACATCTTTATCTCATTCATATGGGGTCGGGCTTGAGAAAATACTAAATTTATTTATTTTTTGTGATGCTATGAGTGAAGGTGCTATCAACTGGATTAGGGTGAATAGTTCAAAATTTGATCTCAAGGAAGCACACAAATAGTGTTGCTATAGGTATGGAAGTGTACATACTATTCTGATGAGATACTATTTGACTTTCTTTTTACATAGAGCTTTTTAAATATTTTATCATATTAGAATTTCTTAGTGCTCTAAATTACAACCTCACCACGTCCAAAGATCTATGATATTTAGTTCTCTATTGTTTGTTTGATTGCATACTCTATGTTCCTTACTTATTTGATATTTCCTTTAGAAAGCTTAAGACACCTATGTCCTATGGTATTCATCATTTTCCATTTGAATGTAGTGGGTGTTAGAGGATCACAAATATAATCATAGAGGAAACATTTTCCATCAAATGTCAAAAATGAAACCAGAGTTAGAAATTGGTCAGAATGCTTTTGTGACTACACTTTTTGACTGATTTATAATCTTAAACAAATTAACAAGGATAATTTTTGGATTCACATTCTTTCTCAATGAGGACATGGTTGGAAGGGGAATCAAAGACATAAATTGTGACAATGGCACACACACACACACACACACACACACACACACACACACTATATATATATATATATATATATATATATATATAAATTATAATCTACAAAATATAATAATGGTTAGTAAAAATGATAAATATTATAAAATTTCCTACCAAAAACATTGTACAAGATGATGTGCATGCACTTGAAGCTCTATGGGTCTATGGAACACTCCAACCTATCTGGATTTTTTTCTGCACCTTATATGTAAAGAAGTTTGTGCACTAAGTATTCATTTGTCTATATTTTGAGCATTCCACTAGTCTTTCCTGAGTATTCTTTTCTCTCTAAGTTCATCATCATATCTAGCTCCATACACCAGTATTACACACTTGCAAAAGCAATTGTATTATCATATCGATTGCAAATTTATTTTTGAATATTATCATTAGGGGAGGGCACCTCAGAAATAACCCCTCTTTGAGGAACACATCCTAGGAGAGGAGATGGAATTTCATTGGCATATTGGCCTTCTAAGGATCCCCTCCTCTTAGAAATGATGATATTTAGGGATCATGTATCCCTATGGAACATTGCTATCAAGGTTACCTAAATTGGTAAAATTGCCAGGAATTTTAGTAGCTACCAACAGTATTCCTATAAATATTAAGGCTAGGTATATCTAAGATGAGGAATTATGAGTGTTGGTTATGGGAGAGTTAATAACCTCTACCCAAATAGAAACTAAATCAAAGTAGAAATGTTTTTACTCTCTTATCTCTAGCTCTTAATCTCGTTAGTTCTAGGTTCACAATTTAATTGATACCCATGGGCCATAATAATAGAATTCAAGGAAGTACAAAATCTTTAAGTAACCAAAGTTTAAAATAAATTAAATATGAATGAGAAACAACATAACATAAAGGTTTGGTGCATATACCTTAAGCTTACTTTATGTGGACATAAAAATGTTGAATTAAGTATACATATACTATTTAGTATTTACAATTGATATTTTCATACCAAACCAAAGTTCAGTGCATCCAATTAAATCAAGATAACTACTCAAAGATATCACACACCTCACCTTAAGAGTTTCTTCATAACATAAGTATGCACTAGCAATAATTGGATCACTTATATGATTCCCAATGGAATCAAAAGGATCCAAAACAACATTGACACCACCTTGTGCATAATTGGTATTGCTTTCATGGGGTTCAACTTTTGTAATGACTGCCATAGACCCATGTTTTGCAACCTCAATAGCATACCTAAGACCAACCACTCCACTACCAATGATAGCAAAGTCAAAATATTTGACAAGATTACCCCTTGACACAAAAACTTGATTTGACTTTGAATGTTTTTGCACTCCATGATCAAGTGAGGCATCTATTTTTCTAGTATATATGTGGTTCATTCAAGTTTCTTGAGTGCATGAGTAAAAGTTGCAAGAAATGTAGCAAAATATATTGATCACAAGTTTTTTTTTTTTATCATTGAATAGTTTTATTTATAATTATAATAGTATTATATCATCCAGGTAAGAAAAGTGTAGCCAAATTTATACATATAAACTGATAAAACCTCTAAGAATTATACATGCTATATTTTAAATTTAGCTTTAGCTATGCTATTGTACTTCTCAATAGAGTGGTTAAACTTGATATCTTGTGGAGACCACTAAAAGAATTCATAAAGAAAATAAACTTTTCTAAATTAGATATTAATAATCAGAGCAATTTCCCCCTACCACCAAATCATCTAGCTAACTATAAAGACCTTTAAGATGTGATTTTGCTTTCTTTCTACCCATAGAAATACTGCAATAAAGTTGTGTATACAAATATAAAGCCTATGTAGTTGGTACCTCACTACTTATTGTGTTTTAGTTGTGTTTCACAAACCATCAAGATGACTTAGTTAGAGCAATTGTCTGTAGGATTCTAATGCTCCTTTATGTTTACATAAAATTAGTTAGGTTTAACTGAGTTTGATATATTTTCACATATGCTTAGTTAGCAATTTTGTATGGGTTACTATTGCCTATAATACTGTTGCAAATCTTCTTCTTTTTTGCCTATGAACTTGTACTAATATAGGACTACCCTGTACTTGTAAGAGGCATCTAATCATTACTACGAAGGAGACATACAAAGTCTTCTACCATTAGAATAAAGAGTGATAAAATGAAGGTTTAGAAAAACATTTGCACTACCTCAGTCCCTAAAAAATTTCTCCAAACACGTGATTTCCAATGGTACAAAAATGTTTGATATCATCTTTGACAATAGGAACATGGCTTCTCTAAGCTATCATGAGTGGTCACTCATACAATGCTCCATCTCTAATAGGCCTATTTCCTTACATAGATGGCCAATCTCTGCATCTTGATGTCATATTTGACATTAACCCATATCTCATTTAGTATTTGAGTTAGCATCTATAACCCATATCTCATGGGTTCATTCCAATGCTCTTTCCATTCATAATTCTTCGCTATTTTGAAAATCTCTCTATGTTGATTGCATTGTACCTAGGGCATGAACTAATCATTGAGCCAATCAAATAATCTAACTCGAGATGTTAAACAATTTTTGTGATGTTTGAACAACTCTTCATTTTCTTTGTAGCAATTTGGCAATCTTCCTATAAAGAATTATATAACAAAATATAATATCTTGTAGTTCTGAAAGAGCTCACCACATTTAATTCCTGCTATGCATAGTTGGTACTGATTACAATTTGCAGGTGACTTTGACGAAATGGATCTTCTCTATTATGGTCACATAGTTGAATGGAAAGAGACATTGCAATTCTACCCTCCTCTACCCCCTCAAAAACAATCTCTTACAAAGGAATATTAAATTAGTTAAAAAATAGGCAAGATGATTTTTTTGCATGCTTTTGTGTCTTCATTATCAAGTTGAGAGTGCTATTTTGTTTATCATACAAGCATGTTGTTGAAAAAATTGGTGTCGAAGCCTATGGCAGGGTGAAAAATTTGAAGTGAACGATTAGAAGAACAATACCATGGTTGCAAACTATGAAAAAGAAGTGGAACATCATATACTGTTTAATTTCAAAGAAAAACCTTATAGAAGAAAGTTAAAAAAGAAGCAACATTCTGGCAAAGATAAGGAATTCATTTTTCTGGCTCAACAAATCTTAATTTTGAATTAATAAATCGAGCATCTTGATAAATTCTATAACTTTTGCTAATACTAGTAGCCAAAAGAACCCTAAATGAAAATGTGATGACCCATTAGAAAGATTTCATTAACAAGAGATAATTATAGAAAGTTGTGATGCAAGTACTTTTCTTTTTCTATATTCCATTTCATTACAACGAAAAATTGAAATTCTTAATTAGAAAAGGAGGTCAATACTAAATAATGTAGGAAGAGCTTGAAATTAGAGTAAAGAAACTTGGATTTCTAAATCTTTCAACAGAGTAAAGAAAAATGGTGAGTTCACTCTTAATCTTTTGCTATTATGGACGGTGCATTGCTTTTGATTGCAAGTAATGAGTGTTGTCCTCAGCCCCAAACTTCATAGCACCTTGCTACTGTAGAAATAATGTGTCTTTAGCATATTATTATTCTACAAAACAAAATTGACCTGATCCAGGACAATGTAGCAAGCAACTAGCATGAGGCAATTCAAAAATTTATTCAGGTAAGTTGAAATTCATTCTATGCATTTTAAATATATTTAATCTCAATGCTAAATGCGTTGATGATTGTTACCAATTCTCATATCGGAATTTGTTTTTCCTTGTGACTCTAAGGTGTTGTAAATTTTTTGGTTCTATTAGGGTATCATTATTTTTTGTAGAAAATAGATGTATTGCTATAGTTCAAGAGATCGGCTAACTGTCATGGATATTATCTGGTTCTCAACCTATGGAGGAACCCATTTCACATTCTTGATAACATCCAAAAAAAACTTGTTTGAATCCCTCAATAGAGGCAAATCACTATTTTGTTGCTCTAAATGTTGTAGGCTTAGCATTAATACAGCAAATCAAAGATGGCACCATATTTAGAGCATATTCATTTTTAAATATCTGAGATGACTCCAAATTAGTAGATTGCATAATTCATACTAAAGAATATTAGAGACGACTCTATCATTCAATTATCCTAACATAGCATCATATATTATATTGCCTATCAAAGATGGTTCGCGGGGTATGTGCATATTCCATAATTGCTAAGTTAGAGATAGTCACATATGATTATTCAAACTACTAGGGTCTATTGCAGTCACAACCTTGTTAGATTCATTATATTCCATTGTGGCATTGAAATTATAGTTGTATATATATATATATATATATATATATATATATATATATATATATATATATATATATATATATATATATATATATATATATATATATATATATATATATATATATATATATATATATATATGCTATTCCCATTTCCATTACATAATTCATTTTCATTGAATTGTTCATTATACACTTGTTGCAATAATTGCATATTACACCCACACTTGCATATTAATTCATTAGTTCATTTTATCCATATTAGCATTTGGAATTACCAGTCATATATACCTTCATTTTTTAGCATTCATAAATCAATAGAATTAGCTACAATATTGCAATAGCTCATGTAATGTCCAAGAAACATAAAAATGGGACATTACAATTTGTAGGAATTGTCCATAGGGTTGTAGTCCAGATAGCCAAACCAAACTAGGTAGAAGTCCTTTGAGAAAATCAGGAGCTATGCATTTACAACTTTGAAAATAACATAAACACTTCTTGATATGTGTCCCTCTGGATACTCCAACTTAGCCTCAGCCAAAGCCATGCTAGATGAGGGACTCCAATGAACCAATTTTTGGCCTTTATAAATGTGGCCCTCAAAATTTTTTTTCCCAAATACTTAAATATGTGTAGCTTCATATATACTCTAAAGCAAGTGTCAAATAGGGGGACCAAGCACATGGTGCACCATATACCCTTCAAGCAACTTATATTTGTTGATAAAATCTTTCAGTATCTTGTTCAATGCATGTCCAATTTGAAAATTTCCATTGGCATAAGGGGGACCTTCATGAAGAGTAAAAATATCCCCCATGTTCTTGTTTGCAACCCTATTTAATATCTATTTCTGATCCCACAGCTTTTATATTTCTAGTTCATGTGTTGTTGAATTGGCTTTGAGAGTGAAGCTTGTCTGAGGTAAGTCAAACGTATGCTTGTACTCATTTTCATCTTCAATTTTTCCTTGAGTTTTTTTATGTGTTGTTTCCATGATGAAAACCTTCTCTCCAAATGAAAGAGTTGAGAAAGACCTATCAGAAACTAAAACAATAAATGGGTATTGTTTTTTGCAGCAAATAGATGCATTTCCAAATCGCTTGAAACTAGGGATGGATGTAGAGTTGTGTTTAAGAAAACCCACAAAGAAGAAAGTGTAAGGCCAAAAGAAGCAACCAACAACCTATTTCCTCCTAGGGCTATACATGTAACAGTTAAAGAGGATGCAATGCTACCCCTAATTGGACATTGAAGAATTTCCCAATCTATAGCCCTTAAATAAACAATGTTGACCAAGTTGAGATTAGAAACCTTATTCAACACACTTTCACTTATTTTTTCCACGTTGGTTTCTACATCAAAACTCACATAGGGGATAGGAGCCCACAAAAAAGATGGAAACTATTGGTTTGTGGTGCAAGTTAATCAGTGATGAAGCAGACAATGAAGAAGTACCCTCTTCATAACCCTTCAACCACAATGTCGACCTTATGGAGATTAGAAACCTTATATTGATTGGTGGCTTTAACACCAAAAAATTTAGCTACATCTACATCACTCACATAGTTGATGGTGCCCTATGCATAAATGTCCATTTGTTCCATGTTGTATCAAGAAATTGTTTCTTATCCAAGCCATTTAATTTCCAACCTTTTAAATCTCTGCAAAGGTAAAGTTGGAGTAGGAGAATTTTTCTTCTCAAAGGTGTTCTTTGATTGTAAAGTATCCATTCCATTATATGTTGAACTAGATATGTCTTGTTTGTTGAATAGATAATGGAATGGATGCTTTACAATCAAAGGACACCATTGAAAAGAAATTTTTTTCTACTCCAACTTTATCTTTGCAGAGATTTAAAAGGTTGCAAATTAAATGGCTTAGATAAGAAACAATT
This sequence comes from Cupressus sempervirens, assembly GCA_028749045.1. Lineage (NCBI taxonomy): Eukaryota > Viridiplantae > Streptophyta > Pinopsida > Cupressales > Cupressaceae > Cupressus > Cupressus sempervirens. The sequence goes on from CM053785.1 coordinate 894,490,153, forward strand.
GCTTGATACAACATTAAAAAAAATTTGACCAAACATTGGTGGAAATTTTGACCAATTCTTGTTAGTTTTCTACCAAGCATTGGTCAAAATTTCCACCAACTAAAAAACATTTCAACCAACCGTTGGTGGAAATTTCCACTCATGCTAAAAAATTTCAACCAAACATTGGTGGAAATTTTGACCAATGCCTATTAGTTTTCTACCAAGCATTAGTTGAAATTTCCACCAATCAAAAAAATTTTGATGAATGGATTGGTCAAAATTTTGACCAATCAAATTTTTTTCGATGAATGGATTGGTCGAAATTTTGACCAACATTGAAAAATTAGGACCACCAAAAATTAAAAAATTTTGATGAATGTATTGGTCGGAATTTTGACAAGAAAAACTTTGACGAACATCTTGGTTGAAATTTTGACCAACCTGGGTAGAGATTTCAACCAGAATTGGTCGAAAATTGAGTTCAAATTTACTAGTGTTTCTTTCTTTACAAATGGCAAATTGTAATTGTGAAGTAGGAAAGCCTTTACAACTTGATGTATGGAAATCAACACTCACTTTGCATTGATTTTCAACATGCTTGAAACATAATATCAACTCATTTTGTCAACTCAAGGAGTGTCACCATTACTATCCAAAAATGCACTTTTTGTACCGTGCTCAAATTTTATTGGTTGAGAAGCTCATTGTTGTTTCCAGCTTAGAAAAGTGACTTAACATGTTTATGTCAAAGTAGGGCCTATGATCCTACGATCATGACTAATGAAAAGACTCTTCATATTATCTTATAGCTAAAGAAAAAGTTTCACTATGTTATGAAACCCTTTGAAAAAAAACCTTGTCAAATAGTTAGAAACCATGGCAAAAAAATTTTGCAATCTTATGATTCCTTAGTTGTCATGGCATCGTCATTGACCTTTTCTTTCTCTACAGTCTTACAACAAGAAACTTCGGTGAACTGGCATGGCATCTTAGCTTGACCTTTTTCACTATATGATCTTATGATTGCAATCACTTTTGTTACTTTGTAACATCTCTAGTTACCCTTCAAACTTCTATGATATTATGATAAACTATTAACCCTTTCTACCATATCATCGTGGGCTTTGCCTTTTTCATTTGCTATCTTACAATCATGACTTACTCGTAACATTAGAGCACATCATTTATCACCTTGAGATCTTACGATGAACTATGTATCATAAGATCAAAGATTGGCAAATGCCATTCAAAATTTAATATATAAATCTTTTCTAGTCCCATTGATCTAGTTAAGTATACATCTAGTACTCATTTCACAATCTGGCCAATCAGAACTGGACACCTATTTAACAGTGCACTATCACTTTTTCTTGTCTTCTATCATGTTACAATCTTCAGTCATAAGTGTCTCGTAACATTGTAGTAGCCAAATATTTCCTTTACAATCTTAAGATGCTCATTGCTTGGTAACATCGTAATATCTTCTTTCATTGTCCTCGATGCCATGATCACCTCCCTTGTCATAATTTCATAGAGAACAAAATGCAAACCATTCAAACTGCCATACAATCATACAATACAAAGGAAATTGTAAGATCAGGAAGACTAACTTTATCATCCATGATACTATGACACAACACTTATCTTAAGATTAGGACATTGAAAGCTCTTCCTCGCGATACTCCTCTAACCTTTTAGTCGTAACATCATAGAAAATGATGTAAAAGACAAATGAAATCCCGCTTAGCTTTAAAACCTAGGGTTAGGGTCTAGACTTTAATTTTATGAAGATTTATTGTAATATGAGATAAAATCAAAACCATGGGGTACAAAATTTCATATTTGGGGCCACAATGAAAATAATTAGATTAGGGCAAAACATGCTAGGGTTTCATCTATAGATGAAAATAAAAATATACAACCCTAAAAATCACAACATTTTTTAGTATTTTCACCATAAAATTTGAAAATTAAGCTTAGTGAAAATAGGAGCTATCAAAATTGAACTTAGAAGTGAGAGTGGAAGGCTCATTTTACTTATAGTTTCTATAACACTGGTGAAAACTAAAAATGTGAATTCAACTTGATTTATTATACATGTGATTAAGCTAATTTTTTTGGTAATTTTCTAAAGTGTTATTTTTATTCATAACTAAGATTTCTTACCCTAAGATTCAATACAAGGTTTTTAATGATTACTATGTTGTTGATGTGAGTATTAATTGAGTTATGAGTTCATAAATGTTCTATATTCTTCTTAGAACTTGTTTTCCAATTACATATGTCGGTAAGTTTATTGGAAAAATAATTATTATATTTTAGAAGGAATGACTACTATCCAAAATTTCAAGACTTCATTTTGTTATCTGTTTGAAAAATCATGAATTAAAATATTAATTATGAATAAGAATTACAAATTAACAAAATGTCAAGTTTCAACAAATAGATAGTATTTTATATTGTGAATTAGAGTACACTACTAGAAATGTCTTCTACTAAATAGTATATTTGAATAACTAATAAACTCATCATTCTTGAAATCTTTGGAAAAAATCTCTTAGATCTAAAACACCATAGACCTACTCCATCATTCTATCTTTTTTCTTTATAATTTAAACTTAAAACTGTAGTCTATCATGTTTCTTTATTGCTCCATTTGTACTGCTATTTGTTCATTTGTTTTCTTGCAGTCTCTAACTACAACTATGTAATTCACTTTTTTATTTATTTATGGAAGTCATCCACAAACAAGTTTTAGGTACCCAATATAGGCCCACGCGTGCCTAGAACCTTTTCAACTAAGAGCCAAGGAGTAAGGAGCATCCATGCTGCCAAATTTGCTCAGGGTACGATCCTAGCCTCATCCCTTATGATGTCTTCGAGCCTTGCACTCAACAAGAGTTGATCCCTGGTGGGCTCTTTGTGAACCATTCAACTTCACCAATAGACTAATTCACAATTTTTCGAAAAAAAAAACAAAAAAAAAAAATTATAGTATGAAAACCTTTCAAAGTTTAAAAACAAAATTACACTTAAAATTATTGACATCTTACTCCTTAAGTCTCACCATTATGCTTGGAAACATGAAACCATTTAATACACCTAGGATACTCATAGTAATGAGCCAAAACTATTGCCATAGAGCAAAGAACATCAAAGACCTCAAGATTAGGTGGCCTATAGGAAAATGCACTTTGTTGACTTCAGCAATAAGGACCAATACAAAGCAATAATAATAACTAGGATACTTTTCCTTCCCCTTATCATCTCCCTACCAACCAATTTCCATGCATATGGGTTTCATAAAGGATAACGTTTGTTTTATTTAGAACATTCCAAGAAACATGTTAAAGGTCTTCGAAGAGCTCATTCCAAATGGTCTTGTGTCAATCGAGGTGTATTAAAATCAATTGAGTGCGATATATACATTGAATATGTGCATAAGTGATGCATGTGATGGGTACTTGATTATCACAAGATTTTACGAGGCCCACAAGAAATATCAAAGAAGGTGGCTCCCAAATAATTTTCCGAAACTTCGAGGTGGCTCCCAAATAATTTTCACTCAATTCTTTTCACAAGTGGCATACTTTCTCCACGTGACTATCTATATATTCAATGCTATTAATAATCTATCTTTTTGGATTGACTACCTAATCTTTTCTTTGTGAATTGACTATTAAATTGGAATTTTATCTCTATTATATTTTAGATCATCTTTTATAGTTTATCACTTAGATTGAAGGAAATTTGGATGAACATTTTATAATTTATTATCTAGGTTCTTTTTTATTTTTATTTTGTAGATTTTATGAAGTATGATGGTAATGATTATGGATTATAAATGAAAAATGTTTTGGAACTTATAATATTTAATTTAATTTTTTTTTTTTTTTTCTCTACAATTGAACTTCTAAGATATTATGTGTTGTATTCAAATTTAATTATATTTTTTAGATTATCAATAATATATATCAAATTTAATATTTTGTTATATAAAATTAAACTTAACACATATTTTTAAAATTACATTGTTTACATAAAAAGAAATATTAGAATTATTGTCTTAATATATTTTAATGTATCTAGGAATTTTAATGTAAAAAATAAAATTTTAAAGTTTTCTTTTTAAATGGAGAAAAATTGAGAGTTTAGTCTAAAGTCATGAAGAACTTCATTATCTATGAGACAAACTTCCTTATAAATTCATGTGTTGAACAATTTGTAATGTTTAATATCTTTTTTTTAATTAAGTAATTATATAAAATTTTAGTTTTAATTTATTCATAATTATTATTTCTAATTAAGATACTTAAGGTTTTAATATTAAACTTAAAATTTAACTAAACAATCTTCGCTTTCATAATAAATAAATAAATATTATTATTAAATTTACAATAACATTAAATATATTGAAATATAATTATTTAAAAAAAAATATTCTTTAAAGCTACACTTGATTTCATTTAATAATTAAAAATAAATAAATTCAAAGAATATTTCTTAAATGAAATTCTTAGAATCAATTTAAATAAGATTATATCTACCCATTTATATATTTTTCTTTAAAAATATTCCACTTCCTCTACAATTATTATCTAATTATTTAAATAAGATTATATCTACCCATTTATATATTTTTCTTTAAAAATATTCCACTTCCTCTACAATTATTATCTAATTATCCAATAAACTTTGAGATAGATTTGACATTTTTTCATTTCACTTTGACTTTATCTACGTATAACCTTTATACATCTCTATGGTTATTTTGATTTGAAAACTTGGAACTGACTTTGAAATTCTTGTGCTTATTTTGAAAAAAAGTTAAAGTTTGACTTGGCTTCATTTCATATTGCATTTCTGTGTTCAATATTTGTCTTCCAATTTTTCATCTATTTTTTTTCATAGAATTTTCTCATATTATATAAATTTAATATTATTCAGGAATTTATTTTAATATTAAAAATAAAATATTTAATAAATAAATTTATATTTTGAACATTAAAAAAATATTGGAGGATAAGTTGATTATGTTTATGTTGAATATTTAATAGTTTTTAAACTTATATACAAGATGAGGTTTATATTATTAAGATTACATTTTGATATTTTTATTATAATGGTAGATTATATAAACATGAAAATATGTATGCTTAGATTTATTCTAACATGATCTTATGTTTTAAATGTTTCAGGTGTTTCAAATATTCATGATTTTTTAACATATATGTCATTAGATTGTATGTGTGCTCTTTTTTTAATGTCTATCATCATTTTTTTTCCCGGAGATTATGTTTCTAAATGTTGTATGCTTGTTTGTAGTTATTTGGGTTCAAAATATTTTTGAAAGGATGAGAGACAATGTCTATATAGAGTAATTAACTTTTAAGTTAAGACAATACTACCATTTATAGCCTTATTCAAGAGGATGCATGTGGACTCTATTAATGCATGGGTAAGTGGATGACTAACAATGTGATGTATCAAGATGTAGAAGTAAAATCATAAAAAAGAATAGGTACATGTCATGAGTTGAATGGAAAATTAGTGGTCCAAATGGTTGTCAATGGTCATAAACCATTTTTGCAAAAAAGGTTAAATTAAGTAAAAATTATTAGTACTCATTTTGTGTATGTAAAAAAATCTACTCATCTATTTAAAACTTTTGCATCAATAAAATAGATATATGGTCCAAATATTATTTAAAAGATATAGATATATTATTAGCTCATATTTTTAAAATTATAATATTTAATCAAGTTTATATATCTAACTTTTTGTTGGTAAAAAGATTTGTCACTTTGAAATTCTTGATAAAGTGCCCAATAGAAGTGTGAAAAACTAAATAGTACAGTTGGATAAACCACTTTACCAGTGTGATCTTCCTCTATGCTTAGGAGGGGCAACTCCCTCATTGATCAAATATTTTGAATTTGAGAATAAAACTTACGAGTAAAATACAATATATATACTACTTGAGATTATTGATAACAAATATACAAATAGCTACCAAGATTTTATTAAAAGACCATATTAGCTTCACCATTGAAAACTTGAGAGTACACATAAGTATAATCAATGATGAAAATTTGATTTACAAACATCACATATACACTTTACAAATACCAAAGAAGAGTACATCAGAAGTAATCAATAGATGTGATGATTGCTCAATAATATGGAGTGAAATTAAATAAAGTTAAACATTTTCTTACATGATGAACATGAGATTAAACTTATGAGCACATTACACATTCAATAAAACTAACTCCCAAAAGCTTCTTTGTACTCATTACATCTGTAAGCATGCTTTCAACACCTAAGTTTATAAGCTTTGCAAAATGGTCCTATGGAGAAACTATTCACTTTCTTGTTGGTTTTTGTTACTAATGATGTCTTTGTAAAGTTTGATATGTGAAGAAGCATTGTTCTTGGATTAGGTTGAACTTGAACTTGAACCTCGAAGTTCAAAGTTCAAAGTTCAAAGTTCAAAATATAGATTTGATGGATTGGAAGTGCAGAACCAAAGTTCAACATCAAAGCACGTGTTGGTTGATTCAGTTCAAAGTTTAGTTCAAGGTTCAAAGTTCAAATTACAAAATGATAGTCTTGTTAGAGGAACAATATCCTCAAATTTAATCATTGGATTTCTCTCCATTTTGGATATGTTGTGGAGAGACAAGTTTTCTATTTTATCACCATAGTGATTTGCAAAATTTTCCCAGATGTGACAGTTATTAATACTTGAGTACATGATTATAAAAAAAAAGACCAACAACCTCAAGTTCGTATTGAACTTGAACTTTGAACCACATAGTTCAAGTTCAAGTTCAAGGTTTTAAAGTGCAGGTCCTCAAATTCAAAGTTCAAAACTAAGTTTAGAGCTCATGATAGTCATATCTAGATCCGCACTCATAAGATTATATCTTTTGAATCCATTAATATTTTGCCAATCGCTCCAATCAAAATTTGGAAAACTAGGTTTGGAAAGACATATCTAAAAATGAGCTCGATCCAATAGTGGATTTTTTTTTTGCCACCTGCATGGAGACCCAATATTTCTTTCAGGAAAAACATTGATTTCAGTTGGCATAAAGTCTATTATAGATACATTAAAAATTCCAATTCTACAATCTAATTATAAACATTCACAATTTATAAAGTGATGATATTATAAAATTTAAATATTTATAAACTTATTAAGTCCACGAGGAAGGAAGAAAATATGAAAAGAGCTGGAGAAACTTTATAAAATAGAGGAAAGTTGTCAGAGAAAAATATAAAGATGGGAGATGAATTAATTGATAATAGTTTCAAGAATCATTTATGCCAAGAACTGAACGATGAAGGATTATTTATTGGAAATATTTTCAAAAGAGAGAGGGTTGTTCTTTTTCTAGTAGTCCTAAGGCTATAGGGGAAGAGCATATTTTGCAAATGTTACTTTTAATAGAGAAGGAGAGAGTGGTTTTATTTTATTTATTTTATTTGTAATTGTAGGGGTAGGATATCATATGATTTTTTATTTTTTATTCATAATAAAGATAGGTTATGTTTATCAGATCTTATGGCCTACAGATGTAATTCTTGGATTGTTTTTTATCGTATGCTCACTTCTTTCATGTTTTGAATCTAGTTCTGTGGTTATTCATAGTTGTAGAATAAAATAATACTTCTCTTAATTTCATTGTGATGTAAGGAGGAATGATTGATTGGTTATATGGCTATTTTCTATTCTTTCTCTCTTTATTCTATTCATAAACCTCGTAATCACATTCATTCCATATTGATGGGTGAATGTTAGAAAACCTTCATGTCTTCAGGTTAAAGACATCGTCAATTTATTTAATTCACTAAATATCTTCTTACAAGGGAGATATACCTCTCATTTTAGAGGAGAGTTATCAATCAATGACAACTTGTCCAACTATTAGTATCCTTTTGTTCTTCCATTTGGGTGTATTGAGTCATATTTTGCAATTTTTTTCAAAAGACAAATTTGTTTACTAATAGATTTTTGGTGACTCTGCTAGTGAAAGAAAATGAGGTTTCAGTGTTTTCTTTCCTTGGATATTTGAAGGTGCCTCCCAAGGATAGAGGTTGGTGAATCTAGTTTGATATGGTAAAAGAAGTTTGGTGTGTTATGGTTGTGGTTGTAGCCCAACCATGGGGGCTCCGATTGGGTCATTTGCCTTACACCAATATTCAGACTTGCCTAAAAGATCAATGGAATATCTCCCAAAGTTTTTTGGTAATACTCCTCAAGACCCGAATGATAATATTAGAGTAGTCATAGTTGCTTGTGGGATTCTTGGTGTGCAAGAAGGGAACATCCTTGTTAGACTATTTGTTGGGAGCCTCATCAAAAGTGCATTTGATTGGTTCCAAAATTTGCAAGATGGTTGTATTACCTACTAGAATGATCTTGAAGTAAAATTTCTCCAAGGATTTTAGCCTACAATTGATGTTGCTAAGTTATTATTATATTTCTTTCAAATTCAGATGAAGGAAAGTGAAACTATGAGGGATTTTGTTGTTAGATTTAATAGACGTGTGGGTGAGATCCCTCAAGCTTGTCAACCAACTAAAAATAATCAGTTGTGTATTTTCATTACTACCCTACAAACTGAAATTAGATTGTTGCTTCAGCACCTAAAAGTACAAAGATTGTGAGATGCATAGAGGGAGGTTGTTAGCTTGGATTATGATATGATCATTAGTGGAGTAAAATGTGATAAATTTTTATAGGAAGGAATTTGTCTCTATGAATAGTGGTATCATCTGGAAATAAATCCTAAATGGAAAAGGCTTGTCCTTAAGACAACAAAACCAACACCCCCTGCCCTTGTTTGTCAAAATATGACAATTCTTTGTACAAAGGATTTGCTAGTGCTTCTTGTGATTGAAAACAATCCCAATAATGTGTTTGGAGTATATCATCTACATGGTGAGTATGATGATTATGATTTCCAAAAGTCCACACCCGCTGAAAATAATTCCTTTGATATGGGAAAAGGTGTAGTGCCTGCCCCTAGGTCACATTTTTGTTATCATTGTCGAACTCTTTTAGGGCTAGTTTTATGTTGATGGTTAGCAGCATAGTTTTGAGACTATCAGATATTGTGCTATGGATTTAGTTGATATGTGATGAGATTACTTAGACTCTACATTTCATGTATGCATGATGATTATTACATTATTTTTAGTTATTGATTAGTTAGATGGTTTATCATCACATGTATTTTCTTATGGATACTTACCCCATACTTGCATGTGTATGGTGTGTGTGTTTGTTCTTGGATGGTGTTTTTGATGTGGTTAAGGAAGGGAGTCATAGTCACCTGCTAGTCAGGATCTACACGATGCACCACTTCCTGCCATTGCCTATTTAGCATATATATATATATATATATATATATATATATATATATATATATATATATATATATATATATATATATATATATATATATATATATAGATATATAGTATGTACATGTGTGGTTTTTATACAGGTTGCAGGTACCGAGTATCGACTTTCTTGAATTGCCAAGATGAGCGTACCCTATCACATTATCTCAATGGTAAGAGAGGAGAGATAAATTCTCAAGTCCAAATCCCAACCCTTTAAGTCATTTGTCCTAATTGAAAATTAGGACAAGTATCTGAGTTGAGTACCCTCTGAATGTGTCAGGTGACGTAATTCATGATATTAACCCTTTTGGTTTGATTTTGTATGTGTTTTGCTATAGTGGGTTTTTCGTATTTTATTTTATGAGTCTTTGGTGTATTTTCAATTAATTAAGCCTAATTAAAAGATTTAATTAATGGTTTAATTTAATGGAAAATTAATATGATATTTTAATATTTATTTTATTTAATTAATTAGAAAATTAATTAAATAAAATAATTAAATTTGAAGATAAAAGTTATAATTTTAAAATTGGAATGTGATAATATTTATTTAAGTTAATAAATATTTTAGCAATTAAGTTTCAAAAATGAATGTAAAAGTGGGAAAGATATTAAAATTATTAAAAGATTATAGGTTGCATGATGTGTGCATGTGATTAAAATATAAATATATTAAGATAAAAAAGGTGGAGTTATTGAAGTTAGTGCATGAGATTTAAAAATTAATAAATTAAATTGGAAAGAGTAAAGTGAATATTAAATTAATTAATGTGCATTATTTTAATATTTAGGAGTTTGCAAATTCTTGGGAGTTGTCATGTAGACAACACATAAGTTTTCCCTCTAAGTATGCACATGTTGTCTACACTTAGGAGTTAGAATATTATTTGAGCACATGGTGTCTACAACCTTCTAAAGACCTCATCATGTCTATCTTCTTATCATGGAAGTTATGTGCTTGGTTGTCATGTTTATTTCCTAGTTCTTCTAGACACATTCTTGATGCATCTTAGAGGCCTTTAAATAGAGGCTCTTCTAGTGTGTTTGGACAAGCGGAGATGCATTTGAGAAGCTCTTATGCTTCAACATGCTCATATGCTTCTACAAGCACTCTTAGTCATGCGGGGCAGTTGGTTCAGATCTTGGAGGAATTGCGAATGTTGGAGAAGGAAGAGATTCTCTATGGACTTCTGAGGGATGGCAAATTAGCATCAGTGTCTAGGTGCACTCGTGATTTTCGCATATTCCATTTGCATTCTTTCTCTTCTTGTCTTCATTGTGTCTATTATATGTGTCTAAGTATACTCCATGAATGAATATTTAATCTTGAAATTGAAATCTAGATATGTATGTTAATTTTAATTGGTTGAGAAGAAAATAAAAGAAAACCCTAGTTCCAATTAAGAAGAAATTAGATCCAAATCGGGTTTGGGTACGAATTAGAATTGAAATGAGAAATAGATTTGAAAATGGTTTCAAAATTTATAGTCAAACCTATTAAGTGGAGTATTGGGAAAGTTAGAGATCAATTATTTTAAAGGAAAAAAATTCTTAATTTTAAGAATTAGAAATTATATGTGTTCTCTTTCTAAAAAATTTGCATACTTATATATATATATATATATATATATATATATATATATATATATATATATATATATATATATATATATATATATATATATATATATATTACAATGCTATGATATTGATTGACAATTTGTATAAACACACACACACACACACACACACACACACACATACATATACATATGCACGCACACACACATATATATATATATACATATATGCATACATATATACATAGGTTATTTAAAAACAAATGTTTCTTTAAAATTTGAAATTGCATATAACTAACATTTTAGAAAACGTTATTAAAAAATGTTTATAATAAAAAAAAATGTTTTGGGAGGGGGGGAATTTACCCCACCCCATCCCCGCTTTACTATCCACTCACCGACAGTCACCTGTACCTGCTGATGCAGGTACTACGACCACCATCGCAGGCCCTACATCAGAGGGCAGGGCCGCACGCCCTTTGTATTACTGTGCAACGATTTATTGATCGCTCAAAAACTTTGCACGTGCCTTGTTTAAATGTGGAAATTCAATTTTTGGTTTTATATATGTAAATTTGATTTATCTTCAGTGTATAATGTAATATTTTTATTAAATATTAATTAATATATATACAGATTTATTAATAATAATTGTTATTTCATAAATATTATATGTTATTTAATATATTAATAAAGTAGAATTGTTATTATATTAAATATAGTTTATTAATTTAATAATAATTTGTTAATTATTATTAAATAGGAAAGTGAGATATTAGGAGTGTTGAATCTGATATAGTCGATATATTAATAAGATTTTTAATATAACTTGTTATGACTAACAAATTATTATTTTATTAAATATTAATGGATTTGGAGTATAGTTGATTTTTAATCAATTGATATTTATTGAGTTGATAATATAGTTATGATATTAATTAAGTTATGCGATAGAGTCTTAATTGAAATATTTATCCCTAATACAGATTTGTTAAAAAAATGTTAGTATTCATTGAAAAGAATGATGAATGTGGACATTATAGATTTATTAATGAGATTTCCAATATAACTTGCTATTAATTAATAACAAGTCATTATTGAACTATTAATATTGGAGAACTGGATTATAGTTGACTTTTAAATTATAGTTAGTTATTAATCAACTGATATTAATTGGGTCGTTGATATGGATATGTAATTATTAATTAAATTAATTAATTAGAGTTGATTAAATTTAATTAATAATTAAGTTATGTAATAGAGTTTTAATTGATATGCTAATATCGATTCTTCTAGCGAAGTTGTAAAGTATTTACATCGAAGTTGATAAGTCTTATTCTAATGATTTGAATAATGACTTTAGATATTTTAATGGGTGTTAGTGATGATTTAATTATTATAATGATTAATATTAAAAAGCTTAAATTTTAGTAATATTTAATTAAGTTTTAATTAAGTATTATTAGAATGATAAAAGTCATGGATTGTGTACCTATGTTAATTGATTGATTTAATTGATCCTTTTAATAAAGTTATAATCTTCTTATTTGAAGACTAGTAACTAGCTTTCTTATAATTTAAACAAATAATGATCCTTTGATTATGTTGAAAAGTTGAATTAATGATAAGGAAGAGTTATTCAAATAGTAACATTGATCTTAGCAAAATAAAGCGAATGATTTTATTAAGTGTCAAATGATTTCATGAGTAAATATTTATCCTTCAATTATTCTTAGAATGTAATTTTAAATAATGGAAGGATAATGTTATCGAGGGAATAAACAGGTTGACTTGTAGGTCAAATGATTAATCCTATACAGTTGAAGTATACTTGCAAATAGAAAATAGAAAACCTCTACACTTAATTCAGTTATGAAATTTTAGCAAACCAAAAACATGTGTTGCATTGTGTCTTCTCTATGCTTCTTGTTTTGGGTTTGGATTGACTAGATTGTTGACCAATCTTAGGTTGTTACCAGAGGCTTGGGGGTTATGATTGTGATGTCATGATGATGTTTTGATTCCAATCTTTATAAACCCAACCATGGTAATGTGATGATATGCTCTATGAGATGTTTGTATTTACTGATTGTTATTGCTTATCAGTCTTCTTGAGTGAAGCCAAGTTATTTGTATCTGAGACACTTGACTTGACCATATTTTTGAGTCATCAATCAGCTATCCTTGGATTACTTTTTAGTCGCCATGATGGGACTAAAATGTTGATTTATTTTATGATGATGTCAGGTTGTGACATGGTTTGACTCAACCATTTTGGACTCTTCGATCAGTATGATTTTGAGATATATTTTGGTTATTGAGAACTAATGGATATTGTGATTATTAGTGATACCTTCAGTTGCCAATAGAGAACTGTTGTGGTCATGATTATCTATGGATGCTTTTCATTTGCTCATGGATATTTGATGCTTTTATTATGGATATTTGATGTTCTTTTTATGGATTATCTTTTGGTATTTTTCCAATCACTTGTATAGGACTATGGTGATTTTGTGATTTATGATTCCATGAGCTTAAAGTAGGTTATCTACTTGTAGTATCGGGAAGTGGCTTGCTGATGCAGGAGCATCCAGAGGTATAAGGGCAATCCTTTGTCACCCAAAAAAAGGTACTTAGACTTAGTTTTTGTTTCATTTGTTTTCATTTTTGGACACCCATTTGGGTCAAATAAAGGTTCCAACTCTCACAGTTCCACTATCAGTGTGCTAGAAAATCTTGAAAAAATAGGAGCATGTAATTGGGCCATCATTTTGGTAAACTAGAAGGTGTGAATTGGCTAGATGAATGTAATTGTGATTTAGAACATTCCAAAAAAAGAATCAGGTCAAAAAGCCCCACAGTTTGAAAGTTATTGCAGTTTTTCAAGTTTTGGAGACCTCCTAAGAATGCTTCAAAGTCAAGTTAGGGGCATTAAATGACCTCGAAAAGGGCCAAAAAATGGGGGATGAGCGAAGCTGGTCCATAGGGCTATAGAGCGCTTCGAGAGATTTTTGAAAATGTAAACGGTTCATCAATCGGAGCTACGGTTCGAAAGTTATGCCTCCCAAAAATTTGGTTACCATTTTTGGATTCTTCTAGATTTGCGCTGACTTCTAACGCAACTTCTGGAACCTTCTATTTGGTCGGTGGATGCCTACTAGCACCTTCTAGAATGTATTCCTAGTCCTTAACCCTCTGGGGTCTATTTAAGGAGATTCCTGGCATTGTAAAAGGCAGTTCGGAGTTGAGTTTGAGAGGAGGTACTGATAGGAGAAATTATCTCCCCATTTATGCTATTGTAAGCCCTTAGGGCATGTTTTGAAGTTTATTTTCTCTATACTGAATGTACTAGCTTATTTTTTAGTGAATACAATTTCCCTTCTTCTATTGTTTCCATTCTGTTCTTGGGTTGTGTCCCCATCAAGTGGTATCAGAGTTGGTTTTCCTAATTGTCTAGACAGAGCACTAATTATGAGGCAATTTGCACCAGGACTGTGTGGTTGTGGGTTCGAGTTAGAAGATGCCTCCATAAAGAGAGCATGGTGGAAGGGCCAGAGCTATTAATCCTAAGGAGGTTAGAGCCCTCCAAAGGCAGGTACAGGCATTGCAAGAGGAGCTCCGTAGAGGAGCAAATGTTGCAGCAGGTGACGACAGTGAGGATGACAATGAAGAAGAAGAAATGGGACCAAAAGGGAAATTTGACGGGGAAGTTCTGAATCATGCAAAGGAAAGGCTTTTTAGGGCCATTACTAAGTTTGGGAAAAGACCTACAATTGAAGTGGGTGTATTTTCAGGAAATCTAAAACCAGATGAGTTGATTGATTGGATCAATGAACTGGAAGAACACTTTGAGTATGAGGATATCAGGGACCCAGATAGGGTTAAGTTTGCAAAGGCCAAACTGAAAGGCCATGCCAAAATCTGGTGGCAAGAGGTTCAATTGGAAAGAAATAGAAGAGGAAAGGAGAAGATCACAAGCTGGGATCGCATGGTGGACAAATTGAAGAAGCAGTTCATTCCTGTGGACTACGAGCTTGATTTGTTTAAGAAGATGCATGGGTTAAAGCAACCAGGAAGATCAGTCCAAGAATATACAGAGGAATTTTACTGACTCTTGATTAGAGCAAGGCATGCAGAAGAAAATAGGGAGAAGGGTGCTCGTTATATCAGTGGGTTGCGACCTAGTATCCAGGAGGAATTAAGTCTGGTAAGAATGACCAGCGTTGAAGAGGCATTCCAGTTTTCCCTACAAGTTGAAGAGAAGCTGAATAAAAGGTTTGAAGGAAGAAAAAGAGGGTGTGGGCAAGGAGGAAGGGGAAGTGGTAGATCATCTAGAGGCCGCAATGAAACCCAAAAGAAAAATGAAGATGTGGGTACTAGCAGGAACCAGAGGAATGAAGGTTTCAACTGCTCCCATGATCAAGACTTTGAAAATCAGAGAGGAAGAGGTAGAGGATGTGGAAAAGGAAGAGGAGGCTTCTATGGTACCTATTTCCATTGCAATGAAGAAGGTCATCATGCCTTTGAATGCCCTCAACGACAAGGAAGGACAGATAGGAGAGCTGAGGACCAAGTTAGGGTTGCTCATGTGGATGAAGATGCACAATCATCACATTCAGAGGATGCAGAAAGAGGAGAGACCTTGGTAAATGAACGAGTCCTACTAAGTGGTGAGATTGAACTAGAACAATGGACAAGTTTGTTTCATACCAGATGTAAGTGTGAAGATAAATGTTGTGACCTGATCATTGATGGTGGTAGCACTGATAACTTGGTATCAGAAGAGATGGTCTTTAAGCTAAAGCTCAAGAGGGAGAAACATCCCCAGCCCTATCGGATTGCTTGGGTAAAAGATGATCATAAGGTCCTAGTAAGTGAACAATGTTTAGTGAAATTCAAAATTGGGAGTTACTATGATGAAGTTCTCTATGATGTTATTCTGATGGATGTTTTCCATCTATTGTTGGGTAGACCATGGCAGTTTGATAGACATGCAGTACATGATGGACATGCAAACACATACTCTTTGACAAAGGATGGAGTTTGCCACAAATTGAAGCCCATGAAAAAGGAAGGTGGAAAGGTATGTAGCAGTGCTAGGATTTGTCTTTTTGATGAAAGGAAGCTTTTAGATGGCATGAAACATCAGCATATGTGCTATGCTTTGATTCCTAGGAAAGATAAAGAAGGTAGTAGTGAAATACCACTTGAAGTTTTAGATTTACTAGGGGAATTTGGAGATATTATCTCTGATAATGTTCCAGATGGATTGCCACCAGTAAGGCAAATTAGTCATCAGATAGATTTGATTCTAGGAGCTAGTTTTCCTAACAAGGCTACTCACAAGATGACTGCTGCTGAAATAGAGGACCTAAATAGACAGGTTCAGGAGCTGTTGAGGAAGGGCTTGATTCGAGAGAGCCTGAGCCCATGTGTAGTACCTACAATACTTGCACCAAAGAAGGATGGAGAGTGGAGGATGTGTACAGATTCTTGAGCTATAAATAGGATAACCATCAAGCACCGGTTTCCTTTGCCAAGGATGGATGATCTTATGGACTGCTTGAGTGAAGCTTAGTACTTCACAAAGATATATCTCAAGAGTGGCTATCATCAGATACGGATTCGAGAAGGAGATGAGTGGAAAACAGCCTTCAAGACCAAGGAGGGTCTTTATGAGTGGTTAGTCATGCCCTTTGGATTGACGAATGCCCTAAGCACCTTCATGTGGCTCATGAATGAGGTACTTAAGAAGTTCTTGGGAAAATTTGTTATTGTCTATTTGGATAATATTTTAATTTTTAGTAAGACTTTGGAAGAACATTTACTACATATTCATAGTGTCCTTGAAAGGCTAAGGGAAGAGAAACTATTAATTAATTTGAAGAAGTGTATCTTTGCAAAAAGGGAGTTAGTCTATTTGGGGTTTGTTATATCACCCAAAGGTCTCAAAATGGATCCAGAGAAGGTAAAAGCCATCTTGGAATGGCCTACTCCAAGGTCTGCTACTGAGGTAAGATCATTTCATGGTCTGGTTAGTTTTTATAGGAAGTTTATTAAGAATTTCAGTGGCATATGTGCACCCCTAACTGATACAATAAGAGGGGATAGAAAAGAGTTCAAATGGACTGCAGCAGCTGCGAGAAGTTTTGAATTGCTGAAGAAGAAGGTAACAGAACAACCTGTGTTGGCACTTCCAAATTTTAGAAAGGTCTTCCAGGTGGATTGTGATGCCAGTGGCAGTGCTATTGGGACTGTATTAAGCCAAGAAGGTAAGCCTATTGCATATTTTAGTGAAAAATTGAATGATGCAAAGAATAAGTATTCTATTTATGATCAAGAGTTCTATGCAATAGTTCAAGCCTTAAAGAAATGGAGGCATTATTTATTGCCAAAGGAATTTGTTTTGTATACTGATCATCAGGCATTACAGTACCTAAATAGCCAAGGTAAATTGAATTAGAGGCATATGAAGTGGGTAGAGTTCTTGCAAAGTTATACATTTTTGTTGAAGCAAAGAAGTGGAAAATCTAACAGGGTTGCAGATGCACTAAGTAGGAGATAGTTGTTGCTTACAGTAATGCAGGTTGAAGTAGTTGGTTTTGATGAACTCAAGAATTTGTACCCCGAGGATCCTGATTTTGCTGAAGCATGGAAAGCTTGTAAAGAACCTATTGCTGTAGATAGAACCAAGTGGTTAGACTATTTGATTCAGGATGGCATGTTGTTCTAAGGTAGTCAATTATGCATTCTAAGGAGTTCCATGAGGGAAAATCTGATTAAGGAGAAACACAGTGGAGGGATGGAAGGACATTTTGGTCGAGATAAGACCATTTCCATTCTTAGAGAACATTATTTTTGGCCTCAAATTTCACAGGATGTGAAGAAGTATGTACAAAGTTGCCAGGTTTGTCAAGTTGCCAAGGGGTTTAGTCACAATACTGGCCTATATCAACCATTGCCTGTTCCAGCAAGGCCATGGGAGGACATAAGTATGGATTTTGTTCTTGGATTGCCAAGGACACAAAGGGGTAATGATTCAGTATTCATGGTGATTGATAGGTTCTCCAAAATGGCACATTTTATTCCATGCCACAAAACTCATGATGCTATCCATATTGCAGACTTGTTTTTCAAAGAGGTTGTAAGACTACATGGACTTCCAAAGAGTATAGTTTTTGACAGAGATACTAAATTTGTGGGGTATTTCTGGAGGACATTGTGAAAAAAGTTGAGAATAGACTTGAAATTCAGTTCCATGCATCACCCACAAACTGACGGCCAAACAGAAGTGGTAAATAGAAGTCTGGGCAATTTTTTGAGATGTTTAGTTGGGGATAAGCCCAAGCGATGGGATTTGATTCTACCACAAGCAGAGTTTGCTTACAATAACTCTATAAATATGAGTACTAGAAAATCACCATTCCAAATTGTATATGGGAATAGCCCAAGGACTGCACCAGAATTGAGGAAGATAGAGCAAGGGGAGAGGACAAGTGCTAAAGCAGAGGAATTTGCTGAACATATCAAGTGTCTACATGAGGAGGTTCAGGCACACATTACCAAGATGAATCAAGAGTATAAAGCTAGGGCTGATCAAAGGAGAAGACATAAGGAATTCCAAGTAGGAGATCTAGTCATGGTGCACTTACGAAAAGAAAGATTTCCAACTAGTACTTACAACAAGTTGAAAATGAAGAAATTTGGCCCTTGCAAAATTTTGAAGAAACATGACTCAAGAAATGCATATGAGGTGGAGCTGCCAGATGGTATTCACATTTCTCCCATTTTCAACATTGCAGATTTAACAGAGTATCATGATGATGGTGCAGATGAGGAGTTGGTGTTAGAGCCATGTCTGGTTCCTGCTTCTAAGGAGGAGATAGAAGACATTCTAGATCATCATGTGGGTAGGAGTAACAAAAAAAGACAGTATGAAGAGTATTTGGTCAAATGAAAAGGATGACTAATCGAGGACTCAACTTGGGATTCAGTAGCTGAGGTTTCCCATTTGGGATTTCCTCTACCACTCATAAAGTGACAGGGTCACTTTTCAATCTACCCTGGGTGTCTGATGCAGGAGCATCCAGAGGTATAAGGGCAATACTATGTCACCCAAAAAAATATACTTAGACTTAGTTTTTGTTTCATGTGTTTTCATTTTTGGACACCCATTTGTGTCAAATAAAGGTTCCAACTCTCATAGTTCCACTGTCAGTGTGCTAGAAAATCCCAAAAAAATAGGAGCATGTAATTGGGACATCATTTTGGTAAACTAGAAGGTGTGAATTGGCCAGATGAATGTAATTGTGATTTAGAACATTCCAGAAAAAGAATCAGGTCAAAAGGCCCCATGATTTGAAAGTTATTGCAGTTTTTTGGGTTTTGGAGACCTCCTAAGAATGCTTCAAAGTCAAGTTAGGGGTATTAAATAACCTCAAAAAGGGCCAAAAAATGGGGGACAATCGAAGGTGGTCCATAGAGCTATAAAGCGCTTTGAGAGCTTTTCGGAAATGTAAACGGTTCATCAATCGGAGCTACAGTTCAAAAGTTATGCCTCCCGAAAGTTCGATTACCGTTTCTGGATTCTTCTAGATTTGCGCCGACTTCTAACATAGCTTCTAGAACCTTCTATTTGGTCAGTGAATGCCTACTAGCACCTTATATAATGTATTCCTAGTCCTTAACCCTCTGGGGTCTATTTAAGGAGATTCCTGGCATTGTAAAAGGTAGTTCGGAGTGGAGTTTGAGAGGAGGTACTGATAGGAGAAATTATCTCCACATTTATGCTATTGTAAGCCCTCAGGGCATGTTTTGAAGTTTATTTTCTCTATACTGAATGTACTAGTTTATTTTTTAGTGAATACAGTTTCCCTTCTTTTGTTGTGTCCATTCTGTTCTTGGGTTGTGTCCCCATCACTTGCAATGGGGGCCAGGGCCCTAAGTGGCTACCAGGGTAACTCATTGTAAGTTTTGTTTTAATAAGTGATAACATTTACGCTAAATGGGGATTAAATGAACCTAAAAAGATAATTGTTTTGTTCTCACCCATGCCTCTAGTGCTTGTACAGAATAGGATGGGAGTAGAGAGAATGCTTGGTTGCGACCTTGCATTCCATAGTATGCCTTGTCATTATGAGAGGATACTAGTGGCCGCATAAGGATCAGTAGGGACCCATGGAGTCCTAAGCTAACTATCAGGGTAACTTCTACATGATATATGTGATGACACTTGCTTGCTTACAAAGTAGGTTTCCTACATGTCATTGTGTGCCTCTAGGATTAGATGTTAGTTTTGTGATTGAAAAGTTTGAGTTAGTCTACTTTTAGGATTCCTAGACTTAAAGAGTATTTATGCTATGTGATTTTGATAACCTATTTGGGACTTGAGATTATCTCCTCTGTGCGATGGGAGTGGACCATTTAGTTTCACGCGATTGGGTGGTAGTGCTTTTTCACTCTTATCATTTGAGATCCGTCTAAGACACCGTGGCTGATGCATTCATTTTTTGGAATCTATCTTCATTCTATTCATAAATTATGATGGTGGACATGTATCCTCACATTGATTAATTTCATATGTTAGATGATGTTATCTTATGCTCAACTTTGCATGTTAGATTACTTTTTGCATATGATGTAGTATGATTCAGGTGTGATATTCCTACTATGTTAATACCAATGATCTCTTCGGTGATTTGGGATGTTATGCATGAAGGGATGGCTAGGATCCACGATGGTCTAATGATGCTATTTATGGTTGGGAGGAACATGTTGTTAGTCAATTATGTTTGTGAAAAATGGTTATCTTTTATGATGTTTAAATCTTCTATGATGATATATCATGTATGGTTTGTGGTTTCATTTACTTTATTGCACTTGCATCATGGATTAGAATAGGATGATGTACTTCATTATCACACATGTATATTCTTTTATGCCTTTCATACCCTGTGACATGTACAGTGGATGATTGAGCAATTAGGAATGTAATTTAAGAATGTTGGACTTTTCATTATTATTTTATGTGGATGTAGTACTTAGATGGAAACATAATTAGTTATGATAGATGTGACTCAACGTTAAGGGATCTTTAAAGAATGTAACCTGTTATGTATGTATGTTTATGATTTCTTTCAGTTGGATTTTGCTTTTGCTATTATGTTATGAATGGTTTTACTTTCATGTTTAAAAAAAAAAAAATGCTACCAAACTTAGTGAAACTTTAGGTTAATTCTTTGGATCTCTTGGTGGGGCATTACAAAAGGTTGTTTGTGCATTGAGGGTAATGATGAACATATTTCTCAATCAACAGATCTAATAACTTGCCTTGGTGTGCCTCCTGTTGAGGAAAATCTTAGTTGTGATAAGTTAAATGAGAGTTTACCAATGATTTCTCTAGTTTTAGAATTTGAATCTTTCTCCTTCAGAGCCTCTAATGCAATTTCAGCCACTAATGTTGTTCAAGAAGGTATGAAAAATCAGTAGGACCAAGAAAGGTGTAGTAGTGATAATGGTAAAATAGAAAATCCCTTGCAAGCTAATTATGAATAATTTCAGTTTGATTGCATGAACAATGAAGATTTGCTACAACTGAAAGCATCCCAAGACCTTGAGAAGACTAAAATGCAAGAATCATTTTGTTTTGAATCTGATATGGGTCATGAATTCTTGGAATATGAGGTTTTTTATTTCCAATAAAGAGTGAATAAATATGTTCTTGAAATTCTAGAAGATTGTGATCAACCTATTCTAGAAAGTGTTTACATTGAAAATAGACTTGGTGTTGATAACAAAGGAAAATCATATTTAAAAGGCTATTCTCATTCTGAAAATTTGATCAATAAAGAAAATTGTGAAATAATTTTTTAGTATCATGGCAATCAATTCAAAGTGTTGCAGCCATATGAAGATCAAGGGTAAAGAAAGATGGTGTAAGCAATTTTTCCTTAATTTAAAAGTGTTGAAATTTGTGCTTTTTCTAACATATTTAAAAATGAACACTTTTAGCCTCATGTACAATCTAACTATAAGGCCTTCCATTTTTCTTGGGATGAGAATGAATATGGCTCTTCAAATGAGACTATTGTAGAATATGTTTACTTGGATGAAACAGTTTGTGCTAAAAGTGAAGCCAATGAGTGCCATACTAAAAGTTCATTAAATTATGCCTATCTTAATGAAAAGGAAAAATATGAAATGTATCCAACACTTAATAAGGGTAAAAATATTTAAGTAATGCAACCTCCACCATCATTGAACCACTCAAGTGGTGGTTCTTTGCACAAGATAGAAGTAACTGAAAGATGCTTGTCAAATATTAAGTAAAAATATGCTCAAAAATCAGGTAATGACTTGTTTGATACTTTGATTTTGGATAAAGAGTTTTCAAATTTGGTTGCAGAAGGGAAAGATGAAGTTATTTTAGAAAATGTTGATCATATGTTGCATAAAGTATCTTTATATTTTCAAAGTGTTTTAAATTTTGAAATGTTCTTATATGTCAAGGTTAATTCATGTGTTGGAGATTATTTTGAGAATGATGTAGTATCTTCATTGGTGATGTTGGGGTATTATTTTCTTGATCCAAGAATTAGAATTGGTCTAGGAAATTTTATGAAGAGGACACATAAAAAATTAGAATGCTATGATGAGATGTGGTTATTTGGGCATGGTGATATGTTCACAATGTACTTGTACTCAATCAATCTTGTAGAGGTGAAGAGTTTTCCAAACATGGGTGGTATCAAGTTATTTCTTTTGGATATAGCCTACTAATCAAAAAGGTCTCATATTTTTGTCAACCTATAAATGACTTTGTATAAGTGTCATTTGCCTCCAACTCTCATGGTGGGAGTCTCCTACCAATGTACGTATCTGTAGATAGATTTTGGCATTGTAGGTTTTTGGTGTGCTTAGTTTTAGTTTGTTGTGTTTTGTCTTGTTGGTAGCTTAGTTGTTTTTGTGTGTCCCTATTCTGGCCCCTCTCTATAAGAAGTCTCATGTTCTATGTTTTGTGCCAACTCTATTCTCCCAATGGATAAGCACTAGTCTCCTACTAGAGGCTTTTGGATTGTTCATGTCCCTTGTGGTCCATATCCCTAGTCAGAGCCAGCTATAAGCATGCTTTCAATACTAAGTTTTTGAACTTTGTAAAATGGTCATGTGGAGAAATTGTTTACTTTCTTGTTGGTTTTCTCTAGTAATGATGCCTTTGTAAAGTTTGATCTACAAAGAAGAAGTGTTCTTGGACTAGGTTGAACTTGAACTTGAACCTCAAAGTTCAAAGTTCAAAATACAAATTCGATGGGTTGAAAGTGTAGATCCAAAGTTAAGCATCAAAGCACATGTTGGTTGATTTAGTTCAAATTTTAGTTCAAGGTTCAAAGTTCAAATTTCAAAATGACAGTCTTAGTAGAGGAACAATATTCTCAAATTTAACCATTGGATCTCTCTCCATTTTGGATATGTTGTTGAGAGACAACTTTTCTAGTTTATCATTGGAGTGATTTCCAAAATTTTATCATATGTGAAAGTTATTAATATTTGAGTACATGCTTATTAGAAAAAAAGACTGATAACCTCAAGTTCATATTGAACTTGAACTTTGAACCACATAGTTTAAGTTTAAGTTCAAGGTTTCAAAGTGCAAGTCCTCAAGTTCAAAGTTCAAAACTAAGTTCAAAGCTCATGATAGTCATATATACCCACACTCAAAAGATTTTATCTTTTGACTCCATCAATATTTTTCCAATCACTCTAGTCATAATGTAGACAAATAGGTTTGGAAAGACGTTAAAAAATGAGGTTGATCTAACAATGGAATAGAAAGTTATGCCACTTGCATGGAGACCCAATATTTCTATAAGGAAAAACATTGATTTTGGTTGGCATAAAGTCTATAATAGATACATTAAAAATTCCACCTCTCCAATCTGATTATAAAAATTCATAATTTATAAAGTGATCATATTATAAACTTCAAATATTTATAAAGTTAGTAAGTCCACGAGGAAGGAAGAAAATATAAAAAGAGTTGGAGAAACTCTATAAAATAGAGGAAAGTCACTAGAAAAAAAATAGAAAGATGGGAGACGAATTGATTGAAAATATGTTCAAGAATTAGCTATGTCAAGAACTAAACTATGTAGGATTATTTATTGGAAATATTTTAAAAGAGAGAGGGTTCTTCTTTTTCCAGCAGTCCTAAGGCTACATGGGAAGAGCATATTTTCTAATATTACTTGTAATAGACAAGGAGAGAGTGGTTTTATTTTCTGTATTCTATTTGCAATTGCAAGGGTAGTTATCATTTGATTTAATTTTGTGTATTCATAATAAAGATAGTTTATGTTTGTTGGATCTTATGGTCTGAAGATGTAATTGTTGGATTATTTTTTATCATATGGTTGCATCTTTCATGTTCTAAATCTAGTTCCGTGGTTATTCATAAGTGTAGAATAAAATCATGTTTCTCTCCATTTCTCTATGATGTAAAGAGGAATGATTTATTAGTCATATGGCTATTTTATATTCTTTCTCTCTTTATTCTATTTGTAAGCCTTGTAATCACATTGATTCCATATTGATGGGTGAATGTTAGCAAATCTTCATGTCTTCATGTTAAAGACATAATCATTTTATTTAATTCATTGAATATCTTTTCATGAGGGAGTTGTACCTCTCAATTCAGAGGATAATTATTAATCAATGATAATTCATCCAAGTTTTTGTATCCTTTTGTTCTGTCATTTGGGCATATTGAGTCATATTTTGTAATTCTTTTTGGAGGACAAATCTATTTACTAACAACATCAAGTAACACTACTTTAAAACAAAAAAATTCTCTTAATCAAATAGTTTCAAAATTCTCTAAAGTAACACCTTCACTTTTTTATATAAACAAGCTTCATTGTAACAACCTAAGCTTTTGAGTTAATAATCACTCTTTTTTATGCATTTACACTACCCGAGAAGTTTCTAGACATCAAACCCTAACCCTTGAGACTAACTAATTCTAAATAAATCTTATACCTACACTATATACATTTGTGGTATGACCAATTCTTCCATAATTAAAACAAGAGGGTTTGTTTGGTTTCATACCAATCATGCTTGTATGCACCTTTAGATCTTGTCTTGTATGGTATGGTCCTTTGATCTTGTTGAGAAGAATAGAAATGGAATGATATGATATTTGTTTTCTTACTAATCATGCTTTTAGTGTACCCCAAACCTATTGTGTCCTTATGTTTCCTTTGACTATTAACTTTTTCATTGATCTTCTTTGAACTTTCATTGTACCTCTTAAGTCTTTCATTATTCTTTTATTCAATTTTAATTTCATTTTTTTTCTTTTCAACTTCATCCCTTAGCTTCTCATTGTCATTCACAACTTTTTGGTTCTTATTAGCAATGTCCTACATTTGCCTATACTTGTTTGATCTATTTAAATTCATCCCTTTTCACCTTCAATGCATCTTCAACCACTTTCTTTGCATTCTCAACATGTTTTCTTATACCTTCTGCAACCCTTATTGCTTCGAGACTTTCAAACACATTGACAACTTGTTCTTCAAGTTCCATTTTTAGAATTTTAATTTTTTCATTGAGATTTTCATTTTCTCCATTAGTTCTTCAATTAATTTTTTCAGATTCATCAGATATGGAACTCTCAAATAATTTCTCAATGTATTATTTACTCTCATTTAACTTATCATTCAACTTTCTTCTCACTATAAGAGATTTTCTTAGCTCCTCCTATAGTTCAATTATCATGTACCTTTCTCCTCAATCTCTCCCTCTCTCTCTCTCATACCTATACCTATTCATCTTTAGGAATTTTTTGCTCTAGCCATTAGGCTTATATTATTTAGGAACTACACTATGATATCAATTATTGGTATGAAATGGTACTATGAAGAGGGGTGAATCAGTACAATAGACAAGTTACTAATTCAAACTACTGATAAAACTTTACTTTCTAGAAAATTAATCAAATAATATTTGTAAAATAAATAAATTGTAAACCACTAATCAATTATAGAAGTATAAAACTTAACATAGTCATTTTGGTATCATGAGAAACCCTAGCTAGAATGTAAAAACTATGGTGGGGATTATACCTGCAAGCCTCTCGGTGTAGTTAAAAGGTTGTCATATTAGAAGCTTACAAATTATACCCTTTCTAGGGCTCCACTACATTAGGATTTTTTGTAAAATATTAGGAGTACAAGAAGATCTATTAGGATATATACCTTAGATGATTTGGAACCCCTTATGATAGTCCACCCTATTAAAGGATTTACAACAAAAGGACCCACCCATTTAGGGGATTTCCTTTACTGTAACTACTAGGTAAAAATAAGTTGAATGATATGTTTGTAGCACTGCTTTCCTATCATATCATTTCTATTCTTCTCAAACTATAGCTTATCTTTTCTCCTTCACTTGTTTAAATTACATACACTCTACATTCACCTCTCTCTCTCTCTCTCTCTCTCTCTCTCTCTCTCTCTCTCTCTCTCTCTCTCTCTCTCTCTCTCTCTCTCTCTCTCTCTCTCTCTCTCTCACACACACACACACACACACACACACACACACACAAATTTAACCTATACTTTATCTTTTGCTTCTTAATCTCAACCCTTTATTCAAATTCAAAACTTATTAGTCTCTTACCTTATTCACTTCACATATCCATGTATTCTTAACACATTTACGATCACTATCTTGATCATAATTAGGTCTTCTTGTGTAATTCTCTAGAATAGTCATAACATGTTTGACCTTACTTGCTTGATCTTGAATTTTCTTACCTTTCTTTTTTCCATCCACTAAATGCCAAGTTAGTAGCTCAATTCAAGAAAATTTATCATCACTTCTTTGTCTTTAACCATGTTGATTATACCAATCATCTTTCTATCATAGGTAACATATGAACATATCACCTAATCATGTTCTAACATGTATATTATTGTTTTCCTCTCATCATTATGAGTTTTTATCAAAAAATCTATCTATCTACATGTCACAGAATATCCTCCTATGATCATTCCTCTTGATTCATGCTTCCTCATAACTTCTCCTTGATACACATATCGTTACTAAGTGTTATGGGTCATCTACCTTGTCTCACCAATCATTACTTGTCTTAGTTTCCATCAGTGATAACCTATCACCAATCATATTTCACTTGGTGTAGAATACATAATAATAATAAGAAAGGATATGATAATATTTTTGTAGTATTTGATATATTGAGTAAAATAGACCATTTCCTTCCATATAGAATACATGGCCTTCCACTCACCATTATATCAAATAGGGTTGTTGAATTTATGGTTCACTTCTAGAGAACCCTTTGCAAAAATATTTCTACAAATATATGGTAAGACTTAGATAGTTAAATTACTTTCCAACCTCTTAAAATTTTAACAAAATAGTATGGGAAATCATGGGATTTTATCCTCCCTTGGGCTGAGTATACACATAATGATTACATTAACAAAAATAAATACTGAAATATGCATTTCCAAATTATATGTGGGATTCACCCAATAAGAGTTGTGGAACTTAGGGAGTTCCCAAAGGATGATAGGATTAGTACATAAGTTGAATTTGTAGAAACTATCAAGGATATTAATGAGTAGATCAAAACCACACTTCAACATATTATGGACAAAAATAAGAAATTTTTTAATTAGAAAAGAAGGGAAATACATTTTCAAATTGGTGATCAAGTATGTTCATACCTCAAAAAAAGAAGGCTAGAAAAAGAAAAATACACAAAGCTATAGATGATAAAAATTGGTATATGCACTTTCATTCAAAAATTTAGTCCAAATGTTTATTAAATTTCACTACTCGCTTCCATTTGAATTTCTCCAATTTTAATTTTTTTTTATCTAATCCCATTTAAAGGTGATACTAACGTAGGTTTAGAGGAGGTTATACCTAATAAAGGAGATGTTGAATGGATCAAGGGTCTACACCCTAGCCAATCATTAGAGTTAGAATATATTTTAAACACAAGATTTATAGGAAAGAAAAGAGTGAACACATATAAGAAATACTTTCAAGTGGAACTAACTAATTAGATTTAATACTTCATGGATGGATGTTTTTGAGATATAATATGGAAAGAAAGATACTAAGAGGGGTGTTTGAATCATGATCTATAAAACTTTTGACTCTTCAAATATGAAGCATATTTGATGTCTTCACATAAACCCCCATTTGAACATTAACCTCATATCAATGTAATCATTCACTTCAACATAAAATCAGATCTAAATTCTAATTTCATGAATAAAAAATCATAAATACATGACACATTAACAAAAATATTTGGTGAAGGTAAAACTGCGGTGGAGATGAAACCCACAAAATCTTCATTACTGCGAAAGTAAAGTTGTGCTTGTTAAGGCTACATATTTTTATCACTTCTAATGATCTACCTTATGAGAGGTATGTCTTGTTAAAGGCTTATAATACTATTAATTCCTAACTTGATTAAAGGGTTTAAATATTACAACTAAGTGAGTACTCTATTAAGAGATTTACAAAGGCATGTAAAATCCACTCTGTTAAGAGCGTTAAACCTTGAATCACCTATTAGAATGTATCAAAACATGATTGTTTAGTTTGGACTTTAATGTTGATATCAGACCTCCTCTATGAAATGTATTATCACCTCTCTACGATTGGTAATCAATAACTTTTCTCATAGCTATTCACTGCACTACTCAATTGCTTCTTTGTGATTCACCTCTCTACTTCACATACAACCAAACTCTTAATCATATATGATACACACACATGTACACATATGAACTAGGTCATAAACCCTTCTTAAATAGTTGTTTGGTTGAAGCTTCTAGATCCTAATCAATGATCTAGAATCACTCTTTTTTTTTTCTTGGTCCTTACAATTTTCGAATTAGTGAGTTTCCTTACATAGGGATTAATAATGCTCTATACTACATGTAATCAACTCCTTTACTATCTCCTCAATATCTAAAACATGCTTCCAGCTTAACAAAAATGGTTTGTATAAAATTTTGTGTCATTCCAAAAAATTATACAAAACTCTCTTACTTGGCACTTACTCCATACTAACACTTTATTATGTTTATAATATACTACTTTTCTCATCCTCTACATCACTTAGTATCTACTACTTTCTCAAAAAAAACTTGGCAATCACTAGATTGCTCAAGGACCTCTAGCTTGCTCGGCAATAACTATTGCTTGCCACTTAACTGAAATATATAAAAGTATTTATTATATGGCTTTACATATATAGGATGGCTTAGTCATACTAATGATTGACCAATCCTTCTTTGTGAATGACTAATTATTGGACACTAATAGATAGCTCTACCTTAGGGATCAAAAATCTCCCCCTTTAACATTAGTGAGAAAAATATTTTTTCGTGATAAAAAACTTTTCATTACAAGATTTAAACATAAGTACTCCCGCTTAGGATATAATCCATACCTTGACTCAGTAAACACTATACATGTTATGACTCTTCTCATGATATATACATGTTCAAAACTTCAAAAAATCTCCTTGATCATCATCATATTTCCCCCTTGTTTTTGTCACTCATGATTGTTGGGGTGTAGGGGTCAAACCATACTTATCCAAAGATGGTTTCTAGACTTGAATGTAGTGTCCTAGTTTGTCCATATATAGATTCAATAGCTTGAATCTCAATCACTAACTTTGCTACTAGATCCAACAAACAATCTTCAACTGATAGATTTGAATCTTTTTAGACTAACTCTTTTGCATTATTCAAATGTATTTGCATAACCTATAAATGAGGTGTCATCATAGCTTGAATATATATTAGTTTAGCTCTTATTGTTTATTCTATAGTCAATTTAGTGAGCCTCCCTTGCTGAAAATTCAATTTATATAAGTGTATTGCATTGGAACTTGCATCCATTATTAGTGCATTTGTACTAAGCTATAAATCTTCTTCAATCTTATCCATTCTTCCTCTTATATCTTTTGCGAATCTGGAAGTATCACACAACTTCCTAAACAATGTATGTACATTATGAGAAACTTTTTCCAAATTATTGACAAGGTTTGACAACTCTACCTATCTAACAACAATCTTTGCCAACATTCTCCATAACTCTCTTCTAAATCTTTCTCTTAAACCATTGCATTAGTATTTCATTTACATCTAAGTTTGGGTCATTTATTTTGTCCATAATTTTAATCAATTTCTCAACAATGGAAGCATTCTCATCCAAATTTTTAACAACAAATGAATTAAGAAATATGTCCTTGATATCTTAACATACATGTTTCCATGCTCTTTTATGGATATTCCCTTCTCAAATTAGCTTGCTTATCCTTCCTAGCAAATAATTCACTCAATATCTTCATATGCTCCTATATCAAGTTGAATTTGTCTCAATTACGTATAACAATGTCTTCATCAACCTTAAATGGTTTAGCTAGACAATCAATTGGGTATTGCACTCTTTTCTTCTTGATTTTCTTCCCAAGAGTACTAGAGCTTGACATTGGTAACTGAAAGGTTTTCATTTTTATCTCTAGACTCGGTCTCTAAACTTCAGTTCTTGTTTCCTTTGCATTTTTAGGCACTTTTCTTGAATTCTTCTGATCTGTAGATTTGAGTTCAATTGTATAAATCTATTGTCCGACCTCCTTTGTTCCCTAAATTTGAGGTCCTGAGGTTTGTGCCTTTGCTTCACTAGTAGCAGAATTCTCTACTTGAATATTTTGACCTTCATTTTTCTATTCTCCTTAAAAAATTCCCTTTGTGGCTTAATTTGTCTTTGTAATCTCTCCTATAATGATTGGCACACTCTATTTCTTGATAGCACTAGCATGTACATCACGTTGACTTACAACTTGGCTTGGGAACACAATAGGGGTAGATGCAAGTTCAACCAACTGAGTTTTCACCTATGTCTCAATCTTTGGATAATCTCTTATCTACACTAATATGGAGTTAAAGTCCAACAACTTTGCATCGACTAGTAGCTACATTGACTCAATTTGAACTTGGCTTGGAATTTTTTTTGTTGACTTGGGCATTATCTTAACAAGAGTGGTTTTAGATTCATCATCAATTGTTATAGTATTTTTCTTTCGTTCACTTAATTGTACTAGGCTATTGAAGGTATCACTTAGATTTACCTATCTATCAAAATCTTATGTGGTGTCAAGCTCAACTTGACTAGCCTCTTTCTCTTACTCGTGCTTTTCATCCTCATCATTAGGCATTAGGCCATATCCCTTCTTCCACATGATTTTCCTAGCTTCAACAATGGTTTCTATATTATTTTTTAAAACTAAATAAGCTCTTCTCTTTGGTATAAATTGATTGGTGTATTCTCTCAAAGCTAAGCAAATATTACTTTTATTGAATTAAGGTATAATCTGAGCCAATATGACTTCCCTTGTCTTCTTTTTAGTGGTTAGAGAATGTTTCCACTTATTATCTATCTTATTATATAATTCTTCATAAACCAATTTTCCTAGCACTATAGGAATGCATGTAAAGTTTACCATCATATCTATCACAACCTCTTCTACTTTCATCTTATCCTCTTTACTCAATTTTTCATACTTCACATAGTGAAATCCTAATAAATATGCCATATTTCTAAGGTTACCACATCTCTCATAAATATTTTTAGGCTTCTTATGCACTAAAACCTTAAACTGACTAAGATCGTCAAACTCGATCCTCTCTACTTCTTCTTCTTCTTTGTCATCCTTCTTCACCACAAGCCTCCTTCTTAGTTTCATGATTTTTTTATTGGGATTTTCTTCCTTAGAAGTGGACTTTCTCTTTGATTCTCTTGTCACTAGTGCACTTTCTAATTTTGACAATCACTTTCTTCAATGGCTCAACAACTATAGTACTATCTACTTTGATCTTTGTCTTGCGACCCTAGATTGTGTGATTTTAGGCTTAGTAGCTACCCTCTTAAAATCTTTCTTTACCTCAAGATCTACCACAATAATTTTTTTACACTTGGTTTCCTTAGACTCATCAGAAACTAACTA
This sequence comes from Cupressus sempervirens, assembly GCA_028749045.1. Classification (NCBI taxonomy): domain Eukaryota; kingdom Viridiplantae; phylum Streptophyta; class Pinopsida; order Cupressales; family Cupressaceae; genus Cupressus; species Cupressus sempervirens. Next base: position 894,522,199 of record CM053785.1, read on the forward strand.
TTTACCTTTTCCTTATCATCCTTCATCATCATCACCTTCATCTATGTTGGTGTTTCAAAATGTACTAAAACTACTAAGTGACAAAATACTTAATACCAAAACGATAGTACATACACAATCTAAAGACTACCCTATTCTTATTAACAATGGCATATGTAAGGTATTTGGACCCAACTTCAACAAAACCAAAGATAGTTTTCTACTCTTTTGGCTCTGTAAAACCAAGGTGGGTATACCCAGGGATGGTTCAAAACTGGAACAACTGTATGAGGATTATTCTTAGTTTCATTCTAATTCTCATTTCAAGATCCTCAAACATATATATGATTCTTACTAACTTGGTAAACACATCCCATAAAACAGATATGGCCAAGAATTCTTCTATAGATCTGCAGATGTTTTTAACAACAATGGCTAACTGAAGCTAAAAAATTCCATGCAGACAAGTGCTGGCCAACTTTGAAGATCTACAGGAAATAAAAGTAAAATTTGATTTGATGATGCATTTGAATAACCATTTATAATATATTTTTCCTTCAGCTGAAATAACTTGATCAGTGCCTAATCCATTAGGGTTCAGAGTCTATAGCAAATTTTTAGATCTAATTTGTTGCCTTACAACAAATTCTATCAGCAATTCTTATAAGAACTTATCATTCAAAATCCTTTTCAATACTTAAGGAATCTCATCACATTCATCAAAGCCTTTATTTAATCCATTGAATTAACATCAATGATAAATGGATATACAACCTAACTAGATTGCATTCAATTGCACAAGTTTTTACTCATACAACATCAAGGTAGCTAAGTATTTAAAAGGAGACAAAATTCAGAAAGAATTGATATGGGGACAGTTCATAGTTTGTATTCATTTCCTTTGAAAATGGTATATCCTTTACAATAGACTCAGAATGGCCTTCAGAAAGAAACACGGCTCATTCTATATTCATGTATTTTTAGAGAATTTGCACAAAAATACATTACAAACTTGCTTTCAAAATTTGGACCAAAAACCAGACTAAGCATAATACTTAGAAGAAATAGAATTCAGACCCTTCTTTAGTCTTGGGATCTCACTTAAATAGTGTCAGATGCAACAAGCTTCAGGCTAAAGACAAATGACAGGTGTCCTTTTAAAAGGCACTCACATATGCTTCTGTCAAAAAGACAAGAACCAAATATTAGAAAGGCTTATTACATCAAACAATTCTTCGGTGGGTCCCTTTCTATTATGCTTCTCAGTTGCTGAGACAAGAAATATGATCTGATCTTAGAATCATTCTTCATCCTTAGAGTACATAGCCATGAGGTCTGAAAGTGATGTATCATCTTCAGTTACGTACAAACTCACTTTAACCTGGGGATCTTCCATGTCTTAATTACTAACTACAAGGGTAACTGTTACTTTTGCATCTTCCTCCTCATCGTCTCCTGACATCTCTTCCAAAAATTGATTTTTCCATTTATTAAAAGCATCATCATCTGGCCAATTAAAACTTAGAGCTTCTCTTTGTATCTTTATTAAAGAATTTGCACTTTCTTCTAAATCATCAAATTCTTTTCTCATAGTAGTATAAAATAACTGTATTTTTACTAGCTCTTCATTTGTCTTTGCCCAGAACCAGTGGCCAGTCTCACTCATGATGTTTATTATTCTTTCATTAAATAACTCATCCAACTCCCTTTTCCTCTTTTCCTTTTCCTTTATTGTATCAATAGATTCTAAAGCACAAGGAAATAAAGTGAATTTTTCAGCCATATATTGGGAAAAACAGAGTGTTAATCTTCTCTGTAAAGAATCTCTTTCATCATCAAAATTCTCTAGCTTATTTAATAAATCAAAAATCTTCTCAACTTGATGATAAGGCATTTGGACTATAGATATACATATGATTCTAATATCATTATTTCTCTCCCTCCATTTCTATGCAAGAAGAGTCAGTTTATCCCTATCTCTGTTCAACTCATTCATAAGGGTTACAATTCTTGTCAACTGATCATAAAAAGTTGACCATTGTATTTTATCCCTCAAATATACCACACCCTGCTTCAATTTTTCTTCCTGTTGATTTCTAAATTCTATCTGCAACTCATGTAATTTGGTTTTTTCTACTTCAAAGTCCTCTGCAATATAGAATTGGGGCCTTCCAGGGGTGTCAGGTATTTCAACGATAGGGGTTGATCCAACAAATGACTATGGAGGGTATGCAATTCTAAGTGTACTGGATTCTTCCACCTTTCTTTTCCCAAGTATCTTCTCCAATTGAGATACCTTTTTTTCCAGCTCAATTCTTCTTTTTACTTCTTGATTGTAGGCATCCACCACTATTTCATACTTACTCTACTGATTAGTCATTTCCTTTTCTTCTTTTTTTGTAGTGGCCAAGGAAAATTTAGAATAATCCACATTCATGTGGGCTGCCTGTACATGTGAAGTATCTACGACCCTCCTCACAATGATGCTCCCTGTTAATCCTAAATCATCAGGCTGTAATGGAGTAGTCCTGGATCCTCTTCTTAATGACCACATAACAAGGGCAGCTTGATCATTACTGAATGATGTTCCCAAGAATTCCTCTTTATCTGGATCCTATAATCCTAAATTATTTGACACAGAATTAAAAATTAAGGCATCAGCAATATCCCAATTGGGTAATTATAAAATATTTGCATCTTTCACCATCTGTCTACCCTCTTCAGGGGTTATATTATGGAACTCTTGTCTCATTTGTTTCTTTATTTGATTTTGAATGGAGGCTTCATCCATTTTTGGATGCTCTGTTTTCATATTCCTACATCTTTGTTCAAAATGTGCATGTTTTCCCTCCATGCAAACTGATGGAAAGCCCTAGATTTTACAAAACTATTATCAAACACAAATTACTGACTGGCTTGTTCCAAAATAGGGTCTAATTCCCTTCCTCTAAAATCTGCTACAATTAATTGAAAACTCGGCACAGGAGGCTCCTAGGGGTTCCCTTCATCAATTTCTGCTTGAGTAACAAAAACTCCTCCTGGTGACCCCATTTGATCAATTTGCTCATTGGTGAGCTGCTCTTCCTCAATTCTTAGTGGAGTTTGGGAAGGTGAGTAACCTTCATCATGGGATTCCTCTTCCCATATTATTTTTCTTCTTTTGGGAGAAGGTTTAGGGGGTCTTTCTTCAAGGACAGTACTAGTAGATTCAAATATCTATTTTTCTTTGTTTACAACTGGCATCTGATCTCAAATAACAATATATCCTATCCTCTTTCGCACAACCAGTGGACCTGCACCTATGTTAGGGGTGAAACCCAATTTCCTCATAACTTCTCTGGCTTTATCTAGAAAAGAATCAATAAAATGTTGTTTCTTCTCATTCATTACCTCCATTATTTTTGAGAATGTACTCATGAGCTTATTTATTCTATCTACATTAGTTGCAGCATTACTAAGAGGACTGTAATCTTTGTCAAAACAATTAATAAACTCCAAAACTTTTGAATAGACTCTCCATTTCTCTTTCTTTTTTTCTTGCTCCTAGAGAGAATATTCATTCCTTATTATATCTTTAGAGAAATAGAATTCATGTTGACTTGGACGAAGCTTGATCCTATGTCTAATAGCAGAATTAAAGAAACCTTCTGTGTCACAAAAATGAGCATGTGATATTGCCATCTTATACTGATCCAAAAACTTGTAGAGGAAGATCCACCCTTCTTTAGTTATTACAAACTGGTGGGCTACAGTGCAAGTAGGAAAAATTGATCCCGTTCCCCTTTTGTGCAAAAAGGTCTCCTCCACTCCTCCCAACTGCCATAAAAATTCAGCTACTCCTACCTTTAAAGGCACCTGATAGGGTAGTACATGGGGTGTCCCTTTGAATCCATAAACCCTAATGACAATTGAGACTGGATATGGGATGATATCTCCCCAATTATGTGAAACTTTTAGACTATGGGGTCTGTCCATAGGCCTAACAAGGTGCATTAGTGCCTTAGGAATTCTAGGATTGTCACTCAATATGAGACATTTTAACTTAGAAGCAAAGTGTCTATCAAATCTGACAAAACTAGCATTTTTTGCTTTCCCAGTCATGTCTGCACTCCATAACTGAAATGGTAATGCTTCCCCCTCTTGTTCCCTATTTAAAACCATTTCTTTACCAAAATATGTAACCCCTTTAAATAGAAACATATGCATCAATAGGGAGTACTGACCCCAAACCTTTTCCACCTTGCCCTTTGCAATCCCCACCAATCCATTGTGAATCTCATTAGCTAGCTAAGATGCAAAATCAAAAATTATTTCTACACCGAAAGAGGAGATTTGGGTGATCATATACATGAAGCTCACAGGAATAAAATCTTCTTCACCCTCTCCGAAGACTCTGCACAGGGTCCTATATATCTCTACTGCCCTAGCATTAAAACATGATTTCTTCAAACGTTCTTTAGAAGATGATGTTATTGCTGGTAGGTTTCCAATTTTTCCTATGTGGGCCTTCAATGCACCTTGTCTAACTACATCCCTTTTGGACATATATTCTTTTTCTAACTCTATCAAATCAATGGGCACATGATACCTAGTGAGAGGTCCCAAACTGAAAACTTCCCTAATTTCTTCTGGACTAATGGTAATTAAAACCTCACCATCCATTCTTCTCACTACCATAGTGGCCTGATCATAACTTTTTGCTACAGCTTCAAGAAGGTCATAATCCATAAACACACTAGGAACAACTAGCTTTCCAAGATCAAAATTCCATATATTGGCATGAGGGGCATATAATTTTCTCTCTGCAAACCATTTTTTGAACAAACTCAAACCAGTTTGAGAAGTTTGAGCATCCGAGACCCAATTACCCTTGTCATACAATCCATTAGCTATCCTTAGCCTAGGGTTTAGAGAGGTTAACCTTTTAACTTGCACTATCTCTACAGCAGACTCAGGAAGCAACTGAAGCAAATCATCATGCACATTTCTATCCAAATAGTTTATTTGACCTGAAAATCCCTTCTTCGGAGGCATCTTGGACTATTTTTTATAGAATTGAAAAGCCTATGAAGATTATGGTAGTACGTACTTACTTGACTTCCATCTCTATTGTCCTCTTTATTTCTATAATCTTTCCGCGAACAGACAATTTTGCAAATTCTACCAGACTTCAGCACACTTTCCTTCAGTAATTGCTTCTGCACAAGAATGGCTCAAAATATTTTCTCGTGTAAGGTGAAACTGATGAAATCTCTCTGTATTATACTCTATTTTTTCCCACGGATGATGCTTTCATGTCTAATTAATATAGAGAGTGGCACCACATTCTGTGTTTAAAGCTGCACCATCGATTTTCAAAGATCCTACGATCATGTGATACAGAGAGAACAACTAGGAATTGTATTTGACATGTTAATAAATTCACCCAATGAGAACTTACCACGTACATAACTCTTTCCTTGATGGCTCTTATATCTAGCTCCACTGGCAATTGAGGACGCGTGTCAGCATGTCACTATTTTGTTATGCATAAAGAACGAGCACCTTGCCATAGCGAAGTAGTGACAACCGTCGATCTGATTCAGAATCGGTCAAATGATATGTTATTGGGCTTGCTCAGAAAGAAGGTGGTGGGCCCTATTTGCTATGTCGCTATGGATATCTTCCTCGCAAATCTTCATAGAGAGAAGATGATGGCTGTTGATCATATGTTTAATCAAGGTTGAGGAAACTGCACACATTCTTTTGATTCATATTCGCTGTGTCGCATAGCTAGAAAAAAGATATGCAACTTTTCAAAGCAAAGTAGCGAGGACTATTGATTCCATCCCAATCAGACACTCAGGATCTAACCAGAAGGGCATTGATGAAATACAGAACTCTACATAGTTGGTGCCTTTCAAGATTTTACTGCAGTCTTAAATATCATCCCATGTCACCAAAGGTCCCACCGACTCTGCAATTTCAAGGGGCCTCGCTACTTCGCTAATGGTGAGATGTCCAAGTTTTCCGATAGCAATGTAGCAAGCTCTGGCACTTTAATGAATTCTTGCACTGTGAAATGCAAGGGGATATCAGATAATTATTTTTTTTATTTAAACTACTTCTGACAACGACATTTATTACTTGTCATGCCACCTGGTGTAGTCACAGTATCGTCAAAATGCAATGTCATCATCTCTTGATTTCAGGGGACCTCGCTACTTCGCTAACGGTGAAGTGGATAATTTTTCTGACAGCGAGATAGCAAAGCATCAGAAAAATCATCATTCGGGCTTTGATTTTAGACATTCTGCTGGGTCCCCTTTCTTGTTTTGATGGTAATCTCAATGTGTAGCTACATAATAAATCAGTCAGAAAAAAAAGCTTCGACCATAGTATCTTCATTTTGCGGTCCCATTTAGTAGATTATTTAGTACTTCGCTACCTCGCCATACATAAAAAGTGTCCATCTTTGCTTAGCGAGGTAATGACAACGGTAGATCTACTTAGATCGGACGACTGGGGAAATATGAGAGGAAAGGTACCTCGGGGGCACAGAAGATAAAAGGCGACAGAATATTCATCTCATTTGAAAATTCAAAAATTTTGCACCTGACACTTTACAAATAGGAAGAACGTAGGGTTTTCATAAGGTTTTTTCAAAGGCTAGCCCAATGGATGGATTATCCAGAAACCCTATGGTTTTTTCTACAATTGGACAAAAACTTTCTGTTACACTAAAAGTCAAACCAACAGTGGCTCTATCTGGGGATGACAGACTACTTGAGTCTATGCAAGAATTCAGAATCTATGGGAGAGCAGACCACATACTTGATGCAAAAATGACAACTTCTTTAGAGAGCACAAAGCAACACACAAAAACAAGGAACCAGACTGCACAAGGATACTTACAAGGATTTACAGAAAAAACAAAATGACAGAAAACCCTAAAACTACTGTTCATCAAAGAAAATAAGTATTTTCATGAAAAATACCTCTTCAAGAACTATCCATGAACTGGCAATTCAAGAATATTGTCAAATATATCTTTGAGTATATAAGAATCTTCACCCCAAGTATTTTCAATGAGATATGGGCCCAACCAAATAGGATCAAATTCGCCATGTTTTCCTTTATCTTCAATTCTTGCATTCCACATTAAGACTAAATCTCCATTTTCAAATTTTTTGCTTACAGTTCTTTTATCATAGTGTCTTGACTTGCAATTGTAACTTTTGGTTCCTTAAAGATGCTTCTTTTCTGGTTTCAATCAATCCTACCAATTCATCCATTCTTTCTGGCATTTCATCTGTAGTATCTTCATCATATAACTGGATGTAATTGTATAGTCCCATCAAGTTGTTCTGAGGCATTCTAGCTTGAATCCCATACACTAAATCAAATGGAGCTACACCAATTTCTTTCTTTACAGTTACTCCGTCAGCCCATATTGCCAACTGTAACTTGGAATCCCATACCTTTTTATTATCATCCAAGGTTCTCTTAATGACCTTCAACAGGCTCTTATTTGTGGACTCAGCTTGTCCATTCCCTTGTGGATGATAAGGAGTAGATGATGACCTTGTCATTCCATATTTATCACAAAACTTGATGAAATCCTCAGATCTGAAGCACATAGCATTATTTGTTACAATTCTCTGTGGACATCCAAATCTAGAAATAATATTATTCAACAGGAAATTATTTACCACTTTACTTGTTGCATTTCTTGTGGGGATAGCCTCTACCCATTTTGTAAAGTAGTCAGTGGCAACCAAAATCCAAGAATAGCCAGTGCTAGACTTGGGGAAAATCTCTCCTATGAAATCTAGACCCCATTGTTGAAAAGGTGCTTGAATCTCCACTGGCTTCAATGGAGTATTTCTTGAGAACTTCAGCTTTCCAGCAAACCTCTGACAAGGGTCACATTTCCTAACCATAACTTGTGCATCTTTAAAAAGGGAAGGCCACCAAAATCCAGCTCTCATTATCTTATGTGCAATAGTTTTGGCCATGGGGTGTCCCCCACATACTCCAGCATGCATTTCTTTCAAAACTTCTTTTGCTTTTTCTTTATCAACGCACTTCAACAAAACTCCCTCAAAATTTCTCCACCATAGGTTATTTTGGACAATTATATACCCGATGGCTTGCAATTTAGTATTCCTCTTTTTATTGTCAGGAAGATGGGGAGGAGCTTCCATATGTTGCAAGTAATATATGACATTGGTGTACCAATCACATTGGTCCATGTCACATAAGTTAGCTTTGAGATCATCATTTACCAGATTTATCTGATTAGCCTCTAGATTAGTTTCAGCCATGAGTTTGGCCAAACCTTGACCTCTTACTAACTTTGTTATTTGTATATCAATGTTAAATTCTTGAATTCTATTGATCCATCTACACCTCCTGCCTGATACTTCCTGTTGAGAGAATATATCCTTGACTACAACACTAGGTACAAAAGCGATAACAGTAGCACCTACCAAGTAACTTCTAAAAGCTTTTACAGCCTTTACCAAAGCATATGCTTGCTTTTCATTTATCTCATACTTAAGTTCAGTAGGCTGTAGTGACTTACTGAAAAAGGCAATAGGCTGCTCATATCCTTCTTGATTTTTTTGTAATAAGACTGCAGCTACAGTATGGAATGATGCAAAAGAGAAAATATGCATGGGTTTTGCATAATCTGGGGTCCTCAACACTAGAGCATTCTTTATTACATTTTTTATATCCTAGAATGCTTGTGAAGGTTCACCATTCCAATCTATAACGGCTCCCTTCTTAAGCATCTTTGAGATGGGTCTACTGATTTTAGCAAAATTGGTAACAAATCTCCTTAGAAAATTGACTTGGCCAAAATTGACTAAATTCCTTTCACATTTTTTGGTTTGGGGACTTTGTCAATAGCTACTACCCTTTCAAGATCTATTTTTACCCCATCCTTAGACACTATGTGTCCTAATAATTTTCCTTTTGTGACTCTGAATGTGCATTTCTTTGGGTTTAAAGATACTCTATATTCCAGGGCTTTTATAAAGATTTTTTCCAAATGTTTGCAGTGATCTTTAGCCTTATTAGAGTACACTGTAAGATTATCCTGGTACACAACCATAAATTTGTCAATATACTCATGAAATGCTACATCCATGGCTCTTTGGAAGGTAGCTCCTGCATTAATCAAGCCAAAAGGCACCCTCACATACAGATATGTTCCCCATGGGGTTGTGAAGGCTGTCTTGAACTGTTCACTTTCTTTTACTAGAACTTGATTATATCCAGAGAAACCATCCATCATTGACATCAATTCAGAGTCAGTCACTTGCTGTAACATGGCTTCCATATTAGGTAAGCCATAATTATCTTTTAGAGATGCAATGTTTAAATTTCTAAAATCAACACAAAGCCTAATATCTCCATTCTTCTTCCTGACAGGAACCAAGTTTGAAACCTAGGTGGAATGCCTGATTGGTTTAATTATCCCACCGTCTCTTAGTTTTGTCAATTCTTCTTGCATTTTTGGGGCAAGGGTAGGATTGATTGGTCTCTATTTTTGCCTGAAAGGTCTTACATTTTCCTTCAATGGTATGACATTCTAGAAAAGGTCCTCCCTATAAGCCTTAAAGTCATCATATGACAAAGCAAAAACATGTCTGTATTTTCTAAGTAGGTCAATCAATGTTTTCCTGATTTCAACAGGCAGACTTTGGCCAATATAAACCCTTTTAGGAACTTCATCAAACTCAAGTTTATTTCTTCTAACTCCTAGGGTTTGGGGTCGTTAACTCCTGATTTTACTCTGTCTTGACTATCAAAAATATTTTCCAAGACTACTAACCCCTTCGGCATCTTATTTTTTTTCAACTGCATTATTTCTTGACCAAAAATGGTTTCCTTCCTATTTATGGTTTCAATCAGTCCACTGCAATCCATCTCCTGACCGTAATACTTGTCTTCATTTAACAAAAAATTTGTAATATCTTTGTCATCTTCAAAAACCTGCCAATTTTCAATGTTGTCAGGTATGGAAGGTCTGTTTTGCACCTCAATCTGGGAGATTCCTGCAAATGATATTTCTTTTGGCTTGATTGCTACATTTGCCAACAGATCAACCATCTTGTTTTGGGTCTTATCTCTCCATGAGATCCCAAATGCATCAAAGAATTCTATCTGATCCCAGACTACATTTCTATATTGTTTCAATCTCCTATTCTTGGATGAGTAGGTTCCTTTGATCTGAGAGATAATTAGTTTAGAATCCCCTATGACACATAATTTCTTAATTTTATGATGTATGGCAACTTTGAGTCCTAGCAGCAATGCTTCATATTCTACAATATTATTAGTGTAGGCAAAATTCAAGGTGAGTGAATACCTAAAAGTGTTATTTTCAAGGGACACAAAGACTACACCTACCCCTGCACCCTCTTTAGAACTAGCCCCATCAAAGAACATTCTCCATAATTTTGGTGAATTCATGCAACATTCAACTTCATTTTCGATGATAGCAGGTAAGTTTTCAACTTCTTGAATAATTAATTCAGCCCTGAAAGCATTAATCCCAATATCTAGGAAACAAGTGATATCTTTGTCAATTTCTTCACCTAAGATGTGGTCAACCCTTGGTTCCCTATTTACCCTGACAACTTTGTCTCCTATATGAAAAGTGGCATAAGTAAGATCACATTGTAGGCTTCCCCCCATGGCAACACTCCATTTTCTGGAGAGTAACATTCTGTAGTGTGGAGGTATATCTACCACAAGGATAGACATGGTCAATTCTACTTTAGGATATGCAACCAGTTTGAATGGTAAGGCATTTATAGTACCTATGATTGGGACTTCTCTAGCATCCATCCCTCTGCATCTACCTTGCTTGGTATCCACCTTCAATCCTAAGGCTTCCATTACTTTGAAAGGCATTATAGTATTGGAAGCTCCTGAGTCTATCATGCAATTTTTTAAGGTCTTCCCTTTTATGATTAGACTGAGGAAAAAAGGATCAATATCTTCTATGAATGCCACTGAGGAATCATCTAGAAACATTTGAGGAATCTGGGATATGATACCACTGTCCTCTATTACTAATGGGGTCTGTTGGGACATAGTTTGATCAACAATAATATTACTGTTTGCTATTCCACCCAACCATGACAAAGCCTTATTCTTATGCTCTTTAATTCTAAAAAGTTCAAACAAGGGCACTTTTACAGTAATTTGAGATAACATGGATATCATATCAATAGGTTCAACCATAGTAGGTTTTACAATAGTACCTGGAGTCGAAGTCTTTTGAGCAGTAGGCACCACATTTTGCTTGACAACATCCGGTTCTGACTTCTTTGGTTGCACAACTAGTTTTGTTTCTTCACTTATCTTAAATTGAACCTTCTTCTTTGGTTCCCATTTCTTACCCTTGTTCTCCTTGATTTTGGGCACATCTACATTGAATTTCTTGTCTTGATCATTCATCTTATGAGTGATGTCCTTGATGAATAGACTAGATGGCCTTCCTACATCATTATTTATTGCTCTATTTATCAAATTATAATTACTATGGACTTGTGAAATCATTTCGGCTAATTCTGTCAATTTACTCCTTGGAGGGCATTCTTAAACTTGTAAGACCTACATCAGAAAATATACTGCATACCTTATCTGTATCATACCCTTCATCATCTAAAAGTACTTGCTGATGATGTAGTTGGTAAGCAATTCTCTGGCTAGTAATATCATTTTCAGGCTCTTCTGAATCAGAATCTATCAAATCATCACACATACTCACCATATTGCAGCTTATATCGTCATGGTTTTTCTCTTCTGTTTCTTCTTCAACTTGCACTCCTTGGGCTTGGGCAAATGACTGAGCAATAGCACAATAATCAGCAGAATGAGGTGATTGGCATATAATGCACCATGGTACATCATCATTCATATTTACAGTGTTCCTTTGCAGGGGGTCTGGAGTACCCTTATCCTTCACATTTTGGGTCTAGTTGGGAACTGGTTTACCATCTTTCCATTGAGTGGTGTAAGGTTAATTTTGTATCTTAGGCTGCCTATTGAAATTGTTGTTATTCACAAGGGGTCTTTCAGCAACATTTGGCTTATTGAAACTAGTGGGATTCATCTTCTTGAGCATTTCTAAAACCTGGCCTATAGTAGGTTCTTCTGGCTTTTTTCCTATAGGAGTTTTGTCACCCTCCCTTTTATTATTGTTCTTAGGATTAAAAATCTTAGGATCATCCCTCCTACCTAGTTTTCCAGATGCCTTTCTATTATTCTCTATATTTACTACAACTCTATAGGCATCTCTTAAATTTTTAGGATCTTTATCCCTTAATTGATAAGCCATTTTGCTATCAAAAGCATTGAAATATGTTGTGAGATAGATGTCTTCATTTAACCTCATGAATTGAAAAAGTTTGTACATACCCTTTTGGAATCTCACATTGAAATCAAATGTGGACTCATTTGGATTCTTCTTGATGTTGTTGAGCTCATTCAACATGAATCCTGCATTAGTATTGTCCCCATATTGCTCTTTGAACAACTTATCCAAATCACTCCATGAGGTAATACTGTCATCAGGCAACCTCCTAAACCAATCCCTTGCATCTTCTGTTAGTGAATGCATAAATAATTTCATTACCATGTCTTCATGTTCAACTTCATAATCATTCAACATGTCAATGAAAATCCTCAAATGTTCTTCACCAGTAGCAACATTATTTCCAAAAAACTTAACCACTTTATCCCTTAAATCAAATGATATGGGATGGGGGGCACCAGGAATACTAGCAAATGATATATGTCTATACTTTTCCAGGTATATAGGTTTCTTCTGGAAACCAGGAACATTTCAGGTACTAGCTATATTAGCTTGACTCAGGGGAGCAGCTTGGGACTATTGTGGTGGGACAAATGGGACTTGGGTGCCAATAGTGGAAGATGAGGTAGGAGCAGATTGGGGTATTCCCTGAGTTGAAATTGTGGGAGCACTAATTGGTGCAGGATTTGTAGGTGGGATAGACAAATTGGGCCATGAAGCCAATGTAGAATTAGACTTTATGACTTGGATTTTCCTTCTAGTTTCTGCAGCTTGAGCTTCATTCTCAACCTTTTCAAGTTCTTTTTCAAGGTCTTCCCTCTCTTTTCGAGCCTTCCCAAGATCTAGATCTAACTTCGACATAGAGGGTTGTATAGGTTCTCTTGGTATAGATTGAGGCTCATTTATTTGGATTCCTATAGCCTTGCCTTTCCCTTTATCTAGAGCTTTTGCAGTGGGCTCTACAGGATCAACTTGAATAGGTTTATAGGCTTGAACTTGAGCAATAACTGGTTCTTGCCTTTGATTTAGGTGTTTCTCCTGTTCTTGCACTTTAGCTCTTAGATTATCAACATCTCCAAAAACATCCTTATGGAGAGTTGTGGTATTCTCTTCTAATTTTTTATTTTTCTCTTTCAAAGCAGCCATCCTTCTTAGCAGAGAATCTCTTTCTATTATGGCATGTAAGGTGGCTTTCTCCTTCTCCTTTTCAAGATGAATGCATTTAGCTTCTTCCTCAGCAATCCATTTCTTCAAAAATTCTATTTCAGAGTGCACTTCTTTAGGGTCTGTAGAAGTTGCCTTGGAATCAACAGGGTCATCCAGATCTATAAGGTTTGGTTCTACATATGGGGCTACTCTGGGATTAAAAGGATTATCAAATGAACTCCTAAATCCTAACCTATAATTCCTATCTACTACAGGATCTGGTCTTAATGAAGCAATACCCATAATAAACATGTCCTTGTCTTGAAAAACTCTCTCATCTGGTAATGGGGTACTAAAAATGCCTCCTAAGAGTCTTGTAGTTTCGGATTCAGAGCTAAGAAAAGAAGACTCTCTTCCTATTACAGGTTGATAATGGGAATTGACAGATGCATTACCTTTGGGTTTCCAAGTAGGATTTGGATTTGTCTTTTTCTTAGTTTGGTTCTTCCTACCACCTTGGGGTAAATTAGTATACATTGATACATCAGGATTAGCTCTCATGTAAACCCTTGTGTTTTGTCTCTTGTCAGCCATATTCACCTTTTGTTACAATAAGCACTAGCTTCAAAACCTTGACTGAGTCACCACCCTATTTTGATAAAATATATAATGACACTTTAGCTGACCGAAGGAGAATAATACACAAGTAGGAACAAAATATATGGCACAGATAGACCAATCACTGATGTAGTAAGACTGCAACTCTTGCTTGTTAGATAAGACACTTGGATAGGCTGGGTACGTCAGTGTGTAGCAATGGTACTTGGCCTCTATCTTCTTTAAATTCTCAAGGTTTGACACTAAAAGATTCTCTTATAAACATGGGAAAAACATAGATCATATGACACACACGTACACAACAGGACCAAAGAAAATGGCAGTACTTTTTTACAGATGTGTTAGACAACTCCCCAATAGAGTTGCCATTTTGTTGGTGTTTTAAAAAGTACTAAAACTACTAAATGACAAAATTCTTAATACCAAAATGATAGTACATACACAATCTAAAAACTAGCCTATTCTTATTAACAATGGCATATGTAAGGTATTTGGACCCAACTTCAACAAAACCACAGATGGTTTTCTACTCTTTTGGCTCTGTAAAACCAAGGTGGGTATACCCAGGGATGGTTCAAAACCGAAACAACTATATGAGGATTATTCTTAGTTTCATTCTGATTCTCATTTCAAGATCCTCAAACATATATATGATTCTTACTAACTTGGTAAACACATCCCATAAAATAGATATGGCCAAGAATTCTTCTATAGATCTGCAGATGTTTTTAACAACAATGGCTAACTGAAGCTAAAACATTCCATGCAAACAAGTGCTAGCCAACTTTGAAGATCTATAAGAAATAAAAGTAAAATTTGATTTGATGATGCATTTGAATAACCATTTATAATATATTTTTCCTTCAGCTGAAATAACTTGATCAGTGCCTAATCCATTAGGGTTCAGAGTCTATAGCAAATTTTTAGATCTAATTTGTTGCCTTACAACAAATTCTATCAGCAATTCTTATCAGAACTTATCATTCAAAATCCTTTGCAATACTTAAAGAATCTCATCACATTCATCAAAGCCTTTATTTAATCCATTGAATTAACAACAATGATAAATGGATATACAACCTAACTAGATTGCATTCAATTGCACAAGCTTTTACTCATACAACATCAAGGTAGCTAAGTATTTAAAAGGAGACAAAATTCAGAAAGAACTGATATGGGGACAATTCATAGTTTGTATTCATTTCTTTTGAAAATGGTATATCCTTTACAATAGACTCAGAATGGCCTTCAGAAAGAAACACAACTCATTCTATATTCATGTATTCTCAGAGAATTTGCACAAAAATACATTACAAACTTGCTTTCAAAATTTGGACCAAAAACTAGAATAAGCATAATACTTAGAAGAAATAGAATTCAGACCCTTCTTTAGCCTTGGGATCTCACTAAAATAGTGTGAGATGCAACAAGCTTCAGGCTAAAGACAAATGACAGGTGTCCTTTTAAAAGGCACTCACATACACTTCTGTCAAAAAGACAAGAACAAAATAACAGAAAGGCTTATTACATCAAACAATTCTTCAGTGGGTCCCTTTCTGTTATGCTTCTCAGTTGCTGAGACAAGAAATATGATCTGATCTTAGAATCATTCTTCATCCTCAGAGTACATAGCCATGAGGTCTGAAAGTGATGTATCATCTTCAGTTACCTGCAAACTCACTTTAACCTGGGGATCTTCCATGTCTTCATTACTAACTACAAGGGTAACTATTACTTTTGCATCTTCCTCCTCATTGTCTCTTGACATTTGTTCCAAAAACTAATTTTCCCATTTATTAAAAGCATCATCATCTGGCTAATCAAAACTTAGAGCTTCTCTTTGTATCTTTATTAAAGAATTTGCACTTTCTTCTAAATCATCAAATTCTTTTCTCATAGCAGTATAAAATAACTATATTTTTACTAGCTCTTCATTTGTCTTTTCCTAGAACTAGTGGCCAGTCTCACTCATGATGTTTATTATTCTTTCATTAAATAACTCGTCCAACTCCCTTTTCCTCTTTTCCTTTTCCTTTATTGTATCAATAGATTCTAAAGCACAAGGAAATAAAGTGAATTTTTCAGCCATATATTGAGAAAAACAGAGTGTTAATCTTCTCTATAAAGAATCTCTTTCATCATCAAAATTCTCTAGCTTATTTAATAAATCAAAAATCTTCTCAACTTGATGATAAGGCATTTGGACTGCAGATATACATATGATTGTAATATCATTATTTCTCTCCCTCCATTTCTGTGCAAGAAGAGTCAGTTTATCCCTATCCCTGTTCAACTCATCCATGAGGGTTACAATTCTTGTCAACTAATCATAAAAAGTTGACCATTGTATTTTATCCCTCAAATATACCACACCCTACTTCAATTTTTCTTCCTGTTGATTTCTAAATTCTATCTGCAACTCATGTAATTTGGTTTTTCTGCTTCAAAGTCCTCTGCAGTATAGAATTGGGGCCTTTCAAGGGTGTCAGGTATTTCAATGATAGGGGTTGATCCAACAAATGACTGTGGAGGGTATGCAATTCTAAGTGTACTAGATTCTCCCACATTTCTTTTCCCAAGTATCTTCTCCATTTGAGATACCTTGTTTTCCAGCTCAATTCTTCTTTTTACTTCTTGATTGTAGGCATCCACCACTATTTCATACTTACTCTACAGATTAGTCATTTCCTTTTCTTCTTTTTCTGCAGTGGCCAAGGAAAATTTAGAATAATCCAGATTCATGTGGGCTGCCTATACATGTGAAGTATCTGCGACCCTCCTCACAATGATGCTCCCTGTTAATCCTGAATCATCAGGCTGTAATGGAGTAGTCCTGGATCCTCTTCTTAATGAAAACATAGCAAGGGAAGCTTGATCATTACTAAATGATGATCCCAAGAATTCCTCTTTATCTGGATCCTATAATCCTAAATTATTTGACACAGAATTAAAAATTAAGGCATCATCAATATCCCAATTGGGCAATAATAAAATATTTGCATCTTTCACCATCTGTCTACCCTCTTCAGGGGTTATATTCTGGAACTCTTGTAAATTTTGTTCCTTTATTTGATTTTGAATGGAGGCTTCATCCATTTCTGGATGCTCTATTTTCATATTCCTACATCTTTGTTCAAAAATGTGCATGTTTGCCCTCCATGCAAACTGATGGAAAGCCCTAGATTTTACAAAATTGTTATCAGACAAAAATTGTTGTCTAGCTTGTTCCAAAATAGGGTCTAATTCCCTTCCTCTGAAATTTGCTACAGTCAATTCAAAACATGGTACAGGAGGCTCTTGGGGGTTACCTTCATCAATTTTTGCTTGAGTAACAAAAACTCCTCCTTGTGACCCCATTTGTTCAATTTGCTCATTGGTGAGCTACTCTTCCTCAATTCTCAGTGGATTTTGGGAAGGTGAGTAAACTTCATCATGGGATTCCTCTTCCCTTATTATTTTTCTTCTTTTGGGAGAAGGTTGACGGCGTCTTTCTTCAAGGACAGTACTAGTAGATTCAAATATCTATTTTTCTTTGTTTACAACGAGCATCTGATCCTGAATAATAGTATATCTTGTCCTCTTTCGCACAACCAGTAGACCTACCCCTATGTTAGGGGTGAAACCCAATTTCCTCATAACTTCTCTGGCTTTATCTAGAAAAGAATCAATAAAATGTTGTTTCTTCTAATTCATCACCTCCATTATTTCTGAGAATGTACTCATGAGCTTATTTATTCTATCTACATTAGTTGCAGCATTACTAAGAGGACTGTAATCTTTGTCAAAACAATTAATAAAATTCAAAACTTTTGAATAGACTCTCCATTTCTCTTTCTTTGTTTCTTGCTCCTAGAGAGAATATTCATTCCTTATTATATCTTCAGGGAAATAGAATTCATGCTGACTTGGACGAAGCTTGATCCTATGTCTAGGAGCAGAATTAAAGAAACCTTTTGTGTCACAAAAATGAGCATGAGATACTACCATCTTATACTAATCCAAAAAGTTGTAGAGGAAGATCCACCCTTCTTTAGTTATTACAAACTGGTGGGCTACAGTGCAAGTAGAAAAAATTGATCCTGTTCCCCTTTTGTACAAAAAGGTCTCCTCCACTCCTCCCAACTGCCATAAAAATTCAGCTACTCCTACCTTTAAAGGCACCTGATAGGGTAGTACATGGGGTGTCCCTCTGAATCCATAAACCCTAATGAAAGTTGAGAATGGATATGGGATGATATCTCCCCAATTATGTGAAACTTTTAGACTATGGAGTCTGTCCATAGGCCTAACAAGGTGCATTAGTGCCTTAGGAATTCTGGGATTGTCACTCAATATGAGGCATCTTAACTTAGAAGCAAAGTGCCTATCAAATCTAACAAAACTAACATTTTCTGCTTCCCAAGTCATGTCTGCACTCCATAACTAAACTGGTAGTGCTTCCACCTCTTATTCCCTATTAAAAACCATTTCTTTACCGAAATATGTAACCCCTTTAAATAGAAACATATGCATCAATAGGGAGTACTGACCCCAAACATTTTCCACCTTTCCCTTTGCAATCCCCACCAATCCATTGTGAATCTCATTAGCCAGGTAAGATGCAAAATCAAAAATTATTTCTACACTAAAAGAGGAGATTTGGGTGATCATATACATGAAGCTCACAGGAATAAAATTTTCTTCACCCTCTCCGAAGACTCTGCATAGGGTCCTGTATATCTCTACTGCCCTAGTATTAAAACATGATTTTTTAAAAGGTTCTTTAGAAGATGATGTTATTCCTGGTAGGTTTCCAATTCTACCTATGTGGGCCTTCAGTGCACCTTGTCTAACTACATCCCTTTTGGACATATATTCTTTTTCTAACTTTATCAAATCAATGGGCACATGATACCTAGTGAGAGGTCCTAGAATGAAAACTTCCCTAATTTCTTCTGGATTGATGGTAATTAAAACCTCACCATCCATTCTTCTCACTACCTTAGTGGCCTGATCATAAATTTTTGCTACAGCTTCAAGAAGGTCATAATCCATAAACACACTGGGAACAACTAGCTTTCCAAGATCAAAATTCCATATATTGGCATGAGGGGCATATAATTTTCTCTCTGCAAACCATTTTTTGAACAAACTCAAACCAGTTTGAGAAGTTTTAGCATCCTGGACTCAATTACCCTTATCATACAATCCATCAGCTATCCTTAGCCTAGGGTTTAGAGAGGTTAACCTTTTAACTTGCACTGTCTCTACAGTAGACTCAGGAAGCAACTCAAGCAAATCATCATGCACATTTCTATCCAAATAGTTTATTTGACCTAAAAATCCCTTCTTCGGAGGCATCTTGGACTATTTTTTACAAAATTGAAAAGCCTATGAAGATTATGGTAGTACTTACTTGAATTCCGTCTTTTTTTTCCTCTGTATTTCTGCAATCTTTCTGCGAACAGACAATTTTGCAAATTCTACCAGACTTTGGCACACTTTCCTTCAGTAATTGCTTCTGCACAAGAATGGCTCAAAATATTTTCTTGCGTAAGGTGAAACTAATGAAATCTCTCTGTATTATACTCTATTTTTTCCCACGGATGATGCTTTCATGTCTAATTAATACAAGAGTGGCACCACATTCTATGTTTAAAGCTGTGCTGTCAATTTTCAAAGATCCTATGATCATGTTATACGGAGAGAACAACTAGGCATTGTATTTGACATGTTAATCAATTCACCCAATGAGAACTTACCACGTACATAACTCTTTCCTTGATGGCACTTATATCCGGCTCCACTGGCAACTAAGGACACATGTTAGCACATCACTATTTTGTTATGCATAAAGAACGAGCACCTTGCCATAGCGAAGCAGCGACAACCATCAATCTGATCCAAAATCGGTCAAATGATATGTTACTGGGCCTGCTCAGAAAGAAGGTGGTGGGCCCTATTCGCTATGTCACTATGGATATCTTCCTCGTAGCTCTTCATAGTGAGAAGATGATGACTGTTGATCATATGTTTAATCAAGGGTGAGGAAACTGCACGCATTCTTTTGATTCATATTCACTATGTCGCATAGCTTAAAGAGCATGCAACTTTTCAAAGCGAAGTAGCGAGAACTATTGATTCCGTCCCAATCTGATGCTCAAGATCTGACCAGAAGGGCATTGATGAAATATAGAACTCTGCATAGTTGGTGCCTTTCAAGATTTTACTGCAGTCTTAAATATCATCCCATGTCACCAAAGGTCCTACCGACTCTGCAATTTCAAGGGGCCTTGCTACTTTGCTAACGGCGAGATGTCCAAGTTTTTCGATAGCGAGGTAGCGAGCTTTGGCACTTTAATGAATTCTGGCACCGTGAAATGCAAGGGGGCATCAGATTATTATTTTTGTTATTTAAACTACTTCTGACAATGACATTTATTACTTGTCATGCCACCTGGTGTAGTCACGGTACCGACAAAATGCAATGTCACTGGCTCTTGATTTTAGGGGGACTCGCTATTTCTCTAACGACGAAGTGGATAATTTTTTCGACAGCGAGATAGTGAAGTGTCAAAAAATCATCATTCCAGCTCTGATTTCAGACATTTTGCTGGGTCCCCTTTCCTATTTTGATGGTAATCTTAATGTGTACCTGCATAATAAATCAGTCAAAAAATAAAGCTTCAACCATCGTATCTTCATTTTGCGATCTCGTTTAGTATATTATTTAGCACTTCGCTACCTCGCCATATATAAAAAGTGTCCATCTTTGCTTAGCGAGGTAATGACAACGGTAGATCTACTTAGATTGGACGGTTGGGGAAATATGAGAGGAAAGGTATCTCGGGGGCACAGAAGATAAAAAGTGACAGAATATTCATCTCATTTGAAAATTCAAAATTTTGCGCCCGACACTTAACGAATAGGAAGAACATAGGGTTTTCATAAGGTTTTTTCAAAGGCTAGCCCAATGGATGGATTATCCAGAAACCCTATGTTTCACTTAGAAACCCTATGGTTTTTTCTACAATTGGACAAAAAATTTCTGTTACACAAAAAGTCAGACCAACAGTCTACATCCTCACTGCTAAGATTTCTCCTTTTCCCATAGAAATCATTAGTAGGGCTTCACAAATGTTCCTTCTAGATTCTCCATCATCTTCTTCCTCTTCCTATCTAACATAGAAACCTTTGTTTGGATCAACATCTTTATCTTTTTCATCTCATAAGTGCTAAAAGGTTCATTATTTTTTTCAATCTCTTCAACCAATAACATACTAATAGCTTCTAACACTTCATCAATGTTCACCTCATAGTGAAGAGATCTCAACCATACAACTCCTAGAATGATAGCTTGGAAATAGGTATAATCAATATCCACTAAGAAACATATATCATCATAGTACTGGTTTATGACCAACTTAGGGATCCTGAACCTATTTTTCTTCTTTTTCTTAAAATCTTCAAAAGAAGCATCCATAAATGTCTCAAAATTATCACCCATTTGACTAATAAAGTCATTGGTTTACTTGGTAATAGGTTTCTCTTAATCCAAAGCTACATCTCATTTTATAGGGAATGAATTTGGTACATAAAGGGATATGAAAACAATGAGAGAATCAAACTTATATTAGTTATTCTTTTCCTTCCTTATGGCTCCAAATTTCTTTGTTAATTGAGTGAGTTATAGCTCAATTAGATCATAACTATGATATTTCTTTATAGTCTTATTACCCATGTCCACAACAAAGAACAACATGTTGTTAAGTGGCTTGCCTAGTTGAATTTATGCGCTATGACTCTAATAGAAAATTCCATTCATGGATCCTCAATGGTTGTGATTGACAAACCTTTTTCATTCCATTTTCTCTAATTATTATTCTTAATCACATCTCTTCATTGACAATAAATGGTCTTTACCCTATCTAGAACAAGGTATCCAGTAACATGATGGATGATGGGATTTTTAATCTTAACTGGTCGATTCCCCAACCCAAATTTCATGTCATGGATTTGGCTTAATATGATTTTGATCCATTTTACCTTGAAAATACTTAGGAATTTTAGGGCAAGAGTTAACCCTTTAGTGGATACCACTTTTTGCTCATCCCTCAATCTTACATTCTCCATAGTTTATCATACACATTTCTTGACTCAAAATCTCTTATCTCTCCAATTTTGTACATGTAAGATGATCTAATATTGTTAACCATAATAACACTTTTTGGAATCATTATTAATGCTACAGAAGATTCTCCACTTAATGGAATATCAAGATATGCTCTAAATTTTGGTAGGGGGCATACTTCATTTCAAACTATTCAAGTATTAGTAACCTTTAATGCTACCTTCTTCTCACTTGAAAATGTGATGCAGTCAATGGTGTTTCTTCATATAGGGTTTGATTTGCAAACAACTTCACAACTCGGTCACAACTTGACTGTGCACAACTTAGTCACAACTCGACTATGTACAACTCACTTGAGATGTCAATGAAATGCACTAGATTCTTCAATAGATTTGCACATATTTTATCTGCAATCTCTTTCTCAATTCTCTCTTGAAAATTCTTGAGATCCTAGTGAGTAAAATGACCCTTGAAATCTTCTATATAATATTAAATGGTCAAATTAGGTATCCGTAAATGCTTCATACATATATTAGGTGCACAATATCTATCTCGTCCAACTCAATGAAACTCATAAAACAAACTTCCTTCATCTTTGCATGGTCAATATCACTACTTTGTCTTGAATAGAATCCAATACTGGCACTCAGGATTTACTAGATTTTTAGCTCAACACTAAAAATCAAAACCTAAAATTTATCCTTGTACATCTACTATCATGTTGATTTGTATTTATATGCATATAATATTAGGAACTAATGTATAATTTATCAATTTGAAACATATTTTCATACATACCTCATCATTTAGTTTGAGGTGGGGGAATCACCTAATCCATTAGATTTAGTGATCACAACTTCACCATATGCACTACTTCCTCCATCAATTTTCTTCTTCTATTTTTTCTTCATCTAGGTTCTCACTTCCTCTACATTGACTTTTACTTTTCCATTGCTCTCTTCATTATTATGTTTTGGTGCCCAATTCCTACATTCTCTTCTTAGATGACTGACCTTCTGACAATGAAAACATATTGGACCAAAGATTTTCCAATTCTTCCCTTGAAATGTACCTTCACACATTTTTCTGCAATATGTCCATTTCTTTCCACATAACTGAAAAGTGAGCCAAGTGTTGCAATCCCAACCTATAGTGATGCCTTGTCTAGGTGCATTACCTTAATTCTTAGTTTCCAATTAGGTTTGGCAATAGATGTACAATCCTCTACCTTGTGACCACACTTATGATATGTATAACCTTTAGATCTAGATCCCTTACTTACCTTTGATATACACTCATGTGCTTGATGTCCATACTTGTTGCAATTAAATCAATTTCCGTTGAAATTGGATTTAGGGTTTGACTTATCAATTTTTCTCTTGCAAACATTTTCTTTATGGCTTACTTTTCTATAATGAGAGAAAGTGCACTTATCATTATTTGGTTTTCTAGTCTTGTTTATTTTTTCTCCTTTCTTTGATGATTCTCCTTGCTTGGCACTAGAACGAAACTTAGCCTAGCCTAGTCCACAAGTTTAATGAGGTCTCCTTGGTGCATTCATCTTCTTCTTAAGTAATCTCATGGCCTCTAGGTTTTTTCAACCTCTCAATGAATTCATTTTCAGCTTTCAACTCATTCACTAATTTGCCATCCTCAGATTTTAGATTTTAAATCTCCAGCTCCTTTCTTGCAATCTCATTATTTACACTTTTGGCTAGCATCTTTTCTTCCTTAGATTTTGGTTTATAACTTGACTCTTAATGTGCCCCATATAGTGGGAAAAAATAGGTAACGAAAAAATGGGTCAATGTAGTAATCTATCAAAGGCCCCTAAATTGAAAATACAGATCCCTTATAGCGTGAAGATTTGCAAAGATATTTTTAGTAGATTAGCAAGTTTTGGAGGGGGGAAGCTCTTAACTAGAGAGTAGAAGAGGTGTAACTAGATTGCCCAACTCTTCAAGAAATCTTGAAAATTTTTAGATGATTACTTATAGCCTCCACAACTATGAATGCATATGAGTCATGTTTAATCTCTTCTAATACCTAAAATGAAATCTAATCTATCTATTGCATGTAAGATACAACAATGAAAGGGAAAGAAGGATCAACTAGAAAATACTCAGATTGCCTAAGTTACTAAAATTTTACAATGGTTGTTTACTTCTCATTTGGTTCCTTACATTAATTAAATATCATACTTCTTACATAACAATGAAATGTGCATGAACTAACTTGCATCAAACAAAGGAATCAACATAATACTGCAAACAACGGAAAAATAAATCCTACAACCACTAAAAAGAAAGAAACAAAACGTAGTTTATTTGCAATTTCATAGCTTCATTAACATCACCTTTCATTCATAGCTCCATGCAATAACTAAATGGACAATAAAATCAAAATAAAGACATAGAGTCTCACATAGTAATCTCAACTATAGGGGTTTTCCCACATAATA
This sequence comes from Cupressus sempervirens, assembly GCA_028749045.1. Classification (NCBI taxonomy): domain Eukaryota; kingdom Viridiplantae; phylum Streptophyta; class Pinopsida; order Cupressales; family Cupressaceae; genus Cupressus; species Cupressus sempervirens. Next base: position 894,546,829 of record CM053785.1, read on the forward strand.
ATTTGTCAGTCTTAGTTACTCATCAATTATAGCCCTTCTTAGAAATGGCTCGTTACATTTCAAGATTACTCTGCGGAGCATCATAGAATCATTCTAATAATAGGGTTGATTGGCTAATTACTTATTAAAAAGCTTTACCTTATGAGGAGAATACCAAATATGGCTACAATATCATAAATGTAAGAGAGAGATGAAGTGACACTTGTCATATTTTGTAGGGAGAGTATAATTCCTTTGTCAGGGCTTTTAGTTTTTCTTTGGAGTTACTACCTTTTCCCTATATGCCTTCATTGCATTAGTGTTGGAAATATGGCTGAAAAGCTCATTGCTAAAGATCAAAGAGGGAGATTGTTGCAAAGAAGGAAGATTGTTGTTAAAAAATTGTTTTCAATCATTGTTTTGTCATTGATGTCAAACCTATTATTTGTAGGAATGAAATTTTCTTATAAGATCCAAGTACTATCAGTTAGTTGATTGATGAAGAGGATTTGATCAACAAGATGTAACAAAAGAACCCAAGGGAAAGGTTGAGTTATGATAGTGTAATGAAGTGCAAGGATCAGTTAAGACAATGGTTAAATGATGTATTGATAACTTACTCAAAGATATAGAGGTTGGTCACACTTAGAAACATTGGAGGAAGAAGTTGTAACAAGGTTGACTGCAAAGCTTAAACTAAGATCATTAGTGGATGTCAAGCAAGTTAGTTGAAGCCAAGAAAATTCTCAGTTGGAGCTAAGTAACATGAAATTCTAATGTGTGTTGAGTGATCTTTAGGTGCTGAACATCAAAAAATCTTAGTTGGTGCCAAGTGATCTTCAGGTGTTGAGCATTAGGAAAAATACAGTTGATGTCGAGTAACGTAGTATGTGCCAAGCACCAATATTTCAATAGTGTTGAGCTACTACATTATTTAAAATGATGAAGATTCACCACATTTGAGCTGACAAAGTGATTACCTTAAATTTTGTGAATGAGTTGGAAGATAAGGATGATGAGCTAGTGGCACAAAATTCTATGTAAACCATTTTTAGGCGAATTCAAGAGGATTATTCAAGAAGTTTCTAGAGGAAATAACATATGGGTTAGATTAAATGAATCCTACCTAATACATATGAATTGAAATTAAAAGATGAAAGAATTGAGTGGGAAGAGGAGTCCAAGACTTCTATTTAAGGAGTCATAAACCAAGAAGCAAATGCTGCTGATACTATTGCTGTAAAAGTGCCAAATTACATAGTGGTTAGAAGGGTGTCAAGGAGAAGACATCTAGAAGAAGGAAGAGCACAAAGGCTCTACTTCTACAAGTGCTCATGAAGAGATGATTGCCCTGGTACATTGACCATAGAGACTTAAGAATACTAAGCTTGAAAGAAGGGCAAGCTATCAGAGTTGTAGAGATTGAAGGCTAGGAAATGGTATGAGTTGAGAAGTGATCTGAGATCTACAAGATAAGTTTTATGTTGTAGTTCGGTCAAAGATTTTTCTAAAACTCTCTAGCAATTGTATTAGATATGAAAATCCTATGGACTTAGGTTGGTTTGATAGCCATTAGTAAATCCTTCAATAGGGTGGCATTCCAAGTGAATGTTCTTAAGTCCTCTAACTAGGCCCATTTCTAACAAGGTGGTTAAATCCTCTAATAAGGTCACATTTGATAGTGTGTTGTAAGCTTTTAACAAGGTAGGCCTTTCATAGGGCATCACTTCAGAAGAGTGAGAATTGAGTAGCATGTTACTGGTGGTTTTTCCCAAATTGGGTTTCCATGTAAATCACTATGTTATGTGTTGATTTCTTATGTGTTATGTTTGCATGTTGATTTATAGTAACTTGTTGGTTAGAAAAGTTAAAGCTTGGATGAATGAATGATGAAATGGGCTCATTATACTTAGTGAAAAGTTTGAATAGGACATTTGGACCTTAAATAACTGATTCACCACACCCCATCCCCCTCTTAGTTATTCTAAAGCATTTCTAACAATTGGTATCAAAGCCATCTGCTGATTTAGTTTTAAGGTACTAGAAGCAAGAAGATCAAGATGTCTAAGAGAGAAGTTTCCAAGCTCAACAAAGACAACTTTTCTGCATGGTAGAGTCTAATGAAATTGTACCTTGGACCAACAGCTGACTATGCACGAACCTCAATTGGAATATAACATGTAAATCTAACTAGACCTCTTACTATAGATGATTTGATCAAAAGGAAGGAGCACAATCAAGAAATGTTGGAAATTTCCTCTACACTTAGTTATGCAGAATATGATGATATCAAAGATTGTGACACTACATTCAAAATGTGGAAGGCCTTATCAGATATTTATAGAGGAGATCACAATGTTCAGAGAGCAAAGAGAGAAAGCCTAAGAGGAAAGTTTGATGACATGAAATGGAGGAAGGTGAAAATGCTGCTCAATATACTGCAAGAATAAAAGAAGTGGTAAGTGATTTAAGGAGTCTAGGTGGTCAATTGGAAAAAGAAATTGTCATCAACAAATACTTAAGAACTCTACTCCCTATCTATGCTATTAGAGTTTCAACCATCCAAGAGCTGAGGTGTGTACAAGGAAACACACTAACCTTGAAGGAATAGTGGGAAGACTTACTACATTTGAATTGTCCAATTTTGATAACTACAGACTTGAGAATCTTGAATCTACTTTCAAGGACAAGATGAAAATAAAAGATGTTGAAGAGGAGAAAGGGAAAACATGCATCTAGTGATAGCAGCACAAATGAGGAAGATGTGGAATAGTAAGAAGGACTACTAGCTAGGAGATTCCATAGAGGCAAAGGTAAACTCAAAGTCAAGCTCCCTATCATATGTTTCAATTGCAATGAAGTAGGTCATATTGGTGCAAGATGTACACAAAAGAAGAACTATAAAGAAGGAAACAAATATAGGAACAATAGAGAAGATGATAGAAAATACTAGAAGGAAAAAGGCAAGAGATACTACATTGTTGAAGAAGATTCTGATGAAGTAGTCTATGTGGTCATGAAGGATGGATTAGATAAAGATGAAGATGAAGTAACAACATTGGCTACCTGTGTGGACAAGAATGACAAGTGGATCATAGATAGTGGATGCTTAGATCACATGACAAGAGATAAAAGTATGTTCTTTTTTTTTACCCAATATGATCGAAATAATGTTAGATTTGGTATGATGCTCCATGTCAAATCGAAGGAAAAGACTCTATTAAACTCATAGAGAAAATTTCATGTGATAATGCATACTATGTTGAAGGGTTGAACTACAACTTGTTGAGTGTATCATAGTTAGACAATGTAGGTTGCAAAGTTGAATTTGGAAACAAAACTAATAAGATCTATTATACTGAAGGAAATCTGATAGGAAAAGGTGAAAAAACTAGGAGTAGTCTATTTTACCTAGAATGGAAGATGCAACATGTCTTGTTGTTAGACTTGATGATGTGTGGTTGTGCCATAAAAGGTTGTGTCATGTTAACCTTGATAGTCTAATCAACATCAGCAAGAAGAAGAAGGTTAGAGGGTTGCCCAAATTAAAGAAACTTGAAAACACAATGTACAAACAATGTCAACTAGGGAAGATGACTAAGTATAGCTTCAAAAGAAAAATATACACTTCAAAAGAAGTACTAGAGTTAGTCCATATAGACCTATGTGGCCCAATAGAAATTCAAAGCTAGCTAGGAGACAGACACATAATGCTATTTGTAGATGACTATTCTAGGATGATGATTGCTATGTTTTTAAAGAAAAAATTTGATGCATTCCAAATGTTCAAGTGGTATTTGGCCAGAGTTAAGAAGGAAATAGGAAAGAATCTAAAATGCCTAAGGTTAGATAGAGGATGTGAGTTCACATCAAAAGAGTTTGAGATATTCTGCACTGACAAAGGCATCAAAAGACAAACATCAGCACCAAGAACTCCATCATAGAATGGTATTGCTGAAAGAAGGAATAGGTCAGTGATTGACTATGCTAGAACCTTGAGGATGGAGAAAAATGTTGCACTAAAGTACTGGAGAGAAGCTGTAAGTACTATAGTCTACACACTGAATAGAGTTCAAGTCAAGAAAGGTAAAAATGAAACACCTTTTGAATTGTGGTATGGTCACTCACCTAATGTTAAACATTTCAAAGTATTTGGTTGTAAATGCTATATTCTTAGAGATACTAGAAATGGCAAGTTAGATGCAAAAAGTGATGAAGGCATATTCTTTGGATACTCCACTAGAAGAAAATCATATGTGTTTGAACACTAAAACTAACAAGATTGTGGAGAGTGCAAATGTAAATTTTGATGAGCATGTAGAAGTTTAGATTGATGAAACCAAGCAATCAAAGGATTGCAGATCCTTTGTATACTTCTATGAAGGAATGACTATTGAATAAAATGCTACAAATCAAGTTGGGAATCAACAAAAAATTTCAATATCTGCCAAGTTATAGCCAGTGAATGTTGAGTTGCATTCAAAAGTCAAGCTATAGAATGTAGAAAATGCACATTCTAGTTCTGAAAACAATATTCATGAGAGGAATGATGGAATAATAGATGAAGAAGAACAAAATGGCTATGAAGCTAAAGGATCAAACATGGAAAGAAGGTTAGAACCAAGGTTAACCAAGTATGTGAGAAGACATCACCTTGTAGATCAAATCATTGGTGACAAGGATGCTAGACAAATGACAAGGAATAGACTCAGAAATGAATCATGTCTACTAAGCAAGGTTGAACCTAAGATAGTGAAAGATGCACTACAAGATGATGACTGGTATGAAGCCATGGAAGAAGAGATAGATTAGATTGAGAAGAACAAAATATGGACCTTAGTTCCTAGACCAACTAATAAAAATGTTATTGGTACTAAATAGGTGTTTAGAAAAAAACTTGATGAGAATGGTGAGATAACAAGAAACAAAGTCAGACTAGTTTGCAAAGGTTATACACAAGAAGAAGGACTAGATTATGGAGAAACATTTTCCTCTATTGCAAGAATGGAAGGAGTAAGAACATTACTTGCATATGCTACATACAAAGGTTTCAAATTGTACCAAATGGATGTGAAGTCTACTTTTCTGAATGGTATATCAGAAGAGGAAGTCCACATAGAACAACCAAAGGGATTTGTTAATGATAAGAACAAGGACATGGTCTACAAACTGCACAAAGTACTTTATGGATTGAAGCAAGCACCTAGAGCATGGTATGAGAGATTGCACAAATATCTTGTGAAAATAGGATTTGAGAGAATAGATGAAAACAAAAACTTGTACATCAAAGCTGAAAAAGGTAAAGACATTTTGATATCAGAAATCTTTGTTGATGATATAATATTTGGAGGAAAAGATGTTCTTTGCAAAGATTTTTTTGATCAAGTGAAACATGAATTTGAGATGTCAATGTTTGGAGAAATCAAATTCTTTATTGGATTACAAGTACATCAATTGAAAAATGGCATATTTGTTACCCAATCAAAATACATCAAGGAGATACTCAAAACATTTGGGTTAGAAGACTCAAAACCAGTCAACAGGCTAATGGCAACTAGACATAAGCTATCCAAGAATGATGAGTCTATTAAAATGAACCAGACATTGTATAGATCAATGATTGGAAAGCTACAATATGTTGTACATAGTAGACTAGACATTGCATTAGTTGTTGGAATAGTGGCAATATTTTTTGCAAATCCAATAGAAAATCACTTAATGGTAGTAAAGAGAATATTAAGGTACCTAAAAGGAACTGATGATTTTGGTTTATCCTACAAGAGAAGTGAAAAATTTGAACTGAGAGCCTACACTAATGTAGATTGGGGAGGTAACATTGAGGATAGAAAAAGCACTAGTGGAGGAGCACTTTTCTTAGGAAAAAGGTTAATTATATGGACCGACAAAAAATAAAGTTGTAGCTCACAATCTAATGTTGAAGCTAAATATGTTGTAGCTGCTATAAATTGCACCAATATTGTGTGGATCAAACATTTTCTACAAGGTATGAAGGAAGAGGTAACTAAACCTATGATACTTTATTGTGATAATAAAAGTGCTATCAACATATCAAAGAATCATGTAATGCATTCCAAAACCAAGCACATTGCAATCAAGTATCACTATGTAAGAGAGTTGCTAGATAACAAAAAAGTGAAGATGGAATATGTTAGATCAAAGGAACATATTTCTGACATCTTCACAAAAGCACTAACTAAAGATTCTTTTGAATATCTTAGAGGTAAGTTAGGGGTGATACCCCTAGCCAAGGCTACTTGAAGAAAAAATAAGAATGCCCTACATCAAATGAGCTTATTGTTAAAAGATGTTATACATTGATGCAGAGGATGTTTACTTTTGGATTCATGCCTAAAGTAGTAGAAGTGTTGAAGTTCCAAATTAGTCACAAGAAAGGTGACAGAGGGAGAAATTAAATGAACTTGCAAAAGCTACACTTACATACTAAGATGGTAATATGTCTTTGGCATTATTGTCAAAGAGGGAGAAGTTTTGAGAAACTAATCAATAGCATGAGATCAAATGAAGAAAGAGGGAGAAGTTGATTAGAATGAGAAAAAGATGAGCAATAAAGAGGGAGATAAATAAAGAATAAGGATACAGTAGCCAAGAGGGAGAAGTAGAAATGAAGCAATCATAATAGTAGAGGGAGATGTGAAGTCATAATTTACTTTTTGGCATTTGACTTATTGTTCTAACCTACTTAGCTTTTGGTTAAATAGTGTAGTCAAATGGTTGATCAGTTTGGTTGCCATCAATGCCAAAGATGGAGATTGTCAGAAATATGATTGAAAAGCTCATTGTTGAAGATCAAAGAGGGAGATTATTGTGAAGAAGGAAGATTGTTGTTAAAAGAATGTTTTCAATCATTGTTTTGTCATTGATGTCAAACCTGCTACTTGTAGGAATGGCATTTTCTTATAAGATCCAAGTACTATCACTTAATTGATTGATGAAGAGGATTTGATCAACAAGATGTAACAAAGGCACCTAAGGGAAAGGTTGAGTTATGATAGTTTAATGAAGTGCAAGGATCAGTTAAGACAATGGTTAAATGATGTATTAATAACTTAATCAAAGATACAGAGGTTGGTCATACTTAGAAACATTAAAGGAAGAAGTTGTAACAAGGTTGACTATAAATCTTAAACTAAGATCATTAGTGGATGCTGAGAAAGTTAGTTGAAGCCAAGAAAATTCTTAGTTGGAGCCAAGTAACAGGAAATTCTAGTGTGTGCCAAGTGATCTTCAGGTGCTGAGTAAATATTAGGTGTCAAGCATTAGAAAATCTTAGTTGGTGCCGAGTGATCTTTAGATGTTGAGCATCAGGAAAATCATAGTCGATGCTGAGTAACACAGTATGTGTCGAGCACTAGTATTTCAATAGTGCTGAGCTACGACATTATTTCAAATGAAAAAGATTCACCAAATCTGAGCTGACAAAGTGATTACCTTGAATTTTGTGAACAAGTTGGAAGATAAGGATGATGAGTTGGTGGCACAGAATTCTATGTAAACCATTTTCAGGTGAATTCAAGAGGATTATTTAAGAAGTTTCTAGAGGAAAAAAAATATGGGTTAGATTCAATGAATCCTACCTAATCCATATGAATTGAAATTAAAAGATGAAAGAATCAAGTGAGAAGAGGAGTCCAAGACTTCTATTTTAGGATTTATAAACCAAGAAGCAAATGTTGTTGATACTATTGTTGTAAAAGTACCAAACTGCAAATTGGTTAGAAGGGTGTCAAGGAGAAGACATCTAGAAGAAGGAAGAGCATAGAAGCTCTACTTCTACAAGTGATCATGAAGAGATTATTGTACTGGTACATTGAGCATAGAGACTCAAGAAGACTAAGCTTGAAAGAAGGGCAAGTTGTTAGAGTTGTAGAGATTGAAGGCCAGGCAATGGTATGAGCTGAGAAATGATCTGAGATCTTGTATGTTGTAGTCAGGTCAAAGATTTTTCTAAAACTCTCTAGCAATTGTATTAGATATGAAAATCCTATGGACTTAGGTTGGTTTAATAGCCATTTGTAAATTCTTTAATAAGGTGGCATTCCAAGTGAATGTTCTAAAGTCCTTTAACCAAGCCCACTTCTAATAGGATGGTTAAATCCTCTAACAAGATCACATTTGATAGTGTGTTGTAATCTTTTAATAGGGCAAGCCTTTCATAGGGCATCACTTCAGAAGAGTGAGAATTGAGTAGCATGTTATTGGTGGTTTTTCCCAAATTGGGTTTCCATGTAAATCACTATGTTATGTGTTGATTTCTTATGTGTTATGCTTGCATGTTGATTTACAGTAACTTGATGGTTAGAAAAGTTAAAGCTTGGATGAATGAATGATTGAATGAGCTCATTATACTTAGTGAAAAGTTTGAATAGGACATTTGGACCTTGAATAATTGATTCACCCCTGCCCCCCCTCCCAATTATTCTAAAGCATTTCCAACAATTAGTTACACTCTTTGGCTCATTAACACCTAGGATGAGAATTTTATCAGCTCTAATCATCCAATAATTATGCATTTCTATCAATTCTTCAACTCTTGAGATCTTTGATTGGAGCTTCTCAGCTGCACGTTTTGGGATAGAATGCATTATTGAAAGTTCTAGAATTTTTGACATCTAGAAGCTCAATGGATTAGTAGCTTCTTCAATGAACATAAAAAATTTGGTTTTCATTCATTCGATGTCTACCAATTGACCATTTTTGGTGACATATGATTTAGTATGTAGAACCTTTAGATTTTTGAATATTTTTTCCATGGGTTTCTACAACAAATCTTATATATCCTCTAGCTCATTTTAAAACTTTACTAAGCCTTCAACTTTGAATTCCATTGATTTTTTTGAGTGAAAAAATGGTTCATGTCCTATTTTGAGAATTATGTAGGTCATAGCCACATTAGTTTTCATATCAATCACCTCCTGCAACAAATCTAATTTCTTAGTCATGTTCTCTAATGCTTTGTGCATTGAGGTCTTATGAGTAGACATTGTGTCTCTTAATTTGTCGGTATCTAATAGTAGGTTTACAAGATTCTCAATGAGAGGGGGACCTTGGTACTTTATATGATCAATCTAGGTTTGACCACTTTGATTGAACTACCTCTATTATTGTAGCTTTAGTAGGAAATCCTTGTTCCTATCTGTACTTGGACCAAATTTTCTTGTAAAGGTGTTTCCAAGAGTAGCCTTGATGTAATCCATTAATTCCTTATTTGAGGACTTGAGTACCTCTTTTTTTCTAATCTTAATTCTTCCAGATGATCCTCAATATTCTCATTTCTTTATTTCTAGTTGTTGACCATATAATCATGCATTGGAATGTGTATGTCAACTATTCTTATCTAGAAATCATTAGTAGTGAACTAATGAAACTTTCCCTCCTTCAAAGGTTCTATAATTTCTAATAACATATGAAAAATAGAGCAATCTATGGCCAATGTTGTAGTCTTTTTCTTCTTTTTCTTCAATGGTTGAGCCAAAGTTTCCTACATAATGAGGTCTTCGGATGGGGCAACTTCCTCACATCTTCTCTTAGTCTGATCAATAGCCCCTTCCAACCATGACTCGGTTGAAGGGACATTGATTGCTAATTGCAAGGTTATAGGATCAAAAATTTTCCTTGCTAATAGATGTGTTACCTTACTCTAGATAGCAGTAGGAAAAGAAGCTACCTTGGTGACCTACTCTTGACCATCTAGGAGATTATTGTCACCATCAAGGTTGATAACTAACATAGGGGAGGAGAGCTTAGCTACTAATTTATCCTTCTCTTTCTCCTTTTCTTTGTTTTTCTTGTTATCCCCAACCTTCCTCATGTCTGGTAGAGATCCTCCTCCATAGGTTGGAGTGATTTGAATATTCTTTTTAGGAGGTTAGTCTACTCCTTCACCAATATACTGGGTTGGAGTAGCTGATGTTGATGTATCATCAATTATGGATGTAGCAATAGTTGATTGAGTTGTTCCAAAAGCTACTCCACTAGTAGAGCTTGCACTTCTAGTTCTTTTCTTCCTTGATTTTCTCCATTCCACCCACTTGTCAATTCTTTTGATGATTCCACACATAAGGACTTCCATTGTGTCAACAACAGAACCTTCAAGAATAGTTGACACAATGGGGGTCATCTTGGTTTGGTCATAGGTTGAGGGATGCATGTAGGAGCCATCATCTACAAGATTAAAAACATCAAAAGTTTCATTATACAATTTAATTTCATTTATTTTCATCCTAGGCATATACCTCTCTTTGGTCTAGTACTCATCATAACACCCAACCCAATAGTCTTCAATATCTAGGAGATGCCTATGAGCATATCCAAGCTTCAGATGATCCTTTATAAACTCGATTGGGTCATACTAGGGCCTTATTACCTCATAATCAATAAATTTAATCATTCTCTCAAAATATTTGATTAGATTCTTGGCATCATATTTAGAAACACTAGAGTAAGGTCCTACCAATATTGGAATTGGAATCTTGATAATCTTCTTCACATTGGAACACAAGGTGTTTACCTCTAGTATTTGCCTACACAATTCAATAAGAAAAACCTTGTATTGACAATTGGCTAATAGTGATATGTAATTTTTGTCATTAATGGCAACACATGATGCAAAAATTGATAGGAAACCTCGAAACTAAATATACTTAGTGTTTGCTAATCAAAAAATTGTCTAGGTATAAAATTTGGTTTACAATAGTATATTGTTTTATTTATAACATGTTACATACATCATATTATGACAAGAAAAGTTACACGGACATAGTATACATGTTGATGATGACATGTATAACCTCTAGAGTTTGTATAAACTATATAGAATAGAGTTAATCATGTTTTGATGATGCATGATAACAAAATTGAAGGAAAGAATTGTTTTGTTTGTAAAACAATTACTTGTCCAATTAGGGCCAGCATCCTAGATGTTTACTCTAACTTGGAAAAGTGAATTGTCATCTTAACCAACCCAATAGTACTTTATGAAAAGGTATAGTATTTATGCAAAGGACTTCTTGTAATTAGAAGTGTTCTTGTGTGTGCAATCTTGGTGTATCAATGCTATCTTATAAGATTGCAAAGTGAGTAAACTTTTATGAAAGTGATATATGTGAAGTTTTATCTGGTGCTCTAAGATTGAGTTGAAGATCAAAGATCAGAAAAGAAAGGTTTCTTGTAGTTTAAATTGCATGTTTGGGTAGTGGGCTCTTCTTGCATACATTATACTACAACTCCTAATAGGATTGGAATCTCCTAATAGGGATTCAAAGTCTCCTAATATGGACTTCTTATACTGAATTTTCTAATTGACTCCTAATAGGATCCATCCTCTAACAAGGAACATATATATGAGTATATTATCTAGTGGGTATCATCCCCACTAGAGTTTTCCCTTGGCCGAGGTTTCCCTAGTTAACAAAATATGGTGTTATGAGTTATTATTGTGCATTGTTTTTGTTACTGTTCAACATTACTTTATTGCTTTGTTATGCCTAGTTTAAATTAAGTAATAATATCTAGTTAGCAACTAAAGTTTGTGGATTACTGATTCCCCCCCCCCCCCTAGTAATCCCTATTTCTAACAATTGGTATCAGAGCATAGTTACTTTAAAGAGGCTTAACAACTTAAGTAAGATCCCTATGGATATGGAATAGTTGATGAAGGACCTTGAAGAAGGTCTTGAACAAATTGATATCCTTACTAAAGAAAGAGATAAGTTAAGGGATAGATATGAAGACTCCAAAGTATACATTGGTCAATTGAAGGAAAAGATTGAACATCTAAAATCAAAACCTAAATCTACTAAATCAAGAACTAGTGATGATGACTATTCAAAGTTGAAGATAGAGTACAAGATCTTGAAGCATGAGTTGAAGATTACAAATCTGAAGTTGACTTTGAGAAATGATCCTAGAAAAGTTGAATCTGATTTGAAAACTAAAAATGTAAATCTAAGAGCAAGTCTAAAAAATTAAACATCTGAGTTTGAAACATTAAAAGAAGATCATGAAGAACTCCTTAAGTGCAATATTACTATCAAAGGTTAATTAACACTGTGCAAAAAACAGCTTAAGAAACTTTATTCTAGCAAAGAAAAGCTTGATGATTTAATGTCTATATAAAGACCTTCTTTTGAAAAGATTATTTTTGGTTATCTAATTTACATGTCTTCAAAGAAACTTGAGATTATATTAGATCCAAAAGAAAAAGATAAATTTGATGATAAGATTGAATCCAATCAATCTTTTGAGAAACCTAAAGAAGTTGAGAAAAACAAAGAAGTTAAAATCTTGGATTACCAAAGCAAGTGGAAACTCCTAAGGCAACCAAATATGAATTTATAAGTAAGTGTTTTTTATGTAATGAAATAGGTCATATGAAAAAAGATTGCACTAATAAGTCATTTAACCATGTTAAGGACTTTTACTATCATAATTGTCATGGTATGGGTCATAATGTAATTGATTATAGGAAACCTAAGTATGATAATGATAGGAGAAATAGTAGAATGTTTAGAAATATTAAGCCTATAGATAGAAGAAGATCTAATGAAATAATATTAAAAGAAACAAGAACTTATGAAGAAAAAAGACTAATTGTGTGTTATAAGTGTAAAAACTTAGGACACATTGCTCAAAATTGTCATGCACTTGATGATTAGTAGAATCCTAGAAGTAGAGCACCTATATATCTATTATGCAATAACTTTGGACACACAATGAAGTACTATAGAATGGAGAGAAACTTTGAAGATAGAAGAAACAATGGAAGAAACTTTAGGAACAAAAGGAATGATAGAAGGAACCAGGAAATGAACTCCAAAACTAGAAGAAACAATGAAGAAAAAAGAAACATTGTGAGTGAACTTCGAGAAGAACTTATTGAAGCTTTCATGAAAGGAACATACATCTCAAAAGAAATGTTAAATGATGATGAGACGGAAAAAATGAATTTAGTTGTTGAGTTTGATTCAATCAAGTTGAGTTAAGCTTGCATTAGTATTTGAGAACTTCATTGAGAGATTGAATTAGAGGTAGAAAAGTTGGGAAAAGGTGTATTCAATTATGTTTAGAGGGTATCTAAGCTTTCTTGTGATTTGGAGCTCATCTAAACAAGTTATTATGAAATTTAGAGTTACTGGTATTACAGTAAAAGCTAATTCTATAATAGAAGATGAAAATAAGTTTTTGCAAAGAATTTTGTGATGCAAAGTCTTGAGGATGATTTTCATGATAGAAGGATGCTACAATAAACCTCAGGTGACATTTGAAGATTTGATAGATGAATTTGAGCAGTTATGTGATTATAGAATGTACTTGACAACTTTTTCATATTTGCAAAGTACACAATTAATGCAAGTTCAAGTTGAGGGATAAATGGAGTACAAAATTTATTTACTTCATTGCAAACACATTCAAAGTGAAGAGCATTCAGAAGTGACTTGTCAGAGTGATTTAGAAGAAAACCCTATGTTTGGGAAGAGGTATTTTATCATTTTTTCTGCAAATTTGCTCAGTAAAAGTTTATATTGATAAGAATTATGGATATGTCAGTGGTACACAGTGTTGAAAATGAGGATAGACCTAAGTTTAAGATAGTTTTAGTAAAACCTAGTGATGGAAACCCTAACTCTATGTTGTTTATCACTCCAAACAACATAGTTTTCCTTGAAGATGTAGAAAATTATTTGACTTGCAAGTTTGAGTCAATTGGCAATGAATATATGAATAAAGATACGGAACTAGTATTTAACCACAACATGACTATGAAGCTTGAATTCGATCACTTAAAGGAATTTGATTTGTTCAAGTATCATTTCTACTATGAGCTAGATACAGATGAATTGACTCAAATCATATTGAGTAGGATACATGATTATCGATGCAAGATAATGTAGTAGACATCTTGGCCAACCTTATTCATGAGGTAATTGGTCTTAGAAAACAAGGTAGTGTACCTATAGGTGAAAAGATGTCTAAGAAGAAAGTGGAAAGTTACACTAAGGCAGTATACAATGGGAAGGCGATGGTAATTAGCTCGATCAAGCAGGATGATGTGAGATTTCTTAGTAGAATTATTGATTATTTAGTTTGTGCAAGTTCTAAGATAGATGAACTTTCAACAAGATTATTTTATGTAGCTTATAAGATATGTGTTGAAAAATAGCAAGTTAATATGAGTGAAATACTGAGAATGTAACTCTTGGAAAATCTTAAAAAGATTAAGAGGACAATGAATGGTGTGTCTAGATTCCAATCATTGATCAATCACATATTCTCTCATGTGTTGAAGAGATTCCCTTACTTATCAATAATAGATATAATAAGTATTAATAGATACACTATGGAAAAGATTATAGAGGTATGCGGAAGGCATCCTTCAAACAAGATACTAGACAGTGGAAACTTAATAATGAAACATTTTCAAAATGACATGAAACAAAGATTTAGTATTTCACCTACAATTGTGGATAGATTGAAGGAGGATATATGTATTCTAGTTGATATAGATCACACTTACATTCAAGTAGTGGAACCTTGGGAAACATTTTTGGATCCTTTGAGCTATGAGTTGAATGATGATGTTGTAGTTGGCTACATTGATTTGTTGTTAAATTCAAAAAGAGATAAAGTAGAATATAGATTTGGCACAATTGATGAGATTACATAGCATGTTCATCAAGAAACCTTGGATAAGGCATCTCACAAGAAGGTTGAGTCAATCATGAAGAAGGCACTATCTAAGGCTGGTATGATAAAGAGTGAATATGAGGCCATAAGAAAAACAATGAAACAAGTTGTATTAAACATACAACCCTTGACAATATCTATTATGGAGACATCTTCAGGACAAAGCATTCCATATGCAACAGTGTTCGATGTTCAACCCAATGAACAAAAGAGAAAATCTGAAAGATTATTTGAAGAAGTGTCTACAAAGACAAAGAGAGTCAAATAGATGGCTACAAGACCTGGTAAAAGGTAGAAAATATTGTTGAAAATTGAGTCAAATGATGTAGAAGAGGAGGAATAGGAAACCAAACAAGAAAAAAAGGTGACTTCACCTAAGAAAGAAACAAATAAAGCTTGACAACCTTGTAAGCCAAAGATTGAGAAGATAAACACAACTATTGCAAATGAGGGAAACTTTTTTCAAATGAACAAGTTTTATGATCTATATAATACCTTTGAGAAGGATTAGATTCATAAATCTACTGTGAGACATACCATTGCAAATGATCTAAGTATGAAGGATATCAAAGGAGTAGTGAACTAGAAGGTCTATGAGAGACTCATAGGTGAGAAGACTCCAGGAAGAGAAGAAGACCTTAAACTTTGGAAGTCTATGCTAAGGACCATTTACAAGACTAGTGATGAAGATGAAATTAAGAGATTTTTGAATAACCTTGCACCATTCTTGAGGAATAAGTTGAGGAAATTCTTACTCATGGTTGGTGAGAAGGATAAATTGAGAAAAGAGACAATAGTAACTATTAGGAAAAAAATTTCAGAGTCATAGGCAACATCTCTTCTAGCTCCTAGAACCTTAGAAGTATCAGTAAGTGATGATACTATGAAGATTGATCAAACCAATTTTACTCTTAACATTGATGATACTAACCTATTTGGTGGTTCCAAACCAAATGTACTAGACACCGAGGATGTTGAAGAAAAGTTCAAACAAATTGAGGAAGAGAAGAGGCTAATAGAAGTTGAAAAGAAGAAGATAGAGGAAGCCAAACAATAGTTTCATGAGGAAGATAGAAAACGAAAGGAATATGAAGATAATAGAAGAATTGTAGAAGAAGAAGAAAAAAGAAAATAGAGGAGGAAGAAAGGAAAAGATGAGTAGAGAAGAGAGAAAGAGAGGAAAAGGAAAGGAATGAAGAGGAAGAGAGGAAAGCTAAAGAAGCAACAAAGAAATAGAAGATGAAACTAAATGATCTAGTTCATGTACTACACTCTCTCTTACAAGTTTGGCTACTAATGATGATGATCAAACTGATCTAATGTCATCCTTATCCAAACTTTTATAGATGAATAAGAAAGTTAAGAGTTTACAAAGAAAATTGATGGAAGTGGCTAACAAACTACACAACACTTTAATAGTTCAGCAAACTGAGTCAGATCTTGAATAGAGAGCACAAGTAGTGCTAAAGTAATTTGATGAAGAGCTCACTAACTTATTGAATGTTTTAGTGGTGGAGGCTCAAATTTCCCATGATGCTAATCTATTCAGCACCATCTACCAAAACATCAAGAATGACTTAGTCAATCTTGATACATGCATAAAAGAAGTTTGAAAATGTTAGTAGGAAGGGAAAGCTTTGTATGTTAAGTGTACCTTATCATACAAATTGACTAAATACTTGGACAGTTAGATAGAGGCAAAGATGAATTAGCTAGAGGCTTTATCCATCCTAATCCAACACCCATCTAACAAAGTTTATGATATTGAGAGTCAAGTTGCTAGTGTTCATAGTAATATCAAGAAACTGGAACTTCAAAAAGAGTAGATATTAAAGAGAACATTTAATTTTAGAGAATCCATTGCTCTGAAGTTATATTTTGTTGAGAAGAAGCTAGAAGAATGTGTCAAGGCCAAGGACACATATACATAATTTTTCTATTCCGATATCAATGTAGTTGAGATTACAGGTATGTGCAGGATCATGGTGTGCCAAAAAGTAGCAATGTGAAAAAAATAGAGTTTGAAGACATCTAAAAGCGCTTCAAAATCTGCTCTGACTTTTTTTCACCAATCTAGGTACCAAACCTAGAAAGTAAGGTTGAGCCTTATCAGATATTCGATAATTAACATAGTAATATTATCATAATATAATAATTATATTTATTATACTATAATATAATAATATTATTATATTATAATAATATAAAAATATTATATTATAATAGTATAATATATTATGTAATATTATATAATATAATATTATAATAATAATAATAATTATACTATATTATAATATTATTATTATTATATTATAATCGTATAATATAATATTATAATAATATAATATAATAATAAAAATGTAATATATTATAATATAATATATAATAAAAAAGTAGTATATTATATAATATATGTGGCGAATATCAAATATCTGATATAATATTGGATATCTGATATTATGTCAGATATTCGATATTATGTTGGATATCCGATACCTGTGACATTACATAAAAAAAAAATCACAAACCTGCAGGCCCTTATTTTGCATATTTGGGGGCCAGTATGTGCACCACAATCGGATATCGGATATCAAGGCATTTTTGTTTTGTTTTTTAACCCATTTTAAACCTAAATTCAATAGATTTTAGCATGATTTTGTTTTTTAAGTTGAATTTAGGGTTTTTTTGAAAAAAAAATGTTAAAATTAAGGTTTTTGTTAAATATATGTTACTTTTTGCAATTGAATAGGAATGGCTGATCAAAATGATGACACTAAGGCTGGGAATAATATTCCTCATAATGCCCCACCAAATGATCTAGTACCCCCACAAAACCATCCCCCAAATGATCCTCTACTCCCTCAAAACCCTCCTCGAATCGAAGATTTGATAAATGAAAATCTCATCTAATTGAGTGGTTTTTATAGAACATATAATAATATGCCTGCATTGGCTCCTATGTTATCCATGTTAAACACCATAGTGGATAACATTGAAACCTTTATGAACCAACAAAATGCCTCTCTTCATTGGCGTGATGAAATGCATGAGATGTTTGATGATGGTTTGGACTATGATGAGGTTGTGGCCCTCAATATAACCAAAGAGGATTTGGCTAGCCTTTTTGCGAACCCAAAAATGGGTTTACCAGTTGACCCAAAAAAATCCAAACTATCGATTAAATGGTGCACAAATGACGCCATACATGCAAACTTTTGGGATCATTGGTGGATGGTCTTTGATATCCCTCCACATGGCAATTTAGACATACCATTTTATTTCTTTTAGAAAATTATATGTAGAATTTGTGTTGAAACTTAAAGTGAACTATTGGAGCATGAAGCCCAACATGGGCTTAGGACTAGGAGCTTCTTAGGATAGACCCTCTTCCCAGTGGAAGAAATATGGCACTTTTTTCCTCCCCACTGATATCTCCCCCCCTCCTTGAGTGCAACATCTAGATATTATGGCAGAGGCTAGCTCTCAGACCATCAAAGCCATTCATAGGATGAGTAGCCTAATGATATCTCAGGCTAGGTCAGTCTTGCCTCCTCTTGTTGATGATGATAGTGCTAGTTCATCATCAACTAGCTCATTACACATTTTTGTGTGTCACACTTGCATTATGTGCAATAATATTTTTCTGGGTCCCATAGGTGATCTTCCTAAGTATCATTTTGTATTAGATGAGGATACACCAAACACACACGTAGAGGCTACAAACCCTAATGCAAGAGAGGAGGGGAATGCAGAGGCATGGACTTCTTTGGTGTTGATACGTGTATACATTTTTTTAAATAAAATATGCAATTTAAAGTTAATTTTTATAATAGAGTAATTTTAATTTTAAAGCCATACTGACTTTTACATGTATTTGATCTTCATTCATGTTTAGTTGATGACCGAGGAGGAGCTCAGATAGATTGATGATGCCATGCTCTTGGCCATTTCATTTGGCCTTGAGACATCTACAATATATTATGTTGTGTTTGCATTTTTTTTCTATTTGATATTGTAGCATATATGGTTTCTAATCTTTCTTTTATCTTACAGATACCACCTGTCCCGGGGGGACAAAGTGTGGGGGGTGAGCCAACATGCATTTACAAAAGAAAAGAAATTATGTGCTTTCTATTTGATTAAATATGGATGCATTCTTGTAAAAAAAATTTGGTAATCCCATTTAATTACATTCTTTATTGTATATAGGGTGTGGCTACTAGCAATGAGCCTGTACAAATTCTGCATCATAGACCATCACAGATTTTCATTTACACTAAGAGCCCCATTGTATGTATAAGTATAATTTATTTTTTATTTTCCTTATCTTCATAAATAAATTCAAAACTGATTTTTGTGATATTAACAACTACAATTTTGTATCTCATAGGAGACTCCTAGTGCACATGAGATCTGACAAGAGAGTTATGTAGATTTGATGATCCAGCCACTCTCCCCTGAGGAGGAGCCTACAATAGTAAGTTGTAGTTTGAATTCATGATTAAATATGTAATAAATTTAGCATGCTATAAATTATAATGTTATAGTTTAAATTTTAGATTCATCTAACAAACGTATTTGAACATATACAACCCACAATCAGCAAGGTACAAGCATTGCTGAGGGCATACGAGAGGACTCCTGATCAGCGTAGGAGGTCAAAGAGAGAGGTATTTATTATGAAATTTTATATTATAAATATTCATTAGAAAAAGGATCATTATGCATTTGAGTAATTCAATGTTAGATACAAAGAATCATATAAATTTAGTAGTTTAACTTTGGATTTTCCTTTTTTGTTTATGTAGGAGGCATCTAATCCACCTAGTGCAGCAAAGAGGCTACATTTTGATCATCCACCAGCACCCTAGGATAGTATAGTTGTTGTAGGATGCATCATGAGACATTTTGAGATGGAATATGCCACATTGTATACAAAAATATTGATATTATACACATTCAGATGGCATGATCAACCACATTTTGTATATGGATCTATGTATTTTGATATATATTTGAGTACTTTGTCTATGGATACATGATCTTTGATATATATTTGTGTAACATTTTTTCTATGTATACATGTATTTTGATATATATTTTTGTCATTTATGTGCACAATGATATACATATTAATTTAGTATCTAGTATTGTTCAATTTATTGTGGATCATGTGTATTGTTCATGTTTATAGAATATCATTAATTTTGATTATGTTTGTTATATTCAATTCAAATGAAATAATTTCTTAATAACATTTTAACAACCTTTATTATCAAATTTGGATGCAATGTATAATTTGAAGTGCTATCATGACATAAACACACTTGTTAACCTCCTACACAAGGTTCAGATAACCCCAAATCTGATTTTAAACTCCACCTTCAACCTTGAAACTAACTCTTCACTTCAAATCTAATCTCAACATAGTTAAGGACTCCACTCAACCATGGATTCTATTCTCAACCACCAAGTCATTCATAGATTCATAATCTTTGGTAACTAGCACTTCACTTTGTTACTATCCTCATACTACAACTTTTCAATATCAACATAACCTCAAAATATCTCAACTTAAGAGACTTGATTGGATGGTTCATCGATAGCCCTTATGATATTTGAGTTATTTTAGGCCTTAACATCACCATATTGTAGTATTTAATGGCTCATTGATAGCCCTCACAAGCTTTGAGTTATGACCCTCAAAAGATCGACCTCGAAATGCACTTAGAGCACTTTGGACACTCCTTGGTACGGGGTGGCTGTAGATGATGGATGGTCTCTGTGGTTGGAACAAGGGTGTGACTAAGGTTCACCTATCCACCCAGAGCTAATGGTGCTGATGATTCGATGCCAAGATCAGTGGTTTCAAAGTCACATTGTGGTGCACCTATGAATAGAGGCACACTACGAGTTTTGGCATCAAGCAAGATTGTTGTGCCAAATCCAAATGAAATTTGATCTCTCAAAAATGAGATAGGTTATTTTAGGTCTCAACATCACCATCGTGTAGCATTCAATAGTTTATTGATAACACTCACGAGCTCTGAGTTATGAACCTCAGAAGATCAACCTCGAAATGCACTTAGAGCACCTTGGAGACTCCTCGGTACGCGGTGGCCGCAGATGATGGGTGGTCTCTATGAATAGAACAAGAGTGTAACTAGGGTTCACCCGCATACTCAAAGCTAATGGAACTGATGATTCGATGCCAAGATCAATGGTTTCAAAGTTATGTTGTGGTGCACCTATGAACTGAGGCACATTGCAAGTTTTGACATCAAACGAGATTGCTGTGCCGAATCCAAAAAGAATGTGGTCTCTCAAAAATGAGATAGGTTATTTTAAATCTCAACATTACCATCCTATAGCATTTTATATTTCATCGATAGCCCTCATGAGCTTTGATTTATGATCCTCAGAAGATCAACCTTGAAATGCACTTAGAGCACCTTGCAGACTCCTCAGAATGAGGTGGCCATAGATGATGGATGGTCTTTGTGGTTAGAACAAGGGTGTTATTAGGGTTCACCCACCCACTCAAAGCTAATGGCACTAAAAATTCAATGTCAAGATCAACAGTTTCAAAGTTATGTTGTGATGCACCTATGAACCAAGGCACACTGCGAGTTTTGGCATCGAGCGAGACCATTGTGCAAAATCCAAACAGAATGTGATCTATTGAAAATGAGATAGTTTATTTTAGGCTTTAGCATCACCATCTTGTAACATTTGATATTTCATTGATAGCCCTCATGAGCTCTGAGATATGACCCTCAAAAGATTAACCTCGAAACACACTTAGAGCACCATGGAGACTCCTCAATACGGGGTGGTCGTAGATGATGGATGGTCTCCATTTCTGAAACAAGGGTGTCACTAGGGTTCACCCATCCACCTAGAGCTAATGGCACTGACGATTTGATGCCAAGATCATTGGTTTCAAAGTTATGCTATCGTGCACCTATCAACTAAGGCACATTGCAAGTTTTGGCATCAAGAGAGATCGCTATGCTGAATCCAAATGGAATGTGATCTCTTAAAAATGAGATAGGTTATTTTAGGTCTTAGTATCACCATCCTGTAGCATTCAACACTTCATCAATATCCCTCATGAGCTCTAAGTTATGACCCTTAGAAGATCGACCTTGAAATGCACTTAGAGCACCTTGGAGACTCCTCGGTATGAGGTGGCTGCGGATGATCGATGGTCTCTGTGGTCAAAACAAGAGTGTCACTAGGGTTCACCTACCCACCTGGAGCTAATGACATTGATGATTCAAATAGTTCTAGCTATTAGGAGTTAGATTTTGAAAAGTTGTTAAGAAATTGCAATTTTGTGCTAAGACAAGTTTTATTGCAAATTTATTTGCAAATGGACTCTACAAACTCCTAGGGACCCTAATAATGTTCTAAACATCTAGACTTACCTAAAAAATATGGAATTTACAAAAAATCCACTTTATTGGACCAATTGATGGCCAAGGCTTATAGTTGCACCATGGGGTCTTGTGTCCATTACAAATGTGGATGGTCATAGGGAGATCATTAGATCTATCCCTAGACCTTATTACATCAACACAAGAAAAAAAGATTAGGTGCTTTGTACTAGTGTTCCATGTATGGATGTGATAAAAAAGTGCATAGAATGTTTAGTGATTGTGCATAGCTCATGTATGCGTTACTTGTTTTTTTTTTTTTTGATGAGATGTGGTTGGTATTTGATCAATTAACAAGCTTTCTTAGCATTAGAATTGTTGGATAACAAATCTATTTTCCTACTAATTCAATGGGTTTGCCTAAGGGCTCAACATGTTTGGGTGATATTGAATCCACATGGAAATCACTTGCTCTTCTAGAGATGCTAAAGGGTGTATGCAAAGGGACTAGCATCCTTTAATATTGTAGAATTTCATTTTTGTGCATTTGGAAACATGTCATGCATTCTTGAAAACTATTTTTATTATATTTTTCTTACTTTATAGATTTTTCTTATTTGATTAGTTTGATAAAAATAGTTTTAATAATCATAATGTCAACTCTATGTCAAATAAGAAAAAAGCCAAACTTGTAATAAGATATCCGCAAGAAATTATCTTTCATAGAGTTACAAATGCTCTTAAAATTGTCCTTATAGCCTTATATCACATGAAAAAATGATTTGCAAGAACTTGTAAAATATCTTCCTCTCATAATTCCTTACAAAGAACTTACCAAAATACAAATGAGAATGTGCAACTAATTTAACCTATCTTTTTCATTATTACAAAAATCGTATACAAAAAAGGTTCACATTTTACATCATAATACATCATAAATCTTAGGAATTCTCCCCAACAACATGCGCCCCCCTCCCCCCCCCCCCCCAAACTCTTCATGATGTACCTACATTCCAATATCATAAAAAAATTGGTAACTTATTGTATTAAACAAGATAATCATCAGCTTATTGAATCATTATGAAGAAAATAACATAAGAAGTAAATATACCTAATCAAGTGTTCTAGTAGGGTCCTCTCTCTATTTTAGGGTCTCCAATAAGGGTTCATGGTTAGAATTAGTAATAGTAAAAAGTTCTTTTATTTTTAATCTTCCTTGATGCTTCAACAACTTTACATTTGTTGCTATAATAAGATGCGAATATATGAGAATTATTTTGTACTTCTGATAGTCTTCAAATGTAAGAATTTCATTCCTTCTAAGCATGTATGTCTGCAACCATGTTCTAGTGACAACCACTGAACTAGTAGGATATGTGAATCCATCATCATCTGTGATTGGTTGTGCATGTTTTTGTTTACCTTTTACACAATGTGCTAACCAGTAATTGGATTTATCATCATTCCCCTATGGTGCAACCAATGTAAAGACATGTCCTAGCTAAAGTAGATTTGATAGATGGTTATGCTCAAGTGAACTTTTCATGTTATCATTTTTGATAGAGGGTATGATAGACAATGGAGTAAGATAATGTGGAGCCCATGTGTCCACCCACTCACTTGAATCATAATGATCCCAATCACATTGAAAACAACTAGGAAAAAAGAAAGCTAGTTGTTGTGTCCAAATGGTCCATGTACTAGAATCAGAGCTCCAAAATGAATGCATTTTTGATGAGTCTCTCACTGTAGCACAATCTGATCTATCAGCTATGGACCCTTCCTCAACCAACCAAAAGAACCTACATACCACTGAATCAAGATCCCCCCTTGTGATAATGCTAAACTACACCAATCAACAATGCTACGAGCATCAAGAAGCTCTACTAATAAAATCTTCAATTGCTCCTTAACTAGAGCTCTCTTCACACATGCCCCTGCTCTATCATGTTCCCCTTTTCCATGGCCAGACTCAAAAAAACTCCACATATGAGGCACCCCTCTCTCTACGTGCATCATACACAACCAATAAAACATGTGAGCATTCTTGAATTGACTTGTATAGTTATCTAACAAAATGATATGTCTATCCATACCAATTTCATGCTCATGTAAGAAATCAAAATAATTATCAAAATAATGTCGCACAAATTCGTGAGAGTGAGATCTATCATCACTCATATAAGAATGATACTCTCTAATAATCTTTCAATTATCTTTCGCACTATTAGGGGTATGTCTGTATGTTATGTGAACGAAAATAGCAATTTGAATGGAGTTGTAATACTGAGATTGTGTCTCATTTTGAGGTTGCAATGTGTAGTTCTTAGCAAAATCAACAATTGATATAATAGTGTCAATAGGAAAAGTCTCCTTACACATTTTAAATTGTTGATCCAACCACTGAGACCTATGAATATGTCTTGCATACTTGTAGAAAATATTTTTGTTGAAATTTGAAATAAAACTAGCCACACTAATATCTTTTCCAACCAATTCACATCTAGAGCTCTCACCCTCACTCTTCAATGTGTATTTCACGATTTCATATATGTTTTTTTCACTATTTCCTTTCCAAGAACTTGTTCACACCCCTCATGGAAACATATGTCAAACTTGGATAATCCACCACATTTTGAACACTTCTCATTCAAGCAAGCATTTCTATAAAAGAAACAACCATCAACTCTATGACATAAAAGTTGACCTAGAAAGTCTCTTGATGATTTGTGAAGCCCACTAGCACCACAATCCTCCAAAATTTCTTTACTATGAAAAGTACAATGGATGGAGTGTAATAGTTTATGGTGCATAGAAAACTCAACATGATATTTGCAATAACATGTATTTCAAATTTTGAGTGACACATAATAAAATGGCTTCAAAGATTCAAAATCCCTTTGTGATATATGAAGACTTGGATGACTCTCTCTAAATTGTTTGAACAACATAGTTTGACTTACCTCCAAATAGTGTTTAGGATGTGGCATGCATTCTCTGATGCCAATTCTCAACTTTAACATGTCCTTAGCATTGGGTGATACTTGTGAGCTAGAGTGTCAAAATTGTGTAATTTCTTCCTTCACATCATCGAATAGCTTCTTATCAAAATGTGGAAGTCTCCAACCAAATGCCCATGTTTCATTTTGAAGAGAATCATCAATTTTCTATCATCAATTAAGTGGTCTTCTCAAATTAGTATGATTTAGATTCAAATTAATACAAGTTTGTCTCATATATCTACCCTCTCTCAAATGATGACTTACCAAAGAGGTTGTAATAACCCTTCGAGTAGCTCTGTTATCTTTCTCCCTGCTATTTTTTCAAATGCTATTGAGAGCACTGAAAAGATTCTTCACAATAATGGCATTTCTTTTCAACTTTTTATTGACATGAATCTTCAATTTGGAAAGCATAGGTCTCATCTTTTGCATCTTTAATAAGTGCATGAAAAGCTGACAATGCTCCACCACTATCTTGTTGGCGAAAAACATCTTATATAGTCTTGAAGCCCATAACCAAATGGTTGTTTCTAATTTTTTCCCTTCCAAAGTGGTAATAATCATTTCATCAATTTCAATTATCCATTTTGGTGTTCTAGAACCTTCATTTTGATTATAATTAGGAGATATGTAAGGTTCATGTGCATTAGGTCCCTCTGCATTGTCCTCTTCAACATGGTCAATTATGCAATTTGCATTATGACTTGGTAGCATTTTGTTCCCAAAATTTTCATTCTCTAAATTTTCAATTCCAGCATTATCATTTTCAATAGGTACATTTTTATTTCCCAACTATACATATTCATTATCTAACTCTATGATTTCACCTTCGATTAATTCATCATCAACTTGACTGATATTTAACATACCTTGTCTTTTTCTTTGGTGTTCCATTTTGTCCCTTTCCTTATATGCTGCAATGTCTTCATTGGATACCTTCCTTTTGCATTTAGACTTTCGACAATTGCTGCTCCCCATTCAAATGATAATAATAGACAGCTAGAGTTATATTTTCAAACTTTTTTCGATTGGTTGGGCCCCAAAACATGACTTTTTGTAAAACCTGTGAAAAAAAACCTCAAAAAGTGATGTTGTCATGTCTACAGGGATAGGGAATATGTTGAAAAATGATTCCAGTTATATTGGATATCTGATATGCCCCAAGAAGATTTTGGAGGGAAAAATGAATATGGGTTATAGTTTGTGAGTTATCAATTATTTGAGTTATATTACTATGTAAAGATATATTATAATATATTATATATATAAAAGCATAACGTAAAGATATAACATCTAATCTATTAATATATAATAATATATTATGTTATTCTTATTATAATCTATAAATATAATGCATATTATTATATTATATTATTATTTTTACTATATTTTTATTAAATATAATACAGTAATATATATGTTATTAAAATATATTATTATTATTATAATCTATAATATATTATTAATATGACCTATGTTATTAATATATAATAATATATTATGTCATTAGTATTATAATCTATAAATATAATATATATATTAATATATATGTCCCTAGGGGTCCTAGGACCCCTAGGGCTATATTATAATCATTCATATGTGTTGAAGGGGGTCATAGGGTCACCTATGAACTAATTTGATCCATTACATGATGACATATGTCCCTAGGGGTCCTAGGACCCCTAGGGACATATCAACATCTTTCATATGGGTCAAAGGGGTTCATAGGGTGATCTATGACCCCCTTCAATCTATTACATGACTAGGACCCCTAGGGACATATCATAATCGTTCATATGGGTCAAAGCATGTCATAGGGTGACCTATGACCCCCTTCAACCCATTACATGATGACATATGTCCCTAGGGGTCCTAGGACCCCTAGGCACATATTAGAATCATTCATATGGGTCAAATGGAGTCATAGGGTGACCTATGACAACATTCAACTCATTACATGATTACATATGTGCCTAGGAGTCCTAGTACCCATAGGGACATATCAAAATCATTCATATGGGTCAAAGGGGGTCATAGGGTGACCTCTGATCTTTTTCAACCTATTACATGATGACATATGTCCTTAGGGGTCTTAAGAATCCTAGGGACATATCACAATCATTCATATGGGTCGAAGAGGGTCATAAAAATGATAATCTTTCATATGGGTCGACCCATTACATGATGACATATGTCCTTAGGGACATATCACAATCATTCATATAGGTCAAAGGGGATCATACGGTGACTTATGACCCCTTTCAACCCATTACATGATGACATATGTCCCTAGGGGTCCTAAGACCTCCAGGGACATATCACAATCATTCATATCAATTTAAGGGGGTCATAGGGTGACCTATGACCTCTTTCAACCCATTACATGACAACATATGATCCTTCATATGGGTCAAAGGGGGTCATAGGTTGACCCATTACATGATGACATATGTCCCTAAGGGTCCTAGGACCCCTAGGGACATTTCACAATCCTTCATATGGGTCGAAGGGGATCATGGGTGACCTATTACCTCGTTCGACCCATTACATGAGAACATATGTCCCTAAGGCTCCTAGGATCCTTAGGGACATATCAAAATCCTTCATATGGGTCGAAGGGGGTCATAGGGTGACCTATGACTCCCTTCAATCCATTACATGATGACATATGTCCCTAGGGGTCCTAGGACCCCTAAGGACATATAAAAGTCATTCATATGGGTCAAAGGGGGCACCCTATGACCCCTTTGGACCCATCACATGATGACATATGTCCCTAGGGGTCATAGGACCCCTAGGGACATATTGCAATCATTCATATGGGTCGAAGGGGGTCATAGGGTAACCTATGATCCCCTTCGATCCATTACATGATGACATATGTCCCTTGAGGTCCTAGGACTCCAAGGAATATATCACAATTGTTCATATGGGTCGAAGGGGGACATAGGGTGACCTATGACCGCCTTCGACCCATTACATGATGACATATGTCCCTAGAGGTCCTAGGACCCAAAGGGACATATCACAATCCTTCATATGGGACAAAGGGGGTCATAGGGTGACCCATGACCCCCTTCGACCCATTACATGATGACATATGTACCTAGGGGTCCTAAGACCCAAAGGGACATATCACAATTGTTCATATGGGTCAAAGGGGGTCATAGGGTGACCCATGACCCTCTTTGTCCCATTACATGACCACATATATCCCTAGTGGTCCTAGGACCCCAAGGGACATATCACAATCTTTGGTATGGGTTGAAGGGGGTCATAGGGTGATCCATGACCCCCTTTGACCCATTACATGATGACATATATCCCTATGAGTCCTAGGACCCCAAGGGACATATCACATTCCTTCATATTTGTCAAAGGGGGTCATAGGGTGACCCATGACCCCCTTCAACCAATTACATGATGACATATGTCCCTAGGGGTCCTAGGACCCCAGGGGACATATCACACTCTTTCATATTGGTTGAAGGGGGTTTAAGGGTGACTTATGACCCCCTTGGACCCAATGTAACCCATGACCCCCTTCGACCCACTACATGATGACATATGTCCCTAGGGGTCTTAGGACCCCGAGGGACATATCACACTCCTTCATATGGGTCAAAGGGGGTCATAAGGTGACCCATGACCCCATTTGACCCACTACATGATGACATATGTCCTTTGGGGTCCTAGGACCCCAAGGGACATATCACACTCCTTCATATGGGTTGAAGGGGGTCATAGGGTGACCCATGACCCTCTTTGATCCATTACATGATGACATATGTCCCTAGGGGTCCTAGGACTCCAAGGGACATATCACACTCCTTCATATGGGTCAAAGGGGTTCATAGGGTGACCCATGACCCCCTTCGACCTATTCCATGATGACATATGTCCCTAGGGGTCCTAGGACCCCAAGGGACATATCGCACTCTTTCATATGGGTCAAAGGGGTTCATAGGGTGACCCATGACCCCCTTTGACCCATTGCATGATGACATATATCCCTAGGGGTTCTAGGTCCCCAAGGGACATATCACACTCCTTCATATGGGTCGAAGGGGGTCATAGGGTGACCCATGACCCCCTTCGACCCATTACATGATGATAGATGTCCCTAGGAGTCCTAAGACCCCAAGGGAGATATCACACTCCTTCATATGGGTCAAAGAAGGTCATAGGGTGATCGATGACCCCCTTCATCCTATTACATGATGACATATGTCCGTAGGGGTTTTAGGACCCCAAGGGACATATCACACTCCATATGATTCGAAGGATCTCATAGGGTGATCCATGACCCCCTTCGACCTACTACATGCCAACATATGTCCCTAGGGGTCCTAGGCCCCCAAGGGACATATCATAATCCTTCATATGGGTCAAACGAGGTCATGGGGGGTCATGGGTCACCCTATGACCCCCTTTGACCCATTACATGATGACATATGTCCCTAGGGGTCTTAGGACCCCTAGAGATATGTCACACTCCTTCATATGGGTCGAAGGGGGTCATAGGGTCACCCATGACCCCCTTCAACCCACTACATGATGACATATGTCCCTAGGGGTCCTAGGACCCCAAGAGACATATCACAATCCTTCATATGGATTGAAGGAGATCATAGTTCACCCTATGACCCCCTTCGACCTATTACATGATGAAATATGTCCCTAGGGGTCCTAGGACCCTGAGAGACATATCACACTCCTTCATATGGGTCAAAGGGGGTCATAGCATGGCCTATGACACCCTTCAATCCATTACATGATGACATATGTCCGTAGAGGTCCTAGGACCCCTAAGGACATATCACAATTCTTCATATGGGTTGAAGGGGGTCATAGGGTGATCTATGACCCCCTTTGACACATTACATGATGACATATGTCCCTAGGGCTCCTAGGACCCCCAGGGACATATTAGAATCCTTCATATGGGTCAAAGGGGGTCATAGGGTGACCTATGACCCCCTTTGGCACTTTACATGATGACATATGTTCGTAGGTGTCTTAGGACTCCTAGAGACATATTAGAATCATTCATATGGGTCAAAGGGGGTCATAGGGTGACCTATGAGCCCTTTGGATCGATTACATGATGACATATGTCCCGAGGGTTTCGAGAACCCCTAGGGACATATTATAGTTATTCATATTAGTTGAAGGGGGCATAGGGTGACTTATGACCCCCTTTGACCCATTACATGATGACATATGTCCCTACATATTACAGTCATTCATATGGGTCGAAGGGGGTCATAGGGTGACCTATGACCTCCTTCGACCCATTACATGATGATAGATGTCCCTAGGGGTCCTAAGACCCCTAGGGACATATTAGAATCATTCATATGGGTCGAAGGAGGTAATAGGGTGACCTGTGACCCCCTTCGACCTATTACATGATGACATATGTCCCTAGGAGTCCTAGGACCCCTAGGGACATATTAGAATATTTCATATGAGTCGAAGGGGGTCATAGGGTGACCTATGACCCCCTTTGACCCATTGCATGATGACATGTCCCTAGGGATCCTAGGACCCTTAGGGACATATTAGAATTGTTCATATGGGTCAAAAGGGGTCATAGGTCAACCCATACATATTAGAATCCTTCATATGGGTCAAAGGGACAATATTATATTTAATAATTATATTATATTATATAACAATAATAATCATATATGTTAGTAGATTATAGATTTAATAATAGTAATAAACATATACATTATTATATAGAATAATTTTGTCATATAATACTGTTATATGTATTTAATAATAATAATATATATCATATATATCACTATATTATATTTAGAACTATATTATATTTAATAATAATAATCATACATATTACTATAATCTAATAAGAATTATAATAATAATATTAATGTCCACAATTTCACGAAATAAATTTCCTCTAAAACTGTCTAAAGTTACCCTCTTAAGTTTATTTCCTTTTAAATTTTTCTCCCTCCAAATTTAAAATTCAAAAAAATCTCCCTTTTGAAATTTTCCTCCAAATATGGGTGTAAAGTTGCTAGGCTTAATCGGATATCTGATTAGGCTTGGTATTTACCAAGCCTATTCAGTCAACCCAAAAAATGTGTTTGAGAATGGTTTTAGTGACACTTAGACTTCGGGTAGCCATCTGACAATGTTATTTTGACCATAATTGAATGAAAAAAAAAGGGTTTTTTAATATCACTCTCAAGATTCCATCGATATAATTACTGTCAAATTCTGAGTTTGATACATATTTATTAGTTAATTTTTAATGAAGATTGTTGTAAAGTGTTGATTGGCATATTGATTAAGAAATAGCTATAACTTTCAAATGGTATAACATTTTTTAAATCTAAAAGTTGTGTCGCATTCTATGCTTTGCCTAGTATAAGAAAAATAAAATTAAAAGAAAATTTGGTAAAATTTTCTATTAGTTAAGGTGGTTAGACACGGGAGTTGTTTTTTTTCAAAAATTTTTGGGTAGAAAATTCATATTTAATTATTTATTTGGAATAAAAATATCAAAAAAATATGTGTCACATCCAGGCATGAGTCTACTTTTTATATCTATCATTATATTAAAGAAATATTATCATTTTATATTGATTAAGGTGGTTAGACATACGCCTACTTTTTATTTTTGCCCTAAATTTTTTGTAATACTGCATTAAAATCCAAACTTTTAACCAATCAATTATTTCTTTCTCTAGATAAGGCCTATTAGTTTAGAAACTACATTCAATTTCCTACATATTATTTTCTTACAAGTTTTTGATATGAAGTCCATAACTACTTTAAAATTATGTGTCAAGTTGACATAACCCTAATTTGCTAATTTTTCACTACCACTTAAGGCCATAGTTTGGTACACCATGATCCTGCACATACCCTTACATCAACTGACCAAGGAACATTCACAAAAGGTATGGACAATTTGAAGACTATTTTTGATGATTATATGAAGATGATTTCAACATAAAGGGAAGACATCAATTTTAGTAGTTTTGATAGTTTTTGACTAAATCTTGACATTTTGGTCTTTGTCATTGATGTCAAAGGGGGAGATATTCATGTGAAAATTGTATACATGTCATTGTTGGGAAAGATACAAATACAAGGGGGAGAGTTACATGTGGAGATTGTAAAAGTGTAAAGTATATTGTAAGGGGGAGCATATATGTAAAGTTGAACAATTTGTAATAGATGTAATGGTTATGTGTTATTTAGTTATTTTTTTGTCACTTAGGCAATTCTCCTTATTTTTGTTGCCATCAATGCCAAAGGGGGAAATTGTTGACAATTGGCTAATAATGATATGTATTTGGTGTCATTAGTGGCAACACATGATGTACATGTTGATAGGAAACCTTGGAAATAAAGATACTTAGTGTTTGGTAATTAGAAAATTGTCTAAGTATAGAATTTGGTTTACAACAATGTATTGTTCTATTTATAACATGTTGCAGGCATAATATTATGAAAAACAAAGTTACATGGAGATAGTATACATGTTGGTGATGATGTGTATAACCTAAAAAGTTCATATAGATTGTACAGAATAGAGTTAATTGTATTTTGATGATGTAGGACAATGGAATTAAAGGAAATAATTGTATTTTTTGCAAAACAATTACTTGTCCAATTAGGGCCAACATCCTAGATGTTTACTCTAACTTAGAAAAGTGAATTGTGGTCTTAGCTGACCCAACATTATTTTATAGAAAGGCATGGTATTTATGCAAAGGACTTCTTGTGATAAAAAGTGTGTTTGTATGTGAAATCTTGGTGCATTAGTGCTATCTTGTAAGATTCCGAAGTGAGAAGACTTTTGTGAAAGTGATATACGCAAAGTTTTATTTGGTGATTTGAGATTGAGTTGAAGATCAGAGATTAGACAAGGAAAATAATAGTAGATTACTTGTTTGAGCAGTGAGCTCTTCTTGTAATTTAAATTGCATGTTTAGGTAGTGGGATCTTCTTGCATACATTATACTACAACTCCTAATAGGGTCCATCCTCTAACAAGGAACATAAATATCAATATGTTATCTAGTGGGTATCATCCCCACCATGGTTTTCTCTTGACCATGGTTTCCCTAGTTAACAAAATATGGTGTTATGAGTTATCTTTGTGCATTATTATTGTTAGTGTTCAGCATTATTTTATTGCTTTGTTAAGCATCATTTAAATTAAGTAATAATATCTAGTTGGAGACTAAATTTTGTAGATTATTGATTCACCCCCACTCTTAGTAATCCCTATTTCTAACACCTTGTCCTCAAGATACCTAAGGATCCATTTTGGGAAACCATCAAATATATTCACCCCCACTCTTAGTAATCCCTATTTCTAACACCTTGTCCTCAAGATACCTAAGGATCCATTTTGGGAAACCATCAAATATACTAACCCTTAGGTAAGAGAAAGATGGGAATTGGATGAAACAACATTTCAAATGGCTTGCTATTGATATGGCCTCTGGTGAAAACCTTCACTCAGGGCATCCTTGCAATTCCTAGCAAAGTCTCATTATAAAGGCATCATTAAAATTTAGATACTTTTCAAAGCTCCTCTGTAGCTATAGGTGAGGATAGGAATCATACACTTTGGTATTCTCATCATAGTCTTTGATATTGGGAAGGCTCAACCATAGGTGATTTTTGGCTAAGGCATATATTAGATATCATGACATATAGAATTTCATGAATACATTGGCCAAATTTAGCTAAGAAGCAAGCTCTTCACATATAATTTGATCCCAGACGATATGCAATCCCTCAGCATAGATGGCATGGACTAAATAAAAGTGATGCTTCATGAAATCTAATATCTATTCTCTTCCTTTTAACCTTAGAAAGAGGGCCAAGATGTCAAAAATTTCCCTTTATAAATTGGTTCGAAAAAGGGTCCTTAACATTTTACTCTTTTTTGAACAAGGATTCTAGAAAAAAATTCTTTGCATATCCTCTGTTCTTAGAGTCTTTTTTTTATTGAACATTGATGTAGAGGTAGAAAATTCATTTTTTTAGTATTCCTCTTTTACTGGGATTCCAAATGTAGATTGCATTATTGCCTATTTTATAGAAAGTAGAATAGAATAATTTGGTAGTAGTATCTTCTTTGTCTCAGGGTTGTATCTTTCAATACATTCCTTCACCAGCTTTGGTGCTTTTACAACCATGGGGAACTTGAAAACTTCAACTAATTCACTCTCCTTCAATTTATGGATGATTGGGTGAATGGTTTGGGAATTGAGCCTTCTGTGCAAGTCACCAAGATCATAAAATTTGAAGGAGGTGTCTGAATATTTCTTTAGTTCACTTTCCAAACCAATCAAATGATCATACCCTACAAATTTTATTTCCATTTGATTTCTCAAAGGAGATAGATCACTTGAAAAAATAGTTGTTAAAATTATGGATAACTCTATTTGAGGAAATTATGATCATATAGATGTAGGTATCTGAACATTGGTGCCACATGAATGAAGTAAATCACAACTAATAATTATAATGGTTAGATTTGTATAAAATTAGATGGTTAACAACTATTTAATACTTTCCATTCCCACCCATATGTTGATTCAAAAATATGATGATTAGATCATTCACTTAAATATCATATAGTAGCAAGACTAGCCAATTACCTAATCAATTGGATTTGGTTTAATGGAAACTTTCCTCTTCACTTTAGAATCTGGAACAAGGGTTTGCACCATAACATTTTATGTGTAGGGAAGGTAGCATTAACTTACCTTTCCACAAGCTTTCCTTTTTCTTTTTAATTCAAGATCACAACATGAGCAATGCTCCTTCAGCATATTAGGTATCATGTCACCTTCTTTTCCACATAAGGCTTTCTTTTGTATTTTACCTCATTCTTCAAAGAATCCACAAAGTGAAAATACCACTTTGAGGGCATGGATTCCTATCTTTGTTAATTAGGTTTGCACTTCTCAAGCTACTCCATTAGATTGAATTTTTTGGTGTTCCCAAACAAAATCTTCACATCTTGATTTAACATTTCTTTATTATATAAGAAGGACCACATCTTCTTTTAGATAGGAAGTGTCATTAAGGCATATGTCCTTCAAATAATTGAACAACTAAGGGTATCTTTCTTACCCAACACTACTTTAGAAAAGAGCTTGAAGATATTCACTTCTAAGGGGAAAGAACCTAGATTGATGGAACTTTGCTCTTTATCATAAAAAATATATTGTGACTTTGTACATGTACTATGACAATTCTGTGGCTATGGATCTTTGTATTTCTAATCTATTGACTATGAATCAACCTTTGAATATATCTAGAGATGTCAAGATACTTTTAACTTTGGGATACTACTTGATAGAATATGTTAGCAAAGAGGATACAACGACATGGGCTAGAACTCGAAAGAAGCACCACACTAGTATTAGGAGTCATTTATAGAGTAATAATGGGACTACTTCTTATTAGGAGGACACTTGAGACAAAAGTCCACCCAATCCTACATCATCTAAGACCTTGATGCAAGGGAAAAGTAAGAGTCCTGCATAGAGGTGCTAGTGGAAACAAAGTATTGAAAAAACCTAAGAAATCTCAAAATCCAAGCTAGGGAGATACCTGATGAGAAGGGAGCCACTTAGGGGGTATCTAGACAAAGGCTCATAAATACATGCAATGAGATTATATCCAAATTAGAACTCTATGAGGAAGACTAAAATTTGGCAACAATTGGCTCTAACTAGGGATTTAGACATACACATGTATAATAAGGTACTTAACATCTCTAGTTTTGCAAAGCCAAAATAGAAAAAATTAAGGCGGGGGGAGGGAATGACCAAGAAAAAACACAATAGGAAGAAAACTAAACTAGGAAAGTAGGAAGCTAAGCTAGAACATGTGACAAAAAGGAAAACTATCTAAACTAGCTCTAATTGCAAGGGTTACCTACTTTCAATTATTGAGCTGATATAACTTTAGGTCCTAATCACTATAGGAAAATGGTAGTACCTCACTAGTGGGATTGGCCATATTGAAAGAGTTGATTTGATTTACTCACAAAATTCTAAAAGGAACTTTCCAAAGTGAGTCAAATTTGTGATGCATGTCTTTGGGTTCTCATCTTTTATCCCATAGCAAGACCATATAATTTTCAACGAACCTCCTTGGCCTTGCCCTTTTGTCAAAGAAACCCTTCAAACATTTATGATGTTTAGTAATGTGGTCCACCAATTTTTCTCCTCCTCTAACTTGGTTAGGTACATTATTCACTTTTCTAGAGAAGTGTGAAAAATAGGATCTTCAATTGTTTGCTACAACTTATAGACTCATAATTCTAGGGGAAGGGGAAGACTCACCTCAACTCTGTATACTAGTTCAAATAGGGAAATACCAATGGCCTTTTTAGGTGTTAATTTATATTCCCAAAGAGCTTCATATAAATTTTTGTGCTAGTCCTTCTGATTATCAGAAACCATCTTTCTCATGATATTGATTAAATTGTTGTTGCTAGACTTTGCTTGGCCATTTCCTTGAGGAAAATAATCCAATGAATGAATGAGGTGAATACTATTATCATATATAAATTCAATAATTTCCACCAAGGAATATATGTAGCATTGTCCATAACTAGCTTCTATGGGACACCAAATATAACAAGGATATTTTCTCTAATGAATTCATAGACAACTTGGGATGTGGTTCTTTTAGTAGGTTTATCTTCTACCCATTTAGTAAAGTAGTCTATTGTAGCAATGATGTATAGATGTCATGTAGATAAGGAGGGATTAATTGAGCCAATAAAATCAAGTCCCCACTACTAGAAGGGTCCCTTTATCACTACTAGTCTTAGAGGTAGGGCAACCAATTGAGGTTTACTAGCAAACATTTTACACGTTTTGCATTGGGATAACCATTTGTAGGCATCCTTAAAAACACCTAACCAGTAATAACATTGTCTCAAACTCTTGTATGATGTGAATGTAGAAAAAAAGTGCCACCACAAGCTTCGTCAGGGAGTTTTTTGAGCAACCTCTCTTGTTGGGACTTATCCACACATCTCAGAAACATACCATCAATTTCCCTTTAATATAATTGATCATCATAGATGGTGCAGGGAACTCAAGGTCATCACAAGGCATTCCACAAGGCACCTCAAGGATCCTATACTATACCACCTTCCTAAATGATTCATCAGCAAGAAAATAAGGTTCTAGGAAGATAAGAATAGTTTCATGATGTTATAAGCCCATTTGTAAAGGCTTGAGCCTCATTTGGTAATTCTATAAACCATGATTCATCAAGGCCTATAGGAAATTTAGTAGTTAGGAAATAGCTAGAAACACCTTATATTAAATTTTTAGGGGTCCTAGAATAGTTTATAAGTTCTAGGTAGTTATATTCAATAAAAATTGTAAATGCAAAAAAAAGTTGCTAAGCAACTTTGCTTAAAAGTTGCAAAATGTTAATGAAGGAGTTTGAACTGATTGAAACTATTTCCTAGGTATTTGATCAGTCAAACATGTCTATAAATGTTTGATCCAACCTTCCTAGTAGAATAGGTTGGCTAATGTACAGAATTTTGTTGGCATGAATAAAAGTTACTGGTTTTTCACTCTAATTTGCTGCATTTTCATTCTTCCATGTGATGTACAGATTGGAAAGGGTGGTTTAATGGTTTGAGGAGTAACTTGTTGAAGTTCACTATCCAATGCACTTGGTTTGAGCTTATTTGGTGACCCCTATCAAAAGTTATTGCTTTTTCTTTCAAAATTGTCCAAAAACCCTAGGTTCAGTAGGGTTTTGTTCAAATGGACATATAGATCATTACTGTACAGTTCAAATGGCACAAAACCTAGTGAAAATGGAAGCCCTAGAAGTTTACTTTCATATCAAAAAATTAGGATTTGGAAAACCAAAGGGAGTTAATTTTTCTTGCAAGTCCTAGGCCAAATATTTGTATGTATTTGGTCTAATTTTGAAGAAATTTGATTGTTGGAGTTATAAGGAAAGAAAAGTAGTCAAATAAAAGGTGGATTGGCATTGTGTTAATTAACCCTCAGAGTATTGAACACTTAGTTCTTGTCTATGCACTCATTTCATTGGTCTTCCTTTAAAAATCAAGTCTAAAGGGAGCCATTTAGGCCTATGTACTTAGGTAGATTAGTGGAGTGCTAGATTAGGTTGGAATTTGGTTTTGTGGGATGTTGTTAGGGTTGTAAAACACTTCTCATTTCCATCCTTAGATTAGGTATTGGATGTGTGGCTATGTTAGATGTAGAAACTTCTCAATTTTAGCCCTTATAGCCCTATTTGGGAATAGGTTGATGAAACTTGCATAAAAGTTGGAAAAGTGTGTTTGAGGAATAGTTTTTAATCCTTTGAGGTTGATGAAGGTGTTTTTTAGTTAGAAAAGGGTGATTTTAGCACTTTGAAGTCATTATTGCATACTTGGTGATTAAGAGATACTTCCACTTGGATCAAACCTTCCATTGTTGCACTATGCATAAGGTGGTATTCGAGCAGTTTAGATCTTGAGGAGTGCAGATATAGGAAATATGTAGTGCCTCTACCATTTGAATTTTGTAAGTCATCCTGATGGATGTAACCTTGTTGATCTTTTTTTGTGATGGATCGTGATTGTGACCTTGAGTGGTCTACACCTTTAGAGGTGATTTGATGTATGTTTCTATATCAGTTGCTTTGATTGTGCTTTGGCTGATTTTAGAGATTATGATGTGATTCTTGGTTCACTGAGGTTTGTGCTAGTGTTTACCAAGATTGATATGGTATCATGAGGTTATTCCATGATTAACTTGATATGTGTGTAGAGATTGCACTACCTACTATTACCATGCTATACTGGACTAGGTTCCTATAGTAGTTGTTAGTCACGTTTATGACTGTGTTCACTTATGTTTTTTAAGTGCCTTTTCATGTTGTGTAAAAAACCATTATTAAATGCTTAAATAATTAGAAATGAATTGTCCATTTGGATAATTTGGTTATGTGTTGTGGACATTTACCTTGTTATATTTTGATCTGCTAGATATTTTGAGCTGAGATATATTATGATCCATTTGGATATCAGTCAAACCACTATTGCACTTTTATGTTGCATTGGGATGCATGTCACATCCATACTCATAACTTTGTGTTTGGTTGAGTGATTTTGTACCTAGTGTTATGATTTCTTTTGGACCTTTGCTTTTTTTTCATGGACTTTAGGATTCATGTAGAATCCATGCTCCTGGATTGAGGCTGGTTGGGTGAGTTCATGATTTTTGGTATTGTTACACCATTGGGATTCATGTAGAATCCATACTCCCAAATTGAGGCCAATTGAGTGATTTCATGATGTATGATTTTATTGTCTTTGTGCTTTTTGTATAATCCATCCTCCTAAGTTGTTTTGGTTGAGTGATCTTTTGTGTTGTGTTCTCATCTAGTTCTTGTGTTATGATTTTTGTGATGGTGGTGCACCACACATGAGTACATGTGCATACAATTTTTGAGTTACTTGCAAGGCCTGATCTTCCATGGTACTTCAAGAAGTTATGGTCATTGGGGTTGGGTTGGGAATATGCATGCCCATAGGCCTTTGTCATTATGGAGCATGGGTAGGGTTGGGTAGCATATGGACGGGGCTTTTGTCATGCATTTTGGTGTCCATTTCCTATTTGACTAAAGAAGTTTTTAAATAAGTGATAACTAAATAAAATGTGTGAGTATTAATAAAACTAAAGATAATAAAATGCTTGTGCCAAGCCATTCCATTGAGGGATGCTAAATCTGCATGATCCGAGCTTGGGATTTTCAATGCCAAGCAACTCTCCATGATGTTAGCCCCTATTTAGTAGCCTTTTAAGTGTCTAACCAAGACCTATAATCCTTGCATTGTCTTAGGTTCTTGGTTATAGCCATCATACTATCTAGCATGAGTGTTAGCCATGGATGATTGTTTTGTGTGTGTTTGTGATTGGATCATTATCTCCATCAGCATGGTGGGTGTGGACCTATGGGTGCCACATGGTTGGGATACATAGCTACCTTCACCACTGCTAGGGACCAGTGTACAAATATGGTCTTTTGTCCTAGTGTAACTATTGCTGGATGTTTTCACCTGGTACTTTGGGTTCTAGAGTATGCTTTCTTGTGATTTATGCTATCATTGGAATGGTTGGATATCATGTTTAAATGATGTTAGTTTATTTGACGCATTCCTATATTATGATGTTTGGCATATGATTAGATTATGTGAATTTCTTTGTTGGTCTATCTATTGCTTATTGATGTTTAACATGTGATAGGTGATGATATCTACTTTTAGGATTATCTTATGTTTTATTACTAGCATGTTAGATTTTCTTATGCTTATATTGTAGCATGTTTTAGTACTGGTGTCCCTATTACAATAGTACCAATGATCTAATCAGTGGCTTGCGATGTTATGCACGAGGGATAGCCAAGACCCATGATGGTCATATGATGCTATTGATGGTTGGGAGGAACTGCGTACTTAGTTTGGTTGTTCAGTTATTGTGAAATTATTTATGTACATTGCAATGTTACTTCTATTCACTATGATGTTTCTTTTAGTATGTTCTTTACTGCTATGGTTTAGATGGATAGATGTTCTTCTTTCTTGTTGTTTATGCACTTGAGTGTTCAGTTCTAGATCTATGTGGATCTAGTACTCCCTAGTGTGGAGGTTTTATTTTTTGTTTTTCCCCTTTCATGTTTTCCTTAAGTGTTTCTTGTGTTTCTTGGGTGACCATCTTTTAGTATGGTGCGATATAATAAAGTCTCACATTTCCATTAGGATCTTGTCATGTGATACTAGAAAGTATTGCACCCTCTTTGAAGAAATATCATATGATACCCTGAAAGTATCACATTCTCTTGAGAGAAGCATTGCCCATTTCCTTAAAGTGTTACCCTCCTTCTATAGAAATGTCGTGCGATAGTAGAAAGTATCACATGGGTTTTGTAAAAAACCTATGTGGGCGGGTAGCAGGCACTTTTCAGTTTGATTTGAACTTTTTGGGAATCGTTCGAGGTACCCTCATACGTGTTCTTCAACCCTTGGGTGTCACATTTTGAATTCAGAATGTGTTTAATTTAGATTTAGTTATGTGTTCTTCATTATCAATCATTTTGGTCTATTGTGGCATTTGGAGATTCGTTGGTTGCCAGGATGGTGGTTAAGTCGTCCATTGCAATCCTTGTGATCCATGTGCACTTGCACTTATTTAAAAAAAAAAAAATTATGGCTTGTATTTCATCCTTATTTCCAAAGATCTCTAAGTGGGGCATTACATCTGGTATCAGAGCCCATGTTCAAGCATTGGGATCTCTGTGTATATGTTGCCCATTTGGTTGTTTCTGCATGGGTTGAGTCTGAGTGTCTTGGTGAGAACTCATGATCTTTTTTGCTTCAGTATCTACTTGTGATGGACTTGCTTTTCCAGTAGATGTGACTAGATCTGTGTGAGGAGAAGGAAGTGAGTCTTCCTAGTTTTGTTAGCAAAATCAATATGCCTTGTTTGGTTGGTTCCTTGTGTGACCCTTTTGGATTGATTGGTGTCCATGTGTTGGCATTGAGTGCCTCTTTTTGTTTCTCCTTGTGGAGTAAGGTGCATTGTTTCCTTGTTTTCTCCTAATTGTAAGTGAATAAATTAAGCTATTTTTGATTTTGTGTTTTGTCATTATAGTAATGAAATGGTTCCCTTTAGTGAGAAGTGTGTGTTTATTGTGAATCATTACAATTAAATAGGTGTTGTATTAGGATCTTTTGGTTTAATGACTTAAGTCCCTAATCTAATTGCTTCTTAAGATTATGGAAATTGTATTAAATTGATGGATATATAAATGTTGCATTGGATGGAAAATAATTAAGAAAAATTATTATTATCTACATATACATGAGATTACTAATGGTATATTTCTTGATATGTGTCAGTGTGTTCTCTAACATTGCTAGGATGATGTATCCCTTAACATTGTGTGGTGATTTATCCCTTTTGTGTGACTATTCTTAGTCATCACATGTAATGTGATTTGATTGATTCCTTATTTTATTTGGTTGGAGGTACTTTCCTCATGTTGTTGGGATAGAATTGGTTTTCAGTATTTTCCTCTCTTGGAATAGTCAACAAATTTTATCCATCACTCTCTTTGTGATAGTTGTCACATTTGACTTATTGTTGAAATATGCACTTTTTGATATTTTCTATTGGAACTGACTTTTCCCCATTTGAGTTTTTGTTTTGGTTCATGATGACTATTCTAAATGTGTTTTAACTGCTACCTAGTTGTGTTTTGTTATTCTACCATGTTCATCTTGAACCTCTAGTAGCATGTATAAGGGATAATACCATGGAGAACATGCTAGAATGTCTTTGATAGATTTAAATTTGTTAACATAATTGGATGGTTTAAAAGATGAGTAAATGTAATGTTTTTCTTGAAAGAAATTGAAAGATATGTACTTGTTTTATGGTGACCCTTGAACACTTGCTTTGAAAACCTTTCAGTTTCATCATGCATTAGTGCTTATGTTATGTTTAATTAATGAAAATATGAACGATAAGTAATGATGGATTTAGTGTGTGGATTACCTTTCATTCCATGTCTTATGTTGTTTTGGGGCATGTGTGTTCTTGTATGGTTTTGGATGTTTTGTCTGTCACTTGTCTTGGTAACCGAGACTATTGTTTTTCCTATGTGGTTTTTTCTTGAGTGGTGACTCAAACTCTTAGGCCTTAGGACTCTCTTGGCTCCATCATGTCATAGGCCTCATCAATATCTTTTTTATTTTTTTGAAGGAAATCAATCCGAGCCTGGATGTGAAAGTTATGGTCTTCAGAGTGAAGGTAGTTTTTGTGTTGATTTGAAATTTTTGTGCAAGAAACTGGTGGTCATGCACTTTCTCACCTAGTTCATTGCACTTTCTTACCTAGTTTTCAGAGAAACTTTGTGTGAGACTATGCTAATGGAGGATTTTTCCTAGGGAACAACAAGCATCTCTTCACACTTCTAGAGTTGTTGATCGATGTTCTGAGTACCTACTTTGAGTAGAATCTAATTCAATCATGACATATCATATTTATGGCCATTGGAGAAGTTTAAATCTTTATAATTTTCTTAATGGAAGAGTTATCTAGTATTCATAATCTACAAGGTATTTGTTGGGATTTGTGCTTGGGTTTTGTGTGTTTCTTAGAGCATCGACCTGCCCTTTTAAGGTGAAGTGTGGTTTGTGAGCATTCCTTATTTGAGGATGATGTTGCCTTATTGTTTGGGAGTGACTCAATTATTTGATGAGTCTAGATTCTCCTTTTGGGATGTTTTCTTTGGCACATCTCCATATTCTTTTCTCTCTTGAGAGAGTAGGCTAGTGTGGTTATGCCACTAGCCCAGTTAGTGTTTTCATATGAGTATGTTGATGGTTGGTGGAATTGTGTGTTCCCTAACACATCTTGGGCTGATTTAGTGCCAAGATTGAGAGAGAGACTCCCTCTCAGTCCTAATACTCTATAGTTCTTTCTCCCTAAGCTTCTTCCTTCAAGAGGATTGTCTCAGACAAGTTTTCTCATTGACTGTTGACTTGAGGTTGGAGATTGAGTTTAGTGGTAGGTTGGGTGTGGTATTCCCAACATGGTGCTGGAGGGACAAGGTATCATTGGACACATATTACCATCTTATGAGTTGGTCTACAAAAGCTATATGGTTTTGTCCACTATTGTATTCTTTGCAACCTTGTGGAAAGGTGATATCTTGTTTGGTTGGGTTATGTAACCAGAGTTCCTAGTGTTAGTTAAGCTTTCGTATCTTAGAGACTTTGTGTTCCTATGCTTGGTGCTTAGTAGTGGTGAGTTCCCTTTGTGGAGTGTGTAATTTTGTTGGTAAACTATCATCCACTTTGTTCAAAGGGTGAGTTTAGGATTCAAGGACATTCAGGTGTAACATTATAGTATTCTTGGGAATTTGGGATGGTTATTCCCCATGATTCCAACTCTTTTGGAAGTGCATAGTGTGTTGACCTAGTTTTGTGGTCATGTGTTAGGTGCATGGTTAGTTGGGCACCTATGGACAAGGTAGAGTGGGTTTTTCCCTTCCCTTGTATTGTTGACTTTATGGCTAGATGGGTTTTCCTAACACATAGAAGGTTCCTTGTTGGAGGACCTTGTGTCAGTGTGACACCTTTCTCTTGTGGTTGACCTATTTGGGGGTTGACATGATGGTTTGTTTATGTTGGAGTGATTTGGGTTTGACTTGTGGTGAGTTTGTGGAGTCATCCCTATTGCTTGGCTTGATTTTTGGTTCTTGGTGTGTTTTGGTTTCTATTATTGGATTGCAAGCTTCTAGGAGTAAGCCTAGTCTTTGGGGGGGATGATGTAGTGCCTCTCCCATTTGACTTCTATAATTAATCTTGATGGATGTAACCTTATTGATCTTTTGTTGTGATGGATCATGATTGCGACCGTGAGTGATCTACACTGTAGAGGTGATTTGATGTATGTTTCTATATCAATTGCTTTGATTATGCTTTGGCTGATTTTTTAGATTATGATGTGATTTTTGGTTTACTAAGGTTTGTGCTAGTGGTTACTAGG
Organism: Cupressus sempervirens; assembly: GCA_028749045.1. NCBI lineage: Eukaryota > Viridiplantae > Streptophyta > Pinopsida > Cupressales > Cupressaceae > Cupressus > Cupressus sempervirens. The sequence continues at coordinate 894,591,532 of CM053785.1, forward strand.
ATTGATGTGGAATTTATTTCATGATTACCCTAAGATATGTGAAGAGATTGCACTATGTACTATTACCATGCTATACTGGACTAGGTTCCTGTAGTAGTGATTAGTCATGTTTATGATTGTGTTTGCTTGTCTTTTAAGTACCTTTTCATATTGTGTAAACAACCATTATTAAATTCTTAAATAATTAGAAATGGATTGTCCATTTGGATTATTTGGTTATGTGTTGTGGACATTTACCTTATTATATTTTGATCTGAGATATATTTGTTACTTATGTTATGTTTTACATTTGAGAGAACCTAAGGGTCAGACGTTATACCTTGATTTCAGTATCATAGATGTTAGACTACTATGCTTTTTAGTTGATCATATTGCATGATGATGCCATTTTGAGATGACAGTGTGTTTTATGATGATATCTGGTTATCCGGTATTTGGACATATCACTGATTATGTTATGTGATGGATTTAATGCTATGGTTATTTACTTCATTCTTGCATTGTTATGCTTTATGTGAACATGAGTGATGTAAATAGATTATTTTAATACAATTAAATAAATGGTTAAATTAGGTGATTTAATGCATTTATTTCTTTAGCTATGTTATTATATGCAATTGCACTTGATCATGTTGTCTAGTGTGCATGATTTATATCCCTAGCAATGGCACATGGAGTTAGTGATTCAACCATTCATATTTTACCAATGTCATCACTGTATGGTCAACATATCCTTATTTTAATTGATTTATTAATCCTTTTGGCGAATGTTAAATCTAAACTCATTTGCATTATATGATTAGACCAATGAGCATGTCTATGTATTTAGAGTTTCACATTGTCACGAAAGTTGTTAAGGATATTTTTGTGTTTTTGGATTTTTTAGATTTGTAATTGATTTATTTTAATTTCTGGTAGCTTTTCCATAGATGAATTCCTATTTCTAGGAAGAGCCTATTTTTGTTTGGGTCAATTTGAGATTTAACTAGGTTGGCTGGTCATTTTCCCTAATTGATTATTCACTCGAAAAGTGAATAAATATCCAAAAAAGAATTTAATTCCTCACTTCTCACTTTTGAATTAGAAAGTTGGAGAGTAAAACCCAAAATCCTCTTCATGAGGATTTATTGTTTTGCTCGTTGTGGGAGCTACAAGAATGAGATCATTGTGAGATTGGAATCATTGATCCAGCTCAGGGAAACCTTGGATTGCCACAATTTTTAGCTACTTTTGTGGGCTATTTATTTTATGATTTAGATTTCCATTTTTCCCTTTTGGCTGTGAGGTAGGGTTTTCCTATTTTATTGTTTTGGCTCCATTTCTACTTCTATTTTTGGTAGCCATTTGTTTGGAGGTTGAGAACTAGTGTTCCCTCTATTTCTGTATGATAGTTCTACTCGATTGGCCAGGTACAAACATTTCCCTATATTTTGGGATGAGGGTTTGGGGTTTTGCACTATTATGCTGGCCATTTTTGCATACAAGGTTCAAACTTAATTATTTTTGGTTTTTAGGGGTTTTTGTACCTAAAGGACAAATGGGTTTTAATTTCAAATTTTTTCCAAAATTTGAGGTTTTTACCTCATTTTGCATGCTGCCCTATTTTCTTAGGTATTTCTTGGCACAATGTGGGTCATGGACCTAGATGATCCATTTGGATATTAGTGAAACCACTGTTGCACTTTTATGTCGTAGTGGGATGTATGTCGCATCCATATTCTTGACTTTGTGTTTGGTTGAGTAATTTTGTACCTAGTGTTATGGTTTCTTTTGGACCTTTGCTATTGTTTCATGGACTCTAAGATTCGTGTAGAATCCATGCTCTCAGATTGAGGCCGGTTGGGTGAGTTCATGATGTTTGATCTTGTTGTATCATTGGGATTCATGTAGAATTAGTCCTCCTGAGTTGTTTTTAGTTGAGTGATCTTTTACATTGTGTTCTCATCTAGTCCTTATGATATGATCTTCATGATGGTGGTGTGGCAATGTACAATTTTTGGGTGACTTGTGAGACCTGATCTTCTGTGATATTTTCAGAAGTAATGATCATTGGAGTTGGATTGGGAATAAGCATGCCCACAAGAACTTGTCATAGGATGAGCATGGGTAGGGTAGGGTAGCATATGGAGGCGACTGTTATCATGCATTCTGGTGTCTATTTCTCATTTGACTAAGGAATTTTTTAAATAAGTGATAACTAAATAAAATGTGTGAGTGTTAATCAAACTAAACATAGTAATATGTTTGTGCTGAGAAATTCCATTGAGGGATGTTGAATCCATAGGATCTGAGCTTGGGCTTTTTGATGCCAAGTGACTCTCCATGATGTCAACCCCTACTTGGTAGCCTCTTGAGTGCCTGAATAGGACCTATACTCCTTGCATTATCTTAGATTCTTTGTTACAACCATCATACTGTCTAGCATGAGTGTTAGCCATGGATGATTGTTTTATGTGTGTTTGTGGTTGGATCATTATCTCCATCAGCATAGTGGTTGTGGACCTATGGGTACCATGTTGTTGGGAGGCATAGCCACCTTCACCACTACTAGGGACTAGTGTACAGAGATGGTCTTTTTTCCTAGTGCAACCGTTGCTAGATGTTTTCACTTGGTACTTCAATTTTTGGAGTATGCTTTCTTGTAATTTATGCTTTCATTGGAATGCTTGGATATCATGTTTAGATGATGCTATTTTATTTGATGCATTCCTATATTATGATGTTTGGCATATGATTAGATGATGTGAATTGCTTTTTTGGTGCATCTATTGCTTATTGATGTTTAGCATGCGATAGGTGATATTATCTACTTGAAGGATTATCTTATGCTTTACTACTAGCATGTTAAATTTCCTTATGCTTATATTGTAGCATGTTTTAGTAGTGACATCTCTATTACAATAGTATCAAAAATCTGATCAATGTCTTGGGATGTTATGCGTGGGGGATGGCTAGGATCCATGATGGTCTTATGATGCTATTTATGGTTGGGAGGAACTGCATACTTTGTTTGGTTGTTCAGTTATTGTGATGTTATTTATGTACATTGTGATGTTACTTCTATTCATTGTGATGTTGCTTTCAGTTCGTTCTTTATTGCTATAGTTTAGATGGATAGATGTTTTTCTTTCTTTTTGTTTATGCACTTGAGTGTTTGCTCCTCGATCTATGTGGATCTAGTACTTCCTAGTGTGGAGGTTTTATTCTCTATGTTTCCCCTTTTGTGTCTTCCTTAAGTGTTTCTTGTGTTTCCTGGGTGACCATGTTTTAGCATGGTGTGATACAATAATGTATTGCATGTCCATTAGGATCCTATCATGTGATACTAGAAAGTATCGCACCCTTAAGGTAGAAATATCGTGTGATACTGGAAAGTATTGCATGCCCTCTGATGAAATATCATATGATACCTTGAAAGTATCACATGCCTTTGAGAGAAGTATCATGCATTCCCTAAAAGTGTCTACCTCATTCTATAGAAATGTCATGTGATATTAGAAAGTATTGCCTGGGTTTTGTTAAAAACTTGTGCAGGCATGCAATAGCCACTTTTCGGTTTGATCTAAACTTTTTGGGAATCATTTGGGGTACCCTCTTAGGCATTCTTCAACCCTTGGGTGTTGCATTTTGAATTCAAAATGTGTTCAATTCAAATTCAATTATGCATTCTTCATTATCCATCATTTTGGTCTATAGTGGCATTTGGAGATTTGTTGGTTGTTGGGATGGTGGTTAAGTCTTCCATTATAATCCTTGTGATTCGTGTATGATGTTGATGTGTGCACCTACACTTGTTTTAAAAAAATAACATTCTAGCTTGTATTTCATCCTTTTTTTCAAGGATCTTTGGGTGATGCATTACACAATATATTTGAAGGAGAATAAGGAGAAAGGGAGGTCCCCCTAATGATCACTAATGTTGAATTGGCCAAACTTGTAAAATAGCAGATGGTAGAGAGTAGAGTAGTAAGGGAAGAGAGTAGGAACATGTAAAGGGAATTGGAGAAACTCAAGGGTAATATGAAAAAAGGAGATAATGATGAGTCTAAGGAAGAGGAAGTTGAAAGGGGGCCCTATGAGGAGGAGATCCCATTGGATCAGAGACCACTCTTACAAGCCTTGGAAAGAGTACAGATGAAAGGAAGAGACAACTATTTTGAGTGTGATCATGTCCTTGCAAGTTAGAGGTTGAAATTAGCAAAGGAAAAACTCAAGGGCCCTGCCCTTAGTTGGTGGAACTTTGTACAAAGTGAAAGAGAGGATGAGGGAAAGGAACAAATAAAAACATGGAAAAGGATGAAGGAAAAGATTAGGAAGCAATTCATCCCTAAGGATTATGAGGTCATAATACATCAAAAGTTGCATAATCTCAAGAAAAAAGATATGGATGTTAGCACATATACCCAAGAGTTTCACAATTTAACTCTTAGGGCAAAGGTGTATGAGACAAACAAATAAAAGTTGGCAAGGTATATAAATGGTTTGAAATACAACATTCAAGATGAACTAACCTTGATTGCTATTGATTTAGTTCATCAATGTTTTAATCTAGCCTTGAAGATTGAGGAAAAGAAAAAGAGGAAGGGAGAATCTAGTTTCAATAGAGGGAGAGGAAATAATTTCGGAGGACGAGGAGGAAGGTTTCAAGGGAAGAACAATCAGTCGAAAGAAGAAGGAAAGAATTAGAATACTAAAAATGAGGTCAACAACAAGGGTATTTTTAGAGGTAGGAGACCTAACAACAGTAGGGGAGGTGGAAATGGTAGAGGAAGGGGAGGTAGTGTGTTCATTGGAAAGTTTTTTACATGTAATCAAGTAGGATATTAGTCCTTTAGATGCCTTTGAAAACTTGGAGAAAATCCTAGGTAGGGAGATAGGAGAGTCCAATTGCTGCAAGAAGAAGAAGATGGCCAAAGCATCTCTTCCTACCATTCCACTTCTTCTAGACCTATAGATCCTGAGATTGGTGAAAACCTAATGTTGCAAAGAACACTCTTGAAGGTGCCAAACCCCATTGAACCAGCACAAAGGAAGGCCCTATTCTAGATAACTTGCAAAGTCAAAGGAAAAGTATGTAAAATAATTGTAGATTTTGGATCAATAGACAATATAGCATCTAGGGAGATAGTTGATAAGTTAAAATTGGAAAAGATACCACATCCTTATCCCTATAAGGCATCTTGCTTACTAAGGAGAAGCAAACCCTTGTCAATGAACAAGTATGGGCAGAATTCACCCTAGGAAAATATGTAGAAAAAATCCTTTGTGATGTCACAAATATTGATCCTTGCTACCTCTTACTAGGAAGACCATGACAATATGATGTTAAAGCCAAACATGATGGGGAAACCAATGTGTATACTATAACCAAAGGAGGCATAAATTATACTATGAACCCCTTACCTGATGATGGGAAGTTAGACCATGTAGTTAGTAATGTTACCTTGGTAGGGGAGAAGGATACCCCATGTTTTGCCATAGTAACTAGGCTTAAAAACGAGATTGTAGTAAAACCCAAAGACAAACCCAAGAAGGGACAATGGTGGGAAGATGTTGGTCCTAAGGAGGTTAGGGCTCTTCTAGAAAAGTATCATGGGATAGTTGAAGATAGTATTCCAACCTCCTTGCCACCTAAGAGAGAAGTTAACCATTGTATTGACCTTATCCTTGGTGCAATATTGCCTAATAAGGCTACATACAAACTAACCCCGGAACAAAGTGCAAAGATTGCAAGACAAATTGAAGACTTTTTGTCTAAAGGGTTGATTAGGAAGAGTTCCTATAGTCCTAGCACCCAAAAAGGAAGGCACTTGGAGACTTTTTACGAACTCTAGGGTAATCAAAAAGATTATTATTGGATATAGATTATAAATACCAAGAATGGAAGACCTTTTGGATTGCCTAGGTGGAGCAAACTATTACTCTAAGGTGGACTTGAAAAGTGGGTATCATCAAATTAGGATAAGAGGGGGGGATGAATGCAAAAGAGCCTTTAAAACCATAGAGGGGCTTTATGAATGGATTGTAATGCCATTTGGGCTATCAAATGCACCTAGTACCTTTATGAGGCTCATGAATGAAGTCCTTGAGCCCTTTCTAAACAAATTTTTGGTTGTCTATCTTGATGAAATTCTAATCTTTAGTATAGACAAAGAGAAACACTTAACACACATAGACCGAGTCTTAAAGAGGTTACATGAGGAAGGACTCAAGATAAATCTTTAAAAGTGCACTTTCATGAAAGAAGAACTCATATTTTTGGGCTTTGTCATTTCTAAGGGCTGCCTTAAAATGGATCCATCCAAAATAGAAGCCATTCTTAATTGGCCACCTCCAAAGAACCCATCAGAGGTCAAGAATTTCCATGGGCTTTGTAACTTTTATAGGAAATATATTAAAAGTTTTAGTGGGGTCTATGCACCTATAATAGACACTATAAAAGTAGGGAGAAAATGTCAGTTTTTTTTGGACTAAGGAAGTAGCAGAAGCATTTGAAATAGTCAAACAAAAGATAGCACAAGCAACCATCCTAAGGTTCCCTGATTTCAACAAGATATTTATAGTAGAATGTGATGCTAGTACTAAAGCCATAGGGGGAGTCTTGAGCTAGGAAGGCAGGCTAGTGGCTTTTTTAGTGAGAAACTAAATGATGCAAAACAAAAATATTTAGTTTATGCTTCAACTATATGCAATGGTGCAATCACTTAAAAGGTGGAGACACTATTTACTACCAAATGAATTCATTGTGTTTACTGACAATCAAGCTTTAAGTTTCTTAAACAAGTAGGATAAACTCAATCACAGGCATATTAAATGGATGGAATTCATGCAAGCATATACCTTCTCAATTAAGCACAAAAAGGGGACAATAAACAAGGTGGCAAATGCTCTTAGTAGGAGGCATCTTATGGTTCAAAATATTGAACTTAAAAGTGTGGGTATTTTAGTTATGAAGGATATCAATGTTGAAGATGAAGATTTAAAGGAGATATATCAAATATTCTAAGAAATGGGGGACAAATATCATACTGAATTTGTAGAGTACCTAATTCAAGAGGGACTTTTGTTTAAAGGAGGGCATCTTTGTGTGCCAAGGGGATCTTGTAGAGAGAACATCATCAAAGAAAAGCATTGTGGAACCATGTCAGGGCACTTTGGAATAGATAAGACCCTTGAACAGGTAAGAAGATCTTATCATTGGCCTAAAATGTAATTAGATGTTAGGAAGTTTGTAGATAGTTGCCTAATTTGTCAAAAAGAAAAATGGCATACTTCTAATGTAGGACTATATAGTCCTTTGCCAATACCTTGTAAACCTTTGGATTCCATCAGCATGGATTTTGTGCTAGGCCTTCTAAGAACCAAGGTAGAACATGATAGAAATTTTATAGTAGTTGACCAGTTCTCAAAGATGGCCCACTTTATTCCTTGTAGGACAACACATGATGCATCTCATATAGCAGGGTTGTTCTTTAAAGAAGTGGGTAGATTGCATGGCCTACCTATGTCTATTGTGTGTAATGTCCCCTTTTTAGCATTCATAGCATGATGTTGTCATTAGCCTATTTTCCCATGGTCCTGTAGGCTAACCAGGACATTAAAAGGACTTAGAGGCCATTTGGCCTAGATAGTTTCAGTTGCAAGTCTTTCTGAGGGGTTTTGAGGCAACTTTGGGCATACTTACTATTTATAGTAAGTCATCTTGGGCATGGGCAGACATCTAGTGGCAATGATATGTCGATGGTAATTGTTTAAAATTGACAAGAAGACTTGTTTATCACTGATAAGATTTGTTATGCATTGATAAAGCTATTTTATAAAGTTAAATTTAAATATTTAACTTTATTAATGCATAGACTATAGTTTGTGAGAAATATTTAAATTAAAAGAGTCTCCTTTATTTTATAACACATTGGAGACATAAGTTACATAAAGGGAGTTATGTTTTATCCCACATTGAGAAAATGAAGGATGGAGCCCTTGTCAGAACACTATAAAAGAAATGGAAGAGCTTCTTTTAAGTATGCTTAGAAATATCAAAAAAAATGGGAAATTTTTTGGAGATTATGTCTCAATAGTTTCAAGGACAAAATCCCTTAAAGCTGGAAATCTTGATGCCATTGAAAGATATGGTCTTGAGATTCAACATGGTAGCAATCCGAAAAAAAAAAAAAATACAAAAAAGCAGTCCAAAAAAGTAAAATCGAAAAAGTAGGCCGAAAAAGAAATCTGTAAAAGCAGTTCAAAAAATAGATCCAAAAAAGCAGTAAAAAAAGCAAATCAGAAAAGAAAAGTAGAAGGGGTAGAATTGAAGAAAATTATTATAGCCATCTACAACCAGGTTCCCTTGTTAGTATTTCTTTCTAAGGTGTTATAAGTTTTCAGCTGTAAGTGTGCATTATGCCAGCATTATCATTTTGTAATCCATGTAAATGCAAAAAATCTTGGCCATATTTCATGGGCATTGTATTAGAAATTTCATTGCAATTAAGAAGATAATAGTTGCTGGTGTCATTTAAGCAATTCAATATCATTATTTATCAGCTAGTTAGTTTGCATACCAACTATTTGTAAAAATACCAGTTGGTTGTAGGTGTTCATTTCTCATGCTTAGATCATATATATGCACTAAATATTGTCAAAATTAGTAGCACACTCATGTTAGGTCATTGTGTAGTCCATTTGGAGTCTTCTAGCACAAGATTCTCATTGATGCAAAATGAAGAAAGAGTCATTTAAAGCCAGCTGAAATACTATATCAGTCATACGTCCCTTGCATGTGAATTGTTTGATGAAATTTCTTGAGCTTTCATCAACATTTTTGAGAGTGAATTTGAGGAGGGTCATTACAGTGGTATCAGAGCTATAAGTCCTGCCATCTTGTGGGGGTCTTATAGGGAATTTGGAACAGCCAGATAGAGGGAAAAGTGTTTGACGAAATGTCAAAACACTAAAATTAGAGCATTTATGTTTGAGTGTGCAACAGGGGCTTATAATTTTTGCAATACTTGAGCAAGAAAAAATAGGATTTCAGACCTGCAAAGTGAATAGTCGAGTTCATCTGTGTAGGTGGACATAGAATCCAGTCATACAAACATAGAGGAGGTATTCTTTGATCAAGACATCAATATGGTGATCGAGATGACAAGAATGCAGGATTAGGCAGAGGCAGGAATGCCAGTCCAGATCAAGGAGAGGAAAGATTCTTACAGTTATTAGACACCTTAGAACAGTGACAGCGATTAGCAGAGCAGAGAGCACAGGAACAAAGTTAGAGATTGGAGCTTATGATGCAAATGATGGCTAGTCAAATGGGGTTGAATGCTAATGTGGGTGGAAGAAATAATCAGAATGGTAATAATCAGGATGGGACACATAATGGAGGCAAAAAATTTGGGAACAATTTCGGTCATGCACCCCAGTAAACTAGGACAGTGAGTTCACAGCCCATGATTCCCATATTTCCTCCAAGAGCTCCAGAGCAGCCTATACCAGAGCCCTAAATCACTGATATATAGGACTAGCTGAGGAGAGATTGGGAAGTCAGACGTCCAGATTTTATTGCTGCAATCACCTTTAAGGAGTATACAGATGTGCGGATGAAGCATATGCCACATGGACATGACAAGAACTAGAGCTATGAGCTATGGAAGAAAGTAGGAAAACTTTAGTTACCATATTATGATGGCTTAGGGAAGTCTACAGAAAGAGCTTGGGTTCAAAAGCTTGACACATACTTTTAGATGAACCCTATGCCTAAGGAAGAAGCTATTAATTATGCAAAAATTCACTTGGATGGGTTAGCACACGAGTGGTGGCATCATGGTATGGTCACTATGGGTCATGCACACATTACCTCATATGTGAAGTTTACAGAGAGACTGATTGAACATTTTGATAGGCCTAAGGATCATACCTTCCCTATGACAAGCAAAAACTTGTATGAGGAGTTTAACAGACATGTTGATTCAATACATGGAGAGATTAGCACATCTTTAGGTAATGGTTTATCTACATCATCTTCATAGGCAAAAGGGGTTACAGATGTTGTGCAGGTTGAGCCAGTAGCATCAGAAGGTGATATCATAGGCACACTAGATTATGTGATTGACACAGATAGTGATTCCAGTATAGTTGGGCTAGATGAAGTTACAACAGTTGAGGATAATATCATGTTTGAGGATAGTACATTTGATCAGCAAGTGATCATTCAAGACTTTGCAAAAAATGAGTATCAAGCACAATTGGATGCTTCTTCGCATAAGATAGAGGCTAGTAGCTCTTTACTTGGCTTGGCAAGCCAGCTAAAGACACGGGACAAGGATATTGTCATAGCTTTATCTCATCATGATAGGATACCTGGATTGGTTGAGAATCACATTTGGATGATTCAACTGCAGGAGAGATAGAAAGGAGTCACAATAGGTTCTTCTTGTGACAACTTACAACAGATCAAGGAAGGCATGGAGGCAATCAAGGTAAGTTACATACACCTACATTCAGATCATAATCATCTCCTTAATCTTGTAGGGATCTATTTAGATGCATTGAAGAAGGAGGAGGAGGAGGTTGACCGAATTTCTCACAAGTTGGAGGATACTCAAAATTCCTTGGTGTGTATTCAATTGGCTCTCTAGGATTCTGAGAGATATGTGGATGAGCTTTGTCTTGAGGTGAGCTAAGTTTAGGAGTAGTACATATAGCAGGGACTCAGTTTTCTTTTACAGCAGGTCACATGTTGATGATTTCTCAGAGATGACAAAGTTTACAGGAGAGTCCCAAGATCTAAGTATTATAGATGATAGCTATTCTGAAGTTACTCCTTTGGATAGTGTACCAGGGATAGAGTATAAGAGTTTGACCAGTCAGCACAATCATGTGTCTAGTCAGCTAAGAGTTGGTGAGCAAGACATTTCTATCACTTGCAAGCATTTTGATGTTGTTTGTTAGTTGTTAGCAGTTTATGGATGGGGTTCTCCTACTAGTGATGAGCAGGGAGGCAGTTATCTTTACTTGATAGAGATCCACTCTTTATCGAAAGCTATCCAAATTTTGAGATAGAATTATATGTAGTTGGTAGTTGACAGAGATTATCTTATGGAGTGGGGCAATACAACATATGATGCATTATTGGTCAAGAAAGATGAGGTGAGTGATCTTACTCAACAACTCGAGGTGACTTTTGAGTTTCTTAAGAGTACACAGTTAGCTTTCAAGGAGTCATAGTTTCATTTAGCTAAGGTGACCATGGAGTAAGAATGACTTCATTCTTTACCAGATTCTCTGCAATTGCAGATCATGGTATCTAGTGATCTGTGGATGTCCATGGTCGAGGTTGATAGAGGTAGTGGAGATGAGGATATATTTGTCGACGACACTAGTATTGGCATATTTGGTTTGTTTCCACTGGAGGCAGGTTCAACTGAGTTAGGAAATACAGCTAAGCATTGTGATATGTTTGACTTGGAGGGCATAGAGACTAGTGATGTTGTTGTTGATTCTATACTCTTGGCTATATCATCCTCTGACTTAGCTGATGATTAGTCACAGTTGGTTGTATCACGTTTGCAGGATGAGTCTTTGACTGGGATTGGTTCTTTTTACTGGCATTGTACTGTAGGATATGTTCATCGATTTTCTTTTGATCCATGTGTTGAGGAGTTGATGGTAGACAGGTTTGGTCTAGGCTCTCATTTTTGCTATCTACTATGTAATGACTATTCACCATTAGCAGTGCATGGGTGTTATGCTTATGAGATAGTAACCGGTGATCGGCAGAGTTGTGATAATTATAGTAGGTGTGAAATGTGTCGATTCTCTGTATTTGGTACAGTTTCATGCAAGAGTATTCATCATTGTTGTAGAATTGTATTGTACATTCCACATAGGCTAGTGGGATGTGTTGATGGTATTTACTATGTTGGTAGTTTGGGTTATCTACTCTACTTGGGTTCTGATATTTCGAGAGCTTATTTCTCATGGGTTCCTAACTTTAGAGTTTGGGTGAGTTGTTTGTGCCAATTTGATTATGGATTCCTCTTGGTTAATTTTTAGAGGTTGTTGTAGAAGCCTATGTTGATTGACAACAGTATAGTTCATGACTACATTTGGGATCCAGGTGGATTGATTGGGTTGTTGTTCGACCATTTCCTGGGGACAAAAATTTTTGGGAAGGGCAGACTGTAATGTCCCCTTTTTAGCATTCATAGCATGATGTTGTCATTAGCCTATTTCCCCATGGTCTCGTAGGCTAACTAGGACATTAAAGGGACTTAGAGGCCATTTGGCCTAGATAGTTTCAGTTGCAGGTCTTTTTGAGGGGTTTTGAGGCAACTTTGGGCATACTTACTATTTATAGTAAGTCACCTTGGGCATGGGCGAACATCCAGTGGCAACAATATGCCGATGGTAATTTTTTAAAATTGACAAGAAGACTTGTTTATCACTGATAAGATTTGTTATGCATTGATAAAGCTATTTTATAAAGTTAAATTTAAATATTTAACTTTATTAATGCATAGACTATAGTTTGTGGGAAATATTTAAATTAAAAGAGTCTCCTTTATTCTATAACACATTGGAGACATAAGTTACATAAAGGGAGTTATGTTTTATCCCACATTGAGAAAATGAAGGATGGAGCCCTTGTCAGAACACTATAAAAGAAATGGAAGAGCTTCTTTTAAGTATGCTTGGAAATATCAAAGAAATTGGAAATTTTTTTGGAGATTATGTCTCAATAGTTTGAAGGACAAAATCCCTTCAAGTTGGAAATCTTGATGCCATTGAAAGATATGGTCTTGAGATTCAACACGGTAGTAGTTCAAAAAAGTAGATACAAAAAAGTAGTCCGAAAAAGAAGAACCGAAAAAGTAAGCCGAAAAAGCAATCTGTAAAAGTTGTTCAAAAAGCATATCCAAAAAAGCAGTCAAAAAAGAAAATCAAAAAAGTAAAGCAGAAGGGGCAGCATTGAAGGAAATTATTACAACCATCTACAACCAGGTTCCCTTGTTAGTATTGCTTTTTAGGGTGTTATAAGTTTTCAGTTATAAGTGTGCATTATACCAGCATTATCATTTTGTAATCCATGTAAATGCCAAAAGTCTTGGCCATATTTCATGGGCATTGTATTAGAAATTTCATCACAATTAAGAAAATAATAGTTGCTGGTGTCATTTAAGCAATTCAATATCATTATTTATCAGCTAGTTAGTTTGCATACCAACTATTTGTAAAAATGCCAGTTGGCTATAGGTGTTCATTTCTCATGCTTAGATCATATATATGCACTAAATATTGTCAAAATTAGTAGCACACTCATGTTAGGTCATTGTGTAGTCCATTTGGAGTCTTCTAGCACAAGATTCTCATTGATGCAAAATGAAGAAAGAGTCATTTAAAGTCAGCTGAAATATTATATCAGTCATACGTCCCTTGCATGTGAATTGTTTGATGAAATTCTTTGAGCTTTCATCAGCATTTTTTAGAGCAGATTTGAGGAGGGTCATTACATTGTGTTTGAAAGGGATCCTAAGTTCCTAGGACATTTTTGGAGAACACTATGGAAAAAGCTAGGAACCAACTTGAACTTTTCATCTACTTATCATCCTCAATCTAATGGGCAAACTGGGGTTATCAAAAGGTCCCTAGGCAACATGTTAAGGTGTTTTACTTAGAAACATGGAGGATCATGGGATACAGTCCTTCCATAGGCAAAATACTCCTATAATGATTCCTTAAATAGAAGTACTAGTATGACTCCCTTCCAAATTATTTATGGAAGCCACCCAAAAGGAGTTTTAGAACTTAGAAACATTATGGACATGGAAAGAAGGAGTGCACAGGTAGAAGACTTTTCCCAAGTCATGAAAGACATTCAAGACCAAGTAAGGGACAAATTGTAGTATGCAACAACAAAATATAAAGAACATGTAGATAGGAAAATAAGAGATTTGAAATTTAAGGTGGGAGACATGGTTATGATAGACCTTAAAAAGGAGAGGCTACCAAAGGGTCAATATACCAAACTCATGATGAAGAAAGGAGGCTCTTTCAAGATTCTAAATAAATGTGGCAATAATGCCAATAAAATAGACCTTCCACCTGACATAAGATTTTCTCGCATCTTTAATGTTTCTAATCTCTATTCTTATAAGCCTCCTACTAATGATTTGGATGTAGGAATAGGTCAATCTAACCATGCAGATGTGTCTCAGTTACCAAAAACCACCAAACCACAAATAGAATGCATATTGGACAAGAGGATTTCAAAACAAACTAGGAGGGGTACCTATTACTCATATTTGGTCAAATAGAAGTATGTACCAACTAAAGATGCAACTTGGATGAATCAAATAGACATTGAAAGAGCAGGTTATCAACTTGATGCAATCCCAACTCAAGGGACTTAAATTCTTTTGAGGAGGGTAGCATTATGTAGGGCACTTAAGGTAATCACAATTAACCTCAAGGATCTTTCCCTACACCACCTTCCTAAAGGATTCATGAGCAAGACAATAAGGTTTTAGGAAGATAGGAAGAGTTTTATTATGTTATTCGCCCATTTGTAAAGGCTTGAGGCTCATTTGGAAATTATATAAACCATGAGTCCTCAAGGCCTATAGGGAATTTAATAGTTAGGAAGTAGGTGGAAACACCTCAGATTAAGTTATTAGGGGTCCTAGGATAGTTTAGAAGTTCTAGGTAGTTATTTTCAATAAAAATTGCAAATGCAACTTTCAAAAGTTGCTATGAAACTTTCAAAAAAAGTTGCAAAATGTTAAGAAAGGAGTTTGAACTAATTGAAACTATTCCCTAGGTACTGATTAGTCAAACATGTCTATAAATGTGTGATCCAACCTTCCCAATAGAATAGGTTGGCTATGTACAAAATTTTGTTGAGATCAATAAAAGTTACTGGTTTTTGGCTCTAATCTGTTGCATTTTCCCATGTGCTGCATGGATTGGGAAGGGTGGTTTAATGGTTTGAGGAGTAACTTGTTGGAGTTCCCTATCCAATGCACTTGGTTTGAACTTATTTGGTGACCCCTATCAAAAGTTATTGCTTTTTCTTTCAAAACTATCCAGAAACCCTAGGTTAGCAGGGTTTTGTGCAAATGGACATATAGATCATGATTTTATGGTTCAAATAGCACAAAACCTAGTGAAAATGGAAGCCTTGGGAGTGTACTTTCATATCCAAAAATTAGGAGTTGAAAAACCAAAGGGAGTTAATTTTTCTTGCAAGCCCTAGGCCAAATATTTGTATTTATTTGGTCTAATTTTGAAGAAATTTGATTGTTGGAGTTATAAGGGAAGGAAAGTAATCAAATAAAAGGTGGATTAGAATTTTTTTAATTAACCCTTAGAGTCTTGAAGACTTAGTTCTTGTCTATGCACCCATTTCATTGGTCTTCCTTTGAAAACCAAGCCTAAAGGGGCCCATTTAGGCCTGTGTACTTAGGCAGATTAGTGGAGTGCTGGAGTAGGGTTGAATTTGGTTTTGTGGGATGTTGTTAGGGTTTTCAAAAACTTCTCATATCCATCCTTAGATCAAGTATTGGACGTGTGGCTATGTTAGATGTAGCAACTTCTCAATTTTAGCCCTTATAGCCCTATTTGGGAATAGGTTGATGAAACTTGCATAAAAGTTGAAAAAGTGTGTTTGAGGACTAGTTTGTTGTTTTTTTAGGTTTATGAAGCTATGTTGTAGTTAGAAAAGGGTGATTTTAGCACTTTGAAGTCATTATTGCATACTTGGTGATTAGGAGATACATGCACTTGGATCAAACCTTCCACTATTGCACTCTGCATGAGGTGGTATCAAAGCAGTTTAGATCTTGAGGAGTGTAGATATAGGTAATATGCAGTGCCTCTCCCATTTGAATTTCATAAGTCATCCTAATGGATGTAACCTTGTTGATCTTTTGTTGTGATGGATCATGATTGTGACTGTGAGTGGTCTACACCATAGAGGTGATTTGATGTATGTTTCTATATTAGTTGCTTTGATTATGCTTTGGCTGATTTTAGAGATTATGATTTGATTCTTGGTTCATTGAAGTTTGTGCTAGTGGTTACCAAGATCAATGTGGTATCATTAGGTTGTTCCATGATTACCCTAAGATGTGTGCAGAGATTGCACTATGTACTATTACCATGCTACACTAGACTAGGTTCTTGTAGCAGTGGTTAGTCATGTTTATGACTATCTTCACTTATGTGTTTTAAGTGCCTTTTCATGTTGTGTAAAAAATCATTATTAAATAATTAAATAATTAAAAATGAATTATTCATTTGGATTATTTAGTTATGTGCTGTGGACATTTACCTTGTTATATTTTCATCTAAGAGAGATATTTGTTACTTATGTTTTACATTTGAGAGGACCTGACG
The DNA here is from genome assembly GCA_028749045.1 of Cupressus sempervirens. Taxonomy (NCBI): domain Eukaryota; kingdom Viridiplantae; phylum Streptophyta; class Pinopsida; order Cupressales; family Cupressaceae; genus Cupressus; species Cupressus sempervirens. Next base: position 894,607,927 of record CM053785.1, read on the forward strand.
GTCAAATGTTATACATTGATTTCAGTATCATATATGTTAAACTACTATGTTGTTCAGTTGTTCATATTACATGACAATGCCATTTTGAGATGACGGTGTGTTTTATGAAGACATCTGGTTATTTGGTATTTGGACATATCACTTATTATGTTATGTGATGGATTTAATACTATGGTTATTTACTTCATTCTTGCATTGTTATTCTTTATGTGAGCTTGAGTGATGCAAATAGATTATATTAATATAATTAAATAAATGGTTAAATTAGGTGATTTAATGGATTTATAGCTTCAGCTATGTTATTATATGTAATTGCACTTGATCATGTTGTCTGATGTGTAGGATTTATATCCTTGGCAGTGGCACATGAAGTTAGTGATTCAGCCATTCATATTTTACCAATGCCATCTCTGTATGGTCAACATATCCTTATTTTAATTGATTAATTAATCCTTGCAATGATTATTAAACTTGAACTCATTTGCATTATGTGATTAGACTAGTGAGCCTATTTGTGCATTTAGAGTTTTGCATTGTCACGAAAGTTGTTAAGGAGATTTCTGTGTTTCTGGGTTTTCGGGCTTTTTAATTGATTTATTTTAATTTCTAGCAACTTTTCCATAGATGAATTCCTATTTCTAGGAATAGCCTATTTTCATTTGGGTTGATTTGGGGCTTAAGTAGGTTGGCTAGTTATTTGCCCTAATCGATTGTTAACTCAAAAAGTGAATAAATATCCAAAAAGGAATTTAATTCCTCACTTCTCACTTTGGAATTAGAAAGTTGGAGAGTAAAACCCAAAATCCTCTTCATTAGGATTTACTGTTTTGTTCATTGTGGGAGCTATGGACATGGGATCATTGCAAGATCGGGCTCGTTGGATGTAGCTCAGGGAAACCTTAGATTGCCGCATTTTTTAGCTACATCTATGGGCTATTTATTTTAGGGTTCAGATTCCCATTTTGCCCTTTTGGTTGTGAGGTAGGGCTTTCCTTTTTTATTGTTTCAGCTCCATCTCTACTTTTGTTTTTGGTAGCCATTTGTTTGGAGGCTGAGAACTAGTGTTCCCCTCCATTTCTATATGCTAGTTCTACCCAATTGGGCGGGTATGAACATTTCCCTATTTTTCAAGATGAGCATTTTGGGTTTTGTGCTGTTATGCTAGCCATTTTTGCATATGGTGTCCAAAATTATTTTTAGATTTTTGGGATTTTTGTACCCAAAGGCCAAATGGGTTTCAATTTCAAATTTTTTTCAAAATTTGGGTTTTTTTACCTCATTTTGTGTGCCACCCTATTTTCTCAAGTTTTCTTCGCACAATGTGGGTATGGACCTAGATGATCCATTTGGATATTAGTCAAACAACTATTTCACTTTTATGTTGCATTGGAATGCATGTCACATCCTTACTCCTAACTTTATGTTTGGTTGAGTGATTTTGTATGTGGTGTTATGGTTTCTTTTGGACCTTTTCTTTTATTTCATGGACTTTAGGATTCATGTAGAATTCATGCTCTTGGATTGAGGCTAGTTGGGTGAGTTCATGATGTTTGGTCTTGTTGCATCATTGAGATTCATATAGAATCCATACTCCCTTATTGAGGTTGGTTGAGTGATTTCATGATGTATGATTTTATTATCTTTTTGATTCATGTAGAATCCATCATCCCAAGTTGTTTTTGGTTGAGTGATCTTTTGTATTGTGTTCTCATCTAGTCCTTATGTTATGATCTTCATGATGGTGGTATGCCACACATGAGTACGTGCACATACAATTGTCAAGTGACTTGCGAGGCCTGATCTTTTGTTGTACTTCTAGAAGTTATTATCATTGGGGTTAGGTTGGGAATATGCATGCCCATGGGCACTTGTTGTAGGATGAGCATGGGTAGGGTAGGGTAGCATATGGAGGGGGCTTTTATCATACAGTCTGGTGTCCATTTCCCATTTGACTAAAGAAGTTTTTAAATAAGTGATAACTAAATAAAATATGTGAGTGTTAATAAAACTAAAGATAATAAAATGCTTGTGTCAAGCCATTTTGTTGAGGGATGCTGAATCCGCACAATTTGAGCTTGGGATTCTTGATGCCAAGTGACTCTCCATGATGTCAACCCCTACTTAGTAGCCTTTTGAGTGTCTAACCGGGACCTATACTCCTTGCATTGTCTTAGGTTCTTGGTTATAGCCATCATATTATTTGGCATGAGTGTTAGCCATGGATGATTATTTTGTGTATGTTTGTGATTGGATCATTATCTCCATCAGCATGGTAGGTGTGGACCTATGGGTGCCACATGTTTGGGAGACATAGCTGCCTTCACCACTACTAGGGACTAGTGTATAGAGATGGTCTTTTTTCCTAGTGCAACTATTGTTGGGTGTTTTCACTTGGTACTTCGAGTTCCAGAGTATGCTTTCTTGTGATTTATGCTTTTATTGGAATGCTTGGATATCCTATTTAGATGATGTTAGTTTATTGACACATTCCTATATTATGATGTTTGGCATATGATTAGATGATGTGAATTTCTTTGTTTGCGTATCTATTACTTATTGATGTTTAGCATGTGATAGGTGATGTTATCTACTTGTAGGATTATCTTATCTACTAGGATAGGAGCATGAGCTATAGTAGTTTTTATCTCATTAATAAACTTTCTTCTAGATCCACTCCATTTAAAATCCCTGCTACCCTTCATCATGTCTATTATGCACTTTGTAATTTCAAAAAAGTCAGGTACAAAATGCCTTAAAAAATTTAGTTGACCAAAGAAGGATTTAACTCTATTTTTTATTGTTGGTAGGTTGAGTTGTTGTATGACTTTGACATGATTAGTGTAAATTCTAATGCCTTCCTAAGACACTACATGGTTCAATATCTTGCCTTCTATTACATAGAAGACTAATTTTGTAATGTCCCACCAAGGGATCCAAAAGAATTAACCTAAATTTTTACTAAGTTTGCCAAACAATATTTTTTTTTAATCATGAAAGATAAACCATTGACATCAACACATAGTAGTAGAAGCAATGACATACATACAACTAAAAGCATACATAACAGGTTACATTCCTTAAGGATCCCATGATGTTGAATCACATTTAATTTAATTTATACTAAGTCTAATAACCACCACATCCGCACTAAAGAATAATTTGAAAAATTCCAATGTCCATAATATACATTTTTTCTGAATGCCTCTTGGCAATTAAATTCAGAATACTCAATCATCTACTATACATGTCATAGGGTATGAAAAGCTTAAAAGATTAAACATATGTAAAAATAAAGATACATCATCCTCATTGAATCCATGATACAAGGTACAATAAAGTAAATGAAACCAATAACATACATGGTACATCCATCCATCAATAAAGATATAACAACCATAGTAAAAGGTAACCATCCATCAATAAAACACAACTAACTAAGTGCACAGTTCCTCCCAACTATCAATAGCATCTTTAGACCATCGTGGGCCCTAGCAATCCCCCACGCATAACATCCCAAGTCATCGGAGAGATCATCAGCATCATCATAGTAGGGATGTTACTCCTAAAACATACTACAACATATGTTGAAGGAAATCTAACATGCTACAACATATGCATAAAGAAATCTAACATGCAAGAATAAAGCATAAGATTATCCTAAAATGTAGATAACATCATCTATCACATGCTAATCATCAATATAAAGAAACATGTCAGCAAATAACATCTATCATAAGATATAACATCCAAGAATAGAATGAAGGTAAATGCCAACAAAGAATGCTCCAGCCACGGTGTCTCAGATGGATCTCAAATGGTAAGAGTGAAAAAACACTACCACCTGACCATGTGGAACCTAAATGACCACTCCCACCGTGTTGAGGAGATAATCTCAAGTCCCAAACATGATATCAAATCACATAACACAAGTTCTCTCTAAGTTTAAGAATCCTAAAACTATGCTAACTCAAAGGTTCTAACACACAGATCGACATCTACTCCTAGAGGCACAACAAAGACATTTAGGAAACCTACTGTGTAAGCGGGAAAGTGTCATCACATGAATCACTACCTAGGTAGTCTCTCAATAGACCCTTTCCCCCTCGTGATCCCTATGTGGCCACTAGTATCCTCTCATAGTGACGAGGCATACTATGAAATGCAAGGTCAAAATCAAGTGTTCTCTCTACTCCCATCCTAGTCTGTACTAACACTCAAGGCATGGGCGAGAACATACAATTATCTTATTAGGTTCATTCTAATCCCCATTTAGTGTAATGTTTTCACTTATTAAAACAACTTACAATGAGTTACCCTAGTAGCCACTTAGGGCCCCGCTCCCCATTGCAAGCCACTTCCCAACACTACAAGTAGATAACCTACCCTAGGCTCACGGAATCATAAATCACAAAATCACCTCAATGCTATAAAAGCAACTAGAAAAATATCAAAAGATAACTCACAATAAGAACATCAAATCTCCATGAGCAACTGAAAAGCATCCATTGATAATCATGACCACAACAATTCTCTATTGGCAACTAAAGCTATCAATGATAATCACAATATCCATCGGTCCTCATTGAGCAACCATATAGTATTCCAAAATAAATCTCAATATCCATATCAATGATAAATCACAACATCCATTGGTTCTCAACAAGTAACTATAAGGAATCTCAAAATAAATCATACTGATTGAAGACTCTAAAATGGTCGAGTCAAAACATGTCACAACATGACAACATCAAGAATAAATCGACAATTTAGTCCAATCAAGGCAACTAGAAAGTAATTCAAGTATGATTGATCAATGACTCAAAAATGGTTAAGTCAAGTGTCTCATACACATAAATCTCAGCTTCACACAAGAAGACTGGAAAGCAATAACAATCAATAAACCACACACATCATAGAGCATGCCATCACATTACCATGGTTGGGTTTTAAAAAGACCGAGATCAACATCAGCATGACATCACAAACACATAACCCCCGAGCCTTTGGCAACAACCTAAGACTGGTCAAAGTTAGGACAAACCCCAAAACCACAAAACACATATAGCATAGAGAAACAAGATACAAACACATGTCTTGGTTTGCTTTTGCAATCACATGGTTAAGCCAAATATGAGGTTTCAGATTTTGTTTCACGTATATTTCAAGAGTATAAGATTCTTCTAAAAGTCAACCCATTTATTTTTTGAATAATGCATAGAATTATCCCTCGATTATTTTAAAACAATTTTCTAAAATAATCAGAAGATAATTATTTAGTTATTTAAATAATTAAACTAATTCCCATTGACTTTTAATAAAATCATTGCATTATTTTACTAAACTCAATGTTAATAATTAAATGAAACTCCCTTAATTCCAAGACCATCTCCCATTATTCAAATCATTTTGATAATACTTATCAACTTTCAAATATTTAGTTTACAATTTCCTTAAAACGCTTTAAGGACAAACATTTATTTAAAATAATCTTCATTGATTTTAAGTAAAATCAATCTCATTAATAATTTAGTTATTTAATTCCACTAAACACTTATTAATATCTCTTTTCTTTTAATTCACTCTCATATAAATTCCATTTATTTAAATTATTAAAATAGTGCTCTTTGATTTTCAAGATATGAATCATCTTGACTCTATCAAATCAATATTATAATAATTTTCAAACTTAAGTTAATAACTTCCTTTATTAATTAATCTTAATTAAATCACATTTAATTAAATTAATTAATGAATCAAATAAATCACCATTTATGACCCCAAATTATTATAATAACAACTCAGTTAAGACTAGATCAAATATGATCAAATTTTGAATTATTATAATAATTTCTTTAAAAATAATCCAGATTATTACTAATAATAACTCATCAATAATTAATAAATTACAACTATTTAATACATGATCACTAGCATTTTCATATTTATCAATTAACATGTATTAATACTTAATATATATTATTTAAAAAAACTATTACCAAACTTATAATATAAAAACTTTGTATTATAATTTACAAATTTGAAATATTAATAAACAATTTCCTTTTTATATTCATATAATATATAAAACATATTATAAAAAAAAAATAATATCATATATTTATGGTGTAGGCTTTTAAAGTTGTTGCCTCACATCAAAGGTCGTGCTGACAGTTGTGGTTGCAGTCGGCCCTGTAACCACAGTTGTAGGTACGACTGCATCATAGTTTTCTGCCAGCGTGAGGTAATAAGGGGTGGGGTGGGGTAAGAACCCCCACCCTCCCAATTAATTTTTTTTTAAAATTTTTTTTTATAAATATTATTTAAATCGCCTAATCTGCGTCTAGTTCATTTTTTTAAAAGTATGGTTTATTTGTTTAATTGAAAACAAACTCAAACAAACTCCCCCTCCATAATATAATACTTTATATATATATATATATATATATATATATATATATATATATATATATATATATATATATATATATATACATACATATATATATATATATATATATATATATATATACATACATATATATATATACATACATATATATATATATATATGTATGTATATATATATATATATATATGTAGGTATATATATATATATATATGTATGTATATATATATATATATATATGTATGTATATATATATATGTATGTATATATATATATATGTATGTATATATATATATATATGTATGTATATATATATCTATATATGTATGTATGTATATATGTATATATATATATGTATGTATATATGTATGTATGTATGTATGTATATATATATGTATATATGTATGTATATATATATGTATATATGTATGTATATATATATGTATATATGTATGTATATATATATATGTATATATGTATGTATATATATGTATATATGTATGTATATATATATATATGTATATATATATGTATATATATATATATATATTAATATCATTTATAACTATAACTAATATAATAATTACAACCAACCGTTCAATTTTTTTCAAATATATATTTTCATATTTAATTTCAAATCCTTCCCAAATCATTTGATAGGAAGAATTTCAATTAACATTCAAATTAAATTTTCTTTTAAATCTCAAACCCTTCCTCGTTTTAAAACTAATTCCTTTCATCAATGGAATGAGGGTTCTCTAAGTGGTTTTTTCCTTGATTTCTTCACACAAAGAAAGAATCCACATGCAAATCCAAATTTCCACAATATAAAACATTCATCACAAGAATTATCCAAGCAATCATTTAGCAGACACGATGAAGACAAGAAGAGAGAGAGTGTAATAGAGTATGTGAAATAATCACGAATGCCTACTTGAACATTGATGCTAATTCACTACACCTCAAAAAATCATAGAGAAGCTCCTCCTCTTAGATACTAGTCCTATCCAAAAATTCCTTCCTTCTCCAACATCTACAATTCCTCCAAAAAACCAAATCCCCAAGTGATTGGAAGCATGTAGAAGCATATAGAAGCATGCAAAAGCAGATAAGCATGTCGAAGCATATGAGCTTGTAGAAGCATATGAGGATGTCCATATACACTAGGAAAGCCTATATATAAAGGCCTCTAAGATGCATCTAGTATGTGTCTAGAAAGAACTAGGAGATAAGAATGACAACTAAGCACATAACTTTCATGATAAGAAGATAAAGATGATGAGGTGTCTAGAATGTTGTAGACACCATGTGCTCAATTAATGTGCTAACTCCTAAGTGAAAACAACATGTGCATAATTAGAGTGCAAACTCATGTGTTGTCAACATGAAAACTCACAAGAGTTTGCATACTCCTATGTGAATAAGTATTAAAATAATGCACAATAATTTATTTAATACTCACTTTACTCCTTTTTAAATTAATTTATTAATTCTAAATCTCTTGCACTTATCCTGTGGTCATGAAATTTTTAATAAATTAATTTCTTTTCCACTTTTAAATTTATTTTCGAACTTAATTGATAAAATATTTATTAACTTAAATAATAATATTATTTAGCATTTATTTAAAAATGAACTCTAAATATATTATTATTAAATTAAATAAATATTATCACGCTCCAAATTTAAATTTATAACTTTTATCTTCAAATTTAATTCTTCTCATTTAATTAATTTTCCAATTAATTAAATAAAATAAAGTATTAAAATATCATAATAATTTTCCATTAAATTAAATCATTAATTAAATCTTTTTAATTAGACTTAATTAATAGAAAATATACCAAGAAAGAGTTCGGCAACCATAGAAAAATGAAAACTAGGGAAGGCACTACAGATTTCTTATGGTTGAGGGAGATTCCATGTTCTCTACATCTTTTCAACACCTTTTCCAAATCCCTTAAATAATCCTCTCTTCTTTTGGAGAAAACTATTAAGTCATCAAAGTAGACAACAATAGTTTTATCTTTCAAGTTTTTGAAAGTTGAGTTCATGGCTCTTTGAAAGGTGGCTCTAGCATTGATCAACCCAAAAGACATTCTATTGTAAGTGAAAGTTCCCTGAGGAGTGGTGAAAGTTGTTTTGAACTAATCATCTATGTGTTCTTCAATCTGATTAAAGCCAAAGAAACTATCCAACATAGACATCATTTTAAAACCTGCCACTATTTGCAGAAAGTGGTCCATGTTTGGGAGAGCCTAGTTGTCTTTAAGAGATGCTTGATTAAGATTCCTAAAATCAACATAGATTCTAATTTCACCTTTTTTATTCCTAACAAGGACAACATTAGCTACTCATGTTGACATGTCCATGGGGTAGATAATCTTAGCCTCTAGCATCTTTTGAATATCTCTGAAGATGGCATCTAAAATCATTGTATTGTAGTTGTGTTTCTTTTTCCTGAAAGGAACTACATCTGGCTTAAGGGGAATTTTATGCTTGAAGTCACCATCCTTAAAGGTTTTCAAATCTTTATAACCCCATGCAAAAGCATCTTGATATTCAAAAAGTAGGGCTTCATCTTTGACTCTTTCCTCATTTGAACAACAACCACCAATGTTGATCATTTTAGGCTTAAGTTCGGTGCCTACATTCATTCCTTCATGATTGCTCGAGGTTCCACCTTTCTTGTCTCTTTTTTTTTCTAAAATATGTGTCATGTCTATTGAACAATCTTTCTAAATAAATTAGGTATCTATGAATATTTTTACCTTTTGATTGTTCTGCACCTACTTTTACTTCTTTCTTATTATCTAGAGAGAACACTTGGCAAGGGATTTCACTTCATTCAAAGTATTGATCAATGAAAGGTTTGTCTCCTTCTAGAAAGCATTAGATTTTATTATCATAGTTAAATACTTGCCATGATTCAATTTTATCATGTATGTTAGGTTTGAAGAGAACTTTGACCTTGTATTCTTTATCTTTGAATTTTGGGTGAGGTAACATAAGTGATGAAGAGGCATCTAACATATTAGACCTTACATTATGATCCCTTGGAACAACTTGTATTGAAAATACATCAAGATCTTCTATCTCCTCCCAGATCCTGTTCCTACAATTCTTGAGACTTGGGTTTTTCATCGTGTATTGGCCTCGGACTTGCTTTGCAATCAGTTCTATGACACCTTGTGCCTTTAGAATTTTTACTCCCCTCTACTTTGTAGTAGAAATACCTAAGAGAAAATCTTCATATTATGCAGTGCTGTTTGTGTTTTTGAACCACAACTTGTATGCTAGTTGTGTCAATTCTCCCTTAGGGGAAATGAGTACCAAACCTGCTTTTGATCTAGCAATTGCACAACTACCATCACATTCTAAGATCTAGACTCCTTGATCATCAAGAGTGTCTGGTTCCTCTTCAAGAGAACTAAAACTGGTGAACATCATATAATTCCCATACTCCATTTCTTGATACAATATTTAAGCCTTGGGATAGTCAGATTTTATCACAATAAATTTGACCTCTTCCTCAAGCTTGAGTTTAATCTTTTCTATCACCCACTGAAATAATGGCATTGGACCAATCTAGTTTGATTTTGCCTCCCATATCCCTACAAAGGCTCCTACTTAGTAGCATGCCATAACTAGTAGGGATGTTAGCCACAAGGATAGTCAACTTCATCATTTTTGTTGGATGTGTAGCTTAGGTTACTTGGGCATCTTTTACTTGACCTATTAGTGAGACCTATTTTGCATCCATGGAATAGAAACACCCTATTGGTGTTTTAAAACATCTCAGTTTCAAATTACCCTAATGATAAAAAGATATATCTAGGGTAGCTACTTCCCATTTTCAACATATCCTTTTAGACACTGGGCCAACTATAAGGCTAGACCCTTCTTCTACTTCAAACTTTGCAAAACCTAGGTTGGTGGACCTTAGATTCACTTATATAGTACCAATGCTAAAATATACACTTGAATCTAGCAAAGTAGAATAAACCTTTAATCTTCTAATACTTATGCAAAGATACTAGACATGGAATAGCTAATGACATGACCTAAGAAATTTCCAAGCTAAATGAGGACAATTCTTTTCATTTCTGTCAATATTAAAGGCAAATATATTTGATTATTGTAACAATAAGAACAAGTTTATTTTGTAGCTGATCAATGCCTTATGTATTAGGAAATTCCATGAATTACATACATACATCTATGATACTAGTGACATATTCCATACATTAGGATAAGAAATCTATCTTATCAATTTGTGAATTAGACACTAGTGTTCATAAAGACCTCATTCTCATGAAGTGTCCTACTCAAATAACCATCAACCTTATCAAATAAATCAAGCATTTACTTGGCACTTTATTCCAACAACAAAATATATCAGACATACAACCTTAAGGGGATTCAAATGGGTCTCAGTTCTTTGCCCCTAAACTACATACAATTGCAGATTATGGAGATAGGAGACAAGAATCAAAATGAAACTAAGAAGATTCTTGCTTATTGTATTTATTTCTTTGAAACTATACATTCAGATGCATATAAAACAATTCATAAAACTACTAAATAGATAAGAACTAGCTATCTTAGCTTAACTATTACTATTCATACAAGAGAAATATGTTGAAGAATGTGGTATCATAGTGATAAAAGCCCATCAAAACTGGAACCCATGGTCTCACAATGAAAATTGCCAACCCTTACAATGAATGAGAATGAGAAAGATATAGGAGGGGAATGAAATCCCTGATTTGATTTGGAAGTGACATGTGTCCACTTAAATCCTCATTCCTTGTTGTTGTAAAACATCTCTCATCTTTCTACCTATGAAAACTGATATGATTTTCATCATTATTCTATAAAAACCTTGGAAATATCTCTTATGAATTATGAAAACCTTTGTGTTGCCAAAATATTTGAAATACTAATAATACCTTGATTCAAATAACTTGTAGGTAAAAAAAATTTCCCCTAACTACATTTATACCACCTCTTACACATTCAATTCATCACCTTGCTAGAAATCAAATCTAAACTTCAATACCTGAATGTGGTTGCAAACTAAGTATCTAGGAAAAAACCTTGTCTAACCTGAGAAGATGGCCTCCTATGTGAAAACAAGCTCCGAAAATGGAAATTTTGTTCTCTCCCAAGTCTAGTGATATATAATAGTGACATACTTTCTTACCAGAAACACCTAGGAGATCAAAATGAAAAATATGCTCTAGTCAAGGCTCTCTGGTCTACACTTGCCTTTTAAATTTTATGCAAAAATTTAATATTTCCTAAAGTCAAAACTTTAGGATATATCTCCATTTAGTTTTAAAATTCTGCACATGAATTTTGAGGAAAACATTTAAAAATCATTTTTTCATTATTTGTTATTTTTTTCCTTACCCATGCATCTTATTCAAACCTAGGTTTGACCACTTGTGCCACATAGAAACATGCCATTGGTCAGTTTCTGCCACATCACCTTCCACTTGAGTGCCACATGGCACCCTTTGACTAGTCCACTGGTCACCACCATATGTCAATATCTCATTGGGCTTCTTGATTGCCTTGTCATCACCATGTCACCCTTTGACTATAACTACCATGTCACTGCTGACCAGGGCCTGTTGTCATGTGTTAGCTAGGCGCATCCCTACATGAACAATCAATAGTTTCTATGGTGCATCTAGGAATGTGCCTTCGTAACATGTGGCATACTACACCATGTTGGCACCTCAGAATTTGTGCTAAGCGAGGTCACCCCTAACACATGTCATTCAATGAATCATCCTTCTATCGCCACATGTCATGATTTCATTCATCGGTTTGATCTAATCAGTGTGATATCATCATCTTTCTTTGTGTGTGTGTGTTCAAAATTTTACTTAAGTTGCCCACTAGTTGGTTCCCACTGAGTATTTGCTCCTCATGTCATAAAGAAAATTGCTTAGATGCTTATGAAGTAAGGACTTAGGTATATAAAAAACAAAAAGGCAATACCCACAACCAATGTGTGATTAAAAAATTAATTGCCTTCTTCCAAAGCTTTTTATTTCTATAGTGAATGTGCCTAGAACTTGGTGGCATGGAGATGAGTTTTGCTAAGAACAACACACTTATTGTAGATGAGTCTAAAAAATGAATTGTCTAGTTGACAGCTCTATAGGAATATGGGCACTCCTCTTCCTCCTAAACCACTTTAACCTCTTCCCTTGCCATGGACTATAGTCCTAATCATGCCTATTTCCATCTTGTTTCATGGTATATCCTTCAGATCCATGGCATCCATAGAAACCAAAACCATTTTCAAATTATAGCTCAAAAGAAAATGTTGTCACTTGTGACCTCCACATATGATGCTTTAATGTTTTCTCCTCTCCTTTGTCCATGCAAGACACATGAAAGTTACATCTTAGAAAACAAAATCCTTTTAACATTAGCATCAATAAATTCAAGAATTTTTTGAATTTAATAATGAAGGTGATGGGATAGTGTTATGGCACCTAGTTAAACTTGTATCTGACAAAGATGTGGTGTATCTTTCAAAACATAGAGAGTGGACTGGAAAATGTTCAAAATAGAGGAAGTGTCAAGGCATCCTACAATTACTTTTAGTCAACTTAATCCACAAAGAACTTGGCAATGGGAAAAATAGTTTCCTAAAAATAGAGTTGATGTATCTTGGCAGAAAATTTATATGACCATGACAAGAATGAGAAACAAGTTTTGAAATTGGTGTCATGCTACCAAATCCCTACCCTCCTTGTGACTTGTTGTCATTGAACTCCAAGTCCCATATATGCAACAAAACTTAAAAGGCCTTTCATGGTTTAAAACTTTCTTCAAACATATACCATATTGTATCCCTTCCCTAATTAAAAAAAATGCAACATGATTCAAATTGAGATCTCTTTGATTGTTTTTTCTTTGTGAATTTTTTGAGGATCTTAGCAAAGCTAAATTATGAATTTGTTCCAAAATTTTCTGTTGGACAGAATTAGCCAGCCCCCAAAGTGGGTCTGGCTATAAAAAAATTTCAAAGTAAAACACATAAAATCTCAAATTGGTCGACTAAACCCGTCATACTAATTACAATCTAATTTGACTATTGAACCATTATTCAAACTCATTATACAACTTTCTTCAAACTATAATTTTCTTAACGAGAGGTCCTTTGATTGACCTTGACAAAAATACATGATTGGGCTTTGAAATTAGATCTAATGATCCATTTTTTTGCATACTCTTACCATATCAAATCTCACCTCATGATGAATTCTCCATCAAAAGATATTAATCACCAAAGTTGCCTTCTCAGAACTGTCTGCAAGACAACATGTCAAAAACCCATAAAATGCCTGCAGATTTGGCTTTGAAAATAGGTAAAATTGATACTTGGGCATATGAAAAATAGGGCATTGGTTTAATTTCATGAGGAGAATATGAATTTGTAATTAGGGTTCATGACGAACAATAGGGCAAATTTGGCCAGCAATCAAGGTGGGCTACTTGAATTTGCAAAACTAGAAACATTGGCATAAAAGCAATTTGTGCAAACATAACAGACCTAGGAAAGTGTGTAAATGGATTTTTCAAGACTTGAAAACATCACACATAAAGTATTTTTAGATTAGAAAATAGTGGTATAATCCATTCAGTCTCACATATCATGAATTCAAAGTTATGACATTCTGAATAGGAGTACCAATCAATCTACACTTTATGACACTAGTAAAACTTTACAAATTGCATATGGAATCATGTTTAAAATCTTGTCAAATGGATTCATCATAAGATAAAATAAGAAACATAACAAGTCCTTGACCTCTAGAATAAAATGCAAAAAGAAATTTCTTATTTTGGTCAACTAGTTTAAAGTTATAATAAGTCAAATAGGGCCTCCTTGAATTTTGAACAATTTGCATTAGCATGACAATAATAAATGATTGGATTCAAAATATGTCAAAACAACTTGAAATATGAAACATAGGTTCTATGATATGAATAATAAAAATTCCCAAAGTTTTGAGTCATGAAACATTACTGAGTGTAAGATATTCAATTGCAAACAAGGCCTCCTGTCTCTATTTGACACTAAGGCAAAAATGTAGATTTGAACATTGCTCAAAATGGAACTTTATAGAATGACTCAAAATGGTAGTTTATCTCCATGGAATGCATGCATATGCTAAATGAAAGGTGTTAGAAACATTAAACATATTTTAATCCTCAAAAGGATAGCCGAGCACACATACATTAAATGTGCTTGAAAGGGCTCAAAAGATTGGAATGGTACTCAAATCGAGAATGCAATTTTTGAGTCCCAATAGTGGCTCTATCTGGGGATGCATGTCCCTTGTGGGCATGGTAAGGATACAAATCCCTAGAAGAAGAAAACTACACACTTGACCAAAAAAACTTCTCTTGAACAACTTTATTGAAAGAAAAAAAACTACTCCTAAACTATACAAACGATGGCCTCGGGCCACTGAACTTCAACAAAAACTTTTACCTCTATCATATATCTGATTTTCATCTACACTTTCATGAGGTAAGCTAAAAACATCACTTCTATCAGTTTCACCAATCATATTAGCATTCTAAAATAAATCACTTGGAAAAATGGAATCTACACCTTCTCTTTCACAATGCATATAAAAACTAGATTCATTTTCTACAACTTTCTCATTATGAAAGTACTAATCAGCATGCTCAAACATATCAAACTCAAATTAAAAACTTCTCTTCATAAAATGAATCATGCATGCTATCAATCTTGAATATTAAAGCTTCATATACAACTTGGGGAAAGAGGTCATACATACCTTGAAATTGTGTATCCTTGTGTATAACTGAATGGTACATGAACAAGCAATCAGATTCATACTCACAAATTTCATTAATATCAATTTCTAAAACTCCAATGATTCTTTGAAATCAGCAAATGGATTACTCATCATATTATAGTATTCACCATAAAACTCATTGCAAGGTGCATGCTAATTTTCAATAACAACTTCATCTAACACCTCATTATCAACATCATGAAATGAAACATCATCATTAGAATCACTGTCACAACTAGAAGAAGAAAAATCTAATCTCTCATAGTAGTAAGACAATGTATCAACATCAAGCTTATCATCAACTAAATCTAAACATTCCACGTGCTCTTCAAAAATTGGGTTGATAACTCCATGCAAAGCTCGTTTGTAGACATTATAACAAGTGATGTGTTGATCAACTTCAAACTCTTCACCATACAACAGATTGGTGAAAACCTTGAAACTATTTCTAACATTATTGTCATGACCACTTTTAGCATATGAAAAAGAAAAATCAGAATCATCACATGAAGACACACCATCAACTCCATCAATGAAGCACGTAGAATATAAATCAATGTCACTTACATTGTCTTCTCTAAGATTATTTAAATGTCTTGAAAACCAATCATCTTTCATCTTATCAATAGGTGTTGATGCATTAATCTTATAATTAATCATGTGTTGTTGATTACAACTACATGCAACCTTATGACCTTCATCTACACAACTAAGTAATTTGTCCTTATAAATGATCTCCTTATCCTCTTATTATGTAGAGAATTCTTCTTTGACATCTTCAACCTCAAGCTGATTTGTATAATTCTGAAATGGAACTTAGCTTTTAGATTTAGAAAAACAACTCATACCTGTACTTGCATAAGATTACTCATTTCTATCATTGCATGAAGATGAACATGTGTTATCATTGTCCTCCTCTTTACTTGAATAACCATTCTCACCATTGTCTTCACATGATGCTTCTTAATAACATATCAGATCAAAAACTTTTCCTTCATCACTTAAAACATAACTTTCAACCTCTCCATCCTCATACTAAGATGAACATCTTTCAACTTCAAGGTTAATAACATTCTCAACATAGTGCAATCTATTAATAAGAGAAGGAATCACTGAAATTATTTCTTACATATCTAACTGATCAAACAAATTAATTATGTCATATGTTGTTGGGATACCACAAATATGTGCACTATTTTTAGGATGAAAAGGATCATTTCTCCTTTGAAATAAAGAAACTTCATCTTGTTGGAAAACACTTTTAGAGAAATGACTCTTAGTTAAGCCATACCTTACATTATTTTCAATCTCTATTGCTATCATGAATGCATGATGCAAAGTCTTGGGCTCTTTATCTCTTAATAGATAACTTATATTTGTGTACTAAAATGTTGTCATACTTATATGAATCATTACATGTAAGAAAACTCAAGAATGAGTCCTCACAAATCGATCCATAGCTCTCTATTCATAGAGTGCAAGGGTTTGCAATGGAGGCCCTTAGTTTGACCTATTTTTGTGCCCATGCAAGTACACCATGAGATGAGAGATTCAAAGAGGAAAAGCAAGAATGCTAGTCTCCATGATCTTCAAATATGCATAAAAATAAGATCTAATCTATGAAAGCAAAATCTAATCTATAAATGCAAGATCTAAGCTAAAAGCCCATGATGGGTGCAAGAGAGAAAAAGACAAGAAAATAGAAGTTCTCCACAAAAAGCTTTTGTATTCAAACTCCTTCAAAAATTAGTCTTCAAACCTGCAGCATAATGATAGCATAATCATGGGTTGTCTAACATGAGGAGAGGGCTCTCCCTTATAAAGGAAATTATGGAGGTGAGAGGCTTCTCACAACCAATATGGGATAATAGAGCTTGATCCATGTGAGACAAAATTCCACCAATGAGAAAAGAGGAGTGGTTGAGAAGAAAGTGGTGATCCATGTGAGACAATATTCCACCAATTAAAAAAGAGGAGTGGTTGAGGAGAAAGTGGAAAGATAAATCTCACTTAGATCACATTTTTAAGTGTAGAGAAATTAAATAAAAAGAATTTATTTTATTTCCTTTTTTCATCAAAAGAGATATTTAAGTGGGATTTTTGTTTAATTAAAAGGGAGCAAGTTCATTTTAATTAAATAGAAGATATTTAATTAAATTAAAAGAGAGGATTTTCTCTTAATTAATTAAATGTGGATGAATTGTTTAATTAAAAGAGAGGTTTTATTTTAATTAAATGAGGATTTTATTTTATTTAATTAAAAGAGAAGATTTTCTTTTAATTAAATAAGACTTGGAATAAAATGATCAATCTTAGAAATGAAATAAATTGAATTTGATCAAGAAAATTGATTTGAATTGATTTAATAAAATATTACAAGCCATTGATTCAAAAAATTTGATAAATTGATAAATTGAATAATGGGGACCCATAGTCTAGGCGACCATTTTTAGGTGCATACATTTGCCCTTCTTTGACTAATGTGTGATTGATTCGGGAACACATGTAGTCAAAGAAAGAAATTTAAGTGTGAGGTCAATTTGGGATCACAAAACAACCCAGATGTGTGGTTGACTCGGGAACACATCAGGACAAAGAATACAAATAGGTTTTAACTTTAAAAAGTTGAGGATAAAATTGATAAAACTGAATCAAGGATTGAAATTGATAATTTGACCAAATCGAACAAAAGATAAGGTTCTTGATGTAAGGTGAAAGATATAAGAATCATAGAACCAAGGTAGATCATCAAGCATGAAATATTATGCCCCAAAGATGATTTAGAAGAAAAGAAGTGGGGAAAAAGAAAATGGAAGATATAAGTTTGAAAGATATGGAAAGAAATAGAAATAAGAAAAGAAAATGCTCCAAAAATCAATCAACTGTTTAAGATAGAAATTTTGATTGAGATCACGAAAGAAAATAAGGAAATGAAGATCAAAATGTGACCACAATTGATAAAATGTCCACAATAAAGATGAAAGGAGAACCCTCTCAAACTCATAATGCAGCCTAAAAATGCAAACTAACATGAAGTCTAATAATGCAAGCTACATGAAATGCAATGGCGTACTTGCAAAAGAGCAATTGTAACATAGGATTTTGTGTTCATTATTCATTAGAGAATGTAAAAGAACTTATTTTCATCATTGGGCCATTATTAACGGACATTGAAAAATCACACAATCATCACTACTTACAAATGCAACTATGAAGATATGAATGCGATTTATATTGGATTGAAATGTGGAAACATTCTAACATAAGCATCAAAGACTTAAAGGTTAAGATGACTTCGATGTTAGCTTACCCAATTTAATATAGAAAAACTATGCTCGCATCAAGGCATAGATGCCAAGATGACTATAAGAATGGTTGTGCAAAAACAATCAAGGATGATGTCTCAAATCTCCTAAGTGTTTCAAGGGGACAACAAAAGACACTCTAGAGTTCAAGACCACACCCACAAGCAAAAAAAATAAAAATAAATAAAAACATGTCTCATGCCCCAAGTCTTCTAGCGATGCATCATGGAGAGACTTATCAGACAAAGACACTCAACAAAAATCAATAACAGTTAGTACATAGAGAAAAAAAATCATGACATAAGTCAAGCATTAAGTGTTGCGTTAAAAAATTTAAGTGTGTTAACTGATACTGAATTCTGAGGACAAGGATCAAATGCTTGCAGGAAGGTAAGATCACATGATGATACTAGCTAAGACCAAACCAATAAGTGTTGAAAAACACTCGATGTCAACGGGTGTTGAAAAACAACATTTGCGAGGTGTCCTAAAGACTCACACATCTAAGAAACCAAAGCTAACATAGTTATGCCCCCTAGACAAAGACCAATTCCAAACCAAGGTAACAAGGACAAGGCATGGTGGAGAAAGGCTAAGTGTCGAGGACATGTGCTAAGAAACAGGGGTGCAAAGGCCTCAAGTAGCGCCCGTTTCTAGGTTTTCACCACTTGGATTTTTTTTTTTTTTTTATTTTTTTTAGGACTTTTTATAATTTTATTTTTTTTGTAATTTTGCTACCAAGGTGCCTGTTTCCAGGTTTTCACCAAGGCACTTTTTCTATTTTTTTAAATTTTTGATTTTTTTTTTTTTTTTTGTATTTTTGGAATATATAAATTTTTTGAAGATACATCAAAGTGCCTTTTGCTAGGTTGTCACTAAGATGATCATTTTTTCAGGACATTTTTCAATTTTTAGAATTTTTACAATATATCATTTTTTTGGGTTTTTTAAAATATATCAATTTTTTTGGATTTTTTTTTTTAGGATCAATAAATATGTACAAAGATGCCCCTAGACAGAATGGTCATTAAACTCTTAAGAAAGATCACATCGTGCAGTCCCAATGTCTAACAAGGTGGAGGACATGATGAAGCAATAAGCTAATGGATATTATGGATAAGCAAGGAGTGTATGAAGCAAGTGAAAGTGATCTTTAAAGGTTGACTCCGCAAGAGTACCCAAGCTAGGGAAAATTTGTCATGTAAAGAACATTTGGACAAGAAATGAAAGGCCAGTATAGGATAATTCAAGAAAGCATAATGTAAAAGTGGGAAAGATGCAATCCAAAGAAGTAGACATGTCAAGAGACTTTATAGCATCATATTTTAATCTATTTTATTAGATCAAGACCAAAGGGGTAAATGGAAAAAGGGTAGCAAAAGACTAGAATGAATGGAGGAAAATAGATATGAAGGCTAAACATGAAAGGAATAAAAACAAGATCATCATAAGATATCTCACAAGATAGCCAAATGTTTTTCTATAGGTCAACATTGTCAAGATCAAAGAGAGAAGATGAAATGAATGAAAGATGTAGAAGAACTATGCATGATGCCTATTTGTTAGGTTTTCATCATGGTACTTATCCAAGGCACCACAAGGGAGTGGTTTTCACCATAGGATGAATTTATTTCTCTTTACTTTTGCTACCAAGGTGTCTAATTACCAGGTTTTCACCAAGGCACATTTTCAAAATTTTCATTTTTTTTTTTCAATCTTTTTCAATTTTTTTTTGGAAGAAGTCAAGCTTTTGAGATAATTCTCTTTGAATGTTTAAACCATGATAGAAAAAGGAATTCAAATGATATGCTCAAAGATGCTAATAGGGAAAGGAAGATGGGAGACAAAAATGGAGGATATGGCTTTATGCGAAGTGAGTGAGATTGAAAAATGGAAATGAAGGCAAGATCAATGTCAACATACACCTTGAAGGCTGGCGAAAGGATGGAGAAAATGTGAATGAAGGAATATGTGAAGGAATATGGTGAGTGGATAGAAAAGGTTGCAGTTTAGGCACATGGAATGGAAGAATGCTTTTGGAAGAAGATGAAGCGGAATTCTTTGGAAGCTTCAATGTCAACTTCAATTGTTGTTCAACATTAGACTTTCTCAAGAAAGAATTTGGAATCCATATAGCCATAGGCCTCTTTTCATTTCTTTTTGATGATGTAGAGATAATATCTTCAATGATGGATTTTGGAACCCATACTTGTCTTATAATTTTTTTCTTAGATATCTCTTTTGACTTTATGCCCCCATGTCGATTAGATGAGACATGGTGGTCTACCTTTTTATATGGCTTCTTGAATTGCATCTTTTTCTTGTATTGAACATTCAAGTTACTTCCAAAAGAATTAGGACTTGTGGAAGAAGAAGAATGATATGACTAGTTTAGGTGAGTGGGTGGATGAAAAGGATTCAAGGATATGCATCTACGTTGATCTTGAGGAAAGATAGGAGAGGGAGGGACATAAGGACCCAAAATGGATGAAGAACTAGGAGAATTGGGAGGGGAAAGTGAAGGGACATAAGGACCCAAGATGGAAGGAAAATGTGAAGGATTTAGTATTGGTGGAGGAGGTCCAAGGATGGATGCGGAAGATGCAAAAGGATAATCAATAAGTTCATTAACATCTATATGACAATCAAGGACATCAACATCTTTAGAGTGAGCATTATAATTTTCAATAGGAACATAAACATCTTTAATAGGAGCAACTTTGTTGATAGGAGAACTTATAGCTTGAGAAGACTTAGGAAGAGTAGAAAGTGGAAGGGAACATGGAGTGGTAGAACAAGAAGATGGAAGACTTTGATCTTGACAAGGATCTTTGGATAACATAAGCATAGAATTGTTCTCTTGATTTTAAATAGGCTCAACATTGGAAGTAATAGCATCATTTTTAATAACCTTAATGGAAGTATCATATTTGGAAGGAGAAAGTGTACTAAGGCCATTTTTATTGTCAATAGGCTCAATGGTGCAAGTAGTATCTTGATCTTTCTTAGGAGAAGGCTTAAGACATGGTGGAATGAATGAGAAAGGGTGTAAGGGATCAAAAGAACCATGAAATGTATCAGAAATATTGTGAAAAGGATTGGATGACATGGAAGGTTCTTGATCTTGATCTTTTTTTATATTCTTTTCTTTATCATTTTTAGAGTCCCCTTGACATGAAGCCAGTGCTAAGGAGAAGGAAGCATGTTGGAATTGTATGGAAGACTTTGGAATAGATGATGAAGGACTAGCTGAAGTAGGCATTATAGTGCATGAAGGCTTAGGCTCTTTAGGTTTAGCATTGTCAAAGGTATTTGTAGCCAAGTGAAGGTTAGCTTGAGTTTCTTTAAGAGGTAGCCCTTGAGGATAACTATAGGGAACTGCATGAAAAGCATTAGGATCTTTGTTGGATGAAGGATTGGTAGGAGATTTGAAAGACTCTGAATCTTTAAGAGATGTATGGATACTGGAGGAAGTAGAAGATGGAAGGGGAGCATTAGAAGACAAAGGTTCAACATTAACATGATCTTGCTCAAGAGTGTAATCTTTATTTTCAGCATGAGCGTTCTTAGAAGAGGAACTATTATCCCATTGATGTTGTATTTCAGCACAAAAAAATGCTTTCTCTTCGTCAAAAAATGCAGATTTATCATTTAGGTATTGTTCACAAAATTTATCAATGTTGTTTTCAAGATTTGATTCATGTGAATTACCATCAATATCTTTTCATGACTCATCCCCTTTAAGCACAAGCATAGGACTAGGAGGCCTTTTAGGAACTTTTGGAATGTAATAATCATCACCATCATAATCATTGTCACTAGAAGAATTATAGATAGGCATATCAAAAGACTTTTCATGTTGTTCATTATCATATATCTTAATAAGAGGAATAAGACTCTTGGTAGAAGTAGAAGAAGAATGATATCATGAAAAAGAGGTAGGTGAAGACCTAGATGGATGGTATCTAGAAGATTCATGGTAAGATTTAGAAGATGAAGTATGTGAATGATATTTAGAAGAATTATCGTAAGACTTAGAAGATGAAGAATATGAAGGATATTTAGAAGAATCATGATAAGACTTGGAAGATAAGGAATTTGAATTATATTTAGAAGAATCATGATAAGACTTGGAGGATGAAGAATCTGTATGATATTTAGAAGAATCATGATAAGACTTGGAGGATGAAGAATCTGTATGATATTTAGAAAAATCATGATAAGACTTGGAAGATGGAAAATATTTGGAAGAAGGATATTGTTATTTAATCTTGCACATGATCCTAGCAAAAGTGTCTGATTTATCCATTTTTTAAATCATTTTTGTTGCAACGTTAGCATCCATGCATCTATTGGACTGACAACACTTTTCAAATTCAAGAAGGAGGTGGATTTCATCTAAGCTCAAATGAGGATCCCTAAAAAGATATCTAAGATCCATGGTTCTAGAAGAAGAAGAATAAAGTATGGAAGAAGAGAAAGAATGAATAGAAGAAGGTAGACTATATGATAATAGGAGGAAAAGAATCAAGAAGACATGAAGAAGAGGAATAATGGAAATGAGAGACTAGAAAGACATGGAAGATGAAGAAGAAATAAGACCAAGAGTCATTTTGAGAAATTTGATACCATTTGAGATCATTTGAATGTTGAGCAACATGTAATAGCACTTGTAATCAACATGAAAGAAAAGGTACTAGTTGATAGGATAACCCTAAGAAACGTTGGTACCAAGCTAGGATAGTAAAAGCTCTCACTTGTCCAAAATAGATGTGATAAGATAGAATTTTGCAATAGGTGTAAACCAACACTGCCACAGAGGTGCTCATAACTTTGGGTGAATACCCTAGCACATATGGACCAGGAGGATGATTAAACCAAATTTTAATTAATTAAAATTGAAATTTGATGAAAGTGAATGGACAAGAGATTACTAAGACTCTCCAAGTGTATATCTTTCTCAATAAGGACGGTTTCTAACTTACCAACTCCAAACAAGGTCTCTTATGAAATCAATGATTACTAATTCAAGAGGTCAAAGCACAATAACCCATTGTGCAAAAAGGCTTTTAACAATGAGAAAAGTAGCCTAATCCAAATAGGACCAACCTAGGGAGACTAGAAATAATGGGATAACAAAGTTATTCAATCGTAAAGTCTCAACTCAAGAACTTAGATTTTTTTCATTTTAAATATTCAACTAGATGTATCAATAGATTCTTTATCATAAACCAAGCACACAAGATAGAAAACAGGGATTTCAAGCAAAAAGTCTTCAAACAATGAACAAGGGGCAAAGCAACCTTGCGCATGAGCAATCAAGTGACTTAGTTTACACTAATCCCTAGGAGATCTAATTGTGTATGTTCTCAAAGAGTTTCACAATCATTGCATACATCCCTAGAAAATAAAAGTTGGCCTCTCTAAGGTTTTTAGTAATGGTTTGACTCTGCAACTTTTATGATTCACAGGGGTGACCTCCAATCCCGACACACCGAGGTTTTGACACAGTCTAAGAACTTAATCTTCAAGAGCTGCTAGGGAGATTTGACAACCCACATTGAACCATACCCCATGGAGATTTCTTCCACGAGGACATTTATATAGCGATTGTTGCAACCACGGCAGAAGTGGCTATTACCGCTTGAGGTTTCATCCGCAGTTTGCCCTGTATAGGGATTGTCTGCTATGGCTAACCCTCTCTAAAGGTGACCGACTCACAATAGTGGACCACAAGGGGACTTAGCTTTCAAATCCAAGGTTTTGACACCTTTTCACTTTTAGCCCAATCAAAGCAAGCAGATTAATTCAACACGCTAACTAAGATTATCTCAAGATCTATGATATCAACCCCTAGTGATCTATCAACCTCTCTGGAGAAAGGATGCCTCAATCACCAAGTTGAAGATCCATCTATCTAAGAGATTCTCAAAGTATCCTCCCCACCTACAAGGAATCCGTCTTTGAGAGGAGTTTCACTAGGAACTCACTCCCTCAAGATCCATGAATAGTATTCATGGGGCCTAATTACTATGTGTGTACAAATGTTAATTCCCCAAAAGAAAATCTATCTAAGAATAATCAAAAAGCACAAGGTGGTACACTTAACGCTTTAACTAATGCAAGGTGAGTCCAAAGATGTGGAACACTTAACCCCTCACACAAGCCCAAAATGAGTCCACAACTCAAAGATTAGTGAGTTCTAGAAAGCACAAGAGAGTTTCCAAGTGGAGCACTTAACGCTTCTATCTTATAGACCCCTCTCCTTCAATGTGGCATTGATCTTGCAACCACGGGGTGGAATGAGGGGCCGACAGATTCAGCGAGTCGAATAACCCAATATAGTTATCTAAATCTATCACTAATAATCAAGCTTGCTAAATAAAAATCAATGGAGATTGCAACCTAGTATCAATTATGCATGTGTTTGAAAAATAAAAGCATAAGCAAAACACACAAGCTAGACACATGAGAGGTTCATTTTAAGGTTCCAGATCAAAGTGTTATTAGCCAAAGAAGAATACCTGAAGTCCTCGCAATGCGCTTAGTAGATCTTACCTATTTTTAACAACTTTAGCACATTTTCCCAATGAAATCACAACTTGCTACTATTTTGTTCCAAAAAAAATCAGAAAACACAGAAAAACCCAAAACAGTGAGCAGTTAGCAGAAAAAACTAGAAAAAACACAAAAATCCTTGCAAAAAAAATACGAATAACCTAGTCAACATGATTAGACCTTTTTTTTGCTATGATTTTGGACCCAAAAATAGAAATGAAAAGAAGAGATCCCTACTAAAAACTAAAGAGCTTTCCAAAAATGTAAGAAATTCAAAAAAATCTCTTCATTTGTGCCCTAGGGACCCAAATTTTCAAAATAGGCCAGATTCATCAAATCGAGTTTTTGATCCTTAATACGGCCTCAAAATTTAGAACACAAAGAAAGAAACCCCCTTAGAATTCAAAAAGCTTTCTTAAAATGTAAATTTTTTTGAAAAATACGCTATTTGTTATCAAAAATAGCTTTTTATGAAAAATAAAGAGAAATTCATAACTCATGAAAGTCATGTCAAAATGCCCTAAAAATCAAACTGGGACATGATGGGCACATACCGAACCCACAAACAAAAATTCAAAACCAAACTCTAAGTGTTTTAAAAGATATGATTGAATCTTTAAACCAACAAGATTTTTTGCCTGCAAACCAATCTATATATGGGTTGGCCTTAAAACCAAAGTGAAAAATTTACAAAAGAACTTGATTAGATCCAATATAATGCTGTAAAAAAATAGAGATGAAAAACAAAAGCAAATGGAGCCAGAAACTTGATTCAAGCCCCACGGTGGGCGCCAAAAATGTGTGCTAAAATGTTGTCACACTTCTATGAATCATTACATGTAAGAAAACTCAAGAATGAGCCCTCACAAATTGATCCATAGCTCTCTACTCATAGAGTGCAAGAGTTTGCAATGGAGGCCCTCAATTTGACCAATTTTTGTGCCCATGCAAGTACACCATGCGATGAGAGATTTAAAGAGGAAAAGCAAGAATGCTAGTCTCCATGATCTTCAAATATGCATAAAAATAAGATCTAATCTATGAAAGCAAAATCTAATCTATAAATGCAAGATCTAAGCTAAAAGCTCAGGATGGGTGCAAGAGAGAAAAAGACAAGAAAATAGAAGTTCTCCACGAAAAGCTTTTGTATTCAAACTCCTTCAAAAATTGGTCTTCAAACCTGTAGCATAATGATAGCATAATCATGGGTTGTCTAACATGAGGAGAGGGCTCTCCCTTATAAAGGAAATTATGGAGGTGAGAGGCTTCTCACAACCAATATGGAATAATAGAGCTTGATCCATGTGAGACAAAATTCCACCAATGAGAAAAGAGGAGTGGTTGAGAAGAAAGTGGTGATCCATGTGAGACAAGATTCCACCAATTAGAAAAGAGGAGTGGTTGAGGAGAAAGTGGAAAGATAAATCTCACTTAGATCACATTTTTAAGTGTAGAGAAATTAAATAAAAAGAATTTATTTTATTTCCTTTTTTCATCAAAAGAGATATTTAAGTGGGATTTTTATTTAATTAAAAGGGAGCAAGTTCTTTTTAATTAAATAGAAGATATTTAATTAAATTAAAAGAGAGGTTTTTCTCTTAATTAATTAAATGTGGATGCACTATTTAATTAAAAGAGAGGTTTTCTTTTAATTAAATGGGCATTTTATTTTATTTAATTAAAAGAGAAGATTTTCTTTTAATTAAATAAGACTTGGAATAAAATGATCAATCTTAGAAATGAAATAAATCAAATTTGATCAAGGAAATTGATTTGAATTGATTTAATAAAATATTACAAACCATTGATTCAAAAAATTTGATAAATTGAATAATGGGGGCCCAAAGTCTAGGCGACCATTTTTGGGTGCATACAATATTTTTATCAAATTCATCAAGATAAACCACTAAACACACTTGATCATTCGACCTACAATTTTCAAGAATCTCATTGAAAACTTTTGCAAATCTGATATTAAATTTAGGAACTAATTCATCATTCCTGATTTGGATCTTCAAGAACTTCTCAAAAGAATCAAAGATGTTTATTCTTTCCCTAAACTACTTCATGAAGGCTGAATGTAATTCATCCCAAGATGAAATAGAACATACTGGTAGAAAGGAAAACCAATCTCTAGCATCACCTTCTAAACTTTGAAAAAACAACTTCATATGCATGTCTTCATGAGCAACCTCAAAATCACCAATCAAGTCACTGAACATCTAAACATGATGACTAGCTTAAATTTTCATGGTTCCCAGCGAACATAGGAAAATGATTTCTAAGATCATACAACATAGTTTTGGGAAAACCATGAATGCCATCAAAAATTAATGGCAAGTAACTCTTTGCAGAAATAGATCTACAATTCTTATCCATGGAGTGCATACTAGGTGAAAATAAATTTGCCATTTCTAACAAACTTAAAATTCATTAACCAAATTCACTTTGATAATTTATTACTTGCAACAAAGCTGAAATTTCTTCTACTAATTTAAACTCCAACCATACTTCAAAATATAAAAATATTTTTTGAGTCTATCCTTCACAAAGTATGTTGAGATGTATCAAACCACTCTCCTATTTAGTGCTGAAAATACCACTTGACAGAGAAGATTATGTAGAACTAGCTTTCATGGAAAGGAAATCTCATGAAAGTGGAGAATACCTTGAGTGTTGATGCCTACAAAATCAATCTACTAATTTGGCATAGGTCCAAACTTCATTTCTTCACACCATTGATCAAAAAAAAGTAGAGCCACCATCTCCTTGAGGAGAACAAAATGAAATCGCTGCTTCGATTCATTCTTAACATTTAAATTTCATATGATAGTAGATCACATACAAAACTTTAAAACTTATTAGTCAAGAACTCATATATTCTCTTTTCTTGCTTACATCTTCTTACAAAACTTTTAGATCTACACAACTAAGTTGAAAACTCTTTAAAACATTTATCTAGAGCCAATTTGCAATAGTATAGAGATATTTTAGAGAGCCACCACTCACAATTGTGAGAAAGATTTAAAACATGATTTATAACATGCCAAATTTGAACTAGACTTTCAACTTATGGGACTTGAAAATCATCAAACACTTTGAAGAGAGAAAACACTTTTGAATGATTTTGACTATGATTTTACAACAACATCTTAAAAATCAAATTTGGTTGAATTGATTGAAGATAAAACCTAGTAAGAATACAATTTTTATTCAACACTCAAAGAAACTACTGCAAATGGATAAAACTTCACTAGGGTTCATAAATTGGAGTAAGCAACTGGAAAAATGCAAAACTTACTGCTACAAATTATTTCATGCACTTCTCCTACTATATTGAATCTCCTTTTCACAAATTCTCAAGGTTCATCTACCATTTATATTTACTACAGTCCCTAATAGAGTCACCATTTGTTGGTAATTTGAAACCATGATATTTCAAAACACCAACACACCCAAAAGTCTTAGTTAAGGGTAAGCCTGAGGCATGAGAATTAGTGGAAGGAATGGAATTGTCTAATGCACCCAAGTTAATTATGCAATTACTTAGCTTCTAGCCATTGATATATAAATACACATAGAAAGGATCTAGTTTCTTGCTAGGGGAATCAATAAGGACTAAGGATTATTCTTCATCAAATAGCACAAGTAGGATTGTTTCTTCATCAGTGGGGGGCATTTACTAGTGCTACAGTTAATACCAACAACATTGATATTCAGGTTATTACTAGTCTCACTTCTACAACAATCAACTAGATTTTGAAATTCATAGGGATTGGATTTCAAGTATTCTAGAGAGGAGACTTGAATATGAGTAACTTTAAAATACTAAATAATCTCAAATTAGGGAATAGGCTTACCAATTGGTTCTAATTTTGACACTTCTTTCTTTGAGGTAGAGGGAGTACAAGTGCTAGCCATAGCTAGTTAAGTGGAAGCAGAAATGTTCCAAATAGGAAGTGAGCTCTCTTGAGCCTTGTTCTTTTGGCTTCTTATAGTCATGGTCATCTATACTCCATCCAAAGTGGTGAAACATTCACCTCCTCTCTTTAAATATTATTCATACTCCAGATAAAATGTTCCAGAGTCACCAAGAGAAAAATCATCTTCACTTTCTAGATATTCCACCTTTAACTCATTACTTGAATTCATCTGCTTATATCTATTTATTTAAGGACAAGAGTCACCATCGTGATCTACTCTTAAGTGAAATACACACATGCTTTATTTTTTAGGAGTTTCCTCAATAGTAAGTCATTGTTGAGTGGGTGATAACTATAATGTTCTTCCTTCATGTTGCTTTCTAGATATATCTTGATAGGGTTGCTAAAACGAAGGGTTCAACTTACCAATTTTTCTCTTCATGGAAATCATTTTATTTGATAAAATTTTAAGCATTTCTTTTGTGTTGTTGGAAGTATCAGTAGTAAGACTTGTGGAAGCTCCACTCTAAATTTCTCTCTTCCATTTCTTAGCTGCTATCAAATTGTCTTCAAGTTCTATTGTAAAAGTCTAAGCATTTTGGATATTTTCCACATGTGCTCTTTTAATTTGAAAGATAATATTTGGAGGCATAGAACTGATAAAGAACATCCTCTAGTTATCCACAGTTGGCCTACTTGCAGTAGGAATTTTATAACCAACTTGTTGAATCTTGCAGTGAAGTCTCTCATGGGAATACTTGGTTCCTTCTTGATTTGAGTAACCTGAGAAAGAAATGTTTTTTCATCTTTTGTACTTTTATAGTGGGATTCAAACCATTTTTTCAAATCATCCCAAGTTGTGATGTGCCCAATAGGAAGATGTTGGAACCAATCAACTACATTTTCAACTAGTGTCTCAATGAACATTCTTACAACCACATCTTTGTGTT
Organism: Cupressus sempervirens; assembly: GCA_028749045.1. NCBI lineage: Eukaryota > Viridiplantae > Streptophyta > Pinopsida > Cupressales > Cupressaceae > Cupressus > Cupressus sempervirens. The sequence goes on from CM053785.1 coordinate 894,637,927, forward strand.
GAGGGCGGGCAATACTATAGGCTGCAAAGAAAGAAATGATATGTTCATCTATAGAGACCTTCCCATCACCATTGAATTTAGGGAAGTCTTTCAAGAGGCTCCTCGTAACTCATTATTAGTAGAAAATCATAAATGGCCAATAGCATAACCCTAGGGTACAACCATTGATGCAAGAAGGATAATTAGTACTGGTTGGAAGGTAATAATAGTTAGGGCTATAAATTCATGTAGGTTGAGAGCATTACACTATCAAAAAAATTAATTGTGAAAGACAAGAGTGGAAGTGGAATAACTACATCTATAGGAAGTAGGAAAGGGTGGTGGAAACAGAGCCTTGCAGATACCTTGAAGCATCAGGTCCCTTGAGCAAGCTCTTCCTCTTCATAGAGGGTCTTCTAATATAGGAAAATCAAATGTCCAAAGTTTTTCAAATATTGGATCAATTTGTCCTCTATCATGAACACTCCTAAAATACTTGTGATCTAGGGTGACCTAACTCTTTTGCAATAGGTGTGTCTTTAGGCCTGTCTCAATCTTCTTCATTGAGTTACACCTTCCTAGTAATCAATATTGACTTCTTCTCTTTCTAATGAAAAGTTGACTCTTCTATACTCATCTAGGGATTTTCTATTTCTCCAAATGAGTATATTCAACTAATTGATTATATCATCTTGTTCATATTGAAATCCAAGGTTGGGCCAAACTATTTGAATTTGACCTTTATGAGGTAATAAAATCTTTCCTCATGGGTCAAAATACATGAGTTGGAATTCATGTGAGTGCTGAGTTTGAAGTTATTCTGATGAAGCTACCTATAGACTTACTAATAATAACTTGATAATAAGGAACATGCAAAGGTTTGCATCTTTCAATACTAAGAAAGATTTGATTTAGGGATTCTAGAAAATTCCCCAACAAAGTTACCAAAAAATGTTTGCTAACAATTTGTCTACCTTGGATTTTGGTTTATAACTTGACTCTTAATGTGCCCAATGTGGTGGAAAATGAAATAGTTAATGAAAAAATGGGTCAATTTAGTAATCTATCAGAGATCTCTGAATTGAAAGGTATAGCTCCCTTGCAATGCAAAGATTTGAAAAGAATTTTTTTTTAGTAGATCAGTAAGTTTTGGAGGGGAAAAGCTCTTAACTAGAGATTAGAAGAGATATAACTAGATTATCCAACTCTTCAATCAATATCAAAAAAATTTAGATGATGACTCATAGCTTCCACAACTATGAACACATATGAGTTTTGTTTAAGCTCTTCTAATACCTAAAATGTAATATAATCTATCTACTAAATGTATGATACAACAATGTGAGGCTATCCATCAATGCACATTATATAAGAAGGGAAAGAATGATCAATTAGACAATACCTAGATTGCCTAAGTTAATAAAATTTTGTAATGACTATTTTATTCTCATTCAATTCCTTACATTAATCAAATCCCAAACTTCTCACACAACAATGAAATACACATGAACTAAATTTCATTGAACAAAAGAATCAAAATAATATTGTGAACAAGTGAAGAAAAGTCTAGAAGTACTTAAAAGAAAAAACGGAACCTAGTTTATTTACAATTTCACAACTTCATTAACATCATTTTTCATTCCTAGCACCATGAAAGAACTAAATTCAGAAATAAATCAAAATACAGATGTAGACTCTCACATAGTAGTCCTAGCTATAGGATTTTGCCCACATAATAATTTGTCAATCTTATTTACTCATCAAAAAGTTACATTTATAGGCCTTCTTAGAAATGACTAGTTACATTTCATGATTACTTTATAGAGAATCATAGAATCATTCTAATAATAGGATTGATTGGCTAATCATCCACTAAAAAACTTTACTCTATGAGGAAAATGCTAAATATGGCTATAATATCATAAATGTAAGAGAGAAGAAGTCTCACTTGTCATATTTTGTAGGGAGAGTATAATTCCTTTGTCATGGCTTTTAGTTTTTCTTTAGAGTTACTGCCTTTTCCCCATATATCTTCATTTCATCAATTACACTCTTCATTTTGTTGACACCTAGGATGAGAATGTTATCAAATTTAATCATCTAGTAATTGTTCATTTCTATCAATTATTCAACTCTCGAGATCTTTGATTGGAGCTTCTCCACTACACGCTTCAAGATAGAATCCACTACTAAAAGTTTTAGAGTTTTTGACATTTAGAAGCTCAATGGATCAATAGCTTCTTCAATGAACATGATAAATTTGGTTATCATTCGTTCGATGTCTATTGATTGACCATTATTGGTAACATATGATTCAATGTGTAGAACCTTTAGATGTTTGAAGATTTTTTCCATGAATTTCTTCACCAAATCATATACATACTTTAGCTCATTTTCAGACCTTACTGAGCTTTCAACTTTGAATTCCAATGATTTCTTCTAGTGAAACAATAGTTTTTGTCCTATTTTGAGAATTCTATGGGTCACAACCACATTAGTTTTCATATCAATCACCTCTTCTAATAAATCTAATTGCTCAGTTAGGCTCTCTAATGCTTTGTGCATTGAGATCTTATGATTGGGCACTACTTCTCTTAATTTTTGTGTATCTAATAGTAGGTTTACAAGATTCTCAATGAGAGGGGAACCTTGTGACTTCATCTAATCAATCCAAGTATAACCAATTTGACTGAAATGCCTCTCCTAGTGTAGCTTTAGTAGAAAATATTTGTTCTCCTCTACACTTGGATAAAATGTTCTTGTAAAGGTGCTTCCAAGAATAGCCTTGATGTAATCCATCAATTCATTATTTGAGGCTTTGAGTACCTCTTTTTCTAATCTAAATTCATCAATTCAATCCTCAATCTTCTCATTTGTCGATTTCTAGATGTTGACCATAAAATTATTCACTAGAATGGCTATGCCAACCATTCTTATCTAGAAATTATTAGTAGTGAGCTCATGAAACTTTCCCTCCTTTTGGGGTTTTACAATTTTAGTACATATAACCAATAGAGGAATATATGGCCAATGTCAATATAGTCTTCTCCTTCTTTTCCTTCTTTGATGATGACTGAGCTACTGATTTCTCCTTCTCCTTTTCATTTTCTTTATTTTTTTGATCACCCCCAACCTTCCTTGTGTTTGGCATAGATCATCCTCCATAGGTTGGAGTGATTTGAACATTCCTTTTAGGAAGTTGGCCTCCTCCTCCACCAATAGACTAGGCTAGACTAGCTAATGTTGATGTAACAACAATTATGGATATAGTAGCAGTTGATTGAGTTTTTCCAAAAGCTACTCCACTAGTAGATCTTGCACTTCTAGTTCTTTTCTTCTTTTCTCTAGTCTATTCTACCCACTTGTCATCCTTTTGATGATTTCATGCATAAGGACTTTCATTATGTGAAGAATAGGACCTTTAGGAAGATTTGACACAATGGGGATCATCTTGATTTGGTCATAGGTTGAGGGAAGCATGTAGGAGCCATCATTTGTGAGATTGGAAACATCAACAATGTCATTATACAATTTAACTTAATTTATTGTTAACCTAGACCAGTACCTCTCTCTAGTCTAGCACTCATCATGGCACCTTAGCCAATAGTCTTCAATATTTGGGACATTCCTATGAGCGTATCTAAGCTTTAGATGATCCTTTATAAAGTTTATTGGGTCATACTATGGCCTTATTACCTCATAATCAATAAATTTAATCTTTCTCTCAAAGGCTTTGATTAGATTATGAGCATCAGATCTAGAAACACAAGAGTAAGGTCCTATCACTATTGGAAAGGGAATCTTGACAATCTTCTTCACATTGGAACACAAGGTGTTTACCTCTAGTATTTTCCTACACAACTCAATAAGAACAACCTTGTCCTCAGGATACCTAGAGAGCCTTTTTTGGAAACAATCAAATGCACCAACCCTTCCATAGGAAAAAGACATGAATTGGATGAAACAACATCCAAATTGGCTTATTGTTGATATGGCCTATGGTGAATAACATCACTTAGGGTACCCTTGCAATTCCTAGTAGAGCCTCATTGTAAATGCATCATTAACCTTTACATACTCTTCAAACCTCCTCTATAGCTATTGGTGAGAATAGAATTCATACACTTTGGTGTTCTTATCATAGTCTTTGATACTAGGAAGGCCCCATGATAGGTGATGTGTGGCTAAGGCATATATTAGATATAATGACATATAGAATTTCTTGAATGCCTTAGCCAATTTTAGGCAACAAGCAAGCTCTTTGCATATAATCTGAGTCCAAATGATCTACAATTCCTCAACATAAATGAAATGAACTAAATATAAGTGATGCTCAATGAAATATAAGATTTCTTCTCTTTCTTTTAACCTTAGCAATAGGGCTAAAAAGTCAATAATTTACCTTTGTAAATTGCTTCTAAAAAGGGTCCTTGGCATTTTACTCTTTTTGGAACAAAGAGTCTGGAACCAAGTTCTTTGCATTTCCTCTCTTCTTAGAGTCTTCTTTTCATTAAAAATTGATGTAGATAAAGTAAATTTGATGTTGTAGTATTCCTCTTTTATTGGGATTTCAAATGCAAATTGCATAAGTGTTTTGTTTACAAAAAGTAGAATAGACTGATTGAGTAGTAGTATCTTCTTTCTCTCTAGGTTGTATCTTTTGGTACATTCCTTTACCAGATTTGGCATTTGCATGACCATGGGGAATTCGGTAGCTTCAACTAATCTACTCTTCTTAAATTTTTGGGTGATTGGGTTAATAGGCTAGAAATTGAGCCTTTCGTACAGGTCGCTAAGATCATAAAATTTGAAGGAGGTGTTTGAATAGTTCTTTAGTTCACTTGTTGAAACAATTAGATAATCACACCCTACAAATTTTATTTCCATTAGCTCATACTTTCTTAGATGAGATAGATTGCTTGATAAAATAGTCATTAAATCTAATCATATAGATGTAGGAATATGAGTGTCGGTGCTACATGAATGAAATAAATCACAACAATTGTAACAATTGGATTTATAATAAATTAGATTGTTAGTGGGTATTTAAAATTCTTTGTTCTCACCCATATGTTGATTAAAAAATTTGATGATCAGATCATTCACTTAAATCTCATATAGTAGTGAGACTAGCCACTTACCTAATAAGTTAAATTTAGTTTAATGGAAACTCCCCTCTTCACTTTAGAATCTAGAACAAGGTTTCTCACTATAACTCTTTTTGTGTTGGGAAGGTAGTGTGAACTTACCTTTTGCAAGCTTGCCTTTTTCTTTTTAATACAAGATTGTAGCATGAGAAATGCTCTTTCAGCATATTGGGTATCATGTTGCCTTCTTTTCCAAACAAGGCTTTCTTTTTTATTGTACCTCATTCTTTAGAGAAGCCACAATGTAAAAAATCCTATTTGAGGGCATGTATTCCTATCTTTTTAAACTAGGTTTGCACTTCTCGAGCTACTCCATCAAAACGATTTTTTTGGTGTTTCCAAAGAACATCTTTGCATCTAGATTTAACATTTATTTATTATATAAAGATGGCCCACATCTTCTTTTAGATGGGAAGTTTCCTTAAGGAATATGTCCTTTGAAGAATTGAACAAATAAGGGTATCTTTCTTAGTCAACACTAGCTTAGAAAAGAACTCAAAGATATTCGCTTCCAAGGGGATAACACCTAGATTGATCGAACTCCACTCTTTATCATAAAAAGCATATTGCAACTTTAGACTTGAACTATCATAGTTCGTTGGCTATGGATATTTTCTTATTTTAATATTTTCACTGTGAATCAACCTTTGAAAATATTTAGAGATGCCAAGATACTTTGAACCTCAAAATTCTACTTAACAAAATACACTAGCAGGCAAGATTGAATGGCAGACACTAAAACCTAAAAGAAGCACCATACTAGTATTAGGAGTCATTTTTAGAGTAATAGCAATATACCTTCTAATCAAGAGGATGCTTGAGATAACAACCCACCCAATCCTAGATCGTCTAAGACCTTGATGCAAGGAAAAAGTGAGAGTCCCACATAGAGGTGTCAATGGAAATAGAGCAATGAAAAAACCTAGGAAATCTCAAAATGCAAGCTAGGGAGATACTTGATTAGAAGGGAGCCACCTAGGGCGTATCTACACAAAGACCCAAATATACATGCAATGAGATTATGTCCAAATTATAACTTTGAATGAAAAACTAAAATTTGGCAACATACACTTAATAACTAATTAGCCATATCAAATTGATTATTGGTCAATATTTGTACTTTCATCATCCTTTCATCAACTCTTGTAGGTATTTGTCTCTTGTCTTCATTAGCCATTTCCTTGTCATCTTTAGCTCCATTCTTTTGTTCCATGATTGACAAGATCTTACTAAATGCATCTCATGTTCTCTTTCTAGTGCTATAACTTCTTCATGCAAAATATTGTTCCTCTCTAAGAGATCTTCTATTACTACATTAGATTCACTAGAACTTCCTTCATCAAATAGTTCTATAATAGTTTCTTCCTTGTATTGTGTGTCACCTTTTTGAATTGATATCTCTTTCCTTCTCTTCAAGAATTTCCTTAATGTCTCCTTTGTAGTCTTGACTTGTTCAAATACAAGTTGAATACCGAGCTTTGATTCTCAATCATCTTTTCTAGTTTGTAGACTTCCATCTCCAAGATCTTCAGTCCCAAGTAGTTAGACTTCAACTAAGAGAACAAAGCTCTAATACCAATTGTTGGAAATATAATATGAAAAGAAAGATACTAAGAGTGGGATGAATCAAGATCTATAAAACTTTTGACACATCAAACAAGACGCATATTTGATGTCTTCACATAAACCCTCATTTGAACATTAACCTCATATCAATGTAATCATTGAATTCAACATAACATCATATCTAACTTCTAATTGTGTGAATGAAAAATTAAAAATGCATAACACATTAACATAAATATTTGGTAATGAAAAAACCCTCCAAGAAGAAGGTAAATTTATGATGGAGATAGTATTCACTGCTGTAGCAATAAAGTTGTGTCTTTTAAGGTTACAATGTTTGATCACTTCCTATGAAGGGCCTACCCTATTAAACTCTTAGAAGACTATTAAGTCCTACCTTGTTAAAGGACTAAAACATCACATCTAAGTGAGTACTTTGTTAGGAGATTTACAAAGGCCTGTTATGGCTACTTTTTAAAGATATTTAAGCATAGAAACACCTGTTAGAATGTATCAATAGTTGATCATTCAGTTTTCACTCTAACGTTCATATTAGATATTCTCTATGTAATGTATTAACTCCTCTATGCGATTGGTATTCAATAAATTTTCTCATATCTATTCACTACACTTCTTAATCACTTCTACTTGATTCACCTCTACTTATCATACAACCAAACTCTTGATCGGATATGCTCCACACATGCTCACACATATGAACTAGGTCATAAACCCTTCTTAAAATAGTTGTTTGGTTCAAGCTTCTAGATCCTAGTCAATGATCTAGATTCATTCTATTTTCTACTTATTCCTTGTAATTATGATTGGTGGATTTCCTTACATAGAGATTAATGATCCTCTATAGGACACATTATCAACTTCTTGATTAGCTCCTCAATCTATAACACACGCTTACATCTCAATAAAAATGGTTTACATAAAATTTTGTGTCATTCCAAATAATTGTACAAAATTGTCTTACTTGACAGTTGTACCATATTGATGCTTGACCTAAACTATTTCTTCATGTTGTCCCTCGGCCTTAACTATGTTTGGCATATACTTATTTTCTCATTCTCTACATCACTCAGCTTCTACTACTTTTTTTGAAAAAACTTAGAAATTATTGGATTACTTGGAAACCTTTGGCTTTCTCAGTAGTAACTATTCCTCAACACTTAACTAAAATATATACAAGTATTTATTACATATCTCAGCCTATATAGGATGGCTTAGTCATAATGATGACCAATGAATCTTTCCTTGTGAATGACTAAGTGTTTGATACTAATAGACAACTCTACCATAGGGATCAAAAAGATGAATAATATCTTCAAAAGCATTGCACCAATCTATACAAATACCTCTAAAGTGGAACTTGAGTTTTAACCACCTAGACAATATGATGCAGGAGCACCGTAATGAAATATGAAGAATTGATGGAGGCTTATGGTATTACATGAGTACAAATGGTGTAAGATGGATTCTTATTTGTCACGAGGTCCTATGAACCAATTTTTAATTTAATAAGACCCAATTTGTAAGATTATTAATGGTTTGAAATCTAATAGGGAAAGTTTGATACTGAGAGGGGGAATGGGGTGAATCAGTTGCTATAAAACTTATTTCACTTCAACATTGTCATGCCCAAAATATGAGGGCAAAAACTTTTAAAGTAATAATAATTAGGTTTACTACATTTCAACTTAAGTTCATAGTCATGACAAAGAATAAATCGTTAAAGTTATACTCTCATTATAAAATTGGTAATGACATTGGACTCATTGTTACATTAATATTAGAACAATATATTGAAATTATTTGAATAACAATATAAATATAACTTAAATTTAACTAAACAAAAAAAATTAACATTATCTATTAGTCTATCATACAATTTAAACAAACTTTATTAAATCTTAATTCTAATAAGAATTTGGTTTAAATTTATGATCTATTCTAAAGAAAATAATATTTATACAACTAAAGAAAAAAAAACTAAAATTGAAACTAAAACATACCAAAATAATCTATAGTTAAACCCATAATAATTAACCTTGTATTTTAAAAACAATACGGTCACTTAAATTTTTTTTTTAAAAACACTAATACTAAACATATTTAACTAAAGCTAGATTACTCTAGGGGTGGTTTCAGTGGATCTAGCAAGTCAGGAGGCCCATAGTAGTCTGGATCTTAGGGTGCATGATCTTATACACGAGGACCATGTTACACTTGTTGTGGCATGGGTCATATTGCTAGAGAGTGTCCTTAGGGATAGTCTTCTAGTGGTTAGAGAGGGGCATTTTTTGAGTCGACAGTTGGCGATGTAAGTAGATCCCACAGAGTTTCTGCAATAGGTTGAGAATCAGGCTACAGTTATTGAGGCTACAGGTAGTATATAAGATAGCATGGTTAATATTTTATTTGATTTTGGAGCTACTAACTCATTTATATCTCCTTTTGTTGTGGAGTGTTGCGAGCTAGTGGCAGTTAGTCAGGATGTTAGTTGGGAGGTAGACTTACCTCAAGAGCCAAAGTGTCAGTTAGTTACTTGGTGCACAATTACCCGATTCATATTGGAGACATGTCCATGATGTCTGATCTATACATTACCCCTCTAGGTTCTTATGATGTTATTCTTGGCATGGATTGGCTTTATGCCTACAATGCCAAGATGGATTCTTGAAAGAAGAGGGTGCAATGTGTGGATGAAGATGGTATCTCTAAAGTGATCCTTAGGGTTAAGAGACCCATATCCCTTTGTATGATTTTCACTATACAACTTAGATGGTGCATGCAAAAGGGATGTCATTTGTTCAATATCACCATCAATGAAGGGAGGAAGATTCAGAGGGGGAGCCATCCCTCAATAATTTTCCAATCTTGCAAGAGTTTGCAGATGTATTTCCTTCAGAGCCCACTAGTTGGCCTCCACCTAGAGTAGTTGATTTTCATATTGATCTTGTGTTAGGAGTAGAGCTAGTATCGAGAGCACCATATAGGATGACTACTCATGAGCTTAATGAACTAAAGATTCAGTTGGAGGTGTTAGTGTTTGAAAATGCTAGAAGGTTTTCAATTATCCTGATGAGAACATGATGCATCTAGGGGCAGCTAACTCCCATTATCAAAACATCATTTCAAACACCGAGCCAACTATAAGGCATGACCCTTCTTCTTCTTCAGGATTTGCTAAACCTAGGTGGGTGGACCTTAGATTCAAATGATACCATATCAGTGCAAAAACATATCCCTAAATCTATTAAGTAGATAAAACCCTTATATCTCCTAGTAACTCATGAGAAGACATAGATCTGCAGTAGCTAAATGAAAATCTAGAATATTCACAAGCTAAGTGAGGGCATTCTATTTAGGTCCTTCAACATAAAATGGAAAGAACATTTGATTAATAATGTTGATTTCAACAAACCCTCAGATATGCAGCAATAAGAAAGTAATGACCTTGTAGCTGATCATTGCCTAATCCATTGGGCGAATTCGTGAATCAAATGCATACATATGGATATCTAATACTTATACATATATTCAGATATTTAATCTATCTATTTAACTTGTAAATAGACATTTATGCTCAATCTAAACCTTATTCTTACCTGATATCCCCCTTAATAAACTTGCAACCCTGTTGATTTACTGAAGAATTTACACAACCCTTTGAGTTATAAGCAACAATAAAACATTATACAACCCTTAAGGGACTACAAGTATGACCTAGGCTCTCTGTTCAAAGATCATAAAACATTGAACCTTACTAAGAAAGGAGACAAGATTCAAGATGAAATTGATGAAATCCTGCTATTCTTTGTATCAATTTCTTTGAAACAATACAACCATATGCGTGAAATGAAAACATAGAGAAACCTAACTTATCAGAACTTTCTATATTAACCTTCCTATTGCTATTCATACAAGAGAATATTGCTGAAGAATGTGGTCACAGTCATGGGAATGCATCAAGAACTGGATCCAAAACCTTGGTATCACAGTAATGTGCCAATTTTCTCCAAAGAACTGAAACCTCTATAATGGAAGAAAGAAAGAATAATATAGCAAGAAGTGAATTCTCGGATTAAATCTACAACTGAGATCTGTCCACTGGGAATTCAATCTTTGGCAACTAAATCATCTCTCTCTTCTTTCTACCATTGATCTAATTTTTGTTTCATCATTCCTATCTAACTGATTGGAAAATATCTCTGTTCAAATGATGAAATCCCTTGTTGAGTCATCAGAATATCTAATTTACCTTATGCGATTCTGGTGAAATTGTGAGTTTTTACTAATTTTAATGTAACCAATTCAACCCCAACTGCATTTTTACCATCTTCTATGCATATTCAAGTCATTACCTTGCCAAAAACCAATTATGAACTTCCTCACCTTAAATCAGTTGCAAGTTGGAAACCTGGGAGAAAACCTTATGTAGCAAGAAATAGAGGAAATGTTGATCAGTTCTTACCTCATATGAACCATCATAGAACTTATAATGAGGTACTAATTCATTTTCAAAAATATCTCTGTCAAGCACCTCATCTTCGAGCTCATAAAATGTAGCATCATTTGAATATTTGTTGTCAGACTCAGAAAGAGAATAGTCTAATTTGTCAGAGAAATATGACAGTGTATCAGCATTAAAATCATCTTCTACTAAATCTAAAACCTCCATATTGAATTCAAACAATGGATTGATTATTCCATGTAGGGATCCACTTTGAACATTCTGACATAAGACAGGTTGATCATCATCCAAGTCCTCATCACATAAGGTATTAGTATATACCTTGAAACCATTTCCAACGTCATTGCCATGAAAACTCTCAGCATATGAAGAAAAATCAGAATCAAAATTAGACTCAATACCATCAATTAAATTCACCATTACTTTATCTTCACAGCTAGAAGACAAATCACTCTCAGAATCTTCATTGACTAGCTGATTTGTATAATGCACAGACACATCTTCACCTTCAGATTCAGAAAAGAAAATCAAATCTTCACTTTCATATGAATATTCACTTCTATTAATGCTTTCCTTTTCTTCAATTTCATCTGACTCATATGAAGACATCTCATCATCACCATCCTCATTCTCATCTATGTCACTTTCAACATTATGTTCTTCACTCTGTGACTGAGATAAGCTTGATTCACATTCTTCATCTTCATATGACACTTCTTCATCATATACCAGATCAACAACCATGTTTGCATCACTTGAAACACAACTTTTAGATTCTCTGCCAATGTGAGATAGAGATGAATGCCTTGCAACATCATAATTGATTTCATTCTCAACACAAAGCAAATCATCAACTGGAGAAGAAACAACTGAAATTGAATCTTCTACATATAACCTATCAAGTGAGTCAACCTCAACACCCATTGCTGGATTATCAAAAACATATGCATCTTGATTTACAATAGGCGTATTCTTTTCTTCACACATGTTCTGATTTAAACATTCAATTTGATTATACATTATATTAGGGGCATTGTCATTCTAAACTATATTGGAACAATCAACATAATATTGCTCTTGATTTTTATCTTCATTATGCAAGTAGGAAACCCTAGAGAAATGACTCCTAGTAATTCCATACTTCAAATTATTCTCAATGTCCATGGTAGTCATAAAGGCCTGATATAATGTCTGAGGTTCCTTATTCCTCAACCAATAACTCATTTTCTTATAAAATGCACCAAGGTAAACTATTAGGCACACTTTATCCTCTGGTCTACATTTCTCAGGAATCTCATTTAGGGTTCTTACAAATCTGATATTAAACTAAGGAACAAGCTCATCTTCCTCGATATGAATCCTTAAAAATTTATCAAATGAATCAGATAAGCTCACCCTCTCTCCAAATTGCTCCATGAAAGCTGCATGCAACTCACTCCAAGATGAAAAAGAACATGCTGGTAAAAATGAAAACTAGTCTCTAGCATCATTCTCTAGAGTCTAAACAAATAATTTCATGTGTACATCTTCATGGGGAATCTCATAGTCACCCATCAAGTCACTAAAAACTTGAACATGCTAACTAGCTAAAACATTATGGTTTCCACTGAATTTAGACAAATGCTTTCTAATATCATTAAGGATGACATTAGGGAAACCATAGATACCATCAAAACATAATGGCATGTAACTCTTGGTTGAAAAGGATCTATGATTTTGGTCAATGGACTACATACTAGGTGAACAAAAATTTTCCATCTCTTGCAAACTCACAACTTCACCAAATATCTTTCTAGATTTAAAGCTTGTAGTAGATCTAAAAACTTTATCTACCAACTCAAATCTCCAAAAATATTCCAAGATGTAAATACACTTTATGAAACAATCCTTCATAGAATATGCTAAGATACATAAAAAACTTCTCCTATGTAGTGCTTAAAATCACTTGATGGAGAAAACCGTGCTGCTTGCAAACTTCTTCAATGCTGTAAACAACAACAAATTCAAATCATGCTTGATTTAGTAACCCTTGCACAACATCACCCTTTTCTTTTAACCATTGCCAAGGGCCTAAGATAATTTCTTCAAATCTGCATTCCAACTATTGCAACTTTCACAATACCCTTCACTTCAAAAATTTACACTGGTGCACAGATATACTTTAGAGTTGCCACTCATTAAATGAGAAAAGATTTTCCTAGCTTGCATAAGACAACAAGCTGGTCCAGAATTTATAACAGGTATTTGAAAACTCACACACAACCTTGGAACATTACACCCTTAACAAAGTGAAAGAACACATTCTTGACTGAGAAACATGAAACCTTGCATACAAAAGTGAGTATGCAAACTTTTGGATTGAAAAATATTACACCAGAGTTCTTTGTCCTTTTATCAATGAGTTTCTTCATGACTCCCTAGCAAAGTCACCATTTTGTTGGTGTTTAAAAATGTTGGAAGGTTTTCAATTATCCCAATGAGAACATGATGCATCAAGGGGCAACTAACTCCCATTATCAACACATCATTTTAGACACTAGGCCAACTATAAGGCATGACCCTTCTTCTTCTTTAGGCTCTGCTAGACCTAGGCGGGTGAACCTCAAATTCAAATGATACCATACCAGTGCAAAAACATATCCCTAAATCTATCAAGTAGATAAAACCCTTATATCTCCTAGTAACTCATGAAATGACATAGATCTATAGTAGCTAAATGCAAATCTAGAATATTCACAAGCTGAGTGAGGGCATTCTATTTAGGTCCTTCAACATAAAATGGAAAGAATGTTTGATTAATAATGTTGATTTCACAAACCCTCAGATATGCAATAGTAAGAAAGTAATGACCCTGTAGCTGATCAGTGCCTAATCCATTGGGCAAATCTGTGAATCAAATGCATACATATGGATATCTGATACGTATACATATATATAGATATTTAATCTATCTATTGAACTTGTAAATAGACATTTATGCTCAATCTAAACCTCATTCTTACCTAATATCCCCCTTAATAAACTTTCAACCCTATTGATTTACTGAAGCATTTACACAACCCTTTGAGTTATAAACAATAATAAAACATCATACAACCCTTAAGGGGCTGCAACTATGACCTAGGCTCTCTGTTCAAAGATCGTAAAATATTGAAGCTTACTAAGAAAGGAGACAAGATTCAAGATGAAACTGATGAAATCTTGCTATTCTTTGTATTAATTTCTTTGAAACAATACAGCCATATGTGTGAAATGAAAACACAGAGAAACCTAACTTATCAGAACTTTCTATATTAACCTTCCCACTACTATTCATACAAGAGAATGCTGCTAAAGAATGTGGTCACAGTCATGGGAATGCATCAAGAATTGGATCCAAAACCTTGGTATCACAGTAATGTGACAATTTTCTCCAAAGAACTAGAACCTCTATAATGGAAGAAAGAAAGAATAATATAGCAAGAAGAAAATTCCTAGATTGAATCTACAACCAACATCTATCCACTGTGAATTCAATCTTTGGCAACTAAATCATATCTCTCTTCTTTCTACCATTGATCTAATTTTTGTTTCATCATTCCTATCTAACTGATTAGAAAATATCTCTATTGAAATGATGAAATCCCTTGTTGAGTCATCAGAATATCTGATTTACCTTATGCAATTCTAGTGAAATTGTGATTTTTTACTGATTTTAATGTAACCAATTTAACCCCAACTACATGTTTACCATCTTCTATGCATATTCAAGTCATTACCTTGCCAAAAACACATTCTTAACTTTCATACCTAAAATTAGTTGCAAGTTGGAAACCTGGGAGAAAACCTTATGTAGCAAGAAACAAAGGCATTCTGTGCAAAATTTGACTATGGAATCGGAAAGTTCATCTTGTTCTGGTTTCGGTGGTATATTGAAGTGCCTATTTTTGATACCAGAAACCCCCAAAATCTTAATTTCAAAAATGCCCCCTCTGGTATAAAACCTTGGTCTGCACATTTGATTTTTTAAATTTTTTGAAAAATTTTAAAAAATCTAAAGTTGGAACTTTAGAAGAAATTCCTTTTTGAATTTCATTATTGTGAAAATCATTTTTTTTTAAAAAATAATTTAAAATCATTATTTTTGCATTTTAAAATTTTCCCTCTATGCTTCTTTGTGTGAATGGTCAATTTTTAAGCTTTGACCTGCGGCTTTGTGCTCCTCACACTGGTCTTCATTCTACATTGTGGTGCCTTTCTTGCAATTTCCTTTCTTATATGGGTGATCTTCCTTTGCAAATTCATGGATGGGCTATGAGTTCTTCTTTTGAATGAGAGGATGCATGGGCTTATTTCCAAGCCAGCTCCTCCTTTTCTTTAATTTGCGAGATCCCTCTACCTTCACTTATTAGCATAGCTTCTCCTCTTTTATTTATCTACGCTTGACTTAGTCATTCTAGTTTTTTGGGAAACACGGATAATCTTACATTTGAGGATTTAGCATTTCAAGTGTATATTTCCTAGCATCCTCAAGCATTTTTGCCTCTGCGTAACTCCCAATTCACTTGTGTGAAACATGAGGTCATCAAATTTTTCTAGAAGTAGCACTAACCTATGTTGACAGAGTTGCAATTTATGTTTCCCTTGTTCTTTCATTTTGGCATAGGGTCTACGCTCTCTGTTGTGTACAGGTTGCTTGAGCATGCTGCAGCTTGGTCTTTCACTATAGTGTAAAGATTTTTTTATGAGCCACCTGCTATATCTAATCGGTCGGCTCCTATCAAACTCCCCCGCTGCATGCTCATGGATATCCTTCTATCCATGATAGGCTTTCTTGCCACATTCTTTCCTCTATTCAACTCCTTGCCTAGCTCATTTGTTGACACGTGAGCTTCTTTTTACATGCTCCTCTTATTCCACAACATTAATCATGTTATATCTTTTTCTCCCATTGAAAGGTATACTTCGCTTCCCATAAAAAAAATATATATGAAAAACTTGCTCACCCCTTTCACATTCTCTGGCCATAAAAGGAGAAATATAACAGTATTGGGAAGCTCACCTCTGCATTGCCTACTATACATTCATTTGAGATGTTCAATACTTGGTATCTCGATCCACTCTGGAACTATATACCCAATTGTGACCTCAGGTAGAGGGATTTGATTGAATCAAATTTTGCATTCATTGCTAGAAATATAAGGTCGTTTTGTTATCAAGGAAACACTCTTGAATCCAATTCCCTCCATGATAACCCTCACTTAACCTTATCAATTTGATGGAATCAGTAGGGCCCCAAGTGGGTTTGGCTAAAAAAAAAATTCATTTTCAGACAACTGAGTCCTCGGACTGATCCACTGGTGACCTAATACAGATTCATGTCAAATACGACTAATGAACAATCAATTTGAAACTCATTTTACCACTTCCTGTCAAACTATGAATTTGTGTCCAGAGGTCCTTGGACTACCTTTAAAAACTAACCCAAACAACTGAACAAGTTCTGAAACCCAAGATCTCTATTCTTTCTAACATGTTCAACAGGCCTGCTAGATCTCATTGCATGATGACATCAGGGTCAAAAGATATTGACCTCTAAAGTTTCCAACTTAAATTCACCTACAGATAAACATGTTAGAAAATTGGAAAGTGCGTTTGGTTTGAGCTCCGAAGACTGCGCAAACAGGCACATGAGTTAATGAAAATTGGGGAACTAGTAGATTATCATGAGGAGAGTATGATTATACAATTTGGGCTCATAATGATCATATGGAAAATTTGGCGAGGGTGCAAATTTGGCTACTTGGATCTGCAAGACAGAGGACACTAGTAAAATATCACTTTTTGTGAATGGAATGACCCTGGTAAAGTGTGAAGACGAATTTGTCAAGTTCTAGAAACTGGCACACTTGTAGTACTTTCAGTGGAAAATAGAGGGGAACAAACCATTTAGTCCTACCAATCAAGGATTAAGAGTTATGATGTCCCAAACAGGGGTCCTAAAAAATATGCAAATGTTGACACCAGCAAAAAGATAGAAGTTGCATTTGGAATCGCATTTGAAAACTGATCAAACGGATTCATCATGATCTGAAACTTGAAACATAACAAGTCTCTAACATCTATAATGCAATGCCAAAGGAATTTTAGCATTTTGGTGAGCTGGGTCAAAGTTAAGTCTCATCAAACAAGGCTTCCCAGAATTATGAACATTTTGCAAATGTCTAAAAATAGTAAAATACCAACTTTGAGGGACTCAAAACCTAATCAAAAGAACTTGAAATGACTCAAAATCTGAAACATAGGTTCTTGGGTATGGACACTAGATAATCTCAAAGTGACAAGTCATGACACATTTCTGGGTGCGAGATATTCATTAGCAAACACAGCCTCTTGTCTCTGTTTGACACTAGGGCAGAATTGCAAATTTAACAAATGCTTGAAATAGGACTTCACCAACTGACTCAGAAACTCAATTTAACTTTATGAAATGCTTAGGCATGCTGAATGAAAGTTTCTAGAAGCATTAAACACCGTAGGGGTCTCAAATGGATAGTCGGGTACATAGGCATTAAAAGCATTTATAAGGCTCAATTTTTCAATGGTGCTCAAAATTGACCATGCAATTTTGAGCACCAATAGGAGGAAATCTTAGGGAAGGGGAATATTTGACCTAGTGTATCACCTTTGGGTGCACCAGTGATCTTTTTTAAGAAGAAGGACCAATCACTTAGGTTGTGTATTGATTATCGGCAATTGAACAAAGTAACCATCAAGAACCGATACCATCTTCCTACGATTGACAACCTCTTCGATCAGTTGCAAGGTGCCTGAGTATTTTCAAAGATTGATCTCAAGTTAAGTTATCATTAGTTGAGGATTGTGGATAGTGATATCCCTAAGATTGCATTATGTACTAGTTATGGTCACTACAAGTTCACCATGGTACCATTCAGCCTCATGAATGCTCCAGTTGTGTTCATGAGCCTCATGAATGGAGTATTTTGTACCTTTTTGGATAAGTTTGTGGTTTTTTTCCTTGATGACATCCTAATATATTCTCATGATGAGAAGGATCATGAAGAGCACCTGAGACAAGTATTGCAGAAGTTGAGGGAGAATCAGTTGTTTGGTAGCTTGTCAAAGTGTGCATTCTTTAAACCTAAGATACATTATTTGGGTCATGTTATATCAAGTGATGGTGTCTCAATAGACCCATCAAAGATTAGGGCCATCATGGATTGGCTAGAACCCACCAGTGTCACTGAGGTGATGAGCTTTATGGGGCTAGCAGGATACTATCGACGCTTCATTGTAGGATTCTCTAGATTGGCACACCCAATCACATCTCTTTAGAGGAAGGGAAAGAAGTATGAGTGGATAGAGAAGTGTGATAGATTTTTTCAAGAGCTTAAGAGAGCTCTCATGAGTGCACCAATTCTTGTAGTATGAGATCCATCTATAGATTTTATGGTGTGCACTGATGCATCCTTGGATGGTATAGGGACAATGCTTATGTAGGATGGTTGACCTATTTCCTTCAAGTCTAGAAAGTTGAAGACTCATGAACTCAATTGACCTACTCATGACCTAGAGCTTGCAATAGTGGTTCATGCTTTAGTGAGGTGGCAACACTTCCTACTAGGTCATAGATTTGAGCTTCATTCTAATCACCAGAGCTTGTAGTACATATTCGCCGAACCTTAATGCTAGGTAGCGAAGGTGGATGGAGTTCCTTTGTGAGTACGATTTTGATGTTCATTATATCAAGGGGAAATATAATTTAGTTGTAGATGCCTTAAGTAGAAGGCACCATGAGCTTTCATCTATGACTACTTGCACTGGCTTGAGAGAGTGGATCCTACAACACTTGCCAGTAGATGAGCTTTATGCAAAGGTTAGTTAGATGGTGCATTCTCAGAGACCCTTGGAAGGGAAGTATTCAAAGTATTCTTTGGTGTTTAATGGACTCTTGCATCATAGATGATGTATATATGTACCTTCCATTGGAGGTTTGCTTGATCTCATTATACTTGAGGCTCATAGAGCACCTTATGTAGTGCACCCTGGTGTTAAGAAGTTACATGCAAATTTGAGGCAGTTGTATCATTGGCCTGGCATGAGAGTGAAGATTGCTAACATAGTTGTGAGATGCCTCGAGTGTGAGAGGGTGAAGGCAGAGCATCATCATCCCGCTGGGCTCCTTCAACCTCATGAGATTGCAGAGTGGAAGTGGGACGTTATATCTATGGATTATATTGTTGGCCTCCCTTTGTCATCTCATCACCATGATGCTATTTTGGTGACAATTGACACATTGACCAAGGTTTCCCATTTCTCTCTCGTGCATACCACATAAATAGCATGGAACATAGCTCAAGTGTTTTGCAGGACATTGTTAGACTTCATGGCCTTCCTCATAAGATCATCTCTGATAGGGACTCATTGTTCACTTCATCTTTTTGGAGAGAGTTACAGGGAGCATTGGGCACTAGGCTCACTTTTAGTACAACATACCATCCTCAGACTGACGATCAGACTGAGTGAGTAAACTAAGTTTTGGAGGACATTTTATATATGTATGTAATGGACCATTAGGTCAAGTGGGAGGAATACCTACATCTTATCAAATTTGCCTATAATAATGGGCACCATTCCTCCATAGGTATGCTACCTTATGAGGCCTTGTATGGAAGACCTTGTAAGATGCCCTTGAGTTGGGATAAGATCAAGGATCAAGTATCTATTGTTCCTCAATTAGTTAAGGAGATGGAGCAGCAGGTGACCCTGATTAGGTAGCACCTAAGAGAGGCACAAGATCGATAAAAGAAGTATGCTAATGCAAAGAGGATAAATCAAGAGTATCAAGTTGGAGGTAGAGTTTTCTTGAGAGTGTGACTGCACAAGAGTCCGATCCATTTTAGAAAGGGTTCTAAGTTGGCACCTTGGTTCATTGGACCATTCGAGATCCTAGAGAGGATAGGACCAGTTGCCTACCATTTAGCCTTTCCACTTAGCCTGTCACATATCCATGATGTGTTTCATATTTTAGTACTTAGAGGATAAATTTATGATGAGTCGCATATTATAGATTGGGATGCTTTGCAAGTGGAGTTAGACGGCCAGTTAGTGCTGGAGCCTATTCGTATTATTTCCCAATGAACCCTAGCACTTTGAAGTTGAGAGCTAGACCAAGTTAGGGTCCAATGGGATTGCTACAATGAAGTTACAACTTCATGGGAGGATGTGGCATAGATGTGATCTCGGTACCCATATCTTTTTTATGAACTCCAAGAGGAAGTTCACACCTAATGGAGGAGGATGTGAGGCCTCACCCCAACCCATTGTAACATAGTTGATACATTATTATTTTGATACTCATGACTCGATATGTCGGGACATTATTTGATGCATGAAACATTATTATGCTATTTTATGATGTGTGATGCTTCACCTTTATATATTTGAATTTTTTATTTAATGCTCTATGAACATGCATGATAATAAAGTAAATGAATGCAAAACTAACACTTTGATTGTGCAATTTTAATGGCCAAAAATATTAGTAGAATGAAATAAATAATTAATTATTAGAAAAATAGATGTTTTTAATTTACATGATTTTTCTAATATTTAATTTACATATATGCATGTCATTTCTTGAGCTACTGATGTGTGCCACGAGTGTGTAGGATAGTTAGCCGAGAAATCTAATGGAAAGATGGAACTGAACCCCCTGCTAATTTGTTCTATTTTGCATTGTCTTTCCTTGAAGGTTGTTATTGGGTCTTACTATTCTCCTAGCTTTTTTTTGGGTTCAATTAAGTCTTTAAGGCCTAAAAACATTAAATTTAAGTACCCTAGGGGTAAGGGTATGGGTTGGGAGTACTTTCCACCCCCTTAGCCTCTTTGGCTGACTTTTAGGGTCACTCAAAAACCCTAATTTTGGTTGATTGTGAAAATTGATTTGTCTCCTTCATGAGTTGGTGACTCAAACTACACCTTGGGGTTACCTAAAGTCTAGTTGAGTTAGGATCATATTTAAAGGCATTTTGTAAAAGTTTTGGGGTTGTTGCCCAATCTCTAGTCTTTAGAGAGAAGTTTGAAGATTGAAGGAAAGGAAGGATAAGCTCTTCTCAACTTGTCATTATACCATAACTTTTTTTGTGAAGGTAGGGTTCTTCACTCTTTTGATCATGTTCTTCATATTGTTCATAATTTGATTCATGCATAAGGCATTGTGTTGTTCTTGTATTGCTTTCATGTGTGTTGAGGTTGTTTGGGGAGGGATCTTAACTTTTTCTTGGGTATCATTCTTATGCTTTGCTTTGAAATTTTGAGGAGATTTCATGGGGATTGTTTTGGAATTACTCACCCTTGGATAGGGAAGAAGTGGCCAAGTATGGGGAAAGGGCCTTAGTTGGACCTCAATAGTGTAGAGTCTCCTCTCATGGTGAGAAGAGGGAAAGAGGGTAGGGTGTATGGGCTCCTACTTGTCATCACATACCTTGTATAAAAATTTGAATTCTTGAAGAAGGGATGGCATGAAAACCCTTGTTATATTGGCCTCAAAAGGGCATTTGTAGAAGAACAAAAGTTCTTGAGTTTTAGCCTCGAAAGGGTTATGTTATGGTATGGTGATTGACATCTCCTATTGAAAAAATCCACCTCCCCCCTAGTTTGGTTCCTATTGTGCAAAAATAGGTTGGGAATGCATACTTGAATTGTTCATCATAATATGTTGAACCTATTGTGAAAAAATAGATTGGGAATGCATACTTGAATTGTTCATCATAATATGTTGTTTTACCTCTAGGTCAATTCTTTTCTTTCCCATGATTCCCTTGATACATTGAAGATATTGGAAAATACCTCTTGTGAAAGACCTAGAAGAGGATTCAATTGAATTGTAAAATTATGTAAAAATGTATTTAAACTTTGATGTATTTGGCAAGGATGTCAGGTTTTCTTACTAGTTCTTTCCTGATGGAGCCTTGAACCAGGTTGATTAATAGAGAGAAAAGATTGAGAATCTTTCTTGCATTGTAGCTTATGTTATTTTAGTTCTTGCATATGTTCATTGATGAGTAGATAGAATGATGATGATCAATTACATATTTTCAAGTTCAATATTGCTAAAGAAGGAAACTATATTACTTTGAAATTCTCAATACAATCTGTGCTTAATTGGAAATAAAAAAAATCTTGTATTATTGCTTAAACACATTATTCGATTTCTTGGTTAACTTGGCATTTTTACAATTTCAATTAGAAAGGAGTAAGTTAGCATACACTTCCTTGTATTAAAATGTATGACTTAGGAAAACAAGTCTTAAAACAAATAGAGTTTATGTAAGTTTAAAAGTAGTCAATCGAACAGAAGACCAACACTTAGAAAAAAATAAATAAATGTTCATCTCTAGGAGAAATTTTCTCTTTGGAGTTTGTATGGGATATAAAATAAAGTCCCCTAGATGACAGAGAATATTCCTTAGGATTCTCCTAAAAGAAAAAAAATTAAAATTAAAATGTTTTGTTAAATCTTGGAAATAATAGAAGTTAAATAAATTTTTTTATAAAAAAAGGTATAAATTCTTATGCACTCCTTATTGTCATACTCCCAACTATAAGACATTTTGTTTTACTACCCTATCCCATCTCAAACACACTGCTCACATCATATCTCTACCCTAGGCATAGTGGTCAGAATGAAAGCCACCTATGTTGTGGCTGATGTCACTCCCTCCCTAGACCCTTCATCCTTGGGCATAGCATGCAAGTGGAGGAACAAAAAAAATGTTTGCAAGCATTAAAGTCAAAAGGACTTTGCAAAGGCTTAACCTTGTTATCACCTCTTGATGTGATAGGGTTCTAACCTTAATTTCTTTCCCCATTCAAATTCTTCTGCCAGCAAACCTTTGGAGTGGCTTGGGATTATGAGCCAATGACATGTCTGACATGGCAATATGTTTTCACAATCGTGAGTCAACGGAGAGGGGTCATTTGTGTAAGGGAGTAGGCAAGAATTTATAGCA
The DNA here is from genome assembly GCA_028749045.1 of Cupressus sempervirens. Taxonomy (NCBI): domain Eukaryota; kingdom Viridiplantae; phylum Streptophyta; class Pinopsida; order Cupressales; family Cupressaceae; genus Cupressus; species Cupressus sempervirens. The sequence continues at coordinate 894,661,116 of CM053785.1, forward strand.
AGACTTAACATAGTTGCTTCCCTTTTTATTTCCCTTCCCTCTTGTTCATTCTTATCCAATGTACATTTTTCCATGAGTCCTTTGGACTATGCTCTTAAACCTTGGATAGTATGAGATCTCCCTGGGTTGGTGTTAGAGACAAGAGGCATGTCAGTTTCTTAGCATTCTTATCAAACCCCTATTTAACACATCCCCACTCTCTTTCCTAGGTGCTCAACTTATGAGGCTTGCTTGCATTGGTGTATGGGGAAACAAGATCTATGCTAGTGCAGACTTGGGGACAGTAGCAGGGGTCTTGGGGTCCACCCAAGGCTCATTGGGATGTTGGGTTTGAGTGGCCAATTGGCCAAGTAGTTAGGTGTAGGTAGTTTTAAGGTAGTTGTAGAGTTAGTATGTTTAGTAGTGTAGTTGTTGAATTGTATGTCAAAAATGTTAGTTTTATAGTATTAGTTAGTAGTTCATTTTGAGATTAGTATATATTTTAATTAAGTTTTAAGTTTTGGATATTACCATGTAAGTAGTTAATCTAAATGTTCTTAAATTTTAGTTTTACTATGTTTTATTTTATTTAAGTGTTTTATTAATTTAAGATAGTTTAAATAGTACTTGTTAAGTAGATTAGAGTAATCTAGCTTTAGTTAAATATGTTTAGTATTAGTGTTTTTTTTATATAAAAGATTAAGTGACCATATTGTTTTTAAAATAGAAGGTTAATTATTATGGGTTTAACTATAGATTATTTTGGTATGCTTTAGTTTAGATTTTAGTTTATTTTACTTTAGTTGTATAAATATTATTTTCTTTAGAATAGATCATAAATTTAAACCAAATTGTTATTAGAATTAAGATTTAATAAAGTTTATTTAAATTGTATGATAGACTAATAGATAATGTTAATTTGTTTTGTTTAGTTAAATTTAAGTTCAATTTATATTGTTATTCAAATAATTTCAATATATTGTTGTAATATTAATGTAACAATGAGTCCAATTTCATTACCAATTTTATAATGAGAGTCTAACTTTAATGATTTATTCTTTGTCATGACTATGAACTTAAGTTGAAATGTAGTAAACCTAATTATTATTACTTTTTTTTATAAAAAAATGTGTATTTTTTCCCTCGTATTTTGGGCATGACAAACATGAAACATAGTTGATATCACCACATAAAAATCTCATTTAAACATTCATCTTATATCAATATAATCATTCACATCAGAATAATATCTGATCTACCTTCTAATTTCATAAATGTAAACTCATAAACACATAACACATTAACACACATATTTGGTAATGTAGAAACCCTCAAATGTGAAGGTAAAACCATGGTGGGGATGAAACACACAAAATCTTCACTACAGCAGCAATAAAGTTGTGCATGTTAAAGCTACAATAATTTCATCACTTCTAATGATCTACCCTATGAGGGGTCTTCCATGTTAAAGGCTAAAATAATTGCTAGGTTCTACCTTGGCTAAATGATTTTACATCACAATGAAGTGAGTACTCTACTAGGAGATTTACATAAACCTATTAAAGATACTCTATTAAGAGATTTAAACACTAAAAAAACTATAAGAATGTTCAAGACCTGATCCTTTAGTTAGCACTTTAATGCTTGATAAAAGATCTCCTCTATGTAATATAATATCACCTAACTGTGATAGATCTGCTCAAATCTCTTCACTACACTACTTGGTCTGTACACTCTAATTCACCTCCAAAAATTTGTTCTTTGTCCATATGCATGCATACATCACACACTCTGAATTAGATCATAGAACCTCCTTGAATAGATGATTGGGTAAAACCTCAAGATCCAAATCAATGATCTAGATTCAATTCTTTTTCTATTTAGACATTGTTCTAATTGGTGGATTCCCTTTCCTAGGGATTAATGATATTCCACTAAACATTTAACCACCTCCTTGATTACCTACTCAGTCTTGAAGACATGCTTCTAGCTTGATAAAAATGGTTAACATAGACTTTAGTGTCATTCCAAAAAAAAATGTAAAACTATGTTACTCAACACTTACATCATACTAGCACCTAGTATAAATTGTTTCTTCCTATTGTCCCTTAGCCTTAACTCTGGTTGGCATGAACTAAAGAACTCAACATCTAAATCACTCGACATTCACTATTATCTCTATCAAACTTAGCATACACTAGAGTACTCAGTCACTATTAGCTTGCTCGATAGTAACTACTACTCGACATGTGACTTAGTATATTTATTACTCTTCATTCCTTAGCTCATCCTATATAGGATGACTTAGTTGCACTAATGACCAAATAATCCTTCCTTTTGAATGATTAAGTGTTTGAAACTAATAGACAACATGACTTATTGATTAAGAATCAATATGATACGTATGTATAAATCAACATGGTCAAGCCTAGTCAAAGAGTTACTAGAAGAGGAGGAAATATGGATTTAGATCCTTAGGGGTTTATTCAATTATAGTTGATTAATTATGCTAGGTTTTTGTAATTTTGGATGGAAAATAAAAAGTATGTTGCAAGATTATCAAAGTCTTCATAATGTTAGTTGACAATATTTTGACAACTTGTAGAAATTTTCAAATTTGTCTTAACAACTCCTCCTAATGGTTATAAAAGTTTTGAATTCAATTGGGGGAGTTAATTTAGGTATATATAAGGACCTTTGGGTCAAGTCCATAATATATGTTGGTGATTTAAATTTTGAGGTACTTAAATCTCAACATTTTCTTACAAATTTTGGTGTTTTCTAATTTGGCGTGTTGTTGTGTGGATTAATAGATGGATGAAACCTATATGGATGTGGTGATGAAATATATCTCAATTGAATCTGTTTTGATTGAATTTTTCTAATTTTTTTAGGTGGTAAGTTTTTTTTTTGTGATAGGGGTGAAAACCCTTTCCCTTCTAGGGTTTTGTTATAAAAATTCATCTATCTTGACTTTTTAGGATTAGATCATGGGAATTAGTGAGAAGTAGAGGATGGGTACAATATGATCCAAAAATTAGAATTCATAAAAGGGAGTGTAAGTTTAATAACTTTTAGGCCCTTGTCAGGCATCCCTATATAACCAACCTATGAAATGAAGCAAAAACAAGTGTTGAAGACATAAAGGAGTGGATCAATGTCATCCAAGGGTTAAATTGTTTGTTATAACTTGTGTTAAAAATACTATAATTGTTTCCTTGGTTAAATTGATTCACTAGGGGGTAATTTCTTTGTAAACCAAATCTAATTATCCATAGTAGGCATGTGGGCTTAGTGATGCTTAACATATCGAGAGGAAGACTCAAGATCTATGATTGTAATATCTTGTACATATCCCATAAGAGTGTCTAAATTTGCAATTGTTTTAGGTGGTCCTTTTCAAAGTTAGTGAATTAAGTAGGAAGAACCTAATTGACATGGCAAGGATCAGAATAGGTCTCTAATGCACAATTACCCTTAATTGAATTTGGAACATGAAAAGAACATTGGAATTGATTTCATTAGTTATTTAGTCAAAATATGGTTGTCCTTCAATGGGTCTTATATGTTGCCATCACATTTGAGTCTTCTCAATCCTTTTGTGATGAATCCAATCCTAATGGTGACTATAGGATTGGGTATAAATTTGATATGAGAAGTTGTATATCAGAGTGGGTATACCATTATGAAAATATTGTTCCAAAATTAATAAAGAGCCTTAGGAACCAAATGGTTGTCTCTCAAAATAGTAATTGGGCAAGTTGTGGGTAGTGGGCTAAGAAAAATTGGGTTTCCCTTGTGCCTCTCCATAAAAAAGATTCAATTACTCTTTATGGTAACAATAATATTGATGATGTCTTATTTGTTAATGGACTAGATCATAATCTTTTGACGATTGGGAAGCTAGTCAAAAAAGGTTATAATTTATGATTCAAGGATGGAATGTGAACTATTAATAATTATTTAGGAGTTGATATTGCATCTAAAAAATTTACCATATGTATTGTATTTAATTTTAATCCATTAGAGAACATATTCTTGATTACAAGTATTGATGGTAGTTGTGTAAGGAAACTTGAAGCCAAAAATATAATCATTTCAACATAACCTGTAATAGTTCTAAAATAAATATGCAATTAAAATCCACATGCAAGAGAATAGACAACAAACCCACAAAAATGTGACACAAAATATACCCTAGGAAACCCTCATTGAGGTAAAAAAACCCAACCTCCAAAATCATTCATCACCATGTATTATTTAGAAAAAAAACTATTCTAGTACAACCATGGAAGCCTTCAAAGTTATACCCACAACCAAGAAATCCATGTGAACAAGCATGAATCCATGCATCCGATGCAATGCTTCCAACCTTCACAAATTCTCCCTTGGCTAACCTATCAAGCCTTGTCCCTTTTGAATCTTGTCTTTTGACTTTTTTGCCATTTTGTCTTGTCTGTACAATTACCCTTGTGGCTACTTATATAGTATGGTAAAAGCACAAACCTGTGTCACCTTTTATAAAGAAACGTGATATCAAAATGTGATAGTTCAACATTAATGACAAAAAATGGTATTTGTATTTAAAAGATGAAGATGATGTAAACTAATGAAATGTGTAGAATTGGATGAATTTTATGCCAATAATTTTTATAATTTTTTTGAGTAGGAATTTATTCATTTTATTTTATTTTGAAGTCCATTTTTTAATTGTGAAAAATATAGGGTGTAGCTCCCATCAAACAAGTATAAGAAAATCACCTTTTTTTGTTTTGATTTGAAAATATCTTATAGATGACATGTATAGCTAGTGAACAAAAAAATAAATAATTATTTTTTATGTATTTTTTTTTGTTATAAGTACTCAAGTTTGACCTTATCGAAATCCAACAATTTTTTCCTCCTGTCAAAACTTCTCTATCAAATCTATACCTTCTTGAAAATAAATTACATATTCATGAAGAGGATTCTCTCCTCTAAAGATAAATATAATTTTTAATTTTTTTGATATGATTTACTATTTTTTTTTTTCCTTTTTTGAGGGAGCATCTTCTAAAATGTTAAAATATTGACTTATAATATTTTGAGATTCTAACATATTAGAACTAATCAAAAAACTCAAAATTTTATGTAATGATGATATTGAATCTGAGATCTATAAAAGGGTATTTTTAGTTTTTGAAAAATAATTGAGTTTTGATAGAGAAATGAGATTTGACCAAAACAAGTTTTGGTACCATAAACTGTGACACAAATCTGTGCTTTTACTCAGACTTAGCAAGTTGCAAAAAAACCACCAAGTGATATTACATAAACCATGTGCTACCTAACCAATTGACCCCACATTTAATATTGGAAATATATTTCTTTTTTCCCAATATTAAATAATTACATCAAATATTATCACAATGTTACAATATTAATAATCAAGTATATCCCATGGGAATCTTTACATTTTGCATGCCCACCTAGGTGCTCCTAGGTGTAAAATTACATAATAAAATAATATAAAATTATTATACAATGTGTGCAATGCACATAATCTCAACAATCTCCCACTCATTGTATACATTCCATAGGTTCAATTTGTAGCCATGTGAATGAAAAGGAAATAACCCCTCCTAGAACATCTACCATCATGGATCAAAGTACACAAAATGCTCCATCCTCATACCCATAAAAAAAAAAGTATCCAACATCTCAAACTCGAATGATCCCACCTCCTTTTATGCCACTACCACCATACATGCATAGAAGAAATCCAAAGAGAAAGACACCCAACCTGTTATATTAGAAGATCATAAAATCTTGTACCAACTGAAATGTCAAGACTTAAAAACCTAATACATAAACTCATAACCTATAAGAAAAACTCTCATAAAAAGTCTCCAACACTCTCCCAAGTTCTCCACAACCAATATTGGAATAACCATGTCATCTGTCAAATGACATACATGAACATAAACAAGTGATCAAAATCCAAACCAATCTTAAATCCAATGTAATTGAAACTAAACATCTAGGAAGATAACCAAGGCCAAAGAGAAATCATGCAAATCATAAACTATATCATTGCTGGATACAATTGTTAATTATGTATTGTCTTTGATGTTACACAAATATCATATCAGCCATCAGATACAGTCTACCGAGCTCAATCGGTCAGCAAAGCAATTTACAGTGTCTACCGAACGTTCCTGAACAACACAAAGGAAAGTTAGCTCTTACCGAGCTCACTCGGGCATCAAAGGATTTTGTAGTAGAAAGTTAATGTTAACTGAGCTCCCAAGGTTAAAAAAAGGAAAGACAATGTGTACCAAGTTGACTCGATCATCAAAGAGAAAGTTAGCTTTTACCGAGCTCACTTGGTAAGCGAAGGAAGGTCAGTGTTTACTGAGTTAACTTGGTCTCCAAAGGAAGTTGCATGGTTTGCAGTGTTTAATGAGCCTCACTTGGTTAACACTGGGGAAACTATTTTGGAGTAGTGGTCACCGAGTTGGGTCGGGTAGTGAAGAACTTTATGGTTCTAAAGAATCAAGTATAATTGTTTTGTACAATGTTTGCACTCGACTGATTATATGTTTTTTCAATTTTTGTAACTTGTAATTGAGCTGACTTGACAATCTGTAAGGTATATATGAAAGGTCAAGTTGTGAATTCATAAGATGTAAGAGTTTGGACAAATAAGAGTGAGAATGTATGGATATGCAATGAATGAATATTGAATATATGAGCAAATGTTGAAGAAGGATTAGATATGCTTATGGATCTGCAAAGTTGTATTCGATCAATGAGGATCTAATGAAGTAGAACAGAGATCTGTATTCAGAAAAGATAAGTTGTATATACTTCAGATCACTTCATTGTTGCTTTCTAATCATTGTAACAGTGATTCAAAATTGCTTAACAGAGTTTGTTTAACAACCATGTTGTAAATCCTCTAACAAGGTGACAATTCAACTGAATTGTTCTAAAGACCTCTGACAAGGACACTTCTAACAGGGTGATTAAATCCTCTAATAGGGTCACACTTAACAGTGTGTTTTGTAACCTTTAATAGAGTTGGCTCCTAATAGGGCTCACTTCATAAAAGTGAAAATTGGTAACTAGTTACTTGCTGGTTTTTTTCCAAATTGAGTTTCCACGTTAAATCTAGTGTCTCTTGTGTTCATGTTATTTCTTTATGCATGCATGTTAATCACTTTAAATGCTTAATAAGTTAACAGAACATCTATCAAGTTTCAACATTTATTTGTGTGGTTACCTAGTATTAGCAGCAACTATATTTTAAGACATCTAAGGATCTATGGATTTATTTTTGTGGTCACTGATTCACCCCTCCCCTCTTAGTTACTCCATCTCTATTTCTAACAATTGGTATCAGAGCTCTTGGTGCTTGCAGGATAAGATTTCAAGGATCTAAGCTAAAGATTAGGATGTCTTATAAGAGGGAAATTCCAAGACTTAACAGGGACAACTTCTCAGTATGGCAAGGGTTGATGAGACTTCATCTAGCTTCTATTGGAGATACAGGATTAAAATACCTTAATGAAAAATATGCAGAACTAGCTAGTACACTATCTATCAATGATATTGTTGAAAAAAAGACCCACAACATTATGATGATAGATATAGCATCTACTCTGAGTTATGAAGAATTTGATGATATGAAGGACTGCAAATCTATTTTTAAAATGTGAGAAAAGCTGAAAGAGATCTATGAAGGAGATGATAATGTTAGAAGAGCCAAAGCAGAAAGTATGAGAGGAAAATTTGATCAAATGAGGATGAAAACATTGCAAAATATGTTGAAAGAGTCAAAGAATGTGTCAGTGCAATCAAAGCATCTGGAGGAGATATCAAGGGAGATACAGTTATAAGTAAAGTTCTCAGAACTTTGCTTCCCATTTATGCAATCAGAGTTTCTGCAATTCAAGAAAGAAGATGTGAAGCAAATCATAAGATAAATCTAGAGGCTATAGTTGGAAGATTGACTGCATTTGAACCAGAAAACTTTGATAACTATGTTCTAGCTTCCAAGAACATTGGATCAACATTTGATGTAATGCCCCGTCAAGGGATCCAAAGAATTAACCTAGTATTTCACTAAGTTTGGTAGCATTTTTTATTTTTTTAAAGTCACTACCACATACAACTTATGCACAATAATGGAAGCAATAGAAATGTCCATCTAAAGAGTAAACTTAACATATACAATAGATTACATTCTTTAAGATCCCCTTAACGTGAATTACTTACATGAATCTATCTAGTACAACATCCACATGAAATAATATGATAAGTCCAATGTTCAGTTATTACATATCCAACTGCTCATTCATCCACTGTACATGTCACAGGGTATGATGGCTTAAAAGAATATACACATGTAGAATAAGGTACATCATCCTATTTCAATCCATGATACATTAAAGTAAAGATAATCACATGATACTCATGATACATCATCATAAAAGCCATTTACATCTATCAGAAAGATAAAATAAATAAACTAAGTGCACGGTTCCTCCCAACCGTTAATAGCATCATTAGACTATCGTGGATCCTAGTCATCCCTTCGTGCGTAACATTCCAAGCACCGAAGAGGTCATCGGTATTATCATAGTAGGAATGTCACTCCTAACATCCTACTAACATAAAAACTAAAGCATAAGATATCATCATCTAACATATGCTAATCATCAATGAAAGGATACTTATCCACCATCACGAAGGATGCATTAACCACAAAGTCTCAATGAATCTCAAATTATAAGAGTGGAAAATACACTACCACCCGACCGCATGGTACCTAAGTGGTCCACTCCCACCATGCTGAGGAGATAATCTCAAGTCCCAAAACAGGTTATCAAAACCACATAGCACATGACTCTAAAGTCCAGGAATCCTAAAAGTATACTAACTCAAAGGTTCCAATCACAAAATAGACATCTACTTCCCAGAGGCACACAATGACATGTAGGAACCTACTATGCAAGTGGGAAAGTGTCATCGCATTTATCTCGTACAAGTTACCCTGGTAGTTAGCTAAACTCCATGGGTCCATACAGATCTCATGCGGCCACTAGTATCCTTTCATACTGACAAGGCATACTATGGAATGCAAGGTCGCAACCATGCGTTCTCTCTACTCCCATCCTAGCCTATAAAAGCACTCAAGGCATGGGCGAGAACCAAAACTCTTATCTTTTTAGGTTCATTCAGTTAGTATTAAGTGTGTGAATGTTATCACTTATTAACCAACTTACAATGAGTTACCCTGGCAGCCTCTTAGGGCCCCGGCCCCCATTGCAAGCCACTTCCCGACACTACATGCAGATATCCTACCCTAATGCTCATGGTATCATAATCATAAAGAAAGTCCACAAAATCACCATAATAAGGAATCAACAAATATCCATGATTAAAAATCATTAAATATGCATGAAAGCATCAAATCACCATGAGCAACATCCATAGAAAATCATGAATACAACAACTCTCTATTGGCAACTGAAGTATCACTGATAATCAAAATATCCATTGGTTCTCAATAACCAAAATATATCTCAAAATCATACTAATCGAAGATTCCAAAATGGTTGAGTCAACACATGTCACATTATGACATCATCAATAATAAATCCACATATTAGTCCCACCATGGCGACTAGAATATATCCAAGGATAACTGATCGATGACCAAAATAATGGTTAAGTCAAGGGTTCCAGACATAAGAAATCTCAACTATAACAATCAGTATTCACAACCAATTCATAGAGCATTCCATCACATAATCATGGTTGGGTTTATAAAGATCGAGATTAAAACATCATCAAGACATCACATTCACATAACCCCCAAGCCTCTGGTAGACGTCCTATACCGGTCAACACTAGTCAACCCAAGACCCAAAACATTAGTATAATGAATACACAATGTAAACACATGTTTTGGTTTGCTAAGTTTTCAAATTTGAATTCATATGCATAATCTCAATTTTTGTAATTCCAAGTTTAGAGAAAGAACATTTTCCTACGTTTTTCCATGTATTAATTTTTGGATGGATTAAAAATTCCCTCTAAACTTCAGTTTTCCAATTATAACATTTAAAAGACGTTTCCACTAACTTAACTTTCATATGCTTCATTTATCTTATAATCTTAAACTATTAATTCATAATAGTTAAAACTATAAAATTACAAAACTATTCATCATTAAAAAGAGATGAATTTATAAATCTTTTATTAATAACTTTAAATCTTTATATATATATATATTTATATTTAAACATATACATATGTACATATATAATATAATATTTAATATTTTTGCATTTTATAAAAACGGAACCGAATTTTATTAATTTTCGATTCATAAAGGAAATTGAATTAACAAAGTTTCCATAGAATCAAAGCCGAATCGATTAAGCCGTCGGCTGTCACTGTGGTGACTATTGCCGCGGGTACCTTGCTGTCGCAGGTACCCTGCGACCATTGCAGTCGCGGGTACACTGTGCAGCAGGTACCGCACGCCCCTTAAATACACGGGTACAGGTTGCGAATTCTGCCCCCACCCAACATGCATTAGTTTTTATTAAATCAAACAATCGCAACGCGATTTAACAAGTTGCGATTCCGCCATAATAAGGTTACAATTATATAAATACATATTATATATATATGTATGTATATATATATATATAACAAGGTTTATGTATATATATATATGTGTATATATATATATATATATATATAATATATATATATTCTCAGATTGTTTATAAAATTACAAGCTTTCATTTTCAGAACCTCTCTATGAACTTGTTCTCTTAAGAATTTCTCTGATGACTAATTCTAATGGGTTTGTCCATGAAATTGCAACCCTAGTCCATATTATTTTTAGATCTAAACATATAGAATCCTTAAATAAAACTTAATTGCCCCAAATTGAAAATGCACAATGAAGACATATGGAAAATACGAAGAAGACAGGGGAAAGCAAGATGCAAAAGTATCATAATGAAATCACAAGAATCTACCTGGATTCTGATGCTAAACTCGCTTATCCTCAGACAACCCGCAGAGCAAGCTTCCCTTCTTCAAAATTTTCCCGAATCCTCCAATGCCTCGACTATTCTCCATGCTAACCATACTATCCACGCTATGTCCCCGCTATCTCCCAAGCTATTAAGGAATGCCCGAATATAAAGAGCTTCCGGATAACCCTAGAATGCTTCTAGAATCAGCTGGAAGATATCGCCAACTAAGCATGGACCTATTTCCAACCTTTTAGATAAGCCCTAGGGTTGTAGACACCATGTGCTTAATTGATGCACTAACCCCCATGTTGTTGACACATGAAAAATAGGGAATTGCATTATTTCCCATGCAAACTTATAACTCCAATAACTTTTAAATTAATTTTCATTTAAATATTTATAACTCCCACTTTAATGTTCATACTTTATTTTAATTTTTTTTTATAACTTCTATTATTAATATTTGTTTATTAATTAATTAATATTTTATAATTTATTATAAATTTTAATTTCTAATTTTCTTTTAATTTAATTCTCCTTTAATTAATAATCAAAATATCAAAATCATGATATTTAATCTCTCAAATAATTAATTTGTTAATTAAATCTATTTATTAAAACTTAGTTAATAGAAAATTCACCATGGACCTTCATGATAAAATATGAAAACCCATCATGGAAAAATTCATACCAAATCAATCTAAAAGATTAAAAATTACAAAATATGTCATCCGACACATTCAGTGGGTACTCAACTCAGATACTTGTCCTAACTCACTAGGACAAATGGTTTTAGGGTTTGGGATTTGGACTTGAGAATTTATCTCCCCTCTCTTATCATTGAGATAGTATAATAGGGTACGCTCATCTTGGCAATTCAAGGAAGTCGATACCCAGTACCTGCAACCTGCAAAAAAGCCATGCATGTACATACAAAATATATAGTGCAAAGCTAAATAGGCAATGGCAGGAAGTGGTGCATCGTGTAGATCTCGACTAAGCAGGTGACTACGACTCCCTTCCTTAACCACATAAGAAATGCCATACAATAAGAAAACACGCACACCATACACATGCAAGTATGGGGTAAGTATCCATAATAAAGCACATAAGATAATCAACCATCTAACTAATCATCAGCAGTAACTGAAAACAATATAGTGATCATCATACATACATGAAATGTGAAGTCTAAATGATCTCATCACATGATAACTGAATCCATAATATAATGTCTGATAGTGTCAAAACAATACCACTAATCCATCTACATAAACTAGTCCATCAAAGTCTGATAACAATAGCAATAATATGTCCAGAGAAGATGTGAACGAGGGTAGGCACTACATTTGAAGCCAAACTTTCACTCAAGGAGAAAGGCAAAAAGAAATCTCAATCAGAAAGTGAAGATGAATCAAACCAAAGTTCAAACAGTGATCTTGAAGTAATTGAAGCCCTTCTAGTAAGGAAATATTCTCGAGACAGAGGAAAATACAAAGGTAAAGTACCCCTAATCTATTTTTCATGTGAAGAAGTTGGTCATATTGCTACTAGGTGTCCAAATAAGTAGAATAAAGATGAAAAGAAAGATCACAAATGGAATGGTAAGAAAGATTTCAAATCATTCAAGGATAAAGGTAAGAAAACATGTTTTATGGCTAAAAATTCTAATGATTCTAATGATGAAGAAGAAGATGAAATTGTCTACATTGCTGTTGATAATGATGAGGAAATGGCACTCATTTCTCATATGAGCAAAAATGATACATGGATCATAGATAGTGGTTGTTCTCATCACATGACTAGCGACAAAACTAAGTTTGAGTACTTTGAAAACTATGATGGTGGCAGTGTAAGATTTGGTAACAATGAACCTTGTTATATAAAAGGAAGAGGAAGAATCTCTCTAACCAAAGAACTTATATGTGATAATGCCTATTGGGTAGAAGGACTAAAGCATAATTTGTTAAGTGTGTCATAGTTACTCAATAATGAATTCAAAGTAGAATTCATGCATGGTAAAGCAAGACTATTGGATGGCAAAGGAAAGCTAATTGGATTAGGTACTCAAACTAAAGGTAACTTGTTCTATCTTGAACTAGGTGAATGTTCATGTTTCATTGCTCAAGTAGAAGAAAGTTGGTTATGGCATAAAAGGTTGTGTCATGTGAACTTTGATAATTTGGTAAAGATAAGCAAATTCAAGAAAGGAAGAGGCATTCCTAACATAAAGAAACCTTAGGTCGGTCTATGCAAAAATTGTCAGATTGGAAAGATGGGAAAGACTAGTCTTAAAAGTAAAAATTATCAGTCTAAAGATATATTAGAAAATGTGCATATTGATTTATGTAGACCCATTGAAATTGAAAGCTATACTGGAGAAAATTTTTTCATTCTTTTTGTTGATGATTACTCAAGAATGATGACAGTCATGTATCTAAGAAACAAATCAGAAGCATTTGAAAAGTTCAAATGATATTTGGCCAGACTAGAAAAGGAAACAGGGAAAAGATTAAAATGCTTGAGGTCAGACATAGGTGGAGAATTCATTTACCATGAGTTTAATAACTTTTGCATTGCAAGAGGAATCAAAAGATAGGTATCAACCCTTGTAACACCCCAGCAAAATGGAATAGTTGAAAGAATGAATAGATCCATCATGGATTGTGAAAGAACTTTAATGATTTAAAAGAGGATTGCTATCAAATACTAGAAGGAAGCTATCAGCACTATAGTTTATACCCTGAACCAAGTACAGCTGAAGAAAGACTCATTCAAAACCCCCTATGAGTTATGGTATGGCTATAAACCTAATGTAAGTTACCTTAAAGTATTTGGAAGTAAATGTTACATTTTGAAAGAATTTAGAAAAGGAATATTTGATGTGAAAGGTGATAAAGGTATATTCTTTGGATACTCGTGCAAAAGTAAGGCATATAGATGTTTGAACTTGTCTACTCACAAAGTCATAGAAAGTGCACATGTGAAAGTTGATGAGTTTGTAGAAGGACTGAAGAAGAAAGGAAAAGGGAACCAGAAGATTATAGAAGGTTTATCTTCATTGAACCTGATACAGTACCAGTTACATCAGACAATTAGGAATCTTCTACTCCCGAGTCATTTGTAACCGAGTTACAGGAAGTTCAAATTGAGCCACAGCAAACCGAGTTAAATTTAGTGTCTACCGAGCAAGTGTCTACCAAGTCTGAAGGACCTGAGCTAGCATCTACCAAGAAAATATCTACTGAGCTAGAATAGACACAACCTAAAGTTTAAATGCAAGAGGATAATAATGAAATCCATTCAAAAGGCAAGGAACCTGTATTAGCTAAATAAGTTAGGAGACATCATTCAGTAGATCAAATCATTGGAGACAAATATGAAGGAACCATGACAAGAATCAAGTTGAAAGGTACTTGTTTACTTGCTGATTTTGAACCTAGAAATATCAAAGATGCTTTAGAAAGTGATAGTTGGATTGAGGCTATAGAGAAAATAGAGAAAAACAAGACATGGACTCTTGTACCTAGGCCTAAAGATAAAAATGTGATTGGAACCAAGTGGGTATTTAGAAACAAGTTGGATGAAGATGGTAAGGTATCAAGAAACAAAGCTAGACTAGTATGCAAAGGATATGCTCAAGAAGAAGGAATAGACTATGGAGAAACTTTTGCTCCTATTGCAAGATTAGAAGGAGTCAGAACCTTACTAGCATATGCTGCTCACAAAGGATTCAAAGTTTATCAGATGGATGTCAAGTCAGCATTCCTCAATGGTATATTGGATGAAGAGGTTTACATTGAACAACTTAAAAGTTTTGTTGATCCAGATAAGAAGAACATGGTCTGCAAATTACACAAGGCATTGTACGATCTGAAACAAGCCCCTAGAGCATGTTATGAAAGATTGCATAACTATCTTATTCATATTGGTTTTCAAAGAACTAATGATAATAGTAGCTTTTATATTAAGAAAGGAACAGATAATAAGATTGTCTTGGCAGAAATATTTGTAGATGATACTATTTTCATAGGAAATGATGATCTATGTAAATAATTCTCAGAACAAATGAACAAGGAATTTGAAATGTCTATGTTTGGTGAGATCAAATTCTTTGTTGGTCTTCAAATTTAATAGAATAAAAATGGTATCTACATCACTCAATCAAAATACATCAAGGAGATATTGAAATTTTTTGGAATGGAAGATTGTAAACTAGTTGGGACTCCTATGTGTACTAGATTAAAACTTAATAAGGGAGATGAATCAAAAGAAGTAGATCAAACATTGTATAGATCTATAATTGGAAAGTTGTAGTATGTAGTTCATACTAGGCCAAATATTTCCCTTGCAGTTGGTATTGTAGCAAGATTTTTAGCAAAATCAAGAGAAAATCACATTATGGAAATCAAAAGAATAATGAGATATTTGAAAGGAATTGAAGAGTATGGTTTATGGTATAAGTTTGGAGGTAATTTGGATTTGAAAGTTTTTACTGATGCTGATTGGGCAGAAAACCTTGATGACAAAAAAAGTACAAGTAGAGGTGCATTCTTTCTTGGAAAGAGGTTAGTTTCTTGGACAAGCAAAAAGCAGAATTGTACATCTCAATCTACAGCAGAGGCAGAGTATGTTGTTGCAGCAATAAACTATTCTAATATTGTTTGGTTTAAACAGTTGTTGGAAGGCATGAAGATGGAAATCAAAGAACTAGTTGTTATGTTCTGTGATAATACAAGTGCAATCAACATATCTAACAATCTAGTGATGCATTCCAAAACCAAGCACATTGCAATAAAATATCATTTTGTCAGAGAATTGGTGCAAGATAAGGAGATCAGATTGGAATATGTTCATACAAAAGAACAAATTGCTGACATATTCACAAAACCATTACCTAAGGACGCATTCCTATATCTAAGAGGTAATTTAGGGGTCACTCCCCTATCTGAAGTTCACTAAAATAAAGTTTTAGTGATGCATCAACTCATACCAGGTTGAAGATCTACCAGTTGATGCAGCATAACCAGGAAATATTGCATATGAATCAATACTAAAGGTACACTGAAATTCATTTGAGTTGAGTTGTCTTTGGCATGTGTTATCAAAGAGGGAGAGTCGTATTGTCATATCTCTCTGAAATTTGTTTAAGATAAAGAGTTTTCCATGTAATTCCTTCATAGAGGGAGATTACTGTAATAGGGAGAGTTTTCTATCTTAGACGGAGAATTGTTATGAGAAAGACTTGTTTTCAAATTTCATTCTGCTATGACATGTTGTGTTGCCATCAATGCCAAAGAGGGAGATTGTTAGATACATTTGTTAATTGTGTATTGTCTTTGATGTTACACAAATGTCATATTAGCCATCAGACAAAGTCTACCAAGCTTAGATGGTCAGCAAAGCAATTTACAGTGTCTATCGAATGTTCTTGAATAGCACAAAGGAAAGTTAGCTCTTACCGAGCTCACTCGAGCATCAAAAGATTCTATAGCAAAAAGTTAATGTTAATCGAGCTCCCAAGGTTAACAAAAGGAAAGACAATGTCTACCGAGTTGACTTGGTCATCAAAGAGAAGGTTAGCTTTTACCGAGCTCACTCGGTAAGCGAAGGAAGGTCAGTGTTTACCGAGTTAACTCGGTCTCCAAAGGAAGTTGCAAGGTTTGTAGTGTTTATCGAGCCTCACTTGATTAGCATTGGGGAAACTATTCTGGAGCAGTGGTCACTGAGCTGGGTCGGGCAGTGAAGAACTTTATGGTTCTAAAGAATCAAGTTTAATTGTTTTGTGCAATGTTTGTAGCCGACTGATTTAATGTTTTTTCAGTTGTTGTAACTTGTAATTGAGCCAACTTGACAATCTATAAGGTATATATGAAAGGTCAAGTTGTGAATTCGTAAGATGTAAGAGTTTGGATGCATAAGAGTGCGAATGTATGGATATGCAATGAGTGAATATTGAATATATGAGTGAATGTTGAAGAAGGATTAGATATGCTTATGGAGCTGCAAAGTTGTATTCGATCAGTGAGGATCTAGTGAAGTTGAACAGAGATCTGTATTTAGCAAAGATAAGTTGTATATATTTTAGATCATTTCATTGTTTCTTTCTAATCATTGTAACAGTGATTCAAAATCTCTTAACAGAGTTGGTTTAACAGTCATTTTGTAAATCCTCTAAC
Organism: Cupressus sempervirens; assembly: GCA_028749045.1. NCBI lineage: Eukaryota > Viridiplantae > Streptophyta > Pinopsida > Cupressales > Cupressaceae > Cupressus > Cupressus sempervirens. The sequence continues at coordinate 894,678,316 of CM053785.1, forward strand.
AAGGTGACAATTTCGTTGAATTTTTCTAAAGACCTCTGACAAGGCCACTTCTAACAAGGTGATTAAATCCTATAATAGGGTCACACCTAACAGTGTGTTTTGTAACCTTTAACAGGGTTGGCTCCTAATAGGGCTCGCTTTAAAAGAGAGAAAATTGGTAACTAGTTACTTGCTGGTTTTTCCCAAATTGGGTTTCCACGTTAAATTTAGTGTCTCTTGTGTTCATGTTATTTCTTTATGCATGCATGTTAATCACTTTAAATGCTTAATAAGTTAACAGAACATCTATCAAGTTTTAGCATTTATTTGTGTGGTTACCGAGTATCAACAACAATTATATTTTAAGACATCTAAGGATCTGTGAATTTATTTATGTGGTAACTAATTCACCCATCCCCTCTCAGTTACTCCATCTCTATTTCCAACAGTTGGTATCAGAGCTATTGGTGCTTACAGGCTAAGATTTCAAAGATCAAGATGTCTTATAAGAGGGAAATTCCAAGACTTAACAAGGACAACTTCTCAGCATGGCAAGGGTTGATGAGACTTCATCTAGCTTCTATTGGAGATACAAGACTAAAATACTTTGATGAAAAATATGTAGAACCAACTGGTACACTATCTGTCAATGATATTGTTGAAAAGAAGACCCACAACATTATGATGATAGATATAGCATCTGCTCTGAGTTATGAGGAATTTGATGATATCAAGGACAACAAATCCACTTTTGAAATGTGGGAAAAGCTGAAAGAGATCTATGAAGGAGATGATAATGTTAGAAGAGCCAAAGTAGAAAGTCTGAGAGGACAATTTGATCAAATGAGGATGAGAGAGGATGAAAACATTACAAAATATGTTGAAAGATTCACAGCATATGTCAGTGCAATCAAAGCATCTGGAGGAGATATCAAGGAAGAGATAGTTATAAGTAAATTTCTCAGAACTCTACTTCCCATTTATGCAATCAGAGTTTCTACAATTCAAGAAAGAAGATGTGAAGCAAATCATAAGATAAATCTAGAGGCTATAGTTGGAAGATAGACAACATTTGAACTAGACAACTTTGATAACTATGTTCCAACTTCCAAGAACATTGAATCAACATTTGAAGCCAAACTTTCACTCAAGAAGAAAGGCAGAAATAAATCTTAGTCAAAAAGTGAAGATGAATCAAACCAAAGTTCATACAATGATCTTGAAGTAATTGAAGCCCTTCTAGCAAGGAAACATTCGTGAGGCAGAGGAAAATACAAAGGTAAAGTACTCCTAATCTATTTTTCATGTTAAGAAGTTGGTCAAATGGCTGCTAGGTGTCCAAATAAGTAGAATAAAGATGAAAAGAACGATCACAAATGGAATGGTAAGAAATATTTCAAGTCATTCAAGGATAAAGGTAAGAAAACATGTTTTATGGCTAAAAATTCTAATGATTCTAATGATGAAGAAGAAGATGAAATTGTCTACATTGTTGTGAAAGATGAATCTGATAATGATGAGGAAATGGCACTCATTTCTCATATGAGAAAAAATGATTCATGGATCATAGATAGTGGTTGTTCTCATCACATGACTAGCGACAAAACTAAGTTTGAATAATTTGAAGACTATGAAGGTGGCAGTGTAAGATTTGGTAACAATGAACCTTGTTGTATAAAAGGAAGAGGAAGAATCTCTCTAACCAAGGAACTTATATGTGATAATGCCTATTGGGTAGAAGGACTAAAGCATAATTTTTTAAGTGTGGCACAATTAATCAATAATGGATTCAAAGTAGAATTCATGCATGGTAAAGCAAGACTACTGGATGGAAAAGGAAAGCTGATTGGATCATGTACTCAAACTAAAGGTAACTTGTTCTATCTTGAACTAGGTGAATGTTCATGTTTCATTGCTCAAGTAGAAGAAATTTGGTTATGGCATAAAAGGTTGTGTCATGTGAACTTTGATAATCTGGTAAAAATAAGCAAATTCAAGAAAGTAAGAGGCATTCCTAACATAAAGAAACCTGAGCTCGGTCTATGCAAAAATTGTCAGATTGGAAAGATGAGAAAGACTAGTTTTAAAAGTAAAAACTATCAATCTAAAGATATATTAGAAATTGTGCATACTAAATACAGATTGGATTTCCATGTTAAATTTTGTGTCTCTTGTGTTCATGTTATTTCTTTATGCATGTATCTTAATCACTTTAAATGCTTAATAAGTTAACAGAACATCTATCAAGTTTCAGCATTTATTTGTGTGGTTACTGAGTATCAACAGCAACTATATTTTAAGACATCTAAGGATATGTGAATTTATTTTTGTGGTAACTAATTCACCCCTCCCCTCTCAGTTACTCCATCTCTATTTCCAACAATCATGTCCTTTTACACACACCTCTAGATATAAATTGTGTCAAGCAAGATCTCCTCCATAAAACCCCAACCAAGAAGCCACAATAACAACCAAACCATACCATTTAACTAATCAAGGAAGTAAGCCTCTCACAAGAAGATCAAACTCATAAATTATTCTTAAACCAAGGAATAACCATTTTTAATCAAAGGAATATGTCCAAAATATAAAACCATCTCTCAAACTCAACTAACATAAAAAAAAGTATGCACAAGGAGATAACCAATGCTAAACCATCTCTCAAATGAACCCTCTATAACTAACACATACCATAGTTCAAGATCCATATCCATGAAAGAAAAGCATAAATATAATGTACCTAAGAGAAACAATGCGCTTCACCTCTCAAGTAGTAAACCGTCGAGTAGACCAAGAGTGGGGAATGAGAATTATCATCAAGATATCTAAGTTTCCAACCAAGAATCATCTAAGAAAAATCTCCTCTCAAGTCCATATTAGGTAAATGCCCTTTGGACTTCCTAATAAAACTATCAACCATCCCAAAAAATACTTCTCTAATCACACTAGAAATTGGAATCACCACCATCTATAAGTATCAATGAGCACCTGTAACCAATAATTTCATACCAACTACAAATGCAACATAACAATAGCATGAATTATCTAGAAAATGATCAATGCACTCAATACAAAGAAACTAAACCAACACCAATGTCAAAGTTTCAACCATGGCCTTAGGAAAATAAACATGACAACATGATCTAAACAATCTCAACCAAAGAGATATCATGCTCCATATTAACATACCATAACATGTCAAAACTCTAAACATGTATCAAGAGTATACCATGAAATAATAATAAAACTAAAAACCAAATTAGTCCTCAAGGTGCAACCATCTCCACACACCATGAAGAACCATCTCCATACACTATGAAGAACCATCTCCATGCACCATGAGGATTAGAAGTGCACCATGCAAATATTAAAGATGCTTCTACAACAATAGAATCTATGACAAACCTCCAACATCTGTAAACACTCAATAAATAAATCAATGCCAATAGCTCCTACTCAACTATGGTACCAAGTCACCCATGACATCAAAAAATCCATCTCCTACATGAAGATTCTCTAGTTCTACACTCACACAACCAAAGTGTTAGTACCAAGTGAAACCAAGATCTCCAGACTAAGAAGGTACAAACCAAACCAAGAACTAATCATGTATTGCCACCTCATTACTGTCACAAGCTCCCACTAAACCATGTATCCAAACTATCCATGATATCATGATGAAAAAACCATCCTTTAACAATGATAATCAACCAAGGAATCAATCCATCAAATAACTCAAAGTGCACATCATGAGCTCCTTAAAAAAACCCAATTAACCATAATCCTCAACCAAATAAGATATATACCACCATAACCAAATCAAAAAAAAAAAAACCAATGAGTACTAATTAAATACCTATATATCTAATAATGTCATGCTAAAACCTATGGAACCATGATCATATCCATTGTGAGCTACTAACTCTCAAAGTTTTCAATTTTCCAATAAAAAATAGTCAACCATAATCCTCCACCATGATTGTACTTGGTAACAACATCTCATCCCTCTTAGCATGAATTTAGATGATCCTACACTAGGGGAGTATCCTAAGCATTAGAGAGTATTGACATGTTACATTCATGAATTTTTTTGTCACTGATGTTAACATAGCAGTAAGTCTATGAAGACTAGTAGAGTAGCATATAGAGAGCTTAGTTGTACATACAAGGTTTTGAGTGTCTGGTGATGCGAATTCATGGACATGTTCAATAGAGTGTCTTGATGATGAGGTTACATGCACAACACATAAGTTGAAGATCTACAAAAGTTGTACCTAATTTACAGAGAGAATTAAAAAAGATAGAGTAACTAAGAAGCTATCTTTATGTATACATTATATCCTTTGATAGTGATATAATCTAGTGATGCACTGTCAACTAGTGATAGAAGAGAATTTAATGGTGGTGTTAGTAAGTGCACAATTCTTAAAGTCATATGTGTCAATTTTTTTATATACTATGAGTTGAAAATGTTATTGTAATTGTAATTAATTAATTATCTTATTATAATTAATTGGGAAAGACTCAAGGCCAACTCAAGGAATTATTTTGAAGTTATGGTACAAAGAAAAAATGTTTTCCTTGTTTTTTGAATGTATCAAGTAATGTATTAAGTGTGAAGTGTGAAAAGGAGAAAAGTGTTTACTAAATGTGAGTAAGAAATCTAAGGGATTATTGTATGTGAGATTTGTGATCTAGTTACAAGATTAGAAGGAGCAAAAGTCTGGTTGATAGGATACAGAAAGATGATATAGGTACAATTCATTTCTATTATTCTACAAGGAATAATATAAAGATCATTTGGATAGTGGATTTATTGGTCTTTCCCTTTAAGCTATTTGGGTAGTGGGTCCAAATTTCTTCCACAACTCCTAATAAGGTTGGAACAACTCCTAAATGGGTTGGAATCTCCTAACAGGTATTCAAACTCTCCTAACATGGACTAATATGTACTGAATGTTGTTATAGACTCCTAGAAAGATCCATCCTCTAACAAGGAATATATATATTATACATCACCTTGTAGGTACCATCCCCACTGGGGTATTCCCTCTGATCAAGGTTTTCCCTAGTTAACATATCTGGTCTTATTATGCATGAGTATCTTGTTGTGGCTT